>CM064338.1:30564716-32964716 GCA_032595735.1 Pelochelys cantorii
ATGTGATTGGGCACTTATATCACATGATATTATTTCTGCACCTGGATCTGATGACTGAAACTTTTATAAAGAGGAGGTAAATCAAAAGAGATTTCAAGATGTCTACTTGAATAGGTTGGGGCAAATCTTCACACAAACGTGCAGGCTCATGAGAATTTGTGGTATTTGTTTACCACAAGCATTCTTGTGAACAAAAGGGGAGGGGAAAATAACATGTACAAATGTTTATGGAAAACAAAACGGAAGCTAATGTCCAGGAAGCATGTCTTTAATATTCACACATGATTTTATTGCCATATTGCCTCAGTTCTAATACACAGAGATAAACACACACACACACACACACACACACACACACACACAAGCTATATTTGTAATTAATGCAGCACAGTTACCACATTAAACTTACAAAAATCAGCTCAGGATAACACCACAAGGAACCAAGGAAAACACAATAATTCAATGTTAAAGCAAGATAATTACAGGTATAATTATATAGGACCACATTCTAGTGCCATTTCCATAGGTGTATATTATATTACAACAAGTCAATAGAGTTATATAGGATTTAAACTGGAGTAGGTCAGAATAGAATTTGTTCCATTTAGGACCAAATCCTGAACCCTCCTCATGCGAGTAATTCTACTGAGCAGCGTGGAAGCCAGGAGTAATTGAAAAGGAACAAACTTTTATTTAGATGCCTAACTGTGGTTTTGGTGCCTACATTTAGGCACCCATATTTGAAAATGTTAGTTACAGTATATGCAGCCCAGATTCTCAAAGGTATTGAAATGCCTAACTCCTATTGATGTCAATGGGAATTAGGTGCCAAACTACCTTTGTAGACTTGGGTCTAAAAATATAAGCTAAGGGACAGATAGAGCCAAAATCAGTTTACACCAATTTTGAAGCAGTAGCCACCATGGTGACTACTGCTATAGTGAACTCAACCGGCCAAATAGCCACATTGTTCAAGCCAACTAGCCACACCTCGATTGGCCAAATAGTCACATGTGGCTAGTGGCTAGTATGTTGGACACCATGGATTTCCACCAGTGCAGCTTCCACTAGCTTACTAAAATTCTCATTCCTAAGCAGATAAGGGCATTTCAGAGTCATTCCACTCAGATTTCTGCCATTCTCTATTGAGCCAAAGGATTCACTGTCCTGTCTCCTTCTTTCCCCATCCCCTTGGTTACACAGGGAAGTTGGGGCCAATCTCTCTGGGAGCCAGTAGCTGTTTAATATGCCTATTGCAAGCAAGGAACAAGCATAGCCATTTTTCCAAAATGCCAAAAGATTCACAGTTCTAAAGCTCAGTTTTACAGACTCCTGAAAACCTTTTTGAAAAAATTAAAAACTACTGTTTTGAAAATACTGTTTAAGATCCCACCATAGCAATACACTATGCAGACAATTTTAAAGCTGCATGTGATTCTAAGGCAAAGTATTTGAAAGTCTCCTTTAATGACCAGCAAAGAATGAAGTTCAGATTCTAGGTTTCCAAGGCAACCCCTACTGAAATTCCATCATCAGCTGCTGCAGGAAACAAATGGAGAATCCTGAATTTGGGCCTGGCAAGCTCAAAGCTTTTCTGTCCCCCTTAAAAAGTAAAATATAATTCTTTCCTTCTAAGGCCGTGCCATGTAGAAATCCCAACATCTGTTATTCTAGCTCTTCAAATCACTTAAAAGAAATGTGCATTTATTGAACTAAATTTCCAATGGCCTCTATGCATAGAGGCATATGAGAGCATATGATTTTGTGTTTGGGCATGACTTGCATTTATTTCTAGACAGTTAGACTATGCCTACACAGCCGCGTTATTTCAGAATAACTGATGTTATTTTGAAATAACACAGTGCACGTCTACACAGCAAGCCATTATTTCAAAATAATGTTGAGATGGAGAACTTCTTACTCTGACTCCTGTAACCTTCATTTCGTGAGGAGTAAGGGAAGTCGAAGAAAGAGTGTTCTTTCTATGACTTCCTGCTGTGTAGACAGCGCCAAAAGCCAAATTAAGCTATTTCAACTTAAGCTATGCAATTGATGTAGCTGAAGTTATGTATCTTAATTCAACTTTTGCCCTGCTGTGCAGACGTGCCCTAAGATATCTTGCTTCTTTGCTGGAGTATGCAAATGTTGTTTAGCTGTACAAACACAGGCCAAATGGTAAAGGATAACTGGAGACTATTTGGAAAATGTATCTCCAAGAGTATATATGTACATGCTAATACAGAGACTCCTTAAACAGTCAGCTCTTCAGGGCAGGACTAACTTTTGCTGCATTAGAATAGTGCTTTGCACAATGTGCATTAGCCCCTATTAGTGCCCCACACTAGATAATACACTTCATTTACCACTCCAAATACAGTTTTACACCATTCTGATTCCACTGATTTCAGTGTAATTCAGCAGTTCTTAAACTGTGGGTAGGGAGATGGAATTACAGAGAATTCAATAATCAATTCTCCCCGCTCACACACACACATGGTATGGTGTTTGCTATCTAAGAACTTGATAGGGGGTGAGCTTTCCCATGCTCTGAGATGAGCAATGGACTCTCTAGGAGAGTGACACCCTGTGAAAAGTAAATTCTAGCAGCCATTATTTGTCCCAAACCTGCCATCAGACTGGTGCCATTAATTTGATTGAAAAAGCCAGTGCAAACCAATTAAATCAATGGCCAAAATAAACGTCACTCCAGCAGCAACATTTCCAGCAACAAGGCTCAGCCCTGGCTGTCAGGCTTTCAGGCCCTGTCCTTTGCTTTAGGCATGCCATGTAAATAGAATCCTACATTTACCAGGGAATTACCATTGGCAGGTCTTACATGTTCTCTAGTCCTCAAGGCAGCTGCTCTCCTCACTGCCCACTGCCATGGTTTGGCTTGGCATCTGATCACATATGACATGACTAGAAGTGCATGTGGATTCTCCTTTCAATTCCTGACAGAAATGTGTCACCAACAGCAAAGGAAGAAAACAGTAAAGGCTACAGGACAGATCCTTGGGTGAGGGTGAGATGCGGAAAGCATAAGTCAGGCTGGCAGGGAGCTTCTGTCTCCTCATTACAGTGTGGCAATGTGCATGTTCATCAATAGGGACTTCCCTTCTCCCTGGGCTGAAAGACCTCACAAACTCTCCAGTGTCTAAACTCCATTTTTAAAGCAAAGCTGAAGAAGAAGAGGCATTAAGGAGACTCCAGTGCGACCTGTCAGTATCCTGGATCCCATGTCTCCTGCTTTGGGCCAGAGGCAGCATTTGTTGCTCTGTCCAATGACCTGTTCCTGACCACAGATAATGGGAGTGTGTCCGCCCTTATGCCGCTGGGCCTGTCTGGGACATTTAATGCTATTGATCTGTCCTATCTCCACAGGCTGCTGGGTGTTAACAATAATGCCTGGAAACAGCTCAGTTCCTCTCTCTCAGCCTGAGCCCAGAGAATTGCCATGGGGAACAGCTCCGCTTCCAAAATCCCTTGCCTCTCCAGTGCCGCAAGGCTCCAGTCTCTCCCATGTCTATATGACACCATTGGGAGAGCTACTGAAACAACACAGACTTAAATGCCAGTGGGACACAAACTCCACACCGCTCCCGACTCTTTGACATGGAGCCCAAATCGCACCATCTCCCATGCTTCAGGAGCTGGCCAAAATCAGCAGCTGGATGGAGAGCAACTGGCTGATGCTGAACCGAGGCAAGACTGGGGTGATGCTGGCAAGAAAAGATTCACACTTTGAGGAATTAGACTTCTCTATAGCACCTCCCCCATCATCATACCGTTCAGTTTGTCTACAGTTTGGGGGAGGGGTGGGATCCTTCCAGATTCCTTACTGCTGTTCGGAACCCAAATAGCCTTGGCGGTCAAAATGACCAGAAGAGTGCACCTTGGCAGACACAGAAGTGACCAGCTTGGGGATGGTCTCTCATGCTCCCTTCTGTCCAAGAACAAAATCCCTCCCACCCTGAAAGCTCCAGCTGCTACAAAATGCATTAGCTTGTTTGCTTAGTCACACAGGACACACATCAGCCTAATGCTCCACCCTCTGGACCTGGCTCCTTTTAGGAGTTATTGCTTCTCCCTCCATGACTATGACCTCCTACAACAACTCAGTTCCACCGGAGCAATGTGGACTAATAGGGGTAGGCCTGCAAGTTCAGGGGATGGAACCAGACCTTGGAACTCACTCCCACAAGGCAGAAGAATGAGCATAAACCTCACCATTTTCAGAACTGAAAGCAAAAAACTCCTTTCTTCATCTTAGCTCTAGCACAACAAGTCAGTCACGCACAGAGCTGGCTAAAATGGCTCACTAGAGCTGTGACTAGATGGCCATTTAGAAAACCAAGGAATGTAAAGGAGAAACTTAGCTTTATTTATTTTTTTAAAGCAAACTTCCAGCCCTTCCAGCCCTATTCCTTGCAAAAATGGCCTTGAAAATGCAAGCCATTCTGGGAGGCCAAGTCTTGTCCCTGATTTTCCTTAAAAGCTCAAGTCATTCATAGGCCCATTCCAACCATTTAAGACTGACCTTTGAGAGCTCTTGGTAGCTATAGCCCATTGATCTGGGATCTTCCCAAACAGCAAATTCACACAGCGGAGGGGTCAATGCCACCTAGGGCACCATCAATGGGCCAGTTCTCCCTGCCAACTGCCAGTGGCCAGGCCTGTGGCTCTGCTAACCAGCTAATGTAACCGTTGCCCATAAGGATGGGTGGCTAAATAACATGGTTTCAATGAGAGGCAGCATAGTCTAGTGGATAGAGCAAGAGACTAATCCTATTTGCAACTCCAACTCCCTTTGTTAGGTCACACAGACAAAAGTGGACAAACATGAGTGCCTAAAATTCGAGGTCTAAATCCAGAGGTGCAGAGGCAGGTAATTAACGTCATATACCCACTTTTAATAGTTTGAGTCTCTGTGCCAGTTTCCACTTCTATAAACTGGGGATACCAATGCTTCCCTACCTCTCAAAGCCATTGTGACAATTGAATTGATTTGTGTCCCCAAATTCACCCAAATGTACATACAGCCTTCCAGTGGTTGAGGACCCTAGGAACTTCCAGATTACATGGACAACTGTTCCTTGCACATTTTTTCTAAATGTTGGCAACAACCCACAGAGCCCAACACAAGCAGCTGGGCTGGGAGTCTCCTGGAAGCATCACAAGCAAGACCTCGAGAACCCAATACACATAATGTGCATCAGTTATAAATGATGAAGGAGAAATGTTATAGTAGCAATTGTGGTAGGCACTGCCTACTTGTATAATAAAACACTGTCCTTTCCCTGAAGAGTCTAACCCCAAGCATTAAAGGGGGTTGGGGAGAGAGAGGAAACATGCAATAAATACTGTTTATTTCTGTTTTCCCCTATAACAATCAGGTCTCTCCACCTTGGTTAGTTTCTTGGAGGTAACAAGACAGAAATGGGCCATGAGGATGTGTTTGCAGAAGAGGAGGCTAGAGACTATCGATCAGCTTCGGGAACGAGCTCCATGTGCGAAAGGTGATATGGAAGAAGACACAGACAGCTGTGTGAGAAGAGGACAAAAAAAGGGTCCACTGGGAGTGGGCACGGATGCAATAAGATACAAGAATGGATAAGGAGAGAGGGCAGGATTAAATTTGGGCTCTATGCCAGGCAAATCTTCTCCAGCTCCTCTGGCCAGCCCTGCCTGTAGGGGTGCAGGTATAGTGGGCAGGTGTTCTTTACTGTTGGAGGAGGCGGGGGAACTGTTTCACATGCTGATCTAAAAAATGCTAAGGCTGGCTCTGAAGTGGACAGGTCAAGAAATACTCAAGAGACAAAAGAAAGAGTCCTTTGGGTTTGACTAGAAAAACCAGCCCCTCAAACTTACACTTGGTTCTCTATTGCCAAGGCTGTTCTGGCTAAAAGAAGCTTCATTTTAACACCTGAGAATGGAAAGCGGCTAAGACAATCTGCCTCAGTCTGAATGTAGGTATGACCTACAGATACACAGGGCAGGGAGCTGGGCTTATTCACCTTGGCTGTGTCTAGACTGGCGCGATCTTGAGCCAGAGCTATGCAAATGAGGCTCAGCGTGGAATATCCCCAAGCCTCATTTGCATAACTAATGAGCCGCCATTTTTGCGGAAGAGGCTCTTGCGCAAGACGGAGCTGTCTACACTGCCCCGTCTTGTGCAAGAAAAACCCTCTTGCGCAAAGCCGTTATGCTGATTATTTTCAGGCATAATGGCTTTGCGCAAGAGGGTTTTTCTTGCACAAGACGGGGCAGTGTAGACAGCTCCGTCTTGAGCAAGAGCCTCTTCCGCAAAAATGGCGGCTCATTAGTTATGCAAATGAGGCTCGGCGATATTCCACGCTGAGCTCATTTGCATAGCTCTGGTGCAAGATCGCACCAGTCTAGACACAGCCCTTTTCTTTGCAAACAAACTGGAAAAGGGCAATTTTGGAAGCTAGTCCCACCCCAACCACACAAAATATCAGTCTCCTCCTTATATATTTAGCTTTCTATGCATGGGCACCCTGTTAATTTGACCACAGGTGAGATGAACTTGATGGGTCTCAGCCAAGAACTTAGTCAGTAACTCTCCATCTCACAGGACATACAAGCACAGCTTGGGGAAGGCATAGAGCTGGACTAGATGGGGCTGCTAGGAGTGAAGACAGAAATCCATTAACAGAAGCCCAGGACTAGAATAGCCAGAGGTGTTGCCAGTCAGGATTGGGATGCAGTGGCAGAGATGGGGGAGGCATGAAGTTTGCATAAGGCCTGACTCTAGTGTATGCTATTAGCCCTTCGTTTTCATGAGCTATAAAGTCACTTCACTACAAATGACTGAAAAACACAGTAAAACCAGTGGACAACAGGGGTGATGGTAAGACTTACACAATGGATCACAGAGATGCAAGCAGGGAAAAGATAAAAGACCCCCTCAGGCAGGTGTATTGGGGATTCAGGGGGTGAAAGAGCCCAATTAACATGCCAGCCTGACACCACTGTATTAACCAAGGAGAATTCCTCACCAGCCCCTGGAGGGTAACACTGTCTTTGTTCAGTGACTTCATCTCCTCTCCTGTCTCTCTCCCAGATCCCACTGCTGGCTCTGAACAGGCTATCCTCACCCACTGCTCTAAGCACAACACTTCACTGCCAAAGCAGAGCCCACATAAAACAAAAAAGCAGAGGTCTGTCTTCCAGGACCTGGCCCCATGCTCAGGCACCACGACCTTGCAGAGCTTCTACTCTCCCTGCACAGGAGATTGTGAGGAGCCCAAGCTTATCCAAAGCAGGCCTGCGTGAAACATGAGCACACATGGGGAAGTGCTCAGAGACATGTACACTCATGCCTCCATGCATGCACATGTGCACCATAGGTACTGGAACTAGGAGTGCGCGGGGCAGGGAGCTGCAGCACCCCTTGGCATGGAGCGGTTTCCATCATATAAAGGATTTACAGTTGATTCAATGGCTCGCAGCACCCCCACTATACAAATTCTTCCAGGCCCCCGGTGCACACTTCCCTCTGCTTGTTCTCTTACATAGGATAGTCCCAGTAACCAACAAAAAGGCCCAGTCAGCTAAAAAAGAAAACGAACACAAAAGCCTCTCCCCCCTCCACAACCCTTTGCCTGCAAGTTGCATAGGAATACACTGCTCATGAGTAAAAAACAGTTTTTCCCCTTTGGGGCTGGCCCATGCCATTTGCTCCATGATCCTATTGCCTAGAGAATTGTCTATGGTACTGGCCTTCCCAAGAACACAACCCTGGTCTTCTCTCCCATTGTGCTGTGAAGGGAGGGGCTGGGAGTGGCAGGTTGGGGGGCTAGAAAAAACACAAGATGCAGCATCCTGGCATCAGTTTGTTGCCATATTCTCCTTCCCTTCACTCTCTGCTACAGAAAGAGAAGGGAGCCCGGGTTTCTTGCTTTTATGTTCCCTCCCTACTACCTCCTATCCCCCCAAAAATTACAAAGACAGCTCCAAAGGTCATTTGCCACAGAGTTCCTGAGGCTGGTGATTTCTTTTGCACCAGATCATGCCGCTAGTAAAATCCCAGCCTTTCCCTGAAATTCCCCTAAATCCAGAGAGCTAGAAACGCACACATACCTATGGTGTAATTTGGGGAGGGCTCGTGCCACACAGTGGCCAAGTTACCTAGAAACCACCTTGTGATTGTGTCATGCCAGTTATTCGCAACCATCCACTTCATCTCTGCGGGCAACTGCATGAGATAGTCATGGGAATCATGAGCAGAACTAAGGAGATGTGAACTCCCAGCTCCTCCTGCCCAACGTATATTTGGACACTAACTTGACTTAAACCCGTTCGGCACATCCATTTTATCACTGAAGGACAACACTGTCTGTTCCTTCTCAGGAGCAAAGAGGCTGCATGAGTGGCTGGCACTGGCTACTGTTAACTCCATTGTCATGGCCACATTCTGATTTGGATAAATTATATTCTACCTCCCTACACTCCCTTTGTGGTTTCATGGGATGCAGGATTCTCCTTTACTCCCTGTTTCAAACAGTTATTCAGCATTCAGTATGGCCAACCTCAGGCTTTCAAAAATCATGAGTCATGCCACAAAAATTATGAGATTGTTTTTAAAAAATCATGAGATTTTTTTATTTAAAAAATTATATATATGTTTTAAAATTTCCTCCTAGTTTCTGAGGCTTTATTGTACACTTGCTTCATGTTTGCAAGCTTTGGTCTGCATCTATGATGGCTAGACCCTTGCAATAAAGGATGCTATTGCTTGCTTCCCTGGGCTGGGGCTTTAAGAAAAACACTTAAAAAGATGAGACTCAATAAAAATAATGAGGGTTGCCCACACTGAGCATTGCTGGGAGTTTAGGATCTACTGATTCTAGCCCAAAGGTTTCTGCATATCCATGCAGGCTGGAGGGACACTTGTTTGTGTATGTCCTATATAGAGATATATATACACAGAATGGAAGATGATCTGCACATGTGGGTATGAACAGAACAAAGCATTTCCAGAATTTACAAATAACCATCCTGCTGTGGAACAGCCAATGAGGGGTGAGATTTCTTCTGAACACATCTCTCCTGGCTGGGTCAGGTATTCCTCACTCATTCACCTAATATGATCTGCATTATAATTAGCAACAGCCTCACTGTCTAAAAGAGATAACGGATGTGCCCCTGCAGTGTAAGTTATGCCAAATGGAGGTTTTATATTATACAGGAGCAGAAAGGAACTACCATACTAGTAGCACTTTTACTTGGCCCTGCATGGAGAACTGACAGGGGCTAGAGAAAATTATGAGCACCGGCTTAGCCGCTACTCTTCCAAGTCCCACTTCCATTTCCCTCCCTAAGTAAAGTCCCTGGCAGGCAAATCTCCCCAGTAAGTAAGTTTAGGTCCAGAGACAGGTTCTGACAGACAGCTGTAGAGAGGACAGTCCTTAATTTACCCCAGATCTAGTAAGCAATGCAAGCTCCTCCCCACAAACACACAAATCCATGTGTCACAGCCCAAAGCTACGAGGAGAGTTTGGTCTCTATGGCTCATTCAATCCCATAAGAGGCCCAGCCAGTTGTGATGGTATTTGTCATCTGCCTACTAGAAATGGGACTTTGGACACCCCTCACATTGGTGTAGTTTTGCTGTACAAACTCCCTGGCTCTTTAAAAAGGCACCATCCTTAGCAGAGCCCAAGAGAAGGTTCTGTCCATTCAGCAGTCCCCACCAATGACAGCAAGCAGGAATTATTAAACAGAGTAAAGCAAACACCAGTGCATACAACATGTGTGCACACTCAGATGGAGATGCATCGACACTTATTATGTGTGTGTTCTCGCATGTACAGCCCTTCTGCTCAGGCGCACACCCAACCAACACTTACCACAAAACATGACACACATGCCTGTTCACACATGATGTACATGCAAAAGAGCTACCTACACAATCAATGTCAAATGATTCCAAGAAAAACAAACAAACACTCTCCTTTAAAACTGTAACCTAAATAACGGATTTCCAGGCATGCATTAGAAATATTAGACAACGAAGACTGTGAAGCTGGGCCTGGCAGCAAGCCAGTGAGGCTCCTGCCCCTGGGAGTCTAGTATGTTTCCTATTTAGTCCATTTTCACACTGCTAGGTAGCCATCCAAAGCCTTGGCAACCCAGAACCCAGGCATACATGTTTGCCCATATGATTAGAGTATCTGGGAACCACCATGACACAGAATGTGGATGTAGAGGGAGAAATGAAGGGGGTGATTATTA
This sequence comes from Pelochelys cantorii, assembly GCA_032595735.1. NCBI lineage: Eukaryota > Metazoa > Chordata > Testudines > Trionychidae > Pelochelys > Pelochelys cantorii. The sequence continues at coordinate 30,574,974 of CM064338.1, forward strand.
TTCATTGTACATAGAGCCTCATCTCTCTCACAAGAGCTTTACTTGCTCTTTAATTGGTTCCATTCATGGCAGTCCTTCAATGCCTTCCATAAGTGTAATTATGCCAGGCTCGCTCCATCTGTCTGGAGTCGGGAACATCAGTTGCTTCTAGTGTTTATATTTTGAACCAGTATTTCGGTAGCTAGATTTGTTATTCATAATAATAATAATTATTATTATTATTATTGCTCGACTGTTTGGAGCTCTCCAGTACAAAGTCTCCCCTACTCACACCCATTGCAACTCCAGTGGGAGTTGAATTTGCCTAATGCGAGCAGGATTTGGCCCTGGCTCTCTCTGGTCTGGGATCTTCCTGGCATTGTTCCTAGGAACAGCCCAATGCTTTATCAGTCGCTCTTGACAGCTGCCTCCACCAAAGTTACTGAGACATGTGTAGGCAGGTTTCCTTACAGGCACACAAGAGACATCGGAGAGGATAGAAAATAAAGAGGTGCATCCTCTCACCCCTAGCAAACCTCAGAATCGCCATTAAAAGCACAGGCTCTTGAACTGCACCCTGCTGGAGTCTCTGGCGGGGGGATACGAGTTCAGATGGGTTGAGGCCTAGCTTCACATGAGGGCACAACTTACACCTCCAAAACTCAGGCCCAATGTTTTGTACACGCAAACATGAACGGAGAGAATAAATCTAAATCCATCCATCCATCTCCAGACCTGCACCTTCCGTCAGGCCACCAGTGGCACAGACACTTAGATCTGCATCTTGTATAGCCACAATGAAGTCTGGAAATGTTTCCCTTGCACAGTAGGTTGTCTGAGTTCACTATGTTTTTCTAGAGAGAGAAAGTAGATTTTGGTGGACCCGCACACGAAGGTGTTTGCTGGCTTTCAAAAAGAAGGAACCCACAAACAGGAATCTGAGCAACTGAGCACCATCTGGCCAATGATAGTTCCTGACATGATGGCTTGTGTTGGCATGTTTATGATGCAGACCAGAGGCATAGTCTCATTATCCCCACCATACTGTTATGTAGGATTCAAAACAAGGCACCACAAGAAGCAGATGGCGAGGAAGAGAAGAAAAGAAAATGAGTGAGAGAGACCAATAGATTTATCTGAAGCTTAAGTCTATACCCATAAACATGGACCGATAGGTAAATAGCCATGTAAGTAAGAAACTAAATGGTGGGAGGCCATAGTATTGTTCTTGTACCATTTTCAGCTCCTTTATAGTTTATCATCAGCCTTTTTCAAATGAATCATTTCTACCAATAAAGAACGCATATGTAAGCTGTAACCCTTGCAATTCTAGTTAATATCTGAACAACTTGAGCAAACAGTTTGTTTATATCATTATATTTTGGACTCCTAGCTTTTGTGAAACACTGTCTTGGGCAGTATGCTCCTGAAATGCATTTACAATGCATGACATTTATATTCTGCATTACATTCTTAAGTCATGGCTTTCAGATTTCCCCCATATAAAAACTGCATAATATTCACAAGCTCTATACTTTAGAACTCATAATAACATTATTGCTGCCTTTTCAGCATACTACTGCAAAATACTGTAGCATTTTTTAATAAAAAGGATAGAAAAGTGATAATCATGGATGTGTAGGAAAGTGGGGGGTAATGTGTATTTTGTGTGACAACACAATTGAAAAAATATTGTATAAAATAGTGAATATAAACATGATGTGGTTTTAAACAGAGAGAAGATGAGAAAGGTGGTTCTCCTCCTGCTTTGATTGCTCTTTAGCAAATGGACAAATACTTTTAGAAACAAAAAGCATGGCCTACTTCCCGGGTGTGGAGCTCAGTGCTTTAGATTTAATGATACGTATTTAAGTTCCTTTTAGGGGAAAGCCTTCTGAAATCACTAGGGGAAAAAGTAAACAATAAATTGGTTTTCAAGGCTTTTGTCATTGTTGTGTGTGAGTCTAATGGAGGGGCACTCTCTCTCTGTCACTGGCTGGGCTGTCGGAGACAACTTAGACAGTGAAAAATCATGTGCAGCCCGTTAAGAGGTGAAGAGAGGAGCACAAAACAGCAGAATATTGGTGGGTCTCCCCTGCTCCCTCAGTACAAAAATAAATAACTAAATAAAAGAATACAAGGAAAATGGGTATTTTAATCTGCCACTAAAACAGCAGCAGAGATGGTTTATCTCAGTATATTGTGAGGTCTGTGTGCCAAATCCCCGATGGGTTGCTGTTCCACCCGCCCCACCCCTTTTATATGTCATTAAGGATTTTTCGCATGCAGCCGAATGGGCAAATGGAAATAAAACATTTGTTCCTTTCCTACCAGCTGGATGAGCACAACAAGAAGGATGGGAGCAGGCATGCAAAAAACACAGGGCAAATTAGGAAATATGTTAATTCAATTAATATCACAGAGGAGCTGAAGGGGGGGGGTGTATGTGCAGATTTTCTGCCTGAGGAAGAAGGTGGCAGAGAAAGAACTGGGGCATGCCAGCTCCAGTTATTGTTCTGCCTTCATCGGTAATTAGCAAGATAACAAGGAGAGGGCATGAGGGAGGTAGCATGGTAAAGATTAGGCAGCTTTGCAACCTACCTCATGCCAATGCGGCCATCTTACAAACAGCACTTGATTCCATCAAAATGGCTTCCTGGCACCTAGCAGCCTATAAACTGCAGCAAAAAATGGGCCGGTATGGCAGAGTATGTCTTCACAGGGGCTGCCCTTCTCCATCGCTCTGCCTTATTTTTTTTTTTTTTGTCCTTCTCCTTCAGCTCTTGCTTGTTGAGGGACCCATGCTGCGTTGATGGTCTCAGAGAGAAGGGAGAACACCAGAGGGGCTGGGAAGGGGAGGTTAACCGGGGAGGAGCGACGTTCCACCTTTCTTTCCTGTGCTGCTTGTGCCAAATGGGAAGTTTCTTATCTTTGCTGCAGAACATCACACAGGCTCTATGCAGGAGACAATAAGGCACAGCCATTACTCACAGAGAACTCTACATGGGCATAATGCCACAGTTACATACAGAAAGAAAGGAGAAAACAGATAACTCTTGTTAACTGATTGATCACTATATTGCACCCTGTGGCTCCAGCCCCTCCACATACAGGGCTGGGGCAAAAGCATAGACCATTTGTGCCTGGCTCGTCCTGCCTACCAACACTCTTCTGTAAGGCAGAAATGCAGCGTGTTTCCCTTGTTTTGTTTAAATGAGCCTCTCAAGCACCTGTTTATCCAGCTGTTTATCTCCGGGCACATAACTCCACCAAAGCCTTAGAGCTCTCAGAATATTGACAGCGAGACTGGACAAAGCACTAGGAAATGTCCTGTATGTAGCCTTTGAGGAGGAAATACAGAACCTAAGCACTTCCCATTGCTAAGGCTTAGGCGACAGCCGACTGACAAGCGACAGCCGACTGCTTGTTAAGCCTGAAGACCCAGGCAGGCACATTTGGGAGGAACCACACACTATACCCTGACTGCTAAAGTTAGGGTTGGGAACTGGGAACCCTCCCAGTGATGTACAAAAGCAAACATAGATATAGGGTCTGAATGCACAGTTCTTGTGCAGTCACAACTCCCACTGCAGTCCATGTATAAAGACTGCAGGATAAGGCCCAGGAGCAGACTGGCCCGGCAGGATACCGGGAATTTCCCGGTGGGCTGTTGTCCGAAGGGCCGGCTGGTGGCTGCTGGAGGAGGAGGGGGATAAACCCCATAAGCCGCTCCTGTCACGCAGGGAAAGGGGGAGGGGCATGCAGGGGTGATGTCATAGTGAGGGCTGTTCTCAACCCATTTCCCGGGCCTATTCTGATTGCCAGTCTGCCCCTGATAAGGCCTCTATTGAATACATGTTACATAAACTCCATACCAGAGATCCAGACATATTCAATGCTAGTCTGTACAATACCAGATCCCTAAATATTTGTACACAGTAAGAAGTCTGGCTATAGGGGAAAGAGGTAGAGTAGAGAGCTATCCAGCCGCTCAGTAGAACATTTTCTGGACAAGGTTTGGGTCAAAAGAAAGGGGTGCTCACATTTCTATTATTTTTGGAATGTAAAACCCAGGCCCTTATGATTTCAAGGCTAGGCTTCCAGAAATGATGGTTTGTTATGTCAATGTAACTCTTCTAGGGTCAAATCCCATAGCCCTTTGTTTTCCCTCAGTCCTCCTTACCCATGTATGACTCCTGCTGATGTCCAAGGATTTAGCTCACAGTGAAATAATTTTTTTTTCAATGCACACTTTGACTCTGAATAAAATTTACCAGACTGCCAGAGTCCTTAAACCCCATGTAAGTTCTTCACATGTCATGTAGGTGGTGTGAAATGCCTTGCACATGCTCTTTGATTAATTTTAACCCTCTCCATTAAATTTTCACCGTGTCTGGAGTCACAATTCAATATAAGTGGGAGCAACAGCAGCTACTTATGCATATGGGTCAGCATTTTCAGCATGTTTGTGAAGACATTTAGAAGGGGTAATGGCAAGTCTCACCACCCATTTGTGCATTCATTTACCGATTTTATTATCTCAGATGTGGGATTTTGCACACAAAAAAAGAAGCACCTACACATTTAGAAATTTAGCTGATCCATGTTTAGAGACCAGGAAAGAATATGAGCTCTGTTCTGTGGATGGATTTAATATTATTAAGCATATGCAAATTCTCTCTCTCTTTTCCTTTAAAAACCAAGCAAATTAAATATAATCCACCCCCAGCGCTATATTATTGCAATGCTAGAGTCAAAATAAAATAAGTCAGAAAATGCAAACATTAAGATTACACCAGCAACACTGACTCAGCCACCTTGCACTTCCTAGAGATTTAATGATGTAGTCAGGTGTTCCTAAACTTTGAGGGGGGTGGGAGAGCAGGTTTGAAATAGCACAGACTTTCTCTTAAAGAGAGATTGTCTCTTAAACACAATCCCTCCCATTCAAGATTGAATCCCATCCCTAAGACAATTTACAACAACTGCTTACATGAAAGGTGACATTAGAGAAATGTGTAATGTATTTTTAGCTTCAGCAGGACATCTGATATGTGGAAAGTTAGACAAGTGCTTAGGTACCTTGCTGAATCTATGTGCGCAGCTGATAGTTCTCTAAAAGGATGGGGATTATATACTCACAGACATCAGGAGTTCTGTGCCTCATACAGATCTTTGTTAGGCAGTTAAACAAAAGGGACAGCTGGCTCGCTCCTAAATCCTTGGCTTGCCTACAAAGGAATTTAAACTATAATCATACCAATATAGTTAAACTGCTAAAACTCTGTGGGTGCGTCTACACAGCAGCATTATTTCTGAATAACTGAGGTTATTCCAAAATAACATAGTGTGCGTCTACACTACAAGCCTATATTTTGAAATAATGTCAAGCTGTAGGACTTCTTACTCTGACTTCTGTGACCCTCATTTCACGAGGTGTAAGGAATTTGAAGGAAGAGTGTTCTTTCTTCGACTTCCTGCTGTGTAGATAGCGCCAAAAGCCGAATTAAGCTATTTTGACTTAAGCTATGCGAATGACGTAGTTGAAGTTGCATAGTTTAATTAGACTTTTGCCCTGCTGTGCAGACGTACCCTGTGTGAACACTTTTATTCTATAAGAATGGTTTATTCTGGTTTAATTTAAACCACGTCTAAAAGTGATATAAGATAAACCAGAAATAGGCCCTCATCTACTGAATTAAGTGTCCTCATGGAGAGTCCTACCAGTATAACTATCACTATGATTGATCAGTCCTTCAGCCCTCAGAGAGCACCAATCACAACATGCCAGTCAGGTTGTTCTAGCCAGTCCCTCGGCCACTAGCTGGCCAGACTATCTGTGGCCAGAAGTATAACTATAACCATTTAAACTGACACCCTACCTTATACTGGTGGGATGGCCCATGTAGGCAGGCTTTTCAAGTCACCTTGCCCTGACCCTTCCATTATGACAAGAAACACTGTCACTCTCTGCTTTCTCGTGATGCAAGTCAGAGCAGGTCTGCCAACCCAAAGGAGTACAGACACAATGGCTTGGCATTTTGACTACACAATAATCTGTTTGAACCTTCTTATAAAACAATATTATGTATGCAAATTTTGCAGGGATGTGGGAGAATCATGTTTCAGAATGAAAATGTGGAATAAAATGTTGAGGTATTCCTTATATTTTAATTGATCTCTAAATGTAGACGGGGAAGGGACTTACTGTATCTCCTAGGAGAGTCCTATTGTACATTCTGAACCGAGTATGTCACTGAACTGGGAATGCTAGGGTAGCTGTGTGTGTGTCTCCAAATTTGAGTGATCCCGTGTTTGCTCCTATATTTGTGTATATGTATGCTTACGTAAGTGGCATATACCTAACATTTATATAAACAGACATACATATGCAAATGAAAATACAGCCCTGTTTGGTTCCCTGCTGTATCCCAGCCCCTGATATTTGGAGGTTTCTGAGTAGTACAACTAAACCGCACATCAAACATTAGCCCTAAGAGGTTTCCTTCAGGGAAGGAGAAACAGTATGACAGGTTTCTCTTCCCTGTTCCGCCCAGCTTTTCCAAGTCCAGCAGCCCCCAGGTTTTGTGTTTGAAAAGGCAAAGGGCACAAACACAAAAATCTTCTTAGGCTGCTTTGGGAATGGAGCTCAATTTCTTTCCCATTCTAAAGCAGTTCTCATAAAATATATTTTATTTTTATCAAAGCAAGAGGAGACAACTCAGCTCACAGCCCTTCCCTCTCCCATGGCCTTCTTTCTTTACCAAAACCAAGCTGCCATGTGTCTTCAGATGCTTGGAGTATGAGGAAGGGGCAGCAGGAGTTGGAGAAGGCAGTGAAAACAAGTCCTGTAGTTGTTACTTCCTAATTCTGCTGCCCTTCTACCTACCTGGCATGGCTGGTCGCTGGTCCATCTTCCCTAGCACTTTTGAAATCCCCTTTCCTTTTTTGTATTAAGCAGTTACCTTTTGGAACAGACATACAATGGGATGAGTGGCGTTACTGTTGGTAGGGAACTCTGGATTCCAGCATGCAGCCTGAGTTCCCCTCACCAAGGGCACCCCACCCCAGGACAGTATGAGCTCCCCAGTCCTGCAGAAACTATACCTCTCAATATAGCCACTTTTTGCCTCCACAAACCAGGGCTTCTCTCACCATTCTAACAGAGACACAGGATGTAGCCATAGCGGACATGGGAACTGCTGCACCAGAAACCTGAAGGCCCATGTGACGTGTTACAGATATTACACCATGTTCTTTTAAGCTTTGTCTGCTGCAGCTGCAGTTGTTTTTGCCCTTTTGGGGCCATGCAGACTACAAGGCATGTTCATGGCTTTCAGATGAAATGGTCTCTTCCCCTCCTGGGCCCACCCTCCTACTCAGTGTCACTCAGTGATGCCACATTAGTCAAGACTCAGATAACCATGAGGATAAAGCCTGAAAATGGGTAATTGGAAGAAGGATGGGTACAGAGTGAGACACTGGGCCAGACAGTCGCCAAAGGAGGATGAGTATGGTGGTGAAAATGTGCCTCAAGATGAATGCTCACAAAGGGCTGGTTTAATTAATAAAACATTCCCACTACATCTCCTTTTGATTTGGGTGACAGAATTAACCCTGTGTGGGCAATGCTGCATAACCTCCGCAGCCTTCTGTTCTCAGGAGGGCAATTGTATCCCTCTTTGCTCAGGCATTGTGCATCTCTTGTGCACTTTGATCTAGGGATGTTAAATATCGGTTAATTGAATAGTTGATTAACCTCTTGAATTCTTATCGGTTACTCAACTATTCTATAATCCCCAGGGGCAGCCAGTATGCTCTGGCCCCACTCCCGAGGAGCCCCCTGCCTTCCATGCTGCTGCCTCTGTATCAGAGGCAGCAATGCAGGGTGCCAGGCAGGAGCTGGTTTGCCAGGGGAGCTAGTTTAAAAACCAGCTCCCCTCACAAACCGGCTGCCTGTCACCCTGTGCTGCTCCCTCTGATACAGAGGCAGCGGTGTGGGGTGGCAGCAGCACCTGTTCAGTGGGGGTTTGAGCTCCTGGACCCAACGTGAGCTGGAACACCTGCACACCTGGCTCCTAATACACATTAAATGCAGAGCTGCAGTGGAGGTAGGTCCCAGACATGGTGCAAGCCAAGACTGAGCCAGGCTGCTGGCCAGCCTGCTAAAAAATTTACTGGCAAGAGAGAGGAAATGTGCATAGTCTACAGCATTAACCCATAAGCTTTTGCTTATTGGTTAATCAGTTGACTACACTATTACATCCCTACTTTGATCAGTGCTTGTAAAGCCTTTCCAAGCTGCTTCAAAGCATTCTCTCACCCTATCCGCATCTGCCTGAATTCTGCTCAGATGAGAAGATCCACCTCCCCACCCCGCCACCTGCCACTCAGACTGAGTGAAAGTAGACTTAGTGCAAAGGCGGCTATTGTTTCAGTATAGATCATCCACACACACTCACATCAAAGGTTTTTTAAAAAAAACTAATACCCTCCTAGACCCGCTAACTTATGTCCTAAGCTTTCCATTCCAGGATTCCCAGGGAGAGAGAGCATCCAGGTAGCAAGACATATTTTTTCCCCCAATTCCTTATCTAGAGGCTTAAGAAAACCTACATTTTGAGACCTATTGGAACTGATGGCCCAAAAAGGTTCATTTTACTGAGGGAAATCTCTTCCAAAAAGGAGGGGGATAATACTACAGGTTGAACCTCTCTAGTTTGGCACTCTCTGGTCTAGCAATATCCATGGTTCAGCATGATTTTAGTTTTCCAGATGTCCACTTTTTATGGGTGTGGCCAAATTTCCCTCAGTCCCATAAAGTTTTATAGCCACCAGTCCTGGCTCTCAGTGTTCTATGCTGTTATTTAGCTCTAATTTATTCTTAAATGTCTTCTAAGAGCCCAGAAAGCAATGGAATTGACCTCCCAAGGTTCAGCAAATTCTTTGATTCAGCACCAGCCAAATCCCAAGGGTGCTGGACTACAGAGGTTCAACCTGTACACATAAATGAAATACTTAGGGGGTTTCCATGGTCTAAAGTAGTTGCACATGTAAGGGGACATGATTCCAAAGGGTTTTGCCTCCTGTGAGTTATAGTTTTATCTTTCAAGCACAGAATAAGTGCTTTATCCCACTGCTCCCTGCAGTATATTCCATATAGATGGACTGATTCGTAGAACCTTGCAAATCTGAAGATGTCTTCTTTATATCCATGGACATCTGCATCCACCATGAGGATGCCAATACACACAATGCATTTTGGCGGATACAGATGCGGATTTTGTATCTAGAACCCTGCATATTTGCGGATATCTGTTTTACCTCTATGGAAATGGATGCGGATATCCATGGATCATTTTTGCAGGTGCAGATGCGGATACCAATTTTGTATCCATGCAGAGCTCTATTGATTCTCCCTGTTTCTTAATAAATCCCAGTGTATGGAAAAAAAAAACCATTGCATGGGCATCTTTCCTTTCCTATTCTACCTTGCAAAAGCAACAACAGTGATTAGGACTGTGGTGGAAGGGCAGCACAAAATATGGTGTTTTCCTGGATTGACTAGCATCAAATTGGTTTGCGAGCCATGGTCTGCTAGATCCCAATCAATTTATTCTCTCAGGCTATGTCTAAACCAAAAATGGGCCCAGTCTTTTTCTACCAAAGCCACTGTGGTGTTCTACCCATTAGAAGCAGTAGTATAGACAGGGGTCAGGTATTTTTATTCCCATGTTGCCTAATCCTGCTCTAAACAGGCACAAAGAGCACACAAGTTCTGTCTACACCTCACTTCCATTGTAGTTACCACATCTAGGGTGTATCTAGACTATAGGGATTTTTCAAAAAAAGTGGCCTTTTTTCGAAAAAACTTCCTCTGCATCTAGACCGCTGCCGTGTTCTTTCAAAAGTGAATCGAAAGAACGCGACAGTTTTTTCGACTGTGGAAAACCTCGTTTTATGAGGAAGAATGCCTTTTTTCAAAAGTGCTCTTTCAAAAAAAAGGCGCTATGTAATGCAGACTGTGCTTTTTTGAAAGAGAGCATCCAGACTGCCTGGGTGCTCTCTTTCAAAAAAGCAGCTTGCTTTTTCAAAAGTACTGGTTGTAGTCTAGACGCTCTTCTTCGAAAGAGGCTTTTTCGTAAGTATCTTTCGAAAAAGCCTCTTTCGAAAGAGGCTTGCAGTCTAGACGTAGCCGTAGAGTTGCACCGAAAGAACCAGTGGCCCTTCTCTTGACATGGCAGAGTAGGCCTTGCTTGTTACAATATAGTTGTTCCCATCTGACATCTACCCAGTGCCCCTTGGGAAATGAGCATGTGATCTCTGCCCACTGCTTAGCCAGCAAGTACTCACATTTCTAACACTAGCATTATGTAGCCCCTTTGCCTTCTCTGCTGAGCAGATCCACAGAGATCAGCTGGACCTGCTGTTCCCTGTCCCCGCTGGGAGTGCTGACTTCAGGTCATATTCAAGACACATTGCTGGGCAGATATGAGAAAACTTGCTCTGTAGAGGCTCATAACACACGATACAGTGAATAAACAGAGCAATCCAGTCTCCATGGTTCAGAATAACCCAATAAAACCAACATTTCACATCTTCTGGTTCTGTTAAACAGAATTTAAAAGGAGGTGCTGTCCCACCCCACCACCCAGGGTTTTCTTTCTGTGCCACTCTCAATCATTTTCTTTTAAAAATACAAAAATTTCTACATGCTGCTTTTCTTCTCAGTTGACAAGAAAGAAAGAGATGTACTGCTATGCTTCAAAAAGTGGCTGGCTGCATCCTCACCTGCCTTTGATTCCCACCTCCCATACTATGTAGGGCATTTGGAATTATTGCTTCCTGTCGTACATAGTAGCAGCAAACATCAGATGGCCCAGTTTCTAAAGACTAGCTGGGGAGGTTTGGCTAATAGCGAGGTGGGGGGAGTTTGAGGATCAGGCCTCCAGTGCCTAAGTTCAACTTATTCCTCTAACAACTAGGTTTATTGACTCACCTCCGCTTGTCCCCACACAGATGTCCTGTCTCTTCCCATGACATCCCACTCCATGAACTTTCCGTCAAGTCTGATTAAAGAAGAGAAAATTAATCTCAATTAAAAAGATGTTCCCACACATATGGATGCATGTCAAGTAACTACTGGATGTCATTCCCAGAGAAATGGCTGCAAACAGACCTAAGATTTGGGACCCCCTCTCACACACACAGATTTATATCACATACACATAAATGTGCACACATATAATTGTGTGTATATGAGGCACTTACATGCATGCTTCGTAGCACATCTCATGCAAATGCATTTGGATACCAGTCCCTCATTGAAACACATGCAGCCATGCAAAAAGCAGCAAGACACTATCATTTCCACTAATAAGGAAATAAAGCAAAGTGGATTTGTGCAGCCAGAGCCCAGAGAGCAACACTGTCTCTTTAATTTTCTCTCTGGATAGCTCATCCTTTGCATGAATCCTTTCCTCCCCATGGCTTCTTCCAGCCTGGTGGGCAAAGTGGGAAAACATCATTAGGGAAGAAAAATAATTTAGTTTGTTAATCAGTATCCAATGGTGGGAAACTGGAGGCAGGGAGCAGGGCTGGCAGTTGGAGCTCAGGAAAGGCCAGCACAAAGCCACCATTCATGACGTGCGAGGCTGGGATTCTCATTGAATTAAACAGACACAAAGAGCAGAGGCATTTCATGCTCTCTCCCCAAGAATTATCATATCTTCCTAGCACGAAGAAGCCTTCAGCATGGAGGGGTGGGAGGGGAGCGATCAGGCAGGCAGGGTAGAAAGATGGTCCCAGGCACAGAAGACTTTGTTCTCAGGTTGGATTTATGGATGGGGTGCAGCAGAGGGTTTTGATGGGGGCGACTGGCCTTTGTGCATTGGATTTAATAAGATTCAGCTAATGTGAAACCGGGAGCCCTGTGTACCACATAGTAGGGAAACCCTGCTCAAAAAACAAACAGAATAACTTTGCGTTTCAAGGCTGTGGAAGGTTTTGGAAGCCAGCAAAAATCTATGTCCTCTGTGTGTGCATGTGCATGCTTGCACACATGTCCACACGTGTTTGGGGGGGCATGCAAAGAAGGAGAGGATGCAGAAAAAAAGACCAGGCAACACAGTTCAGTCATGAAAGTTAATTAGTTAATGTGCAAACCTCGGCAGCCTCTGCCTGCTGCCCTGCAAGGGTCTCTGCCAAGCTACGCTGTCTGCGGACTGTGACTACAAATAGCAGGAGCAGATTAAGACAGGCTCCTTGGGATCCAGTAAAGGGACCTGACACAGCAGTGAGAAACCAAAAGTCCATGCATAGGGATGAGAAAGGAAGATCAAGGTTATGGGTCAGGGAAAGAGTCCAGAGTACAGGCCGGGAGGAAGTCTCTATCCACAAGTGTGCAGGGCAGGGGTGTGTATTTATTGCAAGCCCAGATGTTTTGGTGGGCTTCAGCCCTGTCTAGTTTTAATCAGCTTCCAGTAGGAAGTGACAGATGCACCAAGAACCAGGAAACCTGCACTGGTTCAGATGTAAACTCTTTGGGGCATGAGCTCTCATTCCCAGAATGTTTGCACAGCACTTCACATTTAGTTGGTTTCTAGGTGCTTTCTCAATAAAAATGTGCAATAATAACTGTTCAGTAACTGAGAACCTAAGCTGGACAGGTGTCTTCCTCATGCTAGCACTGTCCACTGGACTGGTGACAACATACTGAGCCCCTGCTCCCATGCCCTGCTTATAAAACAATACCACCGTGTCAGTGTTATTGGGTGTCACTACTGCAGAACACAGTAGTGTTTGATGTAAGAGGGTTATACCCTCCCCTCTGCAGGCTGCAAGAAGTTCCTTGGTCCCAAATGCCTTATCTCTGGGGAAAACTTCTCTCTGGAAAATCCTCAGATGTTATGATGCTGGGGGCCTCATACATATCTCGAAAATAGACACATACAGGGAAGAACAAAAAGAAGAAACAAATACGTTGGTGTCTCTGGAATATAGATACACTCTGTTGACCAGAAGTGAATATTTGTCATGGATAGGAGACTGTCTATGCCCCTATATGGGTCTCTGATCCTGCTAAAGTACCAAGCCCACTTCTCCGCAGCAGAAGGAGGTCACTTTTGCTGTGGGTGGCCTTGAGACATAAGATTAGTACAGAAATTACTGAGTGTGAGAATGGGGAGAAGAGAGAAGTGATACCCAAAGAATGTTGTATGAACCCAATGGGGGTTGGGAGGATGACTTGGGAAATAAAAGATGCCTTCACTTATTCGCTAATGGATTTATCTCTGTGAAGAGAAACATACTGAAAACAAAGGGATCTAAGCTTAGGGGAAAGGCAGGTTTGGAGATCTTGGTGCACGTGTAGGTAAAAGTTGAAAAGGAAGCACTAATTAGCACTGGGTCCATCACGTTCCATTAATAGCTTGTCACTGCTTCCTTGATGTTGCTGAAGGCAGGAAAGTTGGTATGTGTGATGCTTACCTGTCTCTAGCTCATTAACAGAAGGCAGGGTGAGAACAGACGTTTTATGCCTGCATCACAGATAGAGACAGGTTTCTTTTGCTCAGTCTAATTATTGGATTGACTTTGTGGATGTAGGGAGGGGGAGATATTTTAAACATGCATAACATTTATACACATACACAATGAACACACAAACATACTGTATACATGCACCATAAGATGATGATGTCAGGGTTTAGAAATCCCATCAGAAAAAATATGGTTTTGACAGACAGCAGATATTTTTATCAACAGCAAATACACTGCAGGCTGGTGAAAACTCTTTTGGATCAGGAAAGCACATGCAAAAAAAATAGGGGCCATAACTGTTTTGTTTTATTGTCCAGTGAGTAAAAGAAATATCATCTACTTCCCTTCACATTAACAAAAACAAAAACTAACTAAATTTTAAAAAATTGCTCAACCAGAGTCCAGTTTGCTGCAAGAGGCAGGAGAATCTGGTTATCCATTCACTGGCATCAGAACTCCAAGTATGGAACTTCCCAGTAAAGAAAGACAGAAAAAGGCCATTCCAAGCACAGATCAATCTGCATTGCATCTAATCATTTCCAAAGTAAAATATGGGCAATTCTTACAGCAGTTAAAAAAGATTAGATCTCCTGTTTAATATACAAAGGCCTCCCTTCTCCTCTCATCATATGAAACAGCTCCCATTAGCGACAGTGGAAAGAACAAGCATGCAAATCAAGGAAAGAATGCAAGGGCAGCAAATCTTTATGAGTGTGCAACGTGTGTCTATATATGGCATGATTACAGGTGTGTGCGTGTGTTTGTGTGCGCGCCTATGCATGAGCACAGTATGTACATCCCCATGGGTATCTATTTCTTCATGAGTGTGTACATTTCAATAAACAAGCTAAAGATTCCTCAAGATAAGGAGCCAAAATGTCCATCTGAAACAAGAACTATGCAGAACTGAAGGCAAAGAAAACAATAAGGCTGTTTTTCTGGGAACAAAGAAATTTCCCCTTCAGCTGCTTATGTTTTCTTGCTTTCTGGCAACATATTCTAAATTCTCAATTACTGAGGGACAAGTTACACTCCTTGCCATATTTGCTTTCCACATGCTATTCTTTTTTATGAGTGATGTACCCAAATATTTGGATGCTAGCACTTTAGCTATATTGCTGAATTTATTAATCTTAATTTGAGATATTGCAGATTATGCACTATAGATATAAATATAGATATAGACATAGATATAGATATATATTATGACTTTTAAACCAAACTTTATATTTTTGGACAATTTAAGCATTATAACCAGATGTATAGAGACTCTTTCCTTAACCTGTGTATTAGATAATTTTAATGTTAGCTTTAATTTAACAAATTAAATCTGTTCTTATCAATTTATTCTGCCCATCCAGCCAATTGCTGGTGTGTATTTTTTTCTCTTATTTTGTCATTCTTTTTTGCTGAACATTAACCAACATGCCTTGGGTATTTGTAATACATATTCAATAACATGTGTTTTATAATTTTAAATATTTTCTAACAAAAGTTTTAATCAATTTACTCTTCTCATTTATCCAAGAAAACAAATTCAATAATCTAAAGAAGTCTTTTTCCATCTCTAGCTTCTATGTTCTATATTTGCTACTACCTGACAGTGTTGATGACATTTCATACAAAAATACTGCTTTAAAAGAACATTTTTAGATTGACCAAATTAAGCACACAAAAGCTAGGAAATGCAAGATTTAAGGCTGTCCATGCAACCTTAATTCAGCTCCCTTGTATGTCCATCCTTGGCTCTGAACCAAGTTTAGATATGTGATCTTGTAATTAAAGACTGGATCATAATGCGTATGCACAACAAAGCCAAATTAAGATTGTGTGGGCAATTGTAGACCTGGCATTTCCTAAAGCTGAATGCTTGATTCTGCAACCTAAATAATGTATATTATGTATATATCTAGCTCATTTCCTAGCTTTTAAAAAAAACTGTTAAAACAAATTACATTGTGTGCAATTGTAGCAATCCTGCTCCCTACAACCCCCTCCCCCTCACACACATCCAAACACTGCAAGCAGAATTGCAAGCCTGAAACTTCAGCACAGTCTTCTACCACTTGAACTAGGGGATTAACATTAGATGACAGCAGGAGAAGCCTATAACCTGGGGAATGTGCATGCAGGGAGGAAGAGAAATTGGCCAAAAGGTCCACACGCTGGGGATGGGGAAGGTAGAAGAAATCTACACTTACAGTTCCCCCACCTACTTCATTTCTTCCATCGGCACCCAAGCATTCCCAGTGCAGTGTCTGATAATGATACTGCATTGTTGGTGGTGTAAACCTGGCTCTTTGGAATGTTTGTGGATAGTTATCATTTTGGTAGGATGTCAGGTTTTTCCTAAGGCATACAAACAGAGGGGTGATTTTAAATGCTTTTATAATTCAGCTAGACCTGAATGGAATTTCATGGGACAAAGGAAAAGCATTTCCTAGCCCCAGAGCTTCTCTCTACTGAATTTCAAGGACCTGCCACAAACAATGGCAGTGCCAGAGTGTCTCAAAAAAAAATTTACAAGACTCTTATAAAAAAATGTTAGGCAACCCACATATAGTGGTCACTACTCACTCTTCTATAATAAATTATAAGAATAAATTGCTCTATCAAACATTTAATGAAGTATCTAGGCTTAATATTAACTATACTTTTCTACCATACTGTGAACATAAGAAAAAACTGTAATCTGTTACCTATTACAGAGATGTGGAGTGTAAAGAGACCCTTGATAAGTAATTTCTTTATTTCTCATATCCCACAGGCTGCATTCACTTCTGTCAATCTGTCCAAAAATGTGTCCTACAAGGGATAATATCAAGAAATTGTGCTCCCATAAATTGCCCATGCTTTGCTGCTCCACAACAAACCAACTTTTACTGACATAGGAGATAAAGAGATCACAGAATTACTGGACACAATTCCACCAACATTCCATGAAGAGAAAAAAGAAAAAAAGAAAAAAAAATGAAAAAAGGGCAAAAAGGAGTGGGGGAGGGAAAAGATAAATTCAGAGTTATTGGGCCCAGTTCTGCTCTCACACCAGTTGTACAAGAGTGTGATTCCGGTCCCTCCTGATTTGCACTCATTGTATCTTCAAAGTATCTTGTGTGCAAAAGTAAATACATAAATAAAGGCATGGCTGTGGTATTCATGTAAGGCCTTTCCTCAGTCTGTCAGGGCAGCACAGCTGGGAGTTATGCTTTTTAAGCCTGTGGTCAGACACTGACTCAGCCCAAAGCTGGTGGGCTTCTATGTCATTACTTGGGTTCACCTACTAAGCCATCTTGTTCCCCTCTTCCCCACCCTGTACCCCCCACCGCTCCCCTGAAGAGCAGGGATCTGGCGTGGGAAAGAAGTCTTTGGGCTTTTCACAAATCCAGTATCCCCTTGAACCAAAACCAATTAGCCTGGCCCAAGGTCCTGCCATTGAAGGACTGTCCCTGCTTTTCAAACCCCTGCAGTCTCAATTGCTCTAAGGAGCCTGGATATGAATGAGCAGAGCCCACTTAAAGTGGTGCTTAAGCCTGGACCAGGGAGAAGGGAAAGAGAAAATCTCTATAGGAACAGCAATCTGGGTTTCTAAGAGACAACTGACCAAGATTGTGTTCAAATCTCCCCCCCCACATTGAGTTTTGAGACAGATGCCCCTAACAAAACCTGAGCCAGTGAATAAACTCAGTCAGCAACACCTGGAATTGTGGTTCCTATTTAAGAGACCTAGAGCCAGATCCTAGTGGTTGTAAAGTGCTCTAGCTTCATTGAACTCAGGGGGGTTATGCAGATTTACACCACTTCAGGATCTAGTTCATAATATTCAAATGAGTGTCAAAGGTTCGACTACAGCTAACATTGTGCTAAACCTGTTTGAACAAATATTTCTGCTACCTAGATCCTTGAACAGCAAATACTCCCAAGGTGACTGGACTCAAAAAAGCATATAAGAAAAGACAAGGATGCAAAATACACAAACAACTCTGAAAACAGTGAATGTGGTTAGCCACATGGTACAGAGAAAGCCAGCAATGGCAGCCATCTTACACTCACAAAACACAGCAACCACACGCTTGCAGGAACTTCGTTGCTGTTCCGGGAAGTAAAATGGACATTTTACAAGAATTTGTAAGGCCTCCAGAAAATGAAAATAGGGTATTGGGGCCCAGTGTCTATTCAGCTTCCACTTATACATGTGCTGAATTGTGTATAAGTCCCTCACCAATACTTGGTACAAACACCTGAATTCACACTTTGGTCATTCTCACACCTGCATGTGCACCAAGCTTACAACCTGCACCCACCGAGGCATTGTTCCCAGGGGGATCTAGAGAGGCAAATTCTAACATTTGCACACACGAAAGTGTGTTTGCACTTGTGTAGGCCAGAGGCTAAAGACTTACCCTTTTATGTCAAACAATGTTCCATCACTTCAGCATTTACAACTAGATAGGATGAATTCCTAGAGAATGCAAGACAGAGAACACTCCTGCACTGGCCACCAACAGGTGGATGGCTGAGATCCAATACACCCTTTTCATTTCTAACTTCTATAATTGCATGGATAAAGCTAGATGAGAGAGGTATCAGCATCGAGGGCAAACTAAGTCACCTGGCATCACAAGCCCAGGAAGAGGACAAATAAAAATAAAATAAATCATGGGCACTGCTACCAATCTTGATCCCCATCAGCTTTTGGACCAAAGCTTACAGTGATTTCACAGACATGCCCAATGGTGGAATTTCAGTTGTTCATAACAAAATGCTAGGGCTCAGGCAGCTTGGTACATTCAGTTACGGGTACAAACAGGTTGTTTAAACAGCAAGAAGCAAATGGTCTCCGATCTGCCCTGGGGGCCTCCGTGTTTAGGCTAGTCCTACAGTCTGATCCAAGGCTTGATCTAGACTGAGTGGAGGTTAGAACATCAGGAAGAAAGAAAAGAGATCGGGACCAGAGTGTGGCAGTGCAAGCACCCAGCTGGGGGTGATGATGTGAGTGCTGGTTTGCTATCCTCCCCCGTCCCCCAAACACTTTTTTCATAGCATCCTTTCCTCATCTTTTCAGCTATTATAACACCGCCCCCCCCTTCACCAGCCCACTCCAAGCACTGCTTGAACAAACACATAGAAGCCTTGGCTATAACTTTATGGAAAATCTCATACAAATTTACCTATGCTTAATACTGAAGTTCCATCAGGGTGGAAAGGAACTAAAGCATCCCACAGAGACAAGAAATCAACTGGAAAATGTAGTAAATGCTGAGCCTATTATCTTGTTCTGGTCTATTCTTTTCAACTTCCTATATCACTTCCATCGTGATACCTTGATCACAATGCTTCCATCTGACCCATATGGGATAAGAAGCAATCACAAACCTTTAACGACCAGGACATACCCTTCCTAACTTGTAGATTTTAGCCCATATTTGTCACACAGCATCTCACTGAAGCCAACAAGAATTTGAGAAAAATTAAGGGCTGAGAAGTGGACCTTGAATGGACTTTTATGGAGCTAGGGCTTCTCATAATCATATTTCACCTTGCCAAACCCTGTCCTGATTGAGGGCAGATCCTATGAGATGCTGATGCCGGCATCCCATTTTAGGAAAAGTTGCAAGCAGAGATGCAGTGAGTACAATTGACCCTGCAGTTTTTGGATAAGTTGGATGGTAACCCTGTAATGGGGATGCTGTTTGTGTGAGTTGTGCAAACAACCAACAATAACCACAGAAGGAGAGAAGAGAAGCTAAAAGACTTTAAGCTTTGTTTCTTTCTACTCCAAATGGAGTAGCATTCAATCTGTGGATAGATTTTGACACACAGCACTTCGGAGAAAAAGCCTTTTCTTTTATTTTCTTCTGGGAAATGGTAAACCAACAAAGGATTACTAAACTCTGTCCTACACGGCATGGTAACTGGGAGCTAAATGGGGAACTTTGTCCAGATTTGCGCCTCTAATTTTCAATATGAAACTGACCACACTATTGACTTGGACAGGCATCTGTTTTGGGCGTGCATACACTTGCGTGCAAAAACCAGGTAGCTGAGCATTCACCCATTTGATCTAAATGTGCACAGAATAGGCCTATCTTCAATTTTCCATGAGTACCTGCTAAGCTGCGTGCTCAAATACAGAGGCCAATTGAAAATATGGCTCCAAATATTAGATTTGGACAAAACCTTTTGAGTCTAGGAATTTTAAAAACTGGTCAAATATCAATATGAAAACACTTTATGTGCCTTAGAGTCTTTGTATGAGTTTCACATGTGGACTGCAATTTCTACACATTATTTTTTATTTAGTAATATTACAAATTTGATGTTGTGTGTGTGTGTGTGTGTGTGTGTGTGTGTTTGTGTACACATACATATAGAGTTCATCTCTTTAGACTGCCACCTTCATCCAATTATAGAAGTTAGAGATGGAAGAGATCAGCTAGCTAATCTCCCTGCCAGTGCAGAATTGTTCCCAACAGAATACATATTCTCCAGCTCAGTCAGTCAAATAATTCCTTGTGAATAATATTTGTTGTGAATTTTGGCATTTTCCATCAAATGAATAAAGTGTTTGCTATCAGCATACCTCTGTTCTCCATTGCTTTGTTCGGTCTATTTTAAAACACTTCAGATTATGCTGTTTTCATCAGGATCAATTTTATTATTTAGAAAGGTGCCACGAACAATACCATGGACTCAGCACTGGAAAATTATTTCTTAATAAAAAAAATAAAGAAAGGAGGGAAACTGCTAACTTCCATTCTCCCTATTCTCCTTCTCTTCCAAATATTCTGGGACTTCGTGAAGAACATGCATTTCAGATGGTTTAGAAAAAGAAAGTTGGAGTCTTAATGGCCTGGTTTTTTGCTGTGTTTGAAATGAATGATTCATCCTGATCTTGCTCAGACTTTGTGCCACTGTTCAGTTCCATTTCTAGAAAATCCATTTCTTTAATTCTGGCACTGCGTGTGGGACCCAGCAAATCATGGAATTACTGCTGTAACTTCGGATTAGTAACGCTTTCTAAATGATAGTCTAATTCCAGGCCTTCATGCTTTTCAGCATTCAAACTCACACAGCCTTTTCCCTGGGAGGCCTCCTGTGGAATTAGTGCAGGCATCTTCTTCTTCCTCTGCCCTTTTTAATTTCTCCAATGACTTCTCATTAGAATATAAAATGACAAGAACTTCTCAAAACTTTTTTCTTGCTGTATAGCCACAGATTAACTCTAGATCCCTCCTCCTTCCCCTTCCCCCCCCCCCCCCAGGGTTGCTAGATTCAGGAGCGCAAGGCTATTGCTTAGGAAATAGCTGTATTCTGCCACAGTTGTAAGGTGGGATGGAAATTTTAAAAGGCTACAACAAATGATCTCCAGGATTTCCCAATTCACCTTGTCCTCTTCAGCCTGTTGATGTACACTAAATGTTCACACCAAGCAAAGCTCTTTTCTCATGGGACTAACCCTTTTGGTATAGTGTGAGTTTGCCTACACACAAACACCCCCATGTGCTATAAAGGAGATTTGGG
The DNA here is from genome assembly GCA_032595735.1 of Pelochelys cantorii. Lineage (NCBI taxonomy): Eukaryota > Metazoa > Chordata > Testudines > Trionychidae > Pelochelys > Pelochelys cantorii. Next base: position 30,596,013 of record CM064338.1, read on the forward strand.
GTGGAAGAACTTTCACTAAGCAGGCTGGTGGTGTCTGAGGAATAAAGAAGGGTTCTTGCTCCCAGAGTGAGCTACTTACTTAATATTCAGTACAAGAGTTTTAAACTCAATGGAGGGTTTCTAGTGCAGCCAGACAGAATACAATGTACCTCTAAAGCCACCATTTCTTCACACTGAATTGCCCGCAGCCAAGTCTGCAAAGCCCACATTGCCCAGACAGGCAGAGCATTATATGATCAAGAAAGGAGCAGGAGATGGAGGCCCAACAGGCAGGGAAAGGAAGTTAGAAGATCAGAGAAAGCCCCACATAAGCTAATGAACACACAGGGCTATATGGCCATAGTCCTTACTCAAGTCAAATTGCTATTGAAGTCAATGTTTGCACTGGGCAAGGAACAAGTAAGGACCACAGGTGGGGTGCTGAACCAAACAATCCAGAGAAAGTGAAGACAAGAACAGCTGTTGAGGTGAAGCCCATTGCATGCTGAACCCTAATACCCTCCAGGAACCTAGTAACATGCTATCAGGCCCCTCGCCAAAAGCAAACACATCAATAAATAAATAAAATCAGGCTGTCACACTTGGAAGGGGGAAAGACAAGAATTGCTCTTGTAAACCCCACCACAGCTCTCAATGTCAGGGCCTTCAAAGAATTCCCAGCATCCTAGGTAAAATCTCCATAGTAATACAGTAACAATGGCAATAACCCAATTCTGGGATGAGACCCTAAGCTATGTAGTGCCTGGATCTGTGCGTAGTGGATTGCTAATTGGTCAGACCCATACACAGCTACATTCAAACTAGAATAAGCTGGAACTGTCCAACGAAGAACTGTGTGTTTCAGAACAGAATCAGCCCTGCCTGCGGAGTGTGGCTGGCTCCCTGTTTACTGCAACAACCATCCAGTTCTTTCCAGCTCTCCAGCAAGCCCCAGAGAGAGCAGGGGGTGGTAGCTAGGTTACTGCTGGCATTGACTTTAAGCAGCAAGTATATTCAAAGTCCACCTGCTGCTCAGGAAAAGGAATCCAACCAAAGCCCTTTCCCCTTTTAAGGGCATGCAATACAACACACACACACACACACACACACACCTTCCACTCCCTGCCTGTCTGGGCTCAGCACCCCAAGGCACATGGGGAAATAGGTGCAGTTTTTCAGCTGGCATCCCCCTTTTAATTCTTGCTCTCCGGCTGGGGTTCGCTTCCGCCAAGTACAGCAAAGAAGCTGGTTTGCCTCAAACCGGCTGCCAAAATGTGCCAGAAGAGACTCGGCAGAGTGCACGGTGCTTTGTGTTACCATGGGAACGGAATGCAGATTTCCCAATTGCTTTTTTATTTGCTAGACATTGTAATATATATTATGTTTCAACGTCTCGGTTTTGCGATGGAGGAAAAGGATCCTTTCTGAATGTTAACCATTCAGACAACTTGGAGAAAGAAAGTCCCCACCGTTAAAGCAGGTGGTTTGTATGCAGGCAGAGTCTCTGTGGCAAGGCTCTGCCCCTAAGATCCAGCCCCCTTCCTATTGAGAGTACCCCCCTTCTTTTCTGCTTCACTTCACTCTGCACAGAGACCCCCAACTACACACAAAAGCAGCTGCCAAGACCCATGAAAAGTGATCAAATTATCAAGAACTTGACCTCTCCGAGGCGCAAAGCTTTGGGAGGCCTGAATCAAACCCAGACCAGCCAAATCCAAATGCTAATGCGCGCTTCGGGGTTTGACTCGACGAATAATTTGATCAAGGGCCATTGTTAGACGTCTACGGCCCCCCAGCCCCTCCTCCCTTTCAGGCTGCCTCAGGAGAGGGCTGATTTCCATCCCCTGATTCAGGAGCCAATTCCAAATCACCTTCAACAGACTGGGGCAAAATGATTTATTGGGCAGTAAAAATCTTGGCTTCCTGGCTCACCTTTCCTGGCCGCTACCTGCCCCCCTCGCATTCTGCTCCCTGGCTCCCCAAAGGGGCAAGACATTCACGAGGGCGAGTCGGAGAAAGCCACAACGGAGGCTGCAGAAACGTACCTGAGTCTGTAAGGAGCCGGGGAATCCTCGGAGGTGAGCTGGGTTTCTCCAGGATCCAGGATGCGTCTGGCTCCGCGTGTCTCCTGCTCCATTCGCTCCCCAGCTCCAGGCAGGGTTGGAAGTCATTTCTACTTTCGGTTATCTAGCTTTATGATGGCTTAATAACACTCATACAGCTAGATAACCAAAGACAGAAACAGCCCTCCTTCTTCTCGGCTCTCTCCAGGGCAGCTAACGCTGGAGAGCTCCCGGGGTGGGTAAGGACCTGGGGCTGGCTGGGGCGTTCTTCTGTCTGCCAGCAGAGGAGAAGGGGAGAGAGAAAGAGAGAGAGAGAGAGAGAGAGAGAGACCTATGAACGCATTTCACTCAGTGGAAAGACACGGGCAGGCGCTGCTCTGCAGGGTCTCGCTGGGACGCAGCTGCTGGTGGAAGGTCCCTCAGCATCTCTGGAGCCCACCCTCCTCCTGCAGGGCGGTGAGACCCACCCGGGGAAGTGCCCAGCTCGCATGGCTGACATGCTCTGAGATGCAGACAAGAGCAGAACTCGCTCACTTGCTGGCCAACTTCTACTCTTTTCTGATGTTAATCACCCCTCTGGGAAGTGACATCACCACGGGGCAGAGCCAATGAGAGGCCTTGCATTCAAATCAGAACGCCTTCCCGCTCTTTTTTTTCCTCCCACACAGCACCCCCCCCCCCCCGCCAGCAATTATTTAAACTATATTGCCCGGGTTTTTTTAAGCTGCACTTTCTCAGCCACATCAGCAAGTGTTTGCATCCTCCCCATCAAAGAGATTCTCCGCGTCTAGACCTGTCCATCAGGTCCAGACTAGGAGGTTAGGTAAATGAGGAGGATTATAGGACAGACTAAGAGTAATATCTGCGCACTAGTTTGGCTCAGCACATGGGGAAGGTTCGGCTGTTCCGCACTCCACCCCCCTCCATGGGATGGATTGAGCCAATTTCGTTATAATATGTAGAATGGCAATGAGCGTGGGACGGGCAGAGAGCGGAAACATAGCGCCAAGATCTCGAGGTTACCTTCCCGTTTGTCTTTTGTGGAGCCTTTGCAAAGCCCAGCGTGCAAAGTAAAAGCAGCAACTGGCTCCTTCGCTGTTTCAAGTGGAACAGGATGGGTCGGGGCTGCATTTTTTTCCCCCCATTTGGGATCTAATCAAGTCATTTTTTTTCCAATCTTGCCGTTGCACCCAAAACACCGTTCGACTGGGACACGGGACATTTCAACAAGGGGAAATAATACCACCCCCTGCGTACAGTGTACGTGCACCCAGTACACTTCAACACGTGCCGGGCACGCGGCTCCCCTTCCCGAAAAAGAACTGGCGCTCAGAACTCAGCTGCACTTCGCTAAATACAAGTCCTTCCCTCCCCTCCCTGTGAATAGCATCCCAGAATTAGGACTCTGCTACGCTGGTTCTAATATAAATACCGTCCGACATGGGAATTGACTCTAAACCGACGTCATTACCAATATGTAATTCCCTTCCGTCTCTGCTACTTCGCCTCTTTATATTATTTCTGTGTTTTAAATACAGGGTTTTAGTTACATAGCTATATACAGATACTCCTCTATACCTGTATCTATATTATATCTCGCATTATATAGGCATATAATGCACATGTGAGAAATACACGAGGTATTATCTTGGGTCATCTGACCTAAACCCAGCAACAACAATAACAACAAATACCTAATCTCCGTCCATTTCTAGACAATGCTCCCTTAGATCTGATGTGGCGGTAAAATGTGACCTTCTGCAAAACAGAGGATATGTAAAATGAGCAGATTAGAGAGATAAAAAGCACTGGCTAAATACAAGCATCCAGAATACCAGCACGTCGAGGCTGATAGTTTCATTCCCTCTCCCCAGCCCCCTCTCTTCAGAAATAAACTGGAAGCTCAATCAGTTTAAAAGCTAAAAGATCAGCTCTATCAGCCCATATTTAGAGACAACTGTATAAGACGCTGGAAAATGAGAGAGCTCCGTGCTGGGTTTTGGCACTTCCCCAATGAAATAATTCGGTGGCTTTAAGCACACGTTTTGCAATGTGCCATTTCGTTCTCTCTTTCTTGTGCAATAGTCAATCAGATTGCCCCTCGTCCACATTTCTAAAGGGAGTACATTTCTATTAGCTGCTAATTCAATCCATATATCTCTATATATTTTAAAGCCGTCTTTGTTTATTCTCCAGTCTCTGGGCTCCTTCGCACAGCCCCGAAGAGACCAAGCGCTTTTAATCTTCCTGTGCAATGAAATCTGCATCAGCCCAAACCCCTCACATCGGTTTCCTTTTATATTTCTAGCCCGAGATTTTTAGCTGCAAGCTTGAGAGATATTTGGTGACAGACAGCTTTGAAGAATTTCTTCACCCGGACGCATATGGCAAAAACCTCCACACTGGCGGCTAGAGAATACAGATTTTAGGGCTAGCACCAATTCCGCTTTCTTTACATGTTCTGTTCAAGTCACTCCTTCACTAATGTAGCCACCTCATAAAAAAAATCTCTCCCAGTATCTGTATTTGTGTAAACGGGCATTCTGTCTGTCATTGTGTGGAATTAGTAGCACGCAAACCGGAGTTGTCTAGTTCACTACACAGAGGAGTAAAACGACATTCGGTCTAATTCCACCCTGCCACCGCGTCGTTGTGTAGACTGGGGCAAATCCCTTAACTCCCTTGCCTCAGTTTACCCACCTGGAATTTTGGGGTTACACTAGTTACTGATCTTACTGGTGATTCAGTACTCAAAATATAGAATGCTATCGAAAGGCTACTAGAGAATAGCATATGAACGAAATATACACTCTTTTTAAAAAATCCACGTTTTCTTGGACTCATTGCACCGAGGGAGAAAATTTGGATTTTAGCACATTGTAAAATAGTGAAAGTCACGACCAAAAAAGGAGACAGGACTAGACAGTGAGAGGGCGCTTGATCTAACTTTGACCATAAGTAATGGGTAAAGCTCTCGGGTTCTCTCTCCAATGTAAGCATCACATAGAACAAGAAGAAGCCTTTCCAAACCTCCTGCCCTGGGCGGTTGTTCTGCACGAAGGGTAGGAATTGTGGTGGGGGTGATCAGATAAATTGAGGGGGGCCGGCTCACGGCCTGTTATTTCACCTCCGCTGGGCAAGAAAAGCAGGGTGTATTGTATTTCCAAGTGATTTTTATTGTATTGTATTTTTAGTAAAATGCTTGACTCTTCTTTCCAGTGGCAGAATGTATATGACCAAGGCACACCTCCATCCTACTATTATGGACGGGGGAGGGCTCCTACTTGAGAGAAAGTGGCCCTTCTGGTGTAATTTAAGCAGGATGCACACAAAATGGCTTCTTGGTACACTGCAAATAACTAACAAGCAGTGTGGGGAATGCATCCAGACCAACAGCAGGAGGGTTCGAGTGCTCGGTTTGCCAAGGATTTCATTGTGTTTTACGGCGGTTGGGGGGGGGGGCAAAGGAAGAAAAAATTCCACCCCAATATGAGTGTAACTCTTTGGAACTCCCCTCCCACAGGGCGGTATTCCTGCGTGGAAGGCAAGTCAAAGGCAAAGCCTTTGTAGAGCCGGTCCTCTGGGCAGCTAACGGGGGCATCTGAAGAAATCAGATCAAGTTGGAACATTGGGCTCAAACTCACCCTGCGGCTGATTCGGTGCATTCCACCGCCTGACGCGGGGAACTGCGCAGGTACCAGATTCCACCCACTTAACGGGCGCAGGCCTCTCCCGAAACAAACGATGGAAATGCTGGAAAAGGGGCTGGAGGAGGTTAATCTCTCTTTGCGGCTTCCTTCTCTATATTTAAAATGGTCATTGAATTCACCAGGCGCGGATGTGGCAGAGTTAGAATTACCCAGAGATACATTTTTACTTATCGGTGCTTTTGCTGCTCTTTCCCTCTTCTCTCTGAGAGATTCCATAGCCTCGGTTGGGCTATTTTAATCGCTCCAAACAATATTTTATTTATAATATGAATATAGAAAAATAAACATAGATTTTAAACATATATACACACATAAACAGGGTCTTATCCATAAGATAGATAGATAGATAGATAGATAGATAGATAGATAATGCATGCAGAGGTAAAATTTACTTTTAAAATCTGAACTACAATCTCTACTATTGAGACAACCCTCACAGAACTCTCCCAAGACTTCCTGCCTTGCCACCGCGAGCCATTTGTCACATACAATAAAATAAATAAACCCAGATGTTTAAATAAGCCGCGTCCATCTCATGCCATCCAAGTTCCCAAACTTGACATCTGGGCGTTTCTAACAGGCAGCCATGCCTCTGCCCATCTCTGTCGGAGACCTTGCTACGCTGCTGCGGCTGTTTAATCCAATTAATGGTGAGCTCCGGGGATGGAATTGCCCCTCGCCCGGGCTAAGGAGGTGTGGCCCATCAGCCGAGCCAGGCCGTGCCAGCGGCCTCGCCCCAGCCCTCCATTCCGAGAGGATGCGGAGCAAGCGCAACCGGTGCTGACATACATAGGGTGGCTCCATTCAGTCAGGCTGCCAGTGCCTAGGAGCCAGGAAACAAGCCTCGACTCCTTCCGCCCGCGCTAGGCACAGAGCTGCCGCCGCCAAGCTGTGGCACTGACCATGGTGCTGCAAACCTGCTGCCATACCTCCGGCGCGGCGGGGCACCCTGCCCTATTCCCCTAGCGAGGCTCTCCAGTAGCCCCTCCATCACCTGCTCCATCCCGAGGCCTGCAACAAAAACAGCCGCGGGCAGTCCCTCAATCCAGATATTCTCCAGAGAGCCCATCCCAGCCTGAATGCCCCCCGGCTCAACTCGGGCCCCCTCCGGCGCATCTAGGGATTCTCTCCTGGGAGTAGGCTCGGGAGACGCTCCGGTCCGGCAACCTTTAGTCAAGGGGGGTTGGATCCACCTGATTTGCGGGCTCCTGCTACCTAATTAATCCACCAGGCCTGAATGAAATCCAGTCCCGCTCAGCAGAAGCCAAATAGACCACGGGGTGGGCCACACGCCCCATTCCCGGGCTTGCCCAGTCCAGTGGCCCTGGGTCCGTGCGTGTGCGTGTGCGCGCGCGTGTGTTGGCGTGTGTGTGAATGATGGGGGGAGAGAGAGGCCCTGCTACCAGGGCACGCGTCTGTGCTTCCTCTGGGCTCAAAGCAAGCAGGCTGTCTGCTGCGGGTAATGTGCCTCCCAGATCCATTTCCCTGACAGCTCGGCACGATCCCGAAAAATACCGGTATTCCGGGGCTGGGAGTGCAGAGACGTAATTGGAAATGAACGAGAAGCTTTCCTTGGCAAACACAGAGCCATCTACATGGCAAGCTGCGAATCTGTCCCTATGTAGCTAGATTTAGAGATGTAGAAGGAGATACATATACATATACAAATACATATACATATACAGTGTGTATGTAAAAATATGTTCCTGTCTGCATAACAACTGCGCCCTGTCTGTGTGTGCTCAGAGGCATGTAACATGCCTGTGGGTGGCACATAGACACTGCCCTGTGAAATTAACAGATCTGTATATGTTGCATGCCAGTGGGTGCAGAGAACTGGCGAAAGATAAAGATGGTCAATGTATTCTACAGGGTGTATTTAGCACCCGGGAATCAGTAGAGCATCCCGTTCCCACGGATCCTAGCCTCTGAAATGCCTCCATGCCAGGCCAGTTCTGAAGCAGCCAGCATCAGGAAAGGCTGCTTTTCCACTCCTTGAAATCCTAGTGTAATAATCAGGCCGCTCCTGAATTATTTAATTTGCTCATCCCTGTAAAGAGCCCCCTGCCTTTCCCCTTTCTACGTCCTGCACGTCTGACGTCACTTTTCTTTAATTAGGATAAGTTATTTTTAGCCAACCTAGAGTAACCCCAGTTCCTTGCAGTCTCGAGTGCATCTCGTCTTAATTGTTTTTCTTTGCCTCTCTTAATCGGGGCTTTGCCAACTTTACACTGAAGCTGCCGCTCCCGATGGGCATTTAGGAAACGTGTTGCTTTATTTAGTAATTAAGAGCCATATCAATGCAAGCCAAGCACTTGAGAAACAGAGCAACAATGGCACAAGGGTTGTACCGCTTCCTTTACATCGTCAGGGATTTGAAATTGATACACAGGCTATGACATTTTTCCTGAAATGATCTGCTCTTTTGCGGGCTGTCTGATTACACAAAATCCATACAGGGGTGTACGTGTGTCTCTGTGTGTGTGATTTTAGGCCACAGCCTTAATGAAAAAAAAATCCTTATAGTATGTATACACATACACGCACGCTGTTATATACAATTGTATGCATGTGTACACACTATTCACACACCACAGCTTTTTCCTTCAAGCTGAGGCCTAAAATGATATTTGTTCCATTCATTTGAAAACCCATCTTAAGGATTTAAAACAAAAAAGCAGAATGAGATATATTAAACATCCTGAAAAGCTGCAGGGGGCAAAAAGAAACAAAATAAAAAAGAAAGAAAAGAAAGAAATTTTAAAATAGGGAGGACAGTGAGAAGGGGGAATTTTTAGCAAAATAAACTGCATTTCGTGATCTCTTTGATTTCAGATGTAACCATTCATTGGCATTCAATCCCTAAATGGAAAGGGCAACATATGTGCCAGGGAATATCTGGGGAGTTTACAAACACTGCCCCAAACATTTTTTTCTAATGCAAAATTAGAGGGATCCGCTTTAATCATTTCTGAAATTCAGCGAATTTCATTATTCAAGCAAAATGCAGATAACAGCAAACCTCGCTACTGTCTGACATCCAGTTCGCAAGAAGGACCACTTCGCAAAAGATGAAACTTCCCTTTTTGTTATTTTGTTTAACTGTAGGCCCAGAACATGGAATTACGGGCTCTTACTACTGCAATGTTTCCCCCTTTCCGTTTATTTTAAAGGTTCGGTAAAACTGTTCACCTTAATACTATCCCCTGTCTCTAAAATATGTATAGAGCTCTAATGATATTTCAGAGCAGCTGCCAATCTTTTTCTATTCTGTATTACATACACACAGAGCGAGAGAAACACACGCGCGCTAAGATATGGGTCACTGTCCGCCTTAGAACCCGCTTTGCTTGCTACGAACACTGTAATAAAATGCACATTATATTTCACACACACACACACACACACACTTGCACCAGGCCTCTCAAGAATGTTTCGAACACAGCTGGATTCGACTCGAGTTCAATGGAGACACCTTCCAAAGGGAGCGCACACTTACACTCTGCGGGCACCTTCCAAAAGCCTCGGGCATCCGATCAGCTGAAATTCTTGGAAGCAGACTGCAACCCCAGCTCACCCAGTGGGTCTCAGAGAAACAAAAATTCCAAGGGGGAATAGGAATTAATCTATTTCCCCAAATACGTATTTTAAGGCCTCCCTAAAAATTATCCCTTTTACAACAAAGGTCCCTTTTCTTACACTGGGTTGTTTCCTCTGACCCTTCCCTGGGCCAAGAGAGAGAGGGATTCTACACGAATGGATACACATTCGCCTACTGGAATGATATTTTTGCTCCCAATTTCAGCTTAGTTTCTTCTCTAGAGGATCCATAACGGTGCCTTGGGCCCAAAGCCGCCCGATTGCTCTTTGGCCCCGGATCCGGCCTCTCCCCACCCCCCTACCCCATATGGATTTGGCCGTGGGGTTGAAAAAGGAAGAAGAAAAAAGAGCTTCCATTGCCCAGGGCCTTGTCAAGCTCCATGGTGCCAACAGGTCAAGGCTCTGGCGGAGAGAGGGACCCTCCATCCCGGTCTTCAAACACCCCCACCCCCGCAAGGCACAAAGAGCGACCGCTGCATCCCCCGGCCCCGGGCTTGTTTCAATGGCACGGATCGCAAATTTGTCCCTCAAAAGCCGAGGTCCGAGGTCTAACGCGGCCCAGGGGGTCACTGCAGCCCTCACTCTGCAGCCCCGCGGCCCCCAAAGCCGGCCCCCCTTCCTCCTCCATTAGCCCAGCCGCGCCGGGGCGGCAGAGAGGCAGCGGCCTCGGCCGGGGGCGAGCGCACACTTACACGCCGCGGCCAGGCGGGGACGAAGGGGAGGGACAGAAGGCAGCAGGCGTCAGCGATCCCTGGGTAGGCGAGCGCGGCGAAGGCGGCGGCTATCCCCAGCCCGCTGGTCCCCTCTGGCGGCTCCTCTTGCCGGCCTCGGCCCGCTGCCCCGGACCTCCCTAGAGGCAAGAGAGGCGGGAGCCCTGGCTGGCTCCTCGCGTCTTCCCAGCTTCTCTTAGCTCCGGGTTCTGGTTCGTCTCCAGGAGCCTCCTCTGCTGGCAGGCTGAGCCCGCAGTGACGTCAGCCCAGCAGCATTTTACTCACTCCAACCATGGCAGAGGGGAGGAGGGAAAGTGGTGGTGGTGGGGGGGGGGGGAAGGAGACAGGCGGGGTGGGGGAGGGCGCCCGCAGTCTCCACCAAACGGGAAGCGCAGCCCCCCAATCTTACCCTTTAATTAAGACTCCGAAGGCGTCCCAATTAAACCCTTGGCCACTCTTAATCTGATAGGCTGCTTGGGAAGCCTTTTAAAAACCCAACTCTTCAGTGAGCCCCTCAAACCTCCCTGTTTAGCCGCTCAAATGAAAGGCAGAGGTTTGATTTCTGCGAAGGTAAATGATGCGCTCTCATTTTCGTGGGGTGGGGGAGTGACAGGCGTGGGGTGGGGGTGCATGCCAGCCCCAAACCTCTTCCCCCCGCGCTAAGTGGGGCTTTGGGCTCCAGTTGCATTTCGGCAGAGCTCAGGGCCAGATTTAGGGCACAAATGTCCTTCCGAATAGCAAGCTGTGGGGGGAGGGTTTGTCTAGCGTTTGCATTTTAGTCTCCATTTGAATCCTAGTCATATTATGGGGCTCCCAATCTCTATTGCCCCCGGAGGTTATTTACATCCCATTGTACATGTGCATCGCTGCATGGTCAGTTACAGCCTCAGCCACAGAAAATACCGAGAGGGTGATGGGAGAGATAGCAAGACCCACGCTTCCCTCCCTTCTTCACACCCCTGCCATACGCATGGAGACAACACAACAATGATCCTCCCTCTGCGTTTAGGAGCAAGCAACTCTAACCACCCCGAATGCAACATCGCCTCCCCGAGTCACCCAGATCGCCGCTTGGCCCCTACCCTTTCCAGCCACTTAGAATATTTTGTTATTTCCCCCGTTCAGAATGTTGCCACTCGTTCCACTCCATTGTGACAACACAAGACCATTTCCCTGGGCCCAGGTCAGATCTTCCCTGGGAAGCTCACGGCTCCCGCTGCTCACTTTCCTAGCCGCTGTCCAAATGCTGAAAAATAACTCAGATTAACAAAGTACAAAGCTTTGGGGCTAGCCTGAGAGCTCAGCCGTGGCACTACGCACAGTACCTTGGCGTGAGGCTATTATACTCTCGGCCTTCCCCAGCAGCAGGCGGATCGGCGGGGCTTTCAAGGCTGTATAAAGAGCAGGAATGGAGAACTTTGGGGGGGGGAGAGGAAGCAGGGGACGCTGCTTTCCCATTCTGCAGCGTGCGGAGAGCAAAAGTGTCTGCTGGGTGTCAGGGCGCCGGGCTGCGGCTCTGAGCTGCTTTCCCGGCTTTCCAGCCCGCTGGAGCAGCAGGGGAGGTCCCTCCGGCTGAACTTGTCAGCGGGATCTGCCCATCCATCAAAATCCAGACGGACAGACAGGCCAAGTTCATGAGCAATCAAGTTAACCCATTGCAGTTCACTTCCCTGCCATGCACTGGCGGACACGTATAATTAGACGCGTCTAGGCTTCCACCAGCTTTTTATTCTTGGGGCATACAAAAACGAGCTTTAATTTCTCCTTCGCGGGTTCCCTCTTCATTTCCATTTCTCCGCTCCTCTTTTCCTTTTCTTCTCTTCTGTTTCTCTTTCTTTCATTTCCTTCCTCTTTTAATTTTGTCATGCAACCTTTTTTAAAAAAAAAAAAAAATTGCCAACCTTAACAAACCTTTCCCTTTCTGGATTTTCTTGCCTTGTTTCCCTAGATTTCTTGCCTTGCAGCTTGATTTGATTTTTATTTTAAAATCTTTCCAGCCCAGTTACCCATTCCCTATTAGCGTTGCTTCCTAGCTCTTTCATAGCATTGATTCAAGTATTTTAAATCCAGTGGAGATCTCAAACAAAGCAATAGTGTATGGTGTCGTAATAAATAAACAGGCTCTCTCGAACAACATAATTCCTGATTGCCTTTAGATTTTTGCATCTCAAAGAAATTACACAAATGACATGGCCAATAGAAATCAAAGCTCTCTGAATTTTACAGTATTTTATTTTCAATCAGATGTTAGATTATTTAACCGTACATCTTCCCTGGAAGAGCCAGAAATTTGCTCAAGTCTAGGTCAAAATCGCATCGCATTGTCATTAAACATTAAAATAATAATAAATCGGACCCTTTCATTCTACAAACCTCCCCCCTTCAAAGTTTATTTGCCCTAATAATTAATTCACAAGAGCTTAACTTTGTTGTAGCTCTGGCGGTCTTTTCATTAAAAATTCCCCGCGTTTCCTATTGGATTAGCTCTGCTCCATTGCCGCTGAAATGAAGACGCCAAACCAACTTTTACCCTGAGCATTTTCTCACCAGCCCAAAGAAAAGTCTCTCTCCTTCCCTTTTCTCCCTTAAAAAAAATTCAAGCACCCAGGCAGTAGACGTGTCCTGCAATTTAACTACTTTCAAATTCTTTGTTCAGGTCACACTGGGGCTCCATTGTCACCCTATTGAGCGAGCTTATTGCCAAGCCAAGCTTGAATGAATTTAGGCAGACACACACCGAAATGAGTCCCAGACTGAGGAGCAGGGCTTATTTGCTGTGTATCCCACCTCTTTCTGGAGGAAATGAACAGTTACTAGCCGTAATGTATGTAATATAGATTATAGATACACGCGCCCACAGAGCATCGATGCACCACCCATCCGGAGAAACAGATCCCTGACCCAAACACAAATTGACAAAGGTGTCTCCAGCGTGTGAACGCCTTTGTAAAGGGCGATCGGGAGTAGCCCGAACTGCAGCCCCAGGGAAAGACAATCCACAGCCTTAAAGGACTTTAAACACACATGCGCGCTCTTCTGTTTGTGGTTGTGGTTTGTTAAGCGGGCAAACAATCCTTTCCCCCAACCCCCACTAAGTCCGGGACCTGCAGCGCCTACCCGGGCGGTAGCAGAAGGAGGCGTTGTAGGAGAGGTGAGATGCTTAGTCAATTTCAGGATGCGGAGGAACAAGTTGGGCTTTCCCCCTTCCCTCTTTCCCTTTTCTTCAAACTCAGTTAAAGAGCCTTTCACACGGTGCCAGGGAATGCACCGAGTTTGCAGGGCATCGAGCAGCATTAGCCATGGAAATTAATAGCTGCCGCCCACGATTTCAGAATCGCAGCAAAATGTGAGGAGTGACTTACCTTGGGAGAGTCCACCTGCTATCCAGCCTCTCGCCTCGCCGCCTGTCTGCCTCGGCTAGCCCTGAGCCCCAAAAGGGAGGGTCTCCTCACCTCTCCACACACACCTCTCATCTCAGCTTCCTCCCCTCACTCTCTGTCTCCCCTTCTGGAGCTCTGGGGCTTGTCTCCGGAGCAGGAAAAGGGGGTTTGCTTTTTCAGTCAGAAAGGGGGCTGTGAACTGCAGGGAGATGTCACTTCAGGAGAAAAGGCCTATAAGATGTGGCACTTGGGCACAGGCTCCCCACGTAGGCCCCTACGTCACCTATAAAACGCGTTGGCAGCTCCAGCTCTCCTATGCCTCTGCCCCTGGGAAAAAAAAGAGTATGAGAGAGAGAAAAGAAAAGATATTCGGTAAACTCTTCCCGTGGCTCCTCGTGTGCTGGGGACAGAGCGGCAGAGCGGGGAGGGTGGGGAATGATTTTAAGAAAGAGGGAAGAAGCCCCTGGCTGCGGTGCCCACCTAGGTTAGAGTTTGCTCCTGAACAGAGGAAGATGAGGTGAAGAGCAGCCAGGGCAGAACGAGCTGGGTGTCCGGGCTCTCTCCCTCCTGGGAAACTTTCCCCGAGCCCTGATGCTGTTCTCTGCGGCACATTGGAGGAAAGGCGGAGGTGGGACAGGGCAGCGGAGAGAGGGCAAACACCTGGATCCGGGGCTGCATTCTATGGGCGCACCCAGCTCTGGAGAGACTCAGGGCACGAGGTTTAAATCCCACTCTGTTACTAGCAGCCCGGCCTGTGGCTCTGGACGCGGATGGGAACCGGTGCCGATCCGGCAAGGGAAGTGAGAACGCGGATACACCCGGACCAGCAGCGTTTGCAGAACCTAGACAGACCGATCGCCAGGCGGAATTGACTCCTCCAGGGTTGCCAGACCAGCTCCCAGATCTTCAGCCAGGGAGTGGAGGGAGCTTGCCCGGCCATCAGCCCAGCTAAACGATGGACCAAGCCGAGCTGAGGACTCTGCCCAGCGCTGCCACGGGAGCTCGGCGGATGGCTGGGGCTTAGGGCTTTGCGCTCTGCTAGTAGCGGAGCCACAAATGCCCGGGAAGCTGTGGGGCAAGGCGGGAAGCCCTAGGGACCAGCTCCCAGTGCTGCATTTTTCGGTTTCTCCGTCCCCCGGTAAGAGCCCCGCGCAGGGCACAGATCAGCACCGCAGCCCCTGGAGCTGGCTGGGAGCTCCAGGCCTGGCCTCCGGAGTCAAGCTCGCTGCGTTCTCACTTCCCTGCGCGCTGCCGCTCCCCTCCCGGAGCTCTGCTTCCCAGGGCCCTTTCCCCTGCAGAAGCAGAGAATATTGTCCAGGAGCCTTCCCCGGGAAGCCGCTCCTTGTCCGGCGTTTGTTTCCTTTTGCTCGGCAGCAGCTGGCACCGGGCGAGCAGCCTTGACCCCGCTGGGCTCCTGGCTGCAAGACCATCTTCCTAGACTGGTGACAGGAGGATACAGGCACGTCTGTCGCTTCGCTCCGAGTTGATACACACTCTCCATTAGCAAATTCTCCCCCTACACATCTATAGTTACATTATATACATGTCCATGGTTAATGTATGTAGCCTTTAAGTGTGTAACTGTCCCTAGCCTAGTTTTGCCCCCATTTTGCACGTGCCTCTATTGTGCTTATTTAACAAAGCACAATATTTAATCATTATTTAATAAATCTGCTGTGTGTCCTTACAGTTAAGGGGTATGTACAATATTCAGCAATGGTATTTTGGCCACCCGCTGGGTAGATTTCCCTCTTAAAATAACAAACCAACAAAAAGATTCACATTCTGCAGTGAAATCAACCCTAGAAAAAGTAAATTTTAAAATATCTCTTGCCCCTGCTTTCTCACAGGTAATTGTCTTCCATACAGATTCGTTTTTTATAGCTAACCCACTAAATACATCTGCGTGATCTTACAAATATATTCGAAGGAAACAAATTGAAATGAAAACCTTCACCACCCCTCCATTCCTCCCTCCACTGAGAATAGGACAGAGGCCGTCTTCGTTCTTTCCCTTCTGTTTTTTAAATTAAAAGGCTGACTGGCATGATAGGTTGCCCTTTGAGGTGCAGTAGACATGGTGCTGTTAGAGCACATCTGTACGCAGAGAATTCGCTTAATGGTAACCATAAATACACACTATTCTATATATAGGTGCACGCTCTGTGTGGCTGTTGATCTCTGGAAAGATACAGGTAACTGGCTTCGGACCCAGCTATAGATCGGGTGTATCTGCTCACAGGGATTCCATATTTCAAGTAAAGGAATCCACGGGAGTCCTTCTGTGCCACCAGGCGACCTCTTTATGATCCCCTGAGTGAAAAGGGCAGAGAAATAAACGAGAGAAGAATGGGAAAGTCCTTGACCCCTGACCTTTAGATTTCGTTCTTTTCCCTCTGAAGCAGGATGCTAACAATGAGGGTCCGGTCTATCTCAATGAAGAAGGACATGCGAGGTTAAGCAAAGTCCCCGTGTCCCCATTGTCTGGCCTGCTTCTTGCGATCATGTTAAGGTAACATGCTTGTTTACTCCTTCCAAAAAGAGTGTAGAAAAGGAAGAGCTCGGACAGCTGTTGACAGCAGTGGGGAGAAAAGATTCCGGCTTCAACTGGCAGCAGCTACGGAGACGCAGAAACCGAATGAATCCCCTTTTCCTTTAAAAATGCGTTTAAATTTCAAAGGGGGCATTTAATTAAGGGGATAACCCGTAATTTTTTTCGTTCGCGGTATAACACGGATTTTGATGTTCTGGACAGGTTGGCATGAGAATGCTTTCATTCGTGCTTAACCAAAAGCCCAGATTAGATTTTCGAAATGAGTTGTGCTGTTAAAAAAAATTAAATTATACTGTAATGTGCTCTGACGTCCGATAAATAAAATATTTTAATCCAAAATCGCCAGTATTGATATTGTATGAAGAATGTGTTGTACTTTATGTAAAAATAAACAACCCTCAGCCATTAGAATGACTCACATTTTTCAATGTTCAGAGGGATTTTGCAATGAAAAAAAAATCTGTCTCCGATACTTCAACGCATGATAATTTCCGTTAACGAACAAAATGCGGGGGGGGGGGGGGGGGGAATAAACTGACCCCCGTGCAAAAAAAATTAGAAAATAAAAAATAAATTATGTAAATATCAATTTCCCGGAAAATCAAAACAAAAGACCACATTATTTAAAAAAAGAAAAGAAAAGAGACCAGCCAAGGTTGATAAAAAAAGTTATTTTCTTTAATCGTAGGACTGAGAATTTGACACATCTTGGGACTGTGCTAAGGGTACTGAAGAAGAAAAACTGTCTTTTTAATTTATTTGACTAATTTATTTAGTTAACGCTACAAATCTATTACATTACTCTATAGCTAGAGAACTAAAACGTGAACAATATTGCACACTACATCTTTGTGCTTGTATCGTGCATAATCCCCATTATACATTTCTATACACAAGGTGTGAGAAATTATGGCAAATATTTATATATACAAAAACGGGTCAAATACAGGAGACATTATCACTGCTATAATTTGACACAAAAATCATTTTTATATTTTACAACGGTCTCATATGAGAATCTGAGGCCATTGCAAAATGAAAACACCAAGCCCTGATAAAAAGAAAAAACGTGAGGAAATATTGCGGTTTGTTTAATGTGTTTATTGCAAATATAAGTAAACATCTAGATAATTTGACGATAATGTTTGTATTTTTAAGCGTGTGAGCTAGGCATGCATTTGATGCTAAAGTCTAATAGAAACGTATTTTGTCTTGAGGTAGAATTGTCGGTGCTGCTGTGGACAACAGCGACACTTAGTGGAGCTGAAATGTGTATGAAACCCAGAGTAAAAACTGCAATTGATAGAACCATTTAATTCCAATCTTATTTTTCAAATCTATAGTGTTAACATTCCCTCTTTGAGGTAGCTCGCGCTTGTTGCATTAAAACTTCTTGTGATAAAAATGTTTTATTGTTATTGAGAACAGTGGTTTCGATTCCGAGCTTGTCTGTCTAGCATTTGCTTCTTCTGGCTTAAACCGCAGACAGCTTGTCAATAAATTATATTTTCCCCTCCCTATGAATTAAGACATAAACGCTGTTACCCTTATATCATCGGGATGATTTTATTTGCCGCCATAGGTTTTGGCTGAATGAATTTAATTTGACTAAGGTTGGGAATGTTTTTCCCAGTTCAATGATATGAACAAAATATTGTGTGTGTAAATATATATTAATGTACATGTATTTTACAGTTGTGAATTTCGTTTTTTCTTTAATCCGAGGGCTAGAAGTAGAAAGAACTCGATTCGGAATGGACACAGGAAAGAGTCGATTTAAGATGAAAATGGGCATACATTTCTCCTTAGTACAAGTTTTACATGGTATATGCTTAATTCGTTCATTTTTAGTTATAAGAGACCGGATATCGAAAACAATTATTTCAGCTCACCTGACACAACTTTTGCAAGTTCTTCGGTAATCGAAGAACCCGATCTATAAGGTTTATACCAGTCCAGAGATAGTTTACAAGTGAGGAAGATTTATGGACGGGCCTCTAGTTCTTTTCTAAAATACAGAGTAGAAAATATCGCCGGGTGTTTTTATTATAATGTATCGTTTTTAATTAAATAGAAATGGCAGACAGCTGGGTGATTTAAGGGGCTGTATGGCCTAGGAAGTATATACCAAAGTGTGATTGCTCCTTCCTGTTAAAAAGTAACTTAAGATCGAATATTGTTCACACAAATCAATTGTTGTCGGTTTTCTGGTAACAAAACAGGGCATGGAATTAAAAAAAAACACACAAGAAATGTTACAGAAAAGGTTGTGATCAAACTAACCATCAAAAAGTATCTGAATGTTCTCTCTACTCCTCCGTGAGCGAGTCAGCTAGACCTCACGAGAACCTGCAGAAAACACAATCCCAATACCTGTTGGAGCAGCGGATAGGTAGAAAATCTGTATTGTCTCACGCGCGAAACCACGGCAGGCTTTGCAGTTTCATCTGGCATCTGCTAACGGGAACCTAATATTAATTAAATAGCAAGGGTGGAAGGAAACCTCAGCAAAGCCCTGGTGTTCTGGACTTTTATTTCTCGCGCTTTGGGAACATAAACGAGATGAAAACAAGGAAGAAGTCAGATCCCGCAGGTGCACAGTCCCAGCCTCTCCGTATTGTGCCTAAGAGGGGAGTTACTGGCTCGAGTCACTCTTACTGGGAGAGGAGGCTGAAGGGCGAAATGGAGCCGTCTAAGCTGCAAGGCCTCATTGGGACCCAGAAGACTCAGCCCGGACTAGAACTCCCCTGGTGTCTAAACTGCGGGTGAAGCGGGCAGGGCCCCTGCCCAACGTGGGTAGAACAACCAGTGCAAAGGCGGAGGTTGGATTTGCCTCATGGGCACCAATCTCGCCTATTTCCCTCCGCCCAAGAGATTCACCCTCCAGAGCTGGCTCACTGCGCGGCTTTGGGGGTTTCTAACTCCCCAAGAGCAGCCTCCTGGCCCGGATAGTGAGCAGCCCGCGGTGGGCGCCTAGCAAAACCTGCTCCTGGAGCTGGGTCTTTCCTGTCTCCTCAAGTCTGGGGTACCGCCCTGGCCAGGGGAGGAAGGCAGGGTGCGTCCCCTAGGGACTCAGCCTGCTGCTGCTTGTGGCTGATCTCACCCCAGGCTCCGGCGCCCTACGGTTTAGCCGAGCCAAGAACGTCAATCGCTATAGAGCCAGAGTGCGCAGAGGGCTCCCCTTGGAGCAAGCGCCCAAGGCAAAGGCAAGCGGAGGACCCAGTGCAGGAAGCTGGGGATCGCTCCTGCAGCGCGAGTGGGCGACGCTCCTAGGTCGTCACAGGGCACTTCCAGCTAGTACAACAAGCCGCGGGGCAGGGGGAGCGGCGGGGAAGCGGACGCCCCACCCCAAGTTCAGAAAGGACAGGGCCTGGGCTGGAGAAAAGGCCGGGTGGGGGCAAACCAGCGCTAGTCCCCGCTACCGACACTGACTGCATCTGAAGGGGGGGGGGTCTCCATCCCGACACACTCGGTCCAGCTTCCCCGCCTCCGATGCTTCACTGACGCTCCCCCCCCCGGGCAGCAGTCTGGATCTTTGGGTGCAGGGGGCGAGCCCAGCCCTTCCCTGGGCGGTGATCACGTCCACAGCTGCACTGAGCGGGGAAGGGCTCAGCCGCTGCTAGTCAGGGGAGGGAAGTTGGCCGTAGAGGGAGCTCAGAGCAGAGGCCGCCTCTCTTCGGTCCCAGCAGTGGCGAACACCAGGCGCCTGGCCCTGAACTCTCCAACAGAGGCCCCGCCGGGAGGGGCAGACACGGGGCCCGGCCCACTGCGCTTGGTTCCCAGGTAGCGCTGCCCGCTGGGGCCCGCACCGGCCCTTCCCAATGCATTAGCCAACCAGCCCGCGCCTTGTGCTCCCGGGGGGGGCGAGGAAAGGATGAGGCGGCCCAGGACAGTGAAGAGAGAGCGCGAAGACCTGCCTGACCTGCTGCTTGCCCAGCGCCGGAGCACTGGCCGCAGACGATCGATCCACCGCAGGGTTTCCTGCCCAGCCATTCCGCAGCCAGGCTCCCCGGCCAGCTGTGGCACAGCGCCCAGGCTGGGAACTCGCACGTGTGAACGGGCCCCGGAACTCCAGCACCCCCCGTAAGGAAGGCGGCCAACGTGCCCCCCGCCCGCAAAGGCTCGGACAACCCGCCCTTCCCCCACAGCCTCGGGTTAGACCCATCTCTGCAGACGGAAACCTCTCTTGGCCCGAGTTAGCTAGCCCAGAGCCAAGCTGGGCAAGGCTGGGAGCAGGTGTAGGCCTGGACCAGAGCCCTTACTGGAGCCCAGAGCTTCCAGAGGTGGGGAACCTATGGGCAGAGGCTCAGGGTGGTCATACCCCTCCCCCCACAGCATCAGCGGGCTGTTAGCACTCCAGCCCTGTGCTCCCCACATCCCATCTACTAGCCTGGGCCCCCTTTGACACTGGTGTGCCAGGGGAACAGGGGTAGTGTTTTCATACATGCATCGCCATGTGTGCTGCCCCAGCACACAAACCATCCCCCCTCTGCAGGGGCTACAGCACCCCCTCCCCAGCCAGCACCCTCCCAGTTCAAGTGTAGGAGAAGCTGGGAGCAGGGGTGTCAAGTACTGCAAGGGAAAAGAGAAAATATGCCAGCAATTTTAGATATAGCAGCTGAAGGCACAGGCCGGCCAGCACCACCTTCCCCAGCTCTCCCCTCTACTCACATTTAAGGGATGTAGGGTCACCTAGTTGCATAGGGAGGTTGTAGAATCTCCAGCATTGGAGATTTTTAAGAGCAGGTTAGACAAACCAGGGATGGTCTAGTGCAGGGTTTCTTAAACTTTTTGATACCATGGAACACCAAACAATAATATTTTTTTATGCGGAACACCTATGAAAATTTTCTTCAAAAAAATTGTTGGCAGACAAAAAAAGACAAAAACAAAGACGTAACAAAAACAAAGCGTTTGCAGCACACCTGTGAGTTGTTCACAGAACACCAGTGTTCTGTGGAACATAGTTTAAGAAACATTGGTCTAGTGCTTAGTCTTGCCAGGAGTGCAGGGGACTGATCATCCTTGATGTTCCAGTTCTACTATTCTATGATTCTATAAAGAATCAGATGAAACTTGAATGTTTTAATTGCAACATGATGAGCTTGCAGTATTAAACATGGCAAGCCTGCCAAAACAGACCTGAAAAAGAGATCAGGATAACCTGGAAGGCGCGTCTCCCTCACCTACAGAAGTTGGTGCAATACAAGATGTTACTTCCAGATGCTTCCCAGTTGCCTGCTTCTCTTCCCCCTATGGCCAGTGATTCTCCACTTTCTACTTTTCTTCTCCCCTTGGCAGGTTATTCTACCTTATTCACTTCTCCACTTTCACATCCCACATTACTGTCTCCTTCTCTGGACATCCCTCTCCTATCTGCCACCTGCAGCTCCTGGGGCAGGCCTCTCTCCTCTTCTCCTGCTCCAACAATTTTTAGGGGAGATTCAACCCTCCCACTTTCTCTGCAGCATCCAGCATAAGCCAAGGCCCCAAATTTCAGGGCCTTCCAGTCCAGTCTTCGGCAGAACAACATGTTCTTTTAAAGAACTTTTAGCCTGATTCATGTAAGACTTAAGAGTTAGTAATTGCTGCTTAGTGTGTGATGTAGCCAGTGACTTTAGTATTAATTCACTGTTATATTACATACTAGCAGAAATACCTGGCGTCGCCCAGGGAAAATATAGTAAAAGGTGTGATGAATTAAGTACGTCAATTACATTAACATAGCATATTGTATTGGAAATACTTCTCATATATTACTTTAAGAAATTAACATAGCTAGTGATGTGCTTACAAAATGCATTTACATTTAAGTCATTTCTTGATAACAAAGGTGTAGTGAATGAACTACGTAAATTACTTTACCATAAAAAATTGTATTGGAAATACTTTTTGTTATCATAGGGAAAGGATCTCATAATTGCAGTTTATGTGACACGCTTAACAGAAGAGTCCAGCAAATGCCTATGATCAGGCGCTACTAAAAGCTAATTATCAGTGGGCCCAATTGGGGTTCTGGGGGAACCAATTTCAAGATATAACCAAACCAGTTATTTAAGTTAGGAAATCAGTAGTATCCATTCAAAATTTTGTGTTTCTAGTTCTTACCGTTTCAGAGATCTTTTGGAACAAACAAACACACAAACAAACTTTCGAAAATATTTATAAGATATTCATTGGATGTTAAACAGAGTTATTTTGTAGGATTTTAAAAGTATGAGACTGATCAATATTTAGAGGAACTATAGCAGACATGAGCAAGACAAGCTGAAACACATGGCTGCAAAACTTTAGATTTTCTACTTTAGGCCTCAGAGACAAGAAATGATGGCACAAGTTGATGACCGAGAAATAACCTGAAAGATTATGGGAAAGAGGTATTGATTGGTAACACTTTGACAGGATAGCTGGAAAGGCTAAACTTAAATAAAAAAAATGCTGTAACAACAAATATTGCTTCTAACACAGCCTATTTATAAAGGATCTGGAGAAAGGGTTAAAGAGTGAGGTGGCAAAATTTGCAGATGATACTAAACTGCTTAAGATAGCTAAGACCAAAGCAGACTGTGAAGAACTTCAAAATGATCTCACAAAACTAAGTGATTGGGCAACAAAATGGCAAATGAATTTTAATGTTGATAAATGTAAAGTAAAGCACATTGGAAAAAATAATTCCAACTATACATACAATATGATGGGGACTAATTTAGCTACAACTACTCAAGAGAGAGATCTTGGAGTTATTCTGGATAGTTCTCTGAAAACATCCACCCAATGTGCAACAGCAGTCAAAAAAGCAAACAGAATGTTAAGAATCATTAAAAAGGAATAGAGAATAAGATCGAGAATATCTTATTGCTTCTATATAAAACCATGGTACACCCACATCTTGAATACTGCGTACAAATGTGGTTGCCTCATCTCAAAAAAGATATATTGGCATTGGAAAATGGTCAGAAAAGGGCAACAAAAATGATTAGTGGTTTGGAATGGGTGCCATATGAGGAGAGATTAAAAGACTGGGACTTTTCAGCTTAGTAAAAAGGAGAGTAAGGGGGATATGATAGAATCATGAAATCTATAAAATCATGACTGGTGTGGAAAAAGTGAATAACGAAATGTTATTTACTTATCCACAAAATATAAGAAGTAGGGGTCACCAAATGAAATGAAGAGGTAGCAGGCTTAAAAACAAACAAAAGGAAGTTTTTCTTCACGCAGCGCACAGTCAGCCTGTGGAACTCCTTGACAGAGGATGTTGTGAAGACCAGGATTTTAACAGGGTTCAAAAAAAGAACTACATAAATTTATGGACTTAACCTCCACCAGTGGCTATTAGCCAGGATGGGTAGGAATGGCGTCCCTAGCCTCTGTTTGTCTGAGGCTGGAAATGGGTGACAGGAGAGAGATCCCGTGATGATTCCCTGTTCTGTTCACTCCCTCTGGGGCATCTAGCATTGGCCACTGTAAGAAGACAGGATACTGGGCTAAGTGAACCTTTAGTATGACCAAGTATGGCAGTTCTTATGCCTTACTTGCAAGATGATGATGGTATGTCAATGTTGGCAAGAAATTACCCAGTCTATAGAATTTGGGGTCCTTTGTGTTTCCAGAGAACACAGACCAATAAGAAAGCTAGGGCTGATACTTTCATGTACATGCATAGAATGTAGAAATAGACTCACAGTATTAAAAAATGGGGGTCTCAGAACAGGAAAAGTGAGCTTAGTATGGGAATCTTTAGGAGGAGCCATACCCATATTGATAGTGAGGGCCAACAGCTTCTAACACCATGTAGGAGGATGAGAGTATGCCTATAGGTATAACTCATACATTATACTTACCTTTAGGAATAGTGTGATGGTGTGACTTTTATAACTTTAATAACACTATTAAAAGCTAGATGCTCTTGTGTTATTTGCCTACTATTTCATAGAATCATAGGGCTGGAAGAGACCTTAGGAGGTCACTGAGTCCAGCCCCCTGCCGAAAGCAGGACCGATCCCAAATAAATCATCCCAGCCAGGCCTTTGTCAAGCCGAGACTTAAAAACCTCTAGGGATGGAGATTCCACCACCTCCCTAGGTAACCCATTCCAGTGCTTCACCACCCTCCTAGTGAAATAGTTTTTCCTAATATCCAACCTAGACCTCCCCCACTCTAACTTGAGACCACTGCTCCTTGTTCTGCCATCTGTTACTACTGAGAACAGCCTCTCTCCATCCTCTTTGGAACCTCCCTTCAGGAAGTTGAAGGCTGCTATCAAATACCCCCTCACTCTTCTCTTCTGCAGACTAAATAAGCCCAAATCCCTCAGACTCTCCTCATAGGTCATGTGCTCCAGCCCCCTAATCATTTTGGTTGCCCTCTGCTGGATCCTCTCCAATGCATACACATCCTTTTTGTAGTGGGGGGGGGGAGGGGGCAGAATTGGATTCAATACTCCAGATGTGGCCTCACCAGTGCTGAATAAAGGGGAATAATCACTTCTCTAGATCTCCTGGCAATGCTCCTCCTAATGCAACCTAATATTACATTCACCTTCTTGGCTAAAAGGGCACACTGTTGACTCTCATCCAGCTTCTCATCCACTGTAACCCCCAGGTCCTTTTCTGCCAAACTGCTATTTAGCCAGTTGGTCCCCAGCCTGTAACAATGCTTGGGAATCTTCCATCCCAAGTGCAGGACCGTGCACTTGTCGTTGTTGAACCTCATCAGGTTTCTTTTGGCGCAATCCTCTAATCTGTTTAGGTCACTCTGGACCTTATCCCTGCCTTCCAATGTCTCTACCTCTCCCCCTAGCTTAGTGTCATCCGCAAATGAGCTGAGGGTGCAATCCATCCCCTCATCCAGCTCATTAATAAAGATGTTGAACAAAACTGGCCCTAGAACCGATCCTTGGTGCACTCCACTTGAAACTGACTGCCAACTTGACATCGAGCCGTTGATCACTACCTGTTGGGTCTGACAATCTAGCCACCTTACAGTCCATTTATCCAATCCATATTCCCTCAACTTGCTGGCAAGAATATTGTGGGAGACCGTATCAAAAGCTTTGCTAAAATCAAGATACATCACATCCGCTGACTTCCCCATGTCATCAGAACCGGTTACCTCCTCATAGAAGCTTATCAGATTAGTCAGGTATGACTTGCCCTTGGTGAATCCATGTTGACTATTCCTGATCACTTTCCCCTCTTCCAAGTGTTTCAACATGGATTCCTTGAGGATCCCCTCCATGATTTTTCCAGGGACTGAGGTAAGGCTGACTGGTCGGTAATTCCTTGGATTATCTGTCTTCCCTTTTTTTAAAGATGGGCACTACATTTGCCTTTTTCCAATCATCCAGGATCTCTCCTGATCTCCATGAGTTTTCAAAGATAATGGCCAAAGGCTCCGCAATGACATTTGCCAACTCCCTCAGTACCCTCGTATGCATTAAATCTGGACCCATGGATTTGTGTATGTCTAGCTTTTCTAATTAGTTCTTAACCTCTTCTTTCTCCACCAAGGGCTGTCCACCTCCTTCCCATACTGTGTTGCCTAGTGCAGTAGTCTGGGAGCTGACCTTGTCTGTGAATACAGAGGCAAAAAAGGCATTGAGTACTTCAGCTTTTCCCACATCATCTGTCATTGGGTTACCTCCCTCATCCAGTAAGGGCCCCACGCTCTCTTTGATCACCCTCTTATTGCTAACAGGCCAGTAGAAACCTTTCTTGTTACCCTTCACATCATTTGCCAGCTGCAATTCCAATTGTGCTTTCGCCTTCCTGATTACTCCCCTGAATTCTTGAGCAATATATTTATACTCCTCCCTAGTCATCTGTCCAAGTTTCCACTCCTTGTAAGCTTCCTTTTTGTGTTTAAACTCATCAAGGATTTCCCTGGTAAGCCAATCTGATCACTTACCATATTTGATTTTCTTACTGAGCATCAGGATGGTTTCTTCCCGTGCCTTTAGTAAGGCTTCTTTAAAATACTGCCAGCTCTCTTGGACTCTTTTCCCCATCATGTTAGCATCCCAGGTGATCCTGTCCATCAGTTCTCTGAGGGAATCAAAGTCTGCTTTTCTGAAGTCCAGGGTATGTATTTTGCAACTCTCCTTTCTTCCGTTTGTCAGGATCCTGAAATCTACTCTCTCATGATCACTGCTTCCCAGATTGCCAGACACATCTACTTCCCCGACTAGTTATTTCCTGTTTGTGAACAGCAGGTCAAGCTGTACATGGCCCCTGGTCGGTTCCTTCAGCACTTGTACCAGGAAGTTATCCCCAACAGTCTCCAAAAACTTCCAGAATTGTCTGTGTACTGCTGTATTGGTCTCCCAACAGATGTCAGGGTGATTGAAGTCCCCCCATGAGAACCAGGGCCTGTAATCTGGAAGCTTCTCTTCGTTGTCTGAAGAAAGCCTCATCTACCCTATCTGGTGGTCTATTGCAGACACCAAGCACATCACCCCTGTTGCTTCTGCCTCTAAACTTAACCCATAGACTCTCAACAGGCTTTTCTCCCTCTATATACTGGGGCTCTGAGCAATCATAGTGCTCTCTTACATACAGTGCAACTCCTCTTCCTTTTCTTCCCCGCCTGTTCTTCCTGAACAGTTTATACCCTTCCATGACAGTGCTCCAGTCATGTGAGTCATCCCACCAACTCTCCATTATTCCAATCAAATCATAGTTCTTTGACGGGGACGGGGCTTCTAATTCTTCCTGTTTCTTTCCCAGGCTTCTTGCATTCTTGTCCAAACACCTTAGATAACCAGTTAATTTCCCTACCTTCCCCATTTGAATCAGGGGTCCTTCTTTGTTGCTCCTTCCTCCTTGTGTTTCTTTCCTGCATCCCACTTCCCCACTTACCTGAGGGCTGAGGTCACCGTTCCCCAACGAACCTAGTTTAAAGCCCTCCCCACTAGGTTTGCAAGCTTTCATGTGTTCCTACAGACTCTAGATTCAGAACCAACAGAGATAGCGGTTGAAATTGAGACAGTAGCCACCAGAATGGAATCCAAGGAAGTACAATTAGCATTACATAGAATTAAAGAGTCCAATGAGCTCCCTTTCTCAACCACCACACACAGTAAGATCACAGGGCAGGCTGGGCAAGAGAGAAGGGCAAAATATACCTGGACAAGCCAAATGACTCTATTGGTCAGGGGAGTGCTAGGTTCTGCCTCTAACTTATTTTGGGTGTCCCATTTCGGGGGGGGGAGGGGAAGTGAATCAGGCTTGAAAAATTATGCATCGAGTTCATGTGTCTGAGAGCCACATTTCTCCTGCCTGAGAAGGCTGGTGGCAGCACAGAATTGAAAGTATTGCTTAGTTTTTTGGGTGACAGCAGGTGGGAGTTTAACCTATTATTCTCCTCTCTAAACATTGGTCAAAGGACTCATCACATTTGATAGCCAGGGACTCTCCCCCCACCCCCAATACTGTGTTTTACTTTAATGCCAGGATCTCTAACTGAGTAAGGGCAACCCATCATAAAGTCATGTCTAAAGAATGATGTTTTCCAAAGTCATTGACAAGACCATGTTGGGAAAGAGGAGAAAGTTTAATGCCCAATCATGCAATTAATGTGTCTATGGAGAAATTGTGCCTGGGATAGTCTGACATGTCACTGGAACTCTAGAGCACTAAGCTGTGCCATTTGTGCTTCAGGTCATTAGCGGTCTCCAAGGTGCCACTGGTGTTATTTATGCCTTCTCAGTATAAATATTGAGGTGGTCCATTCAGAACTCCAAGCACTGAAAGAGAACGGCAAGAATCAATGTTCTTATTGACAACTCAGGAGTCTGAGATTTCCCCCATTAGTTTTGCTTTGGAGAGGTTGTTTTCAGCTTTTAGAACCAGCTGTTTTAAAGCTCCCTAGAGCAGTGGTGCACAATCCGTGGGTCATGACCCCCAAAGGGGGTCACAGATGTCTTCCTGGGGGGTTGCGGCACTTAGAACTGGCCGGCTGGGGGCTGGGCCCGACCGTTGGCAGCCATGCGGCACGGTGCTTAGATCCGGCCAGCCAGGGGCTGGACGCGGAGCTTAGATCTGGCTAGACGGGGGCTGGGTGCAGCAATTGGTGGCTCCCATGGCACGGCACCTAGATCTGGCTGGCTGGGGGTTGGGCCCAGCAGTTGGCAGCCCCCGCGGCACGGGGGTCGCAGATCAAAAAAGGTTGTGCACCACTGCCCTAGAGCATGGAATTTACACTCATTATAGGGATGTTAAATATTGGTTAATTGAATAGTCAAGTAACCTCATCAATTCTTATCAG
The DNA here is from genome assembly GCA_032595735.1 of Pelochelys cantorii. Taxonomy (NCBI): domain Eukaryota; kingdom Metazoa; phylum Chordata; order Testudines; family Trionychidae; genus Pelochelys; species Pelochelys cantorii. The sequence goes on from CM064338.1 coordinate 30,624,276, forward strand.
TTACTCGACTTCTGTAGTCCCTGGGGGCAGGGCTGGAAGCCAGTGCACTCCGGCCTCACTCCTGAGGAACCCCTTGCCATTCTGAGCTGCTCCCTCTGTATCAGAGGCAGCAGCATAGGGTGTCAGGTGGGAGCTGGTCCACAAGGAGAGCCAGTTTAAAAAAAACAGCTCCCCTCACAGACAGGCTGCTTGCCACCCTGTGCTGCTGCCTCTGATAAAGAGGCAGCAGCGCGGAGTGGCTGCAGCCCGTCTGGTGGTGGGTCTGAGCTCCTGGACCTGGCACAAGCCGGGCTGCCTGCCCACCTGGCTCCTAATACACTTTAAATGCAGAGCCGTAGTAGAAGTAGGTCCCAGATCTGGTGTGAGCCAGGACTGAGCCAGGCTGCTGACCAGCCTACTAAAAAATTTACTGGGGGGGGAGGAGAGAAAATGCAGGTACTCTACAGCATTAACCTAAAAGCTTTTGCTTATTGGTTAATTGACTACACTATTACATCCTTACTCAGTACCCAAAGAACAGTCTCCAATTCCAATAATATTTCACTGGCAGATTTAACACCAAGACAGACCATCCAGTGCCACAATGAGGTCACCCCTGTCATCTCATTGTCAGCAGTAAGTGACTGTTAGTGTAGGAATGTATCCTAGGTGTTCACACATCTCAGGATTGACCTGTAGGGTTAAGATTGGTAGCTTTCATGGTACTTAATGCTATGTAGTTAAGGTTACAACTGTTGAAGCAAAAACGCTCCTCTCTGTTTAGGCAGCTAACAAACAGCTTTATTAATTAATAAAGCACAGCATGAGCCAAATGTGGTCCCAGCAAAGCCAGGCCCTGTAAGCCTGATAATACAATCAGTCCTACTATCTTTATACCCTTAACCAAACAGTCTGATGTCAGGGCATCCAAGTACAGAAATCATCAATTAAACTTGGAAAAACAAAGCCTTATCAACAAGATGGCGGACAGATACGAGGGAGTACACCTCCTGTCCCAACCAGCCCAATTAACACATTCCAATAGCCCATCCTGTAGGCCTCTTCTCACAGGGTGACAGAAAGTTCACTCTGGTCTATGTGCTTGAGAGAAAAGCTGAAATGGTTTCTGTTATACAAGATGGCTTCTAGCTAAATATAAAATGCTTTCTACACAACTTCACTTCAATTAATCTTCCGGTCTTCCTTTCGTAAAGTTTAGGGAAGCCCCATCAGCAATCTATGTAGTGGAAGTGAAAGGTCAAATTTTCAGCCATACCATGGAAAGTTGACAGGTGCTCTCTGGTTCCATTGCTTGGTAATCAACACTACAGTTAAAAGTAAACCTCAGCTTGGCACATGGCTAATCCTCAACAAGGAGGAGTTCATATTATAGTGGAAACTCACTATTGAGCTTACTCACATGGCTGTAACACAACATGGCTTTGTGATTTAGTATTTTAGCTAGTCCACTCCATCCCCCCTGTGGCAACATCCTTCACTCTACACAGGGCTGCTGGGAAGAACCATTTATAACCTTGCAGTTTGAAGGTTATGGGCTTGGAATGTCAGATGGGCTCAATTCCTGCCTTCCTTCTGAAGCAATCTAATGCTCCATTCCTGCCACTGAAGGGCACTCTCTCATACGGATGTCATTTCAAGACACACCACCTCACCTATCTGTTGCTTACTGAGAAGTGGAATCCCAATCTGTCCTGCTGAGAGATGAGTTGCATAAACTCCTCCCCCCTCCCCCGGGCACGCACACACCACAAGTCAAAGGGGAACATTTTGCAATTGTGAGGAATCTGAATTAATTCATAGTATGTGGAGAGCTAAAGTTTACATGTTTAAAAGCCAGAGACAACACTACTAGATATTTCTACCAATGCTTAACTCACAGCAGAGCCATAGCAACAGCCTCTCTGGAACCCTTCATGATCAGACATGTTGGCTGAATAAATGTTGAGAATATTTCAACTTTTGCTTCACTTACCAGCAATGCATTGGAGACCATGGCAGAGATGCTTGTGGGATTACACAGTTCACCATAATGGAATTTAAGTGAAGTTTACAAGTTACAAGATTACCAACACTGCAGATCCCACCTCAAATTTGGAAGTGAAATCTTCTTTCTGGCTTGTTTAAGGCTTGGAAAGCCAACTTCTTCCAGCAGCAGCAGCCAGGGGCAGCAGGTCTGCAGAAATTTTGGTGGTGCTCAGAATGCCCAGAGCCCACACCCCTCCCCCACTCAAACTCTCTCCCCACCCAATCTAAGGCTCAGGGATGGAGTTTGCGTGCAGGCTCTGTGCTGGACATGGAAGGGGAAAGCACTGAGGGCGGCAGATGGGCTGAGGGAAGAGACCTGGCCCTGAATTTTGGTGGAGCCAGGCCCCAGGCTAGCAATATTCCCAGTGCCCATAGAACTTGTCACCTATGGCAGCATTGCTAAACCCATTGCACAACCCCAGCCTAGGGTCACATTTGGTCCTACAACTGGCATTTAACTATTGATGGTGCACAAACCAGCATGAACCCTAGATTCATCAAGGAGGGCAATGTTTGTGGGGAGTCTGAAAGAAGTGATGTATTTGTTACTGAAGACTGAACTACAATGAGCCCAAGCCCACAGGAATCAGCCTGGGACTGAAGTGGTACAATATTTAGTCACTCTGACTCTAGGGGCTTGTTAATTTTGAATTAATGTGGGTTTTTTAGCCACTTATTTTACCTACATTGGCAATGCCAGAGGAGCCATCTCAATCACATGTTGGGTGTGTTTTCAGTAGTTTCCCTGGTCATAGGTTTAACACACCTCTACCACAGCCTACCCCAATATTCTCAAGTGTCAGAGCTCACAGCCTGCAGTTCAGTACTTCAGTAAAGAAAGCATAGACTAGACTGCCACCTGGTGGGCATCAGGCAAATAGTTCAATTTTATGCTTCCAAGAGTTCTGGTGAATGCATCTGTGAAGCCACTTGGCAATCATACTGGAATTCTACAGGGGTTTTCCTGGCACACATTATCTCCTCTGCCTTTGCCACAAATGCAGTCACCTGTAGAAATAAGCAGGCGGAAACGGAGGGCAGTCTTGCCCCTTGTGTATGGGCATTGCAAGCAAGGAATCCTGTGCATATCTTTACAAGTTAGAAGGCACAGTGATTGTTTCCTCAGTCTGCAGTTGTTATATTCAGTTATATTCAATTAGAAGGCTAAATTATTTAAAGGATTTAGGATCCCAATAGGTCTAGCACCTTTCAAAAGCCATACTCAGAAGTCTGACGGGGTAACCGTGTTAGTCTGCAACTGAAAAAACCCTTAAACAACAAATAGTTGTGCAGCACCTTAGAGACTAACAAAAAATGAAGATGATATCATGAGCTTCCACGGGCACAACCCACTTCTTCAGATGAACAGAGTAAGGGGTCCAGGGTGCAAGTAAATAGCTGAGAAAGAGAATGGGGAGGGAAGGAGAAGGTAAAAAAAAGAAGAAAACAATATTGTCAATTAGAGTGTGCATGCTAAATGAGGCTAATAGAGTCGGCTGTATGTACCCGATGCTTAACTTTTTATGCCATTAGGGTGTGGAATCTAGTGGCCCTCCAGGTGAGATCTTTGTTTAAATCTTGATTACAGGTGTCAAACTTGTAAATGAAACCAAGTTCTGCAGCTTCTCTCTCCAGCTGGTTTTTAAAATTGCTTTGTAATAGTATAGTCCCTTTTAGATCCATTAGTGAATGCCCAGGCAAGTTAAAATGTTCCCCAACAGGTTTGTGTGTGTGCTCAGAAGGCAGAAACTGAGAGGCAGTAATTTGGACTGTCCCATCACCTCAGAATAATTGGAAATGTTTCCTTTCACTTTTGCTAAAAGAATATTCAAGTGACTTTTTGCTAAGTGGTAAATGATCTTGTTGGGAATCCATGTTCTGAATGCTACAAGAGCCAAGAGGTGGAACTAGATGAATCAGGTTGTGATGTGATAGAAGGGGGCCAAAGATATTAGTCTGTTCTTCATTCTACTTTGCGGGAAGTGCCCTCCCGCCTCCCTTCCCTACATAGGCTGTGTTAGAGTCAATTGCACCTAGTTCAGAGCTAGGTGGTGTGGCCAGACTCCAGCCTCTCTCATTTTCAGTCCCTGGATTTTAACCCCATGAACTTGCCAGGGCCTACATCCAGCAGCAGCACAGCATTACCCCAAAGCAGGAAAAGGAACATGATCCCAGTCCCAAGGAGCTCATACTTGAGAGAAAAAGGTTACAGGAATTAAAAAAAGTATATAATGTAGGGTTTCTCAGAGCTCATTGCACCACAACCCCCTTCTGAAAACAAAAACTATTACAAGACCCTGGAAAGGGAGAGCAAAACCTGAGCCCCACTGCTCCAGGCAGGGAGAACAACAGAGCCGTCCTTATACTTTATGGGGTCTTATGCAAATAACCACACACCTCCACATGGCTTCTGCTGGGGCCCAGGGCTTCCCTCCCTGCACCTTATCCTTACAAGCTTTTGGCACCAAACAGCATGACCCAGCTGCACCAATACTAGCCTTACAGCTACAGAACCGTGATTTGTTTTAAAGAGAGCCCTAACAAGAGACACTGCTCTCACCTGATTTTTTTTTTTTTTTTTTTTTTGCCAGCCATCCCCTTTAATGCTCAGGATGCAGCCAGCCTACACAAGCTTGGTGGTCTTGGTTTCTAGATACTCTTCTAACTTCAAGCAGCAAATTGTGCAACAGATTCTACCTTAGTATTAAGGAGGCCTCTTGTTTGACTCATTTAAAGCAGTACCACTCCATAAAGATTCAGATCCCTACATACTACAGTATCTAACCAACAGATCATGCCTCTCTTGTGAAGAATTCTCTCTGGCATTTAATAATACTTGTTACCTTAGTAGATGTTAAGTGCCAATAATGTCTATGACTACTCTATATACACATCTGCTTTCACACCCAGCAAAAGTGAAATTATCATTAAAGTGACTTAAACTGTACCATTTATCCAAAATACAGTTTTTAGAGGCTACACCAGCCCTGCTGACATTATTTCCCTTGCCAAGTTCCCTGAGAATAGGAAACCCCCCTTGCATACCCATCATGCAGCCTTTATAAGGGAACAAACTGACCTAAGGGGCAAGAAAGGAACTGCAAGGCTGGGACCAGTATTACTCTCTTAACCAATTAATTGCCATTTCTCCCCCTTTTCCATGGCTGCTGTTTCACTATGTGGGTGATTAATTCAGATTGCATGCAGGTGTGTGGTTCTTTAAGAGCTAGACCTTGGCTTACATGATGCTCAAATCAGGCTATAATCTGGAGAGTCCCCTTTTAGGCTTCAATTTAGCTCCTGAAAGCTACTCCACAAAGGTGGGCCTTTTGCCCATTTAGCATTCCATCAATGTCAGTGGAGCTCTGAGTAGGTGTCTGTCTTTGCAGAGCACCTTGCAGGACTGGGACCTTGGGCCCTGTCAGGGGGCAGACTCACCACCATAGCATCTCCAGCCAGCTGTCCTGGGAATTAGCTTGTTTGGCTCATTGGATGCCTCCCTCTAGGTGGTGTCTCCCCATGTTTCTTTTCCTAGGGAACACCCAGTTCCCCTCTACCCACCTTGCCTCAATGACCCACTGTCAGTCTTCATCTAGCCCCTGCCTCGGGCAAACTGCAGTCTGTAATGGCCACTCATCACTGGCAAAGGGGCGTGGACCTGCTGCTGCTGCCTACCATGGCTGCCCCTTGCAGCCCCAATAGCTTCAGGCCCTGCAGCCTGGGACCTTGGTTAGCCAGAGCCTCCCCAGCCCTGCCTTCCTTCCCCAGCACTGCTCTATCTCTAGGAAGCAGCCACCATCACCTGCACCCCTGGCACTCAGGTCCCTACTGCTTTCTGTCCAGAGCACCAGTCAGTTCTCCCTCTCTCTCCAGGGCTATGTCTACACTTGTGGCTTCTTGCATGAGAAATATGCAAATGAGGCTAAGCATGGAATATTGCTGAGCCTCATTTGCATACCTAATGAGCCACCATTTTACAGAAGAGGCTCTTGCTCCAGAAGGAGCTGTCTACACTGCTCCTTCTTGCGCAACAAAAACCCTCTTGTGCCGTGCCGTTACGCTGATTACTTTTCAGGAAGAATGGCATTGCACAAGAGGGTTTTAGTTGCACAAGAAGGGGCAGTGTAGACAGCTCCTTCTGGTGCAAGAGCCTCTTCTGCAAAAATGGCAGTTCATTAGGTATGCAAATGAGGCTCAGCAATATTCCACGCTTAGCCTCATTTGCATATTTCTCATACAAGAAGCCGCAAGTATAGACATAACCATCGAGTCCTTCTTTATATTGCCCCAGTAGGGCCCTCATTAGCAAGAACTGCCTCAGCTGGGGCTTCCCTCTCAGTCTTTGCTCAGGGCTGGGGTTTCGCTCTTAAAGGACCAGTGCAGAGCAAACACCCTGTTACAGGCCCAAAACCTCAGACACACTTAGGTGCCTAGCTTATGGATGTTAGGTGCTTAGATACTTTTGAAGGGCTGAGCCTTAGGGTGTGAAATTTCTGGGGAGAGGAATTAACACCTTGGCCATGCTTTTATACCCTTGTACACATGACACTGTACATGTGATAAAGAATAGCAATACATAAGGAAAGCTGAAGATTTCAATTTATAAATAGCAAGATTCCCTAGGACAGCTGATGTCTGGAGAGTCTGAACAGAGTAGGTTAAAGTCCAATGCTTACTATCTGAGATTTATTTTAGCACCAGAGGCAGACATTATTTTAGATTTTTTCCAACTATTACTTTGTAACTGCCTGTTAATAAATGATGTATTTTACAAATCTGCATCCTGGAGTCAAGTGATTTACATGTGAGTCTGAATTATGTTGACCAGATGTCCCATTTTTAAAGGACAGTCCCATTTTTAAGCCCTCCTGCAGCGGTCCCAACTTTTTCTTAAAAACAGACAAATAGTTCTATATTTTCTGGCACTAGGGTTGCCAGATGCTTTCACAAAAAATCCTGAACATGGCAGGAGAAAAATTGGTTGAGCAAAAAAAAACCCCCAGGGGACCAACCAAAGTTGTTGAGAAAAAAAAAAAAAAGGTCACTGCGCCTTTAAAAATCCCCATGCTTCTCACTCATTTTACATGTCTGGTATTTTCTGGGGGGGTTTTTACCAGACAGGGGCCACTAATAAGGGACTGTCCAGGTGAAAACCAGACACCTGGCAACCCTATCTGGTGCCCCCCAGCTCATCAGTCAGATCCCTACTCACCAGCTGTGAGGGCAGGGGTCCAGTGGCTGAGGTTGGGGGTGGGCATGCAAAGGTGGTGACAGGTCAAAGATTGCATGTGGGGTTGGCCATGCCCCCTTTGGTCCATCAGCACAGTCCCTGCTGTGTGCCATCTTTCAGCCAGCAGGACCCTGCTCCCTGTCTCATTTCTAGTCGGTGTTAGCTGTGGTAGTTGGTGAGTGCAGGCAAGGGCCAGTTATGTGTCACCTCTGTTACCCATCCATCAGCTCTTTACATGCTCCCCCTTTCGCTAACCTCACCCTGCTTTGCCCCTTCACCTCCTAGCTCTGCTACTTCTCCATATCCCCACTGGCAGGGTCCCAGCGCTGTGCAGAGAACCACCCCAGTCAGAGTGCTCAGCTCACCAACAGTCTGGCCAGCAGGCTCCTTCCTTTCCCCATTGCCTTTCGCTGGCCTGTGCCTGGGAAAGCCCAACACCATCAGACTGAGGGTGCTTGCTAGGAGGTGCTGAGACCTGCCTGGGCCAAAGTCCTGCACTGGCACAGTAAAGCCTCTCTGCCCCTCAGCTGGAGTGATGGGGTGGAGTGAAGTGATTTCCAGCCTGTTCAAACTTCAAATCTGCAGGCTCGACAGCAGACCCCAGGGCAGGGTCTTAGCACCTTTTTCACCCAGCTTCCTGTCCTGGATCCTGCCCCCCAGGAAACATGGGGCTGCTCCATCACTTATGCACTCTCCTCTGCTGAAGCACCTCTCTGGCCAGGTTCACTGAAGTCCCTGAAGTCAGGTTCCTGGTGCACAATTCAGCCTTAGGGCTTAACCCCCTTCCCACCCATGCTGTAGCTGGGAGGAGAAGGCAGGAGGCAGCTGGGTTATATTGGTGACCAGCAGTAGCCTGGAGGTGTTAGCTGCCTTTTGACACTGTGTGGATAGGAAGGAATAAGCTGCTTCCAGCAGTGGGTGGGGCAGGGGGGAAGAAGAGATGAGTTCTGCAAAGCCAAGTTACCCCTCCCCACCCTCCATTGTGACTGGAACCAAAATCAAAGAAGGCTGCTGGCCACATTCTGGTGTGAACCCTAGCAGAAATCTCTGGGGGAAGATGACCCTGCGTGCCCTACCCAGATGTTGCCTCAGGAAGACGCGATGCCAGGTACCATGTGTGTGAACTGGTCCCTTCGGGCACTGCCCTCTGCTCACCCACAGGAGAGGCAGGTCGTACTGAGGGTCCAGCCAAGAATGGAGGGCAGAGAGTGTTGGGTAGGGAGGTTCAGGTCGGCTGCTCGGTCGCTCCTTCCTCTCTGTGTGTGTGTGTGTGTGTGCGTTCCATAAGTTAATGCAGGAGATAAGGGTGTATGTCAACCCTTTCTGTGTGAGCCCTAAAATCTTAAAGCTAAGAAGGTAAATAAAAATCCAACTATGCAGTATTTCTTTTTTATGATGAGCTCAGTTAATTTGATGTTAATTTGAACTTTTTTATTGCACAGTTCTAATTGACTGCCATTGAACTTGCTTGAATGCGAGTAATTTTACCAAGTGTCCCGTATTCAGCATAGGGAAATATGGTCACCGTAGCCTCAACTGTTTTTAGTGCCAGGGTCTTTGTCCTATCTTTGGGCTTTAGCATATTGAGATCTATGTGTTAAAATGCTCTCCTATCATTGGGCATGAGGGATAAGGAGCATCTATACTGGTTCAGATTTCTTTTTTTTTTTTGGCACAAGGTCATTCTGCATCCAAGCTGGAGCCATGTAACTGTTTGTAGATCTTCAGATAATCATATATGATCATCCTGAAACACTTCCTTTTCAAAAAACTGCTAAGAAAAAAATAATGCAGGTATTAGCAAATACCTACACAGGTCTGAGACTGCAGGACACAAGATTGAGACTGAAAGCCCAAAACTATTGCATTCAGCATATGTATGTGTGGGAAATATTGTACTCTGATAAAAAGGGCAAAGAGCGAATTGCAAAAAGGGTGAATAAGAATGGAACACATGGTGATACTGGGTTTCTCCTGAATATTCTCACATATTCTCACAGTTAATAATGACATACAATATTTTATATGCAAGCATGCACTGCTGTAGGGGATATCTGGGATACCCAGTATGAAGGTGTTGACTTTAAAACAGACACTAATCCACCCCTATAGGGCTGGGTGTGGAATTTTTAGCCACTAACTTACCTAGATGTTGCAAACACTTGCAAGCATGGGCTCACTTTATTACTGTGAAGAAGCTTCAGGGGGTAGCCAAGTTAGTCTGTTACAGAAAAAAACAACAAATGGTCAACAACAGCGGCTGTGCCCACGAAAGCTCATGATACCATCTACATGTTTTGTTAGTCTATAAAGTGCTACCAGGCCATTTGTTGTTTTATTACTGTGAGTAATCCCATTGAACTCAGTGGGGCTTCTCCAGGAAATAAAGGAAAGTATAAGCATAAGCAGGGTTACCATATTTGAACTTTCATCTGTATGTATCTGTATGAATATCTACCAACTCAAATTGCATTAATGTAATAATCACATTAATATAATGTGAGTTGGTAGAAACTGATACGGATACACTCCCTCTCAGGAGCCTGTTCTTTTTTGAAAGTTCAAATATGGCAACCCTAAGCATTTGCAGGGTCAAGGCGGAAACAGGCCTTATTCTGGGCCATTTGCCCACTCACCCATCTGTTGTTGCATCACTATTAGATTTGCTATGGGATATTCTGTGTTTTGGGATACACTCTCCAGGATCTTACTACGTACATATTAGTTAACTATTGCTGTTATTGCAATTTCACCCAAACGGTTAAAAAAATCTGAAACTTTTTGAAAAGAAATGCACATAAAATTATGGCTCTTTCATATGCAACAGAAATAAATTTTAAATTCTTTCAGCTGTCTTTGACAGGCATTATTTACAATCACTGAGGTGAACTTTGCAACAGAACTGGAGTCGTGCTGACTCCTCCGTTCTGGGATTTTCCCTAGGGACGTTACTCTGGGATTCTTTCCTTTTCTTTTAAAATGTGTGTTTATTTAAAAAAAAAAAAAAAAAACTTACAGGTACTCAGGAGTACCTTCCTTCGCGACCGCGGCAGGACTCGAACCTGCAATCTTCTGATCCGAAGTCAGACGCCTTATCCATTAGGCCACGCGGCCACCTTCAAGTAAAGACTCACCAATTGTCCTAGGAAGCTGAAAAAACGTCCGCTGTGGATGATTCCATCTGTGCCAGAGACAGGGGGACCCAGGCGGAAACCCGGAAAGACAGACCCGCGGTGTGTGAACCGGCCCCTTCAGGCCCCGCCCTCTACTCGCCCGGGCCGGTTACAGTCTCAAGCCCTCGCGTGCAACGCGGCCTAGCGCACCTGCCCCGCCGCCGCCTCTGCCACCCCTGCGAGCAGGGCCCGGGAGCCTCCGGGCGGCGCAGCCTGTGGGTGAGGAGTCCTGCGGCGCTGAGCCCGGGAGAGAGGAGCCACCCCCCCCCCCCCGGAGCCTGACTCCTATGGGGCCTGGGGCCTGGGGGAGGGGGGCAGGCTGGGAGCTTCGGGGGCTGGAGGGAGGGGAGAGACCGATGGCGGACGGGGAGGGGGGGGCAGGCTGGGAGCTTCGGGGGCTGGAGGGAGGGGAGAGACCGATGGCGGACGGGGAGGGGGAGAAGGGGGGGGCAGGCTGGGAGCTTCGGGGGCAGGGGGAGGTTGATACCCTTAGGGAGGCTGGGGTGAGGGGAGAGAGCCCGGTGGATGAAGGGGAGGCTGAGACACTGGGGGGCCGGGGGACTGAGGCTTTGAGGGGAAGCCGAGCCCCCTTATGAGACTGGGAGAGGAGATTGGCAGAGAATCCCTCCCTCTCCCCCCCCCCCCAAAAAGCTTCCCCTGCTGAACTCCCCGGGTGGTAAGGGGAATTCCTGGAGAAAAGCCAGGGGAGAGGAGCTGTGGGATGGGACACATGAGATGTCATGGATCCATGGTAGCTGGAGTGAGCTACTGGAATGTGGGATCGGCCAGGCAGTTGCAGTATCGCAACGTTACAGCCTTGTCTACACTAGAAGGTTTGTTTTTGAACTGTCCCGTGCTGGTTCTGCTCCAGTGACACACTAGTGGTGGTTGCAGATTCTCAGGTTCCCGGAAGGGGCGAGAGAGCCCCAAAATGGATTATGCTAAATGTCTCTCCTCCTATTGCTCTTCTCTTTGCAGACCTGTCCCACCGAAAAGGGCACATTCTCCATGTTACTAAAGGTGGCTGAAGATGGCTCATTTGCTATGGAGGAAGTCGATAGCACGTCTGTGTCCATCACCAAAAGCCAGGCATCGAAGATGTGCCTCAGATTCTTCTGCCAGTCACCCGGTGCAAGAGGAGGTTATACATGATTCTGGCACCAGCCAACGGCGCATGAACCCACTACACATCCAGATGCTGTCAAAGGTTCTTCATGAGCAGATTTTCCGGGGTGCACAGGTGCAGTACTCAGATGCTGACATCCAGAGGAGTGTGGAACATCTGCAGAAGCATGACCTGTGGGGCAAAGAGACATCCATACTCCCTGATGTGGATCTGCAGCTGCCCCGCATGTATGGGACTAACCTTGATGAACACTTCCGGATTCTGGCCCAGAAACAGTCTCTCCCTTATTTGGAGGCTGCTAATAAGTTGCTCCACTGTGAGGTGCCCCCAATGCCCTCACAGTGGGCTTGGGAAGTTGGTTGGACACAATACGGACCCAGTGATGAGAGGAAGGCTGTAGCCTTCCCTGAAGAACAAGCTTTGGTGTTTGATGTTGAAGTGTGCATAACAGATGGCCATTGCCCAACACTGGCAGTAGCTGTTTCTCCAAGTGCCTGGTAAGATATAATGATTGCAATATACAAGAGAAGTCACAACACTAACTGTTACCACAGTGGAGATGGATGGAGGAGCAGCAGAGCTGAGCTTCTCCATTGTGCCAAATACTTGGAATTAGTTTGATGGGGAGTAAAGGGTCCCATGGAGATGTAGCTACTGGACATAGGTCAGTTCTAAAGCCTGCATGTGAAACTCCAGTTTGATTCAATTAGTGAATTCAGTGCTGGTTTCACAGCCTCAGAGCGTGAACAGGTAAAACATGGGCAGCTGCTGTGCAAGCTATCCTACACTGCTTCATGTCAGTGTGACTCAGCCCTGCTTGGAGAAGTCAAATTGGGAGGAGGAAGAGGAGAGGAATTTGGTCTTGAGGCTCATCCCTCCTTATAGTCTTTCTACTAAGACTAACAGAGGGGAATCAAATTTTACAATTTAAGTAATGCAAAATAAATACAACCTTCTTTTCCAGGTACTCCTGGTGCAGTAAACGGCTGCTAGAGGAACGCTACACCTGGTCCAACCAATTGACTCTGGCTGACTTTATCCCACTAGAAACTGCTATGAATGCAAGCTGTCCAACCAAACAGGACTGGACAGAGAGATTGGTGGTGGGTCATAATGTTGCCTTTGATCGTGCACACATTAAAGAGCAGTATTTGATCCAAGTAAGTCCATTCCTAGTTTGTCTATTTCATCCACTTGCTTTCAACCTGGGCTTTGGGCATGGCTTTAAGGAAAGCCATTTAAGACTTGATTTTCAAAATGTATTGTGTACAGTAAATTAGTTAACTTTGTAAAATAAATTATATTTAATTTGCAAGGGTAGGTACTGCTAGTTACTTGCCACTTGCATGTACACTTACCTGATCCGCATCTGCTTTTGTAATTATGCACAAACTGTGTGTGTTTTTATAAGTCTAATTGCACTCACCTAATTTTGAAGGTTTTGTGTCTTAATATACTGCTCTGTAATATGGAAATGGCATCACTTCCTCACCTCATGGGAGGGATTGTGAACTTTGTACTCTTACGGCAGGGGTGGGGAACCTTTTTTGGCTAGGGGCTGCTGACCCACAGGAAAAATTAGTCAGGTGCCAGGGGTTATGGGGAGGGGGGGCTGGAGTGCCAGTGTAGGTTCCCCAATGCTGGAGTAGGTTCGGGGGCCAGATCCAGGCAACACAAGGGCCACATCCGACCCCTGGACCTTAGGTTCCACACCCCCGTCTTAAGGGTTGTTACTTGTTTCCTTAAGTGCTTTGAGATTCTCAGATATCAAGTGCTATAGAGGCCAGCCCTTTGCCTCTTGATGCTTTTTGAGCTTCCTTGCCCTGTGTGGCTAAGTATATAGATATTGTGCTTAGCATCAGAAAGTCGTGAAGGCTAGAGCTGGCAGATGACATGGACTTCTGAAGTCCATGTCAAGCAGCAAAAATAGCCTGTAAATAGTGAAATGTAGCAAGTCATTTTGGTAGCATCCTGGTTTACTGCCATAGCACAGCCCTGGATTCTTTCATTTGTAACCCCAGGATCCTTTAGAACACACGATACAAGCACTCCCAAGCCTGACAGAGTTGTGGAAGGGCTTGGATCTTTGTTGTGGTTAATTTCTGGGTAAGCTGTTCACTCTGGGTATCAGATTCTGTCTGTCCAGCAGCAGAGCTAGCAAAATGTTGAGTCTTAAAGTCAAAGTCCCAGATGCTTACCTGTATGCATAGAACACTAGCAGCTCAGACACTGGACTGCTTTCCTACCAACTGCTTAGCTCCATTCTTGAGAAGCTTCAGTGTGTGAATTGTGAAAAAGGTAATGGCTCCTGGACTGCCTGTCCTCAAATTGTGGGTCAACTAGGGCTTAAGCCAAAGCCTGAGCCCCACTTCCTGGGGCCAGATTCCAAGCCCGAGCACCTCGGGCCAAAGATGAAGCCCAAAAGACATCAACTCTGATCGGTGGGGCTCAGATTACAGTCCCTTCCCTCACCTGAGGCTGAAGCCCTCAGGCTTTGGTTTTGGCCACCCCTCCCTCTGCCCATAGTGGTTGGCCCTGGGCTTCAGTCCAATCTCCTATGGTTGTGCAGTAATTTTTGTTGTCGGGAGGGGGTCGTAGTGTAACGAAGCTTGAGAATCCCTAACCTGCTATGCATTTCAGGGATCCCGGATGCGTTTCCTAGATACCATGAGCATGCACATGGCCATCTCTGGGCTGACGGGTTTCCAGCGCAGCCTCTGGATGGCAACTAAGCATGGCAAGAGAAAAGGATTGCAGCAGGTCAAACAGCACATGCAGAAAACGCACAGCAAAACTGAAGGGTCTGCGGTGAGTAGGAGAAACACTGAGGAAATTTGTACATCACTAACTACTGCTATAGATCCTAACTGCTTGTTTTCCTTCACTTTGTTTCCTTCACATTTAAAACCTTCCTACCTCCTTCCCCTCCACAGGAGACTTAGCTCTGGCTTCCCCAAAGAAATGGTTTAATAGACTGCTCAATTGCATTGTTTGAAGTAGCAGAGTCTGTAATAACTGTTTCATATTGGGCTGTTATCGACTATCTCTGTAAACTCCAGATGGGGTCTGAAGACTGAGCTAGGCTCTTTCTACCTCTTATGTTATCATGTGCAATTAAGGGACTGCAATCAGAACTCTCCTGGTGACCTAATGCATAAGGTACAGTTGTACCATCTTGTACTCCTGTAGCTTCAAAGGAGCTACAAGTCTAACAGGAGTAGGAACTGGACAGTGACAATAAATCCAACAGCTCTGACTTGCAGATGCAGGAGGAGCAAGCCTGTGGAATAAGAGAGGCCACTTTACCTTGATAAAAACCATCTTGCCCCACTCCTACCTCTTCAGAATACTGCTGCAAAGATTATTGTCCTAGCCTATCACTGTGACCATATCGCCCCCATTGGCTCCCCCTTCTCTGTTGCATCACAAATAAGCTTACCTTTTCACTTTAAAGGCCCTTCACAACTTGCCCCTATCCTACCTATCTTTTCTCATTCATTATCAAGATCTCACCTCCTGTCTCCAATGGGCACGTGTCTGCCTCCAGTACCCTGGTTGCTACATTTTCAAACAAGCATCTTTGTGTCTTCTCCCATGTTGTTCCTTATTGCTAGAGAGGAGCTCCCTGTAAACATCTACAAAGCTGCCTCATTATCCTTCTCTAAATCCCCTTCCAAAACTCCTTTGCCACGATGCCTACAAAAAATTAGATTATACAGAGACCATCTGTTGGTTCTGCACAGTGCCTAGTGCATAGAGATGTTAACATGTAACCGGTTAATCGGTACCCCGGGAGAAGCCTGCGGTCTGCTACAGAAGGAGGGCTGCTCCAGTGGCAGCCTCGCACTGAAGTGGCCCAGAAGCTCTGCTGGCCCCACTTCAGGCTACTGCTTCCACAGGAGCTCCATGCGGGGCTGGAAGCAGCTGGGCTGGAGCAGCACCTGCCTGCAGCATGGTGGGAGGGAAGAGGGGCCCATTCCAGCCGGCCTGGGTTGGAGTGGTCCCCCCGCCCAGTCCCATTTAATCAGTTAACCAGTTAAACTTAATGTTTAACTGGTTAACTAATTAAACAGGATTTTACATCCCTACTAGCACAGTGAGACCCTGGTATGTAAGACTCCTAGACCTTATAGTAATACAAATAAGCATTATATAATCAGTTTTCTCATCATAAGTGCACCTTAGGTATACATTTGATATATCGATTTAAAAATAGTACAACAAACTGCCTCTTTATGTCAGGTGGCTGCCAGTTCTTTTTCCTGTCCTGAGCTGGCCTGCTGGCTTGTCTTTTTACAGATTGCCTCTTGGGACTGGGTGAACATCAGCAGCATTAACAACCTTGCAGATGTGCACGCCCTGTACGTTGGGGGTGAGCCACTGGAGAAAGAAGCCCGTGAACTGTTTGTCAAGGGGAGCATGAGTGACATTAGAGACAACTTCCAGGTAAGGGTGAGCAGCTTCTGGATGAGATCAGTAAAGGGGAATTCCGTTACTTTAAAAAAAAAAAAAAAAAAAAAAAAAACTCTCAGTGGGAATAACATTTTCTAGCAGCATGTTTTCCCATTTCCTTAGTGTGGCTTTTGGAGACATACAGAGCATCCCAGCTACAGGCAATTAAAGATGGAGCACTTTGTGCTACTGTCAGTAGTTTCCATGAGCAGCATCTCCATAGTAATGACCAGGGTGTTTACAGTTGGGTCCTTTTCATTGCAAAGAGGGTGCAAGTCTCAGTCTTCCTACACATTGGGAATGTGGCCATTACTTAGCTAAGATTTACGAGCCTCTGACCCAACCTTCTGCAGTTTTGTTTTTTTACCAGGGAGAGACCTGAGGGGAAGTTGAGAGGATGGGGTAGAAAAGTGCACAAGGGAGGCTTTCAGTAGAACTGGCTGACAGGTACCATGACGCTATGATATTCCTCTCCAGTCTCAGCAATGATTTGCTCCCCTTGCCACAGCCAGTTTATTGCACTATGCTCTACACACATAGTCTGATCTTCCTATTATTACCTGTGTCTGCCCCAAAGGAACTAATGAAGTATTGTGCCCTTGATGTCCAAGCCACCCATGAAGTATTCCAGAAGCAGCTGCCACTCTTCATGGAGAGGTGAGAAAGGAGTTTGACCTCAGCTGACACACAAAATAAGCATTGCGCAGAGCCAACAAAAGCTGGCCACAGACACAGGGAAGTTAGTGCAGTTGCTACAGTCTTATCCAGCCATGCAGAGGACCAGATTTTTATCTTCTTGGGGGCAGGGAGTAAACTCATATTTCTGAGTTGCCGATCAGAATCCAAGCTTTTTGTGTTGTGGAAGGTTGCAGTGTCACACAGCCCCATTGCATGATGACCCTGATCCTTCTCTCCTGGATAGAAGGAATAAGCATAATCACTTCACATTCAAGTAAGCTGGGCGGCTCTTAATGAGAGGGGTTCTGTAGTGAAGTTTTCACGGATGGGACTGAAGGATCTTGTTGATGAAGTAGACTTTTTTCTGCCTGCCCTACATACATATTCATATTAGGGCCCTCAATAATTGCCAGTGGGGAAGGGCAAGAGCCATAGCATGAGGCAGTAGCACGAGGTTTGGAAACTACTAAGTGGAAAGGGAGTTAAAGTTACTTATTTTTGTATCTTTCTCTGTAGAATAACCCAGACCCTAACCCTAACCCTAACCCTAACCCAGTGTTTACAAACCAAATGCCTTCTGGGTTGTGTTTAATACTATATGTATTTGTACTGTAGATGCCCCCATCCTGTGACATTTGCAGGGATGCTGGAGATGGGCGTTTCTTACCTGCCTGTCAATCAGAACTGGGAGAGGTACTTGGATGAAACTCAGGGCACCTATGAGGAGCTGCAGAAAGAGATGAAGAAATCCCTGATGAACCTGGCAAATGATGCCTGTCAGCTGCTTTATGAGGAGAGGTACCAGCTCACTTATGAATATCGTGGCAGGAGAAAATGCAAAAGATGAAAGAACATAAATTCTGGCACTTCATGCAGGAAGAGAAAGCATTTTTCATTCAAAAACAGCAAAGGAATTCACTTAGCAGTAATATGAGAATAGTGGGGCTAGATGGCTAAGGAGATTGTTGATGAGACCTGGAGCCATTTATCTTTAGATCACCAAATCTGTCCCCATATTCAGAAAGGCTGATGCTCAATCCAATCCCTGGTGGGGAAGTGTTCACAACTCAGAAATTATCTTTAGAATTGACACCAATTAGTTAGCAACCTCTGTAGAAGTGGAATATTCAAGGGAGACCAAATTTCTGACTGTTTAAGTCTGGATGAAGCATGTTAGCAAAGATAGTATGTGGGAAGGTGGCATTGCTGAGGTCTACTATTCTGTTCAGAACACTCAAGTTAATACTTGATAGGGAAAATAGTAAAAAAATTAGGTCTGTGTGTGTCCCTTCAACTTGTCCCTGGTAAAGTAAACCGGAACCAGATGTCAAAATTCAGTGTCTAGATCAGGCAGAATATAGAACCAAAAAACCAAAACAGACTCTGTGTAATATTTTTCTGCCATGCAGGTATAAGGATGACCCCTGGCTATGGGATTTGGAGTGGGACCTGCAAGAATTTAAGCAAAAGAAGAAGAAAACAGTAAGGAAGAAAAATGAAGATGTAAACAGTGAGCCAGCCAAAGTGGTGGCAAACCCAGCTGTCCTAGAATGGCAGGAAGGTAGTGTCCTTGCTGTGTGCACATGGTGGGGAGGTGAGGGTGGAAAACAGGTTTAATATTAACTATAAGTTGTAGTGAGGTTGCAGGAGAGATGTGCAGCATAAAGTCTAAGCAGTGGGAAATCTAAACCAACAGCGAAAGGCTAGCTGTCCAGTACAGGCATAGTCAGTGTAACTTTATAGACAAAGAGGAACAGAAATAAATGAGTAAACACAAGTATGTGTAAGAGCAGTGCATGTTGGAAAAGACACTGTGTCTCATCATGCTGCATTTCCAAATGGAACAGCTGGTGTGGATGCATAGAGAATATCCCCTGTTGAGGTTACATTTATTACAAAATCAGATCCTGGTCCCCCCAGTGAAGAGGAAGAGCTGAAAGTTCCCGAGAGCAGGGTCTGCCTGGAGCGTCTGAAGGAGACTATCAGTTTGCTACCAAAGAGAACTCAGCACCTGCCTGGCCACCCAGCGTGAGTCATTCTGTGGGGGTTTGCATAACTCACCACCTAGTGGTGACTTTGGTTTCTAGATGGAAACATTTCCAGCTGCTATTGCTAATCTATGGAAATGTTATCTGATTCCTGCTAATGCTTCCTACCCATGGGCCAGGGTATTCCAGCTGTCTGGTTTCTTTCCAAGTTCATTTGCCCATGGGTATTAAGTAGCTAAGAGGTGGTAGAATGGTATGCGAAGTGGAGAGCTTGGAAGCTAAATGGATGAAATATGTACCTTTTGCCTCAGAGGCCGGGTTTACACTCTGGCTGATGTGGGATTAGTGGACAGGAGTTCATCTCCGGAAGCCCTACTGGGAATAGGGCACATGTAAGTATCCTGCTCAAAATGGCTTGTGCTGAGCCAATGTGAAAATTAAATCACCTCCCAGTTCTAGAGAAGTTGTATCCTCCCTCATGCTGGAAGCACCACTGCTACTGCACTGCCCTAGTGTCTGCAGTTGAAGGTATACTAAACATATCCCTTTGTTCTATGACCAAAGGAAACCTGAGACTGTCTCTTGGGGCTGGCAGTTCATGGGAGTGGATTCCTGAGCTAGGGATGTTAAATTTAGTTTAATCAACTAATCAATGGATTTTCCATCAACTAGTCAATAAGTGGGGGAGCCACAGTGGGGTTAGCTCCTGGCCCCGGGAGCTAACCCTGCTGCAGCTCTGCCCTTTAAATGTATTAAGAGCCAGCAAGCTCTTAATACATTTAAAAGGCTGAAGTGCAGCGGGGAGGCTGGGCGCGAGCTGGGACAGCTGATTCCTGGCTTGTGTTGTGTGTCTCCCCCGCCCCGCTGCACTTTTTAATGTATTAGAAACCTGCTGGCTCTTAATACATTTTAAAGGCTGAAGCACAGCCGGGGGGGGACAGACGCAGTGCAAGCCGGGCCAGCTGATTCCTGGCTCGTGCTGGGTCCCCCCCTCTGCGCTTCTGTTTTTTAAATGTATTAAGAGCCAGCAGGCTCTTAATACATTTAAAAAGCAGAGGTGCAGCTCTGGGACTCGGTTGGAGCCAGGAATCAGCTGATTCCCAGCTCGCGCCCGGTCCCACTACTCCCCTACCCCCCTCAGAGATGGTGCTGGGGGCAACCAGCTTTTAAGCCAGCTCCCCCCAGCACTGGCTTCTGCTCCCCCTACTTACTGCCTCTGATAGAGGCAGCAAGGGGGTGGGGAAGCTACTAATCGAGGGACTAGTCGATTTCCGATAAGCTTTTGCCTATCGGATAGTCGACTAGTCGCTTACGTCCCTATCCTGAGCTGAAGCATGTGCAGTCTCACCTTTTCCTAGAAGGAGAAGAGAAATTCCCTTACTCCCAAGATTTCTCACTCTACTGCAGTCCTTAGCCCCAAGAAACAGAAAAAAAATATTCAAGCTTCTCAAAACAGCTTTTTATAGGAGGAAATGGTGAAATCGTTCCCCTGTCCCTACGAAATCAGCACTTGGAAAGTGTTTGCTTGAATACATAAGTAGGAGGCAGCCACTTATTATTTCCTTTTGATGGGTGAGCGCTACTCAAATGGTCTTGCGTTTGCTGATGGCCCCATTGATCATTCACTGGGTATTTAAATCAATTAAATGAGTTCTAGAGGCAGAAGCCTCTCACAGTTCAGAAAACCCTGTCCTAGGCTAAGAGGTGAAATGGGATGAACCACCTAGAAACTCTTAATAGTGAAAAAAATTTCTGATGTTGTCTTGTTAACCCAAATGAAAGGAGGCAAGTGGGGAGAAAACTTGGAATTGCTCTTGCAGCCTAATTGCTACTGTCTTGGATTTCTAGGTGGTATCGTAAACTCTGCCCACGCCAGGATGATCCAGATTGGGTACCAGGTCCCAGTCTCATCAGCCTTCAGATGAGAGTGACGCCAAAGTTAATGAGACTAACCTGGGATGGTTTCCCAGTTTATTACTCAGAGAAGCATGGCTGGGGCTACTTGGTGCCAGGGAGGAAGGACAACTTGGAAAAGGATATCCCAGAGACAGAAGAGCCATCTTGTCCATACAGGTAGGAGGGCAAAAGAGAGATGGTATGGGCTATTTAGGGAGATGTCGGCAATAAAGCTTCTGTATGCACCACACTGGAAGAGAGTCCCATGTTGCTAGGACTTTCAATCTTTAGTGCTTATTGCTGAGCAGTTTTGGGGAGGGAGATTGTGGGAAGAAGGCCCTGCAAATTAATCCAGAGCTCCAGAGCCTTAAACTGCTTGGCAATCAAACAAGGCAGTAACCTGAAGGACTTAAAGATGCAGCTGTTCCCCTCTGAACAGAAGTATGTGCTTTTCTCTATCCAAGAAAAAGTCTCTGTCTAAACCATGTTTGGCTGAGAATCTTGGCCCTTCCTTCTAAAGGATGCTGGGTGAGTACGTTGCCCTTATATTCATCTTCTCTGAACAGATGTCCTTGTGGAGCCAGGTAATGCTCTGCCCTGGGATGCTGCTTGTGGAGGTGATAAATTCTGGTTTATATGAAACCTGTCTCTGCTCCCCATGACAAAGTTTCCTGAGCGTCACTCATCCGTTCTCCTTCTAGGGTTATTGAGCACTTGTACAAAGAGCACTGTAAGGAGAGAGGGAAGGAGCAGCCTGGCTCACTGGATACCTCCCTTGAAGAGGAGCTCATGTTAACAGACAGTAGCACTATTTGGCAAAAGGTAAAGATGGGTTTGCTGGAACTGAGGGATGGAGAGAGTAGTGGCTCAGAAAACTTGTCTAAAGTACCTGTGGTGGACAGAAAATCCACTTGCACAAGTAAGAAGAGAGGGCTCGACTGCCTGTGACTTCTGCCCTGTAGGGATGTGAAAGGTTAACCAGTAAGAATCACCCTTAATGGACAATGCTTGATGTGACATAGTGGGGATTGTATTCACTGTTTGCTTTGTTATGCTGTATGTGATTCCTACTGTCCTGTGCTGCTCTGGTGTGTGTGTGGGGGGGGGGGGATCTTTAGGTGAGAACTCCTGAGGGAAGGCACATAGGGAATGGCCCAAGCCAGCCTGTCACCTGACCCTACGGGGAAGATGCAACCAGTCGTAGTCAGATAACACCTTGGGTCCAGGAAGCAGGGCAAAGGAGGCGGCAGGGCTGCCTAGACAGCTGGGACCAGTTGCTGGGTGTATGAGTTTCGTTTTTTGGCTGGCTTAGGGGGCTGGGCAGGGGCCCAGAGCCCTGGCTCTGGACCCCCCCCCCATACCCAAGATGGAATGTACTGACTGCTCCTGGTTCCTGTAACAAGTCTGTGCTACGCTGTGTCCCTGTCAACGAATAAACCTTCTATTCTACCTGCTGGCTGAGAGTCACATCTGACTTTGGATGGGGGTGCAGGGCCCGGTGACTCCCCCACACTCTGTGACACTTACTGGTTCAGGTTAACTGGTGGGGGCTGTAGCAGCTCTCTGCCCACCACAGGCAGGAGGCTGCTCCAGCCCCGCGAGGCCTGCTGCAGACAGGGGTGCTCCAGGAGTACCCATCTCCCATTGAATTAGTTAATTGGTTAAACATCATGTTTAACTAGTTAACCAATTAAGCAGGATTTTACATCCCTCCTGCACTGCAAACAAGCTGGCACCTTCCATCAAACCAGCTATCCACCTGGGTTCCTTGATCATGAAGTAGGGCAGCCCCACATTCTGCTTTTTCCTATGTCTGGATGTCTCCATTAGTCTTGACTGACTTGGGATTCACACAGGCCTTGCTTTCCATGGTCATTTACCTGAAAGGAATCTTGATATTTGTGTATGAACAGAGAACATTGAAAAATACTGAGTTCAGGTCAATTCCACCAGACTGACATTTTCACTCCCATAGTCCCTCTCTGAACTACTAAAAGTCTGGCCAGGTGGCCACTCTACTCAGAGATTTGTTAGTGCCAAATCTTAGCAGTCTGTGACTTGGCGCAACTGAGAAATCATTTCAGAGGGGTGAGGGAAGAAGGGAGGTGTGAAGCAGTGCAAGAGAATGCCTTGGAGCCCAGAACAGATTGCCTGGGAGCCCAGGGGCCCTCTTCACGAAGCCCGCATCCTGTTCTGCACAATTGCTTTCTTGTTGGTTAAACACTGCTGTGCTTACATTCAATTAAAGTGACGTAAGATGGGACTGGCCAGCTTGGATGGGAATACAGCCTCTTTCATCTGGTGCTGATTCAAATCCAGCACAGTCACAAGTGACCAAGTTGTTATCCTCTGGCTCTTCAGCAGCCCGTGCGAAACAAACTAGCCTTACTGAGAATCTTGGCAGAGAGGCCAGAGACTAGTAGCTATGAAGAATGAATTCCCCATTTGCCCCAGGCTAGTGCCTCCAGGTCATTACTGCACATTATTGCCCTGCTGCTTCCTAGACTGTGCCTCTTTCCGGGATAAACCGATTCCTGAAGTTGCCTTAGATATCAAGATACCAACACCTTTCGCCAAATGACTTTAAAAATGAGGAAACTGAAGAGCTGTGGGTTCAACAACATGCTGGAGAGCAGCAGCCTCGCACTGTGTGAGAGGTTAGCTGTCCTGGCTGCTCCCAATCTAACTGAGAAGCCAAAGCACATAGAATCGTAGACCTGGAGAGGTTATCTAGTCCAGTCCCCTGCACTCATGGCAGGACTAAGTACCTTTCCTGACAGGTATTTGTCTCTGATTCCTCTGTCCCTTTTGTTCCCAGGTGGAGGAGCTGAGCCGTTTGGATATAGATACTGATGTGGAAGCTGAAACAGGCAGAACAACTAAAGGGCCCAGACTTGTAAGTGGAATGTTCTGTTGAGAGTGTGTCAGCCAACTGGGATTTACTGTACAGATGTACGTGTAGAGCAAGAGGGCCCAGGATCTTGCATAATCCTGTGTGACTGACGAGAAGCAGCCACCTCGATAGCAGGGTCCCTTTAGGATGCTGCTCTTGGGAGCCTAATGGATGTGACCATGGTAGTGTGTGAAGCGTCATGCTTTCATTTCAATGTGCTTATGTAGCTGAGGCAGCACTTCATTAACTAGGTGCTCCTTCCACTCTGGAGGTTCTGCCTTCTTCTGGCTCTCTGTTTAGCAAGTGTCTCATGCTGGATGGTTTCAGGGAGAGACTACTAACCTGGAGCTGGAGTGTGCCAAAAGCCAGCCTACATATCACCATGGCAATGGCCCTTACAATGACATCAACATCCCTGGCTGCTGGTTCTTCAGGCTGCCTCATAAGGTGAGAGTGGGATTCATGAGATGTTTCTTGATTGCTGCTAAGCCCTCCTTGGAGTGCAGGGCATGGTGTTGGAGACCCATGGCTAGCTTCAAAGAGGGGGGAAGAGTCACGCATCTGGAGACCATTTCCCCTGCACTGACCCAGTTATGCTCTTGCTGTCCTCATGACAAATCCTGGGATGTGCTGAACAGTTTACCACTGAAATGCATGAGGGCTTCCAGTGTTTTAACTGTGGGACAGTCCACTCACTTCTCCACCCAAAGCCCTTGATTGGCCTAAGAGGATCAAACCCAGCTCCTTACTTTCTCCTTCAAGGCTTTGCATAGTTTCACCTTCTTCATCCTCTCTGCTCTCATATCTCCTCCTCACTCTGCCTCCTCCCACTCAGGGTTGTGTACCTTCAGTTGGACCATCCACCTAGTTTCTATCTCCTGAACGCACTTGCATTCCATCTTCAGACCCCACTTCTTTGATGTAGCCCCCTGCCCTGGTCAGCAGCTTGCGGAGGGCTGGTGTAAAGGACGTGCTTGTATAGTTGTGGAATGGGACAGGGAAATGATCAGGATTTTAATGTCTATTTAATAATAAAAGCCACCCAATACACTGAGCCAAGCCTGTCTTCTTTTCTTTATTGTTAAAGGATGGGAATGATAGCAATGTTGGAAGCCCTTTTGCCAAGGATTTTTTGCCCAAGATGGAGGATGGCACCCTACGGGCTGGCACTGGGGGCACTGACGGGACGAGGGCCCTTGAAATTAACAAAATGATCTCATTCTGGAGGAACGCTCACAAGCGAATCAGGTGAGATAGACACTAATTCCTCTCCTCCCCAGCTAAACTGCAGACCCCACCCTCATGGAGCGTCTGCATTACCAATGAGAACTGGATTTGCACTGGAAGTGGTGTGGACCTCTCTGTTGAGGCACTGAGGAACATTAGAGCTGATCAGGGAAGGAACCCTCACAATCTCCAACGAGGCTGATCCTTGGCACAAACTTTGCACACCTAAGAAAAAAAGAGGCATTCAGCAAAGAGCCAAAATGAAACTCCTAATGGGTGAGTGCAGGAAGGGAGTTCTGACAAAGAGCAAACAGACTGAATTAAGCATCCTGGTGCTATGGACCTGGGTCTGGCGAGGATGCGTCTTCCACTCCCAAGGAATGCAATGACAGTTCCATAGACACTCCTGCGGGGGGGGATTTCAAGGCCCAGCCCAGATCTAATATGGGAAATCTCTCCACTAGGATTTCTAGTGGAGAGCAGTGGCAGTGTAGGGCAGTGGTAAGTAACCTGTGGCTTATTGGGGTTCTATGTGTGGCCCATGAGACATTTTGTTTACCATTGCTCACATGCAAGATTACCAGATTCCACTGTTTTCAGTCCACATAGTTTTTTCCTACCCATATTACTAAAGTGACACGCATGTAAAGTAAGGGGACATGAAGGGTGGTACATGCCAGTTGCACAGAACGTTGACTGTGAGAACCATGTGCTTCCTCTGCATTCAAAGTGCTACTATGGTTGACTTGACACACCCCACAAATACTAGGTATGCAAGCACAGTTAGCAAAACTACCCTATCTTGAGGGACCATCTTAAGGTAAAGGAGGCACACTTGCGGCTTACTCACTAGCTTAGGTTGCTCATCGCTGGGGTCAGGGGTTAGGCATTCATGCTGCAGAAGGAGCTTTCTGTAGATCTGCAATAGTCTCCAAGTACATGTGCTCCCACTGTTTGCACTTCTGGAGTCAGGCAGATAAATGCAAATGTTGGGGGTCTGGTAGATTTGCTACTAACTTCCCTTAGCAGACTACAGTAATTTCGAAATTACAACATGCCTCTTGACCATCCTTGTTCTTTGGACAGGGAACTTCTCATCCAGGTTAAATAATGTCACTGTCTTGTTTTCTGGTAGCTTGCTATGTGGGACTGTATCTTCCTGGCCACTGTACAGGGGCTAATCTGAACTAGAATATCAGCAATGCAGGATCTGAGGGAGGAATGTAGGTCTGACGGGTGTAGTGCCATCTCTTATCACAGCCTCAGTGTCCCATCCCATGAATGAACGATTTTGCCCTATGGTCTGGATGAAGCTTGAAGCTTTCATCCCCTACAGTATTTCCATGTAGCATTAAGTTAGAGGTGGGAAAACAGCAAATGTCTGAGGGCTTGTCTTCACTGATGCTGTGGTACCTATTTAGCATGTCTAGTGAGGACACACTATGTCAGTGGGAGAGTGCTGTCTTGTAATTTACTTCACTTCAGTGAGAGGCGGAATCTGCCAGCAGAGTGTGATATAGGCACCACTTTAAGTCAGTGGAACGTAGGTTGCTCTGGGGGGGGTGATTTTTTTTTCACACTCCTGAGTGGCATAAGTTACATCAACATTAGTGGTAGTGTAGACAAGCCCTGAGCAGTTCTTGAGCACTCTGCCCATCAGTGGCAGACTTTTACCTCTTCATAGAGTTAATGGGAACTAACTGGGCTGTAGGTGTGGGAAAGTGCCAGAATGTGCTGCTGCAACCCAAGCAAGAGGACAGACATCTCCCGCATCAGAAGTGCCAGAAACCTGCTAAACTGATATTTAAAACCGCCTTGCCCTCGGCACAGGCTGTCATAGTAGTGCTGGAAGCCCAGTAGAGACAGCATGCTCAGCTCTCGTGTGGGTCTTGGGCAGCTGAAGGAAGAAACCCAAGAAAAGGGAATGTAAGCTTGGGGATAGGAGGGAGAGGCTGAGATCTTCTCTGTAAGTGGTGTCCTGCCCCAGTTGCTGCTGTTCACGTCCTTTCTCTTCTTGGTCTGCTTCACTAGAGCCCTGGCTTCATATGTTCTTGTTTTGACAGCTCTCAGGTGGTTGTGTGGCTGAAGAAAGGGGAACTGCCTCGATCAGTAACTAGGTAAGCAAGGAAATACCGCATAGGTCAGTGTCCCAGTTTGGTTAAATCTGATCTTTGACTATTGGACCTTTCTTCATCTGAGACTATGGGAGTCGGAATCCTTAAGGGTGTCAGAATTGAGGCAGTACTGGGGGAAGGGTCTCTTTTCTAGTCCCTCTCCTTCTTCCCTTCAGTCTCAACTCTCTGGTCTGTGCAGTCAGCAGTCAGACCAGTTCAGCGATCAGACTCCACAGTGGGATTATTAAAGCACTTTAGAAACTCAGTCCCATGTGATGGTTCCTTCTTTGCTATAGCCACAGAGAAGTCCTGCTCAGTGACCCGGTTCTGAGTGTGGGAAAAGCCAGGGTGAGGCCATCTTCGTTCCTAACTCTGTGAGGGCTGGGAATAGGTGACGGTGGGTGGATTACTTGATTGCCTGTTCTGTCCATTCCCTCTGTGGCACCTGGCATTGGTCACTGTCAGAAGATAGGATGCCAGGCTAAATGGACCTTTGGTCTGATCAAGTATGGCTGTTCTTATGTTCTACAGCTTTCCAGTGGGCATGCAGTGATAGTATGCTTCTATTCCAGACATCCCGACTATGATGAGGAGAGTAGTTATGGAGCCATCCTGCCACATGTGATAACGGCAGGGACCATCACTCGTCGGGCCGTGGAACCCACCTGGCTGACTGCCAGCAATGCCCGGGTACAGAACTGTCCTCTAGTACTCTGAAGGGGGATTATTTGTGGAAAACAATAACGTGGGGTTTCTCCTGCCCCAATGGGCAAGATCTCTCAGGCTAATGACAAATGCCCTAGATTGGAAATCAGATTCATGGGAATGGGGTTATGTCTTGGGTTGGGTGTGAACTTCATAGATTTCAGAGGCTGGTTCTGTAACCTTTTGCCCTCTTATCTAGCTGACATGAGTTGGCCTCGTAATCTAGGGTGACAAGACATCCAGAAGGTCAAGGGCTGAGAGTAGGCTCTCACTGAAAAAGGAGATGGAATCTAAAAGGATTTTCCTTTTATCTGAGGTATTATCTGGGATGCAGAAGCCCTCTCAAAAGAAGGGATAAGAGCAGAGCAAGGCAGTACGCATCTCCTTGTCAGGAGTGTCTCTAGTGGGCATTTCTGCACTGGAAAAGCATTACATCTTTAAGAGTAAAGTGATAAGAGTTGTGGTGTGCTGTTAACACCACAAGTTGTGATCTTCCAGGGAAGCAGGATGCAGCGGCCTGTCAGCCACTGGAGAAAGTTGGGTTTAGCCTGAGGGAGGTGTGGGAGGACATGCACAACATGACATTAATCTATGTCCACAGGCTGACCGGGTAGGCAGTGAGCTGAAAGCCATGGTCCAAGTCCCTCCAGGCTACTACCTAGTTGGAGCAGACGTGGATTCCCAAGAGCTCTGGATAGCTGCTGTCCTTGGAGAGGCTCATTTTGCTGGCATGCATGGTGAGAGATGTAGTAGTCAGGAGTCACCAGTGTGGTTTCCTGACAGTCTCCTGCTCCATCAGTGATGACAACCATTCAGCTGCATGTGTGTGAGCTCCTTTTGTGTATTGTGTTGACTATGCGCAAGTAGTCAACTCAGAGAGAGAGAGAGAGTCCCCAAAGACCACAAAATCAGATAAGGATTGAAACCTGGTGCCCGGCCAGGTTTATCATCAAACTAAGTATAGTAATAGTTGTCAGTTGATTCTGCTGAACCACTATGCACCCCCTGACAATGGACACGACTCAGTCAATGACATGGGAATCAATCACTGCCCCCTAGGTTGGGCAAAGGCCCCTCCAACGCACCACTTTATATATAGGTTAACACAAGTTACACACCATTCCTGACATTGTCAGGTTGCCGCCCTCTGATGTTCCTTAGATACCACCCATCACCCTGCACCCCGTGGTTCGATTAGAACATCTCTCTCCATCATGCTGTCATTTTAGACCTTTTCCTGAACCTGGGTCAATATGTCCCTGTTATCTATTGGACCATGGGTACCAAAGTCCTTTTTAATGAGGTGATGTTATTATTTTTTTTGGAATGTGCTTTCAACCTATGCCGAGTACCAACTGCTGTTTTATAGCCGGTACTTAGTACCAGGTACTGTTCTACTCCTGTCATCACCATCAACAACAACCATGGGCTCCGCTATTATCAACTGGTGTTTTACACTCGGCCCTGTTCATGCCAAGTTCTGTGAGCAGAGGCCTTCGTCTTGTTTACAGCTTAGCTTTGCTTTATATTAGCAAGGTCTAGACCATTGCTAGCGAGGCCACAAACTAGGTCTGTGCTGCATGGACTTTTGTTTCAGGTCATCTCACTGCAAGTGGTTCAGCTGAAGCAGAGACACAGACTGCAGTTAGTGCTGGGGCAGGATGTAGCATTGCCATGGTGATGCTGTAAGGTCTGACTCTGATGCATTGCCAGTCCACATAACTTCTTCCCTCCTGCACCCCAGGCTGTACTGCGTTTGGCTGGATGACTCTGCAGGGGAAGAAGAGCAATGCCACAGACTTGCACAGCAAGACGGCCTGTACAGTGGGGATCAGCCGGGAGCACGCCAAAGTCTTCAACTATGGGCGCATCTATGGGGCAGGCCAGCCCTTCGCAGAGCGCCTGCTTATGCAGTTTAATCACCGGCTGACACAGCAGCAGGCAGCTGAGAAAGCTCGGCAGATGTATGCTGTCACCAAGGGGATCCGGCGGTGAGTGCTGCCTTTGGTTTAACTTAGCAAAGCTGTAAAGAGCAGTGAGGAATATGATCTGCCTGAAGAATTACTTGTGTCCGCTACTGAAGGGACTGGCCAGAAACTTGCTGTGCTATTAGTCCAGTCTATCTCTAGTTGGGTCAGTCTTCCTGGGATTTGGACCATTGGTAAGTTGGCTGCCCCTGTGGAGCTAGCTGAGCAGAAGCTGTGTCTGTCTGTGTCATTGATAAAACACACCTAAAAAGGTGAAAGTAGAGCAGTGATGCGCAACCCGTGGATTGCGACCCCCAAGGGGGTCGCAGATGTCTTCCTGGGGGGTCACGGCGCCTAGATCTGGCCGGCCAGTGGCTGGGCTCAGCAGTTGGTGGCCCCCACGGTGCAGGGGTTGCAGATCAAAAAAGGTTGTGCACCACTGAAGTAGAGCACATTGCAGGCTGCTGGGCTCTCATAGTCCTGGCAATATCCCTGGATCTGGAGCACATGCTTCTTGCCAGTGAAAAAGTTAATTAATTTGCAGCACAAGCCTGCTCAGTTCTATACTCATGAATCTTTCACTTGATTCCAGGAGATGCCATTTTATCCCTACTGTTCCTCTTTCCTAGGTATCACCTCTCTGAGGAAGGAGAGTGGCTAGTGAGAGAGCTGGGCTTATCAGTGGAGAGGGCAGAGGATGGTTCCGTGTCTTCACAGGATGTGCGAAGGATACGGAGAGAAGCCACAAAAAGGTGAGGGACCAGAGTTTGAGAAGAGCCTCTGTGAAAAGGGAGTGTGGATGGGAAATGGGATACACAAGCCCTCCAGTGTGCCCTGTGCCATTAATAAGGGGCAAGGAGAGCTGACACACACAGGAGTCCTGTGTCCAGAAAAGGGATGCTGACAATGTTCCCTCTAATTTTTTTCCATCCATGTGCAGAATAAATTTTATGTGCACTGAATCATGTGCAGATGTACACCACTAGTAAAAACAGATGCTGGCAGCTAAGGGCACTCTGCTTAATCAGCTGGGCAGCACCTGAATCTCCTTTTGGGTGGCCACCCAAGTGCACAGCTTACAGGGAACACTGGATGCTGCTGAAAGAAGCAAGGCAACAGCAAAGACAGAAAACCATTTCCATTGGTAACATCTAGAGCATCTGGCAAATCAACAGCTCTTAATTAAATTGAGGGTCGAGGCAATTTTAGCTTTTGCACAAGAAAAGGCTAAAAAGAGCCGTGAAATAGGCTTTGTTCAGATTTCCCCAGCAACCTCTGCCATGGGACTTCAAGCCTAATCTGCAGTATTCCCTGCTATTGTAATCCTGGGTTTGACTCATCTTCCCCCATAACTGCACTGCATCTCAGTCCTGACCTGCAGCATCCTGCTTTTCCAGCTCTGAACTTCCATGTAACTTTGGTGACACACTTCTGCAGAATCTCCTGCTCCTTTAGTTGGGGACTTCCATTCCTGCCATTCCAATGGGCCATAAACCTAAGGTTGCAGACGTGAAAAGCTAGTCTAGCTCTGCCCTTTATTCACCTTCCATTCCTCAATATGCCCTTTTCTGAGTAGGAAGAGGGAGGTTCAATAGTGAAGCTCCTGAAAGCTCTGACCCCAGTGCTTCCGCAGAGACTGTTCTTTGACAGGTTCCTCGGGGATAACGTAGTGACATTTGTATTCCCCACACTGCAGGTCTCGCAGAGGAAAATGGGATGTGGTATGCCAGCGTGTGTGGGCTGGAGGGACTGAGTCAGAAATGTTCAACAAGCTGGAAAGCATTGCTTTGTCTGCCTCGCCGAGAACCCCTGTGCTGGGCTGCTTCATTAGCAGAGCCCTGGAGCCAGCTGCTGTCAAGGGCGAGGTAAGGGCAAACCCTATCCTGACAGACAGGTCTAACTAGGCCTTGCAGAACTCTTTCGTTCCGTGTTTGTCAGTTTGAATCAGATGGCCTTGGCGCACTCAGCATGCAGCACTCCATGCTGGTAACTGTAGTCTGGACAGGATAACTTCGTATTAGTTCAGTGAGTGTATCCTGCTCTAATTTGTGCAGAGAATGAGTGGCAGTGGGACTGTTGGCTGGCTGCCAACAATGCTTGCCTGGTAAATGTTTGCAGCATCCTATGGAACCACAAGTTTATTGGTTCTCCACCCATATAAGTTTTGCTGCAGCTGTAGTTCTCCATAATGCTTCCCTATGACAGTCAGTGATGAATAGCAAAGAAAACAATCTTGAAGTTAAGCCTCCTCTGTACTCAGCAAATGCTCTAGAATCAGTTGTCAGAAACTGAGTTACAGACAGAATCAAAACTAGGTTCTTACTGTGCTTTTTATGTCTCTGCAATTATAGGGCATGCAGTGGGATCAATGAAGTCATACAGGGATGTAAGCAACATTTGGGCCTTGGCAATTTAGGGTCTATGCAGCAAAATACAATAGCAGCATTTCATAGTCTGCAACATTGTAGCCACTTCTCTTGTGGGAGGAAATGTAGTAAAGACAATGGGTTTATCCCTAATGCTTTCTGGAAACTGCCACAGGCATTTTCATTTTTGCCTAGAACAGCCACTTAAACAGCTTAATTTAAGTCTCGTGTCAAGGATGGCATCTTCAGAAGTGCAACATGCACCTCATACTGCTCTACAGTGTCAGCATTGGGGATGAGCCCCAGTCCTGGTGAAGCAACTAAACTCCATGACCTTATAACTCGGGTGGGAATAGTACCCGCTGAGATCATAGATGCCTGTGAGAATGTGCCATATTCTCAGGAGTAAGAGATAATGCAACAAAAGTTCAGCACGCTCATCAGCAGGTAGATAGCTGCAGTAACCAGTTGCAAATGGCTCCTTCAGGGAGGGGGCTGCTTGCTTTTGCTAGATTTAAAGGATCAACACCTCTACCCCCAGAAGGCATGCTGGGAGCATGTGCCTATAAAAGGGCAATTGTATAAGGTTGAGGGTTGGCTAGAGATTAGGAAATAAGTTGCTGCATCTGTGGCCTATCATTCTGTCCCAGTGGCCTTCTATGCTTACGCTCCAGTCATATCTAAACATCTAGCACAGGTTTTGCCAGACAAGCTCTATTTCTCTCCAGTATAAAACTTGGGGGGAATGGGGGGTTGATTGTTTACCTGGTTCTTGTATCTTGAAATGCTGCCCCAACAACACAACCCATTCAGGCTTGTTACCAACTGTAGGTGGAGTGTGACCCCAATGAAAGACTTCTCCAGGGAACCATGCTTCCGGTAGGAATAAGTTCTGGAATCCTTCTGACTTCTGGTTTATATTTCCTCCAGTTTGTAACCAGCAGAGTGAACTGGGTGGTGCAGAGCTCAGCTGTAGATTATTTGCACCTAATGTTGGTGTCTATGAAATGGCTTTTTGAGGAATTCAACATTGACGGGCGCTTCTGCATCAGCATTCATGATGAGGTGCGCTATCTGGTCCAGGGTGAAGATCGCTACCGGGCAGCGCTGGCCCTGCAGATCACCAACCTCTTAACACGGTAAAGGCTCTAAAAACCCAGCAACATTCCAACCATGTGGCATCCTGATGGGCATGTGCTTCGTGATGGGACAGAACAGGCCGGAAGTGTTGGTAGGATAGGAAAGTTAAGAAACATTCTGTCACTTCAGTTATGTTTTGTCCTTAGTGAAAGTGATGTTGGCCCAGAGTCAAGTTAGTAGCATCAAAGACTGAATTGCTTTTTATTCACCACCCAGATTAACACAGGCAATTAGAGATTAACCTTCTCCATTCTGGTGGGCCCCACTCCTGATCTAAACCAGGATCTATGCAGTGAGGGGCAATCAGGACTGACTACTACAGAGCCTTAACCACTCTATCAGGTAAATTGGGGTACTGGGTTTTTGATGTGAACACCTGTCTTCCTCCCATCCCCCAGGCTCAACAGCCAGTGGCAGGGAATTGAATTAGAACTTAGATGTTTTAAAAATTCCAAATCTTGAGGGCTAGAGTGCTGAGAATCCTCCTTTATATAACAGAATGCAGAACATTTCACCTTCATGGCTCTCCTAGCAGGAATGGATGTCTGCCTGCAATTCTGCTGTGCCAGGAAACAATCCTAGCATCTGTGCAGGTTAAAGCCTTGTATCACTATACGGCTATGTCTACACTCACGGCTTCTTGCACAAGAGTTCTTGTGCAAGAAAACGTCCACACGGCCATGTGCGAGCTGTGCTTTTGCGCAAGAGCGCCCATGGCCGTGTGGACGCTCTCTTGCACAAGAAAGCTCTGATGTCCGTTTTAGTCATAGGGCTTTCTTGCTCAAGAAATCCCTGCCGAGCGTCCACACTGCCCTCTTGCGCAAGAGCTTCTGCACAAGAGGGCTTACACCTGTTAAAAAAGAGCATAGCTCTTGCGCAAGAAGCCCTTTCTTACCACGCTGTACTATACATTTCCTTGCGCAAGAGCGGGCGGGCAGTGTGGACGCTCTGCGGATTCTTGCATAAGAATGGCCATACTTGCTCAAGAAGCCGCGAGTGTAGACATAGCCTAGCAGAACTGACTTCTTCCTGGCCCGGGATCCTTCCATTAGTAGCTTGCCATTGTGCGGCTGCACTAAGGTCGCAGCAGTGAGGCAGCTCTAGTGATTCGAACCCATATTTCTTAATCTTTAAAATTATCACCTGAAAACTAATTTTTAAACTAAAGTCCCCTGATCAGCATGTCCCAGCACTGTTGCAGCCAAATAGGCCAAAGCAGAGCAACTTGCTCTTTCAGCTAGTCAAGGATGACAGTAAACAGAGCCGCTCTGTGCCCATGTGCTAATACCTTGGCACTTGTGGTTTTGCACTATCCCTTGGTAGCAATCGGCTTCACATTTGGAAAATGTTGCACAGTGTGGGGGAGGATTAACTGGATTTAAGGGGCTGGGATCTTTCTTTCTTATAAGGGAAACTGAACATATCTTCCCTTCTCTTCTTCCCACCTCTGCTTCAGAATACCAAGCTCTCTTGCTCCTGTCTAGTTATAAAGCACTTTACATCTTCAAAGTGCTGTGAAAATAAAATGCAAAATAATCTGAGGTGGCTGTTAAACATTTGTTGAAGCTATTTTTGCTGCAGGCAGGCTTGGTCTTGATTAAAGCATGACTTCTGACAGAAGGGGGAAAGGATACCACAGTTGTTGCTAACTGTGAAATCAGACTCTTTGCTGTCTTTTTGAGCTTGCTAGAGCTAGCCCAACTGAAAGTGGGAGCTGTCAGCACTGAAGGAGAGCTCTTGGCAAACAAGCTGTAATGGCCACACTGCCTTGTGGAATAAGCCTGCCTCGATGAGTCTCCTACCTTTCAGGGCAATGTCAAAGGATAGAGGGTTCTGCCCATGTGAGTAAAGATCTTTCCCATGATCTCAAAGTGGTTGTGGTAATAGTGAAGAGCTGACACACAAAGCACTACTGGCCCACTTGCAGGTCTGAGGGTAACTCTTCCATACACAGAGCTGGAATCAACTGCCTAACGTTAAAAGGGGAAAAATTCTCCTCTAAGGATTAAATATTTACATGCAGTGGCTCTTACTCTTTCAGGTGCATGTTTGCCTATAAACTAGGCCTATGTGATCTGCCTCAGTCAGTGGCTTTCTTCAGTGCTGTGGATATTGACCTGTGTTTAAGGAAGGAAGTGACAATGGATTGTGTAACTCCATCAAATCCAAGTGGCCTGGAGAGGCGATATGGCATTCTGCCTGGTAAGTATCATCTTGCACATTAGGACAGAAATGCAGCTTACAGCTCACTGAAGAATGAACAGCTAACATCCATATGTAAGAAATAGCACTTGCTCCTAAATGTTCTGTCAAAGCTTATGTTCAGCTAGGTGCTTTTTTTATGATTGAGTGTTGCTCTGCAGCAATCACCCAGCTATTTACTGTACCAAAAAAATCCCATAAGGCAGTTTTCTACCTCCATACAAAGACTATGACCTCCGCAAATGACCGTGTATTTGCTTGTACCAGCTGCTAGGAGGTTCCTGTCTCAGCACTCAGGCCAGCCTGAATTTTCAATCCAATGGCACTGTATAGAACTCCTAGCCAGCCAGAGACTCTTCTAGGTGTAAATTCTGCAGCAAGTAGTACAGGAGTGCCCCCTCCCTGCTGGATTTGCTATAATATTGTGCAGACTCTTCTCAGTTACCTGTCCTTTTGTCACCCCTACTCGTATGTCTGCACTGGCTGTGTAGATTCTAGATTGAGTAGACATACCCCTACTACCTCTGATCATGTTAGTGTGCTAAAAAAAGTGTAGCCATAGCAGCTAAGAGGCTAGCCTAAGGGCAGGAAAAATGCTCTCTCCTGCCACTAGCCTGTGGCAGGTGAGAGCCATGGGCAGGCTCCCTGCCTTTCACATCTCCACATGCTGCTCTAAGTGGCCAGCTGTAGCAGCCCTGAGCTCTGCTTTGCATGCTGTCCATGTTCCCAGCACAATTTTGAAGTTTTCAGCCAATGGGATGTGCCTATGTCATGCTTGTGGTGCAGGCAGTACATGACTCCCTCCCCTGGGGGCTCATGGCACTCAGAGCATGTGGCCCCTGCAGCCAGCCTCTTTGAGCAGTGTGTGGGGACATGGAAGGCAGGGAGCCTGCCTGAGGGTCCTACAGGCTGGGAACTGCCTCCTAGCCAGAATCTGTACCTGGCATCCCTACCCCAGGTCAACCCAATACCCTTTAAATAAGGCATGCAATACCCCTTTAAACAACCTTTATTGGTAAAGCTTAAACCAAAGTGCATTTTAGGAAAGGCCTAACAAGTGAGTGTGTCCTGGTGATAGGGACCCCAGGTGACTTCTCTCCAGGAATATGGGCTAAATGCCAGCTAAAGTTAGCAGAAACAAGAGAATACTTAAGTCCAAACAGAGAAGAAATAAACTGCTCCATTTTTTTCCACTGTATCACCATAGTTAGCTTCTGTTTTTATCTTTACCAGCCTACAGCTGCACTGATTTTGTGTTCACAGCAGGGGCGCTAGGGCCTTTAAAGTGCTGTAGAGTTTCAGAAAGAGTCCAAATGGAAAGAACTTCACAGCTTACCCTTGTCTTTCAGGTGAAGCTCTGGATATATATCAACTTATTGAAATAACTAAAGGCTCATTGGAGAAAAGAAAATAGAGCTGGAGCCAACAGGTGTAAGACTGTCTAAACAGTTAACTTATTGGCAAGGAGTGCCAAAGCTTGCGATCCTTGCAAGGACAGGGCTCCTGGTAGTGAATCACCCTGGTGTAAGAAGGGACTTGGCTGAGAGAGGACTCCATTGAAGCAACACATTCTAACGGCAAAGACAGATCCCAGAGCGGGGTCCAGACAGCCTACCCCAGACTTCATGTTTAGTTGTACAATACAAAGTCTTGCACAGACTGTATCACTGAGCCAGCATAGTTCAAGCAACTGTGAAGGGAGAGTTCATGAGTAGTTATGTTCATTGCCAAAACAGTTGTCCAAGGCGGTGCTCCCAGTCTGCACTGAAAAGCTGTACTTGGTGAGCATTACTCTGACAAGCAGGCACCATGAGAAGATAAGCCAGGAGCTCTATTTTTTTCGTCGTCTCTTCTTTTTGGGTTCCTGGCTCTCAGGTGGCTGTTCTGCTGCAACAGTCTATAGGGGAATATCAATAAAAGCACATTATGCTACTGAAGAACGGGTTTGTGGTTCTAACCTAATAGTTTATCTACTTCAAGAAACCACTCATACGAATGAGAACTAGTGTTGCTCTTTCCCCATCAGACCGTGTTCCTCACACTGATACTGCCACTGCTAGAAACACCATTAATGGATGGTTTTGGGGGTTTTTTTTAATCTGGAAAGCATACTGAGTATAAGCCCTGAGGCAGGAACCTTTTTATTTTACGTCCAGCGTCTACTCCAAAAGGGCCCTGACCAATGTTCCTCTAGTTTTTTCCAGACATGTGGAGAATATGTTTTGTTATATGTACACAGGCCAGCAGTAGAGAAATATGCTGCCAGTTCTGGGCACTGTGGGTGTTCTGCTAATCCAGTCAGTGGCATTTTAATCTCCTAGTGGCTGCCCAAGCACTCAGCTTACAGGGAACACTGACCTAAGGATGTTAAAATGCAGTTAATTGACTAGTCTCTTGTACATTTCAAAGGAGGAATGTGGAACTTCTGCTGACTCAGGGCTGCACACAGGTGCTTGCTTTGAAATGCACAAGAGTCCCCAGCAGGGGCTCTTGTGCATTTCAAAGCCATGGAGACTAGGGTCAGCAGGGAACATTCAGACCCCTGCTGACCCTGGGCTCCATGCTATGGGCTCCCCTTCCCCTTTGAATAGGTGGCAGTTTCAAAGGGGCAGCAGCCACACAGCTGATCACCTCCACTCAATTCAAATGAGCTCCCTGGGAACCAGGGCTCAGCTGGGGAGTCCCCAGCTGAGCCCAGGATCAACTGCAGCTGCCCCTTTGAATCACAAGGAGGCAGCATTTTAAAGGGGGAGCCCACAGCACAGTTGATCCTGGGATCAGCTGTGCAGCTGGGTGCCCCTTTAAAACACTACCTCTGCACAAGTCAAAGGGGCAGGAGGGGAGTATGGGCTCAAGGCTGCCCCTTTGATTCCCTGCAGAGGCCGTGTTTTAAATGGGGCAGACCTCGGCACAGCTGATCCCAGGATCAGCTGTACAGCTGCCACTTTGAAGTACCCCTCCCCCCCTTTGCTGCCTCTAGCAAGGGCGGGGGGAGGGATTGACTAGTTGACATTAGCAAATGCTTATCGGATAGTCAACTAGTCTTTAACATCCTTACAGTGACCCTGTCCACTATTGTTAAATAGATCTCTATGGGAACCAGCAGACAAAGTCTGTAGGAACCAGCGCATTCTAACACTCTCACAAATGCATCAGTCAGAGGGGAATAGATTCCTTTTCTATGGAGCTTAAGAAAGGCTAATATTCTACTCTGCCTTCATTACTGGAAGTGAAGAAAGAGCTCCCCTACAGGAATGGAAAGCAAGATAAGGCAGGCCTGCTCTGAAGGGTTTTGTTCTGCAAAGCACTTTGAGAGTTACTTTATTAGTGGTCCACTGGACTTCTACCTAAGATAGGGGAATGTGTGTGCAAGATAATCTACAAAATATAGCATGAATGCCATTGAATTAGGAGATATCTATAAATGCTGATAGTCCTATAATCATGAAGCATTAAAAGTTTAAAGATACAACTTATACCATGCAAACCTGATTTTTTTTCACCCATGCTAGAAAAATCAATTATTATATAGGCTTTTCTAAAGTATTGTATACATCTGTTTTATTTTAAACTGATTCATTTGAATTGGTAGTAGCATACTGAGTGAAAACTAGTTCTGGGCAATGCGTTGGACTAACACCAGTGTCATATCACAGGGATGGTAGTCAGATTGCTACCATTTCACTCATTAAATGGGCAAATAATAAAGAGTTACTCTGTAAAGATGGAACCAAGACAGGCTCACTATACACTGATTTAGCCCATTCCCAAGGAAAGCCTCAGCTGGACCTTTGAGAGAGTGGCCTCCATGAGCCCTGGCACTTGTTCTTGT
Source organism: Pelochelys cantorii (assembly GCA_032595735.1). Lineage (NCBI taxonomy): Eukaryota > Metazoa > Chordata > Testudines > Trionychidae > Pelochelys > Pelochelys cantorii. The sequence goes on from CM064338.1 coordinate 30,663,290, forward strand.
GAGATCTGACCTGGTCATTATCTGGTTCATTCTCAGCATCTTCAGTGTTCTGGTCCTGCAGTGCACACTCTACTGTGGACACATTGATGCGGAAGTCCCGGGAGGTGCTCAACTTCATGTACTGCATCAAGTTCACCTACCGCAACCAAAAGAAAAATTCAAGGCCAATTGCTAGGAGAGAATGCTACAGTATTAATACCTGTTGTAGTTCAGCTTTCAACCACTGCCCACTCCTCCCACACAATAACAGTATGTGACTGGCAAAGTCTAGGTGACAGACTGATCATCTCACACTCCCTTTTTTTCATCTTGGGTATGTTCAACATCTCCTGCCCCACTTTCAGGTGGACAAAGTCCTTATGGGCTTTTTAAGAAGGTGAGAGTAGGCCAGAACCCTAAATGTGTATATTATCCTGGTATTTCAGTTAAGAGTATTGGCTAGGAATGGTTCTTTCAGTGCACTTGAGATGAATGGGCAGAGCAATGGTATGAAACCTTTCAGTTTCTACTCAAGAAGATACAAAATGACTAAGTCATCAGAAAGCTTATGCTTCCCTGAGTGCCTGCAGTGATGCCAGCTAGCTGAATGTAATACCAGTTTAGAATAGAAAGTCAGGTCAGGATATGTGAGAAAGTTGTCATGATAGCAAATTCTTTCTATGACAAGTTGCACTGATAGCAGCAGTAGGGACATTCATTTAGAAAACTAAGTGGAGGCATGACAGCCTTCTATAGTGATGGTGCTTTGTTGTATGTATGTCATCTGTCCTTTAGCCACACAGACACACAGGGCTGGAGAGCAGAGCAGAGCAGATTACCTTTGACTTTTTGGAGAGGTGGATAAGAAATTTCTCATATTGCTCTATTGCAAAAATCAGGTTTGGGATTGGCTTGGTCTCCCGAAGCACTTTAGCCTGTAATACATACAAAAAAAAGTGATGTTGGAAGTGAACACTGAAGGAGGCTCTCATAGTAAACTTTATGCAGTGTCAGCATCCCAGGTATGTAAGAATGCACACATTCATATGATCCTGAAATTGCAGACATAAGCCTGGATCTCCATAACTGGACAAAACCTACCACCGGTTGCCAATTGCTTAAAGGCATTACACAGAACTCCACTTTCTCATGTCAAGGGACAAAGTCATAGAAATGGAAGGGACTTTGAGAGGTCATCAAATCTAGCCCCTTGGAGTGAAGCAGGACCAAGTAAATCTTAGATCATTCCTGACATTGTTTATCCACCAGCTTAGGAAGTCTATTTCTGAGCTTTAACTACCCTTATAAGTTAGAAATTTTTCCCCAATATCTAACCTTAAATTTACTTTACTGCAGATTATACCTATTACTACTTATCCTACCTTCAGTGAACATCATGCATGATACATTATAGTAGGTATAGCCCATCTCTGGTTCAGACAGTCAGTGAACTACTTCAGTGCTAAACCAGTGACACCATCTCTTTCCCTCTATCAAGTATCAGCTCCATACCATACCTTGCTGACTTAGGTTCAGTATTGTTTTTTAAACTAACTGGATCACAAGTACCTTTGAAGCAAATACTCCACAGTACTTCTCTGTGGTTTTAAACTCTTTACTGAGCTGGGTCTGGGTCTTTCTATTAGGCAGCATCCATTTCTGACATATTGCATTTCTGCTCCTTTTATTTTCTGTCATGATCTTCATTTCTAATAACTAACCAGGAGACAGCATCCAACTCCATGGGAATCTTTGTCCGTAGCACCATCATTTTACATTCAGGAAGCAGCGAGGAAGTCATTGCCTTTGCTAACCTCACTACTTTTTATCAACAGAGTATTGGTTTACAGGAGTGTCTGAAATTTGACCAGCTGTAAACATGATAGCTGATGGCACGATGCTTTGAACCATATGATGGAGAGATATACCTCTCATATAGAGCTGGAAGGGACTTTGCGAGGTTATCAAGTCCAGTCCTCTGCCCTCACAGCAGGACCAAGTACCATCCCTGACAGATTTGCCCCCGATTCCTAAATGGCCCCCTCAAGATTGAACTCACAACCCTGGGTTTAGTAGGCCAATGCTCAAACCACTGAGCTATCCCTCCCCCCATGCACCTTTAATCAATGTGACTAATCCTCTAGTTCCCACTCACATTTTTTCAACTGCAATTATTAATCTAATTTAGTCAAAAGAAATGCTTCATCTTAGTTTCATACTAAACTAAGGCAACTCCAACAGCACAGAGCACCAATCATCACATTGAAAAGAAATGTGCTAGTATTGCCAACCCCAAATGTTCAAATTATCAGTCAGGCACGAAAAAATCATTATTATTATTATTATTTTTTTTTTTTTTTTTTTTAAACAGGCAGGTTCTTATTTGCCTTGTTTTTTGAGCCTTTAGAGTGCATTTGGGTCACATTTTCCAACTCTTTTTCACAGCCAGAAGGGCTACAAACTGTATTTTTTAAATGAAAGATGAGTTTCTGGTATATTTACCTGCCTTGAAGAGAGAGCTTTAAGAAAACACTAAAATCACAAGCTTCATGATAAAATCTCAAGAGTCAGCAACACTATCGCCACCGCATGCAACCAGATTCTAACAGAGTCAAGCTCACCATGACTGTAGCAACTGCAGCAGTTTCATCCTCTCTCTTCTTTTTCTTTTCCCCTGCAAAGCTCAAGCTTTCACTGTGGATGTTCTGAAGGCAAAAAACACAGGGCAAAACATCACAGGGCTAGCAAGAACAGCTCTTAGCTAAGTTATGGCAGACAAATTTCTCCGCTGCTGGTGCAATGTTGACAGCTTACCAAAGGACATTGATTCAAGAAGTGAAAGTTATCCAGAAAGTGACAGAAAACTGCCCTCATTTTCTTAATTTTAAGGGATTTGGAGGTTTATAGAAGTGAGAGATTACTAGCACTACAAGAGCCAAGGGCAGGTGTTCATGCAAGCTCTCCCCCCCAACTCTGCCAACATAGCTTAACTTTCAGCAACAGCTCCCCCTTGTAATTCCAGCTCTGGTCTCCCCTACATGGCTCTGGGAATGCCCCTTGGTCCTTACCTGAAGCAGCCCTTGCTCAACCACTCAGATACATCTGTCAAAGCATCACCTTGAGCAGAGATTGCCAATTATATTAATGTACATGGTGAATGGCTGTGCTGTATTTCGAATCTCTCTTCTGCTTGCTGTTATTAATAAGACCAAGCTTGCCCAAGGAAGCCACATCAGTATCCACAAATGCATATAAAGAGGTGATCTAATACATGGCTTAAGGACTAACACAGCAGCCACTTCCCTCCCTTTCCCAAGCTGAAATCAGTATTTTTGTACAAGTTGAATCCCTTTGTTACTGAAGAAGAATGTGTCCCTTGCCATGCTTATATAGGATGAGCTGACGTTTGGAATGATCAGAGCCACAAGCTGCACTGTGGAAGTTAAGGAACCGGCAGTGCTGATTTGCTCCTTGTTCCTGATGCATGCTTCAGCATGAAAGGGGTGTTTCACAGGAGATGTTGCGCTCTTACCTGCACATATGTGATGAAGGCATAACACTGGGGAGTCAAATGGGAACCTGAGAGCTTCACCTGTGAAGAAGCATAGATATCAGTGTTATTCCTGACAAGTGAACGTGCTCGTCCCTCAGCATAAGAAGGTGGCACTCAGTGTCCCCTCCAATTTTTCCCACACACATGGGGAATTAATTTTGTTATGTGCACCAGGATGAAGGTGATGTGTGACATAATACATAAAATTCATGTGGTGGGGGGGCTGAGGGGTTTGGAGTATGGGAAAGGGCAAGGGCTACAGGGTGGGGCTGGGGTTCAGGACTGCAGTGAGGGGGATGAGGGTGCGGACTCTGGAGTGGGGCCAGGGATGAGAGGTTTGGAGTGCAGGCTGCCCAGGGGCTACGGAAGGGAACTCTTCCCCATCCTCTCATCCCACCCCACCCCACCCCACCCCCCAGCTCTCTCTTCCCACAGCAACACTTGGATGGGGGGAGGGGTGCCTCTGCCCCAGCCATGGCAGGTTTGTGCTAGGGCTGGGTTGGGACTGGCCCTGACAGGCATCTTTCCCCCTGGCCATGGCAGAGGGTGGGTTGGAGCCAAGAAGGGAGGGGTACCTCTCCACACCACAGCAGGTCTGTGGCTGGCGGGAGAGGCATCTCTTCCTGCCATAGCCCTGAGTCCCTACAAAGGGCTTAATAGGCAGCTGCACAGCCATGCGGCCACACAGCTGAAAGGGAACTTGGTGGCAACTCACCAGCTTTTCCAGCCTCCCTGAAATTGTGCCCAGGCCATTGCGGCAAACTTGAATATACTGCAAGAAATACCCAAGAGAAGAGAGTGAGCATCCTTCAGGCACCTTCATTCATCCCCTGAAACCTGTCTTTCCAGGCAATGGCTGGAGACATTTCCCTCTGACACACCCCTTGGCCCACTGAGCACATGGGAGAGGGAATTCATATAAAAACAGCCTGAAGGTTTCAGAAGGCTAATTGCTTCCCCACTTTGGGGGCAAGTGATTACCCTGCTCTAATGGGGTCACATCTTATTTGGATGTTCAAAATGAAGTTCTTGTCCAGTGCAAATTGTAGGAGGCAAAGGAAGGACTGTGATGTTTACTGCAGTGCAGGTTAGAATGGTTCTCAACCTTTTCAGACTACTGTATTCCTTTCAGGAGTCTGATTTGTCTTGTGTATCTGATGTTGCACCTCACTTGAAAGCTACTTGCATTAGGGATGTAAATACCCATTAAAACAGTTAACTAGTTAAACTATTAAAATTATATTGTTTAACTGGTTAACTGTTGGCGGGCTGATGCAGAGCAGCTGGGGCTGAGGTCCCACTGCCTTTGTGGGGCATAGTCCTGCCTGCCAGGCACAGCAGGGACTGCTCCAGGCCAGCCCACCATAGCTGGGGTCCTGCTAGCTGGCCTGCTATCAGCAGGCAGCTGCTCCAAGCCAGCCCTCTGTGGACAGAGGCCTGCTTTGGGCATGCCCAACGGAGGCTGGGTTCCGCTAGTCAGCCCTCCACAGCTGGCCATCTGCCAGGGTTTGGACAGATCCGATTAATCAATGGGCATTCTGGTAAGCCTAATGCTTACCAGGTACTGGGTAACCTTTTACATCTCTATCTTGCATACAAAATCAGACATAAAAATACAAAAGCGTCACTGCATGCTAGTAAAAATTGCTGACTTTCTCATTTCGTCCATATGAAATTTTAGATTGTACTGACTTTTCTAGTGCTTTTTATGTAGCCTCTTGTAAAACTAGGCAAATATCTAGATGAGCTGATGTATCCCTGGAAGACCTTTATGTACCCTGGTTGAGAACCACTGGGCTAGATGTTTTTCACGTTGCCTTTGGGACAGCCAAACTGCACTGTATGAGTGCTTATTAGAACCATCTTTGCAGCCCTCACTGGTTAGTATGGAAGTTACAGGCACTAGCATTGTGTAAGCTGGTCACCAGTGAGACAGAGGAAGCATTCCTCACACTTCAGGCATGTCACTACTGCTCTGGGGCATAGGAAATTCTTTGCCTTCCTCCAAAGTATCATCTCAGTCCTCATGTGCCAATTTCTACATTCCTAAGTGTCAAGCCATGGATGGGATGAGGGGAGAGAGGAAGAGTGCTGGTTGCATAGTGTGAATGACACATGGTTCTCCAGTGAGAGGCCTGTAAGATTACAAAATCTGCAAGAACCACTCTCCGGCAAGGGCAGCACAGGTCTTCCTCTATCTGCTATATTGGCTAGGAAACTGATATGCATTGGAGGAGGGGGAGAATTAGCACGAATACAGCATGTTAACTGTCCCAAGCCACAGATGAGCTGTTGCCACTGTTAGCTTGCTGTGGGGAATGAGCAGGGGTGTTTAAATCCCATCCTGCCAGTTCAGCACAAGAGCACTCACATGTTTGATGAGGGAGGTGAGAATGGTGTAGGTCTTGCTGAGGCTTCTCAGCAGTGTGTCCACACAGCTCCCCGCAGGGAGGGCTGTTTGCACCAGCTCATGGTAAACCGTTAGCAGTGTCCCCAGTTGCAGGATTATTGCCTTCTCCAGAGATTGGATCTGACTTGATGCCTGAGAGGCATCTTCTAAAAAGAAAAGTGATAGGTGCATCCACACTACATTCACACTGACACTTTGGGGAAAATGAAGTAAAAATCAGTGCAAATTTTGCTAAAAGTGGGGCTAAAAAGCCCCCGCTTCTAGCCTTCTCAGAATTAATATGTAATCTGCTCCCGCCAATAAGCTAGTAGTAAGCTCCATATGCCCTGCCACTGGACATACAGGGTCAGACAAATGACCCTTCCTGCTTCTCCCCAGCAGACACACAGCTTTCACCTGATGTCACATGTGGCCTGCATATACTTATCCCAAAGCCCAGATCCCAGCAATCAATCAACAATACTAAAGATGGTGAAATACAAATGTCCATCTTTGTGTGGAGGAGATATGGGGAGTATGTGTGTGGGATGAATCAGTGTAAAGATTGTTAACTCTTAAATTTCCCTCCTGGGACCAGCACAAGAGAGGCACCTTCAACCACCAATGTTAAAAAGCAGTCTCAGGAGGCTGGTTGTTCAAATAGTGAGGTGTTTCCTTGCTATCTAGCGCCATCTCTCTTTTGTGGAGCTCTAAGATCATAACAAAGCAGAGGGCCATTTCATTACCTGAGGTCTCCAATCCTAAGAGATTCTTAAACTTCTTGATCAGCCAATCCACCTCTTCAAGTACCTTCTCTGCTTGAGCCAGGACCAGCAGCTAAGGAAAAAAAGGAAAAGCAAGAAAGGTTTTTGGAACATAGTTTAGCACGTTAGTTCTGCAGTCCATACATATCAAGACAACAAATGATCTGGTAGCACTTTATAGACTAACAAAACATGTAGATGGTATCATGAGCTTTCGTGTTTTGTTAGTCTATAAAGTGCTACCAGACCATTTGTTGTTTTTTTCTATACAGACTAACTCAGCTACCCCCTGAAGCTTCTATACATATCAAGGTGAGCCTTGGCACCAGCTGCACAGTGGTATCAGAGACTGGGTATTACACATGCTGTTCCAACTCACACAGGCAGTAGGGGCTGCTGTCTTGATGTTCACAATAGCAAAATGTGATTGATTCTCCACTTCCATATCCTGTGGGGAAACAGAAGCTCTTTGATAATCAAATCATGCTTCTCAAAGACACACTGCACCTCTGCCTTGGCAGCACCAGGTGCTAAGATTACACTAAGAACTGGGGGTTTGGGCTGCACCTGATCTATGTCTCCAAGGTGAGCATGGATATCCTGGGCGAGGTCACGCAGCAGGCTGGCAGGGCTCTTGTAGAGAACATGGAGATTGAAGAGCAGGGTCAGCAAACCTCTACAGCAAGGGGCATCCTCTGCAAGAAAGAGGAGGAGATGACAGCCACCGGGCAAGGCACTGGCTTTTTGATCATGCATGCATTTTACTATATCCTACATTTTAAAGAGAGACACACTGCTTAGGCTATATGGAGACACACTGCATCAAACCCTTGTTAAAACACTAGTTATAAAATATGAGGTTGGAAGTCAGGAAATTCGCAGTTAAGTTTCTGCAAACAGCCTTAGCTCTGATCCAACACCTCTGCCCTTCATTCCCCATAGCTAATGATGAGTCAGATCAGGAAGTTAGAGACTTAAGGCATTCTAAATAATATATACGGAGGCGAAATGAAGTAGATTGGACCCTTCAGCTCATAGGGGAATGGTGACTAGGGATGTGAATGGGTAACCAATTAACCAGCAGCCCCAGCAGGGCCTGTTGTCAGCAGACCCCCACAGGGCCAGAAGCCCTCTTAATCCGTTAAATGTAATGTTTAGCAAACTGATTAAATGGGATTTTATATCCCTAGTGACTAGGAGGCAAATGCTACTGCACTGCATGGTAGAAGAGGAACATAAGAATGGCCATTCTGGGTCAGACCAATGGTCCATCTAGCCCAATATCCTGTCTGACGACAGTGGCCAATACCAGATGCCCCAGAGGGAGGGATCACAACAGGTAATCCTCACAAGATCCCTCCCCTGTCACCCACCTCCAGAGAAACAGAGGCTAGGGACACCATTCTGGCTAATAGCCATTAATGGACCTAACCTCCATGAATCTATCTAGCTCTTTTTTGAACCCTGTTAAAGTTCTAGCCTTCATCGCATCCTCTGGCAAGGCGTTCCACAGGTTGACTGTGCGCTGAGTGAAGAAAAACTTCCTTTTGTTTTAAACCTGCTGCCTATTAATTTCATTTGGTGACCCCTAGTTCTTATATTGTGGGAATAAGTAAACAACATTTCTTATTCACTTTCTTCACACCAGTCATGATTTTACAGACCTCTAACATATCCCCGCTTAGTCTCCTCTTTTATAAGCTGAAAAGTCCAAATCTTTTGAATCTCTCTTCATATGGCACCTGTTCCAAACCCCTCATCATTTTTGTTGCCCTTTTCTGAACCTTTTCCAATGCCAATATATCTTTTTTGAGATGTAGTGACCACATTTGTACGCAGTATTCAAGATGTGGGCGTACCATGGTTTTCTACAGAGGCAAGAAGATATTTTCTGTCTTATTCTCTATCCCTTTTTTAATGACTCCTAACATTCTATTTGCTTTTTTGACTGCCGCTGCACCGAGTGGTTGTTTTCAGAGAACTATCCATAATGACTCCAAGATCTTTCTCTTGAGTAGTTGTAGCCAAATTAGTTCCCATCATATTGTATATATAGTTGGGAGATGTTGGTGCTTCTAATCAGCAAGCAATTGAGTGACCATAAGCAAGTACACCAAGTCCAAGAAGAATGGCTATCTTCGCAGAACAAAATCCAGTCCTGGGCATCTGACATGCTACTGGAGAAGGGAAGTGAGGTGAAATGAAATGAAAGATACACATCCAACATTCAGTCTGCTAGAGCAGCGGTTCCCAACCGCCAGTCCGCAGCCCACTGCTGGGCCGTGAACCACTGGCTGGTGGGCCGTGGCAGCTGTTATAACTCAAACCAGCTGTTCCGGCAACTCACTGCCGGCAGCCATGGTGGCTCAGGCAGCGGCAGCAGGAGGCACCTTCTTCCCTCCTCCCCATTCTGCACTTGGGGAGGGAGGGGGGACAAAAGAGGGAGCCATGCACACCACCAACAGCTGCTCCCTCTGCCTGTACAGCTGCTTTTGCTGGAGGTGGCAGGAGGAGGCAGACCAGGAGGTGCCTCCCTAGGGCTCCGGCTTCCTCCTCCACTCCCCACACAGCCGCTTTTGCTGGCGATGGCACTGGGGCTGAGGTGGAGTAGGAGGCGCCTCCCTCCTTCTCCTCTGTAATGGTGGCTGGACGGGGCTCTGCACTCCCCTCCTACCCATGGGGGCGTAAGACACACTTGAGGAGGTGCGAAGGAGAAGGGCTGCTCCCCTGCTCACGAGGCAGTAATGGCCACGCTCCCTAGAGAGGGCAGCCTTGCTCTGGGGAGTGTGGGGATGGGGTGGGGACAAAGGAGTGATGGGTGAGGACATGGTGGGGTCACAGAGGAAGAGGATGTTGGCGTAGGCTGTAGGGGTCAAAGATTAAAGGGTCAAAGGGCATGGGGCATAGGAGTGGGGGGAAGGGTCAAAGGATGTTAGGCACTGGGGAGCAAGGGGCTGGGTTGGGGCTAGGCTGACCAGTAACATTGTATTTGCATATTCATCATTTGCATAATGTACATGCAAATAAAATGTTGCCAGTTCGCCAAATGTTTGTGAATGGGTTTGCTGGTCTGTGTCATAAAAAAGGTTGGGAACCACTGTGCTAGAGCCACAGAAGACAACTCTAAAGTGGGCCTAGCACATCTCATACTAGTTTCAAATGGATGAAGAAACTCAGGAGCACAGTGTCAAAGGGCCAAATTTGAGCTGATGCAACTCCATTGAATTAATAACTCAATTCTGAATTTACTCCAAACAAAAAAAAAAAAAAAAAACAAAAAAAAATATCTTACTCACCCAGATTGTTTTCCTTGCAAATCTTGACTGTCCAAGAGAACAGCTGTACAAACTACACAATGGGAAAGGGGTTTTACATGAATGCAGTCACAAAGATAATGCTAAACTGAAAAATTGGTCTGAATTCAAGAAATATTCTCAGCGCAAAGGTAACAAAACCATCCATGGAAACCAAGAGGCATCCCTAGCAGAAAGAAGCCAGAGCAGGGTCTGTGGAGTTCTATACCTACTCAAGAGTGGTAGATGGTATTTTCAAGATGATGCATTGCACATGAGGGTCTGTGGTCTCCCTTAGGATTAAATGGAGTAGACTGTCTAAGTAAGTAAAACCTTCATGTTCCTAGCAAATTTTCAATATGGTTGCTGGCTGGGTAAAACATGGTCTCCCCTACTCTAGCTCTTTAAAAGGTGTGTTTACATGTTAAAGGGAGGTTAAGCACTCATCCATTCTTCCTTGAAGAGCTGGGGCTAGAGAGGCCCGCAATGCATATGCACCCATAAAGAAGAAACACCACAGTTTGGCATGATTTGCAGCTACTAATCAGGAGATCAGTTTGCAGGAAAACTGTAGTCCAGGCTTGAGGTGTATGTGGGGAGGGGCCAGACCTCTACAGAAGGGCAGGGATTGCTGCAGGTCAAGATTAAGGTGCACTGGCAGAACCATGAAAGGGGTCTGGACTGCATCAGCAGGAGGTTAGAGAACATGATGGACGCGGTGTCTCCTTGTCATAACTAATCAGCACCCAGCATAGTAGTGACAGGGCATCTGGGTGGTACCACAATACAAATAATAAAGGAGAACTAGGAGAGGTATGGCAGGGAAGCATATACAGCATTTGCCTTGTAAGGTCCAGCCAGTGCTACTCCTCCCTCATGAATTTAGCCTTCCTAAAATTTAAGTGTCATTCCTGAAGGCATTTAGTGTTGTAAGCCAATGTTTGGCTGGCTGTGATCCTGGCAATGTTTGGCCAATTTGCAAACACAGAGCAGAATGAACATTTAAAAAATCTTGTTACCCTCTGGAGGGCTGCAATCATACCAAGCTGATGACCTTCTCCCAGTGTATCATAAGCTTCCATACCCCACTAATGCCAGAATCACACACATTCTCAGCAATCAATCACTAACAGCTCCACTAAGTACCTGGGGAGAAGAGGGCTCCAGTAGCTTTGACAGAATGGAGATAGTAGTCACGAGCGAAAGCAGTTCCTTGCTGTTCAAGTCATCACCAGTACTGCTCAGCTGGTTCACCAGAGACCTCTGATCATGGGAAGGAAGGACAGAATCCAAATACATACAGATGCCTGGGCCATTTTAGGAGAACAGTAATCAAAAGCCTCCGAAACTGGGACATGTAAAGAAATCAGCAGCTCCCTCCTCAAACCCCAGCATAGGCAGCACCAACACTGAAGAAGAGCAGAATTTCTTACACAGAGATAATCAAGATACTTTTAAAACATATCTGTGAGCATCTGATTTTGTTGCAAACTATTAAATAAGAGCTAGTTTCTACTTTAGTGTGACTCTTACAAAATTCACTGAGGTGTGGGCTGTACCTCTGGTTTCTACATTTGCTTTCTTTTGCAGACTGCATTAAGAGAGGGATGCGGCTTCTTATACACACCCAACACAGTCCCGATCTGCACTAAGTCTTATTGTGCTTCCTAACAGGTGTGCAACTCTTCTGGGGGTGCCAGTTTATCACTCAGTGGGTCAGTCACAGGACATTTTCTTTTCAGTTGGCAGCAAGCTAATATCCTAGGCAAAACATGTAAAGATGCCCCCAAGTTAGCTTGTGTTTTGAGACCACTCACTAACCACAGTGACACTCCTGCTTCTTACCTGAAACTGTCGAATCTGGAAGGCAGCTTTTTCAGTGACGTTAATATCTTCCTCTTCCTCTACATCATCATTAGCAATATCTGAGAGGAAGACACAGAATAGAGAGGCCAAGTTAAGCGCTGAGGCCAGAATACAGGATTTAGTACAGACACATACATGAGCATGCATGCATTTTCTCCTGTGCTGTGGTGGTTAAAGGCCACAACAAGTCTGAAGAAAACAGACTGGAGAATTGTGGAGGGCACCAGAGGATGGTTCAAGGCAGGGTTTCAAATTGGGAGGTTCCACGCCAGACCTCCAACGTTGCTCTGCCACCAGAGACTATTTGCTTGCCAAATCTCTCGGACTGGCCTGAGGAAGTAAAGACAAATGGAGCTCAGTGACTAGCATCACTACTGAATGACTTGTCTCTTCCCGCAGTGACTCTCTCCTTGTCCAAAGGTACAGTTGAAAGCTATCACAGTACATCTAGCCCCATTAGTGAGAATCCATGACTGAGCAGACCTGTTCTGTCACAGCCAAAGCACCTACCCAAAGCCCGTAGAAACTGTGGGATCTTGGGCTTGTAGAGCTGTTGCACTGTGTTAAATATCTTCAGCAAGCCCTCCAAGCACAGTAGTGAGATGCTCTTGCCTTTCTTCTTCCCAGACTCTTCAACTGCAGTTGGAATTGAAGTGTACCTCCATAACAGGACCCTGTAAAGGGTGGATGGGGAATTAGTTTCATACACTCTGGCATAGTTGGTTGTACAGCACAAGAACTCGGATAGAGTCAGTCTTGGACTCTAAAAACTAGATCATCTTTTCAGTACAATTGAACTGGAAGATCTTTTCCCCACAAGGAGGGGTGGGGACACAGTGTGTTCAGAACCCCTCAATGTCTGAACCTTTATCACTCGTGTCATATTTATCAATTAAATTTACGCAAGTTACGACAAAGATTATGTCCTCCTATAGTTTGTTTTTGATGAGCCCGTGTGACAGATCATTCTGTGTGATTTATGAAAATATGCTTGTGACATGAATGTGTCATAACTCATATGCTGATGCAAGATGGTTTGTATAACGTATCATTGGAAATGTTGTAATTTACTGAATATGATTATTGCATTTGTATGCATATATAATTTTTGTAGATCAAGTTAGGACCTCTGCATCTGTAATTTCATATTTGCTACTTTCCTTCGCAGCCACCGATGACACTTCAGGTACAACAATGGAAGAGACCATAGTGCTCATGGCCCATCAGCAAGAGACAATGGGCTGTAAAAAAGCTTGAAAAAACTTAAACAACAAATAGTCTAGCAGCACCCTAAAGACTAACAAAACATGTAGATGGTATCATGAGCTTTCATGGGCACAGCCCACTTCTTCAGTAGCCACGTTCCTGTGTCTCAGTTGCAGCAGGCTGGAGAGCTAAGCTCAACAAGACAGGGTTACCTGACGACCAGGCTGTCAGGGGAAGCAGATGAAACTGAAGAAGTGGGTTGTGCTCAAGAAAGCTCATGATACCATCCACATGTTTTGTTAGTCTTTAAGGCGCTGCTAGACTATATGTTGTTTTAACTTTTTCCAGTTACCGACTAACTTGGCTACCCCTCTGAAGCTTGTAAAAAAGCTTAACCTTCCTGGGAACATGTGGGTCAGCCCATGAAGAATGGCTACAGAGATATGTGACCATGTCACCAGAAACTAGAACCCAACTTGATTTCTGTAATTTTCCATGAGAATTTGGGAGTGGAAAGGGGTCAAACTTGAAACAAAGGATTCCTGCCTTATGCAAATCTTATTTAAGGGTGGGAAGTGAGATAATCCTGGTTGTCACAAAGACTGAACTGGGGGAAGGATTGGGTCCAGGCTGGAAGAGTGTCTGGCTTGTGAGGAAAATTATTAGAACCACATTTAGGGCGAGAACTTACATGTAACTGGTTTCTTTAGTGTATTAAGCTTAGCTTGCATGTTTATTTTGCTCAGTTACCTACTTTATTGTCTGCAACCTCTTATGACCACTTAAATCCTAAATTTTTATACTTAATAGAATCACTTTTGTTTAGTAATAAACCCAATGTAAATAACTGTTACCGGGAAAGGGGGTGTGGGAAGGAGCCTGTGCATCCCTCTCTTTACCGTGAGAAAGAGGATGAAGTTCATGAGCTTACACTGTATAGATCTCTATACAGCATAAGACTGCTTTCAGTCTGTGTCTGCAGCCTGCGTCTCAGTTGCAGCAGGCTGGAGAGCTAAGCTCAACAAGACAGGGTTACAGGAGGACCAGGCTGTCAGGGGAAGCAGGCTCAGTAGTGTCTCAGAACATCAGATGACAGTCCCAAGGAGATCCTGACCTGTCATAGCTAGATATCTGCATTGGGCTCTACATAAATAAGACTTTGAATGTACAGAAAAGAAAAGCTAAATTGAGAAGTTTTGAAGAACGAGAAGTGTTTGTTCCGAGGGGGACCTGTAATGTATCTGTTTTCCTGTTCTTGGCTATCAGGAACCTTCTTTCCCCTTACTCAAACCCACTTCTACCAACCATCTCTCTACACAATCCTTTAGCTGTCATGACCACCTTCCTCTGATTTTAACTTACAGACTGATCATGCAAACCCCTTTATTCAGATGGATAGTTCTTAGCTAATGTAAGTAATCCCATTAGCTTCAATAGAAGTACTGACATGGGTAAAGATTTTTCACACAAGGATAAGTTTGCAAGATCAGACAGAGATACATTCTTTAGGACAGAATGTGTTTCTCTATGTTTGTTTATCATGTACATTTATGATATTATACATAAGTGACTTCTAATCACAGTGGTACTGGATAGCCATCTACTTGCTACCACCAGAAGAATGAGAAAGATACAGGACTAAGTTTTTAAACTCAAAGGGAAACAGCCTATGTTTGGCTAAAGCTAACTCCTCTTTCACACACAACAATTTCAAACTATAACTGGAGTTAGGTTCAAACTAAATTGTCCCCCAAAGGCCTGTGAAGTCTGGCCTACAGCCATTCTAGTTTTTTACTGTGAGTAACAAACTGAACACCAGAAAGGGACTGGCAAGCTGGGTTTTATTGGGAATGATTCTTCCATCTCTCTCATTGTGCTACGCGGTCTATAACTCATTCTAACCAGCACACACCTTTATTTGTCCACCAGGCATCTCAGGGATATGGGAGGCAAGTTTATAATAATGTGATTGCTAATTATAGTTTCAAACAATTGCCACTGACTTTATTACTCTTTCAGACTTTTACATGAGAGTTTCAGTTGTTTAAAAAATACATACACTTGAACCTCCATACTCTAGGTGTCTTGTAGTATGGAGGAAGCAGCTCTGCATACCATGAGGGGACGGTGCAGCTGGGGCTGAGGGAGGCAGGCCCTCAGCCCCACCTACAGCCCCTTCTCCACCACAGGAAGGGGAGGAGAAGCAGTATGCTGAGTGCGCGTACACGTACACACACACACACACACACACCCCCCCAACCATGGGGAGGAGAAAAGCACATGCACCCCAGCATTCCCGGAGCAGCGGGGAGGGAAGAGGCTGCATGGCATGAACCTCCCCGCCCCTGGAAGCGGCGGGGAGGGAGACAGCCCAAGCCGGCCCATTCCTCCCCAGCCCCAGGAGCAGTGGAGAGGGAGGAGGCCACGTGGCTCCACCCTTCCCAGCACCCGAAACAGCAGGGAGGACACATGGCTCCAGCCTCCCGCACTGAAGCAGCAGGAAGGGAGGCAGCTATGTGGCCCAAGCCTCCCCGCCCCCAAGAGCAGCAGGGAGGGAGGAGGCCATGTGGTTCCAGCCTCGCTGACCCCCAGAGCACCAGGGAGGGAGGCAGCAACACTCCACCCCAGAGCATGGGCCCTCCACGGCAGCAACACTCCGCCCCCAGTACACCTACAGCAGGCATTCTGGGGGTGGAGCGTGGGCAGAGCCAGGCTGGCAGTTTCAGAAGGCAGAGCCTTCCCCTGCCTAAGCCATTAGACGCTCATGCTGCACACTGCTATTCCCCCTAGCCCCCAGCTGGGGGAATGGCAGTGCAGCAACACACTTCCCCTGAGGCTTTTCCCCGCCACTCCCATAGCAACGCGGGCAATGTCAGGGAGCAGCAGGGGGGAGGAGCACAGAGTCATATGTACCCCCAGGAGTGGGGCACTAGGTCAGTGCTCCACCCTCATCCCGCTCACGCACCCTCCTGCCCTAACAATTCTTTAATCCAGCATTCCCTCTTTCCCAGGGTTGCCGAATTAAAGAGGGTCACATGTACTTGCAGTCCAGCATTCAAGTCTCCAAGCTATGCAGCAACTCACCGAGTAATTTTGCAGAGGGTTTGGAACATCTTCTCTGGGTTCTGCCCATCAGGTCCATCTGTTTGACCTGTCTCCTCCAGCTGTTGCACCTTCTGCAGTGCTACATTGACCGCATAGCGCATGAATTCACTGCTGGAACGCAGAACAGCCAAGCTCTCCTCGTGGCTTTGGGCACTATCCCTGAAGAATCAAATGAACATTTTATAAACACCTCTGAGTCTAGGATAAGAACACACCTTCAGGTAATGCAGAGAGCTAGCCAATAAGCATTTTGTCTTGGCACACTAGAGTGCACAAGGCCCTGTGAGGAATGTAACTATCTACCTGACTGTTCTTTTTTAGTTTGCCACATAAATGTGCTTCAGAATCTGAACTTGCATTTGAAAAAATGAATCGTGTCTTTAGCCCAACAACAAACCCTCTCCAAGGAGGAAGCAACAGTCCGGTTCTTCATTTAAACCACTTGGAGCAAATACCCAGAAAGCAGAGTTCTAATAGTCTTTTAAACCTAACTCAAATCCCCAGTTGAGTACACGTGGCAGAGTCTGCCCAGCAGAACAGAAAAGCATGGGGTGCTGCATGTCAGAACTGAGGGTCACTGATATTCTGCGAGTGGAAGATGGCCTAGAACTTGGATATCAGAGGTGCTTCAGGTCAGCAATAAGGAGCATTAATACAGCTGAAGTGTAGCCCTGGAGAGGAGAAGCTACAAATCAGGACTGAGGCTGCATGAAGCCAACTAGCGCAGCTCCTGCCTGCACCAGACTGGTCTGGAGAGTGTTCCAACTGTACTGCTCAAAAAGATAGGCAGCCCACAAACGCCACAGAAGTGACTTTAATGCAATGTATACAAGGTCAGAGCTAAACAGGCTATGACAGTTTTACCTGAACAAAGCTGTGAGCAGTGTGGATACAAAGCTCATGGAAAGGAAGCTTCGGGTAGTTTTATTGGCCGAGGGTGACTTGTTCTTCCCAGCCTTTTCCTTCAGGATCTCAGCAAGTTTGCTGTAACATTTAAACAGGCCTAGAACATCCTCAAACTTGTTCTTGCTGCAACAACACAAGGTGATAAAAAGCACTATTCAGAAGAGGGCAACTAAAATGATTAGGGGTTTGGAACGGGTCCCATATGAGGAGAGGTTAAAGCAACTGGGACTTTTCAGTTTAGAAAAGAGGAGACTGAGGGGGGATATGATAGAGGTATATAAAATCATGAGTGGTGTGGAGAGGGCCGATAAAGAAAAGTTATTTATTAGTTCCCTAAATAGAAGAACTAGAGGACACCAAATGAAATTAATGGGTAGCAGGTTTAAAAGTAATAAAAGAAAGTTCTTCTTCACAGAGCGTGTAGTCAACCTGTGGAACTCCTTGCCAGAGGAGGCTGTGAAGGCTAGGACTATAATAGAGTTTAAAGAGAAGCTAGATAATTTCATGGAGGTTAGGTCCATAAAAGGCTATTAGCCAGGGGATAAAATGGTGTCCTTGACCTCTGTTTGTCAGAGGCTGGAGAGGGATGGCAGGAGACAAATCGCTTGATCATTGTCTTCGGTCCACCCTCTCTGGGGCACCTGGTACTGGCCACTGTCGGCAGACAGGATACTGGGCTAGATGGACCTTTGGTCTGACCCAGTACGGCCATTCTTATGTTCTTATGTTATGTTCACTGATGATAAGGACCAAACTACTACAATTTCTTCATGTGAACTTTTATTAATCCAATTAGAGAAGATACTTTCCAGATGACATATCAAGCTCCCTATCCTTCCAATACACAGCTCAGGTTCCACCCAGTCAACACTGGCTTGACTATGTTGCTCGTTTCATAATCCTAGCAAACTGAGATAATGAAAAGTATAGTGATGTTCAGAACAAAGACTCTCCTAAGGTTAAGTGTAGATTTACACCACGATATGCAAGGAATGAGTTATGAGAAGTCATTCTGTGTTCCCCTGTTATAGTTGGTGCACTATGCTGTATTTTCAAGGTACACTGAAGACATGGTCCAAGACACACAGAAGAGCTAAGGAGTTAAGTTCCTTCTTAACTTCACCAGTGTTGTTAAAGGATAGGACTTGATCCGTTACCTGAAATTCCCTATGTTAAAGTTGTATTCAATCAGGACCTCGCAAACTCCCATTACCAAGATGGCATAGATATTGTTCTTCACGCCAACGCCAGAAGCCAGAGAAAAGTCTGCTGATTTATCCTAAAAGCCAAAATGAAAAAATGAAAAATCCTTCTAAAATCCCATAGGAATCAAAACTCTCCTTACTCACCTGGCCCTGTTGAGAAAATCTGAATTACCAGTTCAAAGTCCTCCAGTTCACTCTTGATCATTCGCCGTGTGATAGATTCCAGCATCTCTTCAAGGTCTTGTTGGAATCCCGCGGAATCATCCTCATCATCGTCTTCCTCATCTTCATGATGCAGATGCACGGTGCTCTTATACCAAGCTAGGCAGTGCTGGATACAGCTGAGCAGATGGGCCTGGAGAAAGCAGTCACCCAGCAAAGTGACTTGTAATATCCTAGCAAGGGATTAGCCAGCGGGATCATTCCAAACCTTCTAGCTGGAAAGGAAGATTGGTGTAATGGAACAGGATTCTCTACGGCAACAGGCTGGACCACTATAGCTAGGGGCATAAAAGCCTCAACAACATGCTTCAGAAATTCATAGCCTATGGGAATCTGAGTGTCTCCCATTCACAGCTGAAGCTTTAAAAAACAGAAGTGCTGTGGTCTCATAACCACACATTGGAACTTCTAACAATGCAATATACTCTGAATTCCAACAGAGGATCTCTGAGCTTCAGTCCTACATAACAGCTGCCACCACGGACACATGGCTTGCTGTATATCTGAATTATTTAAGGGATATTAGATGAGAAGATAGACAAATTTCAAAGGGGTTCCTTCACTATTTCTGTGGCTTCTGGTCTCTTCCCAATTACGTCTTCCGCAGCATGGAACAGAAGATTCTTCAGAAAAAAACCTAATGGCTAGATTTTAATTTGGCCTCTTTCGAACCCTGTGAATTTTTGGAGATACAATGGAGGAAAATTCATGCTGAAGAAATGAGATCAGAATTGACAAGACACTTCTTTTCTGTATTTCTATATTATTTGGTGCTACGTTGCAGGACAGAAGACTAGAACTGGCTCAGTAGAGGATAACAGCAGCAGAACCACAGTATTTCTATGGCTCCTTCCATCCATGGCTATATCAAAGCACTTTAGAAACATTAATGAAGAAAGTGCTAAAACATCATGGATATTGTCCCCCATTTTACTGATGGGAAAGCTGAGCCAGTAGTGAAATCACCAGAAGGTGTGACTTGAGTCAGTCAACTGCAAAGCTAAGAGCCAGTGAAATGAGTGAGTTTTAAAGGGCAGAATACACTGTATATTTCTTACCAGTGGTTCCTGAAGAAAGATTTGGTCTCCTTGAGCCATGATACATCCCTCAAGTTTCAGTGGGGGAAGTAGGTCTGGTTCTGGCTCATAGTATCGCTTTATCTGCCACAAAAAGGAATAAAAAAAATAGCTAGTCACTTACTGTGATGGGTTTGGTCACTGGGACCCCATTGTGATTGTCACTTGATGTGCTGAAATACCACTTGAGCCTATCTTCCTGCCCTCCTGGGCACCCCTCAACTCTAGCCCTGCTCAGCAGGAAGATGGGCCCAATGGTATTCCAGCACATCAGGTGACAGTCACAAGGGGGTCCCAGTTTTCCAGGCTGTGAAAGAAGCTTATCAGAATAACTGAGGGTGAAATATTCCATATAACCAGTTTCTTAGTACATTAAGCTTAGCTTGCATGTTCTCTTTTATTTTAATAACCCAGTGTTCTGTCTGCTATCTCTTATGATTATTTAAATCCTACTTTTTAGCCTTATTAAAATCACATTTCTTTATTAATAAACCCAGTGTAAGTAGCTGTTTCCTGGGGGAGCAAGAAGTCTGTGCATCTCTCTCTTTACCCTGAGAAAAAGGGTGACCATGAACTTAACATGTATAAGGCTTTATACAGAGCAAGATGGATTTATCTGGGGTTCAGGTCCCATTGAGGCTGTGCATTTTGATGCGGAGGCAAGTCCCTTTGGCTGAGCCTTACCAGAGCTGAGCTGATCAGTGTCTGTAAGGGCTGAAACTCTATTTCTGTGTCACTGGGAGGCCTGGATCAGCAGGAAAGTAGTAAGGGGCACACAGGAGGGCAGAAAGGCTTAGTGGTATTTCAGCAAATCAAGAGAAAGTCCCTACAGGGCCTCCATGAGCAAACCTATCATACTTGATTTCTGTATCTTTCAGTTCCCCATCTGTAAAATTTCCATACCTCATATTAAAGACTGTGAGGGATTTAGTTACGTGGGAATGGGGACCATAAAAAGAACTGAGACATTACAGGCACCTCTTCAGCAGGTCATACATCCCTGAACCAGGAGCAAACTTCAATCCCCTGACGGCAAGGACCACAAAGAGGGTTGATTTATGTAATCTTGTTGAAGCTACATTTAAGGGCACTCACTGTTCCCTTGGTTACCTACATCCAGCAACACTAGCATTTTACCTCTTCAAAACTGTCAGTTCATCACTAGAAAGGTTTGCAATATCACCCACTCCTGCATCAGTGAATGTAAATAAATTGCTCTTGTAATTTTGCATTTATAATGATCTACACAGGCACAGGCACACATCTAATTACCTAACTTTGGTGGTGTAGAGAGGTAGGTAGTTGTTTAAATGCAAGCAGTAAGTGTCCACAATTCTTTACAAGGAAAATACTGAGCCTGAAAAATGAGACCCCACAGCTGAGAATCCAGCTTAATGATTTTAGACTGCTTCACACACCACAAGGGAACAGGCGAGCTTGGAGCAGCGCTGAAGTCACAAAGGGAAAGGGACATAGGTATGCTCCTGGGAGACCATATACCAGGATAAGAGTGTATTTTAAAAAGCCTGTAGCAACAGGCTTCCATTGACAGGAACTGCCTGCCATGCACAACTTCAGTTCTTGGTTCATCTGGACATGTCTCAGAGAGCACCACCTGCCAAACTGGCTGAAAAGATGTGACTGACATGTGTGAAAGAATTGAGAAGCGTTAATCCACCCTACAAGGGCAAAGAGAGCCCTCCTGGCGAGCAATGACTCTGTAAGGAGGTGTCTGTAGAAATCTGTTGGAGAGCAACCACTGTGCAGTGCAAAATTCCAGGACCAGGCAAGATGCAAGATTGCTCCATACCTGAGACAGCAGCATGTCCATTATGGAGTTACTCAGCTGAGAGTTCCTGCGGAGGACATCATAAAAACCCTGGAGGGAAGAGACACACAAAATAGTCAAGATTACCAAGAGATGGAAATAATCCGCATACCTAATTTTGAGCTGCAAGACAACAGTGAACTTAACCCTTCAGCACTGGAAGTAATCGGGAGCGAATACAGCTGTATTCAGTATAAAGCATATTGGCAAAATAAGACACAAATGTCTTATAGGGGGTCCACACCCAAGTTGAATCCCTTTACTGCTGTTGGCAGCAAGCCTAGAGTCTGACTTTTGGTGCTGGAGCATTAAGTGGCACTATCCTAAATTGTAACCTGCATTTGTGAAATATGCTCCAGAGACAACATATTCTAGATGGCAGTCCATAGGAGGCAGTAATTCTTTAAACTGTGAATGGTAGATGCACATCCTGTAGCAACATAGACAAAACATACGCTAATTACCAAAAATCAAATCAGCCCAAACAAAGAGAAGCAAGAATGCTCGTTCTGATTTACTGTTTCCCAGGAGCCTGTCTCCCTAAACCTGATACATCATAGATGTATCTTTGGAATCAGATTTGCACCTGAAAACACCTCCTCGTACTAGACCTATCATGCACATAAATTGGTCAGCACCAAAAGAACCACAAGGCAGAGACAAATAAATGGTTGCTTCTCATTAGTAGTGGTAAAGAATGGTAGAATCCTCAGGACTCATGCAGGAGGCCTGAGGAGATTCTTCATACTCCCTCCTACCAAGGATCTCACTGGAGCCTGTCAAAGTTACTACATAATCAGACCAAGGCATCATTATGAGGCCCCAAGAGAGGCCAAGCAAGCTATCCCTTCAGTTCACCAAACCATCCTCAGACTGGGAATCAATCCCAGGTCCCTGACATGACAAGCAGAGCACTGGCCAGTAGCTAGACAGACTAGCCCCATTATATTTGTACTGCCAAGAAATACATCAAGAACAGGTGATAATCAAAAGCATTTAGGACGCTTATGTAGACTCAGAATAAAGAGAAACAAAAGCGTTAAAACAAATCATTCCCTAGAATGTCAACATCCCTGGAGGAAATCAGCTGAGACCTGTAATCCATTTCCCACAGGCTCCTAGACATCAAAAAGATGGTGACAATATTCAATCATTACTGACCTGGGCTGGATTAGAACCAACTATTTAGGATTAAACTGGTGATTTTTTAGGCTATTGAGGAGACCCAGTTTACCTCATATAACATGAGTCGGACATCAGCCTGCTGACTCAAGCATCGCCTCAGGCTGCCCAGGATTTCAAGGCAAAAGGCCTCATTAGCTGCAGAGTTGTAGCAGGCATGAATATCTGCCTGGACCTGAAAGAGGGCACATTAGTGAAGTCACGTTGGTTCTCCTTCTAGTTTATTACGATGCAAGAACTAGATCAGAAAGGGAGACAAACTTATCATTTCAGCCAATCAAATATCCAGCCTCACTCCAAAACAGAGAAAATCACCAACATATTACTGGTCTTCTACCCCATTCTCACAGGGGTAAACCTTACAGCATGAATGCTCCACTTGAATTGATGGTTACTGTGGCCAGGACATTGGGTGAGGTTAGCATCTAAAGGGCATGCTCACCTGGTCCAGCCTCTCTTTTCTCACTGGATTACCAACATTTCCTTCTAGCTGTTAACATTAGCTGGAGTGGCTTCTATGATGGGAACAAACACTCCACTCTGAATACCTATTATAAATCAGCGTCCATTTACAGAAGCAGCACTCACCTGACTTGCACTGATGGCCTGGCTGCACTGGGAAAAAGCCAAGCTGCCCAGAACCTTAAAATTCTTCAACAGCAGTAAAAAGCCAGCAACTGCAGCTTTCCGAGAATCTAGCTGCCTATGAGTTGGGAAAGAACAGAGAAGAATGAGGAGGGGCAGAAGGAGTTTTAAAAGAGACCAGCTCACCTAACAAGACTTTTCCAAGCAGTTCATGCAATTTTCTGATACACATGGAGAGCATAAAAGTGAAAAAAGAAAAATTAAAGCGATGCTGCATTCTGTAAGGGAGCATGTAATGCCCAAGGAATTAGCAT
Source organism: Pelochelys cantorii (assembly GCA_032595735.1). Lineage (NCBI taxonomy): Eukaryota > Metazoa > Chordata > Testudines > Trionychidae > Pelochelys > Pelochelys cantorii. Next base: position 30,686,763 of record CM064338.1, read on the forward strand.
CTTGGCAATTCAGTTAGTTTCCTCTGAGCTCTTCAAGTCTCACAGCACTGATTTCTCCTTTCTGTCTCACTCAAGCATATAGCAAGGGAGAATGCTGCTTAAATGGCTGTGGAAGTTGGAATGAGAGCCAGGCAGCAAAGAAAGCTGCATATTTGCAGTAGAGCTGGAAGGGAGGTTCTCTCCCATCTCTCACCTTTCCTCTTTCCCACTGGCAGAGCTGCAGCTTTCTGTGCCCCTGGAAAGCAGGATCTTTCCTCTGCACATATCTAGGCAATACCCCCATCTTTCATCAGGATCAGCCTGCTTGCTTTAACAAGCAGACTTTTGCATCTGTAACTAAATGGACACTACCCAAGAAACTCCACAGTGGCTCCTAATGTACTAGAGACAGAAAGGCAAATCATCCAGGACTTTGCAAAGAACAGATCTTTCTACAGTCTCAAAATAAGACCAGCGTACTATAGCATCTTGAAGTTTCTAGTCATTTGTTCACTTTGAGTTCCCCATGGCATTGGTGTGCTTTGATGTGCAGTGACGGTAAACACCATTGTGGAATTTATTTTCATTTGCTCTCCTTATCTTGAGCTTCCAGCTGATTTTCTGAATTTACAGTCTCAAGGTTAAGGCTCTCCTCGTTAGAAATCTGGAGTTCTCAATCCAGAAAGTGAAACTATGACTGTATTATAATAGTGTGGAAGAAAACAGGCCTTCACTCTGTGTTTGTGAGCAACAAGTAGTCAGAGACAGTTTATTCGAGCAATATTGCAAGGGAAGAAGCTGCTGCTAGGCAGATCATCAAATATAAAACAATTAGAAGCCAATATATCTACTATCCGTTATATATAACAACAATAAACAATTATTCCCCTTCCCATAACAATTCCCTTCAGACGCCACCTTATCTCAAGGTATTCACTAGAGTCAGCATTCTATCCTTATCTCAAGCACAAAAGAGAGGCGAGAGGCAAAAACAGCTCTCGCGTTGTTAGGTCTCAGTGTTAACATAAGTTAGGCTAACCAAACTCAAAATGGCTGCATACAAATCCCTTATTCCCTTTTTCCTGCCTCCACAATAGTGAGGGCCAGGTGGATTGGGGATGAGGGGTCTCCATAATAAAAAGTACCCACTTCCAATCCAGAGAGGAACCATAACTTAGAAATGTTTTCAAAGACTCCCAGCTTACCTGGAAAAGATGGCTTTTCGAAGAACAAGTATGAGGGAGTCCCTCACTGACATGCTGACTTTCAGCAGTGGCTGGAAGGGAAAGGAACTGTTAAACAGAGTGGAAATAAGGCTAACGCATGTGTGGGGGGGGTGTGTTCATATCTTATGCTAGGTTTCTACACTTTCATCAGTACTAAAGAAAAACCAAAGAGTTTTAAAACATTGTGAAAGAAAAGAGATGCATTGGATTAAAGCTCCTAGGCAAGGACAGTCCTTGACCATATTTTCAACTAAGAGGAACTAACAAATTATTAGTTCAAGAAAGGCTCCATGCAACACTGAACAGCCTGAGAGCAACTGCAGAGGACTTAGGGCACTTTAACATTTATATGTGCAGTGCAGGAAGGTTATTAGGCCCCACTTACTATTGTGGCATGCAGCTACAGCTGGAGCTAAGCTCTAAGGGTATGTCTACACTTGCAGCCTAATTGGAACTAAGGCTCCAAATGTAGGCATTCAGAATTGCAAATTAAGCCCGGGATTTAAATATCCCACGCTTGATTTGCATGTTCCCGCCTGGTCGCCATTGTTGAAACTTACAAGCCCGAACTAACTGCCCGCGTCTACACGCAGCAGGGAAACAGGTGTTCGAAATAAAGCCTTATTCCAAACTACCTGTTAAGCCTCATTGCAGGAGGAACAACAGGTAGTTTGGAATAAGGCTTTATTTCGGACGCCTGTTTCCCTGCCGCGTGTAGACGCGGGCAGTTAGTTCGGGCTTGTAAGTTCCAAAAATGGCGACCGGCCGGGAACATGCAAATCAAGCGTGGGATATTTAAATCCCGGGCTTAATTTGCAATTCCGAATGCCTACATTTGCAGCCTTAGTTCGAATTAGGCTGCAAGTGTAGACATACCCTAACATATTCGTTCATAGGAAATGCAAAGCTTTACCTGTACGGCCTTGAGCAGACCTTGCACCATGTCAAGAGGCAGAAATGACAAATTGTCAAAAGCCTCAGTGACTTTGGAGGATGAATTCTGCAGGACGAGGGGAGCAGATATGACGATATTAGACAACAATTCTGAAACACAAGATTACAAGAAGAGAAGCCACTGTCAAGGGCAAAACACAGTCCAAATTAAAGAGCAGGGTGTGCGAGAGATTTAGTTTCTGTCTATGGGGACAATAGGTACAAAAAGAAAATCCATAGCCTCCCCATTAACTGGAAAGATTCCATTTGGGATGAATATATTGTTAATCCAGTCTCCTACCATGATACAAGGTGGCATATCTATACAGCTCAGGTATAGGGGACACCTTATCAGGGTGCACCCAGGAGCTGGCCAGAGAGCTCTCTCAGAAGTAGGTGCAAGGCTCAGAAGCATCTTCCCAATGGAGATCAGATGGATTCCAATTCTTGACAATTTCACGTCACACTGTAAAACTCTATTTACTAAAGCATTCCCCCAAAGAATCACAGCATAAGAAGTCTTTGAACACACTGTCAAGTTATGTACCAGTAATGAAACTGAACAGGAAGGTAGAGAACTAATAGTCTCTACGTAGTGGATACATACTATAATGATAGGGGATTAACATGCATGTTGTATAGGGTGCTTGCATTTCTGTAAGGATGGATAATCACAGCTCTGGGACAAGCTAACGTATTACAGTGTTCGTCCTCTGTTGCGAGGTGTGTTTTGAATTGCATGGATTTAAGGCATCCATTATTCTTGACCTTCAGGTCACCCAATAAGGAAATTCCTCTACAAAAAAAATTAATCTGACTTCTGAAAGCCACATATATTTCCCTCTCATTTTTATTACCTATGAAGTGATTGATGGGAGAAACTGCCTTTGTGATGACTCTATTCAAGACCTGCTCCAGAATTGCACTTCTGATTGGCTCATGGACCTAATAGGATAAAGAACAAAAGAAAACACAAAATTGAGAATTTCATGTGATTTCAGGTGCTTGGTCATTATCCATTAATGTCCAAGTTTGAAGAGTAATGTTTGTCCAGTCCCTATTAGTCACCTTTGGCTAGCTTAACAGAAACTGAACCAGGATGGAATTTGATTAAAAGAAAAAAAAACATAAGAATGGAGTGAGTACTACCATTTGGTGGATGATAGATTAGAGGATAAGAGACCTAAGAGTTAAAGGCATAGGTTCTATTCCCATCTCCAACAATGATTTTCTTCATCTTGCCTTCAGTTCCCCGATGATAGAGACAAACAAGATAACAGAGGCATGATCAGTTTCCCCAGAGGAACAGCTGATGTTATCCCAAACCTCATCCTACCTTAAAGGTTTCCAGCAGGATATTAGCTCCAAGCCTGCATGCCTGCTGGGCTGGCATCTTGGAAAGGCCATAATTGGTTTCAGCAACTTTTCCCAAAACCCTTTTGGGCTCATATGAGTCCATTAAGGTGAAACCAAGATCCACCAGCCCTTGAGTAACATGGTCCCAACCAAAAGCACTGGAGGAAAATGTTAAACAGAGCAGGAAAAAAGCAAGTTAATATAGGAAAAGGCTCAGGCTACAACATTCAAATTAACAACATCTTCCATGGTGACTCAAGAGTCCAAAGCAGTTTGGGAGTTGAGTGAAACAAGCATGCTCAGCTCTCAGGATAGGGAAAACCTTCACAGAACTCTTCAGTCCCAGGTCCCCCAACCAGCAAAGGAGAGACAGTAAAGCTACAATTCCTGGGGGTCAATGTGCTTCCACAACAGATTTGGAAATGGTGCTGACTGATGGCAGGTCCTGGAGCCATATAGGTAGTTTTTAAAGGGGGGAAATGGTAGTGGGGTGGAAAAATTAACAGAGGATCCATCCCTCATTCACTGCCCATAAAGCATTCACATTATAGATGGTAGCATTACTATAAATGGTCAGCTCTCCATTCCCAGTAGGAAGTTGGTGGCCAAGTGATTTATAATTCAGTCACTCTGCACCAGACGGCTAAAATTTGAGAGACATCTGTGCAAATGTATATTTCCCCTCCCCCCCAGGTCTCTTACATAAAGCTGTGAAATAAAGTTTGGGGTTTAATGCTATATGAACTTCAGCAGTAATATTTAGAATCCTATCACATTTCCATCTCGGCCAAGACCCCACTCCCCCTCTACCCCCAAAAGCTCTGAGTTCTGGGCAGCGTGCTCCAAAACCAAACCTGTTTTCCACCACTTCCAGGATTATGGATGCTACATCATACTGCTGAGGAAACAAATCCTGCAGGAATTTTGAGCCCTGGAGAAATTGCAGGTCCTTGTAGCTTCTCACAATTGATGTTTTCAGAAAGTCAAACACCTGAAACATAAAAATGGTGTGAGTGAGGAGGAGTCCATCCAGAGTCATTTCCACAAGTAACCTCCAAGTGAGAGAATCAGCTACAGCAGGCACAATGTAGGAAGGGTCAGTGCCAGCTGCTTACACAGCTCTGCCAATATTTCTCCATACATTCCTTTTCCAGGATGCAGTCAGGATGTGAGAGCCAGGAGGGTAGGTATATGGTCACCCAGTACCTACATTTGGACATAGATATCCCAAAACCAAAATGAATAAGTTGCTCTCCTTTCCATGTCTTGTAATAACTATATTATTAGATGAGAAGTCTCTCTGGAGGCTGTAACGTAATGGATCTCAATGGTTAGTAGGCAAGGCACAACAATGGGGCGATAACCCCCTCTCCTTGATGACAAGGATGCTCGAGTGTTCAAGAGTCAGGGAGCATGACTCCCAAATCACCCAACAGTATGTGTTTCTTTTACTATTACCAAGAGCTCATTTTTGAACCTACACTGAAAAGGTAGCACAATCTGACCATTCCCCACAATCGTAGACAAGAAAGCTTTATGCAGAAAGAATCCCCAGGTTGCATATAATTAAAACATACCTGCTCTTCAAATCTGTGTTTTATTGCTACCGAAAGCAGAAGAGCCACACTGAAAGGACACAGGGTCTTGCCAGGGTCCCTTTGCTGTTCAGCCTAAGAAACATCAAGAGACATGACAATCAAAGAGATTGTTATTTATGATTTAATGAAGCTTTTTGCAACGTCAAAAAAGCTATCATTGCTAGTTTAGGCCAGACTGATGTTATACTACTGCAAAGTTGACCTAGGTGATAGTGGCATCTCTTACCCCCAAAGACACCAAATCAATCTGCATGTTTTTGATAGCCATAGTGTTATTAACATTGTCAAATCCTGAATAAAGATAACCCACTAAACCTAGCTTCTAGTTTAAAAACCTCTCATGCCCCCAACAAACTAACAGTGCACTCTGCATTTGCTGCACCTTTACGAGTTTGATTAGTTCCCTGCCGAGATCCTGGTCTAGGTTGATAACAGAGATAATATGAAGAATTATAGTGCCTTCCACATGACGAAGCTGGTCTAGGGGCACAGTAGCAGCTTCAAGGTCCGCTGACCTGGAAGACAGCAGAAAACCTTAAGTTACATTTCTTATTGTAACTGATACACACTATCTCAAAGGCACTGAACAGGACACATTCGAGCAGGATTTAGCATAGTTCATGCAAAAAGGGTGTCAGGTAAGGCACTGGGGGTTACAAATATGTAGACATGAAAGGAAGACAATTATAGGAAATAACTTACTCTGGAATCCTCTGCTCTTCTTTTTGCCGTTTATCCAACTGGTTAAAAAAAGTTATGATTCCTTCCAAAACAGTCTTCTTGCTGCCCTGAAAGGCAGAACATAGCAAAGCAGCATGAACTATATTCATCTATTGCACATTCTATAATGCCATGAAACCCTGCAGCGAATTGCTATCTGCTCCCCTGAATTCTCCTTTGTAATGCTAGTTTCATAATATTTTTAATTTCCCATGCTGTCACTGTGTGGGGCTCTTGTGCAGTGCATTTCTGGAATGGAGAAACTGATCTCTGTATAGTTTGTATATTCCTTTTTACAGCACTTCTAATGAAAAATCCTTTCTTTATAATGGTTCCTTTAGGTGACAAGTCCATTCAAAGGGGCTGAAAAGCACTAAAACCGTCACTGAGACTTTAGACTTGAGCCTGTGAATCCAAACAGCTTCCTATAATACAGATAGGCTACATCTACACTGCGCATTGTTGCACAAGATATGCAAATGAGCAGCGGCGATGAATATCGCTGTGCCTCATTTACATACCTAATGAGCCGCCATTTTGCAGAAGGGGCTTTTGTGCAAGAAGGGGCTTTTTCTCCTTCTTGCGCAAAAAACCGCTCTTGCACAGGAGCCATTCTTCCCGAAAATAAGCAGCAGAACGGCTCCTGCACAAGAGGGATTTTTTGCACAAGACGGAGCAGTGTAGACAGCTCCTTCTTGCGCAAAAGCCCATTCTGCAAAAATGGCAGCTCATTAGGCATGCAAATGAGGTGCAGCGATATTCATCACCGCAGCTCATTTGCGTATCTTCTTGCGCAACAAAGCGCAGTGTAGACGTAGCCACAGAGACTCTGGATAGATCACTCTTTTATTGAGTCATTCATGGAATAATAGCCACAAACATCTGAATGGAAGAGTCATCCCATCCCAACTGACTGGCAACACCTGCTTGGGACAGGGGCACAGATATGAGACCTGATTTAAGATTGATCCTGACCACAACCCAGAGGCAAGTCACACTACATGAGACATAAACACAATACAACAGGCAACCACCTGAGCAGAGATGAAGTCCATGCCAAGGAACACTAGTAGGGGCCTCACCGATTATCTTTTGGAACTGTATCCACCACTTCCTTCTCTGAAGACTGTCACCGCCATCCTCCTTTCAGTTAATGAATGAGATAGCCTTTTCACCATCTCCCTGTCCCCAAGACAGAGCCCACTCCAGCTTCCATCAGCTATGGAAGTGAACTGTCCAGTTAGATATAAATTCTGATCCCCCTGCATGATCCAACCCATAGCTCAACTTTGTGTATTTTCTCATATGTGCATGTAGCCCATGTCTGCTTTAGTAATTAGGTGCCAAAGCGGACTAGGAGAGCTTCACCAACTCCCTTTAGGGTTTTACCTTTGCAGAGAGCAGCAGCAGCTGATAAACTAAAGGAGGAATTTCTTGGAGGTCTAATTTGGAGAACATCCTCAGGACCTTTTCTACCACAAACTGCAACTCTTCTGCATTTAGTGGGATGTCTCTGAAGAATCAAAGGTGCAGATCAGTCATTGCCAACCTTAATTCCTTTAGAATACCATAGCAGGTTCAATCCTTGATCTAGCTTAGTGTTAATATACAAAGAGATGGCTAGCATTCCCAAAGTCCTACCACAGAGACTTACAGTAAAACCTGTGTTATCCGGCACGCACAGGGATTAGGTTGTGCTGGTTTTCTGAAAATTCTGGATATCTTTGGGGGGCGAGGGAGCCATGCAGGGCCTACAGGGCAGGGGGGCATGGTGCGGGGGCCGGGATGTGGCCTGCTGGGGGGAGAGGGGAGAGCACGAGCCACGGGGCAGGATGCTGGCTGGTGAGGAGGGGTGGAAGACGGGGGGGGGGGGAGAGGGAGCGGCAGGGGGAGAGCTGCGGGGGGGCCGGGATGCGGCCTGGCAGCAGGTGGTTGGAGCAGCCATTTGCCCCTCCCCCAGGTACGCGCTGCACACCCAGCTTAAAGCGCCAGTTTCCTCCCCCCCCCCAGCTCGGAAATTTGCCGGTTTCTAAAGTCTTCCAGCTAGTTAAGTGCTGGATAGCACAAGTTTTACTGTAAAAAGCTACCTGAAGTCCTAGATAGAATTCATTGCCATAGACTCCTTAGATTCCTGCAACTGTCTCAGAGACTCAGGTCCACATTCTGAACTCCAGCACCTACCTATTTTCCAAATGGCTCCTCCATACTGAGCATTAGAGTCTCTAGCTTTCCTTTGAAGCATATGCCTAACTCCCACTAAGGCTAAGGAAAGTATCTGCAAACACCAAACACGGACCCTGATTTCGCACATATTTGAACAAGGGGAGACATGTCAGGTATATATATTCCTCAGCAAGCAGCAGATATCAAGCTAAGTGAGACTCAGGGAGAAATATCACAGGAGGCATGTTTAGCAGGCTGTGTACAGTCCCCGAATACAACCAATGGACATGCTCAGTACCCACGTTATACAGAAGCTGTAACTGGGAGGTTATCGATGCATAATCCCCAAGTTGCTTGGGCAACAGGAAGCAGAAATAGATGGAAAATAAGAAAACTGGAGGAGGTGGGAGTGAATTTACCTGAACATGTTGGCGAGATAAATGACACACTGATGATCCCACCTGGTCAAACAAAAGCACAGAGAGGCTAAGAGGAGGTAGAGTTGCTGATTATTCTTCCCCTCAACCCCCAAATTTAGTTCATTTCTACAGTTTTTCTGTTATTCTCCCAAAGTAAGAAAAGAAGCCTGATTTGCACTGAAATTCTCCACCATTTCCAGGTATTGATGAGTAGCTGGTATGGCTCCCAGCTACTCTTCTTCTAGTGACAACAAACTGAAAAACTAAAGGGAAAGACCTAAGCACTTCCTGCCAACAATTCATGCAGCACTGTTGCAGGTAGCTCACCTGCCCTCCCAGCTGGAGAAATCACCACGCAAAGTGGAGGGGATTCTCCAGTCCAGGTTGGGCACACTGCAAAGCACAATGTAAAGAACATTATTTGGCGAATTGTTGGAAGGCCAACTTAGCTGTAGACTTTTTGGCTACAGTCAGGGTTTTATGCTGAGGTTAGTGTTTCATTTATAGCAGGTAGATATTATACAGATTTTTTATGAAGAGCCCAGATGCTGATAGGTGCTTAAGGATTCTTAAATTAACAAACAACCAGAAATGAAGAGAAGATGTACACACCTGCTGGAGCAGAGGGTATTGATCAACTGCTTCTTAAACTCTTCTCCACTCAGCTCACCTAGAGAAACAAAAAGCATGTAGGAGCAGATTCCAGTGAAAGGAAGGTGTGGTACAGAGACCTCAATATTGATGCAAAAATTATATTAATACAATTATAACTATTTTAGTAGGTTGTTACAAGCTTGTCTGCTCCTGCACTGAATATTAAGATATAGCTACAAGCATATTATATCCAAAATGCTTAGAAATACAATAATACATGTATTTAGCTAGTTAAGTTAAGAACATTAACGCTAATCAAAGACATTCCATACAGTTTCTACCTCTATCTCCCAAGGATGAAGTACGGCAAACATCAAGAAAAACTGTATGCAACATCTATGTTTTAGGCAGAGGCTTAATTGTAAAAAGGAATGTAGAACCGTAACTCTAAACTATGAAGTATCCATACCAATCCTTTTATTTTAAAAGGAAAATCTCTGCTTGCATTTTGAAACTCCAGGAAAAACATGTGCAGTTGAAAATGTTTTAAACTTTTGTTTATATCCTAAAAGTTGACATGACAAACACCTTTGTGAAAGGCATACATTTGCAAAGACAGGTTGTACCTCCTTAAACTGGGACTCTCTGGTTTGGCAAGAGTATAAGAACGGCCATACTGGGTCAGACCAAAGGTCCATCTAGCCCAATATCCTATCTTCCGACAGTGGCCAATAACAGATGCCCCAGATGGAGGGAACACAACAGATAATCATGATCCCTCTCCTGTCATCCACTTCCAGACAAACAGAGGCTAGGGACACCATTCCTACCCATCCTGGCTATGGACCTAACCTCCATGAATCTATCTAGCTCTTTTCTGACCACAAAGTCCAGGAACAAGGAGGTCTGGGGGCAGGGCAGGAGTGAGATAGGAGGGGTCAGTGACTCAGCCGGGAGTCCCATGTCAGGGGGGTCGGCGGCATGGCAGGGAGTTCTGGCCCCAGCAGCAAGGGCGCTCCAGCCCCAGCGGCAGCCAGAAAGCTCTGGCCCTGGCACCAGGTGGCTACGGAGCTCCACAGCTGCCTGGCTCTGCAGTTGGGGCCAAAGCTCCGCAGCTAGCACCAGGGCCAGGGCTCCCTGGCTGCCACTGGGGCTGGAGCTCTCCAGTTACTGGGGTCAGAACGGGGTCGGACCTCCACAGCCGCAGAGCCTCAGTCCCAGCTGCAGAGCCAGGGAGCTTCAGCCCCCTCCAGCCCCTCGACAGCAGGGAGCTGGGGTAGCAGCAGGATTGAGCTGGAGCTCTAGCCTGGGGACAGCACGGGCCATTAGGGGAGCGACCTCACCTGGTCCAGCAAATCCCCCGTTCCGGACCAGTCAGATCCTGAGAGTTCTCATAGCAGGTGGTGGGAGGCTCAGGAAAGTGATGTGTGCAGGAATCAGGATGGGGCGGGGGCTTAGGGCAGGGGGCTTACTGGGAATGGCCAGGGAGGAGAGGGTGATGCTGCTCCAGGGGGGTTTGTGCTGCCCTGGTGGCTCCTCCTGAGGGGGGAGGGACATAGCCCCTGTCCAGGAACTACAGCTCAGGGGGACTGGGCAGTGCATCCCTGGAGGATGCACTGCCCAGTCCCCCTGAGCTGTAGTTCCTGGACAGGGACTATGTCCCTCCCCCAGCTGACCAGCATGCCATGGTGGTTTCTCATGCGGGGGCTCCTCCTGAGGAGTGTGGGCTGCACTGACCAGATCCCTCAGCTGGTAGCTCCTAGCAGCAGAGGGAGAGCGGAGGGGCCGGCCAGTGTGCTGGGGTGGTCAGAATGCCCGGTCGCTCACCCTCTTGGCCTGTACTTGTGGGGGGCGGGCAGGATGGGCACCCCCCACCTGTACTTGCAGGGATGGGTGGATGGGCCCCCCGTCTGTATTGGCCCCCATCCAGTCTGTACTTTAAGTTAGGATAAGAGGAAGCTGCATACCAAATTTGGTGGTCCTAGCTCTTACCGTTTACAACAAACAGACTCACAGACAGACAGACAGTGATGCACATTTCTAAAAGATAGATGTGGAATCTAATTACCTTGCTAGATGAATGTATACTTAAATTAACAGGGCTTGACAAGCGGCGGCGAGCCCTGCTCGCCAGCCGCACGGTTTGGCGCGCTGCGCATGCACTGATCGTGCTGCAGCACCATGCCAGGCTAAAATCTACTCACCAGAGGCGAGTAGATTGCCCTAATTGTCGAGCCCTGTAAATTAAATTGCTTGTTACAATATTTATGTTATTAGGAAAATAATTAATTGCTGGCAGTGGACAAGCAAACCCTCACCCAACATAGAAAGGCAAGAAAAATCATCTTCTAAAAACTGTTGTGTAGAATTAACAAAGAATTTCTAAAAGTTATTTAACATTAAAAGACTGTTTTGAGAACAAAATCTTTTTATATAAAGGACAGGAGTATTTGCACTTTCTGAAAACAGAATATGTACTGATATTTTTTAGATAGGAAAATGCTGCTGTCACTTAAATAATTGTCCCTCTGGTAATCACCAGATGATTGGATCATGTATTCACAGAAAGGAGATGGGAGCTAAAGACTGGTAAATAAAGAAATAGTTGAATTCAGTTGGATTTAAGATTCTTAACATTCATAATTGGCCTGTTTAAGACCAATCCTTAAAAGGCTTCTTCCACCTAACTAGTTTAAATATTTTATTTCATAAGCGTTAGTTAAGATTGCTTTCTTTGTCTAATTCAAAACTGTTAAGCCTGTCTAGTTCACAATATCCTTCTTACCAGCCTTTAAATTATTTTGCTCTATATAATCAATAGTAAGTATCTAATAAGATACTAAAACTGAATTCACAATAGTTTGGGAAAACAACACACTTGGGTGTCACCTTAACAAGAGAAGAGTGAGCCACCAAAGGTGGAATTCATTGTCAAAAGTGTAATCTCTGTTAAAAGCTCTTCCCAGATACATACAAAACAGAAATAACCAGTTTACAACTTGTATTTTGTTTAATATTTTTTCTTTTTCCAATAATTAAATAAAGATGGATTAATAATTGGTGGTATTTGCTTGGTCTTGATCATGGTATCCCCTAAGACAGGGGTGGGGAACCTTTTTTGGGTCAGGGCCACTGACGCACAGAAAAATCAGTCGGGGGCCTGCACACAAGCGAGAAGCAAAAAAACCCCAAGAAACCCTCACTGACGTGGCCCCTGACTGAGGAGAAAGACACTCCCCACATTCCCCTTGCACACCAGAGCCTAGGGGGGCCCAGCCTAGTAGATTTTGTGTGCTTCAGCTCCACAGTAGGGAGAGGTTGGAGCACCAGCACAGGCTCTCCAGTGCTGGGTGGGGTTGAATCCAGGCAAGCCAGGGGCCATATTCAGCCCCCAGGCCTGAGGTTCCCCAACCCTACTCTAAGGTATGCAAAAAAACCTCTGTGACTAAGTAGTGCGAGTCATACCCCTGAGATGACAATAACTAGAACAATTAGTAAAAGCTGGCCTAACCTTCCATGGTTTCTTTAAATATTTTTAATAATTTTAAAAATGAAATTATTTGGCATCCAACAGTTTTAAACTATCCTTGCTTTTACACCCCACAAAGGATTGGGTAGTGAGTGGTAAGTGTCGGGATTACCTTTCCCATAAGCCAGGTTTTCTTTAGAGGTAGCCAGAGCAGTAAGAACTGTGGAAAGCAGTTCCAAGGATTTCCCATTAGACAGGTTTCCTCCTTTAATAACATCAACAAATAGAGTGGCTAGTTCAGCCAGTGCAGTGCCTGGTAATTGTCGAACCTGAAAAAAGATTTTTTAAAAAGAACATGAGGAGATGCACAAGACGACTCCACACATAAATACACGTTGGACCTCCTGATTGAGCCCCCTCAGGATCTGACCAGTCCCAGATGAAGGATTTTGCCAGACCTGGGGAAGTCATTTCTGTCATCAGTCCACCTCCCCTCTCCAGCCATGACCTGGATGCCAACCTCCCAGCTGGCTCCTCTCCACAGCACCAACCCCTCCATAGCTCCCAGCCCCACTGTAGCGGCCCCACTGCTGGACAACACTGCTGGGGTTTAGATGTGCTGCTGGGTAGCAGCCACGCTACTGGGCTCCCATCACGCTGATCAGCCTCGCTGCCATGCCCCCCTGCTGGGCAGTTCCACTGGGCAGCAGCAGGGCTGCCGGGCTCCTGATTGAGCTGTCGGGCTCCTAACCCTGCTGCCAGCCCTACTGCCGGGCAGCCCCACTGCCTCCCAATCCTGCCAGGCAACTGTGCCACCAGACTCTTGGATGTGCCGCAGCCCCACTCCTGGGCTCCCAGCCCCGCTGCCTCCTGGTCTTGCTAGGAAGCTAGGTAGTTTTGTTGCTGAGTGGTAACCCCACTGTGAGGCTTCAGCTGTGCCACCAGGTGGCAGCCCTACTGCCAGGCTACAGCCCAGTGTTGCTACCGGGCAGCAGTACTGCTGCCGGGCTCCTGGTTTCACTGCCACAAAGCAACTCCGCTACTGGGCACCAGCCCTGCTGCAGGGCTCCTGGCTACCAGCCCTACACCAGAACTCTCTGGTCCATGGATGTTCTAGGACTGGCGCTGGACCAGAGAGTCCCAGTTTTGGGAGGTTCAGCCTGTACAAGTGATCACAGGAAAGTAACCATGTTCTCAAGAAGCCAATGAGACTGCTGGTGCAATCTAATACTGATTAATAGAGAAAATAACCCTGAAACACAGTGTGCCACACTGGCAATTAGAAGTGGGCATAAATCACACTGACTGAGTCAAGGAATTGGAGAGTCTGAACTACTTCCCAATATAAACATCCAACTATGATAATCACACAGGTAACACTTTCCAAACATTAACTAACCTCATCCCGAGTGAAATTTAAGAGGTAACCTACTCATTTTCCCCAGTAGCTTTATCAATAATCAGAATACACACCTCATAGATCAGGAGTGGCCACCCGCAGCTCTCGAGCTGCATGCGGCTCTTTGCTCAAAGAAATGCAACTGTAGCTAGTTCGGAGCTGCGTGCCCAAACTGCTCACGGCTGCTCTGCACACGCACCCCAGCGCCTGGAGGGAGAAGCGCATGGCTGCAGTGGCCCCAGTGAGACCCAGACATTGGGTTAGAGCAGAGGGCATTGGGAGAGGGGAGGAGGATTGGGTTAGAGTGGGGTGCCTGGCTCTGGCAGAGAGGGAGGGCACTGAGTTAGAGAAGGGGGAAAGGGACTGAAGCACCTTAAACTCAAAGCCTTCACGGATGCAGAATAAGGCAGCTAACACAGATGTCATATTTAAATTCCAGGGCAAAAAAAAAGAATCAGCATATACCTGGTTTACACTGTGTTTCTTTAAAGAAAAGTCAAAGGCTAGTGTTTGCCAGGCTGAAGCAATTATTCTGAGATATGAGTCTCTCCCTTATTGTTTTTTAACCTGTCATATTTTCAGTCTGGGACAGACCTGAATTTTGAGAACTATAAAAAAACCCATAATTTTCATAAGTAAAATAAAACAAAAAAAAAGAAGAGGAAACCATATCAGAGATCAACAAGCTGGAGTGAAACAGGTACTTCAAATTATGCTAATTTACTTCTCAGTTCAGTTTAATTTAAAAAAAACTCACAGGACATAATATGGCAGTAGTATTAAATTTAAAATACGTGGTGGGGATGCTTATTTTTAGTGTGAGAATATTACTGTATTTTCAAAGGTTTTTTTTTTTTTTAATTTGATGTTTGTTCCTTGTCAAGTTCTCTGAAGATCTATGGACTGGCTGTGAATTTTTTAAGTGACTAGAGACTTTTTATTGGTTTTTGTCCAAAATGTACTGTAATGTTATTTTTATCATTATATTTTGTATTTTCTCTCTCTCTCTCTCTCTCTCATATATACATATATATAAAAAAAAATACGTGGCTCTATCCACAGCCGTTTTGGCTCTTAGTCTCTCAGGGTGTGTCTAGACTACAAGGATTTCTCGAAAAAAGTGGCCTTTTTTCAAAAAATCTTTACCTGCGTCTAGACTAGTAAAGATAAATCTTTGAAAGTAAATCAAAAGAACGCAGCGGTTTTTTCGACCACGGAAAACCTCGGTTTACGAGGAATAATGCCTTTTTTCGAAAGTGCTCTTTTGAAAAAAGGTGCTATGTAATGCAAACTGTGCTTTTTCGAAAGTACTGGTTGTAGTCTAGACTCTCTTTTTCGAAAGAATCTTTCGAAAGAGGCTTGCAGTCTAGACGTAGCCTAACTGGTTGGCCACCCCTGTCATAGATAAAAGGGCACTATCCCTTCAACTGGGGATTTCCCTACACCCCCATGGGGGTGTATACCCCCCTGAATTTCCCCAACACCCTCACCAATTTTGTGAACTAGTTACATGCCAATTTAGTGATTGTTTGGAAATTTGAATTGAAATTGAAACATTAATACATACTTTAAAAGCATATACATTTATTGAAGTTACAAAAGATGGCTACTGGTGCACCTCTTGCAAAAAAGCTTACGAAGAAGGAAAGCTTTCCAATGCTATAACCGGTAAAAGTGGAGGAGCTTTGTTTGTCAGACCAATCAGCAAAGCCAATGCTGACAAACTACGTGAAAAGGCAGCAAAACATCAGGCCTCTGGACTGCATCAACATGCAGAAAGCCTTATAAGCCCAGTTTCAAAGCCAATTTTAGAAGTACTTAATGAGGCTGTTAAGAATGCTGGAGACACAACACAGTTCATGCGAACAAACATGGCTGTGGCATCGTACTTTCTATTTAAGCAAGAGATACAACACACTACAAACTGGAGTGTTAAGTGCATTGTCACTTGTTCATCCTGAAGTTGAATACTGGTTCCGAACAAGACCAGCAAATGCTCACTGTCTTTCTGCAAGAAACTCAATTTACTGGCTAGAAGCATGTGGTGCAACAGTGAAAGACTCAACAGTTGAAGAAGTGAAGAACCACATTCAAAAAATTTGCATACATGGCTGATGAATGCACCGATGCAAATGGGCATCAAGTATTAAATCATTGTGTACGTTATCTTGATGTCAGTGGTAGGCCAGTAGATGCATTTCTAGATGTTCAAGCTATAGAAAACACATCAGCTGCATCTGTGACAACCCACATCTTAGAAGAGTTAAATGCTTGTAAACTGGACCCCAAAC
The DNA here is from genome assembly GCA_032595735.1 of Pelochelys cantorii. Classification (NCBI taxonomy): domain Eukaryota; kingdom Metazoa; phylum Chordata; order Testudines; family Trionychidae; genus Pelochelys; species Pelochelys cantorii. The sequence goes on from CM064338.1 coordinate 30,702,910, forward strand.
AGATGGTTGCTTGTGCATTTGATGGAGCTGCAAACTTCTCTGGAAGACATGGTGGAGTACAAGCTTTGCTCAGAGAAAAAGTAACCCTAATCTCTCCTATACACACTGCAGAGGCCATCTACTCCAACTAGCACTAGTATGAGCTGCAGAATCTTCAAAAGACATTAAAAAAAGCTATAAATTTAATGTCTTCATTATATTCTTTTTTTCAGCAAGAGTCCAAAAAGACTGAATATCTTGGAAAACATAGAAAATACACTGAAGTTCAAATTAGTCCAGCCTGGGAAAACTCGCTGGCTCTCTCATGAGCGATCCTTGGCTGTTGTCTTAAAATTACTCCAGCCATTATTACTGGCTTTGGAAAGTATCTACCAAGATGGGATGGATCTAAGTAGTGAGGCTGGTGGATTACTTTTGCTACTACTTTCAGAGAAGAATATTGCCATTCTCTCTCATAAATCTACTGTTGAAACCACTTGGGTCATTAAACAATGCCATCCAGGCATCTGCTACAACTGTAGTAGATCTTTGTCCAGCAATAGAAGCTACATTTGGAGAACTCAGAGAGCTATCCATTGAAAAAGTACTGGAAGAAGCAAAGATTTCAGTCCAGAAGTTGACTAATGAAGGCATTTATATTGAATCCTTAAGTGAAGAGGACAAAAAGTGTTTGTTAAGACAACTGAAAAAGTACACAGACTTGATTCTTAAAAATCTACAACAGCGACTTCTAGATTCTACTCAACCTCTACGTAGCTTTTACAGATGCCTGTTCTATAAAACACCGACAGTTGAGTGGAGTGAGGCATTACCAGCAATGGGGGTGCTATGTGCTCAGGACAGAACAGAGAATTTGAACACAGTGGAATATCATACAATGAATGAATGAAGATTTGACTTCAACTTCTTTTTTATCATCACTAGTGGCTCGACCGGATCTTTGTGCTATGTTTCCTGGGATGAAAGAAGTAGGAATTCATCTCTTGCTACTCCCAGTCACAACAGCTACAGTTGAGTGTTCTTCTTCATCATTGAATAGAATTTTGTGTTCTGAAAGAAGTCACCTTCTGCCTGATCATGTGAATGAACTAATGAGCATATTAATTGAAGGAATTGAAGTACTGGACCCATGAGAAGCCACCAAATATGAACGCATTGTTAATGAACTTCTCGAATCCAGAGTTGTGCAAAATTATAACAAGAAACCAAGAAGGATGTAGACGTAGTGCTTCATAGAAGGCTTGAGTAGCCAACTTTAATTTGTGTGATTTTAAAACATGAGTTAAATCTAATAAAATGGTCATGAAACATTCTTCAGTTTTTACTATGGTGCCATGCAGCCCACCTTCACCCTCACGGTCTCACCCCTCATCGGCCCTGACACCCCCCTCTCCTCCCCGTAAATTCTAACACCCCCCCTAATTTCAATTCCTGGGGAAAACATCCCCTTCAAGCTAGACCCAATAGGCCCCATATAAGTCACTCCAAATAAGCACCTACCTCCAACATCAGCAGTCCTATGATCTCTGACACTATGTCTAACTGCAGGTCCCCTGACTCCACCAGCTGGATACAATGTTTGTAAACCTGGAGTCTCTTGAGAACGCCATTCTTCTGAGAGCAAGGGGAACCTTATTGAAGGAGTGAAGCAGGGAGGAAAACAAAAAGGGAGGGGGAAAAAATTAATATCTTATTAAGTTATAGAAAATGGATCACAAGTAGAAGGACCAGACTTTATCCCCCTTTCATCTATTTGATAAAACCAGAAGAAAATGAAAATAAAAAAAGCCAGAACTAAAAATCTGAAATTCTTCTCTTACCCATCTTGTTACTGTTTGTGAAGACAAACAGATTTTCCAGGGACTGGAAAGGCACATTTTAAAAGAAGCCAGCTTGACTCTTCAGATTCAGCAGACCAGCTCGGATTCTGTTCACATCCTATTATAGGCTCCCTAAACTAGGGCTTATCTTAAGAATTTAGCTAAATTCCTGAGTGCTCTTGGGGATTTGAGGAAAGTTAAGTTACACCTATTTTCCTTTACCCAATACATGTGTAATGTTGCCACATTCAGTTCATCCCAATGTCAGGAAGCCTGACTGCTTTGGATTTAGACAGAATCACAGTGAAAGAAAATCCACATTCCACTTGAAAACCTACTTCTTCCATGATATCAATAAGACCTACTTCAGCTGCCCACTTACCTACTTCCCCAGTTATCTCATGAACAAACAGTTCATCCACATGGATGAGCCAAGAGCCTTTTGAAAGTGGGTCATCAAGAGGACAATGAAAATCAAGTTGTCCCATTACCTTTGAAGATTCCTCTCAGCAATGCCGCAGTCTCCTTTCCCTTCACAGCCTGCCTTGTTATAAGATCACCAAGCTGCAACCAGAAGGAGCTAACTGTAAGATATTAGTTGCTTATTTCCACACTTTCACCATTTACATTTGCAGGTTCATCCCATTACCTTCTAGGAAAAGTTCTGCATGTCCAGGAACTAATTCCCCAACAAAATGGGAATGGCTACCAGCTCCTGAGCTGGGGCTGGCTCGCAGCCCCAGCGACCAACTGCTTGGAGCTGGCTGTCCAGGCTGGAGCAGCCCTCCGCCCACAGCAAGCAATGGGTGGGGGGCTGCTCCCAGGGAACTAGTTAACCTGTTACCTGTTCACATCCATAAAGCCAAGGCAGTCCTAAATCACTTTCCAGTCTGGGTACACCACAGAACATACACCATAGCTCCAGTCCACTCCAAGTTCTTCTTTAGCCATTGGAAACTCAGCACACAGCCAGAACTACTCATTCAGAATACCATCTCAATTATTTTTTCACCTCAAATGTCTAGTGAATTAGTATGGGCAAACTTTTACAACATCTTCAAATGAAGGAACATTTTAGCAGCCAGTGTCTCCTGCTACAATCCATGCATAGAATCACGTAAAGCCTCAAACATTCAAAAATATGCAACTCACCTCACTTTCTTTCAGGTTTTGCAGGCATTCCTGAAGTCTGTCTAATGTTTCTTCTGCTGCTAGAGATAAGATTTTCTGCTCCATTGTCGCTGGTATCAGTAGACTTTGCAGCACAATCATGCATTGAATATGTTCTGGAAAATGATAGCAGCAATAACATTTGGGCAATAATTTAAGCTTTTATATTGCAGAGCCCACAGCGCATGTAACTGTGTAAACGCTAGGACTTTTAGAGGTTACACAGTTACATTTTTAAATGACTTTTTACATCCCTAATAAGGAACCACTCAGCACAAAAGGAAGATTGGAGTCTTTTATTTTAATTATAATTATTAGGAGGGATATTTGCATGAGAACATGGTCTTTGCTCCATAAGAATCCAGCTGCCCAATCTCTGAGAAACATCTGCAATCTTCGTGAGGAATGACATTTCAGAAGCAGAATTAGCACCTGGATTATTTTATTAATGATTATTTATTAATTATTATTATTATTATTTTGCACACTTCTCTACTGGCAACGAAAAACAACACAGCCCCTTTGGTGCCCTCTTCCTAAGCAAACACCCCGGGGGATAATACAGGGCCAAGTAACACAGAAACTTGTGAGCAGGCCAGTCAGACCGCTCAGCGGCCCAGGACACTAGGCAGTAATACACACCCAACCCATGGACTCGGGGAGAGAGGTGGAAGTCACCTAAACTGGGGCTTTTAAGAAGTTTGCAAGCGGGCTTTGTTAAAACCAGCCCCCCACACTAGGTTTTAGGCACCTTCGCCGCCACTAAACATGCCAGCCCCCAGCAAGGCCGGTCCCACCCCACAGCGCTCTGCTCTGAGACCCCCATCCCAGCCTCCCCCCCCCCCGGCACTTCCTGCCCCTGCCCTCCCACCCCCACGCCACCCACTTCTCACCCTGCTCACGGCGCGCTGCCGCCCCCGACTCGCTCTTACCCTAGAGGCCGCTGCCGCCCGCTCTTGTCTCAGGCCCGCCGCCCGGGCCAGGCCCCGATTCCGAAACTCCCGCCCGGAACTCCGTATCCGTTACCCTGGGCGACGGATCCCACCTCCTCGCGCCCGCTTCCGTTGCCCCTGCCAACAAAGCCCGCCCTCTCCAGCCCACCAGCCCCGCCCCTCGGAGAGCGGACGGAGCCGACAGCCGGATGAGCGCGGGGGAGGTGGGCAACTCGCTCTTAGAAAGCCGTGAGCCAACGGTTCGAATCCCCTCGCCGCTCGCTCGGACTGGACCGAGGGCTGAGCCGCGTGCGTGGATGTCTCGCTCCCCATGTCCGTGGCGCGGCTCAGCTGCTGACCCGGAGCTCCGGGCCATGCAATCGAGCCTGGGTTAGGAGTGCTTGGTGGGGTGTAGGTCTCGCTTTACCCAGGCCCAGCTGCATCGGTCCCCCTCTTTGTCTGAGCTGGCTGGCCGGGAGCCTCAAGGTCCATCTAGCCCCCTGTCCTACCGCCCGACAGTGGCTGTGCCCAGAGGGAATGGACAGAACAGGGAGTGAGCCAGCCCAGCTTCTGGCAGAGGTTAGGGACCCCATCCTGGCTAATAGCCATGGATGGACCTGACCCCTTTGCGGCCACTAGCCCAGTCCTGGCCTGCTACACTGCACTGTGCCCCCTTGGTCCTGCCTTGCAGCGCCCTCGCTGTAGAGAGGCCCAGGACTGAAGGGGCCATGCAGTCAGCTTCCTTGGCCCACCATAAGGGTCTTCCAAAAGTGGCTGGGCAATGTTTTGGAGGTGATGCAGAGGACTCTTTTTTAAGGGCCTTTTCCCCACCAAGGAATTCAACTGGGGGACGGGAAACCTTTCAGTAAAAACAGGAGGCTACTTCAGTGTTTCCCTACACATACCCCAATCCCTCTGTCCTTCTTGGGGGACAACAGGGTCACACACACTTCTGCCTCCCTGAATTTTTTAGGGTGTCCGTGTCTTAACAAGAATTGAACAATCCTGCTCTAATCCTGTTCTCAGAGCTGCCTGGGTTCCATTCCTTGATGGGTTTTCACTTTGATACCATCTTAGCAGGGCCTGAAATGCTCTCCAAAACTCATCCTCTGAAAAGCCAGGCTCCCAAAAGCTTATTTTTCATGCATTTTCCTCCACCTACTCCATATCTACATGCATTTTAACATCTGTTCTCAACTGGGCTTTCTTAGAACAACAAGTAGTCCCATGGCACCTTAGAGCTTAACAATACTATATATTTTTGTTAGTCTCTAAGGTGCCATAGGACTACTCGTTTTTAAAGTTACAGACTAACACAGCCACCCTGCTGAGACTTAGAACAGACACTCAAATAAACCCCCTCTTTTACCCTCGGGGCAATAGAGCACACAAATTTCAGGAACATAGAACCACTCTGAATCCAGTTAGAATTGAAATGTGTTAGGTTTCTCGCCCAGTTATTTCTTGGCACCATTAATTCATTTCACATTATTCAGTGCTTACTAGACTGAAGAAGTGATGAAATTACTGGCTGGAGTTATATGCCTTGTTGTTGTAGCCAGGATATTAGAGAACCAGGGTGGGTGAGGTAATATTTTTTATTGGACCAACTTCTGTTAGTGGGAGAGACAAGCTTCTCCTTGAATGGTCTCTCAGAACTCAAGTCTCTACTTTTGGTAAACTGCTTTATCTTGTAATTTAGTTGTGATATTCTAAGTACTTTTCCCAGACCTGGAAAAGAGCTCTGTGTAGGTCAAAAGCTTGTCTCTCTCACCAATAGAAGCTGGTCCAATAAAAATAATACTTCACTCATCTTGTCTCTCTAATATCCTGGGACTGACACCACTACAACATTGCTAGTATTAGACGTACTCTAAATTGCAGTATGCAGTAATACCAAAGCAATAATACAACAACTATAGAGTATAAAGGGCTGGTACTGTCAGATAGTGTATTTTTTTAATTAGGCTATTTCTGGAAGTGCTGTCAGCATGCACAAGGAACATGTCTCCTGCTATATCCTTGTGAAAGTTTTGCAAGCACGTCACAAACCCCTAAGCAGGCAGGAATGCCTTTTACAGACATCTCTATAGAGAGTTCAACAGACACCCTATAGAGCCCATGAGATAAGAAGAGGATATGGTCTGGAGGGGGAAAGAAATTACTAGGAAATGCATCTGATACAAAGGAGTCATGAATGTTTCCAGCTGCTCCTCCAACTGACAGGCAGGATAAGAAGTGAAAAAAATCAGGAAACTGGCCAAAATGGAGTCTTGAGTGGTTGAAAGACATAGGTGGTAGGTAGAGCTCACTCCCTTTAGGGAGGCTAGCCTCCAGTTCCACCCTTTCACCTCCCCAGAGCTGAAGTCAAAAGCCCCTACCCTCCCCCTGGAACAGCCTGGAGCACCCCAGAGTATCAGGCTAGCTACCAAAGGAACATTTAGGAGATGAGACAGTCGCAAGAAGGATGTTTCTCAATGAAAGCCACATACCTTACAGTTCAACAGGGTCTCTGTTTTGTCTTCCATCACACACACACACTATATCATATATTTCTGCTGAAAAGCCCATTGAAAGCTTGTCTGTCTCAGGTAATTTCTAACCCTTTGTATTTTCTCAAGCCTTTGTACTTTTGAGAAGCATCAGCGCTTTCCCAGAAAAAAAAAACTGTTAAAAACAATCTTAAAATACCACTCTCTTATTTTTGTAGGCATGGTCCTAAAATTAATTAAGACTTGGTGTGTGCAACTCTCCTTCATCCTTGCATGTTATTGTGGGGTTTGCAGGTGACAGGGCATCGTGGGCAGGTTCTGAAAACAGCGGAGGGCCTTTAATGGGTGCTGACTCTGCTAACTAGTGAGGTGGCAGCTTGCAGAATGCAATGAGGTTTCTACTTAGGACAGGGAAGATATGTATATTTTTCTTTTTGATAACTTCTGCTTTTGTGCCCTAAGATTCAGCTAGAGTTTTCTCCCCTTTGTCAGGTCCCCTCCTGGAGGGAACATTGACAGGGCACTTGATGCTGCTACTTGGTCACTTCTGTTATGACAATCCAGACACTAGCCTTATTCCTTCCAGGGAAGGAGAGGCTGCCTCAGGCTCTTGTGAAGAAGATGCAGCACACGTTGTTCCTTGGCAGGCATTAGCAATGATTGTGGCCTCACATATTAGGCATAAATGATTCCACAGGCTCTGTGCTCTGGAACAGCTCTGACTCAAACCCAGGCAGGACCCTCTGTATGACACACCTCTGGGCACACTCTCACTAGGATAAGCCCCGTTGGCTCAGCACCTCCTTGGATTGACCCCAAAGCCTTCAGGTACCCTGTTCCATGCCGTGAGCCTCCTGGAGCAAGTCCCTCTGAATGGAACACCTGGGGAAGCTTTACATGCCCCCAGAAGGACCATGCACTCCCAACTTCTGCAGTCAGCAGTGATTCTCAGCCAGCATTGTAAAACAGAAGGGTTATTAGTTGAGTGGAACACAGCGTAGGAAAGTTCTTGGTTAGCAAAGAAACCAGAAAATTACATTTAAGTCTATCTTGGTCAGACCTAGAGCTCAGTCCCCGCATCCCCGAAACCCAAACCAGCAGAGTGTCCTTTTTCCATCAGCTCACCATCAGTCACATCCCATTGCCCTTCCTCATCCTTTATTGTGTTCCCCTGAGCAAAACTGGTCACCTGTCCTCCATCTCTCATTTTGTTCTTCAACTCATAACCAACTGGCTTTTTGCAGAGAGTGGGTCCCCCTTCCATCAGTTGCTAATTTGCAAAATGTCCAGTCACTGTCTGGGCCCAGGAAACTAGACAACAGATATATCTGGTTCCCCAGGACTCTCTGCAAAGATCATCAGACACCATTGTTCCACCACTTAGGGAAACATAGAGAAACTGAGGCATGCAGTATTCATACAAAACATTAAGAATCTCCCCCACTTCTTCACACCTCCTAGCTCTGTTTTGTTCTGAAACAGATTTCTCAAGTGAGGAGATACTGAATGAGAAATCACATGTTCTGCATTGTAATTTCTTTGCAGGGAATTGCTAGGCAACCTTACTCATTTACTTTAAGCATTATAGGCAGGTAAAAGCCATTGTATCATTATGATCTCTGTGTCACAGGAAAAAACAAATAACCTCAAGGGAGCTTGTTGCTGACGTGTAATTTTCTTTTATGTGTCTTGAAATCTATTACAGTTCCAAATTTAACAACACTGCTCATAATGTAGGCCCTACAAATAAACAAAGCTATAGTGATGTATGCATTCTGATCCAGTTTTAATAAGAGTAATCTGAATAAATGCAAGATGTGCATGAATGGTCAAGATGTCAGAGATGAATAATGTACATTGGGTCACCCTGAAGAGTCTATCAATCCCTGTTGAGCCTGAACAGATGCACAAATGCTTTCGAGTCCACTTCTTTCTCCAGCAGCCCCCAAACTGGCTGACAGGTAAACATACATGCCACAACATGCATCACTTGGAGCTCAGTGTGTCATTGTGTCCTCATGCAACATCCAACCTGCAGTAATTGTGAAGACTGTAAAGATCCCACAAGCTAATCTCTCCAGCAGAGAGAGGGGTGCTGGAGGACCAGAACTCCCTCATTTTTGGGCTAGAGTCCAACCTACATAAAACTGATTAATAACATTAGGTTCACCATGGTACCCACAGTGGCTGCCATCCTGCTGTGCAGAAGTGATCTGGGACCTGTTCTCTTATTGAGATGGGTTTGTGTCACATACAGGGGCAGATTCCTTCCCATAGTGGCTCCTATATAACAGCTAGTTCTTACCTCTAAAGCTTATCAGAGCTGGGGTCTGAAGGAACTATACCAACAGCACTGTAGGATCTTAAGGTGGGCATGGTGGTGGGGCAATACGTCCTCTTTCTCTGGTGCTTTGAGCTGGGACTCTGCGTCAGGATTAGGTGGATGCATCCATCACAATCATTTTCCTGCTTTACAAAGTACTGGGATTGAGTCCTTTCAATGGAGGGGAAGCAGGAACTTTTCTTTTCCCTCTATCCTGTTCTTTCCACTTCCGCTCCTCTCAGCTGTTTCATGGTAGCTGCAGTCGGCAGAGGGCACTGTAGCACTGAGCTACTTTTCTGAAACAACGGCATTCTAAAAGAGAAGGCTGATAAAAGCACTGGGTTGCAGTGTTTTCAAGGCTTCTGACTTTCCCTGGCTCGATCTGCCAGCAATGCAACCTCCCCACCACCACCACTCCCACATGAGCCCTAAGACAGGGAAGATACCATTGTAAGCAGGTTGTATATTTAATCTTGACTCCCGAGATACTGTATATACCCTATACACCTTGCCAAAACCTCCAATGTTTGCAGTGCCTTTGAGGATCACTCTGCATTCTGTGGACACTAGTCAAACCTGGGAGGGACTTTCCTTAATTACCTTGGGCAGGGCATCACCTTTCCCAAGCATTGCTTCTCTTCCCGATGAGTTCTGAGTCCCTTTAGGTTGGGCTGCAAAGCTGATCTTGATGTGACTAAAGGGAGGGTAAATCTTCTAACTTCCTGCCCCAGGGCAGACAGGTCCCATTTGGGCATAGGGTGGTAATTATTGTCAGGGATCCATGTGAGGCAGCACAACATCTCTGTTTCCTACACACCTATGTGCTATGGGAACAGAACACTCCAGGGTTGGGTGAGGGGCCTGGCTGAACCTGAGCCATAGAGAGCTGTTAGTTCTACAGACCCACAGGTATGTGCGTGTGTGTTGGGTGGCAAAACCAGGCCCTCAAAAGGAGTCAGCAGCCTGATTTCACTCAGTAAGGGCTTGATTCTTCCATATCTTGTCGCTTGTGTCACCATTCACACTTCTGCAAAGTGAAGGCCCAGAGGGTATAATATACTCTCAGTAGAGTGATCAAGGAGAGGATCCTGACCCAAGAGCATTTGATCCCCAACCTTGGCACAGGTCAAAATGGTGGCAGTAGGGGGAGAAACAGGCCCCAGTCCCCATCACAGATTTTATACACTGGCATTCAAACAAGGGCAGTGAAGTTACTTATGCCCAGACATGGCTTTGGCTACCCCAGCATACATGGATTTTTTACTATGTGAATGCAACAAACTTTGTCTAAAGTAAAAATCTTCATAGAATCATAGAATGCTAGAACTGGAAGGGACCTCAAGAGATCATCAAGTCCAGTCCTCTGCCCTCACAGCAGGACCAAACACCATCTACACCAGGGATGGGGAACCTCAGGCCCAGGGGCTGGATGCTGCCCCTGGCTTGCCTGGATCGAGCCCCCAAAGCTCAAGGCTGCCCCCCGCAGCATTGGGGAGCCCATGCTGGCATGTCAGCCCCCCACTGCCCCACCGTGGGGCTGGAGCACACAAAATCTACTAGCCTGGGCCCCCAGGTTCTGGTGTGTGAGGGGAATGTGGTGAGTGTCATTCTCTCTCAGTAGGGGGCCACACCAGTGAGTGCGGGTGGGGTTGTTTTGATTTTTTTGTGGGGTTTTTTTTTTCTTCTCACTTGTGTGTGGCCCCCACTGATTTTTCTGTGGGTCAGTGGCCCCCACCCCAAAAAAGGTTCCCCACCCCTGATCTAGACCATCCCTGACAGAGGTCTGTCTAACCTACTCTTAAATATCTCCAGTGATGGAGATTCCACAACCTCCCTAGGCAATTTATTCCAGTGTTTAACCACCCTGACAGGAAGTTTTTCCTAATGTCCAACCGTAACCTCCCTTCCTGCAATTTAAGCCCTTTGCTTCTTGTCCTATCATCCAAGGCCAAGAACAATTTTTCTCATTCCTCCTTGTAACACTCTTTTAGATACTTGAAAACTGCTACCATATCCCCTCTCAGTCCTCTCTTCTCTAAACTAAACAAGCCCAATTCTTTCAGTCTTCTTTCAGGTCATGTTTTCTAGACCTTCAATCATTTTTGTTGCTCTTCTCTGGACCTTCTCCAATTTCTCCACATCTTTCTTGAAATGCAGTGTCCAGAATTGGACACAATACTCTAACTGAGGCCCAGTCAATGCACAGTAGAGCAGAAGAATGACTTCTTGTGTCTTGGTCACAGTACTCTTGTTAATACATCCCAGAGTCATGTTTGGTTTTTTTGCAACAGTGTCACACTATTGACTCATATGTAGCTCATGGTCCACTATGATCCCTAGATCCCTTTCTGCAGTACTCCTTCCTAGACAGTTGCTTCCCATTCTGTATGTGTGAAACTGATTGTTCCTTCCTAAGTTCAGCCTCCTGTGATTAGATATTATTCTAATACCTTAATCCACATGGGACTTGTATGAGCAAATTGACATCTTTTCATCAGTGTTAACAGCCAGGTGACCAAAGCAACCTAGTTATTCTTTCATATTAACTGAAAGACTGTAAGGAATCAGCCTCGCCGCTATTGTTCCTCGATATATGCTTTTATTGTGCACCCACCCAGATCCCGAGTAGTATCTACGGGATGCTTTGTCCCAAAATCCATTCCGATCACTTCGCCTCAGCGGATCGTGCCTGGAGCACTGGGCGTGGGGTAGGGGGACTCGGGCCCGCCCACTCTCCCAAGTCCCGACCCAGGGCCCTAAGGCAGGGAGCTTGCTCCCTGCTCAGCGGGTGGGGTAGTAACCCCTAAACTCACCCGCTCTCGGGTTACCCGGCCCCGCTCTAGGCCACTTCCTACCCCGCCCCCTTCTGTCCTCTCTCCGACCGCGTCAGGTCCCGGTTACCTCACTTGGTGCGGTCCCTCTCCTCCGACCGACCTCCGTCGCCCTCCTCTGCCTCGGGGCTGTCTCCATTTTTAAAGTCCCTGCCGTCTCGGCGGGTGACGTCATCGCCCGGCGTCCTCCAGCTCCCGCATTCGGCCCTGACGTCTTCAGCCAGCGCTCCGGGTTCAGGGCGTCTGGCCGTGATGTCATCCCTCTGCACCGACTGGTTCTCCTGGCCAGCGTTCTCAGCGGTGGGGGCTGGCCGGGGTAGGTCTATGGCCGTCCGCGACTCCCACGTGGCGGCCCCGACCGCTTCCCCGCTGGTCTCCCTGGCCCCCGTTTCCCTCTCCTGAGGCTCCCTCAGGCTCTCCTGAGTGCGGGGTTGCGGCACCCCATCACAGACTCATCATCATTTAAGCATTTAAGTTTAAATGTGGCTGATCTTAAAATAGTTCTGATCCAATGCAAAATTCTCTCTAGTTTCTGGGGATCACAGAAAAATAAAAAAGCTGATCTTATAGGGCCTACACAAAAGCCAAGCCTTGTCGTAGTCACTTAGATTGCCACCTTTTTCTGGTTTCTTGAGACTGTCCTGATTTTTAAAGGTCTCTCTTACAAGTTGCAGGATGTCAAAACCCTCTAATTTAAATGTGGTTAATAATAAATCACCATCAGTCTACAAGGGGGGGAAGCTCTTGCTTATGACAGGCAGTATTGTCACAACATTGCAAAGCGATGGTACTATGATGTGACACACAGGACAAGTCTCCAAATGTAGAAGCAGCAGGATTGCTTTAGCAAATGTTTTCCCTAGAGCTGTGTCTAAGCCAGGGTTGGGAAACCTAAGACCCGGAGGCCGGATGTGGCCCCCAGCTTGCCTGGATCTGGCCCCTGAGGCTTAGGGCTCCTCCCTCCAGCATTGGGGAGCCCACACTGATGCTCCAGCCCTCTGACACTCCCCTGACACTCCCCAGCTCAATCTACTAGCCTGGGCCCCACTAAGCTCTGGTGTGCGAGGAGAAGGTAGGGAGTGTCTTTCTCTTTCTCAGTTGGGAACGTGTCAGTGGGGGGGGGAGGCTGACTGATTTTTCTGTGGGTCAGTGGCCCCTGACCCAAAAAAGGTTCCTCACCCCTGCTCATCTGACCAGGTCCTTAGGGCAGAGTGTTCAGGCATATTTGCTGCAGAGCCCCTGCTTGGACATGTGCTGGCATTGGGCCTGACCCTGTACTACTGAAATTCATGGGTGTTTTACCATCAACATAAGTGAGCATAGGATCAGGCCCATTGGCACTGATAAGGGTTCACAAGTTGCAGCAAACACATGAAGCTGTGTCCATTCCATGAACTCCAGGTGAGAGCCAAGAGAGAAACTTAAGATAGGCAGGGAAAGGAATGATATATCTACAGGATCATGAAGCTAGAGTGTGACTCAGGCCACGGTACCAACACGGGGGGAGTAAGAACCCCCACTCCCACAGAGAATCCTGGAGGGCTTTCTCCCTAAGGAGACATTGTAGGGAATCCTGGGGGTTCTGCCAATTAGGGGAACCATTTCTAAAGCCTGTTCCCCAACAGTAAGCCAGGTTCTGTACAGAGATAAATCCTCCGGGGGAAGAGAACCTCCTGCAAAGAGCAAAGTCCCATCTGGAGACAGCAAGTCACACAAACACTGGTATTGCCTCCATTGCATGGTATGGAGACACCAGGCCAGGTCCAGGGGTAGTGGAACTATCTGGGGCCAATCACAATGCTGTGAAAAGTCCTTGTGTGGATCAGCTATGGGCCTGAGACTGTCACTAGCTAGGGGAGGGCATACAAGACACCCCCTAAAAGGTGCTTTGAAGTGGGCAGTTCCCACATTGAGAAAGAAGTGCCCCTGGATTGCCCCCTGGGGGTATCATGCAGGAACCTTCTGCTCTGGTTGAATGGAGGATGCAGACACATGGAGAGACCAGAGTGAGGGAGTGTGGAGCTGAGGTGCTGACCCTGCACAAAATGCCCATTCATGATTCAGGGATTCCTGGAAGCCCTCATAGGCCCCCAATGCTCCCTGCTGCATCAGCTGCACTTTCTCTTCCGAGTCTCCCCTCCCGTGTGGCTGGGATCAGAGTTTGCGTAAACTCCTTAAGCACTGGGAGACAAGGGGCAGCTTTTGTTGCGTGAGGGGGTTTAACCTGTGTTTAAGAAATGGGGATTTAGCTGAATGATCTGTACACAGAGCAAGCACAGAGTTAGGGCTTTTGTAAGCCTTGCGTTAATCAGGGACAGGAGCCACTGAAAAGAGCAATGTTGAATGGGAGCTAACTTCTCACCAGCTCCACCTCAGGGGTCCTCAGCAGGCAGGGAGACAGACGAGTACCACTCAGGACTCCTGGCAGGGTCTGCTTAACACAGTCTGTGGCCTCCCTCTTATTATCCCCGAAGGCTTCCATGTCCAATGCAGCTGACAGCTCTTGACTGTTGCCTTCTAGGTCTGATAGCTCCTCTACCCCCGCTTCCTTCGAGGTCGCTACCTGTGCCAAACCCAGAGGAACAATTTCCGTTCTTGGGTGCTCAGCAGCAGCCTGATGGTGTCACTGAGGGTCTGAGATTTTAAATGACGTGCAGCAAATATACTGCAACACCTGGGACTTCCTGGCTGTCCTTGTGCTGCCCCCCTTGGCCACTCAAAACTTCTCAATGAGTGTAGAGAGAACATCCAGATTTTCCTGTGGGAAAGCACAGGCACCTCTCACTTGAATGAAAGGAAAACCTCCATTACTTGTCAGCGTTTTAAGGCTCCTGAAACATGGAGCAGCTCTGACTCCATCCAGGAGCAGGCAGGGGTGCAACATACACACTAGGCAGCATGTTACAATGGATAACAAATCTCTAGCAACTTCATCTGAAGATCACACAGTGTTCTGGAAGCATTTATTAAAACCTCAGTCCTGGCCTTATAAAGGTGGTGATGAGTGCTACTGTCCCCATTTTGCAAATGGGGAAACTGAGGCACAGAGCAGGGATGTGACTTGTCCAAGGTCGCACTGCAAGTCATTGGAAGAGACAAGAGGAGAATCCAGGAGTGTGAGATTCCTAGTACCCCAGCATTGGCTACACAACATGCCCTCTCTCATGAAAAGTTTCATACCATTCTTGCCATCCCGCGTTCTCTCCAAATCTGGGTTACAAAGAGTGAGTCTACTGCACCCATAGCTCGAAATAAGCTACTCTTATTTTGAGTTAATTTCAAAATAGCTCATTTTGTAATTTGGCGCTATCTACACAGCACTTATTTTGAAATAAATCACTATTCTGAAATGTCCCTTAATCCTTGTGGAATGAGGTTTGCAGGGACGTCGGAATAGCAAGCCCGTTATATTTTGAAATAATGAGCTTGTTTCAAAGATGCGGAATAGCTATTTCAGGATACCAGAAGTACCCCGAAATAGCACCGCAGTGTAGAGGTACCCAAAGGGATTTTCTTATCCCTGACACATCAGCAATGAGCGGCCAAAGGTGTTCATGTCCCCTGCACACATGGATGAGATGGAGGGGCCAAACAGAGCCGCTTTTGGGTTCCAGAAAGGGGAACCTCAAGCTTTCATTTTAAACAATCCTTTTCTTTGAGACTAGCCTTGGAAATATAACAGTAAACTGACAATTAAGTGAATGGGATATGCAACTTGGCTTCATGCTACAGCAGAAGCTGGGTCACCCACCGATCCACACGCACATGCCCTTCTCAGGGGAAATGAGTCATAAAATCTGAGGTGCATCCCAGAAGATCTTCTCCCTGCTCCTCCTCACAATTCTCCACCCTCGTCCTGCAATCACCATGGGCAGAAACTGGTTGTGTTTGGAGGCAGGCAACTAAACATTGTTCCTAACTAGCCATTGTTCCTAACTAGCCCCAAAATGCCTCTGCTGTCTCTGCTCATGCTCAGCCCCCTGAGTCCTGCAAGGAGAACTCTCTTCTTATATCCCCATCTGTGTCAGGAAGAGCACATGGGGGAGGCATGTTAGGAAAACTTGGGCTCTCTCATCTGCTATTCCAGTGGTTCCCAACCTGTGGTCTGCAGACCCCTGGTGGTCCACAACAGTACTGTAGGGAGTCTGCAGAAAGTTTAAAAGTAAGGATCGGGCCCATTGTGGGACTGGGACTTTCCACCAGGGGATTCTTGCCTGGGGCTCACTGTTTGCGACCATCTCCCCGCTTCCAGTCCCGTGGTGGGCCCGATCCTTATTTTTCTTTCCCTTTTCTTTTTTTTTCTCCCCCAGGGCTCTATGCCCGGACATGGATGGGCAGGGGATGGACAGGGCGGGAACTGAGGAAGGGATGGGCCAAGGGACATGCTGGCCACCGCATTATCAAGTAATGGAGTTTGAAAACAGCTATATTGTTTGGGGGGTCCATAAAATTTTAATAGATCGAAAAGGGGTCCGTATGCTCAAAAAGGTTGGGAACCACTGTGCTATTCCAAGGGGACCTTAGTCCTTCTCACCGCCCCCCTACGCCCATTGGCAGACTGTCTTTTCTCTTCCCCTTCATTTCTCCCACTGCCCTGTGCTTCCACTCAGCACAGCCTCAGTCAAACTCCTTAGGACCCACAGCCTCAGGACATCTCCAAGAGGAAGAAACATTGTGTGGGAGTGAGAAGAGCCAATAAATACAGGATCTTTGCAGTGGTAGGGCTCTTATGGACCTCTCTGTTTTGCTGTTTCTCAGGGATTCCCAGAGAGAGAAGGCTTCCCAGCCACCCCAGCTGCAGGAGGGAGCCCAGGGTTCCTGATGCAGCCCTTAGTGATAATTGCTCTTGCTTCCAGGCAAAACAATGGTTTAATTATCATCATCATTTTCTCCACTCCAACAACCTGCTTGTGAGGGGCGCTGACTGACTCACAGACAAAGCAGCCGCTGGCACCCAACTAACCACAATGGGCCCATTGTGCTGGAGATGGACACTGCTCAGTGGGAAGAACTGTACATTTGGAAGGTGCTTGTCATGGGTCCAGGTAAAGTCAGGAGGGAAATGCTCACCCTTTGAAGCAGGAAAGATTCCTAAGGATCCAGAACCTTCCCAGGCAGCCTCCATTGTGACTGGATCTGGATCCTTGGCTGGGCTTCTTAGAGCAGACGTCATACCCAGAACTAGCAATATCTCTTAGCATCAGGCATTGTCCTACTAGCTGGGCTGAGCCACGGGTGGGAGTGGAGCAGGGGATGCTCCAGATCTTTCAGTGTGGGCAAGGGGTAGCATTGCAGTCTACGGTGGGAACTGTGCACCAGGAGAGGCCAGAGTTGCAAATCCTTGGAGGGTGGAATATCAAACTGCAGTGATTTTGGCAGAAGCCATTCCTCCTCACCTCTCCCCAGGCCTGCCCCCTCCCAAGTCATGTGTCTCCTTCCTTCCTCCCTCCCAGCAGGGTCTCAATTCTGTTTGCCTTGCAATGATATGGAATTCAAATCCTTAAATCCCAGCAGTGTTACAAAATATGCCTTGTGTAAAACCCTTCATTCCTGCACCAGCCACTTAGCTGGAGCTCCCCTCAGAAGCCTCCTTCAGAATAAGAGCCTGGCTAAGGTTGAGTGGTTCTCAATGGGCCCTTGTATTCACTTACCTTGTTCCCAAGGATGAAGTGTCCTTCAAGAAGAAGTTAGATCCTCCTCTTATTAAAGAGAGAAGAGATTTTGTCACAGCAGCTCCAGTTGTGAAAGGATCTGCAGATATGGAAAGATGCAAAAAGCTAGCTAGGTCTCCCAACTTAGTTACCACTCACCCAGTGGCTAATGGAACCCTCTGACTGTGTGCTAAACCTCTGAGTTTGGTGTTCAGTGAAAGGAAGAGTCTGAGGGATGCCCAGTGATCACTGAAATCAAGCCAGCCGTATAAAAGGCTGATTTGGCAAAAGTCCTCAATTTCAGCTCAGAATTACTTGGCAAAGAGAGGTTTGGTGGGCATAGGAGATTTCTGGGCTGCACTGGAATTCCACAGAAATACCCTGGTTATGAAGCAGAGACTGAGGAAATGACTATAGGGCGTGCCCATAGCAGGCTGGAATTTAGTCAGTTGCATGACAGTTTTTGATGTGGGACAGAAACATCATGGGCACGTTATTGAACAGTTCTTGGGAAAGGCCAAGGGGCAGCCGTTTGGAAGTGAGGGTCAAAGGCGAACAGATCTCATTTTACAGAAAGATATTGATGGGATGTGGAGTTCTTGGCCAATGTAGCTTGCTGGTGAATCTGACAAGACAAGAAGAAGGAGGACCCACCCCATCACAGCTAAAAACTGAAACTTGGGGCACAGGAAAGGGTACAAGTACTCACTGCAGCCCGAATCCAGGAAGTCTGCTTAGAAAATGAACATGTCCAAGATGGTAACATACCTTTGCCCAGCTGAACAAAGAGGAATTGTAGATTAGGCTCAAAGCTCCCTGAACTCAGCTGAGTTACCCAAGCAAGGAATCTGAGCCCTTCCCTCTTCATATTTTCTACACATTTAAATGAGATTCCAAAGTCCTCTTTTAGTGGACTGATTTCAGGCTCCAAAGGTTACCACGAAGAGTCTTTACCTGAGATCCCCAGGGACAATCTGGTCCCTGGGCCAGAGAGTGTATTTACCTTGGTGATCTGAATTCACTTTGTTCAGCTGGAGTTAGAATGTCTCCTGTGGGGAATGTGACTGTCTTGCCTTTGGCAGTGAACATCATAAAAGGCTGCCTCTGTTCCAGGTCTATAATTGTATCCCAGAGGCACTGTGCACCAAGGCTAGGATGTTTGGTGGTTACTAACGCGATACCTGTCCTTTGATGCTCCATAGCAAGAGGAAAGGGCTGCATCCCCAGTTCACTCTCTCTACATTTGCATCAGGGTACTTTACAAATCCTAACCATATTTTCACTTTAGAAAAGAAACAACCGCCACAGGATAGCTGTGTGTTGTTCATCTGACTGGCAGACACACAGCGGCCCAGCCAAGACCTCAGGGTGCAATAGCAGGGCGCAGAGTGGGCGGGTGGGCTGGGGGGAGGGAGGGAGGGATGGGGTTGGGGAAGCAAGTGAAGCGCATTGGCAGAGCAGTACATGTGGGAACCCAGTGCTGGACCAGCAAGTGGTATGCAAACTGGGATGGAGGAACAGCAGAGCTGCAGGGGGGAGGGATGGCTGTCCAGCATCTCCGTGCACTCTGCCTAGTTCTGAGGGCCAGGCCCTCATGCTTTCATAACCAAATTCACTTACAAATTCTAACAGCCGATGCATTTGTTAATCCCGGGGGCAGGGCTTGAAAGCAACCTGGCGGCTGCTTCTCCCCTGAGCTCTTGGGTGGGAGTAGGGAAGAGCCAGAGCATGGAAGACACAAATATCACCAGGGCCCTGCCCTCTCTCCATCCCCCCCACCCCCTTTAGTATCCATTCAGAGATTGCTGCCATGGAGCCAGGTCTCTCTGCATTTGAGGACACACGGAGTTTTTCCAAAAGCAGGGAGTGGCACTCTGCCCACTTCCTCTGCTGCCACCCCCCTCCTTTCCATGCTGCCGAACGCTAATGAGCAAGGCCCAGTTACACAATAAGAAGCTTTTATACTTCACTAATCGGCCCAAGAGCCCACTGGCTGGCTCCCCCTCTTCCCACCCCCCTCGCTCTCCCCTGCCAGCCAAGAGGCCACTTGCTCCCTCCCTCCCACTCCTCATCTGCCTTTTGTATTTTTAATGGGGGCCCTTGCTTGTTTTGAGCTGACTTAATTAAAAAGCCGCTGTGAGTGATGCCTTGTGACGGCCTAATCCCAACCTGGTGACTCTACAAAGCTTTCGCCTGGTTTTCCCCCTGCTCCACTCCAGCCCTGCTTGCTCCCTTACAGTCTGTGTCAGGTCTCTGCTCCGGTGCCCCCCAGCTGCAGACGCTGACCCCTCCAGGACGATTTGGCTTCTTGCATCTCCCCGGTAAGTATTCGCGATTCTGAGGCTCATGCTCGTAGTAACCGAGATGTTAAACCAGGCCCCCTGCCTGCTCCCAAGGTCAACAAAGGATCGTGCCCTATACAGCCAGTTCTCTGGGGCTTAGTCCAGTCATGGTTTGAAATGCCCTAAGCAAGACGGCTCCCCTTCCTTCCCTTCCCAGCCTGATAGACAACAAGCAGGGGGAAACCACTGTCATGGATGGAGTGGCTTTGACCTGACTAGTTCTAGAGAGACTGGCTTCACTGACAGGAAGGGCTGGGAGACCTACTGGACAGAGAGCCCTGTGCAGATGTTGCTGCCAACCTGCCAGTCCCCCTCCTGCAGCAGAAGCTGCTCTAAGGAGCTTGGCGGAGACCTTTGTGTTTGCAGCTCATCCTCCCTGTTGCATATTGACAACCAGCTGCCTTTTGTGGCTGCCTATCTGGGCTGTGCCTCAGTCCCTGAGTTACCTGCAGCTGCTCCTGGGAGCTTTGGGAACAGAGCATTTGGGTTCTGAGGAGGGAAGGTCTGTTTGTCTGTTCAGAACACTCCCTGCTGGTTCTGTTCAGCTCCTAGGCTAGCCCCAGTAACACCTCCGCTGGTCCCTCCGTGGAAATGGATCTGACTTTTCAAAGAGGAGTTGAACAGCAAGTCAAGCAGAAACATCAGCCTGCCTCCGGGAGAGAATAGGGTGCTGGGCACAAACATAATGAAAGGAGTCCTACTGTCTGTGGGTGGGAGTTGGTCAGGAGAATAATTTGCTCTTTCGTGCATTCAAACTAGGATGCATGCATTCAATCATGCATTCAAAACATGCATTCAAACTTCACAGCTAGGATTTGGGCAATAAGATGAAACAGGGGCTTTTGCCTGTCAGGGAATGGAGGAACTTGAAGGAGTGGATCATGCATGGAAGACAGGCTGTGTTGTTTTGACATCTAATGATTTGAGGTCCAAGCACAGAGATGACCTGCTATTCATGACAGGAATAGCAGCAGGTTCTGCAATTCAGGATCCAAGTGCATTGGCAGCATGGTACCGGGTACCACAGGACTGAATTACCCACTTGTCCATGGGGGAATGAAACAATTCCTAGACAGACTGGGAAGTTCTTCTCCCAGTTAGACTTGTGCAGCAGCCCCAATGAAGTCAGAAAGTTGCTCCACAAGATGGAATGCACTCTGTCTCCTTTGGGATTAAGAGCTTGATATAAATAGAACATATTGTTGCTCTTCATAAAATTTCAGGCAGGTCGGGGGAGCTGCTCTCACATCAAGAGAACGAACTCAAGATATTGGCTCAGATTACAGAAGGGGTTTCTGTGCATTCCTCTTCATGTTCCTGCAAAACTCTTGTGAATGAGGTGTAACCCTTGTCATAGAGCATGGAGAGCCCTGGAGTTAGAAGGGGGAAGGCGCCTTCCTGGGAGTTGATCAACCCTACTAGGCACACCTGGCAGCAAGAAACATGCAACTGGCCAGCCTGGAAAGACTCTTCCAGCTTTCTAGAGGTACTATAGAGCTGTGTGAGGTATCCACCAGAAACCTATCTGGTCGTGGGACTAGTTGACATTATTCTTAGCATATGCACAACATACCTCAGGTGGCATGTGACCAGGATTCAATATTGAATTTGGTCTGCTGCCTCGAATCACTCCAGCTGCTTCATGACCACAGAGGTGTTTATCTTTCATGAATGAACAAGATGGAACCTGGCTGACTGAGCTCATGTAGTCTGTGGTGATGCCCTCCAGGATCTCATTCTCGCTCAGAATACAAAGTTTGCCAATACTCCAGCAAGGAGCTCAGCGTCCCTGAAAAATGAAGCACAGGGAGCCTGAAGAAAGACACCCAAATTCAAGGACTACTTTGGCAAACTTTAACCTTTACCTTTCATATTTATAGAATCTCTTGATTTCCATGGGCAGAAGGTGGCATTATTATCTCAACTAAGAATGGGGGAGGTTGGCATCCTATTTATATCGTATCTCCAGACAAATTCTTCAACTTTTCTCCTGACTCCTGTAGAGGTGGGTGCGATGCAGGCTGAGTTCACGCCAGGGCACAGCTACCTGGCTGTTATCCAGGGCAGGTGTTGGGGCTGGGAAACACTTTGGAAATGCTTCTCCAGCTTTTAATGTGGGATTCTTCCTTGTCTCTTTCAGTGTCCTGTGGACAATAAGGAAGCAGCATGTCTGCAATAGTGAGTACTTCCTTTGCTCAGCTTTGTATGTCCCCTCTCTAGCTGCATGAACAGAGAACTCTGCCAAGAATGGGCCATTGCTCTCCGTTCTCTAACAGAGCCGGGGAAAGCCAGCTGGGCTGTAAACATTCCTTATCCAGAGTGCCAGGGCCAGGTGAAGTGCACAGCAACCTGACTCCCCAATTCCTCCACCAGCTGGGTGGTGGTGGGGTGTCTCAGGCTGGCAGTCAGGTTGGATCAGCGTTGATGTTAATGGGCATACACACAGACTGATGCTGTTCTCAAAGGTGATGGTGGTGGGGCAGTGATCTAGTGGCTTGCCATGCAAGTATTTATGTGGTGTTCACTGCACCAGTCATGGCTGAAGTGTTAGCTCACACATTATGGAAGCCATGGAAACAGCTCAGTGCAATGGAGTGCAACATTCCTGCTGGCATTCCGCTGCCATGACTGAATCAGATCCACACCTTGTCTGCAGCCTAGGTGCCTTCCAGGCCCATTTCTCTTCCTGCTATAGAGCCTACAGCTCTGGTCATGAGGGAAACTCATCTCCTCCCTGCCTCCCTCTCCCCAACACTTCTGGTGGCACCAGCGCCTTCTGTTTCTCAAGCTAACAGCGAGACCCCCACATCATTTTCTATAGAGCTTTAGGGGGCCACTCTTGGGTGGCAGAACTTCTACCTCTCATGGCTGGCCAAGTCTGTTCTCTGAGCAACTCCCATTGGCCCCGTGCACTCCTGTGGCCCACAGTGACACAGCAAGGACCATGTTTCTTCAGGGTTTTCCTCAAAGGCACCCACAAAATCAAGCCAGGCCATTTGCCTGGGTAATCACGTGTCAACGAGGGGTTTGTGTGTAAGGAGTAAAGGCATTTGCCAGTCTCACAGACATGAAGCCTTCTTTCACATATAAACTAGTTTTACTGTGTCAGTCCATGCTAAGTGCAGGAGCTTAAACAAAGTGGCAGAGGGAACCTTCTCCCTGTTCATCCTTGACACGGGTCCAACTGCAACCTCTTTCCCTATATAAACCAGAACCTAATCCTTCCACTTCTCATGGTCTGAAGGAGCCCTTCCCCTCCTGTCCCCAACACAGACCCCATTACCTCCCCCAAAGGGGCCTTCCCCCTCCTGACCCCAACACAGACATCATTACCTCCTGCAGTCTGAGGGAATCCCCCCTCCTGACCCCAACACAGACCCTAATACCTCCCCCAGGCTGAGGGAGCCCCCCCAACTCCCATGATGACCCTGTTACCTGTGCTGGATAAGTGCAGGGAGCTGGCATCGCAGATGTTGCTCTGGGCACAGTAGGCATCTCTGCTCTCAGGGCTTGCTGCATGCACAGACCCACCCCAGGCCTGGACCAGCTAGGGCCGCGGCACTTACTAGGGTGAGTCTTGCCAGGCGGTCTCATCTAGCTGCGATTTTGCTCCCAGACTGGAACGTTCCGGATTGTCTCTGAGGAGGAGCAAGCCCTTCGCACCAAACTCGAGCGACTCACCACCAAGGACCATGGCCCCATCTTTGGAAAGTGTGACAAAGTCCCCCTGCACACCATGCAAAAGGTGAGTGCCACGGCATGGGAAGGTGGCAGGGGAGCCCAGGCCTGTGCAGCGGTCACATGACCAGGGGGCTGGGAAGCAGGGAGCAGAAGGTATTAAGGAGGTGGGAACAGAACATATGCTCCTTTGAACCATCTGAGGCTCTGCCCCTGCTCACCATCCCCTACTACCTATTGACGCTCCCTGCCCCACATTGCTCCCGTTACGCAGACAAGACGTGGTCATTCCCCACCTCCACAGTGCTGCTGATCATGCTGGCTGCTAGATGCTTCTGAGTACCCAGCTGGGGCAGAGCGCCCTTCAACAGCTGGCCTGGTTGTGTACAATATATGCACGGTGGTCTATTCTCCTGTGGCTTGTACCCCGCCACCACTGCCACATGGCAGCATGCACAGACCCACCCCATGCTAGCAGAGGGCAGGGAAAAGTGGCTGTCTGGGGTGGTGCTTTAACCCCATCGCTGCCAGGGCATGCATGCAATCCCTTTGCAGTATTTCTGAGGGAGCAGGAAAAGGCTGCCCCCACAAATGAACCCATGGGGTGGTGAAAGAAGGAGGGGCAAGTCAAGTGTATGGGAGAGGCAGGTGGCACAGTCTCAGCCATGAGACAGCTAGGGAAAGGCATGACAGAAGAGAGGGATAAGGCATTGTATTGGAGCCGTTATGGGTCCCCTCCAGCAGAGTGAGGAAGGGGATTAATTTGCTCTGATCTCAGAGGAAATCCTCCAATGGATCCTTTGTCTGAGGGAGCTGCTCTGCTGGCTTCCTCACAGGAGCCTCATTTAAGGAGGAGCAATGGGACACTGAATCCCCACAGAGTCACCAGCACAGCTGCCTCCCTCCGTAATCTGGAAATTGTGCAGCGATGCGGCCAGTAGGTCACAGGCTAACTCGGAGTACAGGCCATGACACAGAATCTGCCAAGCAAGGCAGAGACACGTCCCAAATCCTCCACCCCAGAGCAGGGCCTGGAGCACAACACTGCTCTAGGGAGGGAGGGAGGCCAAGGGGGAGCAGGCATCTTTGCACCTCTCAAGGGGATCTGACAATGCTCAAGGAAGGCAAATAGTGAAAGGGGGGGTGGGGTCTTTGGCAGAGCAAGGTGGAGCCCCAGAACTGGGATAGCAGCAATGTGGGGCTGCAAAGGTGCTTTAAGGCAGGGCTGAAGTGCCATGGAAACGCCTTAGCTAGATTAGGTTAATCAGAAGGGCATTCAAAGAGCAGGGAAGAGGGCATCTGTGTTTGGCACAACAAGGCAGTAATTAGTGATACCTGACTCTGTTCTGCCTACCTGCAGCCAGATACCCATTTCATGAGCAGTAACAGCCCCTCACTAATGTCAAATCTAGAACTGCCCCTTGGAGCTCAGGTATCCTAAGCCACCCTTTCTTGCAGCTGCTGCTAATGCAGGGGAAGAGGCAGCCAGTCCCTCACTGGAAGCTTGGAGGCCAGGACACTGAGAGTCCTGGGCCCAGGGTGACTGGACAGGCTGGCAGGCCTTCTCTCTCCTAGGGTATGTCTAGACTGCATCCCTCTGTCGGCAGAGGGATGCAGATTAGGCTGGTCGACACTGCAAATGAGGCAGGGATTTAAATATCCCGGGCCTAATTTGCATAAAAATGGCTGCTGCGTTTTGCTGACTCAGCACTTGTCTGCAAAAAGCGGCAGTCTAGAGGGGGATCTGTGAGAAAGAAAGCGTTTTTCAACAGACAAGGTTTACAGGATCTGTTGAAAAATGCTTTCTTTCTCGACAGATCCCCCTCTAGATTGCCGCTTTTTGCAGACAAAGTGCTGAGTCAGCAAAACACGGCAGACATTTTTATGCAAATTAGGCCCCGGGATATTTAAATCCCTGCCTCATTTGCAATGTCGACCTGCCTAATCTGCATCCCTCTGCCGACAGAGGGATGCAGTCTAGTCATACCCGTACAGTTGAAATGGGAGTGTCTGGGGGCCAGTAAAGCAGCAGTAAATGGCACATGAAGTCACCAGCAGGGGCCTGCACTTTGGGGGTGCTTTGTTTTGGCCATGTAGTTGTGGGTCCAGGCGCCTCACTTTGAGTCTAAGTACTGCTACTGCTGCATCAGGCCCCTGTCTCCTGCCACCCCACCCCTTAGGCAAAGGACGAGCTGAACGAGACGGAGGAGAAGCGGGAGTCAGCCGTGAAGGAGCTCCGGGAGCTGGTGCATGAGAGAGCCAGCGGGGGCGAGGATGTGTGCAAGGCAGTGGCAGAGAAGGTGAAAGGAAAGGATGACAGCTTCTTCCTTCGCTTCATCCGTGCCCGCAAGTTGACGTCAACAGAGCTTATGAGCTACTGAAAGGTGCAGCACTCCTTTCCTCTTCCTAAGTTCCCCTGGGCCCCAAGCTGGGGGCAAGGCCACCCCTGGCCTGTTATTATGGGGCTCCATGCAGGATCCATCCCCTCCGTCTGACACCCTGCGGAGTGCTGATGTCCTGCAACGCTCTAGATGGTGGCGAGGATCCTGTGGCCATTTTCCCCAGTGAATCCAGCTGTTGCCAGGGTGCGGCTGTAAGGGGAAAGGGTAAGAGGTGGGATGAAGGACTCGAGGTTGTGGGACAAGCAGATGGTGCCAGAGGGGTAGGCCGGAGCAGTGAGGTGCTCAGTTCCTCTGGAAGCTCTTGCCCTAGGATTCCAACAGACAGTGGCCACTGAAGCGTCTCTGTGTTCTGACCTGGCGGAGGCAGGTTGGGGTGATGCAAAGGGGGCCCCAGACTGTGGTGGCCAGGTCCACAAACCTCTGGGCGCTGGTTGGCTCTGCCTCCGGGCTCCTTTGTTTCTGTGTCTGGGATAACGAGGCAGTAATTAGTGGTGCTGGATGGGAAGAGAAGCAGAAGCTGCTGGCAGAGGAGGCATTTTGTCCATTGGCATTTTCCCAGGGTGAGTTTCCTCATTTCATGCCTGACAGCTTTTAATAGCTACAGGATGCCAGGGAAAGTGGGACTTGGGGGTAGGGTCTGGCTATAGGAGAGTACAGCAAGTCACCCAGCAGAGAAGGAACAAAACAATCCTACATCATCAAAACCACTGAGCAGGCTCCCAAGATTGAGAGGGACCATGGGGGGGAAGGCAGATGGGGCTCTTGAAATAAGGAAGTGCTGGGGAAGGACAACTGTGGCTGCCAAATGGGGAGAGTTGTGATGCATCAGGCAGGAGCAGGATTTTAGCTGCACTGGTTTCAAACTAGGCATCTTCAAACTCTTGGGTACCAAGTAGGAAAGAAGGGAAATGTTCTGTGCTGAGTGGTACTTCTGAATCTCAACTGAGTAGAACTCAGTGCACAGTCAACCTGTGGAACTCCTTGCCAGAGGATGTGGTGAAAGCTAGGACTTTTAACAGGGTTCAAAAAAGAGCTAGATAGATTCATGGAGGTTAAGTCCATCAATGGCTATTAGGATGGGTAGGAATGGTGTCCTTAGCCTCTGTTTATCTGGAAATGGGTGACAGGGGAGGGATCACGTGAGGATTACCTATTGTGTTCCCTCCCTCTGGGGCATCTGGTCACTGCTGGCAGACAGGATACTGGGCTAGATGGACCGTTGGTCTGACCCTGTATGGCCATTCTTATATTCTTATGTGGCATTGGCCTGACTGCAGCTGGTAGATTCCTCTTGGTATAGGGCTTTGCCCTGTGGAGGACCATTCACTTGTACAGCGAGTTTAGAGTTCTCTGCCCTCTTGTGACTGACATGGACCAGGCCTGATTGGAGCTTTGGATGTGGGTCTTTAGGCAACTGCACCCTATCCTGCATCAGGCACACATAAGATCCAGCAGCATCTAGAACCAAACTCCCTGGCTCTCTATTCATCCCCTCTCCTTGGAGTCAGAGCCAGGTCCTGGTGCTGACATCAGGAAAGGGAATTTGTTCTTATCCCAGACCCCAGCATTCTCTCTGTCTCTGACTCCAGGCTATGTAAACTTCCGTCAGCAGTACCCAGAACTCTTTGATAACCTGACGCCTGAAGCTGTGCGCAGCACCATTGAGGCTGGCTACCCCGGCATCCTGGCCAGCAGGGACAAATACGGCCGAGTGGTGATGCTCTTCAACATTGAGAACTGGGACTACGAGGAGATCACCTTTGATGAGGTCAGTTCAGCCGTGCTGCTCCGACAGTCAGAGCTCCACTTCCCATGCACTCCAAAGGGTGTCAGATCCCGGGCTCCTCTTTCCCACCCCTCCCACTCTGGGCATCAAGGTCTAAGCAAAGCTCTTTCCCCCAAGCTTGATGTTGGTAGGTAATATCCCAGGCATCTCTGCTTGTATGGACAGAGCATGTTCCAGCCTAAGGGAACCCTGAACACATTCTGCAGGCAAGGAGAAGCAGGTGTCACAATGCTAACAGCACTTAGCTTGGTTCATATGCAGAGCTCAGAGTACTTTACAAAACAAGGTCACTATTGCTGTCCCCATTCCACAGACAGGGGAAAGGACTTGCCCAAGCACACTCAGCAGGTCAGGCGAGTCTGCACTAGTGCAACTTACATGTTCTCTTGACTGGTCTGGATTCATATGGTGCCCCATCTTAGACTCCCCTCTGAATTTGGCTCTGTATTCATGGGAATTGCTAATGCAGCATTGAAATGCATGGGCCGCTGGTGTGGAATAGGGCAGCAGTTTAACAGCACACAGCAACGCTGCATAATGTGGATAAGAAGAGAGGAAGAAAGCATAATACAGGCAGGCATAACGTAATTGGCAGAGCTGGAATTTGAACGGGACACAGGGGCTAATACTCTGACTCTGCAGAACCATGCCAGGGGATCCATAGAGGCTGGACTCAACCAGGCCCTTGCACTTGCACGATAATGATTTCTGTCTCTCTTCCTCCGGTTCAGATTCTTCGTGCATATTGCGTTATCTTAGAAAAGCTGCTGGAGAATGAAGAGACCCAGATCAATGGACTCTGCATCATTGAGAATTTCAAGGGCTTCACCATGCAGCAGGCGTCGGGCATCAAACCTTCTGAACTCAAGAAGATGGTGGATATGCTGCAGGTGAAGCCATCCATCTGCTTCCCCCAAGTAGCAACAAGATGGGAATGCAGGCTTAAGTTACCCATAGGAGAGGGGACTCAAACAGTGGCAAACAAACCCTGAGGCATCTGCAGGGCTATGAGGAATCAGACTGGCCAGGGAAGGGATAAGACCAGGATAGCAGCACTAAGGTTTTTTAGTTAGAGAATATGCCTCCACATAGACAGGCATTACTCTCCATATTGGAGTGCTCCTCATTCAGTTCTGGCTCCCTCCAGGGATTATACTGGGCAGCTAAGACTCACTGGCTGATGCAAACATTGTTGCTGGAAGCAGCATCTTACAGAGAGGCTGAAACTAGAATGGTACGACAGGTTCAATAGAAGTTCATAATTCCTGCAAAGATGCAGCTCCACCTAGCAGATGTGGCATTCCCTGGGCTGCTCTTTGCCCTGCTTGGCAGTGCAAATTTGGTTGCCGTCACTGTGCAGGACCATCTTCTCATGCCCTCAGCCCCAGCAAAAAGTTCCTTCTGAAAGTCACCATCCCCACTATTATCCCAATTCAGACACTATTGGGCTGGACAAAGATTCATACTCAGAATGTGACTGATCCTGTGCTTTTGGAATTAGACCAAAGACAGAGGGGTCCAGCAGCTCCTGCCAGGAGAACCAGATTATAGAAAGGTATTTCTCCTGTAGTTGGGGGACCGTGAGTTGCCCTTGAGTTGCCACTGCAACCCTAGCAACTCCTTAGAACACAACTGGCTCTGTGCATTGGCAGAAGAGGATGCACACTCTGCAGTAGTAGGGTAACACAAAAGGGCCCTCAAGATGAATGCAAGAAGTGGGGTTTTAACAGGGAATAGGGGGATGGGAGAAGATGAGGAGGAAAGAAATTGCCCATCTGTGGTTACCATTTCCACCTGTGCCACAGTTGTCTTGCCCCTCCCATTTGCTGCTTTCTTGGTATGCCCATGCTGCCCATGTAACACTTTGTGTATGGGTTTGGGATCTGTAGGACTCCTTCCCAGCTCGATTCAAGGCCGTTCACTTCATCCACCAGCCTTGGTACTTCACCACCACCTACAACGTGGTCAAACCTTTCCTGAAGAGCAAACTCCTGGAGCGGGTGAGTGTGGGGGAAGAGCCCACATGAACTGTGCTTGCAGAAGCAGAGAGGGGTGGGGCCTGGGAACACACAGGCTCTGACCCAAATCAGGATGAAGCAAAGAAAACCCAAAAAGATAGAGCGATGTCTTTTGCATCTCTGGCCAGGAGTTTCTCTGCTCTTGGGTGGACTCTGCTGGTGCCAGACTAGGAAACAAGCAGTGACTCGCTAAATGGAGAAACCTCAAACCTGGTTTATCAGCCTCCCAGGGAGCTGCAGTGTTGCCTGTAGCCAGGGTTCTACTGAGCTCTTCCCAGCAACAGCTGGGCACAGGAGCTGGCAGCTATGTACAGAGACTGGCCCCTGTAAGAAAATGGGTCAAACATGGAGGGGTGTGTGAAGAGGTGGGGGTACCTGCTCACTGAATCAGGCTCACCATGCCCATGTGCATCATCACCATGCTAAGATCACCCCTGCAGCTATTTTCTTTGGGCACCAGCTGGGAAAACGAACTTGCCCCGCAAGGAAGAGCTGCTTGGGCAGCCCCTGGTTAGTCTGATGAGGGCCAACACCAGTCACTCACTGGTGCAGGCATCATCTGGTTTCCTCAGGGATGTGGCATGCTGTCTAGGCAGATGTGCTCCCATTTGTGAGTCTGGAAGCTCCCGTGCATGTTGCTATGCTCAGCTCTGTGTCACTCCTTCTTGCCTCACTCCAGGTCTTTGTGCATGGGGAGGAGCTAGAGTCCTTCTATCAGGAGATCGATGCTGACATCCTGCCAGCAGATTTTGGTGGCAACCTGCCCAAATATGATGGCAAAGCCACCGCTGAGAAGCTTTTTGGACCCCGGATCGAGGCCGAAGACACAGCTCTATAAAGCAAATCCCCTCCCTGCTTCCCCATATTATAAGACTAGAAACATCTGTCTAACCCAGCGCCCCTACCCCCTGCCTTACTGTAGCATTGATTGCACAATCGCTTGCGATGATAAACTCTGGGTGTGTATCTCCAAACATGCTCCTCACCCCTTCAAAAATCCATCAAGGATCTTCTCTCTCCAGCTGTCCAGCAGGGGAGCAAACCATAAACAATCGGTTCTGTCATGGCACCTCCTGAAGCTGCTAAGAGAAGGATAGGGCAGCAACTGAATGGAGAAAAGACTGTCAGGCTGGTCTCAGCCCCACCCTTCACCTGAACACTGGACCATGGCTCACCTCCAGCCTGGGAAGTGTAGTAGCTGCAAAGTGCCTTTCCCTGTGCTTGCTGGCTTGGCTTGTAAGAGTGCAAGTCAGTGGGAAAGCAGGGCTCCAAGGCCAGCATTTGCCCACCCACAGCAGGGTACTCGGAGGCCAGGCTAGTGACAGGTGGCTATAGCTGAAGGAGGAGAGCAGTGTGGTAGGAAAGTTGTAGGACAGTCTCCGGGTAGCTGGAAGAACTCCAAGCATCGCATGTGACTCTGTGGATGACACAGGCAGAGTCCATCACCACAGGAGGCCCCCAAGAAGCACTGTTTGAAATATGTACACAGCGAAATAAAGTGCACAACAGCAGGGATGCTTTGGATCCTTTTGTGGTCCCTGCCCCTCCACCACCCATAAATGGGCCAATGTGTTGTCATCGCCAGTCAGGAGGAGGCTAGATGCAGAGGCATTTGTAAGGGTCGGTGGAAGGTTGTGCTTAGGAGGATGCAGCGAGCACTCCTTCCTCCAGACACACCAGGGGAGCTGGCACAACAGAAGGGACACAGACACGTCAGGAACTACCACCCTCATCCTTTCTCACTGAAGAGGGCAAGGAGGGAATGTGTATGGAGCCTGAGCTCCCCAGTCTCCCAGTCAGGCTCCCTCCTGGCTGCTGCCCTTGCAGGGGATTCCCAGCCCCTTGCACTAGCACAAAAAGCTAGGATTGGGGGATGTGCAAATACCCAAGGCCTAGCAGGACCTGGGGAAAGGAGTTTCTTCTCTCTGCCCTAAGGCATGTTGGGAGAGGCAAGGGGTGGCTGCATGGTTAAGGTTAGTGAGGCTGCACTCAATGGCCCTGAGGAGGTCCCCACTCCATAGAGCAGTAATGTCAGCAAAATGGGGGAAGAGGTTAAATATAGGCCAGCTGGGGGGGAGGGGGTAGAGAGGAGAACAATGAGCTTCACACTCTGAGGATGCCTTTTGCCTCCCCAGCATTGCAGCAGAGCAACAACTTGCAAATTAGGAAGGGGCTGGGTAAAGAGCAACCAAGGCTGGGGTGACCCCCTACCCCCAAGATGCTAGCTTACTCCCTGATAGGAGGGAAGGAACTATTTGGAGAGGGGGCAGTTGGAAAGGGAGTGTGTGTGCTGTCTTTTCTGCCTTCAGCCCAGGGTAGTTCAAGCCAAGGGAAGGGAGGCTGGGCAGGTTTGTTTTATAAAACAGAACAGCTCAGACTGGATCACATTAAATGAGTTCATTGCAGGAGGACAGCAGACTCGTAAGAGTCTTAATCATGGACCCTTTGACTTCACTTGCCTCCAGGCAATAGGCACAAGTGGTGGGTGTCCAAAGAGAAACATGGTTTGGGATGAAGCCGGTTTTCCTCTGTCCCAAGCCTTTGTAGTCACCTTCTACCAGTGTTAAGCTACGGCTGTTGTCCCATCCCTCCCTCCATCCCCCCTCCCATTCTCAGCTCTCAGACTACACAGGGTACCCTTAATTTGCAAAGCAAAATAGCAGGGGGTCATCTGAACTGGTTGGAAATGGAGGATGCTGACAAGAGGCACATTCATCAGGGCACTGGCTCAGATTCAAACCAAACAGGATGTCTGCTCTGAAGCTGCAGGGAGGATGGGGCCTGTCTGAGCAGAGAGGGCTGGGGCTAGGTCAGCTTTCCCCAGCAACAGCACCCACTAGCGCTACACAACAGTACATGCAAGTCCCAGGATCACCCTCAGGCAGGATCCCTGAGGGGGTGATGGGACAGCAGTCAACTATCTTGGATCTGTTACTTTACTAATGCCCAGTTTACACTGCAAGATACAGCCCAAAGCTCTGGTAGGTCTGCCAGGAGCAGGCAGGTGAGAAGCCACTACTCCCCTTTCAATTTCCATCAACCAGTTCATTTTGGGGGTTGGTATCTGCAGCAATCCCAATGATGTGCTATGTGGTCATGCAGTCAG
The DNA here is from genome assembly GCA_032595735.1 of Pelochelys cantorii. NCBI lineage: Eukaryota > Metazoa > Chordata > Testudines > Trionychidae > Pelochelys > Pelochelys cantorii. The sequence continues at coordinate 30,735,461 of CM064338.1, forward strand.
CAAGTTGGGGCAGAGCACAAGCTAGTCTGGGGCATTGAAACAGCAACCTGGCCCCCTTGTAGGGACGGGGAGGTGCGTCCCCACAGACAGATTCAAAGTTCAGAACATGCCCATTGGCAGAGGAGTCAATGGCCTGAAGATAGGTCCTTTGGCATTTAGCTAGGGTGCCAAACCCACTTCCAGACACGTCTGGAAAGTCGACAAAGCTGTTCACCTAACTTTCAGTTGAACAACTAGATTACCTTGTAAGCCTCAGCTCAGCAAAGGGCAACAGTCTGACATGGGCTGGGATCAACCCAGTGCCCCAGCAGAGAAAGAACTGGCACTGCAAACTGACTGGTTAGAGCATCGCTCTGAGGGCTCTGCCCAAAGCAGGAAACTGCAGACACTGAGCAAGAACAATTGCTGGAGAACTGAGCTTCTCACTTGATAGCACAACCCCCCTTTTCTGGCTTAATACAATTCATTTTATAAGGGGGCATCTAAATCCTAGTTGTGGGGCGGGCAGTGATGGTACTTGCCCACCCCTACCCCTCACTTCCTGATCAAGCAAGACACTGGGGAGACCTGCTGAACAGCTAGGACTGAAATGAAACAGGACCAACCACATTGGTTTGAGCAAAGGAAATATACAAGGCAGCATTTTGTACCAACAAAGGGGGCTCTGGCTGCCTTTGGCAGTGCTTTGCTATGCATTAGGATCAGCCCACAGATGGTCAACTCTTCCGAGGTGTCATTTCCCAGTGATACCATCTACATATTTGTTAGTCTCTGAGGTGCTGCAGGACCATTTGTTATTTAAGTATTTCCCAAACATTCAGGCTACCATAGTGATCAGGAGACTGGATTTATTTCCAGTTCCTAACAGGTTAAGATACCTCTGCCTTCTCTTTCTAGTGAGCAGGATGAGGGGTTGGAGGGTGGGGAATTTGCCACTTCCAGTCAGGCTGATTTAAGAGCCAGCGGCCTGGCCCAGCCCAGCCCTGAGAGGAGCTAGCATGGTTCCATGCTGAAGAAAAGGGATTGATGTGCCAGCGTTCACATTTTTTAATGGCATAGAAAGCAGCAGCCATATACTTATTCACCACTCCTGCCTGCTCTTTCCAAACCTACACCAAAACCATCCTCTCTCCGCTAAGCTCCTAGCTGTCCTCAGGAAAGGGGCCTTTCAGTAGGCAGGACTATTGACCTACACGATTTCTTCTGCCTGGAATCCCTTTGATGTGGCAGGCAGAGCCATCCTGCCCATTGGATGGTTCGGGGCAACTGTTATGGGAATCTGGTGCCAACAGCAGGGTTTGGGACTGTCCCCACACTCAGCAGCAGCTGCAGGAAGTGGAGCAACTCACTCCCAGCCTGCTCTGTTCCTCCAAATCCCTGCTGCATTGCTCAGGGGAGGGGACTTGAGGGAAAGGGTGGAACCGGCCTCCCCCCTGCACTCAGTTGTGGTGGAACACGGGAAGAGGAATGCTATGGCTGGGAGCCAGTAGAGCAGAGCTGACTAGGGTTGTGTTGCTCCACTTTCTGCCGCCAGCAGTGAATATGCAGTGGGACTGACCCCTGCTGCTGGCACCCAGCTCCCAGCTAGTCCGCTGGGCCATGTCGCTCAGGGGGACAGCCTAAGGAGACAGGGGAGGGAACAGACAGGGTGGGGTGTGATGGGTTGTCCCAGGTTCCACAGTCCCAGAGGGACGGCCCTGGTGGCAGGTTCAGTCAGAGCACTGCCACCTTGCTGCAGGAGCCTTTGCTGTGCTGCAGCTTCTTCAGACCCTTTGCTCTGGCCCCAGTAACTTTGCAGTTTCAGATGAACATGGTTTGAAGGAGCCCACCCTCCCCATTGTCACAGTTCCCAAATGCACCTCTTGTTCATACATCAATTGCTAATGAAACTCCACATACCATCCCAGGACAATGTACTTCCTCCAAAGGAGTGGCAGTGCATGAAATCATTATCTCCCTTCCTCTGCAATTCTGTATTTTGTTCTGGTCAACTCATCTCAAAAGGCACAGAGATAGGCAGCAAAAATGATTAAAGCCTTGACTTCAAGCATAAGGCAACAAACGAACAGGAGTGTGTAGGAACAAACTGCCCTTCCCCCCAGCTATATAATAAAACTGGCCAATGTTGAAATTCTACCACTGGCTGCTGTTACAAACCAGGTATCTGATTTGGCAGATTGCCGATCTGCTTGCTCCAAAATAGGAATTTCTGGCAAAAGAAAGAAGGGTTCTACCCCAGAGCATGGATCAGGCTGGAATTCAGAGTTTTGTAAGGAAATTTAGAATTTCCATCAACTCTGACACCTTCTGAGAGGTGTGGGGAGAGGGAGGAAAGCAATATTTTAGAACATACTTCAAGCATCTGTGAATCTGGTACTTCGAAGACTGTCTGAAGTGTTCCAGCTCATAGCAATTCAAATTCATTCTGAGACAGATGCGGGGAATCTAAGGCCTCTTGCCTGGATCTTGCCCCAAGTCTTGGGGCTCCCCCCCCCAGCATTGAGGAGCCTGTGCTGGCACTTCATCCCCCCCCCCGCTGTCCCACCATGGGTCTGGAGCACACAAAATCTACTAGCCTGGGCTCCCCTGGGCTCTGGTGTGCAAGGGGAATGCGGGGAGTGACTTCCTCCTTCTTGGTCAGGGGGCCAAATCAGTGAGGGTTTGTTTTTGTTTGTCTCTCACTTGTGTGTGACCCCCACTGATTTTTCTGTGTGTCAGCGGCCCCCAACCCAAAAAAGGCTCTCCACTACTGCTCTAAGAGGTCAGAGTAGGGCAGAATCCTGTAAGGCACTTGACTCCCACTCTTCAAATCTCATAGCCCTTATTGAGCTATGGCTACCATCTTTGAACAAGATGCAAATACTCCCCAGTCAGAAAAGCCCCTAGCTTTGCGCTGTTTCATGGTTGAATGTTATTGGTGCTTGGGGTCTCCCAGAGAAAAGGAAAATGAATTCAGGAAAAATGAAACCATTAATAAATATCAGCTTTTACATACACAGCTACCACACAAAGACCTAAACTCAGTGAGTCCTTTATTTTTTTAAGTAAAGAAATTCAATTGAATTAAAGATAACAAAATTACATTGTTTTGCAATGACCTTCGTTAACATTACACAGAATAAAGAACAAAACAAATTAACACAAGAAAAATAAATCAAGGACACATTTTATAACTTTTTAAAAGGTAAACGTCACCAGATATAGAAAAATTGCATTGCTAGTTGCAAATCTTCTTCCCAGGAGCTAACAGCTCCTGAAAATCTGACTCCGAACCTGGCAGCTGGGGGCAGGTCTTAGTATACCAACACAACCTTTTCTGGGCAGCATTTAAAGTTAAAAGGATCACGAATGTGGAAGTGATGATTCCAGAGATTCTAATTGGAAGCAAAATTTCTCATAATTTTTTAATTTCAGTTGAATAGCAAGAGTTCAGACACCAAAAAAAGTTACGCTCAACCCACTCCACTAAGGCAGCTGCATTGGCAGAAATCAAAGAGTGCACAGTTACAGATCTGGCTTCCTGAGGTGTCAGGATACCCTCCCTTCCCCTTCCCTCCGCTTGGGGACACCTGGGAAAGAGGGAAAGAGCTTTTCTTGAAAAATTGTGCTTACTTAAGAGAAATGCAGGTTTGTAGCAAACTAACATCTGGGACTAGAGACAATTGCTGAACAGTTGTGAAAAATCATACTGTTTTGGAGAACATCACCTGAACTAAATAGTCATTTTTTAACTAAATCTGGCCTATCAGCCATATTTCTTAGGACTCCCAGTTGGCAGCTGCCACCAGAAGGTTTAGTACTCTGGTAGAACATGCTTTTACTGATCACTCTGATATGATGTCTTACCTCCTCTGATCATAGCCATGTTCTCTGCATGACAAGACAGATGCATTGCAATATGCTTGCCAGTCACACAAAAATAACAGGCTGCATACGCCCCTCCTTATGCAGCCAATTATGGGACTCAGACCTGAATGCTCCCCAAAAGGGTTAGAACTAAACAGGCTGCTAGAAGTTGGTGAGAAAACAAGCCTACACAGAGGAAGCAGGGCTGGACTCTTCTTGCAGCCATTGGATCTGTTTGGTAAAGGTTGTCTCCTCTTGCAGCCCCCATGCGGACAATGCTGCCCTTTAATACAGTGATTGTGCCCTTGGATTTAACCAGCAAACAAATTTTTAAGAAGGATACAAATGTTTAAATGAAGTACAGTACAGTTCTTGATAACCCAACACTTCCAACCCAACCCAGATGATTAACAGATAATTTGATCTCTGTCACTGCACCTCAGCCAAAACATCAGCGTTAGAAGAAAACAAGTCCAGATGGAGACAGAGAGGACACAGCAGCAGGATCATGTCTTGCAAAAAAAGGGGGCCTGGAGTACTGCAAGGCACTTCTCTGTAAGCTGCTTGGTGCACCCTAATTTCTGTTCTGAACAGCCTTTTAAAAACAGTGTACTCACACCAAGAGCAATTTGCTTTCTGCCTAGATTTGGACCCTTGCAGTAAACATTGCTGTTCTGAGTCACTATGGCTACTGCACGCTACCCAAACATACACAACTGCCAATGGAAGGGCACATGGTGTCTGACTCAAAACAAGCAATGGACACACACACAGCCTTCTGACTGGCTTGCATCACAGCTGTCCATACACCACCCACTAACACAAGCCTGGGTCCCTTTCTAGGCTCCTTGTAAAGAAGTTTTACAACCATCAATAAACCCCAGAGAGGCACAACATTTCCAGGAAGCTCCTTGCATTGCTCCCCAGTGAGCAGTGTCACTACCTTTGGCAATAAACCCCCCAAATGCACTCGATGTATTGGATAAGGAGACAGACCACACCTCCTGCTGTACACTATTTGGCCAACAAGCTAGTGAACAGAGGAAGTTAGCTCATTAGAACACGGGATCTTTTGGATTTTAGAAAGGAAACATGTTCATGTTTTGGTCAATAACTATGAGTCAGTCCTTACATTTCTATAGGCAGGAGAAGTCAGATGTATAATTATCTCCTGCTTATATAGTTATAATTTTAAGCCATAAGGACATACACTATAACTCATTTTAAGCTGCCCAAACCCAAAGTCCTTTCCTAGCTCAGCACACACCCGTCATTCAGTGACATTTCACCCATAGCCAGGCTGCTTTTAGCTTTGATGCCAGAGGCCAAAAAGTCAGGTGTTTGCTTTCTGTAGAACACAGCAACAAGCAGAACCGCGGATATACATTACTGAAAGCTGCCACTGTCTTGATGTGGAGAAGGAAGCAAGAGAAATGAAGGGCAAGGCACTAGGTGTCTAAAGGGTTGTGGACTACACTCTTCAACAGAACTGAGATGGTTGAAGAAAAAGTAGCTTGGCTGAAGTCAAGTGCCATGGATATCAGTACTCTATGTTATAACTTAGTGCTCACAATTTGAGACAAATACTTCTTGATAAACAAGAATCAATGCCAAGAAGTGCTGAGGAGAAGACTACAGAGAGTTTCAGGTGCCCTCACAGTGCATCTGCAGCAGGAAACCCTGTCAAACTCTTCAAAAGGAGAACATTAGAGCTTGGCTATAAAGATTCTGGGAGAGCTGAGGTAAAGAATACAAGTTCCTCATGCTCTAGGTCTCAGCAGGGCCCGCTGTCACCTGCAAAGTTCAAATGTCTGCAGATACCTGGTAACAGCGGAAGGAAGGCTGGACCAGTCTAACTGTTCAGGGAGAACTGGATGCAACCTAAGTAGGAGAGTCCCTTTCTGGTGTTTGTTTCTAAATGCCAATGATATCCAATGATGAGATACACAAATTTACGATGCTAAGTGCTAGTTAATAGAGTCCTAGTGACATTCATTTCCTTTTACCTCTATTCCTCAATCTGAAACTACCAATTCAGAAAATCCACTTGTTAGCTTCCATCTCGTACAGCTGATCTAAAGAGAAGAACTGCATTGTTCCATGTGCATGATCAGGCTATTTCAGGAAGTATTCAGAGGTTTACACTTTCAATACTTGCTATAACTAATGTGGGAGTTCTTTTGGAACATTTTAGGAGGCGCTTGTGGAAAAAATTCTCTCTGCAGGCCTGGAATGCACATACATGACTTTCACCTCTAAAGTAAAGAGCACAAAACTGAACTAGGTCATATGCCATTAGCATGATGGTCTCAACTTGGTCCCTGGTATGCATATGCCCACATCACAACTGCTAGCATAGTGCGTGGGAGACAGCAAGTTAGGACTGATATTCAGTGGCAGACCCTCTTTTAGACGTATGCACTGTCCTTTCCAGCTATAAGGTTTAATACAAGAAAGAAGTCCCCTCTCCAGAAGCCTTAATGCAGTAATATGTAGTGAAGCAGATTTTTAGCGAGAGGGGAGGCAGAAGAAATGAGCTAGCAGATTTGGTTTCCAGTAAGTCACGGAAGCTCTTAAAATTTTACACCACTTGGCCCCTGGCCTATGCATTCAAAGACATGCTAAGTCTCACTGAGGAGGAGTTTTTATTAAACCTTTCTAGCTACAAAAATCTTGTTGGGTGAACTTAAGTCTCAAAACTCAAAAGAGAACCTTAAAATCCATAGCAAAAGCCTTAAATAACTCCTTCCCTTTTCTCCCAAAACTAGATTAGCCAACTTTCACAACTGCTAGCATTAATCCAAACACAAGCACAACTGCTTCAAGTGCATTAGAGAACATAGACAGCTCACCTGAAGATGCAAGAACTATTGTAGCAAGAATGCCAAGACTCAAGTCGACTTCCATTTCTCATCCCCCGACCTTCCCGCTGCAGCAACCACTCCAGATGTCTGGGATGCTAAGTGCTCCTGAAGTCTCAGACTAAGGTGAGTTCATCTGTATTTGGATAGTCAGGGTAAGTAAGTGCTATGGAAATCTCTACAGGCAGCAGGACAGAGAAGAGTTCTTGCCTGTTGCTACCTCTGAGGAGGAACAGATGCTGGTAATTTCCTTAAGTCTCCAAGATCTTCTAGCACCTTGTCTAGCCGTGAAAGAGGCTTTACTTTCTACAGAGACATGCTCTCTCTCTTGGAATGACTGCAGGAAGGATCAGCTCACTAAGAAAGAGGTAGTGACAGAGTTCAGCTGCAAGCAGTGGTGAAAGAAAACTGGAATTTTCCTCATGAAGGGATTCTCCAATAGCATAATCTCTGCTTGCCTGTCCAATTTGACTGGACAAGCAGGAACTCTCATTGGTTTAGGAATTCCCCCAGCAGCTCTTCTCACTGAAGGAGGAGTTACATTTAGTATTCAGCAAGAATGGAAGTCATTGACTGCCTGGTCACCTGCCATAGTTAGTTACACTAAACTGTATCTCTGTGTTTGAAGAGACAAAGACATCACCATTTTTCTCCATGCTCTAGGAAACAGGAGACCAAATGCCATCACAAACAGCATGGAGCAAAGCCTTTGCAAGTCAAAACCTCCCTTGCTGCATCCATGGAGATAGAGCTCCTCTTGGGGCAGATTCTAAACACTAAATGTATAGTACTGCAAACCCTGAGCTCAGCAGCTAAAGAGCTGCCAAAGACACTGAACACCCAAAGCAAGCTCCTCCAAAACAACAATCCCTTTTATTTCCGTTGGAAAATGGTAACAAGTTACCACCACGGAAGGAAGCCTTCTTCATTTACTTTTTGAGAACTGATATTATGCAAGCAAGGTCCATGCAATGAGTTTACAGGAACATTTTGAAGAGTTGCAAAACTGGGCTTAGTTTAGTATTGCTGTAAACCCAGCTATACTGTAGAGGGAAGTTCATAATTATTTTATTAGAGAAAACAACTCAAGTTCTCAAGCAACTATTTGGGAAACGGCAAAAACATTTTGTGCTTCAAATACATCAAGAAATAACCAAATGTCTGTGTTCTGCCTGCTTTTTGAAGCCTCAACAGTTTGATGAGTGCCAAGGAGGACTTCTGTTCTCTTAGAATCATCTGTAGTGACTACTCCTTCTACTTGCAGCTATGCAGGGTTTGGAGGAATGAATGCACACAGTGATCTGCAGAGGGAATTCTTTACTGTGGGAAGGGCAGCTTGGTCTCTTGCATAGCTGGTGTTCTATGAACAACAATTGCAGAGCTGGCTAAGTTCAAATCCATTGTATATTAGAACCACATTCCCACACATTGATATCATGTATCTATGTCAATGGGTATAAATAACAGGGGCTTATATTCAACTTCTTAAAAAGTGACTGATATTCTAAGTTATGTCCCATGAATTATTTATACCAACAGCTACTGAAGCTAGGACACATTCAAAATCTGAATGCCCAGTATGATTATTCTGCTGATTTGTGGAAGAGTTATGGACAAGAGGATGAGCACAAAGAGACACAAACACCATCCAAAGATGCCCTTACTAACTGATGCCCTGAAACATCCTTGAAACCAGCCACAAGAGTGGCCAAATCTTGCTGTGGCTTTGCTTGATCATTTCTTCTACTTCTAGAACAAAAGCAGAACCTGAACTCTAACCACAACAATGCACAGGGTAACCACAGTTTGTTAAAAACAGGCCAAGGCAGCTGGCCTAAGGCAAACTGAAGGAGTTAGTTTCCTGATATGATAGTACACCTTTGCTACAGTACTTAATTATTGCTTTGTTAAACAAAAATCTCTCCAATCTACTGAAGTTCAGAGACCATGTGGCCCAAGAAGCTTATTCCACTAGTATTACAGGACTGAAATTCCACAGGGTGTTTTACCCTTAAGCTTCAACTAAAGTGCCTAGAACACAAAACCAAGGCTAAAGCAATAAAGTGCTAATTGGTGAGAGCAGCATGACAGGAATGCAGATGATGAAGTAAATGGATGATGAAAGGAATCACAAAGATGGAATAATGAGATGAGGATACTGAAGGATTGAAAGTAAAGCAAAGTTTGACCACAAAGTTCCACTGTCTAGACAGATTGTTTCTATTTTTAAATTAAGAGCTTTGATTGTCATGGGGGAGTTCTTCTAGGGTGTTTATCTTAAAAGAGCCCTTTGGGCCATAGTACAGTATCAGCTCCTACTTAGAAGAAGGTATGCAAGTGACTTTCAAATTACCACACTTCACCTTGTGCATTAACTGAAGTTGATGCTGGACATTCTGGGTGGGGAAAGGGTGTTAAAGCCAGAAGGGCACAAATGCCCAGCTGGACATAGACAGGCTTACCAGATCCTAATAACTGTGAGGGCAGTTAGTCATACAGAGAAACATTTTAGCTATGCAGGGCTAGAGACATTCAGTTCCCATCAACTACAAGGCAAGTCATGTGGCTGAAAAACAAAACCATTCATTGCTCTGAAAGTTTAGGGGAAAGATTTTGGAACATTTTACCCTGGCACATACAAAAGGAGAGAAGAAGCAAGAACTGATATTGATGTTCTCCACCCACAGACACTCCTTAAGGGTGTATTCATTCTCTGAAATATTCTCAAACAAAATGGATATACCCCACCGATTGATAATCAACTGTTTCAATGCATTAACCAGAACCCGTTTCAAAAAGGCTTGGGTTAAAACACAAAAACACAGTGATAAAATAAAACTCTTTACATTAAAAAAGGCAAGTGTCGCAAGAAGGCTATCTGTTTTGTCTTGGTGTGAGAGTGTTTATATAGCAGGAAATCCAATGAATGACCAACATGACACCCATCTATATGCAGAGGACCAGCAGAAAAATGCAGGAGTAGCAGAATATGCTGCCACCCTTGCAACAGCTAAAGTTCTGACAAGTTGCTCTGTGTTTTCTAACCCATCTGCATCCTGGTATGGGCTCTGCCGGAAAAGGCAAGAGGGCTTTGTGAGATGGTGCAAGGCTAAAGGTCTACTTGTCACTCAAAAGTTTCACTCTGTCTGTAAGCCACATCTCAGTGGACTCCAGACTGAACTGCTGGTGTCTATGGATTGATACAGGGTTCTCCTAGTGTCAGGAGAGATATGACCAGAGAGAGGGAAATGAAGCTCCCAGCACAACTTATCCACAGCTAAACAAATTCTGCAACTCAGTGAAGAGTCCTGACCAGTGGAAGAATAACCTGATGGTCAGCAGTACTGGGACTTTCTACTTCCTCATTAGTATGAGAATCCTGCAGCAAGCCCTAACCAGCAAACAAAAGCAGCAAGCTAGTTCTTCAAATGCAGCAGTGTACTGCAAACCCATAAGGAGACACAAAGATCCACAATGCCAGTTATTGCCCTCTGTTGTATCTCCATTTCAGAAGGAAACATTGTGGCCAAACCCCAGTCCCAGGATGTCACAAAGAGGATGGAAACCTGAAAAAGCAGGTGAGGGAACTCAAGAGTTCCAGAAGAGGGAAATATAGCGAAACAAATCCAAGTGGGTCTTTGGGGCAGTTACTCCTGGCCAGATGCCGCTTGCTCTGTATCTGAGCACTGAGACTTATTCCTCTCCCACTGGCAGATGGCATTGGTGTACTGTACCACAAGCTTATCCATCCAAGTGAGAGGTTCAGGAAATAGTACAGCCCCCTCAAAAAAGCCCAGATGGCCTCCATGAAGTGGTAACACAAACATGACGTTCTCCCGTTTCTCTGCAAGATTAAAAGAGGAAAAGAACATAAGATTTCAGAAGTCAACTGCAGAGGTTAAACAGCAGAGTTCCACATCATCCTAGATAATGGTACCAACTGTGACGTTTAAGGGCAGGAGTGGACAGTAAGTGGCCAGCAGGTTGGATGCAGTTCTCTGTTTACCTGAGCCTCCGCAGGTATGGCTGCTCATAACTCCCATTGGCCATGGTTCACCATTCCTGGTAACGCTATTTGCCATTCCCAGACAATGGGAGCTGTGAGAAGTGGTGGGCCAGCCTGCAATGCTTCCCACAGCTCCCATTGGTTGGGAACAACAAACTGCAGCCAACAGGAGCTGCAAGCAGCCATACCTGCAGATACATAGTTAAAGTGTCTGGCAGCCCACCAGGGACTAACCTGGACTGTATTCATTAGATCCTACCAAAATACAATTTGGAACCTTCTCAGTGAATGGTGGTTCTAGAGATTACACAGTACACGTTCACCAGATTATGGTAGTCTGCAGTCAAGTCAAGCAAACCTTGCAACGCTTTGTAATTCATAATGTGATGAAGAGGGAAAAACAATAATCTATTTTGGTAATGCATTCAACTCACCTGACAGAGCTCTTGGGATTGATAACAGACTGTCATGTACCAGAGGGTCATCAGCAGCATTAACCAGCATGAGGGGAACATAGATCTGCACCATGAAAGGAGATGGATAGAAACAGAGAACCAGTGAGTTATAGATTCATGGTTTCAACTCAATTCTGGTAACAGCAAAAGGAATCTACTCACAACCTGCCTAAGACGCCACAACTGAGTACCACATCTTGTGATGGCCTTACACCTGCAGCAACATCAAGAAAGTAACACCACACACAAACAAAACCATGCCTGGTGGACTGTCACTGCTGGGATGCTCTGCAGCATATGGTATGGTTCAGCTGAACTGCCGGAAGGGCAAAGTGGGTATGACAGGTAATCACCAGTAACAGACGGATCCAGACAGTGACAATAGATAGTTTCTTTATAAATGGTACCCACGAGGCATGTGGATTCCCCACACATCCAGTGTGGTCAATACTTGAGAGCATTTGCATTCAGCTTTTGAAAGGAAGAATCTAAGCTATCACTGCTAGGCAGAGGGTCAAACATATGTTTGTCTCTGGCTTCTGAAGTGGTAATGCAGCACCTGAGCAGAATGCACTGCTGAAACCAGACATGGGATAATCATAAACTGGCAGAGATGGAATAATAGTAAAACTTCAGTTATGCTTGTCTGGGCAAGAAATGTGAAGAACATCATTTTGTTAGGCTCCCTCCAATCGCTGATGATAACTGCTTAAGCAGGCCAGAGAGCCATGCAGCCCAAACACAGTCTTTGATTAGGGGCTGATGGCAGAGGATCAGTTGTCAGCCATGACCATAACAGGATTCTGCCACCATAAAAAAATTGCCAAACTGAGTGCCTTCCTCCGACACTCTGGGTAATTATTGTTCTGCCTATGGGACAGAAGTTGGACTGCAACATGCTCTTTGTATCAGGTTACTGAAACAACCTCACCCAAGTCTTGAAGCTGAAGTAATAAGTAATCATCAAGGGCTAGTTGATAGGATTTAGTCTTACTCTATGCATTCAGCGCAACAGGAGAGACTTACTTTTGGATATTTAAAACCCTAATGCTTTACTGAGCCTTGGTAGCCTATTCACCTCTATATCTTTTGGCCCAGCGATACTTATGGGGGATAACTAGTACATTTCCAAGCATTGCCTCTGCAGTCCTGAATCTCTGCAATGTCTGATCACCTGACCTGAGAGGCGGTGTCTACGCCTCTTTCCAAAGTGTAACGATTTATTTAGAATGTTTCTGGAATTGTACAGATCAGAATGATACTTGTTTGATATCTTTAAAAGAGCATAACTGTACCACCAATACATAGTTCTGTAGTGAGGGTCTCACAATTTGGTTTCATTTCATATAAGTTGAAGGCCTGAATTTGAGATAAAACATTCCTTTTGGTTTGAGGGGAGTGTCACTGATGTCCCAGATGAAGATCTGGACTAGGAGTTTCAAATAAGCCTAAAGGAATTGGGCACTGAAGTCAGTGAATGTCAATGGGTTTTTGGTGCTTAACTCCCATTCGGTTCCTTAGAACTCCCAGCCCTGACACTTGGTACACATGGAGGAAAAAAGAGACATAACAGCTAGGTACCAGTGGTGCAGAAACCAATGAACATTCCTCTTCATTCCCAAGAGCAAAATAAAACCATAACAACCACCTCCACAGTGGCAGCTCACCCTGTGTAAGTAATGCAGACAACTCTCCTTTTCATAATATTCTTTCAGGGAACTGTAGCCATGAAACTTCCTGAGAAAGAAAACAAATAACTATAAAGGCAAGAACAGTTACTCACAGTACTGACCAACAAACATGTTTGATCTAGTCCACTCCACCAGCAGAAGCTGCTCAATGTGACCTCTTTCCAGTGCTTTAATTGAGACCATCTGTTCAGGCCCATCGCAGTGTAAAACTCCAATGTCAACAAAGCACAGGAGAAGAAATGTTCCACTCTTATTTGCCAAAGGGGACAATCACAGAGCTCTTCACAAGAGCATGACCAGCAGGGGCAAGCAGCACAGAAACTTCCAGCTAAGTGTGCAGTTCCCCAAAGCATTGTGCAAGTGCAGCACGTAGCAAGCCAGAGGTATGACAGATGGCAAATTAAACACTAATAACTTCCGTGGAGCAGGATATGGATGAGGAAGCCTAGCCACACCTGAGATCTTTAAAAGCATTCTTTCTGGTTATCAGCAATCTTGACAGAGAGGGGACTGGAGAATAATTAAGGCTGGTTGCATTAACAGCCCCCATTTGGTAGGCACTCTCAAAACACCTTGCTGGGATCTCATCTTCAGTTAGTTATGAAGCCTGAAGATGCAGTTGCTGAAGCGCCCATTTTAGGATCTGAAACTCACTGCAGTTAAAAGCCTTCTCAAGAAAGTAAATTTCTCAGTTTCCTTGCTAGATTTTTCCCCATAATGGTGTCCAATCCAATCCCCCTATCTCCTTCCCACTTCATGAAACCAAGCACCTAAGATGTGGCCACAGCTGGGGAGACCTGGTCCTTCCCTACCATATTTAAGAAAGAAAATAGGATAGCAGGACTTCAGTGATCTCATTTCCTGCTGGGCGCACAATAGGAATCCCCTTCCCTGGAAGCAGCTTACAAAGCCTAGCTCTCCCCAGGAGCAGAAGAGGGAAACACTTTCAGTCCCTCAGCAGCTTGGCTGGTTTTACCATCTGTTGGCTTGGGTGGTTATTTTGTGGCCATGGTGGTTTTTGGTTTGGGGGGATGCCAGTGCCTGGTCTTAGGGGAGGCCCTGGAAAGGGAGAACATAAGGCCATTGGGAATGCACTGAATTAGTGCTAGAATATTTAAAAAGCAAGGGTTAAACTGGAGAGGCAAGACTTAAGAAAAGGCTGATGTTTAATACTGAACAATAAGAGGTGCCTTTAGCGCTTGACTTTATTAATGCAGCAAGAATTAAAATAAGCAAACCGTAAGATTTTCTAAAATTAGAATAGAGAGGTATTAAAGGTAAGGGCCATTTGTGTTCTAAATACACAGTTGAAGGTCAGGCAAGGGTTACAATATAATCTGGTAGGAGCCAACATGGGCTTATCACTTCCCCAAACACTTCATGTCCAAGGCCTAGATACCACTGGTTTCAACTTTCTAGAATCTTTTAGGTGGGGACTGTCTTCCCAGATTGTTTATACAATACCCAGAAAAATGGGTCTCCAACCCTGACTGCTGCTTTGGATGCTTGATTCTTGAAAAAGAAAGTAGTAGAGGCCTTGTCAAAAGCTGGATCAGAAGTTGGCAAAGATTTGGGCAGGGGGGAGGGTTAGTCAACATTTTGACAAGTTGCTGATTTAGCAAATTTCAGGCGTTTTTCTACCCAACTAGCAGCAAGTAATAGGACAACATCAGTGAGAATTTGAAAAGATGTGCTAAAAACCATGCTCCCAGTCATACCTCATGATGGTGTCATCGATCTGCATGAGGGACGTTGCTGTGTAGAGTCTGCTCAGGTCTGAGTCTGCTAGGTTGTGGGACTGCTTAACGCTATCTCCAAACAAGACTTGCCTGAAACACAGCAGCAGAAAATAGTTATCACACAAGCAGCAAGGCCCTATCCTGTTCAGAAAAGCTTGCATCTGCTACTGCTGATAGGAAAACGAGGACTATATCTCCCATCCATGAAGATTTACTTAAGAATGAGCATGGCTTGTTAGCTTTGGCCAGCTGCACAGGGAGGTAAGCTGAGAACTTAACAGGCTGCTCTGGGACAAAGATGCTTTTCTGTTGCACTGAAAAACTGCATTTAAAAGACATGTATAGAGGACTTTTCAAAGCATATCCAGGGATTAGAAGTGTTTGGAGCAAAGGCTTTTTCAGTTAAAGGCAATGTCCTTTGGCTTCTTACCAAAGACATGGGTGGCTCTGGTAACAGTGTTAAAGATCATGGGCGTAGTATCTCCTTCTCCATCTGGTACTATTGCCTCATCAGTGTGGAGACAATGTTACTTCATACAGAAAAAGTGATTTGGGACATTACCTTAACAGAAAGCTATTCACTGTGGACATTGTCCTAGTCAGATATTACACCCAAGAGAGGATATGTTGCTTCACAAGAGCAAAACTCTACCTAGGAAACATACAGGCCTCAGAACAAAGACTGCAAGCTGTGAATAGCAGGAGTCTTGCAGGATTTCCATCCCCTTTAAGGGCAGCTGTGGGGTGGAGATGGAGTTTGTTTTGGGGACTTGCCCTAGAGCATAAGAGATCCATTATAGAAGCAAAATATTTTGATAACTCAACAAAACCTCCTTTAAGCCTGCAACAAGTTTCTCTTGGTTACGATACTCTGTACCCATTTCATGGGGAAATTACAGCCCTTCATACATTTTGCGTTTCATCAAGTTGTCAAAATATTTGGCTACCTGGAGTGAATTATGTGGATCCCCATACACTGTACCCACAGATAAGAGTTTCCTTCCTTCCAGAAAGATTTTCCACACTGCATGCGACATGATAGCTTCACTTATAAGATTTCAACTCTGCCATTTGGCATGGGCATGAATAAAGTATTTATTTTCATTTTCTTCCATCTCCCAAGTGTCTCTAGGCATCTTAAGCAAAGGAGATACCTACATTTGAAGGCAACATGCAGCAATCAGTATCTAAAAGCAGTTTTGGCTGTGGTAGTGGGCAAGGGGGGGGGGGGGGAAGCAACATGAATTTGAGTGGACAGCCAATAAGAGTTACTCATTCAATCTGACCTATTGCTCACCCATAGTAAAGGCATGGGAGTAAAGTGAGCACATAGGTATCAGCAGTATTTGGGAGCATTCCCTCTAGCTGTGCATTTTTAGGTTTTGAGCCATTTAAAGCAAACTGTTAACTCTAGACTACTGCGTTTGACAGAACACCCCCCCAAAGCCGTGAATCCTTAGCTCCGTAACAAGAGCAATCCTGACACTCTGCTTAAGTGTGTGGCAGAGCATAACAGAGAGGTGCTTCCTCACCTCCTTGAGGATAAGAAAGTCTCTGGCTAGAAGGAAAAACACATGCAAAATACACTGCAGATGTCTGCCAAGTATATAGTAGGGAAGGAAGGCTGTTGGCAAACACACAACATTGCACTTCTCATCTTACATTTACTCAGTCAATGAGCTTCCTTGGAAGGCAAAAATAAGCAGCTGGGCAGGACATAAAGAATAAATTAGATGCTGAGCAAGTTTCCCTTTTGTTTGCTAAAATCATCCCATTCTAGGAAGCTGAAGTTTATTCAGATTTCTAGGGATGGATTCTCTCTAATTTAAGTTTACCCTTTGGATAATCCCATATGGAACTACATAATTCAGCACTGCTTTTGCAGGTGAAGCTGGCTAGCCCACCTAAATATTCAGAGTAATGCAAAATGTAACATAATGCACACTGGAAAAAATAATTCCAACTATACATACAATACAATAATCTTAATTTAGCCAAAACTACTCAAGAGAGATCTTGGAGTCATTGTGGATAGTTCTCTGAAAACATTCACTCAGTGTGCAGCGGCAGTCAAAAAAGAAAATAGAATGTTAGGAATCATTAAAAAAGAAATAGAGAAGAAGACAGAAAATATTTTATTGCCTCTATATAAAACCATGGTACACCCACATCTTGAATATTGCATACAGATGTGGTCGCCTCATCTCAAAAAAGATACACTGGCATTGGAAAAGGTTCAGAAAAGAGCAACCAAAATGATTAGGGTTTTGGAACAGGTCCCATATGAAGGGAGATTAAAAAGACTTGGACTTTTCATCTTAGAAAAGAGGAGACTAAGGGGCGATATGACAGAGGTCTATAAAATCATGACTGGTATGGAAAAAGTGAATAAGGAAAAGTTATTTACTTATTCCCACAATATAAGAACTAGGGGGTCACCAAATGAAATTAATAGGCAGCAGGTTTAAAATAAACAAAAGGAAGTTTTTCTTCACTCAGTGTACAGTCAACCTCTGCAACTCCTTGCCAGAGGATATGGTGAAGGCTAGGACTTCAATAGGGATCAAAAAAGAGCTAGATAGATTCATAGAATAGGTCTATCAATGGCTATTAGTCAGGATGGGTAGGAATGGTGTCCTTAGCCTCTGTTTATCTGGATATGGGTGACAGGAGAGGGATCACATGAGGATTACCTGTTGTGTTCCCTCCCTCTCGGTCATCTGGTATTGGCCACTGTCAGCAGACAGGATACTGGGCTAGATGGACCATTGGTCTGACCCAGTATGGCTTTCTTGTTCTTATAGCAGATGGTGTACTAACGTACCTGTGAGAGAGGATTATTTTCTTCATGTTGTCTGCCATGAGGAAGTTATAAAACCTCCGACATTGATCCCACTGCATGAAGGTTTCCTGTGCCCTAAACACAAGCATAGATCAACAAATCAAAGCAGGTAGCAACTGTGTACATCTAGTTGGAACAGAGTAATAAACCACAGTCTCCAGGGCACTATGACAAGGTGTTATGTAAACAGGCTGCAGGCTCTTTCACCAATGATTAAGACAACTGTAGGAATTTGCTTACTCCCTGATGGAAGAGTTTGGCAAACATCAGAAGAGATGTCTATACAGTCCTCCCTCAGGCAACAGCTAGTAACACATTATACCAGTGGTGGCCAATCTGTGGCTCGTGGGCTGCATTCGGCCCTTTGGGGTTCCACCTGTGGCCTGCGCACTCTCTCCCTGCCCTCTTGCCCCATGCCTCTTGCATACGGGAGCCCCGCACTTACCCACTCCTTCTTCTCCCTCCCAACACTTTCAGAGTGCCATGAATCTGCTGATTCCCAGCCCTTCAAGCTCTGGAAGGGAGGGGAGGAACAGGGATGGAGAGTAGATTGCTGATTTATAGTGCTCCGCAAGTGCTGGGAGAGAGGGAGAGTAGAATGTAAGTGCAGGACTTCAGTATCTCAGTGCACAAGAAGCATGAGGGAAGGGGACAGAAAGGAAATATGGGGGCTGGCCCACAGATGGAACCCCAATGGGCCGCATGGGGCCTGCAGACCGCCCACCACTGGATTTGAACCTTGTGGCCCACTGAGATGGAGGGCCAAGTATGCAGCCCACTCACTAGCCTTGGTTACTCATCACTGCACTGTACCATCACTAAAGTCTCCAGGCAGCTTCAGACATTGATGGGAAGAGGTTTAAAGAGACACTCATCTTAAGTCACACTTGGCATTTAGCCTATCTATCTACCTTGTAACAACTATGACACATGAAGAATGCTAAGGGAAGAGATTTAATATGTTTTACTATTTTATTAGGTTCTTTTGTGCATTTCACGGTACTTCATGCATCGTCAAGTTTGGCTGTTTCCTCTATTGGTCAATTTTCTTGTGTGTGCAGATCTTCTATGCTGCAACAAGGTTGTAAAGTGTTTAAAATAGGAAGTCAACTTTCAAAACCCACAAAAATTGGTTGGAGGACATAGGGATAAATGAAATGGCAACATTTGGAAATGGTGTTTCTATAATTGTACCGACTGGTCAGAACTCTATTTCACAGCTTACTAAATTAACATATTGTCAGTCACACAGAATGATTAACATTAGTCAAATTATGTGTGCTCTTCCAGAACTCCTTTGTTAGGAAAAGGTCATGAGCAGGTTATTTCTGCAACTGTGAACCCTGTTACACAGTAATGAAGAAATATATACTTCTTATTTACTGAGCAACCTAAGAATGGTGGGAATGAAGTTCAATACTGACTACTTCTAGAGTTTAAATATTAACACAAGGGGAAGTAATTGAACAGAGGGGTTTATCAGGACTTCCCAGGTTCAAACCAAAGGCTAGCAGATAGTGAGAGTTAATGAATAAATGGCATTTGTTCATGGAATGATACAAACACCATGGCTAAATGCAAGACTGGAATTTAGCCTAAAGACTTCCTTATCTCCATGTCTAGCCAAGATATATCTGCCATATACTTGTGAACAAAAAGACTATTTAATTGGCTAGCTCTCTACAGGCATCATTTAAATCCAGGTTAATTCTTAGAACTACCACACTTTTCCATCGTTGCTGCTTTAGACAGCAGGCCTTATACTATAAAGTGTTTGAGAAGATGCAAAATAGAGATGTTAGATATCAGGTAATTAAATAGTCATAACAACATGAAAGCATTGAGGTTACATGACTATTCAATAGTCCCCAGGGGCGGGGCCAGCATCCAGTGCACTCCTGGCCCCACTCCCAGGGAGCCCCCTGCCACCCTGCGCTGCTGCCTCTGATACAGACGCAGCAGTATGGGGTGGTAGGGGAAGCTGGTCCACAACAGGAACCAGTTTAAACACCAGCTCCCCTTGAGGACAGGCTGTCTGTCACTCTGTGCTGCTGCCTCTGATGCAGAGCAGCCTCTGTCTGCGGGGAGCTTAGACCCCCTGCAGACAGGGACTGCTACTGCAAAGCAGCCTCTGCCTGTGGGGGGCCCAGGCTTGTCGTGGACATAGGTTACTTAGGAGATGTGGAGCAGCTTCTGTCCGAGGTGACCCCCCGGACAGAGGTTGCTCTGCATCTCCCAGAGCAGCCTCTGTCCACGGTGAGCTGGGCCCACCACGAACAGAGAACGCTTCACAGTAGCCTCTCCTCCCGCTGCTGCCTCTGATAGAGGCAGCATCGTGGGGGTGGGGAGCAGGCAGCACTGGCTCCTGCTCCCGCCCCTTGCTCCCTCTGATACAGAGGCAGTGGGGAGGGGAGGGGGGGTGTACGAGTAGTCGACAAGATTAAACGATAAGTCTAGGCTTATCGGTTAATCGTCTAGTCGGCTACTCATTGACATCCCTAGTGCAAAATGAAATTATTTCCCATGCCTATGAAACCTGCACAGACCATTAAATAAAGGAACTTATGCTACACCCTCTAGTTCATACTGAATGTTACATTCCACATGGTAGAGAGCAATGCCACATTGTCAAGAGCAAACTCAATAGCAGAACCAAGCCTGCACAGATACCAGAGATTTCATAATAGAGAAACATGTTCCTTTTTAGTCTGAGGGTTTGACTTCCCCCCCCAGGTAAGTTAAATGAGGAAAATAAGGCCTTAATCTGCTTTTCTCTCTGCAGCCACTTCTCACTTTTGGTAACCTGGAAACCCTGCCCTGCAGCACCAAACATCCAAATTTCTTTCCAATGGACCCCCAAATCTCCTTTACCTTGTCTTGACCTCAGTCTCTCTCTACTATCAATCTCCAACTGCCTTAGAATTTGTCTTAGGGACAGTACAACCAAGAAAAGTGATCTACCCATCTAGACTGACAAACTACATCATATCATGTGTATTCAGGACTTACAAACAGACTTGATGAAAGAGGCTAATTTCATTTATTAGATCAGGTCTGGGGATCAGTGATGTTTAGCAGTTAAGCCTGGAGAAGTTTTGCACCCTCCCACCTTTTCAGTCACTGTATACTAATGACTGAAAAGGTCCAAATAGACATGTATCCTAATACAAAAACACACCCTACTTTCCTTCTAAGGGAGTTTTATTAATAGCCCTTCTTTAACCATCAGCAATGGAGATTAGGTAGGGAGAATTATTTGAAAAGCCCTCCTGCCAAAAGAACAGTAATGCACAGCAGATGTTCCCTAAATGGAGATTTGCTATAACAAACTTGGCCAGCAGAGGGAGTCACAAGCTCAACAAGCTGCTAGTTTTTGAACTGCAAGAAGCACTAAAGGAAAAATGTTCCCTCCCACCGAGACAAGTCAGAGTCCAATATCGTGCCAACAGGTCCTGTCCTAGACTGCCAATCTACAGAGCTTCAGGGGATATTACTAAAACCAGCATACAGGGAACCATTATTCTGAGCAGGAATTTTGGCTACTAGTATGGAAATTTAGCACACATTTTAATAGACAAAAAAAGGAAGGACTAGAGCCGGATATAACACTTGCAAGCCCTGTATACAGCCAGTCTCCACAGCTATGCTATTGCAGCCACAGTAGACTAAAAGCATTGATCTTCCAATCCATGTCTGAAATGTTGTGTGGGGTATCTCTCTAGCACACAAATTCTTTCTGATTAGGAAGCGGGTAAACATTCATAGGAGGCTCCACACTTTCTTAGGACTCAAGCCAGCTACGACCTGATGTCTCAGCGGTGACGTATCGGTCATTTGTTTAAATTGCTGTATTTCAACTTTGGAAAATATTTTAATACTTCCAAAAAGCTTCTGCAGCCAAAGGTTAGAAACAGAGGTTTAACCACATGTGCACTCTTCCCTAGACTTGGCTGAATATTGAGATGGCTATTCCTTGACCAAGACCAGCATTACTATGCAAGCAGTCAGAGTATCTAAATGTGCTCTATAATGTTTAGAAATCTGTCATCAAATCTCTTAATCCAAAGTATTTAGGTTCCTTGGCCAGGATGAAGTTATCTTTGCTAAGCTGATCCTTTAGTGCAGGGAACAGTCTCGCTCTCCAGTGGAGTGGCTCTGACTTTCAGAACTGACTCTTCCCCAATGCTCCCCCCAAACTATGAGACAAAACTGAATGAACTAGGAGTCACCAAATGAAATAGGTAGCAGATTTAAAACAAACAAAAGGAAGTATTTCTTCACACAACTCAGAGTCAACCCGTGGAACTCCTTGCCAGATGACAGTGTGAAGACCAGGATTTTAACAGGGCTCAAAAAAAGAACTAGATAAATTCATGGAGGATTGGTCCATCAATGGCTATTAGCCAGGATGGGTAGGAATGGTATCCCTAGCTTCTGTTTGTCAGAGGCTGGGAATGGGTAACAGGGGAGGGATCTCTTGATCCTATTCTGTTCATTCCCTCTGGGGCACCTGGCATTGGCCACTGTCGGAAGACAGGATACTGGGCTAGATGGACCTTTGGTCTGACCCAGTACGGCTGTTCTTATATTAATAGTCACAAAGATTCTATTCTAACCCATAACTTTGGGTTACTATGCACCATCACCCATTCTAAACTTGGACTGTAGTACATTACTATTAACACTAGGGGGAGCTCTTAATGCTTCCATTTGCAACACCATATCTTGTTTTGTCAGTCTAAATCCCAGATTAAAGCCAGAAGGGAGCATTATGAACCCCAAGACACTTGCTGCTCGTACTGGTCAGGCTAGTCAGAAATGTTCTTGCTTGTGAACATGGAGTCTTCTCAACAAACAACCAAAAAGCCCAATCTATCTGGTCAGGGGGTCACAACAGGAGAGACAGAGAAAGGGAGGTAAAGTCTCTTTACAGAAGACAAAGGCAGCATTTATAAGGAGTTCAGAGTGTATCATCCTTAGAGGTCAGGGTGATGTATGCTAGCAGTGCAGGGAGCAACTTGTGTCCCTGCTGCCAGCACTGTACTTCCACAGGAACCTGAGAGACTTACCTTAATGCGCTGTACCCTTGGCAAACACTGACGCAGCATAGCACTCTCTCCTGGTTGGCCTGGGTCTCTCCCAAGTACTTGCACACAATGTTTCCACCCAGGCTAAAGCCCACCACAACCAGCTGGGTCTGAGGGTAGGTCTTCTTGATGTAGTTAACCATGGCTCCAAATTCCCAGGTGCAACCTGTGAGAAAGGCCAAGTTCAGAGTAATGTTAACAGAATTCTAGACCCCTATCCAGCTTTCTAACAGCTAAAGCAACTATACTAGAAGTCTCTGTGCCTTCCAGCATTGGCTTCAGAAGAACAGCTCTCCAGAAGGTAAAGGAACCCTAGTTACCTCAAGGTCAGTTATGCTGCTAGTCAGAGACTTCACTACTTCTAAAGAAGAAATGTGCATGTGTGTACCAGACAGCAGCTGGATACAGCATGCTTGCAATCCACATGCTGGGGAACAAAACACTTCAACATGTCAGGAGCACTGCTGTGTGAGGATGCAAGTGTCCACCTCCTTCATGCACAAAATGCAGAGCATGGAGGCCAACATGTCACTGTAGGAGTTTTCCCACAGACAAAAACAGGACTAGGCACCACCCATAATGCAGGGGAATCAACTAACCCCACTAACAAACCTTGAAGCACAGAAGATCCCAAGGTCATTCTCAGCTAGTACTCTCTTTGGAGTAGGGCATCTTGCTAAACCCAGCATTTCAGAACTAGCAAGACTGAAATTCATTTTGTATTTGTTGAGATCTGAATGAAGGCAAGAGAATAATAGGGTCAACTCCTTTCCTGCCACTGAAAATAGAGACATCACTTAGAAGATGGACGTGTCAAGCTGGGTCACATAACAAAAAGACTTATGGGACTATGACCAACTATAGTTGTACCTTAGTGAGTAGATAGACTGACTTGCTTATTCAATTGCTTAATAAGGTGAGACACAGAAAATGGTGTTTTAGTAAGAGGTGTCCTGAATCTATCCCCCAACAAATATATTAATTTTCCTAAACCTAAATATTCTCTACAGAGATTCTGTTCTCACCTGATGTCTGAACAGAAAGATAAATATATTTCCAGAGAAGATGGAGATCTCTTTTGACTCAAGCAGAACATACACATGAGAACTGGCTACAGAAAGTTCTTAGACTTATAGGCTTTAAGGTCTGAAGGGGCCATCATGCTAATCTATGCTGACCTCCTGTACATTGCAGGCCATAGAATCGCACCCATGCACTCCTGTAGTTGCCCATAACATCTGGCTGAGTTACTGAAGTCTTCAAATCTTGATTTAGAGATTTAAGTTATAAAGATCCACCATTTATAGTAGAGCTTCAGAGTTACAAACATATGAACAATGGAGGTTGCATATAACTCTGAAATATTTGTAACTTGAACAAAACATTATGGTTGTTCTTTCAAAAGTTTACAACTAAACATTGACTTAATATAGCTTTAAAACTTTATTATGCAGAAGAAAAATGCTGCTTTCCCCTTGTTAGTAGTTTAACATTTAACACAGTACTGTACTTTTCTCCCCTTTACTGATTTGTGAAGAATGGATGCTTAAGCACTATACCATCAGTGCATGCATTCCCCTTTAGATTCAGAAAGGGGAGGGCATGCAGGCCTTGTCTACACCAGCGGTGCGCAACCCATGGGTCGTGACGCAGCTGTCTTCTGGGCAGGTCGCAGCGTCGGACTGGCCGCCATTTTTTTCCCAGCACAGCGTACATGTGGTGGGAGCGGGGGAAGTGGAACAGCATTTAAAGGGGCCATGCTGCTTTTTTTGGGGGGAGCGGGGGGGGGGGGCTCAACCAAAATTTTCCAAGGGGTTACGCTGGGAAAAAAGGTTGCACACCACTGGTCTACACTAACCCCCGGTGTCAATCTAATTTATCTGACTTCAGCTATGCAAATAGCATAGCTTAAGTCAATGTATTCACCATGGCATCTGGTGTGCAGTAAGGTCATCAGGAGCCGCACACAAGTGAGAAGCAACAAACAAAAACAAACAAAAAAACCCAATAAACAAACAAAAAAACCAACAATCCTCACTGACATGTCCCCAAGTGAGATGGAGAAAGACACTCCCCACATTCCCCTCACACACCAGAGCTTAGGGGGGCCCAGCCTAGTAGATTTTGTGTGCTCCAACCACACAGTAGGGCAGCAGGGGGGCTGGAGCACCAGGCACAGGGTCCACAATGCAGGGGGGTCTGAGCCTCATGGGCCATATCCAGACAAGCTGGGGGCTGCATCTGGCCCCTGGGGCTGAGGTTCCCCACCACTGGCTTAGAGATCGATTTATCGTGTCTAAGCAGACATGATAAATCAAGGCCAGTGGATTGATCGCTGCAGCATCAATCTCCAGCATATTGGAGACAAGCCCACAGAGTAACATCCATGCTCAAGTTTGCATATGCTGTACTCCAAGAAGAATGTCCTATTTGCTGAAATCTGAACTAACTGTGACATCATCCTCGGCAGCTGAAGGAATCTTCAGTACTAGATTAAAGAGTCTTTCAAATGCCACATTTTGATCACTAACCATCTGCCCTCCCTTTCCTCCCCATTCCCCAAGGTCATGCCCAAATTCAAACTTCATTTAATTATTTCCAGAAGGGGAGGGAGAGGCTGACTTCAACAAAGCTCAGACAACATGTTTTCTAGTCCTTGTGTATATATTCTGCATCTGAGACACAGTTTAAAGGGAGAAGGCAAAGACTGATCTTGCAATAGGGCACAGGATTGGGAATAAGGAGACCTATGTTTTTATTCTGGGCTCTGCTACTCACCGTTTGTCATCTCAAGTGTTGACCAATATTTGCTGGCTAATATATAAATGTATAAAAATATTTAATAATGTGTTATCTGCATCATATATATTGGTATGCATTAAGTAATAGCAATTATATAGCCTGAACTGCCCTAACCCTTGATTATAAAACTGTTCACATAACTTGCATTAGCCAAAGTAAGATTTTGCTTAAGTAGATAGGAAAGCTGTCAGGGTCAGAGCATAGGAGTATTTTACCATAGTAAAAGGTAGGGAGCTATTCTCACAGGCCAGTACTGGAATACCCCAAAGGAAGAAGACAGAATGGACATTATTTGTAACTCTGAACACAATCTTACGGCTGTTCTTTCAAAAGTTTACAACTGAACACTGACTTAATATAGTTTTGAAACTTTACTATGAAGAAGAAAAATGCTGCTTTATCCTTTTAAAGCAGTTCAGGTTTGAACACAGTATCCACTGTATCAGAGACAGCAACGCGGAGCAGGGGAGAAAGCTTGTGTAACTGTTGAAATTTTCAGCAGTTACACATTACCTAAATAAACACATTTAGCACCCCTAGTTTTTGTCTATGATGCTGTCAGATTGTGTACTTCCAATTCCAAATGAGGCACGTGGTTCGTCAATTTGTAATTCTGAGGCTTTATTATATATGATTGTTCTAACCTAGTACAAACCTAAAAGATACTTTCAAAGACAAGCACCTGATATTCTAGTATCCAAAACAAAAATACAAAAAGGAATAAAAGAAGCTAAGGAACTGAGACAAAAACTGGGCTGAATTTTAGTGACTTTTAAGGAAATACATAACTCGTAAAATCATCCTATAAATGCTACGAGCTGATGCATAACTATGGGACCACCCCTTCTGCACAAGGTGAATACTGCATGAGACAGCTTCCCGTAAACCTTTTCCTGTACTATATTTTTATTATCCAATAAACTTGACTGACATTGGTTATTTAGTCTCTTGCCTCAACAAACCAAAGCATGGTCAAACAACTGACTATACTATTTATTAACATTAAACAAGTCACTTCATCTCTACCTCAGTTGCCCTATTTGTGAAATACAGCCTTTCCTTTCGCAAGCATTTTGAAAGGTGTGGCTGAAGAGGCTAAGTATTGTTATGGATGCTCTGTGTATGGGTGTTCTCGCAACAAGTACTTAAGGCAGTGGTCACCAACCAGTAGATCGGGATCTACTGGTAGATCTTGCAGCCTCTGAAAGGTGATCCTAACTGGTTTGGTCAAGGAGGTCCTACAAGGGTATTTGGGTTTGAGGTTGATCTTGGATTGCACTTAAATTCAAAAAGTGATCCTGTGCTTAAAAAAGTTGAAGACCACTGACTTATGGAATGCAGAATCTTTTACAGTCTGCTTGCCTGATGCAGTTACAATAGTCACTTTTGGGTACCCACAATGGTGTTGTATTTGTACTAGTCCCAGGGTATGAAAGAGAAAAGACAAAAGAAATAGCTTTCATTAGACCAACTGCTGGTGGTGAAAGAGCTTACAATGCAGGTCTTCTTCAGGTCATTTCTGGGTACATTCAGATAGGACTGATCTGGGATACATGCAGTGCATTGTGCTCTCTAACTTTGGCAGAGCAAACAGATGCTTAGATCTGTAGCTAGAGTGGGGGTGGATGAAGCCATCACTAAGGCACTTTCCTTTGAGACTGGAATTCTTAGAGACAACCAAGAATGAGATATTTTGATCAACTTGTGCTGCTCTATGGCAGGGATGGGGAACCTTTTCTGGGCTGGGGCCTGCTCATCCACAGAAAAATCATTTGGGGGCTGCACACAAGTGAGAAGCAAAAGAAAAAAAAAAACCCTCACTGAATTGTTCCAGCCTCCCTTCCCTCTCCCCCGCCCCATCCCAAAGAGAAAGACACTCCCCTTGCACACCAGAGCCTAGAGGGGCCCAGGTTAGTAGATTTTGTGTGCTCCAGCCCTGCAAGACAGTGGCTGGGGGGCTGGAGTGCCAGCACAGGCTCCACAATGCTGGGAACAAGCCCCAAACCTCAGGGGGGCCAGATCCAGGCAAGCGAGGGGCCGCATCTAGCTCCCAGGCCTAAGGTTCCTCAGCCCTGCTCTATGAATAGTCCCATTACTGCTTACTTGGATGTAGCCAGTGACTGAGACTGAGCTGATGGAGACCAACCAGCAAAACTCCTCCTCACCCCATTTTCTGTCTCATTCTCCTTCACCCTTTCCTCTGTTTTCCCTCTGTGACATATACTCTTTAGGCCAGCCCTACATGATCGATTTGAATGGATTCACTCTGGAAGCAGAGCCACAGTCTGTGTTAGATCCTTTAACACTGCAATTTGAGAGAAGGGACCTAGTTGCATGGATCTCTTTGTTTAAAAGGCTCAGCTCTCGGGCTAGTATATCATGAGTTCCCACTCCCTCCCTTATGGTTGTACAACTAAGCTAGAAAAGAGAAGCAGCTCTAACGGGAAGAAATAGCAGTCCAGGACGTACAGCAAAGTTCAGTGGTGAGCTGGTCCCTCTCTTGAATCACTGCCTCAGGGAGGCAACAGTCATTCTCCTAGCTAAAGGGTGGGCATGCAAAGGCCCAGTATCCTTATTACAAATGATACACAGAAGCTGGCAAGAACCAAAAGGTGTGCCTCACTTAAAGTACATTAGAAACAGATCATCGTAGCCTACTCGGGATAGAAGAGAATTTTACCTGCCTCCAGGGAGGTTTTCTGGCAGCATCTCTGTGCCCCCTTTTGAAACATCTTTTCACAAAGTTTTTTTTTTAAATTTGTTTTGTTTTTTAATCAAACAGCCCATAATACTTCACAAATCTTAGGAGCTCTTCCCTGTACCTCTTAAAACTAGTGCATTTTAACATGGCACTATTTGAAACAGTAATACATTGCAGTACACTGAGGAAATCTCCAGGAGGATTTACACAGACCAATTAAAGCACAACACAGTAGTGTGCTTCAGAAATCACAGTTCCATAGAATTCATGATTCCACGTTGTAGACAAACCCTAATACTGATCCATTTCTATCAGCAAGGTCATTTCTGACACATTAGCAGGTTGGTGTTTTGATTAGCTAAGTGTACTGCAGTGTTCATAATTTGCTAGGATTTTTAAAGACCCTATTGTTTCAACTTGGCAAGCTTTGGGTCTGTGTCTGGTTTGGCATATTTAGAATACTTAGCAGTGTTAACATTCTTAATGAGCAGTTTCTCCTCAGGGTGACAAATGCAGAGCTGCATTGGTTGCCTTAGGAAGCAGCCAGCAGTCAAAATGATTTCTGACCATTAGACTTGAGGGCTATGAGCAATAGCTTCAGAAACCTGAAACTGAATTAACAACAGGTCAGGCCTGGTCTACCGGACAAAGTCCCTGATAAAGGTCATCCTCTTCCCAAGGGATATTTCAGTTGTTGCTGAACTCCTACAAGGACGCTGGCCTGCTTGGCTTGGAGTTAGAGGAAAGTCTACATTCTTCAGTTTACTAGACTTGCTTGGTTCACTGTTTGGCATGATGCTCTTTAAGTGAAGTTGTGTTTCTGAACCATCATGAAGAAACGCTGGGCATTCCTTGCCCTTTGCAAAACTAAGAAGAAATAAAAAGACCAGTGTTCCCTCTAAGTACACAGAGCCCTGGTCCTCTGACAGGGCAGGCTGATTAATCACCTATGAAGCTGTGCTGCCATGCAGCTTACAGGGAACACTGAAAGAGACATGTCTCTAGTGCTGTCCTAGAGAATACTACCTAGGGATCTGAGCTTAAAGCCCAATGGAGTCAAGACAAAGAGTGCCATTAACTTCAGTAAGCTTTAGATAAAACTCCTAGACTAGGCTCTCTTTAAGGCTTCTTAGATTTCACACTAGCTGAAGACAGAACTAAATGTTTAAAGTATATGGCCTTGATTTGTAAACCCTAAGCAAAGCTGGTATGGATCCATGTATATACACAATATACTAGCTATTTAAATGCTACATGATTACTATTTTCATTTCATTACATGTTCCTGTTATTAGCCACATTCCTACCAATTTGGGCTCAGGAATTCTTCTTAGGTCTGAAATTAGAATCAGCCTGGCGACAGCCAAGATTTTTGAGTGTGACTAATGACTGGGGAGATGAAGGGAAGGGCTAAAGACAACAGGACTTGCCACCTTAATGGGGTTTTATTTGCAGAGAATGCTCAGCACTTATGGAAAGAAAGGCTGTGTCTAGACTACATCCCTTTTCTCAAAAAAGGGATGTAAATTAGACACTTCACAATTGCAAATGAAGCTGGGATTTAAATTTCTTGTGCTTCATTTGCATAATGGCAGCCGCAGCTTTTTTCGAAACAGTGCTTTTCGAAAGAAATACAGCAGTTTAGACGGGGATCTTTCGAAAAAAACCCTTTTTCGAAAGATCCTGTAAACCTCATTTTTTGAGGAGTACAGGATCTTTCGAAAAAGGGTTTTATTTTCCATCGATCCCTGTCTAAACAGCCGTTTTTCTTTCGAAAAGCCCCATTTTGAAAAAAACGTGGCTGCCATTATGCAAATGAAGCGTGGGAAATTTAAATCCCGGCTTCATTTGCAATTTCAAAGTGTCTAATTTACATCCCTTTTTCGAGAAAAGGGATGTAATCTAGACACAGCCAAAGAGTTAGGCCCTTTGAAGGACTCATGTTGGGCTGCCAAAATTCCAGATGCTCAAAGCTACTAGTCAGTTTTGAAAGCCCTGGCCTACATGCAGACTTCTCATGGGGTGATTAGACACCGCAGTTCTCTTGGAAAACTTCAGCCTAAAACCATACAGTGCTGATCTGACTTGGTTGCCCAGGTGAAAAGCGAGGGAACTGAATTCTCAAACAGCAGCTCACAAGTACTTGTTACTCCCCAAAATTAATCTAGTTTCTATATAGCACTTTCCACACTTTAGAGATCTGTAAGGCCATAAAGTTTAATACTGGTAAAGCTGCACTGCTAGCTCAGCAGGCAAACAGCAGCCAGAAAGCTCAAGAACATTACAATTTATTTCTAATTTAAACAAAACAAAACCTACTCTGGGCTAGAAATCTACATGCTAAATACCAACCTGAAAAGAAATCAGCCACAGGAGTTTCAGACAAACCGATAACATTCCACTCAAGCGCTATGTATGAAGCATCTCCATTCACTCCTACCATGCCAAAGGTGTGCAATTAAAAGGATACAAAAGAAAACTCAGGCAAGACAAAGAGCCCATGCCATAGTGGAGGGATGGGGAACCTTTTTTGGGTTGGGGGCTACTGACCCACAGAAAAATCAGTCAAGGGCCACACACAAATAAGAAGCAAAAAACCCAAAACCCTCACTGACGTGGCCCCCAACTGAGGAGAAAGACACTCCTCAAATTCCCTTTGCCCACCAGAGCCTAGGGGGGCCCAGCCTAGTAGATTTTGTGTCCTCCAGCTCTGCAGTGGGGCAGCAAGGGGGCTGGAACACCAGTGCAGGCTCCCCAATGCTGGTGGGGGGGAGCTCTGAGCCTTGGGGGCCATATCCAGGTGAGCCAGGGGCCACATCTGGCCCCGGGCCTGAGGTTCCCCACCACTGGCTTAGAGATCGATTTATCATGTCTAAGCAGATAGGCTAGGCCAAGGCAGTGATTGCTTTTACTGAATTGCCTGCACATAGGGTTGCCAGATGGTTGAAACAAAATACCGAACACCCCCCCCCAAAAAAAAACAGGAAAAAATTCTGTTGAAGGGGGGAAAAAAAGGGGGAAGAGACCAAAGTTGTTGAGAGAAAAAAAAAAAAAAAGACTCCAAGTAAGCAAAAAAAAAAAAAATTAAAATAAAACAGCATGTCCTCTTTAAGAGTTAGTGCAGGGATAGGAACAGGGGAGTGGTTGAGCACTAAGACCCACGGGAAGCATTGCTTCCCCTAGGTCTTTTGGCCAGCAGCCATTTTGTGCCGGCAGCCTTGGGGAACCAGGTAAGCATGGGGGCTGGGGTCAGGGAGCTGGGGGTGTTGGGAGCTGGGGGAGAGGGTGGGAGGCTGGGCGCTGAGTGTTTGTAGGGTTGCCAGGTGCCCGGCATTTTCGCCTCTTGGCCGGGGAAAAATTCAGAAAATACTGGACATTTTAAGTGTCCGGTATTCTCTGAATTTTTTTTACCGGACAGGAGCTGAAAATACCTGACTGTCCGGGTGAATACCGGACACCTGGCAACCCTACCTGCACAGCATTCCTGGGTAACTAACTTTAGGAGATGTTTCAACATCTTACAGATGAGCAACTAAGAATTAAAATAACTATCTAAGTCTGGGTTTGAACTACAATGAGTTATCACAGCCCAGGATAGCTGGCACTTTATCACGGGGCAGATACTGATAAGCCCCTTATTACCTTAGTCTGAAAAAGCTGAAACACTTCCCACCCCCAAAATGCAGGCCCACGAAATTCAAGCCGTCATGGTACTATCACTAATTCAGCAAGACTGAATTACCTGAGCTTTCCCTGGCATATACTTCTTATCCAGGGGGCAGTACTCTATTTCTTCCATCTTTCTTCCCAGGATGGGAATACACCAGGCTTCTCTCAACAAGCACCTTGCCTTCCTAGGCAGCTCATTGTGTTACATGACATTTTCCAAGACCACTCAAGAAGACTGCCTTCCTAGGACAACCTGCTCTCCCTCTAACCTGAAATCCTACAGGGCTCTCCCTTCAATATCTGCCTTTCTGTATCTTTCCACAGCAGCTTAAGCAATTGTGAGAGCCACAACTGCTTCTCAGTAAAGGTTGAACCTCTCCAATTCAGAATTCTCTCATCCAGAAACATCTGTCGTCCAGAATGATTTTAGTTAGCTTGATGTCCACTTTTCATGTGTCTGGCCAAGTTTCCCGTGGTCCTATAGTTTGTTTACAATCAGCAGTCCTGGCTCTCAGTGTTCTGTGCTGTTTTTAGCTCTAATTTACCCCTAAATGTCCTTTAATAACAGCCACTAAGCAGTGGAAGTGTGGGTAATGCTGCTAGATAATATTTACCTCCCGTGGTCCAGAAAATTCTTTTGTTCAGAACCGGTCGGGTGCCGGACTAGAGAGGTTCAACCTGTACTTTCTCTTCCTCAACTAAGAGAAGCCAAAACTAGTTTGCCTAACTTAGTTGATCCTTGGAAACCAATTAATTTCTAAAAAGAGGTTAGAAAAGCTGAGGAGTACTCACCATACGTGAACATGCGTGGGGAAGTGAGCTCAATATTTGGTAGAGCTCCCAGATGATTCAGGACAGCACATCTATAACCATTCTTCTGGGCATAATCAACAAAAGTGCGGATATACTGCTTCTCGCTGTGATTAGCGATTCCAGGGCAGATGACCATTGTGACATCTTCTGTACATTTAATAAAAGAAGAAAGAAGACAAAGCTCAGGTTCAGGCTGAAGTAACATTTACTCAAGTAGTTTTTGACATTGCAAGTCAATGGAAAAGCTTTGACAGAAGGACAGCTAGAACATGATTTTGCTGACAAGCAAATAAAACTGAAGTTAGACTAGTATGAGTTGAGATAGCAAAATTATAAATGCAAAGAAAATACAAACATGTAACTGTTGTTGGAAATTCTTCCCAGGATGGGGATATACTAGGCTACCCAAAAGCACCGGACCCTCACACAGAATTTCTTGGGCGACTTCATGAAAGTTTGCACCAGTAGTTCTACAGACAACTCTTTAGAGGCAAGAATTCTTTACTAACTAGGAACAAGAACTTTTTGGACAATACACATATTACATATTTTCCCCCCAGTGGTAATGTATTGTGATTGCTAATTCTTGGGGAATTCTGAAGTCTGCTGCCATACCATACTACGGACTAGACAGCATGCCACCTGGAGGGAAATGACATTTTTTCTCTCAGGGTATGTTATTGATACTAAGTCTATGTCCCCTTCAAGCTCAATAGAAGAATCAATTTAGGTCAAAAATTGAAAGTTCTGCTATAAGCAGATACAAACAAGAGGTTTATTCTCTTTAGTTCTGCCTTCATAAAAGTTAAACAACATAAAGGTAGTAAATACAGAAGTGTGGCTGCTACCACCTCATGTCCCATAAAACAAACATCCTGTTAGGAAGTAGTTTCCTGCATGTTTCAACATGGTGAGACATCTTTTGATTAGAATAATCTAGACGAAGCAGCCTCCTACAGCAGAAGTATTTATTCTCAGGTAACAACTGAGCAAAATTTCTCAACAACCCAAGATTAAGTGACAAAAGCAATGTCAAACTGCTGGACTAGAGGTCTCTGCTTACTTTGAGGGAACCTACATTTACTTATAGTAGCTAAAAGATCTACAGTCAAAAAATTCCCCAAAGTGAACTTGGCCATTCTGACACAAAACTCATGACCAACTACTGTCACTATTCAGCTTCTTTGTTCCGTAGCTGATCTCCTGAAAGACAATTAGGCTAAGGGCTTGACGTGCTCCAACGTGGACAAGCTCATTGTTGCACATTGTCAGGGAAGCCAGCTACTGCATTTTTGTACGTTGTATGTGAACACACACAGTGGTTTGAGGTCGCAAGACACTGTCATGCAGCGCTAGTTATTAAACAAGTGTGCTTTATTTCTACATCGTGCTCCAGTTACTGCAAAATATTGCCTCCCATTAGCTTCTCTCCAGCTCTACAAATGACCTGGACCAGAATGACAGTAAATGTCATTGTGTAGCATCCTACCACAAAGTGAGGATCCTATTTGTTTCTGAAGAGAATGTGTTTGAATTGATTAGAAAAGGCAGTCTATTCTGTCTGAGACCCAAGTAGAATCACAGGTTGCAAGTGAAGCCAGTTACTGAGTAGAGTTCACATTAATCTGTTGAACTGGGATTTCACTGAAATATGCTTGTGCCAGTGAGCCAAAAGGTGGAGCTCCCCCTAACAGCATGCTTATAGTCAAATGAAGATATTCATGATTTTTTATTTACTAAGGCAATGGTTTCCTAAATTACAAATATAGTTACCTACTGACATCTGGAACCACCTCGTTTTGTATCCTAAACATGTTTACGTTCTCCTCTTTTGGAGATTGAATCTTGGGTCCAGGATGACTTTGGAACAAAGTTTAAGTTTAAACTGTTTTATGATCAGGTCATGTCCTTCTAGAGTGCTGTAAATACAAAGATTCCCATTTGCTCACCCCACAGACAGCTGGGATCTGCAATGACTTTTTACCTGAACTTATCTGGCTTGTGCAGTCTCTAAATCGGGGGTTGGCAACCTATGACTTGGGAGCCAGATATGGCTCTTCTGAAGCCCCAACTCAGTCTCACAGCAGGGAGCCAGCGCTAGCGTTACAGCCTCATGGTCTCCAACAAGACTGGAACGCCAGTGCCAACTTCCTGGCGAGGGAAGGGGATGAACAGGGGGAGAAAGCCCAGAGCCTCTACACCAGATCTGGCATGCAGGAAACAAGCAGAGCTAAAAATGGCTCAACACAACAGTGTTTTCCTTCCCCCGCAGTGTGCAGGGAAACCAGGAACCAAAGATGGCTCTCTGCACACTGCTAATTTGTTTCTCCGGGACACACTTTCCTGGAGACTTCTCCTGCAAATCCTGTTCAGAGGCTTCCTGCTGGGGAATGAGAGCAGTGGGAAGCATGTTACATGGTGCCTGCCATGCAGCGAGAAAACAAGTCTCCCCCCCCCCCATGCCCAGACCTTCCCACCTCCTCACTCACCTCCCCTGGCCAGACAGCCTGCCCCTGGCCAAAATTCCCCCTGCCCCCAGCCATGCACCCTGTGCCCACTGGCCAGGCAACCAGCTCCCAGCTTGCTCCTGCCCCGGTAGTCTGCCTTCTGGCCAGACCTCACCCCCTCCTTCACCCTACCTCCTGCCCAGATCCTGCACTCCCATCCCTATCCCATTCACTGGCAGCCCTGTCCCACACACGTAACTCCTCATTTTTGGCCTCAATCCAGAGCCTGGGAGGCCCACAAAATCCCCTAACCCTGGAACCACAGAAGAGTAAATCTGGTCTGAGGCCTTGAACCTCAGTCCTCACCCCAATAGAGAGTTGGAGCACCAGGGGAGTGAGGTGTTTCAGTTGGGGGTCACATCAGTGAAGGTTAGGGGGACTGGAAGGGGTATTTTTTGTCTCACTTCAGTGGTCCCTGACTGATTTTTCTGTGGGTCAGTGGCCCCGACCCAAAAAAGGTTCCCCATCCCTGCCATAAATAAAGAATGTTGAAACCTTTTGTGTTGGACATAATATTTTCCTTTATTTAAAAATGAAGATTGGCCAACAAGCCCGCAATTGGGGCCCAGCTCTCATCCGGCCGCAGCTTTATAACACTCCTGCACCCTCACACACCCCAACCTGAGCCCATCATATACCTGAACTCCCTGACCTGAGACGCTCATACTAAGGATGTTAAGGACTAGTCTATTAGTTGAGTCGACTAGTCACTCAGACAGAGGCAGCAAAGGGGGTGGGAAAAGGGGTTACTTCAAAGAGGCAGCATGGCATGGAGCCCAGTACGAGCTCCGTGCAGTGCTGCCACTTTGAAATGCAGTGGCGGTGTTTCAAAGAGGCAGCGCCTCACAGAGCCCAGGATCAGCTGTGCAGCATTGCCCCCTTTGAAACACCACCGCAGTGTTTCAAAGCGGCAGCACCACATGGAACTCGGGGTCAGCCGGGGACTCCCCAGCTGACCCGGCTCCACTTAGCATTTCCACAGAACCCGGGGTCAGCCGGGGACTCCCCAGCTGATCCTGGGCTCTGCACACGGCATTTCAAGCTGTGCGGAGCCCAGGGTCAGCTGTGGAGCCCCCAGCTGATCTCAGGTTCCACGGAAATGCTGTGTGGAGCCCAGGATCAGCTGGGGAGTCCTGAGCTGACCCCGGCTCTGCACGGCATTTCAAAGCAGCAGCGCCACATGGAGCCTGGGGTCAGCAGGTCCCCTGCTGATCCCATGCTCCATGCAGGCACTGCCACTTTGAAATGCACAAGAGCCCCCACTGAGGACTCTTGTACATTTCAAAGCTGGCACACCATGTGCAGCCCAGGGCCAGCAAGAAGTCCCACTGACTCTGGGCTCCACGTGGGCACTTGTGCCTTTCAAAGCTCATGGAGCCCGGAGTCAGCGGGACTTCCCGCTGGCCCTGGGCTGCACACAGAGTTCCAACTTTGAAATGTACAAGAGCCCCTGCTGGGGATCTTGTATATTTCAAAGGAGGAATGTGGAAGTGCCTATCAACTAGTCCAGTAGTCAATGGAAATTCCATGGACTACTTGACTAGTAAATTAACTGATATTTAACATCCTTAGCTCATAACCCCCCATATCCCCAGACTCCCACATTC
The DNA here is from genome assembly GCA_032595735.1 of Pelochelys cantorii. Classification (NCBI taxonomy): domain Eukaryota; kingdom Metazoa; phylum Chordata; order Testudines; family Trionychidae; genus Pelochelys; species Pelochelys cantorii. Next base: position 30,772,087 of record CM064338.1, read on the forward strand.
CCATCCCCTGCCATAACACTCCTGCACTCCCACACACCCCAACTTTTTGCCCTAAGTCCATCATATACCCCAGTCTCCTGCCCTGATCCCCTCGTACAACCCAACCCAAACTCCTGCACCCCACGTCACCAGTGCCTTGCCATAAGACTGACAGAGGACAGCCTGAATGCATTCATGAAGATGGATTTGACTAGCTGTGATGTAAATGTCAAAGAAACGTGCGAAAAGATGCAGCAGCAGAAGTCCCATTAAGTAAAGTCTGTGAGTACAATGTTTCATTTATGCTGCTATTAATCATTATGTCAATTATAAGTAATATTAAGTTGTATATTTTCAGTCATGCAAATGGGTATTCTTATATGGCTCTTTGTTGACCACTTGTTCTGAATTTTGATGTAGTTTAGCTCTTTGGTTTGAAAAGGTTGCCAACCCCTGCACTAAATGATGGTTCTTCCGCTTGCCATCTAAATAAGTGTTTACAATTCACTGTGACTCAGCAGTTCCTATAGCAGCAGCTAAATGTTTTGGCTTGATCTGTGCACTTTAATGGTTTGTGAGCATTAAAGAAGATTGACCCACAACCAGGACAGTCAAGGCTATTGACCCTCTGGCTAGCTCCAAGCACATCACATAGTATGGAGTTATTGCTAACCTAACATTTTATTTTCTGAAACTTCTTGTTCAATTTAAATGCAATTCCTTCCTATCCTCACCAGGATGTATTACTCTAAAATACAAGCTGTCATATTTAGCGTATTTAATTCTTGGGAATACAGAATATGTCCATTACCTGCTGTAGCCAGACATGAACCCCATCTTGTTTTCCCCCCCCCCACAGAGAGCAAGAGAAAGGCAGTTAGCCTTTGATGCCCTGGGAACGCAGGTGTGCTGCCTGTCCCTGACTCTAATAAACAGAAACCAGACAGTAAATGGGCTAGCTGACGACCCGGGGGCCTCCCGTCGCCCTGATGGCTAGTACCAGTAATTGACACGCCTACACTGTTCCAATCTTCGCCCATCACATACCAGAGGTGCCCATTGTCTGCATTTTCCCAGGTGTGAATTATGCTTTGCACCCTTCGTGGGAAACTTGGCATTCAAAGCCATTTTTCCTAATTGGCCACTTGAGACCAGGAAGAAGCCTACGTGACCCAAGGGGTATAAAGAGGGGTTTAGTAGCCCACCCCATTTGAGCTCCAATCATCTACACCTGCTGGCAGGTATTGGTTGTCTCCCGAGGTCTGTGGGACGCCCAACCTTGCCCTACTTCCTCCCGAGGGATTGAGAGAAAGACGCTGGCCACGCCAAGTCTGGAACGCAGGGGTGAGAATATATACCTGTTAGGTGTCTATTTTGCATGCATTTAATAAGAGCTCAGAGAACCAAAAGGGTTTCATGGACTTATTAGTGTAATTTCTGTCCTGTCCTTTGTAGTGGCTGTGTTATCTGTGACACAGTAGTAGCATTTAACAGCTAAGTTTACCCTGTAACAATAAAATAGTAACTGTTTAAGCTGTGACCTGACTCCTTCAGTTGCTGTAACAGAACCAAGCACAATTTTAAAAAGAACTCCAGCCGGTCATAAGGGACAGATATAGGGAGAGCTTGAGCGTTGGATCATGTCGCTTCCAGGGGACAGATCCGTTGGGGGGCATCTCTCAGCCTCCCCAGGCTGCCCGCTGCGAAGGGATCATGTATCCTAGCAGTCAAAATCTGAGGTGTAATAAGCTCTCCCTGTAAACTTCTTGGGGCGCCCGTCAACCTCCTCCAGGTTGCCCGCTGCTAAGGGACCCCAGTCCTAGCAGTTGAAGACTCGGGTGTATAATACACACCGACTGACACCTGCTTCAAGTGCAAATCTGATCGTAATTTATGCATGGCCACCTCCTAAATTTAAACCACAGGCCATAAAGCATGATTTCTCCAAACGTCTGTAACTAAACTTCAGAGCAGGGGCCCTAAAAGGTCAATATACAGGTACAAAAAACAGGACTATGTAGCACTTTAAAGACTAACAAATACCTGCAAGTCGTAATACCTGCATCCTGCTTCAAAGACCTTTTAACACCAGACTTGAAAGAGAATCCTCTGAACTGTCATTCATGCTTAAATTGACACTTTACACCTAGGTCTTAACAAGGATTCTAATTACCTTACCCATTACAAAGATAGCTTCCCCAATTATCACCTCTAATATCATTAGCTCACAGACATTTACCTCCCCCCCTCATCCCCCTTCTGTTCTGAAATTTGATTTGTCCTTTTCATGTGTTCATTTTTTTGATTATATACCAAAGGATACATGGTCGTGCCAATTTTCTTCCACAATTTGATCTGAGGAAGGGGGTCTGGCCCACGAAAGCTCATCACCTAATAAACCATCTTGTTAGTCTTTAAAGTGCTACATAGTCCTGTTTTTTGTTTCAGCTAGACCAGACTAACACGGCTACATATCTATTACTAATATACAGGTACAGCACAGATTTTGTATGATAAAGCCAATTTGAAGGGCTGAGTCCTTATTTCCCTCATCCACCAAGTCAAAGCTAGCCCCCAATCTTTCCAGGTTTCTCAAGGACAGCAATGTAATTTTTCCAAATATACTTCAACAAATATTTAGACAAGTCTCTAATCAGACAGGTTAAAGCCACACATGCCAACGTGGCTGTTTGACTAACCTCTGATGCAGTGTTCAGTCAGGGGCTCAAAGAGGTCAAAGGTTGATGTTGCTCCATCTGACATTGTGAGGTACTTGCGAAGTCCATAAGGATGTGGTGATCTTACTCGCCCCATCTTCCCATAGAGAGCAGTCTGGATATGTCCACTCTTCCCCCAGATCATGGGTGGAATGTACCTGCAAGGAGAGAAAGAAAGAGAGGATTCAGCGGTGTTGTCTTGAGCTTTTAAGAGTCAATTTGCAATTTCTCTTACACACCAAAGATATTACCAATGTGGATAAATGTAAAGTAATGCACATTAGAAAAAATAACCCCAACTATACATATAATATGAGGGGGACTAATTTAGCTACAACTAATCAGGAAAGAGATCTTGGAATCATCGTGGATAGTTCTCTGAAGACGTCCACACAGTGTGCAGTGGCAGTCAAAAAAGCAAACAGGATGTAAGGAATCATTAAAAAAGGGATAGAGAATAAGATGGAGAATATCCTATTGCCCTTATATAAATCCATGGTATGCCCACATCTTGAATACTGCATACAGATGTGGTCTCCTCATCTCAAAAAAGATATACTGGCATTAGAAAAGGTTCAGAGAAGGGCAACTAAAATGATTAGGGGTTTGGAACGGGTCCCATATGAGGAGAGATTAAAGAGAGTGGGACTTTTCAGCTTGGAAAAGAGGAGACTAAGGGGAGATATGATAGAGGTATATAAAATCATGAGTGGTGTGGAGAAAGTGAATAAGGAAAAGTTATTTACTTGTTCCCATAATATAAGAACTAGGAGCCACCAAATGAAACTAATGGGCAGCAGGTTTAAAGCAAATAAAAGGAAGTTCTTCTTCACACAGGGCATAGTCAATCTGTGGAACTCCTTGTCTGAGGAGATTGTGAAGGCTAGGACTATAACAGGGTTTAAAAGAGAACTAGATAAATTCATGGAGGTTAAGTCCATAAATGACTATTAGCCAGTCTGGGTAAGGAATGGTGTCCCTAGCCTCTGTTCGTCAGAGGGTGGAGATGGATGGCAGGAGAGGGATTGCTTGACAGCAGAAAGGCCAGGGCCCAGAAGCTCCAACACATTAATGTTTTAGTGACAGAACTATGTACAAATGCTATTCCAGAAACTAGACTCTTTTAGTTTACTCATTCAATTATAATGGGGCAGGCCACCATTCAGTGTAGATTAGTGAAATAAACACTACTTAACACCCTTAATCGACAGGGCTCGTCAAGCTGCGGCGAGCCCCGCTCACCAGCCACGCGGTTCAGCATGTTGCGCATACGCAGACCGCGCTGCGCATGTGCTGATCATGCTGCGGCGCCATGCCGGGCTATAATCTACTCACCTGTGGCGAGTAGATTACCTAAATTGTCGAGCCCTGCTAATCGATACATTTTTCCCCAGCTGACCCCAGCCTCCATGCGGCACTGCCCCTCTGAAACGCCACCAGGGCATTTCAAAGGGGCAGCGCCGCACAGAGCACTGCACGGAGCCTGGGGTCAGCTGGGGACTCCAGGTGATGCTGGGCTCCATGTGGCACTGTCCCTTTGAAATGCTGCAGCAGCGTTTCAAAGGGGCAATGTGGCACTGAGCCCAGGATCAGCCTTGCGGTGCTGCCGCTTTGAAGTACCCCCTTCAAAGCTGGGGGTGGAGGGAGTGAGAAGTCAACTATCCTGTTGACTATCCAATAAGCATTTTCTTATTGGATAGTTGACCAGTCCTTAACATCCCTAGTGTCGATGAGATTTTAAGTTACATAAGTTGCTTAAATCAACTTTAAATGAGTCAAGAGTATTAAGACAGTTAGAAATGTGGACCCCCATACGCACTAAGCATGAGCACAAGGCCACATAGCAAGTCAGTGCCAATCCAGTTTTTGAACTCTGGGGGATGGCTCTCAGTCCCATACCAAGTCCACTGTATACTACATGCTTTCCCGATAGGAGGCAGGGGCTCAGTGCTTGTACATAGCTCTGAGAAGCACAGTGTTAGATAAGTGGCAGGAATGTTATTGGGCCACTCTGCCTCTCCTGTCACTAGATAGAACTAAATAAAAACCCCAGAACCACCCAATTCCATTGCAGGGAGCTAAATAAAGCATTTCCTGTCAAAGGCGGAAAGCACATCTGTACTAAGCTTATCAGGAGCGTGCTAGGGCTGGATGCCAGGGCAGATGGCTTTTTATCTCTGATATACTGTTCTTCGTGAACCCAAGAGGAAAATGTGGAGATTTGGGAGAGGGCAAGAAAGGGATGGTTTTATCCTGTTTACAAACATGCCAACACAGCTGGCAAGAATTCAGTTAATGAGAGGCATAAAGCTGCACAGGCATGAAAGGTCAGACATCTTACCACCACGCTAGGGGGACAGAGGCTCAGCACATGCCCCAAAGGGAAATGAATACAAATTATCCCTTAACATGAAATGCACAAGTATGATTCATCAACTAGCAGGAGAAAAATAGTTCCAGGGGACATGGGTCAGCAGATATCCCAGTTAGGAGCCACGTTCCTTATTATGCAGATCATGTTACACATAGCAAGTTTAAAAAATAGCTGACAGTCTCCATGGAATCCAAAACAGATTGTGGAGTAACAGCTCTGTGATGTTTCAGGGACTTTTGACATTTACTTCCTCTTTTATTGCCCCAGACAATATGAAGCAAAGTTCTTGTTTCCTTGAGCAGGGGGTGAAGGCTTTGCCAAAAATATGAGGAGAGCTTGGATTCCTCCATTCAACTTCACTGCTTACGCAGCAGGCAATAACCCAATAAAATGAGACCTGAATTAAAGTCTTTTATGCCACTACTCTCCTTTACAGCTCTGCTCCCATCCTTTCCCCTCCCTTTCACACCATAGTCTCTTGCTACCATTCTAGTTCTGCACTTCAGTTCTGAGTGCCCCCCAATGAAGTATTTTTAATTGATAAAATATAAACAGGATACACAAGAAAGTAAGACACATTCCTATAACTCTGACTGTCTTGCTTGTATGCATCTTTAGATCATCAGAGCTGCTTTATCTCGTTTTCCTGTCTGTACAGCCCACAGCTCACTGGGGTGCTACTAGAATAAAGTTATTATAAAAATATTTTGTGGACTCATTAAACATATATTAGATTCTGCACAAACCAGAACCTTTTGGTACCAAGTCTTAAATTATTTTAGATATGGGGATTTTACATACACATAAAAGAATCTTAATACAACTTTAATTAGAGAATTACTACTAATGCTTCAATATTAAACAAAAACAAATGAGTTACATTCAGTTAAGATTGCCAAGTGCCACACAACAGATGTAAGAGTTGTATATTTGTTCACACAACTTCAAAGATAGAAGGGAGTGGAACTCACAAGCTAAGACTGAGGGAGGAGGGGGGAATGTTGTTCATATCCCTGAGTGAGAAAGTTACATGGCAGTAAAGAGGCAGTATAGAGAAGCCCCAGAGAGAATCAGCTAGAAACTATACGCCTGAATGGGTGGGAGAAGGGGGGTAGGAAAATAGCTGGACAAGAAGCTTCTCCTCCATCATGTGCTGTGGAGTGAAGCAGAAACTAGCAAGGAATAGCTCCTGTTCTCTTTACCCCTCCAACACTCTCCCACCCCCAAACCACAGTCAAACTGATACCTTTGCTTAAACAGCCTGGAGCAATTGTACTCTCCCTTATTCGTGCTAATAATATAGGTTGAATCCCTCTAGTCTGGCACTCTCTGGTCTGGCAACATCTGTGATCCAGCATGATTTTAGTTAGCCAGATGTCCACTTAAATTTGGCCACAGCCATTGTCCTGTCATCTCAAAGTTTTACAGCTACCTGTGCTGTCATTTAGCTCTAATTTACCCCAAAGGCAGCATTTCAAAGGGGCAGCCGACGCACAGCTGATCCACAGCTCAGCTGTGCATCGACGCCACCTCTTTAAAATGCTCGAAGGGCCATGGACCCCGGATTCAACTGGACTCCCCAGCTGACTCTGGGTTCTGGAGAAATGCCGCGCAGAACCAGGAGTCAGTTGGGCAGTCCCCAGCTAACCCCAGGCTCCGCTGAAATGCCGTGGAGACCCCAGGATCAACTGGGGAGTCCCCAGCTGACCCCGGGCTCCATGGCTGCCCCTTTGAATCATTGATGTTCACATATCTTCCCATTAATAGTATTCGGCAATAGTCATATTTAAATGCAAAACCAGTAGATTTACTCTAAAAGCTACTGTGTTAAATTTGGGGAAGAAAATACATTACACTTACATAAAGATTTAATGCCTGCTTTAAAGGCAGATCTTGTCAGAACCTTAGCTCACAGTAAGGATGTAAAAGGTTAATTGGTTAACAGGTTAACAGATAAGCTGATGCTTATTGGTCCCAGTTAACAGTTAAAATCCCACAGACTGCCAGCAGCCCACAGGGGATGGAGGCTGGTGAGATTGGGAGCTGGCAGCCCATGGGGCTAAAGGCTGATGCAGCTGGGAACCCTGAGGGGCAGGAAATTGGTGGGGCTGGGAGCAGGCAGCCCACGAAGCCGGGAGCCAGGAAGCTGGCAGCCCACAGGGCTGCAGTCCAGCGGAGCTCATTTAACCCCATAACCAAATTAAATTTTAACTGGTGACATAGTTAATGTTTTTAGAAGCTTTTTATATCCCTGCCTCACACATGCTATAGTTCCTCCATGATACAGTGCCAGAAACACACATGACACCTTAATCTTCCAAAAAAGATATCCCTCCCATTTGTTAGGAATGACGGATAATATAGTTAGTTCCCAGTAGCTGCATGCAGTATGTATTATGGATGTTAAATAACGGTTAATTGAGTAGTCAATTAACCTCATTAATTCTTATCGGTTAGCCGACTATTCTATAGTTCCTGGGGGGTGGGGCTGGCAGTCAGTGTGCTCTGGCCCCACTCTGAAAGAGCCACTTGCCACTCCACACTGCTGCCTCTGTATCAGAAGCAGCAGTGCAGGGTGCCAAGGAGGAGCTGGTCTGTGGGGGGAGCCAATTTAAAAAACAAGCTCCCCTCGCAGACCGGCTGCCTATCCAGAGGCGAGGCTGAGTTCCCAGACCCGGCACAAGCCAGAACTGAGCCGGCCTACCTGCTCGCCTGGCTCCTAATACACTTTAAATGCAGAGCTGCAGCGGGAGTCGGTCCCGGACCAGGTATGAGCCAGGACTGAGCCGGGCTGCTGGACAGCCTGCTAAAAAATTTACTGTTTTTGTGTGGTGGGGGGGGGGGGGGGGGGAGAGAGGGGAAATGCGTAGAGTCTATAGCATTAACCTATAAGATTTGCTTATCAGTTAATCAACTACACTATTACATCCCTAGTATGTATCTACTGCTATCACAGCCACTCAACATTGCCCAGAGGACATGAGTATGAAGAGGAAGAATAAAGTATTAGAAGAGTTGATCAGGTAGAGCCTATATCCCCCTCTGAGTTGACCACTAGAACTGAATTTATCAAATAATGAGATTACAACTACTCTGAAAGTTTCCACAGGCCATAATAATTCTGAAGCCCTATAATTTGTGGGAATCTCACTTCCAATTTAAGATGTTGTAGAGACCCCCAACCAACACAATGAAAAGCCTCATCTTCCTTGGGAAATCCCACCTCCTTTACAAATATGCCAAGAAGGTCCTACTTGAGCAGCACCTCAGAAATACCCAAGAAAGAGAGCTACTCCTCCAACTCTCTCAACCTTAACTCTCTGAAACTAGCCTACTGAGATGATCTGAAGCCACACTATTTTCCTGCTATTCCTTATTGAGCTACACACTTTTCCAAATTATGTATAAAAGCACCACTGGAAAATAAACATAGCTATTTTAGCACTGCACATATACATCTATCCCCAAATACTTTCAAGAGCTGCACAGGCAATAGCAGAGACTTTGGAGGTAGGAGGACAGATTCAGGAGAAACTGGGGTTTGTTTTCAAAAACACAACCGAAAGTCCAAAAGTTAACTCATTTTAGTTATCCAGGAGGACATACCCAATACATAACCACTTTTCTTCATTCTGCTTTAACATCAGGGTGTGGTAATTTATGCTGCTGACTTTATGACAAGAGACTTGAACTCTGTTTATGACTGATATCAAAGTCAAACATGCAGAACTCTAACCTAAAGCAAAGGACATTGAACTGTCCTCCACACCATTCCTAGATATGAACAAGGACCTTTCACAGTTGCTTAGTAACAGTACAATCTATCTCTCTCAAGAGCTCAGATCCAGTTTGACATGTTTTGCCATTCTCCTGTGCTCACTGCCCTCACGCTAGCCCCCTCAGCACAGTGTTGGAAGAGACAGTTGAACCCAAAAACAAAAAAGGAAGGCATCGTACCGACACACATCATTCCTGCAACTGTACATTCCAAGAAGGCATAAGAATAGATCCCAACTGAAAAAACAAGTGCTTCTACAAGAGACAAAACAGAGGACAGAAGACTCAATTGCTTTGTTTACAAAATAACTGTTAACCTTGTAACCATGCAAATTATCCCTTGGTGTATTTTAGAGATTTATCATCCAATTAGAAACTTCTGAAAGAAGCTATGAAACAACTAATTGCATTTTTTAAAATCAGACATCCATCTCTACTGTAGGAGAGGCACTCTGGAGTGGCAGCACCCCTCGACTTTTTAGCAACTATGCACATAAGAGAAGACTTAGTCTTAAGTCTAAGACCATGGGTGGGGACGGAATCCGAGTAATGACAACAGCTGGCCAAGAAATATGGAAGTAAATGAAAATGTGTTTGAGTTTTACTGTACAATCCCATTTTATACTGCCACACATTACTTGCTAAACTAAGGATGTGTCAGATGGTAGTACACAAGCTGTATGCAATTCCACATTAACGATATCAAATTTTAGCGGTTACATGACTATTCAATAGTCCCCAGAGGAGGGGCCAGCAGCCAATGCGCTCCTGGCCCCACTCCCAGGGACCCCCCTGCCAACCTGTGCTGCTGCCTCCATATCAGAGGCAGCAGTGTAGGGTGACAGGCAGGAACCGGTCCACAAGGGGAGACTGTTTAAAAACCTCATAGCTCCTGGCCCCCACCCTGCAAGACGGGACAGCGCACAGCTCAAACCTGCTGGAGTACCGGAGAGGGAGGGAAGAGGTAGGGGTGGCTGAGGGAGGGACTGTGGGACACGGAGTGATGTGATGACATCATTCTGCCATCCCACGGGAAATTTTTTTTATTTTTTGAGAGAGAGAGAGAGAGAGAGAGAGAGAGAGAGAGAGAGAGAATATGTCATCAAAAGGACAGATACTTTTAGGAGAGAAGTTTGCTACATTTCCATTCTAAGAAGAGGCTGAAATTTGCTGCTGCCAGGAAAAGGAAGTGGGTTCTCAATGGTACTACTTTCCACATTTTCATCAGCATTTTGCTCCCTTATAGATTTTTGATTTCCCCACACCCAGTAACACAGTTAGAACACCAGGCTCATCAGTTTAGCAGACGCATGTATTAAGAGAACTACATACTCTCATTTTCCTACAACTCCACCCTAACATTTACTTGGTTTTAAGAGCTGACTACAGAGGCACAAGATTTTCTTGGACAAAATTTTATCCAAATAAGTTTTGAAACTGAAAGAGCAAAAATAGAGCTATATACTATACAGCTATACTGTATAGGGATGTAAAGGGTTAACTAGTTACCCAGTTATGCGGTAAGCATTGCCTTACCGGCATGCTTACCAGGGTAATAAGCACCTGGCCTGGCCAGGCCAGAGCAGCCCAATCAGGCCCACCACGTTGTGAGGCACTCCAGGCTGGATGAGCCTACCATGCTACACGACAGGCAGGGAGGGGGTGCTCCAGCCCACCTGGGCCAGAACAGCCCTCCGCCTGCAGTGTGATGCAGCAGACTGATTTTACATCCCTAATACTATACTGGCCAACAGTACTAAATTCTGGAAAATAATCTTTGATGTTAGGTGCCACCAACATAGCCTTACAGTTAAGTAGTAACTAGTTTGTCTAACTTTGATATGGCCCATATGTTACCTATGAGGCCAACCAACACTACTCTGCTTGTGGTAAACAAAGATATTGAGTTCCTGAAGAGACTAGGCATGTTAAAATGTAGGTAAATTGGCTATCCATGTAACCACTAAAAATTTTCAGTGGTTACATGGTTACACACACCTGCAGCACAGGGTGGCAGCCAGCTCCATGGGAGCCAGCTTAAAAGCCCACCCCTGGCATGCGCCGGCTCTTGCTTGCCCCTTTCCTCCTGCAGAGCTGGCTGGTACCCCATGCTGCTGCCTCTGATACAGTTTAGGTCAAATTAACCTAACGCAGGGCAACAGCCAGCTCCTGGGAGCCGATATGTGCTAGGAGTTAGCTTTGAAGCTAGTTCCCGGTGAGTACTGGCTTCTGCCTGCCACCCAGCTCCTCAGGAGCCAGCTGCTGCCCTAGTACAGAGGCAGTAGTGTGGGGCAGCAGCCAGCTCCCTGGGAGCTGTACCAGGAGTCACATGTAACCGATAAGCAAGCTTATCAGTTACCCATTTAAACAGCTACGCACTTACATCCCTAGAAAAGACTAATGGATATCCTACTCCATGAATATCTGATCCCACTTTTTTCTGTGGCACTAAAGTTCCTTGATAGAGTGATTCCAAGTCATCCTGCATTATTTGTAAGAGGAAATCATTTTACTTATACCTACCTCCCCACCACCCTACTCATGGAAAGAGTAAAGTCAGCTTTAAGCAGCAAGTTACTGTACAATGCGGGGTGGTAAGAAGTGGGAGTGTTGGAAGTAATTTTTTGTTGTATGGAAGAAAAAAATTGTTCCCTTAGCAACTACGTGGTGTCCAGTTGCTGACAAGACTGTTCAGAGCTGCCTTCTTAATGAGAAATCTAAGACACCAGCAAGCTCCATTTTCACTTCTCCCCCTATTTACATGCAACCCAGTTTACAGTTAGTGTCACACATCCAATCATTTGGATATAACAGCTTTGATGATCCTGTAGTGCCAAGACACAGTATCCTGTCCAGAAAGGATGAGCCAGACCATCATTCTAAGTTCCCATCAGTGTCTGCAATGCTTAAGATTTCAATTTTATTTCAGGTTCACGATCTATTCTCTCTCCCTACCTATGCTATGCTTCCAGCCTCTGATCCTGTCACTAACATCACTTCTGTCAATCTGCCACTGAAGCATGGGAGGTTTAGGCTGGACATTAGGAAAAACTTCCTAACTGTCAAGGGTGGCTAAGCACGGGAATAAATTGCCTAGAGAGGTTGTATAATCTCCATCATTGAGGATTTTTAAGAGTAGGTTAGATAAACATCCATCAGAAATGACCTAGATAGTGCTTGGTCCTGCCAGGAGTGCAGGGGACTACACTTGATGACATCTCGAGGTTCCTTCCCATTATACAATTCTATGATTCCTCTCTGCACAATGATTTATTATTTCTATTTCATTCAACTCAGCCTTTGTAGGCATGTTACCTTAATGTAGCATGCAGAATGCTCAGCTTTTCAGAAGACCCATTAAGTGGCTGAGTAGAGTTGAACTTAGAAATATCACACTGCTTTGCTTAGGGCAAGGACATGTTAGCATTAGGCATGTATTTACACCTGCTAGATGCATTATAAGCACTCACTAGCCTTGAATGATCAGGCTACTTAGAATAGTACTTTAAGGTCAAAACTGGGTTCCTTCCGCTGGAAATGGAGTGCTAGCCTAAGACCAAATGAGGCACTATGTGCAATTTACACTGCAGTTTACAGAACCTGCTCCGGACTTCTTTATATGCCAAACACCACTATTAGCAAGGAAACATTACTGTAAGAGATAAAACAGTCTCACCCAACCTTCATTTTAATCATTTCCTACCAAACCTTCAGCACTTTATTCAATGGATTTTTCCACTTGTTCAGATAACTCTGTCACAATGAGATGGGGGGGGAGGGGACAAGGCGAGGGGGAGAGGTCTTAAGATCCGTTAAGTACCTAAGCCCCCAGTAGGACCAAGGAAATTGTGAACAAAATGAGCAATTCAGTAGAAGTTTATAGAAAGACGTGTGTAGATTTAAACAAGATTTACTGTCTCAGCTGCAACTTGACTAAATAAATAAATTAAAGCAACTAAAAACAGTCTGACACATTAGAAGCCAGCAAGGAAATAGATTTACAAACTGAAAAAAGTCAGTCTTCTAAGACAGCGAGTTGAAATGCCTATGGGGTAAATAAAAGAGGTACTTCTATGAGGTATCTCACAGCATCAGGGTTCCCAGGCCAAGGGTGGCTACAAACTTCTGTCACAATCTTCTTATCATTCCCTTCTAATCTGCAACAAAAACTGCTCTTGCAGCTTGGTCACTCCAAAGAGGTCAGAGAAGTGGCCAGCTATCAGGGTCTGCAACAAGTTAAGCTACTACATGATGGGAAGTTCTGTGCTCAAAAACAAGCTAGCACCCTTGCACAAGCAGGAGTAGAAAGATCTTCTCAGGTATTGAGAGCCCACCATGCTGAACAAGGATTGGTTTTCAAACATCCTGAGGGACATTAGTGCTGAATTTGTAGTTATTGCTGCATTTTTACTCCACTGGCCGGGAACTATGTATACAATGTCCCCTACACAAAATCCAAGTCACAGAAGCTAGTGGTCAAGAAAAGAGGAAAAATCTAAGGAGATTCATATCATCTTGGACAAAATGAAGAGACCCTAAAGATTTAGTTTCTTTTGTGTAAAGAGGAAGAAGAATTCTACAATGTGGGTATAGAAACAAAGACCTAACATTAATGGGAAGTTTGATACTTCAGTGAAAAAGAAGAAAACTCCATTTACAGTGAAACAATGGCAAGTTAAACTGGATTTAATTTCAAAAGATTATAAATAAATGTACCAGTTATATTTTATATTTTTCATCCCTAGATCTCCAAAAGTTTTACAAAGAGTTAAGAATTACTGTAAGTTATTGCAGCCTCTGAAGCAACATAACTGGAAAATAAATCGAAAGCCTCCAACTAGTGTGCAGTAAGGTTACAACATGGGGCAGGAGACTAACTATTTATTTGTCCAAGTCAGAGGAATTAACTCTAGCACAGGGGTGGGCAAAAGGGCCTCCACAGGCCAGATTCAGCTCCAGGCAGGTGGATCCAGCCCGTGGAGACCCTGCTGCTCCCCCGCTCCCAGGCCAATTAGGGCCTGGGGGTGGGGGGAAGCGTGCAAAGCTTCCTCCACCCTGCCAAGAGCACAGGGCACTTGGAAGCACCAGGTGCTCCTGGCACAGTGGGAGGACACTTTGCACCCTCCCCCGCCCCCAGGCCAATCAGGGCCTGGGAGCGGGGGGAGCATATGAAGTTTCCTCCGCTCTGTCTCCATCCTGGGAGCAGCCCGCAGCGCTTAGAAGCGCCACACACTCCTGGCAGGGCGGGAGGACACTTTGTGCACTCCCCCCCTCCCAGGCCCTGACTGGCCTAGGGGCGGGGGAGTGTGGTAAGTCTCCTCCCAGCCAGAGGCATGGGCACCTAGGAGGGACCTCGGGGGGGAGGGGGGAGTGCAAAGGTGCTCCCCCACTCCCAGACCAATCATGGTCTGGGGGTGCAGAACCCAGAAGTATCCCAGCCCCACCCCTTCCGCTCAAGGCCCTGCCCCTTCCGGAGTGGCCTGGGGCCACTTCAGAAATTTTTGAAGTTTTCCCCGCCAAAAAATTATTGCCCACTCCTGCTCTAGCACCATCCTTGCAGCCTCCCATTAGCTGGTTTTTGGCCACCAAGAAGCCTGCCTGTGGGTCCAACTGGGCCACTGGCCGGGGCCACCTACAACAAATGCCTCCCAGCCAGAGCCTGCACCTGGCACCCCACCCCCTCCCATAGCCTAACTCCCTACCCCAGGTCAACCCCCTCCTGGCTCTGCACCCCTGTTCCAGGTCAGAATCCCCTCCTGAACCCAAACGCCCTCCCGCCCTCCTCTTCCATTAATATCATAGGAAAGAGGCCCCTGATCACTTACCAAGTTCTTGGAATGACCCCCCATCAAAAACTATTATCCACCCCTGCACTAGAACAAGAGTGTGTGCTGGCACCTCCACAATCTGTGAAACCTCCTAGCCAATACTCAAGCTCTCACTTATGGCTACCAGAGTGAGACCAGAGCAGCAAAATTTCAGACTAAATCCAACAAGTACTAAGTGACAAAGTAAGGAGCTCAGGGTGGTTTATCAGAGGCACTTATTCTGGCTCATCTGAAATGGTCTCCCTGCTATGATCAAGTCTGCTACAGATTACTAGTACCCTTGACCAGAAACAGACATTACTCCAGCAGATGCCCGACAAATATCCTTTATGAAACTTTACACTACCCACAGACACCAAAGTATTTCAATAACTGAACACTACAATTCTAAGCTGACAAGAAAGCAAGTCTGGGATTAATGGTTACTTACTATAGTAACTGACTTACATGCCCTGTCACTAATAGGCACATACTGTTACACAGATAACTAGCCTGAACTGGCCGAGTGCATGCACATCCTGTTATATAAACACCATTAGGATTTAAGAGCCTATTTTCAGCACCATATGCTTTGTGTTTGTAAAATGGAAACCCAACCTCACCTATCAGTGACTGAGGCAGTCAACAGTTCCTCTGGGAGAGCAAGAGGAAAATCTCTGTTAAAATTGGGATATGATTTGGTATTCATAGAACCAATACCACCAAATTGCTTTTCAAATTAAGTATTGGTGACTTGTGGACAGAAGATTACAATTTTCAGAATATGCTACTTTTGGGGTGCTCTGCAGTGTACTTTTCTAAAAGGCAGCTCAAAGCATACACAATTATTCTATTTTTCTTGGGAAGTGTCAGTGTTCAGATTCTTGCACATCTAAAAATGAACATTCAGCAACAGAAGGGCTTATATCTACAGAGATACTCTGTACTTCATGTGCTGTACATTTCAGCTGAGGAGCATAGTGCTTTACAAACATTGCTTGGAGGAGATACTATATGCCTTGATAGATGGGCAAGGATGCAACAGAATTAAGTGCTATGCTCACGGTCACAGCAAGTCTGCTACAGAGTCAAAACTATAACGCAGGAGTCCTGTCTGCCAATTCCCATGCTGTAACTTAGAGCCTACATTCACCATTCTTTCAGGGTGGGACTAGAGGGAAAGTGGTCCAAGTTTAGGATTTTTGGACTTTTCCCCAGGAAGACTGATCTTGGAAACTTTATAGTCATTACCACTTTGAGAATTCTTTCCAGATGACTGGCTGGTGGGCCTTACCCTCATGCTCAGGGTCTGATTACCATATTTAGCATCAGGAAGGAATTTTTCCTTGGGTCACATTGGCAGAGAGGGCAGGGAAGATTTCTCCCTCCTCTACATTAGCATGGGGGACAGGTCACCTGCAGGTTTAAACTAGTGCAAGTGGTAGATTGTCTGTAACTTGAAGTCTTCAGATCATCACCTGAGGATTTCAGTAACACTGCTGGAGGTCAGGGGTGGATTACAGGATGGGTATGTGAGGTTCGCTAGCCTGCAATATGCAGGTCAGACTAAATCGGGGCATTGCAAAATACAGCCTTTGGATCTGGTCCACTGGGAGGGACTCTCAGGCAGGCTGCCTGCCTGCCACAGCTCAAAGCAGCCAGCTGTTTGGGGCCATGTGCCTCTCGGTGCCGCATGCCTCTTGTGAGGGGTGGACGGCAAGGAGAGCAGTGGGGAGACTTTGTGCATTATCACCACTCCCAGCACAATCATCACAGCTCCCATTGGCCAGAAACCAATAGGAGCTACGAGAATTGTGCTAGGGGCAGGGGCAGTGCATGAAGTCTCCTGCCTTCTGCACTGTAGTGCAGAGAGGTACATGGCTCCACTAGCCAGCTGCTTTAAATGGCATGGGGCTGAGGTAGGGAGGGAGCTGCCTAGGTAAGCGCCTCCCGGCCGGAACCTACATCTGACACCCCTTCCCCTCCCACACCCCAACTCCTTGACCCAGGTCACCATCCAAACTCTCTGCAGATGATTCAACCTCCCTGGAATGATTCAGAAAGCTGTCTATAGTCAGGAAGCACTTGCATTGCAAATTACCTTAGCTATGCTGCTGCACCCTCAGTTTTTTCTAAGTACCGTTTTATATAACAGTGTATTTTATAAGCTATATCCCAAAGGTCTTCAGCATTAGAGGCAAGGGAGAAGTGTTCCTAGCCAAACCAATGGAAGTGGAGTATCACAGTAGACTTCTGAAAACACGAGACCAGAATGGAAGACCAGAAAGTCAATACTAGATGTCCATATGTAGAGGGGAGTGGAGAAATAAGATCTGTGCACCAATCTATCACAAATCCAAAGTGGATTATTTTATTAGCCGTCCACTTTACCACCAGATTAATTTGTGTGTTCCTGAGGCTGCAAAGTTGTAACTTTTCAGTTGTCATTTGTTTGTGTTTAGGTATAACACTTAGAATTTGCTGTCATTTCCTTGACTACTGTTGGAGAACGGCGGAAGGAGAGGAGCATAAGAATTTTGTATTTGCTCCTTTCATCAGGAGGAAGAAGCTAAAGATAAAGCATGACAATACAAAATGGTATTGTGGTGCCAGGCCGCATGACTATGATATAAAATTACTACAGAGGCAAAGAATAAAAAAAAGTTTAGGCTGTATTCCTCGGTGTGCTTTCAGCATGAATTAAAAGGCTTTTTACAGAGTCATTTGCCGAAGCCTGGCAAAATGAAACATGTTTGCAATTTTAAACCTTTGATGAGATGTCTTGGGTCGGGGGAGGCAGATCTGGGAAAGGAATCAATCTCATCAAGAAACCAAAGAGAATGGACACACTGGCACAGCAAGAAAGTGCAGACTATCAAAAAGCATAGCTCAGAAAAGGCACAATGAACACAAGATGTGCTTGTTTAGGTGAGAGTCAGTCAACAGAACCATTCCATAGCTATAAAAGAACAAGAAGGACAGCAGGTTGCTAATTTATCTAAATTGAACTAGTTTGGAAGCTGGTAACAAAAGACAGGTGCAAATACTGGTCATCCCAGAGTACTGGAGGGACTAACACTCACTGATCAGGATATGTGAGCCTCAAAGCAAGACAGTGTCTCTTTAATTATGATTGTTAAGAGCCTGTTATACTACAATATAGGTTATAATGCATTTCCATTTGATAAACAAGACGACAAACAATGAAAACAGTGGGATGTGTATAAGAGGGCAGATGGGGATTTTAGGGATGCACCACATTGAATTCCTTTCAATTGTCAGGATCTGAAGCAGTTCAAAAGAAATTAGTGGAGAGCTTCTAGCTAACTTATTTGGGGATCCTGTTACAAGCACCACTGGAATCTACAAGTCTCAGGTATCTAAGCTGGCAACAGGCTCAGGCAGTTATGCTATCTGAAGCGCCTCAATTCCCTTAACACCAGCTGGACTACTGAAGGAAAGTACTGGGGGTTACATCCCAGTTTGTGGTTCATGGAATAAGCCTGTCAAGAAAAAAAATAAGAGAATCAAAGAGAAACACACTGCAGAGTTACACTCGGTAAGGTGATGAACATTAGTGGCACATTTCATAGAAACCTGAGTCCAGAGTGTTTTCTATCAGAGTTGAACTAGCCACAACCTAATTTCTAAAATCAGACTTAGTAGCTTCCTATATATGAACTGTACAGACACTTTGCTGATGGACGTAACTAAAGATTTTGAAAGTCTGTGTCTGCACAGCATCTAGCACAATGAGACCCCAATCTTGGCTGGGGCTTTTAGATTCTACTAAAATGAAAACACTCTTCCTGCTATCATACAAGCAGTTAGATTTCTTTCATACTCAAATAAGAATTCAAGAATTCAGATTAATTTAGTAATCCATGAAAGCTCACAGACTGCATCAGTAAATCAAGAGTGTTTCAGAATAAGGATCTCAAAGTTCCTTGAGTATAGCCACTTAAGAAGTTTTAAACTAAAGTTAGTTTCCTTCCAGCATCTCACACAAGTTAATATAGTTTTCTTCCTTAATGTAATAGGCCAGTCTTAAGCATCTGATTTTACTTCTCTTGTTTAAAAGTTACTGTGCTATCTGCAAGGTGGCATAAGTAAAGTTTTGGCCTTATACCTTAATAAAAGCTCACTCCTGAAATTAACAGATGCTAGTTTTACAAGCCTCCCTCTCAAAGAAGAGCTGGCAAGAGCCAGTATGCCATTGCTTTCTTATTTATCTGACTGCTATAAGAGATCTGCTTCGTTCAACATTTAGATTGTTTCACCCATCTTGAAATGACAACTGCAAGCACCATGACAAATGGATTGAAGAACTATTATACTGCAAGTTCTAGAAGTGTCTGGGTAGCCTGTCAAAATGCTCAGTGACTCACTGAAGTGTAGGAAGTTACAACAGATATTCCCTATACCTCACACAGGAGAAATCATGTTGTGCTGGGCCATACTCTTCCATAGTGGGGAACATGCCACAATACCATAAGCCAAGACCCTGACATTGACTGGGTCAGAAACTGCTTTTCCATGCATTTGTACAGCACATAACACAATGGGTATGTGCCTCCAGCCAGGTAGAAAGACTTGTGTAGTGGAGCTCACACTATCATGCTAAAAAGAACTGTGTGGACATTGCTAACCTGAGCTGTCACCAGTACTGCAATCTCAGTTTGGAGCAGGCAACAGGGTGGGCTTGATCTTGAATGACTAACCTTGAGCCTTCACCAGTGCCGCTATGCTGGCCCAGCTATTTTTAGTGTGCTAGCTGAAGCTCTGCTAGAACAAGTGTGTGTATCTGAGCTGAGGGGTTTGCTCCCAGATATCCCCAAGAAGGCCTGGAACCTGGGCAATACTGTAACAATGATTTGGAGGCGCTGTTTTATGCCAACAAAAAATAGGTCCCTGCCCCTTGTTCTGCATCTCAAAAGAATATGCTGTCATTTATTTATATGCAAGTTTATGGTGGTGTTTTTGTACAACTGCATGCAGTGGGTTGAGACTAGCTAATGTCAACTTCTCTTCAGTGCATGCATCAATTTAGTAGTTAGAAGGCTGTATTTATCACTCACTCTTTGGTCAGAAGTGGGCAGGATTTGAGCAGGAAGCGTGACAGGGCAGAGTCCTGGTAAATGAGATCAGGAGGAGCAGTTGGACTCTTTAGATTCAGACAGCGAACGATGACATAGAGAACAGCAGCAACTGCAGCCAGCTTCACGCCATCAAACACTGCTGGCAGCTCCGGGGTTTCCAGCATTGCACTCATTTTAAATCTAGAAACAAAGAAAAAAGTTTAAGCCTTTTGCAACATATTGATACATTTTACACAGCAAGTCAAGCTACACAGAATCACACAGATAACACCATAAGGAATGCTTCACTGCACAAATAAATACTCCCACGACAGGATCATCTCAAAATAAGCCACATATGGGCTTGTCTTGCATAAAGGGTCACTCATGTAGCTCTGGTATAGACAAGGGGATCAGTCAGGGAGGAAGATTTATTCCTACTGAGTGTTGCATTATGATTTTAGTAATGTGGGTCTCTTCAGCATCAAATACTGCCAAGATCCTGAAATCAGAGTTGACTGCAATGTCTCCAAAGAATGCCCAACACAACTGAAGATGGGTGAGGTAGCACACTATGGAAAGAAATGAGAAATGAGTTAACAGAGTTTGGGCTGACAAACCCAGAGGGGAACCAGAAGATGTAGGAAAGGCTCAGGAAAAGGCAATTTCTCCTCATAGTAGGGCAAGCCATAGTTCATCACAAAGTCCCCATAACTGTAATACCACTGTATCACTCCACACTTGTCTGGAAATGGCTAATGAGATGAGGAAAGTTAACCTGGTAGGCCATAGCTGAGGGGAATTTGATGGACTAAAATAATGCCCTTCATGAGGACAGAGCCCATTGGAACATGAATGGCCAGGATAAAAACCAGCAAGCTAGAAACAGAAAGGAACTGCAGGGAAGTAGTCTGCAGACACTCCCTGAGGGAAGGGAAATGTGTTTGGACAAAGTTTTCTAATCTACAGTAGGAACACTGGAAGCTCTCTAAAAGCACTGCAGCCACTGGTGGCCAAACTGTGGCCCCACCCACCCCTTCCCTAGGGGCCCCGCCCCTGCTCGCTCCACTCTGCCCACTCCTCTTTCCCCCCTTATGACCATAAAAAGCATAAAGGGCATAGCCTTCCAAATTTAAAAGTGATGGGGCCATGGCTACTTGACCCTCCTTGTTCGAGCACCCTGGGAGGACAGAATTTGGGCTGACACACCCCGGGGGGGGGGGGGGGGGAGGCGGGACTAGAAGACATAGGAAAGGCTCAGGAAAAGGCAGCAGGGTTTAGGCTAGTGCAGACCTTGGTCCTACCACTGATCCTGCTGCGGTCATGGGGTCCCACTCCCTGTCCAACTGTGGCCAGGGTTCCCAGCACAGCTGGCCGCTGCTAGTGTTAACTTGCAAGGGCTGGTTAACATCTCTAATCATCAGACATGTCCAGAAGGAAACACCCTAGCTGTGAGTGGACTCAAGGGCAGTCTAAATCCTTCTGCTTGCTTGAGGATAAGAATACTGGAATCTGTGTTTGATATTTGGAAAGAATAGTTACCCAGTACCAAATACCCCAGAGGAGCAGTCTGGATAAGTGGATTTAGAGATAAGTTTGACATGATGACATTGCCATGAAATAGATTCCAAGTAAAGTCCTTTGCATACAGAGCTACATGATTATTTACTTTAACCTATCATGTTATCTGAACACTCATCGTGGCCCAGGAACACAAGGAATACCAGACTGGATCAGACCAGAGGTCTGTCAAATCCAGTAATTTAACAGTGCCAACACCCCAGACTTTGGAGGCAGTGCAAAGAAACCATGCAGTGGACAGTTATGGGATAATCTGCCTCTCATAGCATCAAATAGCCCAGCTACATAAAATAACTGAATTTGTTATTTTTCCACTTAAGCTTACTGTATTTCTCCAACAAAGAGACAAGATTAGGGTTAAAAACCCAGAGCTCTACATGAACTTCTTAGACAAGATTATGCAAAGAAACAAAAGAATCCTAAAGTCCTTCCCTCTGTATGACAGAACTTATGATGGTCTCCAATTTGGCCTGACCTCTGCTCCAGAAGCAGAAATGCAAGTCTGCCTCTATCTAGAAATCATAGAAATGCAGATTTGGAATGGATCTTGATACAAGGTCTCCAGGTAACTACTGTTCTGTTAAAGCAATCCATTGCCAGAGCTAAGTGGTCAATTTTTTCTTAGCCCTTCTCTCCCCATGCCAAATAAGAATTCATCCAAGTAAATGAGAGAAAGATTTACCAGGGCTGCTTGTTCTTCAGAGTAAGAAGTATTCTGTCCTTAAAGAATATGAGTTTTACTGTTCGGATCGATGGTCTAGTAGAATTACCCTAAAACAAAACCACAAAGATCACATTATTGCCACTTCCAGCAGAGAGATGTGCAGCTTAATAGAAATTACTGTGTAGCAGTCTTACTGCAGACAGGAATGTCTGCAAGCCAAAAAGATAATGGTAATTAACTTGTGTATGAAAATCGTGGTAACACAGTGTACTCTTTGATACATCTGCTTCATGGACGCCTTTTGTCAAATACAGATTACTTTAGCAGGTCTACTCTGCATAGCAATTCTTGACTGCATAACTTAAGTATTTTCGCTGCAAAAGACAGAGTCCCCCTTTCATTGCAGCACTGTGAAATTCACACATGCTGTAAATAAAAATAAGCCTAGCAATTGAGAACACAGGACATGAAAGAAGTGGTACTGTGCAACCATCATATACATCTCCCAGGATTTCCTGCCTTTGCATGGGTCTACCAGGTCTCTTCTCAGCTTTCTGTAGACAATGCAGCACCAGCACTATTGAAGCGCTAAGCCGTCACACTGAAAAAATAATTTCCATTGCTTTAAGACAGGCAGGCTTAGCCAAGAGAATTCTGATGGACAGAAGCTCATTTACAAACTGTTTGACTTCCACACTTCTGGCATCACGTTACAACATATCACTCTTTAGCAAGACTGTGACAGTAATCAGGAGGTTCAGACATTGCCCACTTATTTAACACTAGTATACTGTACATCTGTGCCAACACTCATGGCAAAAACTCATGTCATGACTCTGCATTAAGGCAAGTGAAATGGATATAGCTTCAGAGACCAGTCACTTACACCTCACTATGAGCTCTTCCAATCCCCTATAGACATACTAACACTAATTTGGAATCCAACTTCTGAAGATAATTGCAGCTCTGCCTTCTCCCCTTCATGACGCCACTCAGCATCTCTGCATGTATTTTAGAGAACATTGTATTAGCCAGGCTCTCCACTGCTTCAATCAATAATATTTGACTTTACAGGAAAGTTCCTAAGGTTGTACGCTTCCTATCTTCTCAAAGGAAATAGAGCATGCTTTTGACCAATTATTAACAAGTTAGCATATTAGAAGCCATATGTCGTAACTAGCCATCACGTTCACATCCACAATCAACACAAATAAGAATTTTTGTTCGGCCTTTTCCTTAGAAAATATTCAGCAAAGTGGGTACATGCCAAAAGCTGAAAGGCCACCCGAAGGAATTTCTGATCATTTGGAAGGAAGTCCTAAGAAGCATGATTTGACAGAGACCATGAACTTAGGGCTGTGGTGTCCAACATGCTAGCCACTAGTCACATGTGACTATTTGGCCAGTTGAGTGTGGCTAGTTGGCTTGAACAATGTGGCTATTTGGATGACAGAGTGTGACTAGTTAACTATAGCAGTAGCCAGTGGCTATTGCTTCAGAACTGGTTGGAAACCATGGACTTCGGGTCTCCTTATTTAGCACCTGTAAAGGTAATCTAATCCCCTTTGAGACAACATTACTCTAAGCACATTAGCTGCTGTTAATGTGCATCAGCAGAGCCCCCCAGACAGACAGTGGAAGGCTAGATTCAAATCCCAGCTTGTAGTGAAAAGGTTGTGCAGACAAGCCCTATGAGGGCAAACCAAACAAATGAAAGTGCAGCATACAATTCAGTGCTGAAAGACCACTCACAGTTTTGTGCCAAAATTAGGGCTCAAAGGAAGAGCATATTAAAAGACATTTCCCCCCCAGCACCATCTCTGTGGTGCTGCCTGTCCCCACCCCACCCCACCCCCGCATTGCTACCTCTATCAGGCTCTTACTACATTTAAAATTCAGAGCCACAGCAGTGGTAGCTCCTGGACCTAGCGTGAGCCAGGCTTGCTCAGTCCCAGCTCAGACCAGGTCTGGGACCTACCCCCGCTGCGCCTCCACAGTTTAAATGTAGTAGGAGCCGGCTGCCTGCACTCCCAGCTCTTACTACATTTAAACTGCAGAGCCACACTGGGGGTAGCTTCTGGACCCGGCACGAGCTGGGACTGAACAAGCCTTCCCCTATCGACTACACGATTAGTACCCACCACTTAACATCCTTATTCCAAATCTGGAGTTTTCACAACCCATTTGAGAGAATCTCTATAATATTCGCTGCTGCTCCAATTAACTTTTCACAAAGCAGCCTAGCAAAGGCCTGCTTGTCAAAAAGAAATATGGCAATTTCAGTACATATAACCACAGGGTGTACAAATCAGATGTACACTCATACAAAACCATCAGGGGCTCTGTTATTGCCTTGATAAAGAGTGTCAGCTGGATTCATCTCATCTCAAATCAAAGAAACCCAAGAACATTCCAAGCCTTCCCTGTTTGCTCCCACTGCTCAAAATGCAAACACGTTTATGAAATAACAGGGAATGAGGCAGACCAAGCTAAATCATATGGAAACTAGGGATGTAATAGTGTACTCGATTAACCAATAAGCAAAGGCTTATAGATTAATGCTAGACTACATACATTCCCCCCCCTTCCCTTGCCAATAAATTTTTAAGCGATCTGGCCAGCAGCCTGGCTCAGTCCTGGCTCACACTGGATCTGGGACCTACTCCCACAGTAGCTCTGCATTTAAAGTGTATTAGGACCCAGGTGACCAAGTAGCATGGCTCAGTTCCTGCTCACGCCGGGTCCAGGAGCTCAGACCCCACCTCTCCGGACAGGGGCTGCTGTCACCCCACGCTGCTGCCTCTGTATCAGAGGCAGCTGCATGAGACAACAGCCAGCTGGTCTGTGAGGGGAGATGGTTTTTAAACTGTCTCCCCTCGCAGACCAGCTCCCAACTGCCTCTAACAGAGGCAGCAGTGCGGAGTGGCAGGGGGCTCCTTGGGAGTGGGGCTGGAGCGCATTGGCTGCCAGCCCTACCCCCAGGGACTATAGAATAGTCAACTAACTGATATGAATTCATGAGATTAATCGACTATTCAATTAACCAATATTTAACACCCCTAATGGAAACTGCATTCAGAAATATATTCATAAGAACATAAGAATGGCCGTACTGGGTCAGACCAACGGTCCATCTAGCCCAGTATCCTGTCTGCCGACAGTGGCCAGCACCAGGTGCCCCAGAGAGGGTGGACCGAAGACAATGATCAAGCGATTTGTCTCCTGCCATCCTTCTCCAGCCTCTGACAAACAGAGGCCAAGGACACCATTTTATCCCCTGGCTAATAGCCTTTTATGGACCTAACCTCCATGAAATTATCTAGCTTCTCTTTAAACTCTATTATAGTCCTAGCCTTCACAGCCTCCTCTGGCAAGGAGTTCCACAGGCTGACTACATGCTGTGTGAAGAAGAACTTTCTTTTATTACTTTTAAACCTGCTACCCATTAATTTCATTTGGTGTCCTCTAGTTCTTCTATTTAGGGAACTAATAAATAACTTTTCTTTATTGGCCCTCTCCACACCACTCATGATTTTATATACCTCTATCATATCCCCCCTCAGTCTCCTCTCTTCTAAACTGAAAAGTCCCAGTCGCTTTAACCTCTTCTCATATGGGACCCATTCCAAACCCCTAATCATTTTAGTTGCCCTTTTCTGAACCCTTTCCAAGGCCAAAATATCTTTTCAGTATTACTCACAAGTAACATTGATCAAGGCTAGGTATAGAACCATTGTTATGCATTTTGCTGCAGTAAGGTACATCAGCCTGGCCAGATCTCAGAATATGGAGAATATCTTGTCTAAAACAATGATTAGGCTGGGAAACAAAATCTCTGGGGTGCAACTGATGTGTCATAGTGCAGACATAACTGAAGTCCTTTATGCATGTATCTGAAAAGACGAGTCTGTCACTCTGCTTCAAGATTATAGTAGGTTGATTCATCAGATTAAAGCAGAACCAAGGCCCTGCCCCCATTTAATTGGCAACACTGTAAATAGAGAATCCTTTGTGTGCTGGAACCCCAAGAACCAACCTCCACATATTTGTCCTTATTCTGTAGGGTAACTGCAACATGAATATTTCATGAGTTATGGTAGAGAACTTGTCTAAACAGCAAACAAACCTAAAAAACCCAGGCAAACTTATAGGTCTCAACAATTTATGTGGAAGAAAAATGACCAACCCCCTCCTTCAACAAGTGTGCAATACTGTGTAGCAAGTTATTTACCTAACATACTAACACTGCAGTGAAGTTACATGACGCACAACAAAAATACACAAATCTCAGAACATCTACAACAGCACTTCCTTACTGCACAGTCTCTTCAATGCTTCAGGAAAGCCCTGGGCAGGATGTTGCTAGCGCCAAGTCACAGCTAAATGAAACAACACGAAAGTTGTAATCTGATCTTTTAGGCCTATTAAAACAGGACCTATTTAACTACCTATCTATGAGACCTGTCAGGTTCCCTCACAGTATTAAAAAAAAATCACAGCCATACTGTCCAAGGTTTATGTATAAATTACTGAGCCCTCCTGGTAGAGAGTCCAAGGATTCCTCTCTCTACACTGTCAAAGTTCCCACATCAGAACGGTTTTCAGCCAAGAAGACTGGGAACAGGGCACATCACAAGTCAGCTGCAGGAGTTGCTACTGAGCAAGAAATATACATTGTCCCACTCAGGGCTGAGCACTCACCACAGTTATCTCTGTAAAGTAAAGAGGAGACAAAGTCCAATGAATAGGTCAGCCTCAAATATAAAATACAGCAGAGTAAAAGTAACACATTTCTTACAGGTACTGCTGTATTGCAACTCCTGGGGGGGAGGGGCCTTCAGGACAGGAGGTTGGGGGAAATTGTGATAGGACAGAACCTATAAGAAACATAAGTGTAGGACAGAACGTGGGAGGCTCAAAGCAGGGAGTTGGGGAATTTCAAGTTGTGGGTGGCTCAGGGCAGAGGGTGGAGATGTTGGGGTGCAGAGTCAGAATTGGGGCGTGGGAGGCAACATGGGGGGCTGGCTCCATTGAAACTGGTTCCTGCCTCTCTCCCTTTCCTCCTTGCTGCCTCTGATACAGAGGCAACAGCACAGAGAGGCAGGCAACTCTGCGGTAGCTGGTACATGTAGGAAGCCAGCTTTTAGCTGGCTCTCTATGAGTACTGGCTCCTGCCTGCCCTCTCCCCACACTAGTGCTTCTGTGGGGGGCAACACGGTGGTGGGAAAAGGATGCTCCATAGGAGCTGGCACGTGGGAGAAGCTGTCTTAAAAGTCAGCTCCCCTTGCACACCTGCTCCTGCTTCCCTTCCCCCTCTCTGTGCTGCTGCGTCTGATACAGAGGCAGTGGGGGGGGGGGCCCTGCGTGTAACCATGAGGATTAACCGATGAGCTGAGGTTCATTGGTTAACCATGTACACAGATACACATTCACATCTCTACATTTTAGATTTACAGCAGCTGGTGAGGCTTATTTTAACATTTATGTAATGTTTTACAACACAAATACACATTATACGTTGAATGATCTTTAGAACAAACCCAAAACCACAATTGAAAAGAATTCTGAAACACTAACAGAACTTCAGGAAACCTTAATATTCCATACAAAATATTACTACTAAAGCAGATGAAACCACTAGACCAGCCACGTAAAGCAAAATTTGGCTAAAAGCTAATTTGTGCCCAGTCTGAAATCTTGTATGTCAAGATTTATTCTGGGTAAATATTACTGGTCACTGAACATGTTTGTTATAAAATCCTAATGCCGCCACTAAAATTAATCTGAAATCTTTTTTAAACACAAAAGAGGAACAGAAAGGCCAAATGAGTCATTCCTGCAATTAGCACACTGTTTACTTACAATTGTTAAACACAAAGCAGCTCAGATAGCCAACGGATGCTACAAATCCCAGGCCAGTGAGCAACCGATTTTGTGCTTACTAATTTCTAACTGCTTTGTTCATAGCTGTCTCTATAGCACCTGAGTGCCAGACACCCAAACCAATATTCTAAAACTTGGGACGAACTTGACTTGTACCTGTCAAGCAAATCCACAGTGTTATTCTGTCATCACTTCATTCCCCTCAACTATTACTTCCACGCACAGCAGCATTAGTATTAATTTAGATGGCATGCCCTTCAGGATAGGGAAGCATTTCTGAAGGTGTGTCTTTACATTTCCCACAAGTGCTACTCCCATTTATGATGCTTTATAGCAGTGCTAATCTGACAGCGAAGAGTTGGATTAGCTCACTAACTAGGAAACACAAATCTCACCTGAAGAGAAAAGATTATAAAAAGTTTACTCAAAAGCTCTCTTCTGAAGAAGCTATTTTTCATAGCCGTGGATGGTGATAAAGGGGCTATATAGCCACAGTCTTTCCTGTAAGAAGCTACTTCATCTCCAGGAGAAACAGGAAGAGCTTATCCCTCTCCAGAACCAGTAAAGCCTGGAGCAGCTGCCATTGAGACTCAGTCTATAATACCAACTTATGTTGTTATGATGTCACTCAGGGGTGTGGAAAATCCAAGCAACAGTTACACTGACCTCCCCGGAGCGCAGACAACACTATGTTGACAGGAGGGCTTCTCCTGCTGACATAGCTGGCCATCATTCAGAGAGGTGGAGTATCTACACTGACAGGAGAAGCTTTCCCATTGGCATAGGCAGCATCTTCACTAAAAGGGTGCAGCTGCCACGTTGTAAATACAGACAAGCCCTCAAGTTAGCCTTCAGCTATGCATAGTTCAAAAAGGCTGCAAATATGTCCTAT
The DNA here is from genome assembly GCA_032595735.1 of Pelochelys cantorii. Lineage (NCBI taxonomy): Eukaryota > Metazoa > Chordata > Testudines > Trionychidae > Pelochelys > Pelochelys cantorii. Next base: position 30,800,839 of record CM064338.1, read on the forward strand.
AAGATATACATGACAGAAGATTATTAAATAAAACACATTAAAACCTATTGTATCCAGACCTCTAGAGATGCAGCTTTCTCTCCTGTCCCCTCACTAACAAAGCCTTCAAGAGGATGAAGCAAAATGAATGCTTCGCTAGAGCCCTGCACAGATACAAAATGTGTATCTGCATCCAATCCGCTATCCTCAAACATGGTCCACAGACATAAAGCGGATGTCCACAGATTTGCAGGGCTGTATACACCACCACTGGAACAGGAGAAAACACCAGAGTCTGCACAAGATCCCTCTGAAGTGTGAGTACCAAATTAGCATACAAGAACTGAGTTAAGGTTTGCAGTGGTCGGAGGAAACTAAAGGAGCGAGGACCAAAAAAGGTAGAATGAGGATATAGCCAAAATCCAGCTGTTAGAAATACAAAAGGGGGAACCAAACACGAAAAAGTAAATTTAATAATATGAAGAAGGGCACAGTGAGAATTCTAAAATGGCTGAGCTATTTTTAAAGCCCATCTCACTGAAATTGAGAGTTATGAGAAATAGGCAGTAATAGTAATGTAGCTCAGTAAAACAGCTATTGATAAAAAGTAATAAAGTGAAAAGCTGAACACTTTGTACCAATTGATTCAATTAATAAGCCACAGGCATTTCTAGCTTAACAGTCGAGAGCAAGCTCACGTGTGCACATGCACACAAGCATGGTAGCCATCTTAGAAAAAAAGAGAAACAGCAGTGCTGGTACTTACCATGACAATAGGAAAACTATATCATCAATCAGAACCAATACAAGTAGTTATTGAGGCGCTAATGAAACTGGGATATATATCTGTGGGCTTATAAAGAACTAGTCATTGCAGACAAGGCGGAAGGTTGTTTTTTTCAAATTACATCAGTTGACGAAAGAAATGTAACAGCTGTAATTCATGAATTACAGTACAATATTTGATCGAGTATAACATGAAATCTTACCTGAAAACTCTAACTGAATTGGATAGAGCACTGTCACTCAGACGGACAACTGAACAGACTGCATGTGACAGTCAAGGGACATCTAGAGTTTGTTACAGAATACAAGAAATATGGCATTGTTGTTGTAGCTGTGTTGGTCCATGTCTATTAGAGAGACAAGATGGGTGAGGTAATACCTTGTATTAGACCTGCCAAAAAATTTTGACTGTGAAATCCTTAAAAACATCACATTCATCCCAACCTCTCCACTGCTGAGAAGACAGCTAGACAGTCCATGAACCATAAGATAATAATCAAACCCGCAGACAAAAGGGGTGCATGCCATCATAGTCCTCAGCCAGGAGACTATGTGAATGAGGCCTACCACCAACTCTGACAGCACCTACAATAAAGAACTTGACGACCCCACACACTACAATTTACCCAGGAAAATAAGAATATCAAACTCCAAGATCAATTCTGCAAACTCTCCCCCCGCAAACTCACCCCAAGGACCTTTGGCATACTTCCCAAGATCCAAAGAAAGGCAATCCTGGCAGATGTGGCACATCTGGCTATGGCACTCTACCAGGTTTCATAAAAACCATCCTCAAACCCCTCACCATACAAAGGGCCAGCTTCCTTCAGAACCCAACCTACTTCCTCTACAAACTCTGCAATATTAACAACCTTCCTCAGAACATCATCCTCACAGCCATGGATGTCACCTACCTATTCATCAACATTCTTCACAATGATGGCATGGCTGGCTGGCACAGATAAGACAATGGACAACCCTCAGACATCCACCCCAAACACTCTGATAACTCCTCCATTTAATCCTCACCCATAACAATTTTACATTTTACCACAAATACCATGGGAACTGCCATGGATCCTAGGATGGCTCCCCAATATGACAAACTCTTCACCTTGAGAGAATTTCTGGACAAAAGCACCACAAAACTAATTATCTGAGATAACAATATTTTCATCCTCTGGACAGATGACTTAAAATCCATCACAACTTTAACAACCACAGCTGGTCCATTAAATTCTCTCTGGAATGCTCCTACACTAACAACAACCAGCTTCAACAATGGAACCCTACAGACAACCATATATATAGGAAACCCATGGATAACCACTCCTACTTTCACAGGTCCAGTAACCACCCCCAAACAAAACAAGAAATATGTTATCTTCAGCCCGGCACTCAGATACCAGGGAATATTCTTTAGCAAGAAAGTCTGGGATATCTCTCACAACACATTCAAAACTGCCTTCAGCAAACAAGGGCACTCCACCAGAGAAGTACATCGCAGCATGAAATAAGCCACCCAAATCCTCCAAGCAAACCTGCTTCAATATAAAAATAAACCCTGCTCTGACAGCACAACCCTCACTGTCACCTATCATCACATACATGGAATCAAACAACTGTAATCCATACTCTATGGGGACCCCATCCTGAAAGGAACGGAAGGAAATCTTTCCTGAATCCTCTCTTCTTGTTGTCAAACAACCCCGCATCTTCTCCAAAATCATCATCAGATACCAGCTTCCTACAGACCAAAGCACAACTCGAAGCCGCACCAACCCCCTGCCAAAACAGCAGATGCAAACCCTGCAGACATATCCTCACTGCTACAATGATCTGCAACCCCACAATGCATCTTTCCAGATCCAAGGATCCTACACATGCTTATCGTGACTTGTGATGTACCTCATGCAGTGCACAATCAAAAATATTACTTCATCCATCTTGCCTCAGAAATACATCAGGTGCTAGCAGCTGGCAGGGAAAGGAGGCAGCAGAGAGGAAAGCATCCGGTAGATAGAATGCCAGACTGAAGTGAGACTTGACTTTTGGCTCTAGGTCTACCACCATTAACTTGTGATCATTTCATCTTTGTGACTCAGTAACCTAGCTACAAAATGGAGATAGCGATACAAGCCCATTTTTGTAGCGCACTTCTAGATCCTTGTATGAGGTTTTAAAACAATGACAAGAATTTTTTTGGAGGGGGAGGCTGAAAAAGTGCAGCAGGGGTTATGTACAATTAAGGGTATTTCAGACACCAGGGAGCAAAACGTAGTAATACAAGAAAAACAAGGGATTAAATAGCTACAACCTACAGAGTAAGGGAAATAACCCAGACGTTCTCTCCTAATGGGACAGTTAACACCTGGAAGGCAGTAACAACTGAAGGAGACTTTAGGGTGATAGCGGATAGCAAACAAGAAATGATTTTGCACTATGATACGGGAGCAATAGAGGCTAATGCAATTTTGAACAGCACATACAAAGGCATCATATTAGCAAACTGGGAAGCAACTGTCCCTTTATATAGCACTGAAATAACTGCACCTGGTAGACAGTGGCTATAGGGATTGAATTACAAAGAATTAAACACATACAGCACAGCTAAATGGAGACGGGATGGGAAGAGGACAAGACATGAGTATAGGTTGCAAATATCCAGAGGGTGTAAAGCCTCAGAAAGGGTGAGAATTTTTTGTCATGGGGGTGGGGTGAAGCAGCATATTAAAGGGAGAAAGCAGATGAAGAATGCCAGAGAACATTCGGGGATGATAATCCAGTTGAGGCATAGGCTCTGTAAAGTGCAGACGAAAGCCTGTGATTCTGGGGTAATTTTGAACTGGGTGACAGAACACTAAGAAGTGTGCAATAAGGGCTCTCTGCTCTGTTGAGGAAGGGAAAACACCACTATCCACTGGAGAAGGAGAGGGCCAACATATGAGAGAGAAAGAGAATGGTCCCTGATTCCCACCCAAGGGTCCCCTCAGATGGAGAGATAGGGGGAAAAAAAACAAAACCACCTGATCTCTGCCCAGCTGCCCCCAACTAGATGGATGGAGAGAAGGGGTATTTGATCCCTTCAACTAGATGAATGTGAGGCAGATAGGGGCCCTTAATCCCTGCTTGGCTCTCCCCAATTAGACAGGTGTGGAGCAGGGAAGGGATCTCAATCCCTGTCCAGCTCTCCCCCATGAACGTGGGGTGGGGAGGTGGGGGAAACACTCGATTGTTGCCTGGCACGTCTTCCTAGGGAAGTAAAACCCTGGTTAACCATTTAAAATTAAGGTTGACCTAATATTTAAACAGTTAACCAACTAAGCGGGACCCAGGCCGGAGCATCGCCCAATCCATTGGGCTCCTGCCCCCATCCCTTGCCAGCAGGGCACCCAGGCTCCCCATTGACACAGCTCCTGTCTGCAGGACACCTGGGCCTGCCACAGACAGGGGCTACTCTGGACTAAGGATGTTAAGGACTAGTCAACTATCCTATAAGCATCTGTGGACTAGTTGATTCCCCCCTCACATACATTTGCTGCCTCTATGAGATAGAGACAGCAAAGGGGGGGAAGTGATACTTCAAAGAGGCGCAGCACAGCTGAACCAGGGATCAGCTGTGTGGCGGCTGCCCCTTTGAAACCCCGCCTCCATGTTTCAAAGGGCAGCCATGGAGCCCGGGGTCAGCTGGGGACCCTGGACTCCACGCAGCATTTCCCCAGAACTTGGGGGCTGAAAAGCCACACACAACCCGGAGTCAGCTGGGAAGTCCCCAGCTCACCTCGGGCTCCACTGAAGCTGTGGGAAGCCCGGAATCAGCTAGGGAGTCCCCAGCAGATCCCGGGCTCCATGCGGCATGGGGCCCATGCTGGGGACTCTTGTACATTTCAAAGCAGACAGGCCACATGCAGCTCTTGTACCTTTCAAAGGAGGAATGCAGAAGTGCCTATAGACTAGCTGAGCAGTCGATGGAAATTCCATTGACTACTCAACTAGTCAATTAACTGCATTTTAACATCCCTGCTCTGGACAAGAGTACCCCCTATCCATGCCAGGCAGGGAGCTGCTCCAGCACCCACTGGTTTACTAGAACCAGTAAGCATTACTGGTTTAGGGTGATGCTCACCAGTTAACTGGATAACCAGTTAACCTTTCACATCCCTACTTTCTCTCTCCCATATGAATACAGAGTGGGGAGGGACACTTGATCCCTGTCCTTCCCTCCCCCGTATGAATGCAGGGTGGGGAGGATATTCAATCCCTTCCTAGCTTCCCTCCTACCCTCCTCCCCCACATATGAATGCAGAGTGGTGCAACACTTGATCCCTGGCCAGCTCACTGCTCCCCACTTGTGGTAGCACCTAGGAGGTGTAGCACCCCCCTGTGCTTCTGCCAAAATATTAATTGCTAAATGGAGCACTCTCTCATGTCCATTCCGTTCTTCTGCATGGCCCTCCCTGCACCCACTCTCCTGCAGGTACCAGTCGCCTATGTCTCCCCCCATATGAATTCAGGTTTGGAGGAGGGACACTAGACCCCTGCCCAGCTCCCCCTCCATATGAATTCAGGGTCAAGGAGGGACCACTCAATCCCTGCCAAGTTCTTTACCCCCGTATGAATGCGGGGTGGGGGGGGGGGGCAGTGGATCCTTGCCTGCTTCTTCCCCACCCCCATATGAATGTGGAGCAGGGGGGGGGGGAGACATTCGATCCATGCCCAGCTCCCCCCAACATATGAATGCGGAGTGGGGGGAAGGGCCACTCGTTCCCTGCCGGCTCCCCCATATGAATAGGGAGTGGGGAGGGGGTGCACGCGATCCCTGCCCGGTCCCCCCCCCATATGAATAGGGAGTGGGGAGGGGGTGCACGCGATCCCTGCCCGGTCCCCCCCCCCCATATGAATAGGGAGTGGGGAGGGGGTGCACGCGATCCCTGCCCGGTCCCCCCCCCCATATGAATAGGGAGTGGGGAGGGGGTGCACGCGATCCCTGCCCGGTCTCCCCCCCCCCATATGAATAGGGAGTGGGGAGGGGGTGCACGCGATCTCTGCCCGGTCTCCCCCCCCCCATATGAATAGGGAGTGGGGAGGGGGTGCACGCGATCCCTGCCCGGCCCCCCCCCCATATGAATAGGGAGGGGGTGCACGCGATCCCTGCCCGGCCCCCCCCATATGAATAGGGAGTGGGGAGGGGGTGCACGCGATCCCTGCCCGGCCCCCCCCCCCATATGAATAGGGAGGGGGTGCACGCGATCCCTGCCCGGCCCCCCCCATATGAATAGGGAGTGGGGAGGGGGTGCACGCGATCCCTGCCCGGCCCCCCCCCATATGAATAGGGAGTGGGGAGGGGGTGCACGCGATCCCTGCCCGGTCCCCCCCCCATATGAATAGGGAGTGGGGAGGGGGTGCACGCGATCCCTGCCCGGTCCTCCCCCCCATATGAATAGGGAGTGGGGAGGGGGTGCACGCGATCCCTGCCCGGTCCCCTCCCCCCATATGAATAGGGAGGGGGTGCACGCGATCCCTGCCCGGCCCCCCCCCATATGAATAGGGAGTGGGGAGGGGGTGCACGCGATCCCTGCCCGGCCCCCCCCCCCATATGAATAGGGAGGGGGTGCACGCGATCCCTGCCCGGCCCCCCCCCATATGAATAGGGAGTGGGGAGGGGGTGCACGCGATCCCTGCCCGGCCCCCCCCCATATGAATAGGGAGTGGGGAGGGGGTGCACGCGATCCCTGCCCGGCCCCCCCCATATGAATAGGGAGTGGGGAGGGGGTGCACGCGATCCCTGCCCGGCCCCCCCCCATATGAATAGGGAGTGGGGAGGGGGTGCACGCGATCCCTGCCCGGCCCCCCCCCATATGAATAGGGAGTGGGGAGGGGGTGCACGCGATCCCTGCCCGGCCCCCCCCCCATATGAATAGGGAGTGGGGAGGGGGTGCACGCGATCCCCTCACGAAATGGCGGGGGGAGACCAACCCATCGATACTCCGCCGCCCTGCCCCCGGGGTGCTATGAGGTGGGGTCTCGGCTCCTGGCCGCCTCACCTGTAGGTCTAGTCCGGCCGCTGTTCTCGACGCTTCCGGCACCAGTTCCCATCGGTTTGCACCCGGGCCGGCCTCGCTACCCACTACCCCTTAGCAACCTCGCGTGCAATTCGATTGGGAGGTGCCCACGCCACTCTCCCCCAAAGCGGCCTGAGGTTGGTCAGGAGGCCGGCGTGGGGGGTGGGCAAACGCACGCCCTGTAGCTACTCAGCTATTGGCAGGTTGTGGGTAGATTGAGCAGGGACCTTGGATTCCATTGGCTGTCAGTTACAGTCAGTCAGAGGTGGGCGGTGAATGCCATTGACTTTATGACGGTGCGGGTGGCGAAAGGGAAGGGCTGGGGGAAGCCAGCCGTGCTGTGCTGTATCCTGAGTCACCAACAGGGCCTGGCTTTTGCGCGGCCCGTGCCTGGCTGCTGAGAGCCCAGGGGCCCGGCGCCCTAGTGCTCTGCAGCCTGCCCAGGCTCCTAGTCTGACCCTGGATCTGCATGGGCCCTAGAGCCAGTGTTTCCCAGATGGGGGAGGCTGGTGCCTGAACCCACACCCTCCTCCTCCTCAGCAGCTCCTCTTATCCCACAGAGCTGGTCTCAGCCTCCCACTCTGGGCATGGTATCACACTGCCACTCAGGTTTGGTCTGATCACCCTTCGTGACGGCACAGCTACTCTGTCACATCTGAGTGGTGCTGCCATCCCACGCAACAGGTCACAATGCCACCCAACAGCTGTGGCCCAGCCACCCTCCCTCATGATGGAAGGGCAGCTGGGCCAAACCCAAATGGTTCTCAAATCCAATGCACCAAGAGGAGACACCCAGAACAGAGAGTTGGGTGCTGCCCCACAAGACAAGAGCTGTATATGTGGGGTAGGTTTGCTCTCCAGGCCCAGGTTACAGTTGTGGTATGTGGGGAAGAGGGTGCCTCTGTGTGGGGGTAAGAAAGAGATGGAAGCTGAACTATAGTTTTGGGCCTAACCCCACTCATTTGGACCCTGGCAAGTCACACACACACACACACACACACACAAATCAAAATGCAGTTGGTGAGTCACCTGAGTAAAAGTTTGGGAATGGGAACCATTGCTTTAGCATTCCATGTGGGGGTCCTGTTTTGGCATCAAGCCCCTAGCCCGATAAGAGCCCTAGCTTACCATCAGCTTCTGGACTGCAGTGCCCCAGTGGAAGGCATGCAACAGTTTGCTCAGACTATTAGTCTGCAGAGTTTGGCATTGGACTTTAGCCTGAGGGGTCCCAGAAAAGAGCTAGATTTGGGAATAGCCATTGAATTCGAGTCCGCATTCAGCATCTTGGGTCTTTATGCATTAGGTTTCACCATGTCGGTTTCTGTTCTTCCCCTTTAAGTGCAGCTATTCAGTTCTTGCAGGTGGCAGCACATGTGCTGTAGGAAACACTTCTGTCCAATGGAAGTCAGTCTCCTCCCATCTATGTCTAGAGAGCCCAAGTGCTGCATGGTGAGGTGGGGCGGAGAGCAGTGGGTGACAAGTACCTTGATTATTCATCTAGTGAAGAGACACCTGAGCGGCAGAGTTTTTCCCAGTGAGTGAAGCAGCTGCTGTGAACAAAATCCAGATGCACATGGAAGAGCTACTTTTATTCTCTCTGCTTAGAAGAGACAGGCTACAGACTTCCCAAAACAGGCATCTTTGTATTCCTACCTGCAAATCCCAGACCTTAGTATGTAACAACTCTCCATTCTAAACTATGACAATGATTCCAAATGAGAACCACAACAATAAACAGCTCCAAAGGGAGCTGGGAATGGGGCAAGGATTATTTCTCCTGCAGCTCCCAAAATTCAGAACAGCCTCCCTCCTTGAGCATTTCTTCTTCATAGTGACCTTCCAGCTCAGTTCAGCTGTCAGTGTGGTTTTTTTCGTGGTTTGTGTCTCTCGTTAATCTCTCCCTCTGATACTATTTTTTAACTTTATAACTATATTATAATAATGCTTGATATTTCCATAGATATCTTCATCTGATGATTACAAAGGTCTCTGGCCCTGATCCTTGGAGGTATGCAAGCTTCTAACTTCAACTGATTTCAGTGGAAATTGAAAGGCCTGTGTGTGGATGTATGCCTCTAAACACTGATTAATCCTCTTGACACTTACAGGAGATGATTGCCCCCATTTCACAAAGAGGGAAATTGAGGCACAGACAGGCAAAGAGACTTGCCTAACTCACCCCTAGGATGTCTGTGATAGCTAGGGAACAGAATACAGATCTCACGCTTAATCCTGTTCTTTAGTCACAAGTTCTTCCAATTAGCTACTTTGGAGAAACACAGACCAATGAATTCAATTCTTGTCTGATAGCAAATCTTTTAGTTTACATCTGAACTGAATGCATTTGTAAGGTTAAGACTATTCAAGTTAAAGCAGATTTAAGCTGTGCCCCTTACACATTAGGCAAATTGTCCTCACCATTGTTCTAGCATAAAAACAGTCCCACCAATGAAAATAAGGGTGAGTGCATGCAGTACAGATAAGATACTGAAGGTTGCTGGCTTTTAATTTTAAGCTGTGTGATCAGGGTACTGGCAGCCAATGTTCCCTATAAATTGAGCACTTGGGGTTAGGTGCACATAACAAAATGTATTCCTCACCTGGATGGAAAAAATTAGAGGGAACATTGCAGACAACATGTCTGTATTAATGCTCCTAAGGTTGCTGCCACCTATGGGGATGCAATATAAGTGAATTTCAGAAAATCTTCCATGTAGCTGCATAGCCCTTGTGACTCAATTTCCCCATTTTTAAAGTAAAGACAAACTTTACTAGCTTTTGGGAGAATTGATTGGTTTATTATATTTACAGTGTGATTTAATCTAACTATACACTTTCCCTAGATGAACTGTAAATGCTATATTTATTTCTAGAAGACTTATCCAACAGGGACTGGAGCAGGCCTGGGGCAGTGGGGATCATGTGGTCTGCCCCAGTGGCTTTTCCCTTCAGCTGGTTTTGGGCAGGGGGCCACTCAGCCTACCCACCAACTAATGCATGGGGCTGGCCTGGAGCAGCGGGAGGCTATATACCCTGCCTGCCTGCCTGCCAGATTCTCCCTTGGGCCAGCCCGGAGTGGGAAGTGCCCACACAGGCTGCCTGCCAGCTTCTCTGGTGGCCCACAAAGGCCACCTGCCGGCTTCTCCCCAAGGTTGGCCCAGGCGATGGCCACCATATGGCATGACTATTAGCTTCTCCCTGGGGCCAGTCCAGGTCAGTGGAGGGAAGCCTTGCTGCCTGACAGCAGCAGCTCCCCAGGGCTGGGTCACTTGGTGCCCCCTTGTAGTGATTTGTGGGTACAACTGTTCCTGCGTGTACACCCCTCCCTTTCCATTTAATGTAAAACAATCACATTCCACACATATCCCATTGTCCTGGTACAACCAAACCTTGACCTTGCTTTAAGTTATGACTAGCAGACTTACCTGGCTTTGCTCAGGTCCTTCAGGGCAGAGTCTCGGGGATGGGGAGTTGCACAGGAAGCTGGGGATCCGGGGCCTGTTCTCTCCCTTCTCCCGAGGGCTGCCCCCCCCCCCCCATCCAGCCTGCCCAGGGCCTGTTCTCCCCGCCCCCGCCATACCTTCCTGCAAGCCCACTCAGGGCCTGTTCTTTCCCCCATTGTCCTCAGGCCACCCTCCCAGCCTGCCTAAGGCCTGTTCTTCCCCTCCTTCCCCCCCGGGCTACCCTCCTCAGCCTGTCCAGGGCCTGTTCTTTCCCCCTCCCCCCCGGGCCACCCTGCTTAGCCCACCCAGGGCCTGTTCTCTTCCCTCCCCACTCCAGTGCTGCAGCCAAGGGCTGGGAGTGAGGGAGAGGGTTTGGGGCAGGGCGGCTACTTACTCAGTGTGCTGGCAGGCAAGATGGTGGAGCCCCAGCCCTGCTGGCCATTCCCTTGGTGGTATGGCTACCCCCAGCGGCCACTCTTCCCTGTGGGCTCTCTGTGCCCAGTGACCACTCATATTGTATCCCTCGGAACAGCTGCCTCTCCCGTTCCATGTTATGGAAAACCATCCTTCTCTCGGGGCTTTTGGTTGTCTTGACACAATCAAACCCTGTGTGACGCGGTGGCGGGGGCTGACGGAGAAAGCCCTGCACCCCACACTCAAACAGCGCTTGGCCCCAGCGCTGTGGGACGCGAGCGGCCGTGCCGGGAGTGCTCGCGGCTGCCACATGCACATGTGCAGGGATTCCCCAAGCCGCCGAACCATGCGGCAGGGCTGCACCTGCAGCGGCGTCCCAAGCAGAGGGCGCCAGCTTTGAAAAGCTGGGGGATGGAGCAGCTGGAGGAGAGAGGCAAGCTGGACGAGGTGGAGAGCAGTGCTGGCCAGGAGGAAAAGGAGGAGAGGCGGACTTCAGGGATGACGCTGCCAGCCCGAGGGAGTACTGGACCTGAGACACGGCAGAGGCAGTGAAAGCGGACCAGAGGGAAGGAAGGAGCCCAAGACAGGGCGGAGGAGCGCCTGTGGGCCGCTGAGTTGTGGTACAGCGCCACCGGCCGAACAGATAGCCGTTGTGCCTGTTCTTAGGGTCCTGGGCTGAGACCTGGAGTGAGGGAGTGCCCAGGTCTCCCTTCCCTCTTGGCGTACGAGTGGACTAGTGGAAGGACCTTGGAAAAGACTACTGTCCAGCACAGTGAGGTTGTTGATACACGGTGGGGGCAAGGGCTCCTGGCAAGGAACCCCTGTTCTTCCCCCCGGGGGGGGGGGGGAGGAAATATAACACCCTGTCTTTGCTTAAGTTAGGAGAAGAGAAAGCAGCATACCAAATTTGGTGGCCCTAGCTCTTACTGTTTGGGAGGAGTTCTTGAAGTAATGGACTCACAGACAGACACCCAGATAGATGCAATCTAAAATATATAGAGAGATACAGTAAAACCTGTGTTACCCGGCACGCCCGGGGATTAGGGTGTGCTGGTAACTTAAAAATTCTGATTATCTGAGGGGGGGGCGGGAGCTGTGCGGGGCCTACGGGGGGGAGGGCCACAGGAGCCACGGTGGGGCTGGCCTGCTAGGAGGGTCCACGAGCCACGGGGGGGGAGGGGGGATGTGGCCTGGTGGTAGGGTGGAAGCCGGGAGGCAGAGATGGCGGGGGCGGCCTGCCCGCGGGGGGGGCCTGGCCTGCCGGGGGTGCCAGGAGCTGCGGGGGGAGCAGAGATGCTTGCTTCCGACTGCCATTTGCCCCTCCCCCAGGTACCTGCTTCACGATCCTCTGAGGAGCACTTAAAGGGCCAGTTTCTTTTTTTTCTTTTTTGCTTCTTCCTGCGTCAAAAATTTGCCGGTTTCTACAGTTTTCCGGATGCTTAAGTTCTGGATAGCGCAGGTTTTACTGTATATAGATACAAGGAAGCTGCATACCAAATTTCATTGTCCTAGCTCTTACTGTTTAGGAGGAATTTTTGAATAAATGGACTCAAAGATTGTCCAGAAAGACAGATGGACACACACACAGATGTACAAACTGTCTAATATATATAGTAGAGCCTCCTGGAACCTAAAAGGTATTTTCAAAGCACTGAGTAAACACTAAATGGAAATTATGTTATTGTATGTATGCCTTTTACTCAGTGGTTGGAGAATGTCTGCATGGTGTAAATCCTATTGAGTTAGGAGGGGGGATTTAATTATAGTGGGGCCTGGTGGGTTATAGACATCTGACTTTTGGCTCTCACTCGTTAGCCAGCAGACGTAATCCAAGGGCATTGTCAACTTCTCAATTCAGTGACTCAGGAATGTTATAACATTCCAGCCCCTCATGACATTTTAAATGGGTATTGTCACTTCTGTGATCTCCATCCTTCCACCTTGCTGCTGAATTGGCCTTTTCAAACTACACTCCCCCTTGAGATCCAGAGCTATAGTTTCCAGGGAGAAGCCGGCGGGTGTGCTGCGCAGCTTGTTCCGCCCCCGTGGACAAGCCAGCAGGCAGGCTGCACAGTCCTGGCTGCTCCCAGGCCAGCCCTGGGGAGCAGCCACCGTCCGCCCCCACCCCTTGCCCTGAGCTCCCACCCCCTGCTCTGACATCTACAACTCCTCTGTCCTGAGCCCCTCCTCATCTTCCAGCCCTGACTCCTGCACCCCCAACACCCACAGCCCCCTGCCCTCAGACCCTCCTTAATAACTCAAATAATGCATGAAATGAGATTTACTGTAGGCTGAATAGCAACTCTCAAAATGGCATCTGCTTATTCACTGCATCAGTCCCTGTGTGTCTTTGAGTCACGTATGCTCACAAGTGAATCATATATGCTGTCTCTTTATTAGTGACACACAAATGTTTACTCTTGCACTGAAAGTCTAACTATGGGAGAACAACCTGAAGTCTACTCTGTCTCAGGCATCACCAACAGAACTGACCGCTGAGTTCCGACTGTAGGATCTTTATCAGTGGACAATGATGTAGGAGGCAGAAAGAGACCACCTGGTTTTCTGATGCCAGATGGAACTTGTTAGCAAAAATCTACTTTTGATAAAGTGAGCCCACAGGATTGGGAAGTCAAAGAGAGAAAAGAAAGAACCCCACAATATGAAGTTTACAAAGCCACTTTTTTTATTATAGCCTCACAAAAGGGCCCCCTTGTGTCACAAATTTTAGATTCCTAACATCTTCAGCTCCCCCCAGCTATGTTAATATCACGGTCACTTTAAAATCAGAAGATTTTTCTATCTACTTTTTTTTAGACATCTCTCTTCCTTTGTTTATTTACAGGTTGAAGTCCCCCACATGGATTAAGCTCTCTATAAGCTAGTCAATTTTTCCAAAAATTTGTGTATCCGGAGGGATGACTAATTCATAGTCATGACTCCTTCACTGAGTCATGAAGGAGAGAGCTCTGGGAACAGACAAAAAGGGAGTAGCTCAACCTAGCCATGGCTCTGAGGTTTCTCCTTACCACTAATGAGCTCTGGATTCCTTGCTTATGTAGTTCAGGATTGGACCTTTCTCAGGCAAATCTGCTTTTGACCCATGGTCTCTGGGGTCCCTATCATATCCTTTTAAGCATCTCTCTACACACCATGACGACAGCCAGGATTTACAATGGTGGTTAAATGCAGTGTAGTTGTAGCTGTGTTGGTCCCAGGGTAATAGAGAAGCTTTTATCTTTTATTAGAGAGGATATTATCTTTTATGGGATAAACTTCTGTTGGTGAAAGACAAGCTTTTGAGCCACACAGTGCTCTGTTTAAGGTCAAGGATAGGAACTCCCAGCAAAATGCCACACTAAGATATATGTAATCCACACTAACTCCATCTTTTTGTCCTGTAACAGCAGAGATATTAACAGGCCTCTAATGACTTATGCCAAACAATCTGTTCCACTTTTCTTTTTGCTGTGACACTGGGTGTTCTTTTTCCACACCTGAAAGAGAGCTGTGTGGCTCAAAAGCTTGTCTCGCCAACAGAAGTGGTCCAGTACATTTCCTCATCCACCTTGTCTCTCTATTGTTGGTTAAACTCAGCTGTGGACAAACTGATTACAACAGAGTTTGTTTTGAATGGGCTTGGTCTACGTGGATGTGGTCAAATTATATTTACAACCAAGCAAAGAAATGGGCTTAAGATACTGTCTGCATTGATGTTTTAAACAGGTTTGAAAGCAGCTGAGATCTCTGTACCCAGTGGGGTCAGCTCCCTGAACTAGGGATGTTAAATTTAGATTAATTAACTAATCGATGGGATTTCCATTGACTATTCGATTAGTCGATAAGGGTGCCTCCGCCTTTGAGTTCAAAAGTGGAAGCCCCGCAGGGAGCGTGGGGCCAGCAGGGGATTGGCCCTGTGCTCCCAGCAGTGCCTAAGCCTTTGAAATTTATTGTACATTTCAAAAGGAAGCCCCATGGTCCCTGCGGGGTTTCTCCTTTCGAAATGTATAAGAAGCAGAATCGCAGCAGAAGTGGCACGAGCAGAGACTGCTTCAGTCCCCGCTCTCACTGTTTCCCACTGTACCTCTACCTTCCCTGTCCCCGTCCCCCATGGAGATGGTGCTGGGGGGAACCGGCTTTTAAGGCAGCAAGATAGAGGCAGCAAGAGGGGGGAAGCGACTAGTTGCATCACTAGTCAACTGTCCGATAAGCTGATGCTTGTTGGATATTCGACTATTCACTTACATCCCTACCCTGAACCACCAGCCTCTGGCAACACAAGCACTGCCTTCAAGGTTTCTGCATGCCTCACTCTCTGCATGGGTTAACAATAGGCCCACACCAACCACCATCCTCCAAGTGCCCCTCTGGAATGCTTAGCCCTGTTTCACTGAACTCTCAGATTCATTATTCCCAAAGAAATAGGACACATTGCACTCACTTGTAAGGTTTAACTCAGGATCACCGCTCTGCTTGACATGCAGCACTTAGCTCCATGTATAGTGAAAACAAGAACAAGTTTATCGTCAATAAACAGAGATTCAAGTGACAGAATGAGGATATTGAAAGCAAATGGTGACACACAAAACCAAACCATACCATGATTTCTAGAATCTAGATTTCTAGAATTCCCCAATCTCCAACAAGGTTGTTTACTCCAAGTCCTTTTTCCAGTGCTTTTTTAAAAAAAATAGATTCAAAGTGCCAAGGAGATAGGATGACCATATTTCCCTATGCTGCATATAGGACACTAGGTAAAATTACTCATATTCAAGTGAGTTCAATAGCAATCAATTTGATCTACGTAGTACAAACATTCAAATTAATATCAAATAAACTGAGTCCATGTTACAAAAAATACTGCATAGTTGGATTATTTTAATTTGCCTTATCTTTAAGGCATTAATATTCACACAGGTGACACACACACTGCCCCCGAGCGTCTGCCCTCAGTATGCTCTGCGGCCAGGGAGACTGGGACTCTGCTCTGCCCTTCCTCCCCGTGTTCCAAAGCTGGGGTCATGTGCCACCCTCCCTTCCTGTGCTCTGGAGCTAGGGCGTTGTGCTACCTCGCCACCTTGTGGTGCGTGGAGTATGGGGAGGTGTCTTGGCTACCGTGAGGAGCAGGGCCACAGCAGAAGGGGCAGGACTGGGTGTTGAGCTGGGGGCTTGCCCCCATACATGGAATACAAGTACTTTCCCCTCACTCTCTTAGCGTCCGGGGAACGGGATCAAAAGCAAGCCGTGTCCCGGAGTGAACAGCTGCTGGCCCCCCTACCCTCCTGAAATTCCACCCTTGCTGGGTAGGTTCTTTTATCGTTTTTAGTATGATGTTTTTGTAATGCTTTTGCCTTATGAATAAATGTACTTGCTTAGAGAAAAGCTATGTGGTAACTTCAATCCATATATAATTACACTATTTAATAGCCTCTGAGGAAAAAAGCAAAGCAAGCCTGCTTTGTCAATTTGACTTGCTGGGGAACTCACAGTGTAAGCAAGGCATTGTCAAGCCTGGAAATATGCCAGTCAGGAAGGAGAGAGAGAGAGAAATGCATTTCTCTACCCAAGAAAGTTGGAGGGCTGGAAGCCTAAGATGGGTGCCCTTGCTGAATCTATGGAGGGGAAATGCATTTGAAGTTACCCTGAATTTCTCTCTCTCTCTCTCTCTCTCTCACACACACACACACACACAGAGAGAGAGGGGGCAGGGAGTTAGGCTCAGACACCCCCACGAGGCAAAAATCCCCATATCCTGGATCACATAAGGGGGGCAGGAATAAGGGGTTAGACTCCTCTAGAGCAGTTGGGGGCCCCCAAATCCTGGCATGCACAGAGAAGGGGAGAATCTGGAGCTGCCTCTATTCTCCTCCAGTCCCACCTCCGAACTTCTAACTTCTTGTACTATTCAACCCTGGCTCACTTCCCGTACTCTGTGCCCCTATCAGGCACACCAACTTTCACGGTAACCTGAGGCTTTGTCTACACTTAACCATTTAAAGCACAGCTGTGGCAGCGCTTTAAACTGAAAGTGTGCCTATGGCACAAGTGCTGGGAGAGAGCTACAGTGCTGGGGGAGTAGCTAACAGTGCTGGGAGCACGGCTTCGAGCACTGTAGCCTGGTTCACACTGGCAGCGTAACTTTCTATGCTCGAGGTGTGTGTGTGTGTGTGTTTTCACACCCCTGAACCAGAAAGTTACAGCACTGTAAAGTGCCATTGTAGACTTGGCTTCAAGTTTACAGATTTTACAATACTAAGAAGAGTCATCCTTTAAACAGAAAGGACTTCTCAATGTTAACTATAAATCTATGCTATTGCTGACCTATTTAATAAGAGAGATGTCCAGACACGACAGCAATATCTTCTCTAATATAAAAATATAGCAAAATCTCGTACTGCACCCATTTCTCCCCCCAGGGAGAGGATAAGAGAACAAATATGTGAGACCCGTTAGTTATACTGCTTAATGTAGAATGCAGAACTCCAAAGAGTTCTCAAACTATGGCCCATGTAGACTGGAAGCTACTGCTGCTGGAAGGGGCTCTGATACTCTGGTGATGAGCACACTAGAAGAACCTATACAGAAGAGAAGGGAACAGCAGCACTACAAACCTTGATATTGACAGATGGCAGGTTGGCAGGGTCCAATCTACAGAATGAGGAGGAGCAGAGTTAGTAGCTGTGCTTCTGCTGCAAGAGATGTGATGTTCCCAAAGAAGGTGCATGTCAGGCTCCGTGTTACACGGTGGTGCAAGAACAAGGATGTGCTGGGAGAGAGGCAACATGTGCGTGAACACTAATGAGCCTGTAGGATGTTAAAATGGCTCCTCAGTTCATGTGTGTTGGGGAAACTGCCCTCTTCCCTCCCCCATGTGTGGCAAGAGGCAGTGTTGCTAAGGTCAAACCCTTGTGTTGATTAGCACAGCAGTGCTCCTGTCTGGGTTTTGACAAGCAGTGTGGTGCAGGCGGGTGGAGCTGTCTGGCCAGGAGCCTAGGCTGAGTCTGTGCAGCTCTCAGGAAATGCCATCTGAGCAGCAGCCTAAATAAATCTCTTAAATGAAAAGTGAGCGCAAGGTGTCCAATTTCCAGGCAGCTTTCCTACTTGGAAAGGGTTTGGCTGCCCTGTGCCAGGCCAGCAGCTCCATGCTTCAATTTCTGACTTCCCTGAGAGGGGCAGTATAGATGTTTGGCTCTTACTAGAAACCCCTTGCTTAAATGCTTTGAATGGAGGGAGCAGTACTGGTTAATTATTTATATTGCAGAAGACCCAAATAGGTGAGGAGCTGTACACAGAAACAGAAAAAAACGTATGGCCTAATTCTCCTTATCTTGCATCTTGTGTGGCCATTCACCCTTGTGCGAAATGGCTGAGTGTTCAGAATTGCAGTTCAGAATTCTGCACTTTAGACCCACAATGCATTGGTGTTATACACGAGGACACATGGGACAAAGCTGTGTAGCCAGGGGGGCCAGAGCTAAGTAAAGCCTTGAGGATCTTTATCTTTTATTTTTACCTTCTTTTCTTAGGCTGCTGTCTCCATGGAGGATTTTTATTTCTTCTTGTCGCGAGAATCACAGGTCCGATGATGAATACCCAAAGGGGGAAGGACAGAACCAGGTGCACAGTTTTATCAAATAAAATTATTTATTTATTACAGTGGTGAATTTATAGTATTTATTCTAAGATTTTTAATAGACCGTGTTAATAATGAACTTACAGTATTTATTATATTTATTCTATGGTTTCTAGTAAAACATGTCAGAGATATAAGGATGGGAATGGCAAGGGGAATAGTCTCTAATCTTAAAATATCCAGCTACAGTAATAAAATAACAGTGATAACTACAAACTCTTATGTACTACCCAAAAACAACTACAACACTAAGCTTATACAACAGGAAAAAATCAAATCATACATACCAACTTACACAGCACACGGAACATTACAAAGATATCGGTTCGGTTGCGAAGGCCTTGGTTACGCCCGAGAGTTGGGGGAGGTGGCTGGTCGGTTGATCAGGCCGGCAGCGCTTTGAAGTATACGAGAAGGCACACGCACGGTGGTACGTGTGTTGCGAAAACCTCCTAGAGCGAACTGTGCCATGGGTATTTATCCCCAAATCTGCACATCGCTTTCCTGCGCTTGCATATTACCGTATATGGCCCAATGGTCACCAAGTGGGGGGGTCTGTGTCCTAGTGGTTGGGCCGAAACTGTGCAGATTTCATGCGACCAGGTAAGCCCCGCAGTTCTCATGCCAAGGTGATGGGTGGGAGAGTCTGAGGCTATTTTCCCCTTTTCACACCTTCCCTTTTTCTAAAGGCAATGGTATGCAGGAAGGGTGCGGCCGGTTTCTCTCAAGGAGTACTGCAGCCCACTATAGCAAGAGCGGCCTGGCCAAACTTTTTTACTGGGGGAGCAGTTTCTTTTCTCTAACACTTCTCAGTTGTGATCTTGTTTTGCACAAAGGTCCCAGGGTTTTTTCAATCTCTTTCTTAATCTTCAGTCCTGCCCATGCCTTCAGGATTCTTCACCGATTGAGTACCTGGCTCTCAGAGCCCATCTTGTTCTCCGAGGGAGTGTTGTGATGTCAAATTGGGCAAGTGTGAGAAAAGTAGAACAGAAAAGGAAACATTAATGATGTGTGAAAAAAGAAGGCAGTGAAAATGGTCAAAATAAATATTCAGGGGAAATGATTCTTCCTTCTTGCAACACTATGCCTGCTTTGCCATGAAATGGCTTATTTATTTGCCCTCCATTTAGGGCGCTGTGTGTGATAAAGCTCTGAGGTTGGTGAGCTGATGCATAGGACTGTTGGGCACTTCGCAGATCTATACATAGTCAGGCCCCTCTTCCAAAGAGCTTGCAATCTGCAGACATACATACACCAGGGATGGGAGAAGGGATCCAACATGCAAAGTACCCAAAGTGGTGGCTCTTGACCCATTCTCTGGTGCTTTTTCTTCTTCCATTTCCACTCCCACTGTTGATTCCATTCCATGGTTTTCCTCCATCCCCAACCAGTTCCTCATTACCAAATTCCAATTCTGTCTCCCTACTTCTGCTCCTCCCCCTTAACTGATTTAACACAGAAACCCTCTTAGCTATATTTTCCATTAGCGAACTCTCTACTCAGTTAGGGTATGTCTACACTGCAACATCATAACTAGCGTTATTTCAAAATAACGTAGTCTGTGTCTACACAGCAGGCAGTTATTTCGAAATAATGTCAACATACTGTCGAGCTGGAGGACTTCTTACTCCAACTCCTGTAACCCTCATTGTACAAGGAGTAAGGGAAGTTGGAGGAAGGGTGCTTTATTTCTAAATAAGTGCTGTGCAGACACTCCCAATTTCAAAATAAGCTATTTTGAAATAAGCTACGCAATTGACGTAGCTCAATTTACATAGCTTATTTCAAGTTATGCCCTGCTGTGTAGAGGCACCTTTATTTTCCTCTTTCCCACATCTCCCTCACTAGGGCATCACACACTTCGTAGGTTCTGTATGCTAAGTTCCTTGCACAACCAGGGGTTCCTTCCATTCCTCCATTCCCAGCACAAGAAACTTGTGTGGCACCCTCCTATTTCCCTCTATTTCAGGAACTTCTTGCACTGCTGCGATCTCAGTCCCTTGTGCCTGGGGTTCTTTTTGTCACCCAATTTCCTTGGGATGCTGGCAGACCAGGTGCTAGCTCTCACCCAGGCTTTAAGCCTCAGATGAGCACTGACAAATTTCATTGCTGGAAGCCCTTTTGTTTCACGTGATGGTTTAAAATTAGTATTGAAAGAACAGCAACGTTTATTTGTATGAAATGTGTGTTAAGTTGCAGCATGCATTAATTTCACTTATAATATCTTTATCACATGCCATAAAGTAACATTTAAATTTTTGCTTTATGGCTGTAGAAATGTTTGCTCTGAAACTGTGAACCCAGTCGGGATGGCTGTCTTCTAATCATCAAGAAGGTCTATAAAAAATAAATAAGCTATTGTCAAAAATAAACAGGCCATCACAATACAAAGGGTACGTCTACACTGCATAGCTATTTCGGGATACCAGCGGTATCCCGAAATAGTTACCCCGCATCTACACAAGCTGCCCAGTATTTCAAAATATTTTTTGAAATAATGAGCACGCTATTTTACCATCCCGGTAAACCTCATTGCATGAGGATTAAGGGATGGCTCGAAATAGCGCATTATTTTGAAATTTGGCGCTGTGTAGACATGCCAAATTTCAAAATAAGGTATTTTGAAATTAATTTGAAATAAGATACGCAATTTGCGTAGTGCAAATTGCATATCTTATTTGGAATTTAGGGTGCTGTGCAGACTCACCCAAAGACTGTTAATGGTCCCTTCACATCCATGAAGAGCCTTGTTTCACTAGCTTGAATTCTGGAAGAAGGAAATAATGTAAAAACAGCTGACAGGAAAAAATTTAATCTCTTCTGACTCTCAAATGGCTGGAGATACAAAACAGAAGCAGAGATCCCAGGGTCAAAAGACATTCAGAGCTGACAGTTTTAAAAATTGTATTAAAGCTAATGATAAAAATGTACATAATACACAGGTTAACAAAAGAGTATCTGTATATCTGGGAATAGTGCTTAGATTATAGTAAATAATCAGCAATAACCCAAATTTAAGGGGAATAAATTTAATACAGTTTAGCTATTAGGATCCAAGTATTCGGGTACACCACTCATGAAAAGTTACATAGGGCATGTCTACACTAGGAAATTATTTTGAAATAAAAAATTTGAAATAACTCCTGAAAGGCAAGTCTACACTAGGAAATTATTTTGAAATAAAAAATTTGAAATAACTCCTGAAATAATAAAATTGAAATAGCATGGTCCCACTATGGGAGACCCTCAAAATTAGTCCAATGCAGACTTCATTATTGGGGACATGCGACCTCAACTTAGAGCCCCAGGCAGCACTGAGGAGTAATTATTTTGAATGACTCTAGGGAGTAGTTATTTTGAAATAGCAGCAGTGGAGCGTCCACGCTATCGCTATTTCGAAATAACTATTTCGAAATAAGCATTGTTCCTTGTGGAAAGCAGGAGTTATTATTTTGAAATAACCAGCCTGTTATTTCGAAATAACAGGCTTGGTAGTGTGGATGCTCCACTTGTTACTTCAAAATAAGGGGAGTTATTTCAAAATAACTCTCTATTGTAGACGAGGGCATAGAGAATTGGTTGTTGGAAACAAATATATCAATGAGTGAAGATTGTCTCTCAGTGATTGAGAATTTAGGGCATGTTGTCCATTGCAAAATACAGTACATCAGGAAAGTATTGAGTTACTTTCCCTGCTGTG
The DNA here is from genome assembly GCA_032595735.1 of Pelochelys cantorii. Taxonomy (NCBI): domain Eukaryota; kingdom Metazoa; phylum Chordata; order Testudines; family Trionychidae; genus Pelochelys; species Pelochelys cantorii. Next base: position 30,822,856 of record CM064338.1, read on the forward strand.
CTTCTCATTGGCACTCCAGCTCATCCCTCCTGGTATTGACAATGTCCGGTGATGTGTCCCTTGAGCACCTGATGGTGTCTGACACCATTAGTTGCTGCAGCAACCGAGCGTAGCATTGACTGATTCCATATTCTCTCTACACTTGCTCATTACTGGGGTCCCATGCACCCAGGATTCCAATGATCAGTGTGTGAATTTGAACCTCCTAGCTCCTAGTTCTCAATATGGTCGCCAGAGGGGTATATTTCTCCAGCTTTGGAGATCTGGAATTGGAAAAGGCCAGAGTCCTGTTCTCAAAGGGCACTGTGATGTCCATCTTTTAAAACTAAAGGCTGTAACTTATTTGTGTATATATGTCTGCCTTCTTTCGCCTTGTAATAACTCACTCATTTCTCTTTCCTAGTTAATACATCTTGAGTTAGTTTATTACAGGATTGGTTACAGGCGTTGTCTTTTGTGTGAAAGCTGAGCAGAAATGCCATTAAATCGAGTACTCGTCCTCACTTCACTGAACCAGCAAGTCTGTCTTCTCCCCCGCCCCATTGCCCATATAGATTCCTGACTCCCAGGCCAGTATAAGCTCAGCTCCCTGCTCCTCCTGGAAGCCACTGCTGCTGAGTAGAGGAGGTGGGAGGGAATGTGGGTGTGTGCAAAAGCTTCTTAAAGGGCTAATCCCACCCTGGATGGGATGTGGGCTTCAGAAGTGTTTCCGGAAGAGAATGGGCACCACTGAGACCAGGACAGCCCCCATATTCCTGTCTTCGTGGCACATTTGGCTCCAGCTTCTGGTGCTATTATCCATCATAATAATTACTAATGTCTCTAGTACCTCTATGGTGCTATTAAATCAAATGCATTGGGCTGACAGTGATTTATTTAATGTTCCGGGAGTCTCTTTAATTTCCAGTAAGAGAAGTATTTGTTTCCAGCCTGCCCTGAGATAAGCCACACCAAAACCATCATGGACTTAGCAAGCATTCTGCTCAGGTGTATTTCCTAGCAACGCAGCCACTGCAAAAGCCATGAAAACATCTGTTCAACCAACATTTCCCCTCTATGTTGACCTCAGCTTGTGGGCTCTACCATCCAGATACACACAGCTGATGCCTCAGCTCCACACTAGTTTCATTTTCCATTCCAACACAGAAACACCCACAACACACATGCACTGCACACCTGACCCTTAGACAGAGAAAGATGTGCGCCCTGTAGACATAGGCATAAGTGAAAGGGTATGCTGTGCTATTTGTACATGAAAATGTCTGTGTGTATAGATAGGATTGTAGAAGAAAAAAGAGCTATCCGATGGAGCCAGGATAGCATTTTCTACAATACCTCTGTACAATTCAAGTACAGAGCTGGTAGGACAGGCAGAACTGCAAGTCTCGATGCATAGATGAAACAATAAGTGTAGCAAGCAGAGATTTAGGTTTATTAGGAACCAGGGAACCTATATAGGAGGGATGGGCACCAACTAAGCCAAAATGGAACCATACAGTTTATGCAATTTTTAATGCTTAGTTCTGAGTGGCCTAGCTGACATTAACAAAACATGTAGATGGCATCATGAGCTTTTGTGGGCACAACCCACTTCTTCAGATGACTGGAGTATTGGAAGTCCAGATCCAAGAAGGAGGGAAGGGGGGGAGAAGGAAAAAAATTGAGGGGGGGGAAGACAGTGAATAGATAAGCTTCATAGGGATAGCCGAGTGAGTCTGTAACAGGAAAAACTTAAAAAACAATTAGTCTAGTAGCATCTCAAAGACTAAATAGTTAAAAGAGGCTGATAAGATGACCAACACCAGACTTCCTTTCCAAGTGCTAACTAATGGTGACACCCTCCTTCAATTTTTTTCCTTCTCTGCCCCCTCCCTCCTTCCCTTATTTATTCTTGGATCTGGACTTCCAACACTCTGGTCATCTGAAGAAGTGGGTTGTGCCCATGAAAGCTCATGATGCGATCTACATGTTTTGTTAGTCTTTAAAGTGCTACTGGACTATTCATTGTTTTTTAAGTTTTTCCTGTTACAGACTAATCTCGGCTACCCCTCTGAAGCTAGCTGACATTGTGTGGGATGCCCAGGATTATTTTGCTACCAGATTTTTTAATTGATTGATTTTTCAATAAAAGGAGCCATACTTAATAATGGTAAATATGGAGAGTGAAACAGGGATTTCAATCTTGCTTAACTGAAAAGCTCAGTGCAGTCTGAACTATGGAAGTGTCGCCAACATTTCCATTATAAACATATCAGGGAACATTCCTTCTCTTTCTCTGTAGCAATTCCACAAAATTCCAGCAGGGGGCAGAAAGTAATCCCAGCAAATCATACCACACTCTATAGCTATACTATGCAGTAGTTATAGTAAAATGCAGCCGGACTGGTGCTAACCCTACCTGTATTTGCATGAATAGTGACTCTTTTGCAAATTCTATCAGATGCTTATGTTGCCAAATTAATACAACAATCAGGAGAAATAAGCAACAGAGCTGACTCCATAGCAAACTGATTTCAGTGTGAACCTGATCCTGACAGAGTTATACTCTACTTTGCAAAGCTAACCCTGAAAACCATTTGGAAGTTACAGCTGATTTAACATACAGCTACCCCAAATAATACTAAGCCCTTTTCAAGATCTTGACCCTACAAACAAGATCTTTTCAGTGAAGGAACATCAGATTTGGAATTTATTCCTAACAGACATAAAGCCCAGGTTTCGTTATTTTTAGAAGATGATGCCAGCCTTAGGGATCATTCTCCTAAAACCTGAGATGCACAAGAAGATTAATCACCTGCATGTGATTTCTCTCATTAAGCAACTTCAATCTTCTAACACTGGAATAAATTGCCTAGGGAGGTAGTGGAATCTCCATCTCTGGAGATATTTAAGAGCAGGTGAGACAGACGTCTATCAGGGATGGTCTAGATGGTTCTTGGTCCTGCCATGAGGGCAGGGGACCAGCACGCAATGACCTCTCAAGGTCCCTTCCAGTTCTAGTATTCTATGATTCTATGAGGATAAAGGATTTGGTTCTTGTTCCAGGATAGAACTGATGTGCATCTTAATATGTACAACATGCCCAGACATAATGAGTATAAGTACCTTAGCCATTCCTATTGGAATAATATTGATATAATAAGCATTGCAGTTATACAAAACTCAATGGTCCACGTGCAGGCATCTGTGAAACTTAGTGGTTCATATATGGGGCTTCTTGTGAAATTTGGCAATTCTCAGCAAAGGTCTGTATGCAACTGAGGAGTCTGAGAAACTTGGCAATTCAAGCACAGAAGTCCATGTGAAATTACCACTTCATGAGGATTTTGGAAACATTTTCCTTATTTTGGATATATGTGGAATTCATACCGCAGGTTTCACTGTGATTATCAGAGAGCTCAAAAGCCAGCAGGGTTGACCAGGTTGGTACTTGGAAGAGCCCTCCAGGGAGAAGCAAATTGCTGAAGGAAATATCAAAATTAGTGACTAAACAGGTGGCGCTCTTCTGAGTTAGCCAAGAGCAAGGGCTAGGGGGTGCTATGCTGCAGGAAATGGTGATGATGACTCAATTAGTTGCACTCTCCTCTTGAGACAATATTGAGCTAAGCCTCCAAGGCAGTAATAAAGGGCTGCTGGAGATTCTGTCCTTGAGATGAGATAGAAAACCCAGGTCCGAGCCAATTGTAGTCATTAAAATCTCCTGACACCTTTTACAAGCATTGGGATGTTGATCCCAGTGTCGAGGCCAAATTTGGTAATCTTTACACATTGTGAGCCCAAACCAATCTTATCCTGCCTCTTTTGTTGCCACCCAGAATGCTGGAATGCCTACAAGGCACCTTCTACTAGGCAAGCAGTAAACACCACAGAGGCAGCGCATGAAAAGTACAGTGATCAGGGCTGCCAACAGGGGGTGGAGCAAAGGGGGCAGTATCCCAGGGCCTGGTGATTTAAAAGAACCTGGGGCTTCCAGCCACTTCTACACTGGGCCCTTTAAATTCCTTCCTTCCACCTGAGGCCCCACCCCTTCTGGGCCCCCCAGAACCAGCTCCCCCCAGGACCCAGCGAAGTCTCTCTTCAGCCCTGACAGTGATACAGATGATAGCATAGAATGCTAGAGACATTTTCTCTGCCCTGCGCTAGTTGTGTACAGAACAGCAGAGCAAATTTGGTAAGATGTCTAAAGCGATGTTCACATTTCAGGCCAGGAGCATGCCACTGTCACTCTGCTGCTCTGTGTTGCACATGGAGTGGGGAGGAACTGAAGGAAATGCCAGTTCCTGTGAGAGAAAGCAACCAGGGATTATCAGCAACCAGTAGTCTTGTGGCACATTAGGGTATGTCTACACTACCACCCTAGTTCGAACTAGGGTGGTTAATGTAGGCATTCGAAGTTGCAGATGAAGCCCGGGATTTAAATATCCCGGGCTTCATTTGCATCTTGCCGGGCGGGCGCCATTTTTAAATCCCCTTAGGTCGAACTCCGTGCCCGCGGCTACACGCGGCACGGAGTAGGTAGTTCGAATTAGGATCTCTAATTCAAACTACCGTTACTCCTCGTGGAACGAGGTGTACCGGTAGTTCGAATTAGAGATCCTAATTCGAACTATCTACTCCGTGCTGCGTGTAGCCGCGGGCACGGAGTTCGACCTAAGGGGATTTAAAAATGGCGCCCGCCCGGCAAGATGCAAATGAAGCCCGGGATATTTAAATCCTGGGCTTCATCTGCAACTTCGAATGCCTACATTAACCACCCTAGTTCGAACAAGGGTGGTAGTGCAGACATACCCTTAGAGACTAACAAAAATTTGTAGTATCATGAGCTTTTGTGGGTAAAACCCACTTCTTCAGGTTTTACCCCTGAAAGCTCATGATACTATATATATTTTGGTTAGTCTCTAAGCCCTGGTCTACACTAGGGAGCTATTTTGAAATAATGGACTGGTTATTTTGAAATCTGTACTGCTTTCCTTGGGAATAATGCTTATTTCAAAATAGTTATTTTGAAATAGCGGTAGTGTGAATGCTCTGCCACTATTTCGAAATAACTACTCCCCAGAGTCATTCAAAGTAATTATGCCCCGATACCTCCTGGGGCTTTAAATCAAGTCAGCGTGTCCACAATAATGGAGTCTGCCTCAGACTAATTTTGAGGCTCCCCGGTAGTGGGGACACGCTGTTTTGATTTTGTTATTTCAGGAGGTATTATTTCAAATTTAGTTATTTCAAAATAATTTTCTAGTGTAGACGTGCCCTAAGGTACCACAAGAGTACTCATTTTTAATGTTACAAACTAACACAGCTATCCCTCTGAGAGGCTATGTTTACACTGTTTGTTCCCCCGCCGAAGAGGAAATGCAAATGAAGTGCTCATTTGCAAATCTTGCACTCTCATTTGCATATTCTCTTCTGATCCTTTTTGCGGAAGAGGTTTTTGCAAAAAAACCTGCAGTGTAGACAGGGCCATTTGTTGGAAAAAAACCCTTTTGCACAAGATCCTATAAACCTCATTTTTTGAGGAATAAGGGATCTTGCGCAAAAGGTTTTTTTTCCGACAAATGGCCTGGTCTATACAGCAGGTTTTTTTCATAAAAACCTCTTCCACAAAAAGGATCGGAAGAGAATATGCAAATGAGAGTGCAAGATTTGCAAATGAGCCCTTCATTTGCATTTCCCTTTTTGGGAAAAAAACAAACAGTGTAGACCTAGCCAGAGGGATTATCAGTGAAGACAGGAAACAGCAGAGGGAGAAGCAAAAGGAAAAACTAGAAAAAGACATAAAAGGGGGAGATGGGAAGTAAAACAAGGGGAGGAGACTAAAAAAGGAAAACAAAGAAGATGAGAAGAGAAAATAGAAAAGAAAGAAAAAACACAGAAATGCAGAAGGCTTCATTGGTTATTGTACAGCAATTAAGGGCTGCAGCAATGTTAAACTGATGCACAGGGTCATTTCTCTACAACTCCAGATGCAAACATCAAGGACCTCTTGTTGGTCTGCCTTTTCTTTCTGAACCTTTCCTACCTAACCTGGGTGAGGCTGAATAGTCAATTTCCACAATGCACTTAAAAGAATCTATTCCTGTTTTCCCAATGTCAGATGTGGCTAGTTTGAGAGTCAGCCAAGCCAGAGAGAACGACCGATGAGAAGCCTGACACAGACAAAGCCAGGGGTCATAGGATGAGAGACTAAGGCTACGTCTAGACTACAAAGGTAAATCGGAAAAAGATATGCAAATTGCAAAGAGACCTTTTCCAAAATTTGGCATGTCTACATGGCGCCAAATTTTTGAAAAAACTCTTTCAACACATCCCTTCTTCTTCGTAAAATGAGGTTAACAGGGATGGCGAAAGAGCGCGTCCGCTTTTTCGAAATTTTTTCCGAAAAAGCAGATGCGTTCTTTGGACGTGGCATTGCTTTTCCACAGAAGTCAATTACGTAGCTTATTTCGAAATAGCTTATTTCAACTTTTTGGTGCTGTCTACACAGCACTTATTTTGAAATTGAGCACTCTTCTTCCAACTTCCCTTGCTCCTCATAAAATAAGGGTTACAGGAGTCGGAGTAAGAACTCCTCCAGCTTGACAATATTTGGACATTATGTCGAAATAACTTCCAGCTGTGTAGATGCGGACTGTGTTATTTTGAAATAATGTTGCTGTGTAGACATAGCATATGGGTGCGTCTACACAGCACCCTAAACTCGAAATAAGATACGCAATTTGCACTTCACAAATTGCGTATCTTATTTCGAATCTATTTCAAAATATGCTATTTTGAAATTTGGTGCATCTACATAGCGCCACATTTTGAAATAACATGCTATTTCAAGCCATTTCTTATTCCTCGTGCAACGAGGTTTACCAGAATGGCGAAATAGCGCGCCTGTTATTTAGAAAAATATTTCAAAATAAGAGGCGGCTTGTGTAGAAGTGGGGTAGCTATTTTGGGATACCTCTGGTATCCCGAAATAGCCGTGCAGTGTAGGCATACCCTAAGGGTATGTCTAGACAGCATTGCTCTTTAAGGATACTGGAAGTATCCCAAAATAACAATGCCGCATCTTTAAAAGCACCCGCTATTTCCCAAAATAGTGGGCCTGCTATTCTGGCATTCCTGTAACCCTCATTCCATGAGGGTTAAGGGATTTGTCAGAATAGTGCCTTATTTTGAAATTTGGTGCTGTGTAGACAGTGCCAAATTTCAAAATAAGCTCTTTCAGCTTAGACTCAGAATAAGCTACATAGTCTAGATCTGTGTTTCTGAGTGTTCCGCAAAAATCACTTTCAGAAACACATTAACTGGCCGCCCCGGTTTGTTTATTTACTGGCATTGCGGCCACGGAGCCTCGCAGCTCCCATTGACTCCATTTCGTCCTTTGCAGCCAAGGGGAGCTGCGGGAAGCGGTAGCCCGACCCATGCCGCTTTCCGCGGCTCTCCTTGGCTAAAAAGAACGAAACGGAGCGAATGGGAGCCACGAGGCTCCGTGGCCGAAGCGCCAGTAAATAAACAAACTGGAATGGCCAGTTAATGTGTTTCTCAAAGTGATTCTACAGAACACTTTCAGAAACCCTGGTCTAGATGCACCCTAAATGTCATGGGGGAATTCTACCTGTGCGTAAAACTCTTCTTTGCTGCTCTCACAACATTCCCAGAAGACACCTCTAGGGGACACTGCTTCTAGTGTTTTCAAGTTGGCTCGAAGTAATTAAAGAGCAAAAGAAACAAACATTGTGAAGGAAATTGACAAAATGGGGGATAATCAACAAAGCTATTCATATCAATTGGTGAAAAGTAACTGTGAAATGAGCACTATTCTCATTCACAATATTTGTTTCCTGTATGGCTCCAGGTCAGACATGCTGCCTGGATAAATAGCCATTACTGATTACTGCCAATAGAAGGACAAAACTTTTGTCATTCACAGGTGCTTAATAAAGCCTCATCCCCACCCCCAGGAAAGACAAAAGTTTAGCTGTGGCAAGTGGCAGGGTGAATAGCGGAAGCATTTTGTCAGCAAAAGTGTCAACAAACAGGACCAGACTTTTATCCACATAGATCATGTGGACAGGGTCATGTCATTAAAAGCTGTGTAGCATAGACAAAAGCCTTTGTTGTCTAACTGGTTCCCGAGGGAGTCCTGCTGCAGCTAGGTCCATTTCACTTCAATCAGCAATCAGGAAGACAAGGAATGCATGGAATTTGAAGAAGATATTGCACTGGAGGGAGGGAGGTGGAGACACAAATGAGGGCAGAGCAATAATACAAAGGCTTCTAGACTGGGTGGGAAGGGAAAAGGGGGGAATCTATTAATGTCTTGGTCAGCAACTCCCTTTAGAAATGGGGAAATGTTTCAATCTGGATATAACAACATAGCCTGTAACTATAATATGGAGAATAGCATTACAGACCCCTATGCAGGAATTTCTGTAGGGGGGTGCTTTTTTTGCAAATGTGGACCGCAAGGGTGTGAATGCACCCCCAAGGTACCCCAAGTGGGGAAATCAGCCCCAGCCTTCCCCCGCCCACCAGAGCATGGGTGAGGGAGGATCGGGCAGCGCGCTTACTTGGGGGACAACGGGAGGAAGGTGCTTTCACGCCTTTTGCACACATACCCTGCGTACGGGCCTGCATTATCTGCCTGCCCTAAAGTAATTGGAAGCTGCCCAGAACAGTCTGCTCTTCAGAATGATCCACCTTCCCCACATGTTCTTTCTCCCTGATTTGGGAGGGAAGCTGTAGTGTAGATATGACTTGGGCATTTTCACTGTCATCGTTGCTAGAGGAGTTGCACCAATTTGAGTTCCTAGGTTTCCTCACATCAGATAGGCCTAAGGTGGGTAAATGAACTGTCTTGAGGGGTATTAATCTTTTGAAGAAAGAGGAATGATTTCAGGTGGCCTTTGGGTATGACTAAGAAATGGAATAGCAATAAGAAAACAAAAATCTAGTCTAAATGGCAAGATAAACTTCTGAGCAGCCACACAGATTTGCTGGTGGCACAGTCTCTCCAGAGAACGGGTGGAAGCTTCATCAGCTTGGGATACTTAAAACAAGGTTGGGCAAAAGCCAAGTCTAGGAAATGTCCCACTGGGAATAATCCTGCAGCTGCCTCCTAGAGACGGGCAGGTTGGGACTAATGCCTTTTTCACTCCTACAAAACTAGCTCTGTAGATCAGAGGCAGCTCTAGGATTGTGTGTTGGCTTCATACATCACAACTGAGCTGCCAGCTGAATTCCCATTGGGGAGTCTCTGTCTTTGAAGATGTTAGAAGAAGTAGTGGAAACTTGGGTGGGATCTGCAGTGGCAGCAGCAAGGAAAAATTCTTTTATGATCTATAACCTGAGCACTTTGGATGTAATAAAAATCCTCAGTGCTAATATGCTATGTTATACAGCATGTTATACATTCTGATATACTTTACAAACATATGGGACTCACCATGTACATACACCCTCCCCAGAGTGCCATAATCTCTGTACCTGCATAGTAAGCAGTTGGTGACCTTGATTTGAGCCCCGGTGGATGATGTCTGCCGCTGACGCTCACACATGGGATTGCTGTCGGGACACATGCCCGGCTTGGGGTTTGGGTTGTTGTTTTTTTCCCCCTCCCTTTTGAGGAAAAGAGTAGTCATGTGGGAAAAGAAAATGAGTGACTGGAGCTGTTCTTCTGGATGTGGGACCTTGACATTGTGGTAGGGATGTGCCAGACCATCTCCTGCTGTTGTTTCCATTCTCTGCAACCATGTGGTTTTGGTAAGTTGCAGCTAGGGAGACAGGAATCTGCAGAGAAGGAGCCTGAAATCACAAGCCGAAGAGAAGAAACCATCTGTAATCTACAGAACTGAAGTTCACATGCATGCTCACATATTCCCCCCCATCACAGTAGGCATCAGAGGGTACATCTATGCAGCTCTCAAAACCCAGGTTAATTGATTCAGGCTAGTTCCACAAGGCTAAAAATAGCAACATAGTCATTTGGGCTCAGGAGGGAGCCCAGGATCCAAGACTATCCCCCCTCACTGCATTTCAGAGTCCGGGCTCCAGCCCAAGTCCAAACATCTACCCTTCTATTTTTAACTCTGTAGAGCAAGCGGCACGAACCCAAGTCAGTTGAGCTGGCTCTGGGACTCGGTGCCACGGGTCTATTTTGCTGTGTAGATGTACCCAGCGGCCACCAGAGTCCTGTGTTTGGTTTCCGTCGGGCACGTCAACTGAGGCACCATGTAAGTCAGTCCTATGGTCTCTAGGAGTCTCCAGTGGGCCGACAGAACTGTCGGGCCCTTGGGCAAGATGTAGGAGGTCCTGGCTCAGCACACCCAGAAGGGGTAGAGCCAAGGCTTGGAGCCAAATCAGGCATAGCACAATCAGCCTTGAAAGCCCTGCACCAAGTTGTGGGTGGGTAGGTGATAGAGATAATGGATTCAGATAGGCTTGTATTCTCAGATAGAAAGCTAACTGGCCTCAGTCAGTCTCAGAGAAATGGCAACTGAAGGGCTTCTTAAAAGGGAATCCAATGTATCTTTTAAGTACTACTGTTTGACTAAACAAGTGCCTGAGCTAAGGCAAATCCTACCTGAGTCCCCCCGGGGGGGAGAGGGGGTTTGCAGGCAGAAGGACTGAGGCATGAATGTAGACATTATAATTAAACTCAGAAATCAAGAGATCAAAGGAAAGCAGTGAAATGATCAGGCCCAAGCATGAGCGGGAATCTCCATTCTCTCCCCGTTGTTTATGTAGATAGGAAGCTCAGGAAGGGGGAGGAGAAGGAGGAGGGTGAAGAGAGGAAAGCAAAAGGAGAACATGCCTTAAGAAATCTAGCCAGCGGTACAGATTTCTGTAAGTTCCTTGGAAGACTGGCCCTGTTCATTACTGTTATTATTGACTTCTGTGTGGTAGCAATAAAAGGCTCTAATGGAGAAAATGGCCCCTCTGGACAAACACAGGCTGGGATCCTCAGGGTTTGATATCTACCATTCCTAGGAGCAGGCTGAAACTCCCAACTAAATATAACTTGGAAGGGTCAGTTTAGGGTAATGTCTCCCCTCCGGGAAGGGTCTTCCCCAGCATAACTCTCACGAGAAAGACCCCATGTGGGAAGCTGGTCTCATTTCCTGCATGATATGATAAGAACCCTAATATTTGACTTGATTACCTCTCAAGGTCCCTTTTAGGGTTGCCAGATGGTTTCAACAAAAATACCACACACACTTGACATTACATCACAATCTACATTACATCTCATTTAGAAATACCGGACATTTATATTTTCTCAATTTGTTTCCTGAACAGAAAGCTCAAATACTGGACTGTCGGGTTCAAAACTGGACACCTGGCAACCCTATCCCTTTTAGTTCTATGTTCTATGATTCTATTTCACAACATGGACCCAAGATGTGGCAGCAGAACATGTTGACCTAGCTGCCTGATGGTGGGTACTCTCCACATAGGATAAAGGCTGAAAGAGGGCTGCTTCCTGGTGCAACTGTATTGTTTTTTTATCTTGTGGCAGAGATGTGGCAACACTGCATGTTGAGTGAGTGAAGTCACCTAGAAGGGAGATTAGAGCATTGAGTACAGCTGATGTTGGGATGCTCTGCAAGAAAGCATGCATACCTGCCAGCGGCAGGCGTGGTACCCAATGAAGTGAATGGGAGCATAACAGCATAAAACTCATGGCCCAATCCTGCAAGGTTTTACTCACACACTAATCCCAACCATGGGACAAACTGCCTGAGTAAACATTATTCATATGAATAGGGTATTGTCAAATAGGGACCAGAATTTATCCCTTGGCTCAAATCACTCAGTTATCAAAAGCAATAGCAAGAGTGAAGTTAGGAGGGAGCACAATTTAGGATGTAGGAGTGTGGCAATAGATTCCAGAAAGAAGGACTGTTTATCTGCCTGCAGATACCTGCTTTGTATTGGAGCACATTCAGTCCACTGATCCTTGCTAATCATTAAAATGGTTTCATTGTTCCACAGCTTATCTAGGCCTGGCTGTTGTGAAAGGAATGTTGATAGGTGCTATCAAGGGAAAGATGATCCCAGGGATAGGAACTCTGAGACCCCCAGGCTCAATTCTCTGCTCCACCAGCCTGAGCCTCATTTCCCCAGCTCTAAGTGAGGAAATCCTCACAATCCCCAGAACATTGTGGGGATAAATCTATAGAATGGGAGGCACTCAGATGAAGGTGGGGGTTTAGTGTTCCTTCAATACACTAACACCAATCTGAATATAATCTTGTTTTACTGAAGGAGGCTAGAGCAGAGGACATGAAGTCAAGCCACCTGGGTTCTTGTCTCAACTCTGAAACAGATTTGCACTGTAAACTGGGCAAAATCATTTAAAAACAAGGAAAGGTCCTATAGCACTGTAAAGACTAACAAAAAATATATAGATAGTATCATGAGCTTCCATGGGCACAATCCACTTCTTCACTGCACTGCACTTTCCTCAATATAACAATAATCCTCTCCCTCCCTCCCAGGGGACTTGGACAAGAAATGGCTGTAAAGAGTGTAATATATGCTTAGATCATTATCCTTCAGTATGTGTATTTACTTAGATGATCCTGAGTTCTGAGTTACCCAGATTTTAGCACAGCCAAATACTCTGGGTTCCTACAAATAATGACTCTTTATTGGTAAAGGAGGTAAAAATTTAGGAAGCTCTCTTGTATGTGGGGAGAATAAGGAAAGGTTAAATCTCATGCAGAGATTGTCAAAAATCCCAGATGTCTTTTTTGACCACCAAATGCCAGGATTTGGGATGCAGGTTGGTTAGGTCAGAGCAGATGAAGCAGTTAAAGCAGGTGATTTTGGATACAGATCCCAGCAGCCAGTGCCTGATTGCCCTGTCTGAAGGATTAGGAACAGAAGGATTAATACTCTTGAGACTGCATAACAGATTTGCACGTCCTGCCCACTCAAATAACAGGCACGTGTTTTGCTATAGAAGGCTTAATTTTGTCGCCCTTGGAAATCTCTCTGGGACCCAGATATTGATGTATAAAATACAGCCTTTATTGTGGAGCCGTGATCTACTCTTCCATGTGTCGGTTCAATCAAGCAGAGAGGGAGGGGACACATAGTGAGTAGAGAGGCAGCCTTAGGGTGACTGGAGGCAATATGTAAAAATGTTTCACAGGAAGAGGCAGAAGATATGGGAGGGAGGTTGACCCCTAGGCTAGAAGCAACTCAAGCAAGTTTAACATTGAAGCAGCTTTAAGGGGAAAAAGTGGATGCAAATGCCAAGCAAGCTGTCCCTAAAGCCAGGTGCCATGGTGTGAATTCAGACAACAATAATGTAGTGTCATGAGGGATTTCACTACTTGGTGCTGGCCTAAATGCCAACCATAGAAACATAGAACCATTGCCTTTAGAAGGGACCGCAAGGGTCATTTAGTCTAACCCCCTGCTAAGATGCAGGATTTGGTGTGTTGAAACAATTCAGAACAGATGGTTATCTAGCCTCTTTTTGAAAACCTCCAGTGAAGAAGCTTCCACAACCTCCCAAGGCAGTCTATTCCAGTGGTCTCCAACCTTTTTACACCAAAGATCACTTTTTAAATCTCAGAACAGGGCGAAGATCTCCCACCCCGCCCCTTTCTTGAAGCCCCGCCCCCTCTATTCTCCTCCTGTCCATCACTTGCTATCCCCAGCCCTTACTTACACCTCTTATAAACACTTTATTTTTAAATTATGCGATATATAAAATTAAAATCACGTGTTTATAGTTATGAAATAAATGGTATGTTTTTTATTCATGCTATTTAAATCTAAAATGAAGCATTTATAATTATACATTTTGTGGGGACAGAATTCTGCGGCTGGGGGCAGGGATCAGGGCGCTGGGAGGGCAGAGGACAGGGTTCTGCAGCAGGGGACAGGGTGCCAGTGGGGACAGAGTTCAGGGAATGGGGACGGGAATGGGGACAGGGGAGTGGGGACAGAGTTCGGGGAGTGGGGACGGGAATGGGGACAGAGTTCTGTAGCTGGGGACAGGGGAATAGGGACAGAGTTTGGGGAGTGGGGACAGGAGTGGGGACAGAGTTCTGTAGCTGGGGACAGGGGAATGGGGACAGAGTTCGGGGAGTGGGGACGGGAATGGGGACAGAGTTCTGTAGCTGCGGACAGGGGAATGGGGACAGAGTTCGGGGAGTGGGGACGGGAATGGGGACAGAGTTCGGGGAGTGGGGACAGGAGTGGGGACAGAGTTCTGTAGCTGGGGACAAGGGAGTGGAGTCTGGGGAGCGGGGACAGGGTGCCAGTGGCAGCAGAGTCACCTGCATCTGCTTCCTCCCGGGATTCTCTCTCCCTTCCCCCCCCCCCGCGGGAAGCCAGCACATGCCTCCTCCGGGCCCCCCACGGCACAGGGAAACCCCGAGCGTGCCTGCCCCGGGGCTAACCCCCGCGGGAGCCTGCCTTGGGGGCAACCCCCCCCATTCCGCAGCGGGGCCAAACCCCCGCAGGAGCCTGCACCAGGGGCAACCCCCACCCCTCCCGCGGTGGGGCCAAAACCCCCTTCCACGGCGCGGCCCTGCCCCTCCCCTCCCGCAGCGCGGCCAACCCCTGCGGGCACCTGCCCCAGGGCCAAACCCCCCTCACGCGGCGCAGCGCAGCCAACCCCCTCCTGCAGCATGGCCAACCCCCGCGGGCGCCTGCCCCGGGGTCAAACCCCCCTCCCATGGCGCGGCCCGGCCCGGCCAACTCCCTCCCCTCCTGCAGCGCGGCCAAACCCCGGGGCCGACTCCCACTCCCGCGGCACAGGGAAACCCCTGCGCCCAACTCACCCCTCCAGCGCCGGCGGCGCAGGGAAGCTTCCGCACTCCTCCTCTAGGGCCAACGCCCCCTCCCCCAGCATGCAACAGAGCTGTGGGAGGGGGAGCAGCCTGCGCACTTCCGGAACCCCCGGAAGTGACGCGGGCTTCAGAGAGGACTTCTGTCCACCCCGCGGGAAGCCGGAACTACACTAGAGGTAGGTAGTGGGGCTTCTCGGGGGTGGGGGGAAAATGGGGGGCAGGGTTGCCCGAACACCTCGCGATCGACTGGTCAAGGCCTCGTGATCGACCAGTCGATCGCGATCGACGGGTTGGTGACCACGGGTCTATTCCATTGTCCTTCTACTCTAGAGCAGTGGTTCCCAACTGCGGGTCCATAGACCAGCGCCCGGCTGCGAACCACTGGCTGCCAGGCCCTAGTGGCTCTGGAGACCGGGGCTGGGATACAGCAACCAGTGCCTCCTCTCCCGCTGCAGCTGTTGGGAGACGCGTGTCCTGCTCCGCCTCTCAGCCTGCCAGTGCTGGGCAGGGGCGGGGTCTCCTCCTGGCCGCAGAAGAGTGGTTCATTGCGTGGTGGGAGGGCTGTGCCGAGCCCAGCAAGGCAGCCTTAGAGCAGCACAACAGAGGCAGCAATGCTCAGCTGGCAGCTGGGAGGCAGCGCAGGACCAGGTGAAGGGGCGGGGCAGGACTAGTGCTGTGGGGCTCTAGGGGTAGGGGCCTCTAAGAGGCAGGGATCTGGCACTGGGGGACTCTGGGGGTGAAGCTAATACTAGGGGGCTCTGGGGTGGGGCTAGTACTTGGGAGCTCTAAGGGGTGGGGGGCTCTAAGAGGTGGGGGGATGACACTGGAGGGCACTGGGGCATCTGGGGTGGGGAGCTGGCCCTGAGGGACTCTGGGGATGGGGCTAGTAGTTAAAGGGCTACAGGGGCAGGGCTGGCATTGGGGGTTACTGGGGATGGGGCTAATTTTGGGTACTGGGGGCTGGCACTGGAGAGGCTCTGGGGGGGGGTTGGGTGCAGTGGGGCTCTGGAAACAGGAGGTTGGCACTGGAGGTCTGGTAGTGGGGGGCTATAAGGGGCACTGAAGTGTTTGGGCTGGTACTGGGGGCTCTGAGCGTGAGTAGCTGGCACTGGAGGGATTGGGTGCACGGGACTCTGGGGTCAGTGTCTAGTTCTGGGGGGTAATGGAGGGGTTAGGGCTGGCACTGGGGGGGCTCTGGGGACTGGGGCTTTTAATACCGTGGACTGGCAAACCCAGTAACAAAATTGTAGCTGACCGGTAATGTTTATTTACATATTCATTCTTTGAATACTGAATATGCAAATAAAGTGTTAGTGGTCCACTAAAAGTCTGTGAATGGGTTTGTCAGTCCATGGTATAAAAAAGGTTGGGAACAATTGCTCTAGGGTTAGGAAGTTTTCCCTGAGATTTATTTTAAATTTGCTATGCTGTAGTTCATACCCAAACCGATTGCCTCTTGTCCTGCCTTCTGTGGCAGAAGAGAAACATTTATCTCAATTTTTTATGGTAACCTTTTAAACATTTGAAGGCTACTGTCATTTCCCTCAGAATCTGCTCTTTTTCAAACTAAACATACCCACCCAGTTCCACCCAGTTCTTTCAGCCTTTTCTTATATGGCTTGCACTCTATTCCTTTGATTATTTTTGTTGCTTGCCACAGTATCCTTTCCAGTTTCTCCACATCAGGGACAGTGACCAACACTGGACACAGTACTTCAGCTGAGGAGTAACCAGCATTGAGTAGAGCAAAGCTTAGAATTATGTATAGAATTCTGGTACTGGGCCACCCCTGAGAAAGAAGAATCCACAATGCACTGTCCTTTACTACATACTGAAAGAAGCTTTGAAATACTAGATCATGTCCCAATGCCTTGGCTCCATTCTTTTCTAGAGGAGCTTTATTTTTACCTAGAAGAGACCCCACTCAATTCTGGGAGTGGGAGAGGAAAGCCCTTCCCAGCAAAAGCAAGCATCAGGGTACAGGGGATGGTGTTTCAGAACCTTAACTGGAGCATAGAGGAAGTTTATCAGATTGTGGTGTGCTTGATGAAATCTCATTGAAACTGGTGGGTGCCTTTCACTCAGGATAAGAATACAAGCAATGGAGCTCCTTGATGGAATAAATGGCCGAAACTACACAAAACAAAGCTGAAAGCCACACACAATACCGGGGTGGGAGTTAGCCACGTTGCCCAAAGAGGGGCCCACTATGATCTAATAAACAAAAGGGCAGGGGATTGATTGGACTGGAACAGTGTATCCGAGTGTACAAGAGGGAAGCAGCAAGAAACAGAAGGAAAAGGAGCAGAAAACCAAAAAGAGAGAAGAACAAGCATGGGGGCTATGGCCTGAAGAAAAGTGTAGAGAACCTTTGGGGCTACGTGTTGGTTGAAAGGGTCTTAGGACAGCAAACTGTTACTCCAGTCCTCCTGAATTCAGGAAAACAGAAACCTGAATTTGTATATTCTTGATAAATCAGCAGAATTGCATCAAAGAAATATATGGCTCCATCATCAAATTCTCCTCTGAACTGAAAAAATCGTCAAGTTCCAAATTTTTAGCTAATTGTTTGAGTCAAAAGTATACTCAGTATACTCAGGCCTGGAGGAAGCAGATGTAGAAGAAACCAAACCCAAGAATAAAGCCCATAATGGAGCTTGGATAGTTCCAGTAGGAAGGAATGAAAAATCTTTTCCCTCAAATCTTTTAAATAAGCCATCCCATGCAGGTGATTTGGCTGGTCTGTGAAACCTGATTTGAATTTAGACTACATGGCAGATGCCTCCATTTATAGGTGATTTACTTGTTTACAGTTCAGTTTTTCTCCTATTTTATTTCCCGGAGCACAGCATGTATATTTGTTCAGCAGGGACAATGTATGCTACAGGGGACAATCCTGCACTGGATTTAGGGAGACAGGGCTGGAAGATGATGGGTACACCTAACTTCTATGATTCCTTGTAGTCTGTCTCAAAAGTCTTCTTTTAACAAGCTGTTGATGCTTCCTGGAACACTTTGAACTCTGTCCTACTGAGGAATAATCTGGCTTCCCCTTGGCATTTTAAAAATACTCATTCCACTGTTTATTGCCAAGGACACAGGAGCATTTATGGCCTTAGCGACTGAAGGAAAATATGCTGTTTTTTATTCTTTTAAGTGACTATCCATTTTCTTAGATCCCCCCACCACTTCCCCTTACAGGGTAAGCAGCCCTGCATAGGTGACTCACAATTCCCAGAGCCTCACCCCACCCACTTCTGGGTTCTCCTTTATAGCCTCTTTCAGGGTATCAGTTGCCTAGTGTGCTCTGAACACAATAGTAATTACTCCAGTATTGGATGCTTCTACAAAAACCATATTCTTTGCTCCCCCTCTTCCCTCAACTTCTCCTCCAGTTGAAGTGATCTCTTCTCTGTGTGAAGACTGTAATAAGGTGAAGGCCTAAAACATAAGCCCATGTAGCACAGGCCTGGTTTGAGGCCTGAGGCCTTGTTAAAACAGACAAAACATGGCTAACATAAAGCAAAGCTAAGCTGTGAGCAAGAGGCAGGCCCCTGCTCACAGAACTTGGCACGAACAGGGTTGAGAGTGCAAAACACTAACTGGTGCTAGGTACCATCTGCAGAACAATAATTAGTACCGGTCATAAGTGGAAAGCACATGGTACCACTAGCTCATTAAAAAAGACCTTGGTACCCACTCCTCACAGATACAGACCCAGGTTCAGGAAAGGGTCTAAAACAGTGTTTCTTAAACTGTGTCCGTGGCACACCAGTGTTGCTGTGAGGCAGTCAGAGGTGTGCCGCGAAGAACAACAGAGTTCAAAATGGCCACCCTTAAAGGGGAAGGTGACCCCTTTTTTTTTTTTTTTTTCTTTTTTTTCTTTTGCTCAATAACTTTCCCCTGACCCTTCTCCCCTCCCCCCGACTTTTTTTTTTTTTTTTTGGTGTTCCTCATAAAAAAAATTATTGTTTGGTGTTCCTCTATCTTAAAAAGTTTAAGAAACACTGATCTAAAATGACACCATGATAGATAGAGATAATCAAACCACGAGGTACAGGATGATGGGTGGTATCTAAGAAGCATCAGAGGGTGGTAACCTGACAACGTCGCAGGGTGGCATCCTGATATGTCAGCAGTGACGTGTAAGTTGTTAGTACCTGCATATAAAGTGGTATCTTGGGGGGACAGTCTTTGTATGACCTAGGGGGCAGCGAAAATTTCCCCCTGATTGAGCCATTCAATGTTTACGGGGTACTTAAGCATAGTGGTTCAGTAGAGTCTACTGACAACTATTACTGTACTTCACTTAACAATAAACCTAGCTTGGCACCTTCGATCCTTATCTGGTTTGTGGTCTCTGGGGGCTCTCTTGGGGTCTGCTGTGGAGCGCACAAGTCGACACGGCACACATCATTGAGTGCACGCACAAGCAGCCTTCTGGTTATCATCAT
The DNA here is from genome assembly GCA_032595735.1 of Pelochelys cantorii. Taxonomy (NCBI): domain Eukaryota; kingdom Metazoa; phylum Chordata; order Testudines; family Trionychidae; genus Pelochelys; species Pelochelys cantorii. The sequence continues at coordinate 30,842,117 of CM064338.1, forward strand.
CAATGGAGCCAGAGACCTGTGAGGACACCTCGACAGTAAATCCCGACTGCCTCCTGAATAACTGCATTGGTGACCCCAAAACAGATCAAGAAAGAGAAAACAAGGTAAAAACTTTACATAAATTCAGTAAATTAATTATTTTAACCCCTTAGGAATGCAACACCTGGAATTTCTCCTGTCTTGAAGATATGGTTGCTAAGCAACAGACAGGCACACTGCTTCTAATCCTAATCACTAATATATGAAACATTGGCTTTTCTTATTTCAATATAGCAGAGTTTTAAAATAAAGTTTGCTATAAAGTAATGAAAAATGCCTTAAGATACTAAATTAATACAACAAATTGGTCAAATATTAGTATACATTTTTATCATTTTTATTAAAAACTTTAAATAAGTTAATAACTTGCTCATTGAAATGCTTAACCCTTTTGTTCTTCTGTTTTTTATTTTGTATAGTTATGAATAGAATTCTGGTGCCATTGGGGTTTTGTTGTAAGTTCTGTGTCACGTGACTACTTTTTTATTCTTTTTATTTTGGTTGCAACAAAAGTCAATTTTATAACCTTTTTTGGAAAAAGGTGGTACCACACTATTTTACTATCATGTTTGGGGTATAATTATATTATTAACACCAAATTTTTTTTGCAAAGTTCAAAAAGGTCTCAATTACAAATATATGTACATATATTTTGCCTCAACAAATAATGCAATTGCAAACAATTTGTTTTTGAATTTTCAATAAGAAAATATAAGGGAAACCTCATGATTAAGGTTAAGGTAATATTAACAAAATGTCAATTTCTTCTTTGGGTTTTTATAAACTTCTTTTTACTTTTAAATATAGTTTTAGGAATGGCATAGCAATAATGTTCAAAAATAACCATTTATGCATAAAGTTAACTAAACAATTTCAACAGGTTTCCACCTTGGACTCCTAAGCACAACAAAGCATGAAGAAAGTTTAATATCCTCAAAGGATTTGCATAAACCTGTATTTAAACATTTATTTTGGTCTTATTGTATACTTTGGTTTAATTTTATATACTTTGTGACATTATGTCAAAGGGAAGTAGTAGTTGTTAGTATTTGTGCTTCTAAACAGTTAATACAAGTGGAACTGGTATCACAAGTAAATTAACTCTAAAAAGCTTGGTAAAAATTATGTTACTAACTCTTTTGCTCAGACAGTGTTCAGCAAGGGAAAGCAACAAACATTCATATGCAAGACTGTAAGTATCTATTTTAGCAGTTTAGCATTATTGTTTCGTATAATCTTAGTAACGTATCTCAAGTGAAAATCCATGTCTATACAACAATTGCAAAAGTATAACTTTTGTTGTAAAAGACTCGGTCCCTATTACATTATAAACAAACTAAATGTGTCTGTGCATTAAGTTACTAAAAACAAGACAAATGTAAAACATCCAAACAAAAACCCCTTTTATTATGTTAACTAACTTTAGCCGTTTAAGTTTATATCCCACAGACCAAAGACACAAGAAGATATCATACCACAAGGACACCAGAAGACAACAGTGTACAGCAAAGAAATGCTCAAATATCTGAAAAGAAAAGAAATGCTTTACATAAAAGAGACTGGTCAAATACACCTCAGTCTACCATATATGGACAATTAAGTTGGCAATCAACTAGAAATTACTATTAGTTCATTTAAACTTGGATTCTGTGTAAAACCAACTGTATTATTGCTGTATCACTGTATTACTGCTGTATTATATTATTGTTGTATACCATTTACAATGTGCATAACTTTGCTAAACTGTTTAACCAACACACAGGTTAAAAAAAATCAACACGCGGATGGCAGAAAGCAATGTGAAAAACAGTTACATAGTAGTACATAGGGTAAACTAATTCTCTGTTAGTACCTGTCACTATTTGAGTCAGTGACACTGCATCCTAACTGAGGAACATGTCATTCAAAATCATCTGACACAGCAATATTTGATAACCTACTGAATGGACAGTAATTAATTTATCTGAAAAACAATGTCCATAAGAAACAACTGGATCTATGCCAACTACCAGTGTATCACAGAGCCCTGTAACCAACCAAACAAAGAAATTAATTGTTCCTGTTTCCTGCCCAGCAAAGCTTATCGCAGAGGTAAAACCAGAAATGAGGGTAACCCATAACATGAATGGACAGTACTGGGTAGTAATTAATTACAAGACAATTAAATATCAAGGCCTCACTTGTAATGTAACTACTCCAAATTTGTTTTAATTCCTCTATACAGAATCTTGTGGGACACACTGTAATAATGTCTATCCTAGTATTCCAAAACACTCAGCCCACTACCAATAATGATACAGATAATAACTGTAATTGCCCTAATAGGAGTTTGTGCTATCTGCAGTACCACAAGGGCCAAATCACAATACCAAATTGGAAAATAAATTGTTATAAGGTTGTGTCATATGTACACATACATACTATATGCCCATATCCATTACAAATATATACACCAGATCCACTCATAGATAGTATTTGGAAGAGCTTCTAAGGCTCAATCATAAAAATACATTCCTCAGTCATGGTCCCAAGCCTAACATTCCCAGACCGACCGTAAGGGACTAAAAACACAATTGGGAAATAAAAACTGTCCATTAATTATATGAGGGAATGTGTAGACTAAGGGACAGATGGGGCATGAATGTGTGAACAGTAAAGTAAGGTGTCCACATAACAGCGTTTAGCCCACTGGGTCACCTTTAGTCCATGCATTATGCTTTTCCAGGACGATGGGTAAACATACTCCTCAGATAAAACAAAAAGTGGGAAAATGTAATAAGATGAAGGCCTAAAACATAAGCTCATGTAGCACAGGCAAGAGGCAGGCCCCTACTCACAGAACTTGGCATGAACAAGGCTGAGAGTGCAAAACACTAATTGGTGCTAGGTACCATCTGCGGAACAATAATTGGTACTGGTCATAAGTAGAAAGCACATGGTACCACTAGCTCATTAAAAAAGACCTTGGTACCCACTGCTCACAGATACAGACTCAGGTTCAGGAAATGACAGCATGATGGATAGAGATGATCTAATCAAACCATGAGGTACAGGATGATGGGTGGTATCTAGAAGCGTCAGAGGGTGGCATCCTGATATGTCAGCAGTGATGTGTAAGTTGTTAGTACCTGTATATAAAGTGGTGTCTTGAGGGGACAGGCTTTTGCTACCCACGGGGCAGCAAAAATTTCCCCCTGATTAAGTCATTCCATTTCTATGGGGTACATATGTATAGTGGTTCAGCAGAGTCTACTGACAACTATTACTGTACTTTGCTTAACAATCAACCTGGCCTGGCACCTTTGATCCTTATCTAGGTTTGTGGTCTCTGGGGGAGACTAAGTGCACAAGTTGACATAGCACACATCATTGAGCACACACACACAAGCAGCCTTCTGGTTATCATCATCAACAGAGCCAGATACCTGTGAGGACACCTCAGCAGTGAATCCTCTCCCTGGGTGGGCAGGACTAGAACCTGCCACCCCCCAGGCAAGTACCCTATCCCCTGGGCCACACTGGACCCTGCCCCACCACCTGACTTTCAGGGTGCCCTTTATCCCACCTCTCCCTAGGTGGGCAGAAGTAGAACCCACCACCCTATCATCCCCAGGCGAATGCAAAGACATCTTCATGTCAGCAGCCAGTGACTTTGAAGCTGCCAATATAAGATGGAGATGCTTGCTGGGGAATAAGTGGCTAATAGCCAGGGCCTTATGTTTCCTGGGCATGGGTGGCATAGGGCTGTATTTCTGGGATTTATTTAGGGATTTATTTAACTGGTGTGGGCCTGTCACTTAATTCCAAATGGCCACCTGGCCATAACATAAACTAGCAGTCTGTTGCTGATCTCATTGAATGTACTGTTAGCAGTAGGCCCTGACCAGGGTGGGTTTCTTAGGTCCCTGCCACAGCTTCACTCTGAACTGGCCTTTGATAAATAGCCAGCTCTTTTTATTTGGCCTATTGGGCCTTGATTGGCCCCTGTCTGCTCCCAGCCATTCTAACTACTCGCGGACCAAATCTCACAGGTTCTTCCAGCACATGATCCATGGAGATATATCTAGGCAACCCCAAAAGTCCAAACTCACAGCTTTTGCACTTCTCTTCCAAAAGTACAACATCACAGGGCTCAGCCAAGGTGATGGGGCTTCCAGCAGGGATCAGCAAATGCCTGGTACATCCTGTCTTAGTGCCTTGGGCAATTTCTGTTACTCTGGACTGCTCAGTCTGTATGTATGTTGCGGGAGAAGGCAGGCAAATAAAAGAAACAGAAGGGCCACTCAGGAAGGAGTGTTAATACCAAATAAACTTTTCATGGCTGATTATCAGGTGATTACTGAGAAACCACAATGACAACAGGACTTCTCCTTGTTAATGACAACCAGCAGCACTATAAACAGCAGTAAAATGAAAGGTAAAGCTGAGGCACCAGACAGGTAGGCTGTGCCAGTACATGTCTCCTTGTTATTGTCAAGGATCCCTTACCCCCAGGTATTTCTGACAAGGATTGACAGAGCTCCTGCTATGTTTGAAAGACTGGGAATCAAACCCTTGAGAGGGAATACAAAAAATGAATTTGAAGGGCAGCAAATTCATAACTGAACAAAGCAAATATTTTTCCTAAATACATGATTACACTGTGGAACTCACTGCCAGGTGATGTTTCAAAGAGGTATTGAGTATTTATATGGACAACAAGAACATCTGGAGTTAGATTTGCTAATGCTAAAGTAAAGTGTATTTAAAAAGGAGATAAATCTTGTGCTTCACAATTTAAGCTAAACTCTAAATAGTAGGGTTTAGGATGAAAGTTCCATGGGGGACAGATTATCTCACATTTGCAGGGTTTCTTGCATCTTCCACTGAAGTGTCTGATGGTGGCCACTGTTGGAGAATGGACAAGAGGGACCTTGAATCTGATCCAGTCTGCCAATTCATGTATTTCAAATAACCCATCAGGGAGTCTCCCATCTGGCAACTGAACTCACTGATAGTGAGGCTGAGGCCTTTCAGAAGCTGGCACTCAAACTCAGCACCTTCTGTAGGTTGATCTTCCAGAAGCTTTCAAAGGGAGCCCAACCTAGGCAGAGCTGATAGGAGCTGTGCAGGTCTCATTTGGGAGATGGGCCCCTACCTGGGTAAACCCCTGCTCATCATGCCAAGATGCTCTTGCAATGGATGGTGGCTGAGCTTTGGGGAATTGCTAGAAGTAGCAGTGCTAAGCCAGTTTCCTGTGCAGCACTGCCAACTCTCCCAGCATGCATGCTGGCTGCAGCCTGTCTCCCAAAGCTCCAGACCCTGCCCATGGGGAAAGCCCCTCTGATTGGCTGCCTGACCCATTGCCTGCTTCCTGGGGAAGAGCAGCCAATCAGGACTGCTGCATGAGGTGGGCACATTTCTGTCTCCTCCCCTCAGATACCATTCTCATAGGAGGTTGAGAAGAGAGCAGAAAGAGACCAAGCTCTTCCCTTCTCCCACCAGGCATGGAGGAGAGAATCCTGGAGCTGTACCTCCAGTCTGGAAGGGGAAGCAGGGACTATACTGCAGCCCTCCAGCCCTGGGAAAGGGGGGGTGAAGACCCCTGGAACTGTAGGAAGAGCAGAAGCAAGGCAGAGGAGCAGAACTAAGAAGTGTGAAGGGGGCAGGACAAATGAGGAGTCAGAACTGATGTAGGGACACAGGATAAGTTGGGGGGCAAAAATAATGGTTGGGCACACAGATGGGCACATTTGGGGGTCAGACCTCCTGTAGCAGAGGCCAAAAACACATTGGCCAATAAACTACTTGAGAGAAGTGACATTAATTGGCATTTCCCACACACTATGGATGCACCAGGGGGAATTCAAAAGTCACCACATAACCTTCTTTAAAAAAAATCTCATGGATTTTGTCCCAATCTGATGATTCTGGAGAGTCTTACTTAGGATTCTGGAACCTGGAATTACCAATACTAGTGGGACTCACTTTCCCGGTTCCCAGGAGAGTGGTAGGGGCCACACAAGGAGGCCTGCCTGGCTAGTTGGTAGAAGGGGACCTGAAAAGATCTAAGATGGGAGATGTTTACAGCAGAGCTGATAAGAGCTGCACTGATAGGGGTTAGCTAGGGGTTGCCTTCCTTTATCACTGTGAAGGACAGAATGGGGTGCTCGCTGCTTAGTCCTTGGTGAGCAGGGTCGTCTGTCATGGGGAGCAACTCAACTTCCTGTTGGTAGCACTGGGAATTAGCTCTTGTCAGCAGAATGCCTCCCTCTAGCTGGTATCTCCCCCCTCACTCTGCTCTGTCCACAGTCAAACTCTGGACCCGCATCACTCCCAGACCACGTGTCCTCTTCAGGACACTGCCCTCCAGCAGTGCCCACTACCGTTGTCTGTCATCCCCCTTCCGGGGATTTATCAGCAGCCCAGTGTCTCTGCTGCCACAGTGGTTGACTTTGGCCTCCAAGTCTAGCCCCTCACTTCAGGGGCAAGGTGCAGTCCTTCCAGGCCACAAAACAATGGTGCCTAGATTTTAGGCAGGAAGTAAGGGGGTGCGGGGAAGCCAGGTCCACCCACTACTCTGGGTCCCAACCTAGGGATCCTCTGGTAGCAGCCTTGTTCTGCCCATCTCTACTCCTCTCCACTGCCTTCTATTCCCCAGGCCACTTCCTTGGTGACCCTTTGCACCCTCCTGGCCCTAGTGGCAAGGCCAGCAGCCTGGCAGGTCTCAGGCAAGAGCCTCCTTCACTAGCCTCCCCTAAGCCTGCCCAGCATTGCTCAAGCAAAGGTGCCTTTCTAGGAACTGATCCAACATCTTCCCTGGTCGGGACCTAACTGACTCTTTTTGCTGGGCAGCTCCCTATATAAACAGGGCTGCCCCAGAAGCTACACCCTGATTGGTTCTTTAAAAACTTCCCCCTGATGGGCCAGGGCTCTGTGCAGGCTCCTTCCACCTGCATTAACCCCTTCTGGCCAGAGTGGGACAGTTGCCCTACCACACAGCTGCTAGAAATTTTGGTGCCCTATGCAGACTACAAAACAATGCTTTCTCCACCTCCTGTGCAGCAGCAAACTAACTAACCCTCTTCCTGGAGCTATGCTGGCATCATCTATGTAATGAAGAGTGTGACTTTGCCATAAGAGGATGCTAGACAGAGAGTCTATGTTTATAAATCTATGTCTGACAAATACATTATATATATGGGCCAAATGGGTAGGAGTCAATATTTCCCAGTGAATGGGGACAGCTTCTCACTTCACCTAATTGCTTCTTTGGCAACTTACTGTGTGCTCAGAAACATGCCACCAGCCAGCTGCTGCACACATGCAGGAGTCATTGCCCCTGCCATAGCAGAGTCCTCTCCTTCAGCCCTTCCTAAGATATGCTTCAAACACTGTCTCTTGGTGGCTCCCCAGTTCACAAAGCTCTTAGATCCCAGGATGGGCCTGGACAAGGAGGGAGAAACAGATGTAGGGCTGCCAAGTGAGATGGTAACAATCAATCCAAAGCAGGTAACAACAGGACAGGACATATCTTTACCCTTTCCAACATATGCTTTCATTAGCTTTTGCAAACAATGGAAGCATATGGAGTATTTGGTGAGTTATAAAGGGGGGGCGGGGTGATTGATTATATACAATTTGGGAATGGGCTGTGCACATGGGATTCACGCCCAGCCTTGGTGGCCCACAACTACTGGCCATATTTGAGGTCTCCTATGTTTAGGCTGCAGCAGCTTCAACAGCTCAGGCCTCTTTCAGCACAGTACTGAGGGCCAGGCAGAACAGGGACTAGGATACCAGCCCCAGGGAGCAACAGAGCAAGACTTAACTGGATGCTCTAAGGGGCAATGCCAGGGCCTAGTCAGGCAGGCACTGCTGCTGGTTTGGGAAATGAGCGAGAAGGCCAGAAAGCACATGGGTTTCCCCTGGAACAGTGCCCAGCACCAGCCACCAGCCCTGCTCCACAGTCAGAGCTGTTAGTAAAGAAGTTGAGAAATAAAGAATAAACTTAAAAAACAACAAATGGTCTGGTAGCACTTTATAGACTAACAAAACATGCAGATGGTATCATGAGCTTTCGTGGGCCCAGCCCACTTCTTCAGATGACTGGAATTAAGGGTTAAGAATCTGGCATTGCAGACAAAGCTGCTTACTTAGCAGCCTTGAGGAGCCAGCTGCCTTTCTGTACTAATAAACTCCCATACATGTGCTCTCAGCATGGCCCCTTTCAGCCCCTGTTGGAGGCGGGGCTCAATTTCCCCACCAAGAGCCTCTGTCACTTGCATGATCCTGGAAGCTCATGCAGATGTGAGAGGCAGCAGGGCACTTCCTGAGCATGGCAGTTGTTTGCAGCACATGTCCAGCTCCTGGCAGGAATATGAGGACAGGGGGATGACTAGGGCAGTGCCATCTGGATGGGTCTACCTTTGCTGTTGCCAAGGCTCAGCAGGAAGAGTGGTTTTGTGCAGCACAATCCCTTTCTCTTCACAGATCAGGCAGGGGAGAGCAAAGGGAGAGGACATCCTGGCTTCTGCCACATGGGGGGAATGGTGGAAACAACTTCTCAGTGCAGCAAACAAGCTGGGCAGGCAGCCTCTGACTGTTCAGTCTGCTCAGGCTGCTACCAAACTTTACACCTTCTTACCCTGCCTCGCCAATGGGGCTGTCCCTACCAATAAGCAAAGTATGCAGTAGGGCACCATGAAAATTTTGGGGCACCAAATTGCCCCAAATTCTGCGGTGCCCTAAGTAGCTGCATGCTGAGTATGGGGCAGCGCTGGTTCTGGCAGCTAGCCCCAATCGCCCCTCTCCCTGCAGGCTGCACTCAGCAGAGCCACCCCTGGGGAGTGTGGGGACTTGGGACACCCCCCCACTCCACTCCCACACCCGGATTCCACCCCTTCCCTGAGCAACATAGCCCCTGAGGAAGTGGCAGGACCCAGCCCGTTCCACTCCCCTGGCTCCCAGCTGTGTTGTTTGGCTTCCTGCTGCCAATGAGTGCGGATTGCAATCACACACCTTCACCCAACTCCCCTTCCCCACCAAGAAATGAACGGGCTGGAGCTGGGTCGTGCCACTTCCTCAGGGCCTACGTTGCAAAGGGAGGGGTGGAATCTGGCTATGGAATCCGGGTGTGGAATCTGCTTCCCATTGTGGCTGAAGAGTGTGGGGGCGGATTCAACCCCTGCTGCCTCCCTGTCCCGCTCCTGCCCCTGCGGCCCTGAGCACAGCCCACTTGTGGCAGGGGTTACCCCCCCTTGTTTAGCCATACACAAAACACGCAGCCATGTAGGGCACCGCATAATTTGGGGCACAAAATTGCCCCATATTTCATGGTGTTTAGACAGCCAGGTGCTGTGTATAGGCTCTGGCCACTCCAGCTCCTTGGCCACCCCCTCAGCTCAGCGCAGGGCTGGCTGCACTCCTACCCCTAGCTGTCCTCTGCCCCATCTACCTCCCCCCTCAGCACCCATCTCCCACTCACCAGGTGGTAGGGTTGCCAGGTGTCTGGTATTGAACCAGACAGTCTGGCATTTTCGCCTCCTGTCCGGTAAAAAAATTCAGAAAATACCGGACACCTCAAATGTCCAGTACTTTCTGATTTTTTCCCGGCTAGGAGGTGATAATCCCAGGTGCTTACCTGGTTCTGCAGGGGAGCTGTCTGGCCCAGAGCAAGAAGACAAGATGGCGGACGGCCACCGGGCAGTCTGTTAGGACCAAAAAGCCTCAAAAGCATTTCTTAAAGGGGCCATGTGTAACCTCCACACCTAGTGTGGTTACCATGCAGTAGCACCTAGACCACAGCAACAGTTAAGACCAAGAGACCTCTACAGCATAGCCTGAGAGCCAGCTGGCTTTTAGCTCAGAGGGTAGAGGCTCCTATACTCAGCTCCCAAGGTCCTAAGTTTAAACCCTCTGGTGGTGGTTACAAGTGGGGGCTTGTCCAGGATCTCAACTGGGTCTCTGAAGCTCTGGGAAATATGTAACCCACACACCTAATGTGGTTACCATGCAGTGACACCTGGACCACAGCAACAGTTAAGACCAAGAAACCTCTACAGCATGGGCTAGGAGCCAGCTGGCTCCAAAGGTCTCAGGTTCAAATCTGCCTTGTAGTGGTTACACATGCTAGTTTTTTTTTTTTCCTGAACAACTTTTTTTTTCTCAACAGAATTTTTTCCCCCAGTGGTTTTTTTTTTGGGGGGGGGGGCTGTTCAGTATTTTTGGTTAAACCATCTGGCAACCATGCCAGGTGGTGGCGAGCAGCCCTCACAGGCTGGAGGAGTCAGAGGAGGGGGGCAGCAATGCAGCAGCAGCTGAAGAGAAGTCACACTTTCCCCTTAAAAATGCTTTTTCTCTTCGGCCAGCTACATGGCCTCCTGCTGCTACTCCGGAGTCCTCCAGCTCACACCTCCCTCCTGCCTGTGAACTAGGTTGCCAACTCTTCCGGACTGGATGGGCCAGATGTCACTGCAATAAATAGTGTCCAGTCCATGTGGCCCGAAATACTTGGCAACCCCTTTTCCCCACAGCTTCAGCCCTCCCTGGGCGGAGCAGACATTTCCCCCCTCCCTCCCAGGGGGTATTAGTGCTGGACTGTGAATGGCACCAGCACTGGTAGGGATGGCCCTGTTTGTAGGTCCTACAAAAATTAAGGCAGCATTGGAAACATCCTCGGTGACTGACTGTTGACTATGTATTGCTATATGGGTCAAAAATCTGGATGTTCTTACAAGCAGATTTGGAGTGGCTAGTGGCATATGCACTGTCAGCACCAAATCCTAAGCATAAAATGATCGGTCTTTATGGGAATGTCACAATCTACCAAAGATCTGGCCTTCCTTCATTCGCTCATTGCATTTAAAAGCTGTGCTTCATGCTCTTCGGCCACCATTATGATCAAAAACACTTCAATGCACCCTGCTCTCAAATTCTCCATTGACATGCAAAAGGGTACATGCCCTGACCCTACCTGGGGCTGCCTGTGTGAGTGCCCAGAGATGTGTAGATCCACAGAACTGAGAATTTACATAATGCCTGGTGCAATGCCTTCAGCCTTGGTTACTCTGACTGGCACAAGGGGCTTTAGTCTGTGTGTGTGATGATGATGATGATAAAATGTTGGCTAATTAAACATCATGTGTGCAAGCCAATGTACTTTCCTTGCACTATAACAAGCAGCAGTTAGGAACTAAAAACATTTGCAACTGTTTAATTTAATTGGCAACTTAATCCAATGCTGTTTGCTTATTATCTTGTTGCTGCAGTGCCTAGTCAGCCCAGTCTGCTGTGCTTGACACTGCACAGAGAACAAAGAGATGCCCCTGCCCCCACAGGAGTTAGCTGACAATGCTTCAAGTTTAGCACAATTTCCACAAATGCTCGGGGGGAAAGGGGAGGTGTACCTGTCAGGAGAGAGCTGCATGGACAGAGCTGAACAGAGAGCATGGATGTGAACAGCAGGGTGCCGCAAGTCAGGCCTGAGGGGCATTGGCCAGGCTGTGTAGAGTCCAGGACTGGGACAGGGGGCAATATTGTGGGGCAGGAGCCAGGTGTGCGGAGTAAGGGCCAATGCTTAATTTATAATGAAAAAGGTGGCGGTGCTCAACCAATTTTGTTACATTCATCACTGATGCAGCAAGCCCCGAGGTGCTGTGGCTATGAACTGCCGAGCCTAGAGGTGCACAAGCTCAATTACACGGCTCCTTAGCACTGGGTTTGCATTTTGCTCCTTGCTGCAACTGAAGGTCACAGCCATGGACTTTCACTCCACTTCCTTCAGAAGGGAGTTTCCAAGCCCCGTCCATTGCCCCAGGCGTGGGACGTGTGCCCATCGCCTGCACACCCATCCATCCTGCTGCTGCGGCTTGTGCTGGGTGCCGCATGTCATTGGCCAGGCAGCGGGAGCACGTGGGGCCGGGTGTCATGCGGGCTCAGCCTCGCAGGGGCGGGCGCCCGTCTGACTCACTCACTGACTCTTAATCCCTCTGGAGAAGAAGTCGGGACACAAACAGACTCGGGGAGCGACTCCAGCCGGACCGGCGCCGCGGAGAGCCTGAGCTCGAAAGGAGGGGGATGAAGGAATCGAGACGCTTTGCAGACGCTCTTCGGGGCCATCCTCGCTGTCTCGGTGGTTTTAGCTGTGAGGGGTGAGTTTGCCTCGTAGGCGCAGTGACTTTATATGGGCGAGAGGGGAGAAGCTGCAGTAAGGCCAATGGGGCCGTGTGTGTGTGTGGCGGGGGGGGGGGGCTGCCTAAGTCTTGCAGCACGGATCCTGCCCCCCAGCTATGGATCATTGGCCGTTCTCCCCGTGCACTGTTTGCCCTGCTCCAGGGAGTCCCGGGTGTCGCACTTCTCAGGGGTGCCGGGGGTGGGCGTACCCCGCCTGGCTCACTTGTCACTCTCCGCCTGCTACCGCCGCTCAGATTCTGGGATCCCCTGGCTCTGAGACTCGCCTTGTCCCCACGTGGGGGGTGGAGCGGGCCAAGCCGCAGCTACTCAAGTCCCTTCCACTTCTGGCTGATGCCGAAACCGGGGAGAATCGGCCGCCCCGGCGGGACGGGTACGGCCCTGTACAGAGAACGAGTAGCGCTTCCGCAATAAGCCGCCGAGACCCGGCTCTTTGCACCTTTTGCACCCGATTCTCTCAGTCCCCCGCCCCCCTTCCTCTGTGCCAGGTGTGTGTGTGAGAGGGAGACGGGGCCGCACAGAAACTAGGTCTCAAGGCAGAGGCTGTGGGAGTGGCTCTGAATAGGCCCTAGGAAGTTTGGCTCCCTGTTATGGCCATTGGCTACTTCACCCATTAGTCCGAACTGACATCCCATGCTCCAGTCTTCTTCTCTGCCAGAGCTGGAAAGAGAGCCCAGGCGTTTTGACAGATCCCTTCTCTAACTATTAGGTAACACTCCGCTCTTATAGAATAAGCCACCCTTCCTTGTTTGTATGGCCCTTAACTGGGAAGGGAGGAATGGGCATGTCCTGAGAGCTGGGCTGGCCATGGGAGGCCGGGCGGTGGTGAGGAGGCTGTACTTGGAGGATAGCAGATAGGAATGAGGTAAGGTGCTGAGAGGGTGGAATATGTGGGAACAGGGAGAGCAGAGGAACAGGATGTGGGATGAAACTGTGGGAGTAGTAGGGAAAAAACAGGGTGAACTTGCTGGAGCATGGGCCCGGGGCAGAGGGGGTCATGCAGGTTGTGGTGTTAGTTTTCCTTGGGAGAGGCATCCCTTTTCCTCTCCCAAAGCAGATTCTTGGACTGCCCTGCCCTTCCAGCCCAGAGGAACTGGGATATGGAGCCCAGAGCCTCTCAGGCCTTTACTTTTGCCTCTCTACCCATTTTTGGGACCATATTAGCAAACATTTCCAAGCTGGGTGCTCACAGCTCCAGCCAAAGGCAGCAGGAGTGGGAGGTGCTGCTCAGCTGTAAAAATTTGGCCCCAGCTATCCCAGACAGTGAGGTACCCCAACTCACTGGCTGCTTTTGAAAATTTGGCCCATCACGTGCCTGCTCAATGGGGTGTAGCCAGTGAGCCCTGCGGGAAAGAGGGTGAGGAATCATCCCCACAGGGAAGAGGAAACTTAGTTACTTGCAAGATTTAAAATATGCATAAGATTATTGGGATCATCTTGCCCCCACCCTGGGGAGGAATGTGGTTGAGGGGCTTTTCTAGCCCAGACTCCTGCTTTGTGTGTCCTGGCCTCCAGTGCAAACCAGATGCTCCCAGAGTGGAGGCAGCTAGCACAGTGGATGCTTTGGGGGACACACACTTATCACCCATGTATCTCTGTAAGCAGCCCGCACCTCTTCTTGAACAGACCCAGCACTGTGCATAGAGCCTTGGCCAGCTGGTGTGAAGGATCCCTGAGTCTGAATTTTTGTAGTGCCCAGGAGACTTGTGAGAGGGGGAGGTAAATATCCCCCCCTCCTTGATTAATGAAATAGGAAGAGACATCCCAGATTCCCCACACCTCCTTGGCCCTTCTTTTCCCTCCTCTCCTCCTCCTCCGCTGTTGCTCATGGCAGTGCATTGATGGAAGATGAGGTCATGCAGAACCAGGCTGGGCGGCACAGGCAGCGATTTGACCTGGTGCCCAAGCTCTTCCGCTTTCTCAGGCTGGGCTAAAGGAGCAGCAGCAGCTTTTTTGAAGCCTCTAGTTGACACACCAGCCAGGTCCCTCTGCCTCGCGCGCGCCCTGCAGACATGGAGGCTTGGGATGTGGGATTAGTTCTGAGGAGCCTTGCTATTAAAAGACTAATTAGTTATAACTCCCTGAGCAGTGGCTTAGGCTAATGAGAGACGTACTGTTCAGTGCAGCTCGGGGCAGTGAGCCCACAGCTCATTAACTTCTACACAGGTAGTGGGGTGGGAGCCTATCCCGGGGGTTTCCACCTGCGCTAATTCCCGGCTCTTACACCTGCAGCATGAGCTGGTGTGGCAGAGAGAAGCCTTGTATCAGGAGGCAAGTGGCCCCAGTGCTTGGTAATGGGCAGCACAACCTTTCACCCGGAGTTCACCTGTTTGAATCCTGTCCAAGTCAGCGTGGAGAGGACCTAGAGATTGCTGCCAGATGTTTGGCAGCCCCTGTGTGAAATGAGCTGGTGGGTATCAGCTCAGCACAGCCAAACCCACTTTCATAGCTAGCTCCTTGGCCAGCAGAGAGGCTGTGGAGTGGTTCCCCTCTTGCCTCTATGGCGGGAGCAGGAGCCTCAGCATGTGAGCGCTGAGACCCTGGCTGACAGGATGGGGTAGGAGGAACTTGCCTGGTACTCTGTGAACTGCACCTGCCCTCGGAATGGAGATTATCTTTCTCCAGGGGAGTATCTCTCAGGCTATGTCTATACTATAGAGTTTTTTCGGAAAAACGGCCATTTTCCCGAAAAAACGTCACTTACTTCCACACTGCAATTGTGTTCTTTTGAAAAAAAATTGAAAGAACAGAGGGCTTTTTCCGATGTTGGTAAACCTCTTTCTACGAGGAAGAAGCCTTTTTCTGAAAGAGCTCTGCGTGGACGGGGAAGAGGGAGTTCTTTCGAAAGAAGAGGAAAAACCATAGGTGCCCTAGTGGCCATTCCATCCAATAGTCATCACAGCTTAAATTTGGGATAACGTCCATTCAGGGTGGACGCTATCTTTCAAAAAAGCAGATCGCTTTTTTGATGTGCTTTGGCAGTGAGGACGCTCTCTTTCGGAAGAAGTTTTTTTGGAAGATCTGTTCCGGAAAAGCTTCTTCTGAAAGAAGCCTGCAGTACAGATGTAGCCTCAGAGGGCTGGCCCTGGGCAAAGGCTGGTATGCTGCACAGAACCCCAGATGGTGGGAAACAGGTGGGGAGCATGTGGAAGCAGGTAGGAAGACTTCTGGGTACTCCTTGGGGCAGATGCCCTGATGGGTCCTGGGAGCCTCCCCATGCATCCAGGAAATGGACACAGTCAGGAAGTGCCCTCTAGGTAGATGAATTTTCCTGGGGCATGTGTGAGACACATGGGGGGCTCCATGTTATTTGGAGCAGCAGCTGGCCCTGTCTCCATGCAGTGATAGGCCTTTGGATTGTACCCCCTTAGCTCTTAACTTTGCTTCTGGACTTGCAGAGCGTTCGTTTCTTAGGAGATGCTGGTTTTTCAATCTTTGGCAAATATAAACTGTCTTAACTGGAAGGTCAGGTGCTTGTCCCATTTGATTCCTGGGGTGAGTGCATCTGTCGCCCTTTCAGCTCACTCCACTCTGTTCTGCTTCCTGCACTGCTGGAATGCAAGTCTAGGGGGTGGGAGGAGGAATGTTCACTCCTGCACTTACTCCCCAAGGAGGCCATTGCTGCTTCTGAGTAGGGATGTTAAATTTAGATTAATGGGCTAATCGAATAGTTGATGCAATTTGCATTGACTATTTGATTAGTCGATAAGGGCGCCTCTGCCTTTGAAGTGTAGCAACAGTCCCAGGGCTGTTGCTACACTTCAAAGGCAAAAGTGCTGGGGGGAGCACGAAGCCAGCCGGGGACTCAAGCAGTCCCCTACTGACCCCGTGCTCCCTGCGGCGTTTCAAAGTGGCAGTGCTTCATGGAGCCCAGGGTCAGTGGGGGAGTCCCCAGCTGACCCTGGGCTCCAGGTGGCACGGCCACTTTGAAGCACCCCCTCCTCTTTCCCCTCTCTTGCTGCCTCTTTCTGATAGAGGCAGCAAGGGGAGGGGGAAGCGACTAGTTGACTATCCGATGAGCATTTGCTTATTGGATAGTCGACTAACTGTTCACATCCCTAGTTCTGAGTATCCATACTCTTCACCTCTTCCTCCCAGGGAGCCTCTGATCATTTCACGGCCTCCCCCCAGCCCAGTGAACTAGGAGGAATAAGTCGGAGAAAAGCACATTTAAGCTGAATAATGGAAAAGTCCCCAGAGAATGAGATCTGCATGATAGAAAGTAGATGGCCTGGCGACATAGTTGTGGGGCACAGACTGAAGAACCAATGTAGGCTGGTCAAGCTGGGGAGGAGTCGGTGGTGGGGAGGGGGCATGGGAGGTGGGAGACTGTCTCTGTCAAATGGTAAGATGTGAGGCGACATGCTGGGAAAATTGGTGTCAGGAGCTCCTTGTTAGTTTGCTAGGGCAGCTGAAATCAAAGCAAAGGCTCAGTCCTGGAGCAGGGGGAACTGATGGTTCCCCTTTTCCTAAACCTCCCCCACCCTCCTGCTTCTAGCACACCTCACCTAGGGCATTGTCCTGCAATGCTGGAGGAGGTAGAGACATTCAAGGCACATGAGGAGAGTGGGAAATGCCAGGGGGAGTTCAGTTATGAGTGACTTTGAACTCTGGGCAAATACTAGGGAACTGCAGTGAGAATGCAGGTTGGGGCCATGGACACCAGGATGTTGGGAGCTGGGCAAGTTCCCTCCTCCCAGCTCTGCAAGTGGCCTGTCTGTCCTGACTGCTGTTCCAGTTCTGGAGCATAGCTCTGCCAGTGTGTCTCCATCTAGTCCTGGAGCACCAGCACCCTGTGTGAACTCAGCCTTGTCCACCCCACCCCCCACCGCTGTGCCACTGCATTTCAGAATGGGCTGCCCCCAATGGAACATGGATGAGCTTTGCAAAGGCAGGATATCTGCATTTGAATTTTCCTGTAGAATCAGATTTAAGTCAAAGACTTGGATCTATAGCTGGCTTGTGTGTGGTTTCCCTGGCAGTTAGTGTTTGTAATGACTTGTGGCCTTGGTTACAGGTGACTTCTGTGATGTGAACCACTGTCAGAACGGGGGCACCTGCCTGACTGGTAGCAATGAGACTCCCTTCTTCTGCATCTGCCCTGAAGGCTTCGCTGGGATTGACTGCAATGACACAGAGACAGGTATAGCCCATGCGGGAGGGAGATCCAGAGGTTCTGTTCCTTGGAGACCAGAATGTGATCTGCATGTTGTGGTGATGCATCAACAATAAACCAGCCAAGTGTGTGGATCTGTTAGATCAACATGTGCCTTGGGGGCATGAGTACATTGCAAAGTTCCCATATCATGACCACCTCCCCCAGCTGGTTTCAAGTTCCCACCCCGCCAATGACCTGTGCAGGCTGTTTTTTAAAAACTGGTGCCCAAGGACATGAACATAGGTAGATCTTAGAGTCTTAGGATGAGCTTCTTTTCATGGGGAAATAAATGACAGACTGTCTAAGCACATGCCATGCCCTTTTCTAGCGACTGGTCTTTTGCAGGATAACATCTTCCTACTGCTACCAGGCAATGGAGTGGTAGAGCTCTCTGTTATGGAGCTGAAGGTCCCAGTTTCAAACACTGATGACAGCCAGTGCAGGCTTGTACCAGAGTCACACACACCTCAGGGGCACTAACAGCCAAATGCAGTTATATCAGAGCCAAGCATGTCTTGGGGTCACCAAGTCACAGGAAAGGGCATGCTTGTACCCGAGCCCTACACCCCTGGAACCAGGTTGATTTTTCCTTTCCCTGTTCCCTTTTGACAACTGTTTGCTTTTTCTGTTTCCTTCCCCAGGTCCCTGTCAGCCTAATCCCTGCCACAACAATGGCAAGTGCCAGATGGTGCCCAACCGGGGCGATGTCTTTACCGAATATGTCTGCAAGTGCCCTGTGGGGTATGAAGGCACCCACTGCCAAAAAAGTGAGTGTGGGCTGCTTCTGCGAGGGTAGGGGCAGTGAGCACTGGCTCTGGGGGAGGTGGGGAAGGGGCAGAAAGATCTTAATGCAGGAGGAGCTGCTGAAGTGGGAGTGGAGCATGGAGACCTGGTGTCCATGGTGTGGATTGTGTTTGTGTATGTTTCCAATGGGGTCTGTGGGGGAGGAGCTGTAAGTTTCTAATCCAGCAAAATACCCTCTGGGTTTGTTTCCACCAAGGCATTGGATGTTTCTCTCCGCGAAGCTCAGGGAATGCACTGGCAAGTCTTGCATGGTGATTGTCTCCCCTCACATGCCTCTGAACTTACTTGCTGGCTCTTGTGCCTGCTGGCAGGGGCTCTGTGATGCCAGCTGTTCTGTAGCAGCCCAGCTGTCAGACCTGCTCTGAATCATGGGTCCCAGAGCTGCTAGAGTGGGAGGGGAGACATGAGGTGGGGTGTGGGAGCTGGTGCCACTTGGGGTAAGTAGGCCAGCACCAGGTGAGATGCAGGGACTAGTGCTGGGTGGGATATGGGGAGATGCTGGAAGAGATGGTTGTACTGGGTTGGATGTGATTGCTTACTCTTGGTAGGATGCAGGGCCTGGTGGGCACAGTGTCGGAGCAGAGCCAAGTGGGATGCAGGGGCTGACTCCAGGTGGGATGCAGAGTTCAGCAGTGAGTGCCCTGAAGGACCTAGGAAAAACGATAAAGATACTGAGGATAAGGGTGGTGCAACGGGGTGTGTCTGGCCTCTGTGTCTTAATGATAACTTGGCCAACGGCAGTTCTGCTTTTATGACACCCGGGGCTCTGTCTGCTCAAAAGGAAACTTTGTGCACCATCTGCAGTGTAGAGGGGGACCCTCCTCAGAGCTTCACACAGATGCATAGAAGAACCAGTGCCCCTAAGTCTGGCCCACTCTGGTAGGAGTGGCGTGGCTGGGCATCTCAGCTAGAGCCCCTACTGCTGCAAGCAGCCCAGCAGTTTGAACAGCCTCTTGGATTAAAGCACTCACCTGGCTAGAGTGGCTGCCTGGTGATAAATATGTGTATGTGTGATGGGATTCCCTGCCCATCCTGGGGTGCTGGGTTTGAGGATGCGAGGGCTATGGCTCTCTCTCATCTTCACTCCTGTCTCCCCTAGATGTGAACGAGTGCTCCTCACAGCCATGCAAAAATGGAGGCACCTGCCTAGACCTGAGTGGCGACTATGCTTGCAAATGTCCCTCTCCGTTCCTGGGGAAGACCTGCCATGTCCGTAAGTCCCTCACTGTGACAGGTGGTTATAGACACCCCAGCCTCTATACACACGCACACGTGTGCACACATATACATACACACTTCATGATGCCCCTCTCTGCTCTCAGCAGAACCAGCGAGCACAAAGGGAGACCTCATGGGTTGTGGTTAGGAAAAACTGAGGTTGATGACTTTTGAAGCTGCTCAATAGTCTTCCATGAGCCCCTTGACTCTGGAGAGCCCCGTGTGAATGAAATTAGTGCTGAGGAGGCATCACGGAGAGAGCACTGAGTCCATTATGGAGAACCTCCTGCTCGCCTCATGTCTCATGACTCTGGGATAGTCCCAGATGCTGGGTCACAAACCCATCCCAGAGGGGACTTTCCCTCTTTGAATCTCCTTATATCTTGTTGCTGTGATGGGACAGCTGTGGTGGCTGGATAGTAGAAAAGAGAGCTTCATACAAGGAGCATTCCCTCTTCAGGCTGTCCAGGCTTATGATGGTGGTGAAAAGGACATCTTCTCTGAGAGCATTCAAGACCATTGTAGACCAACTGTGTCTGAATAGTCTTGGTTTGGGAAGTGTTGAGGGCAGAGCTACGGGAAGGGGTTGGGGTGAAGCCAGACTGGCTGGGGATCAGGGAGAACTAGCCACCTTCCTCATTTTAATGAGGCTCCAAACCAAAGCCCCAAGTGGCCAATGAAGGTCCCTGCTCTGATCTAGTTTCCTTTTCATTCCGATGAGACAAGAGGTGTCTCTAGAGAACTTTAGGAATATGATGGAGAAAGTGTTAAATTCTTTTTCTCTCTTGTTCTCTTCCTCTCTGTTCTTGTTCTTCCTTTACTGATGACCTACCCACCTTCTTTTCATCCCCAATCTCCCTCCCTTCTCTTGCCCCCTTTCCCTTTCTGTGCTCCAGGCTGTGCCATTTTGCTGGGCATGGAGGGAAGGGCCATTGCAGATGCCCAGCTGTCAGCCTCATCTGTGCACTATGGGTTCCTAGGCCTGCAGCGCTGGGGTCCCGAGCTGGCCCGGCTCAACAACAATGGCATTGTAAATGCCTGGACCTCCAGCAACTATGACAAGAGCCCCTGGATTCAGGTACCAGCTGGCTGGAACACACAGACTTTCTCTTGGGTGGGTCATTGCAGAACAGGCTTCTTCTGAAGCCCCAAGCACTAGACCAGGGGTGGGCAAAAGGGCAAACGGGTTGATCTGGCCCGCGGAGGCCCTGCCACTCCCCTGCTCCTAGGCCAATTAGGGCCTGAGGGCGAGAGAGTACACAAAGCTTCTTCCCGCCCTGCCAGGAGCACACCGCGTTTTGAAGCACCACGCGCTGCTTGCAGAGTGGGAGGAGACGCCACGTGCTCCCCCACCCCGAGCCCTGATTGGCCTGGGGGCGGGAGGAGCACGCAAAGTTTCCTCCGCCCTCCCCCTCCCGCCCTGCGAGAAGTGCACATCACTTTAAAGTGCCGTACGCTTGTGTAGGGTGAGGTCAGGGCGAAGGGAGTTTTACGCGGCTCCCCCGTCCCCAGGCCCTGATTGGCCTGGGAGCGGGCGAGCACGTAAAGCCTCCTCCCACCCTGCGAGGAGCGCAAGGCACTTTGAAGCACTGTATGCTCCTTGCGGGTAGGGGGTAGGGCGGGAGGAGGCTTTGCACGCTGCCCCCGCCCCCAGGCCAATCAGGACCTGGGGACAGGGGAGCCGTGCACCAGTGAGGAGCACGTGGCACTTCAAAGTGCCACACATTCCTCGCAGGGTGGGAGGCAGCTTCGCGCTCTCCCCTGCCCCCAGACCCTGATTGGCCTGCCAGGGGCATGGGTGCCAAGTGGGAAAGGGGGGGGGCAAAGGGGGTTCCTCAACCCCCAGACCAATCATGGTCTGTGGGTGAGGAAGCCCAGAAGCATCCTGGCCCCACCCCTTCCAGTTTAGGCCCCGCACTTTCCAGGGCAGCCCGGGGCCACTTCAAAAATTTTTAAAGTGGCCCCCGGCCAAAAATTATTGCCCACCCCTGTGCTAGACAGTGTTGACGACAGGATGTTGGACTGATACTGGTTTGTTCTCATGTAGCTTTTCCTAACAGTACTTCCCTATTCTCCAGGACCGGGACCAGGAGTCTGCTATGAATTTTGTCGGAATTAGGGATGTAAAAGTATAACCATTTAAATGGTTAACCAATAAACCTGGGCTTATCAGTTACTCTTAAAGGCTATACGCAGGCTCCCACCCTGCTCTTGAGGAGCTGGCTGCCACCCCACTCTGCTGGCTGTGTAGCAGAGCCAGCGGTGCGGGGGCAGTAACCAGCTCCCTGGGAGTGGAGCTGCAGGTGGGAGCCGGCTTGAAGCCAGCTCCCAGCACACATCAGCTCCTGGAGAGCCAGCTGACACCACATGCTGCTGCCTCTGCAAGATGGCAGCCAGCTCCCTGGGAGTGGAGTGGAGGGTGGCTCCTGGGGAGCTGACTGCCACCTCATGCTGAAGGTACTTGTAACCATGTAACAGCCGAGATTTTCAACGGTTACACAATTACCCATTTTTTAACATGCCTAATGGGAATGTGAACCTGCTGTCCTATTCCCTGCTGAAATCTCCACCTTGGAGGAGCCATGTCACATGGACATCCTCCTAATGTTAACATGACTCATAGAAGGAGGTGTCTCAGGGCAGCATCCCTTGTGGGTCAGCTGGCATTTCTTGATGATGCAGGATGCTCCGTCTCCTGGGAAGAGGTATTCAGGAAATACCCTGCAATGTACTCTGGTGATACAGCTGGGCGTCCTTCCCTCCTTGACAGGGGCCTAGATCATGGTGTTAGGTTGTGGGGAGGGGGACTTCTGCACAGAAACAATGGGACAGCCCGCAGACGGACAGACCACCCTCCACAGGGCAGTCACTTCAACAGTGCTAAAGCTGAGTTGGTTCTCAGGAATCCAGCTGGGCTTCAGGTCACACAAACTAATACTCCATGGAAGGCCTGGGAGAGCAGGGTATAGTGCAGCCCCTACTCTGTGTTAGGCTCTGTAGCATGCTCCCTGCCCAACTCAGAAACCTTATGTCGTGCCACAGGCAAACCTGCTGAGGAAGATGCGGCTGACAGGGATCATCACACAGGGTGCCAGTCGGGCAGGCTGGGCAGAGTACGTCCACTCCTTCAAAGTAGCACACAGCCTGGATGGGCGTGTGTTTGTGTTCTGCAAGGATGAGACTCAGGATCGAGACAAGGTGGGTAGTTGCAGTAATGTCTGCCTCCGCATGTGGGAGGGAAACATGTGGGGGCTGTATCAGCCTGGAGTGAGGAGGATGATATCCTGGGAGTGTTGGCACATCTGCATGTTACCACTGTGAAATAGTGGGAGCTTTGTGTCCCTTCTTGGGGGTGGCATTTGCTCAGAAGAGATGTTGTGTCTTTGCAGGAGCTGCACACAGGACCGTGGGGTTCTCAGAAAAGTATTGGGAACAATAAATAGCAGTAGTTTCATAATAATATCAAGAGTTGTACACAGGTGCAACAGGCAGAGAATATAACATCCCAAGTTTGCTATGCTCTGAGCTGTGGGTTCTGATTCACAAGTTTGTGGGCAGCCTCCATGTACGATGTCTCCTGTTCAAAATGTTTGTCAGTCTATCAGGGAGCAGACACAATACCATGTGTGACCAGCCACACAGCAAAAAGAGTAAACAGTGACCAAAGTGAAAAGTATGCAAACTCCCTAAAGGGGTTGATGATTTGTTCAGCTCCATCAAATCTAGTCTACAGATACATTTGTAGAGAATGGGATTGGTCTTCAGACAATTTGCTAGAGGGGCTGAACTGGTAACAAATAATTCAGGCACCTCTACTGTATGGTACAGTATACATTACTGTATAGGTGTTTATTTACAGAACCAAGAGCACTCCTTCCCTATAAGTCAGCTGGCCTATAAACTGACCTACTAATTGACAGCAGTGTTACCAGCTTTCTTGATTTTTCTCTCGTAGATCTTGCAATAATTGGTGTATTTCTTAAAACCCAAGTGGCTGTGATCCTGTGACTATATGAGAATTTTGGTTTGGCAACACTGTGACTCTCCAGAGAATTTCTGTGTTCGCGATGAGTTGTTCTGTCAAATGGCTTTTGCTGTTGAGTTTACAAGTGCTGAGTTAGGGCCTATGGGGGGGGAGAAGGAATGAGGACTTGATATTGGCCCTATTCCTGGCCATTAAACACTCATCTTGGCCTATACCATTGCAGATTTTCCAGGGGAACGTGAATAATGATGGCATGAAGACGAACATGTTCAGTCCTCCGATCACAGCTCAGTACATCCGCATCTACCCTGTGGGGTGTCACAGGACCTGCACACTGCGCTTTGAGCTGGTTGGCTGCGAAATGAATGGTAAGTGTCTACCCTGGGGCAAGAATATGGCCTGCTGCTCTGGGGCATTCACTTCCCTGTCTTACAGATCTCTGAGGTGGATGTGCATGTACACTAGGGATGGGCAACCTAGGCCAGTGAGTGGGCCGCATGAATGGCCCTCCTTCATCTCAGTGGGCTGCAACATTGCATGGTCTCATGGGATGGAGTAATTTTGCTAACTGCGTTTGCATGCCTAGAATTTGTGGGGTATGCCATTGAACCATAGCAGCACTTTGCAGAGGGAGCACGTGGCTCTCACAGGCATTTTTGTGTGCAATGGGCACACACCTCACTTCACATGTGTCATTTTAGTAATATCGGTAGGAAAAAAATGACGCAGATGGAAACCAGTGAAATCTGGCAACTCTGAATAGGCAACAGTAAACAAAATGTCTTGTGGGCCACACATAAAACCTCAGGTTGCCCACCACTGTTATTCACAGCACAGGCTGTTACTTCACCAGATCACACATGTTGGGCTGAGTCAATGCTTAGAAAATGATTTTTAAAATTACCCCAGATGTAGAAACCAGTTCTTGAGACTCAGTAAGGGGTGTTCTCTCCTTGGTCTGTGCTAACCTTAGTATATCAATGTGGCATTTAGAAGGCATTGTGGTGCAAGGAGTGGTGTGGGCAACTTGGCAGAGGGTGCTGTCACCTCAGAGTCATTATTGACCGCAGTGCAGGGCTATGGGATTTGGTGTTGCCTTTCTGACAAGGCTTGATGACCCCTGGTTGTCAAAGATCCGTTAGCTCTTTTCATGAGCATAGGGGTGTTAACTCCGGGGTCTCAACCAAATCACTTCTTAGATAATGACGTTCTACTCCCTAAATCCTTCCCAGGCAGTCTCAATTGGGGTCTTTCTTCCCTCTGTCCCAACCCCCCGAGCAGCGCTTCTGTGCGGCTGTTGAACAGCTGCTGAGATAATTTCTCTGTAGTGTCTGCAAAATTCTTCAGGATCAAAGTCCCCTAGAAAATGTAATTTAGCTGTAGTAGGCTCAGCCAATCCAATTTCTCTCTTGCTAGCTCCACATTCCTAACATGACACACATGCGAGGCAGCACTTGGCACAGTGGGTACTGTTCTGAGGCTCTGGATTGCTCCAGTGGGGAGCCAGGCTTGCTGTTCTCGTTGAAATGTACCTTGTGTGTTTGTCCAGTCAGGGCATATCTAAACTACAAAGATTTTTCCAAAGAGGATATGCAAATTCCACGGGAATTTGCATATCTTCTTCCGACTGCATTTTCGAAAGAGGATCTTTCAAAAATGAAAGTAGTCTGGCTGCATTTAAAAAAAAAAACCTTTTTTGAAAAAACTCTTCCTAAAAAATAAGGTTTATGTGTTTTTTTCGAAAAAGGGTTTTTTCCCAAAAAAACCGCATCCAGACTACTTTCATTTTCTAAAGAAACGTCTTTTGAAAAATCTTTGTAGTTTAGACATGCCCTCAGTGCTGTCAGGGAGGCTGGGAGCAAACCCTTACTGCCTGGCTGTTGGCCCCGGTGTATTGCTAGCAGGGTTGGTGCGGCCATGTCACAGCTGTTTGCAGGGTGCGGGAGGCTCTGTGGGGTATAGTGCAGTGGAAGGAGGAGGTGGGAATAAGCAGGTTGGGATAGAGTGAGGGGGGACTTGGAGGAAGGAATGGAGAAGGGGCAGAGCCTGGGACAGAGCTGGAGGTCCTCCATGCCTGTGGCCACAGTCCATGCTAGAACAGCTCTGGGGGACTGAGAGGCCTCTATCTCTAGTGCTATGAATCTTCCAAGTTCACCGTATGTTTTGTGCCCTTGGAACCCTGCCAGGACTCCAGTAGTGCTTGGTCTCTGCCAGGGCCCGGTCCCTTTCAGAGAGAGGTGAGGAATCTGGGGGAGAGCCCTTCAGGAATATGGCAGCAGGGGTCCAAGCCCTGGGAACAAGAGCAAGTGACAGGAATTAGCCCAGAGGTAGGATCTGGAGTTCATCTTCTGGAGCCTTTCAGGGAAAGGGAGTACTGCTCGCAAGCTGGCAGGTCTGGGCCCCAGCTGCTTTGGCACTGAGAGCTCAGGTCTCGTTCCACATAAGGGGTTTGTGCTTTGGTTTTCCATCCCCATGTTCTGCCCCAGTCTTCTCTTTGTCTGCATCAGTGACCACAGTGACACCCACCGGTAACTATGAGAATTGCGGGGCTGGTCCCATCTTCCTGTCTGCAAGGTTACAGTAGGAACTGGCCCATGTAACAATCCAGATAGGCTTTTCTAGGCTGGGGAATGGGAGAAGGAAACAGTACCTTGCCCCTGGAGTGGATTCTGCACATAAAACCAGGGAGCTGTGTGCTGTGCTGAGAGAGGAGAGCTCCTCCCCCCCCCCCCAAGGGCTGGCTGAAACAAAAGACAGGACTATGCAGCACTTTAAAGACTAACAAGATGGTTTATTAGGTGATGAGCTTTCGTGGGCCAGTCCCACTTCCTCAGATCAATTTGTGAAAGAAAATTGGCACGACCATATATACCAAAGTGATACAATCAAAAAAAAGTGAACACATATAAAATTGACAAATTAGATTTTAGAACGGGGTGGGGGGGGTGAGGGGGGAAGGTGAGGTAATGATATTAGGGGTGATAATTGGGGAAGCTATCTTTGTAATGATAATCTTTGTAAAGATAGCTTCCCCAATTATCACCCCTAATATCATTACCTCACAGACACTAATCTTCCCCCCTCATTCCTCCCTGTTCTAAAATCTGATTTGTCAATTTTATATGTGTTCACTTTTTTTTGATTGTATCACTTTGGTATATATGGTCGTGCCAATTGTCTTCCACAAATTGATCTGAGGAAGTGGGTCTGGCCCACAAAAGCTCATCACCTAATAAACCATCTTGTTAGTCTTTAAAGTGCTGCATAGTCCTGTCTTTTGTTTCAGCTAGACCAGACTAACACGGCTGCATCTCTATCACTACACAAGGGCTGTGAATTGTGGTTCAAGCTTTAATCACATTTTTGGAGGGAAAGTACTGAGAGTTGTCCTTGCAGCCCTCCTGCAGCAGGGGGTGCTGCCACACAGTGAATGGTCCTCTCGGGAAATTAGGTAGAAGGTAAATGCAGAACTGGAAAAAAAAAATTAAACTCACCCATTCAAATGACTCTATTGCTTTTCTGAGAGGGTCTGGGAGTTTTGAGGTCCCAGCTCTATGTGCTCATGGCTCAGTGCTTTCTCTGTCTTTGGCATCCCTGCTGTCTACCATTGTGGTCTCTGCTCTTTGCATCTTTGGGGTCGTGGTCTGTACAGGTCTGGGATTCCTGGGACAGGTTTAGTATCTCATATTTCTGGGTCCTGCTCTATATTGTTTGGGATGATGGTGCTGCTGGACTCTTCCCTTTCACTGTGTCTATAAACCATTGTGTTACAGTGTATTTCAACACGGCAGGTTGTTCGGAGCCACTGGGCATGAAATCCCGCCTGATCTCTGACCAGCAGATCACAGCCTCTAGCGTCTACAAGACATGGGGCATCGATGGTTTCACCTGGTACCCACATTACGCCCGCCTGGACAAGGCAGGCAAGACCAATGCCTGGACCGCACTCAACAATGACCAGTCTGAGTGGCTGCAGGTGTGTCCCCATCTCCCCATAGTAGCTGTCCCAGCAGGGAGGTAGGGAAGTCTGGTGATATGAGCATAGGCCTGGGGCCAAGGAGTACATGAGCTCCAATAGCAGAACTCATTCTGATTCCCTCTGTAGCCTTGAGCAAGGCATCTGACTCAGTTTCTCCATGTGTAAAATGGATCTAATAGTCCATTACAGCTGCTTGAGGGGCCATATATTTCTATTGTGAAGGCCTGGGTGCAGGATGCTTTGGGGGTTACATGGTCCTTGGCAGGGGAGCTTGAATCCTGGGCAGAATACGGGCAGTGGCTGGAGCCTGTTTCAGAAAGCCATGTGTTTGCTGTGCTCTGTGCATCTTGGATTGCAAATGAATCTCAGGCAGGGATTCATTGACACTTTGGACTCCCCTCCCCCCAGTTTCCCACCTTGCAATTCTCACCTCTTTCTATCCCTCCCTGTTTTGTAGGGGTCCCCTCTGTACCCCTAGATCTATGTATGAGGAACTGGAAGCTGCTTGTTGGAATGGCTGTCAGAAACCCTTGTCAGCCCCATCACTTATCCCCACCCCCATGGTACCCTTCAAGATCAGCATCCCGGTTCTGCATGGATCAGGTCATGGGAGCTTGGCTCAGTTGTCCCTGTCCTGTGCTACATGCCCCATGCCTGACTCTCCTGCTAAGAACTGGATTCTGCTGTGTGGCCTCAGTTCCTGCCTTGTGTTCTTTTTTCAGCCAGCAGAGGGAATCACAGGGGAAATGCTCAGCCCTGTGACTACTCCAAAGCCTGCCTATAGCTTAAGTGCTGGCCTGGGGTGAGCTATGGGAGGGGCCAGAAACTCCTGGGACACATGAATCTGTCAGAAGCGATGGGGAGTCTTGTGGCGCCTTATAGATGTACATGCATCTGACGAAGTGGGTCTTTGCCCACGAAAGCTTATGCTCCAATACATCTGTTAGTCTATAATGTGCCACAGGACTTCTCATTGCTTTTGCAGATTCAAACTAACACAGCTACCCCTCTGATACATGAATCTGTCAGGCTTCCTGTCATTATCCCAGGCCCCAGCTCCTCCTTCAGGTGATTTCAGAATCTTCTGTGGTGGCAGCTGAGGCAGAGAAAGCGAAGAACCAGGCCAGAGAGTGTCTCCAGAGAGCTGAGAAGCCAGTCCTGCCCTTAGGACACAGTCCTTCCAGAACTGACCTTTCCCAGCATTTGCCTTTATCTGATTGTCCCTGCAATGTCACAGCATCTCAGCCCAGGTCCCTTTACCCATTCCTCCCTTTGTGGGGGTGTCTCTGGCCCTATGAGATCTTTTGGCACATAGTCCGTGTACCTCGACTGCAGCTCCTTCTGGGTAACCCACCTGCTTGTCTCCACGCCAGCCTTCTGCTCTCCTTCCATGTTCCCTGGTCTCCCTCTTTCCCACCTGTGAGGAAGCTTAGCACCAGTGAGGCCACCCAGGCTGGGGGAAGGCAAAAGAAACTTTGTATGCTTAAGTTGGAGTTGCTCTGGGGCACATTGCATGGCTCACTTACTGCTCTGCTGCCCAGAATAGTTGGAGCCCAAAGAGCCCTAGCCATTCCCTTGCCTAACGCAGAGCTGCTTACTCCTGCCTTTGGCCACGCTCCAGCACACCCTCATACCAGGTTCAGTGTAGGGTTGCCTATATTGTCTCTGTGCCATTTGTGCAGAGGGGGAATTCCCCAGGGAATGCACTGTGCTGGGGTGTGGGTAGAATCTGCCCATGTTCCCAGTCAGACATGTTGGCTATGTGGTGTGTGCAGTGAGCTGTCCTAGGCCGTGGCGGATCTTCACTTAGCAAAGGTGCACAGAGCCGAAGGCTGTCCATGTGAAGCCCAGGACTGGAATAGCAGAGGGACTGCTGTCAGGCCTGAGGGCTATCAGCAGAGCTGAGTGGATGAGGCCTGCAGAGCTCCTGCCTCTCCCAGCTTGTCTCTCTTGGGACCTGACTCACTTTGGGGGCAAAGCGAGCGGCACCCTTTGAAAAAGCCCCGTGTCTCTGGCAGGTCGACCTACGCACTCAAAAGAAGGTGACTGGCGTTATCACCCAAGGGGCTCGAGATTTTGGGCACATTCAGTATGTGGCAGCCTACAAAGTGGCTTACAGTGATGATGGGACGTCCTGGATGGTTTACAAGGACAACAGGACAAACAGCAGCAAGGTGTGTGCAAGGGGCTTTGGCAGCACAGGGGGAAACTACAAATTCCAGCATTCCAAAGGGGCTGGAATGGGCAGGTGCCTAGATGGCTTATAGCAGCGGAGGAGTGGCATCACCAACCAAAGAGCTGCTGGTGCCTAGCTCATATCTCAGTGCCTAGCTCATCAGCAGCTGCACCTAGTGTTTAATGGGTCAGACATGGTGGGGCCTGTCATACTGACCATCCTTGCTGTGTATGTGGGGGGCAGGGCACTTGGAGAGCTCCCCTCCTACAGTACTTGCAACCCAGTAGTGCCTCCTTTTCCTTGGCACCTGCTCCCTATGCTAATGGTTCCTTCCCTCTCTCTGCAGATTTTCCAAGGAAACACTGACAACACCTCTCACAAGAAGAATGTGTTTGACGTGCCCTTCTACGCCCGCTTTGTGCGCATTCTGCCCATGGCGTGGCACAACCGCATCACGTTGCGCATGGAGCTGCTGGGCTGTGATGAGTAGTCGGCCAGGGAAGGTGGCGTGGAAGGCAAGGACTGGGCTGCCCCCCCCCCCCCCAGCTCCCCAGTCTTGGCCCTTCCCCTGCTCTCCTGCTGCTATAATGTCCCCCTCTCTGTGTCTCAACCATGCTGCCCCATGACAGCTGTCTCTGGTTCCTGGTCTGGCAGAGGGGAGAATTGGAGAGGGGCAGAGAGTGCATGACTGTAGCTGGTAGAAATGTCAAGGGAGGACTCTGGGTCCCCTCTGCCTTTGCTTTAGAAGAGAATGTGATGGCCCTGTATGGGTGGAGCTACTATGCTTGCACTAGCGTGCAGAAGCCCCTGGAGCTCTCTGGGCCCACAGCTCTGCACTTTAGGGGTCTGTCCCAGGTAAGAGGCTCATGCCCTCTTAGCCCCTGCATGTTGGTCCAGGTATTTCCCACCCAGGCCCTTATGGGGCTCTCTGCAAACGGGCCCTAGCGACCTCCATCAGATCCTGAAAACTACTCCCTCTTTTAGCTCTGCTTCCACTGAAGGGCCCTTAGCACTCGAGAGCTTCCTGGTCTCCATCAACCTCAGCATACAGGGGAGCCTTTGAGTGAGATGCCCAGGAGCTCAGGGCAGGCCCCTCCACTCATGGCCTCAGTCTCTCAAGCATTAGCAGGTAGCGGGCTTCCCCCTGACCTGTGAGTTGAGGGGAGGAGCTTCCAGTTCTCTGGCTCCTAAAGTAATTCAGAAGGGCCTTCGGGAATAATCTGTTGCTGTAAGTGCACCAATCACCCCTGCTTGCAGGCTGCTGCCATATTGCTGCGGGTCCTGTAACTTCAGAACAGTGCCAAGGGAGTGATGAGAAGGGGCGGGAGCATGGACCAAGTCAGAGGACACAGGGCACCAGCGCAGGCAAAAGCCTATACTGGATTCAGACAGGGAAGCTGTCCTGTTCCCACAGGGCACATGCATGGGAAGATCTGTGCCTGCCAGTGGGGGAGCTGAGCAGAAAGGGGGGGACATGCATAACTGCTGTTGCAAACTCTTGTGAGGGAGCTGGGTGACTGACCCAAAGTCCGGCACCTGCCCATAACGTCCCAGGGTGGACACCAGTACTCATGCTGCTTACAGACCCGGCGAGCACAAGGACAGGGGAAGTGCTACCTGCCTTCCTATATACTTGTGGTCCTAGGAGCCTCACTTCTGAGCACCCTGCTGTGGCTGGTTCATACAGGAGAGCCCAGCCAACCTGACAGTCACCACCAGGCTCTCATCCTCCATTGCCATCCAAACATGAGGTCCGTATGCCTGCCCAGGTAGTCGTCATTTCTGGGCTCTTGCCACTGAGGTACCTCACAGCAAAGTCCACAGCCCAGACTCTCCTGGAGGGCAAAATGCTGGCCCAGCAAACAGTTTGTCCATGGTGCTTTGTGGCACCGAGTCCCATGATGGTGCCCAGCTAAAGGAGAACCCAGAGATTCTCCAGCCATATTTCCTGATGTTGCCTCAATTCTACCATGCCAAGGCAAGGGGGGGAGGGGCAGAGCAAGAAAAGGGCAGAACATAGAGGAAACTAGCCTTGTGGTATGGAGTTTTTACACCCTTCTTCCGTGCAGGGAACTCTGTAGCCGACCAATCTCCATGATACGATCCTCAGCATAGAGTCAATTGGCATGTTGCATGACACATGACAGCCTGGAGTGGGGACTCGTTATGTGCTGGTTCTGAACCAAACTGCTGCCTTATCACTGCAGGGTGCTTGGAGCATTTGGTCTGTACAAAGTGGCTGTGTCTATACTGGCGCGATCTTGTGTCAGAGCTATGCAAATGAGGCTCAGCGTGGAATATCGCCGAGCCTCATTTGCATAACTAATGAGCCGCCATTTTTGCGGAAGAGGCTCTTGCGCAAGACGGAGCTGTCTACACTGCCCCTTCTTGTGCAAGAAAGACCCTCTTGTGCAAAGCCGTTATGCCTGAAAATAGTCAGCATAACGGCTTTGCGCAAGAGGGTTTTTCTTGCGCAAGAAGGGGCAGTGTAGACAGCTCCGTCTTGCGCAAGAGCCTCTTCCGCAAAAATGGCGGCTCATTAGTTATGCAAATGAGGCTCGGCGATATTCCACGCTGAGCCTCATTTGCATAGCTCTGACACAAGATCGCGCCAGTATAGACACAGCCAGTGTGTGTTGGGGAAGGCACTTAGTTTGCTCTATGCTGCTGATCTGCCAAGTCCCATTGAGGCTGCTCAGTTTGCATATTAACTCCTCTTGCTTTCTCATGTGACAGTCCCAGGCTCAGCAATGTTTCTTCCTCCATCTTGAGCAAAGGTCGCCCTCAGTGGGTTTGGTGCCCATCACAGCCTCATCACGCAGTCCTGGGTGCCTGCCCTGACCTGATTCACATTGTCAGAGCAGTGCTTACCTATACACAGAATACACAGTTGTGTAGGGCACCTGAAGATCTGGGGCACCACTGGGTCTTAATGTCTATCCAGCTGCTTCCTCCTATTCCTGTTCTGTGGCTCTGCTTCCTCTGGAGAGGATCTAGTTAAATTAAAAGTGAACAAGCCTGCCAGCCCTATTAGCAGAACACGGAACCTGTGAAAGAGCCATTCAAGTGGTCATGAAGCCATTTAACAGGCATTTGCCAACACCTGCCAAGTTCTGAATTTACTATTCTACAGAAGCTTAGTTTAAAATTTGTTTTAAAAATATTTCATTAGTGTGTTGCTGAAGATTGTAAAATCACATCTCTAAAAATCGTCATCCCCTCCCCACACCAGCTCCCATTGGGCATATAGTAGTACCGCATAGGGCCCTATAAATCCTAAGGACAGCCCTGTACATTGATACCAGTTTTGATTTTATTGTGAGTTTCATATTACTTGATGTTTTCTCAAAGCCCCAGCTCCCGGAGTCAGCTGATTGCAGGAGACTGCTCTCATTTAAGGAGAAAAACAAGTAGATTCTGGCCTTCCTGGTTGCAGAGAAAAGCTTGAAAACATGGCCATTAAATGCTCCAAACTCAGGACAGGCAGAAGAACCCAACATGGATTATTCTTTAAATCTCAGGATTTTTAAGACCAAATGGATTATTTTTTGAAATTCATGATTTTAAGCCAATCTTGTGATGGGGGCGGGCGGGGCTGTCTCATGAGACTTGAGTGCTTTGGAATGGCAATACTGGGTCTATCCATGCATGCTACCTGCTTACAAGAGTGAGAGTGCCCCTCACTGACCTCACAGCATGGCAACGGCTTGGCACCTGGCAGAGAGGAGCCTCTAGATTTGGGATCAGTCCCAGCTGGCAGGAATGCGTGTCTCTGGTGTGGTTCTGACGTGAAGCGCAATGCAGAACTGGACTATCTTCACGTGTGTTTCAGAAGGAAGATGGATTATTTGTGTGAGGGCATGAGTGAGTCCTGGATGGGAAGACCACACACCCTGTAGGAGTGTCTGACAGTATTAAAATCTGCTGAAACTCATGAGTGTCCACCTGCTTCTTTGGGTCTGTGACTTGGGTTTCACCTGGCACAGTGCTGAACACGAAACAGGGTTCTGCCCTGCTCCTCTGCCCCTTCTGCTGCCCCCCCCCATCTCTCCATTCCATCGCTTCCCAAGCCCATGTCCCATCCTTGAAAAGCTCCATGTGGCAGAAATTCATGGAGGATAGGAGATGTCCCATGTGGATTACCCACTTATCTCTGCTTCAAATGCACTAGCACCACACACAGCCTGCCAGCATAACATGGTCTCAGCCCCTTGCCTCCACAGCACACCTGGAGTGAGGCCAGGTTTTGGGCTCTCTTAGTTCCTTAATATGTCCCCTTCAATCATATAATTACTCAATTCACTAGATCAGAGCCCTTGTGCTCCTAGAGCATTCACTGTCCCAGCTGTCGGCTCCCGTCTGAGAGCTCCCCTGCTTTCCCAGCTCTTTTTTATCTTCATAAATGCTCGGGCCTGGGATTAGAGTCCGTTTGCTCCAGCTGCAACCTCCTTGCCTGGAGAGGAGTAGGGGTGACGGCTGCTTCTTAGAAGAAAGGTCTGAGGCAAATCTGCAGCTTAAGAGAAATTCCTCTGCTCTGGGGAGGCAGGAAAAGAGTTAATCTCAGAGGGCCAAGAGGGTCTGGTTATCTCTGTCTGCAGAGCTGGGAGCCAGGGAAGAGAGTAACAGGACCTGGCAGGATTGGAATTGGGCAGCAAGGGGCAGCGGAGGGGAGTAACATTTCAAGAGCTGATCGGACAACAGGAGGCCAAGTAGAAACTAGGCAAAGAGGGACTCCCCCAGCAATGTTCCCTCTTAATTTTTTCCATCCATGGGCAGAATTAATGTTATGTGCACCAGTAGAGAAACATGCTGCTGGCTGTGGGTGTTCTGCTAATCAGCTGGGTGGCATTTGAATCTCCTGGGTGGCCACCCAAGCACACAGCTGACAGGGAACATGGAACACTATCCCCCTCCCAAGCTTTCCAGTCACATTGTGCTGCAAATCCTGTGGAAGGGGATTAAAAGAGGCTGTTTCTTGGGGGGAGGAGGGGAATTCTGACCGGTCCAGCTCAGGCAAGCTTCTTGTTCTCCTGAACTTCTATCCCCTGGCCCAGCAGATTCTAGGCTACTGACTTGGCTCCTGAGAGCATGGCTCCCATGACTCAGGGCTGTGGGGAAAACCTAGCATCCACGGCTGCCTCAGCAATGGTTCAGGAAAGGGAATTTGACACCAGGCAAAGGTTCAGGCTAGTGTCTCATCTATCCAAGTCCATCCCTCCCTCCCTCCCTACATGTGACCAGATTTCTAGGGTGCTGTGGGACAGGATATTGGTTTTTCCATTTTCATAACTAATCCCAGCACTGGCAGAGCTTTGGCAGCCTCACAAGGGGCACTGACTGACCCAAGACGGCTGCCTTCAGCCCCAAAGCATTTTTTAATTCCCAAAAGATGTTGATAGCCACCCTACCTCAGCTCAGGGCCTACACAGAACTGGGACTGGGCACATGGCTGGGAGATCAGAGGGGCTGGCACACTCCTTTCTGAGTCAGTGCTGACCCCAGCACATCCAGTGCATTGCTAGGGAGTGTGAATATGACAGGGGTCTCAGCTGGGGGTGCTCTCCCCTCCGAACCAACGCTGGTATTCAGCAGACTGCCAGTGGGTGCTCTGGGAGGTGTCGTTTGCCAGTTCAGACTTGACTTGCCATTTGCCTGGATAGGGTTGCCAGGTGTCCAGTATTGACCCGGACAGTCCGGTATTTTCACCTCCTGTCCGGTAAAAAAATTCAGAAAATACCAGGCACCTAAAATGTTCGGTATTTTCTGATTTTTTTTCCCTGCCAGGAGGCGAAAATACCGGACACCTGGCAACCCTTTGACGCACTCAGCAACCGGGTCCAGCCCCCCGCTTACCTGGTTCTGCAGGGGCTTGTCTTGTGGCTGGAAAGAAAAACAAAATGGCCACCAGCAAAAAAGCCTCTTCTTAAAGGGGCCATGCTGATTTTTTATTTGATCTCTCCCTTTTTTTTTTCTCAATAGAATTTTTTTCCCGGTGGTTTTTTTTGGGCGGGAGGGGTGTTCGGTATTTTTGGTTAAACCATCTGGCAACTTTATGCCTGGATGCTTGGAGTCGCTAAAGGTTCCGTTGCACGTAATAGGTAGTTTGTCCCCAAGAGGCAGGGCATTTATAACATGGGGACAACATATGGGGGCACTGTCTGGAGACTGAACTTTCTGGGACCTAATCTCATAACAAGGATCAAGCTCCCATGTGGTTATTCCTGCCAGTAGCTACTGTTGTAGCTTCTTTAACCCTGGTGTCCTGCTACATCCCTGTTGGGTAGTTACCTTGGCTGAGAACCATGGGTATTTAGGTTCCTACCATCCACCGAGATCAATGCAAGCTTGGAATACCTTTGAGGATCTGGGTCCTTCTGCCCTCCCCAAACCCCTGCAGTTCTTCACTTCCTCTCCCTTAAAAAAATAGGTGGGTGGGTGATTAGGGTTACCAGGTAGTCTTAAAAAAAAACCGGACACACTTCATGGGGAGGGGAGGGACCGGCTGGGAGGGGAGCGGGGCTGGCCAAGAGGAAGGGGGGGCAGGAAGCAGAGATGGCGGGGTCTGGGGCTGGCCGGGGGAGTTGTGGGGGGTAGCCGACGGGAAGCAGAGCTGGGGGAAGCGGGTGAAGAGGGGGTCGGGCAGAGCAGGGCTGGCTGGGGGAGATGGGGGGAAGGGGAGGCGGCCAGCGGGAGCGGGGCTGGCCGGGGGAGCTCAGGAAGAGCAGGGGAGAACTGGCTGCTGGAAGCAGGGCTGGTGGCGGGTGCAGCGGGGCTAGCCGGGGAAGATTGGGAGGAGAAGTGGGGGAGAACGAACCGGCGGCCAGGAAGGGGTGGGGGGGGAGGAGCATATCAGCCGGTGGGGAGCGGGACTGACCCGGGCAGTGCAGATCCCAGGGTGCTCTCGCCCCCCGCACAGTGCAGGCGAAGCGCGAATCAGTCTTGACCAGCGCGCAGGAGCATAGTCCGGGCTGCCCCTCCTCCTCACACGCAACCAGCGCTCCTAGCGCCGATCGCGCCCCGCTTCCCAGCCACTCCCCCTGCCAGGCTTCCGGGCGCCCAGTCGGAAAATCAGAAAATACAGGACATTGCACATGTCTGGTATTTTCTGGATTTTTTTTACCGGACAGAGCCCCCAAAAACCGGACTGTCCGGTAGAAAACCAGACACCTGGCAACCCTATAGGTGATACAGCTGGTGTCTCCCTGCAGAAGTGGCTGCATTTCAGGGGTGGGCAGCTGAGTGATCTCTGCTCTCCTGGGCTTTGCAGCACTTGGGGTAGAAAAGGGTCTAGCCATCGAAAGCTATGATTAGTAATCAAGCAGCTCATATCGCTCGTGGGGTAATTTAGCCCTGACCATCCTCATTGGGCTTTGACTCATCTTTGATCTGAGAGGCAGCAGATCCCCTGTGGGTGCCTGGAGTTGGTGGGTGTTGCTGTGCTGGCCCATGTGGCCCTTCCTTGGCCACTTGTTGCAGCTTATACTGCTCAAACCCTCTCCTGCTCCAGCCAGGCAGTGTGGATGCTGTTTGGCGCCCCCTGGTGGCACAGCATGCAAAACATTTCTGGGCCATGCAGACGAGTGGCTAACCTGTAGAACAGTGGTCCCCAACCTTTTGGGGCTGCCGGACGCCCGGGGGCGGGGCCACACATGCGCCGCGCACCCGGGGGTGGCACCGCGCATGTGCCGCGCGCCCGGGGCGGGGGCCGCGCATGTGCCGGACGCCCGGGGCGCAAGAATGGCTCGGGCCGGCCCTGGTCACTAGGCGGGCACACAGAAATGCCCCAGTGGGCACCATGGCGCCCACGGGCACTGCGTTGGGGACCCCTGCTGTAGAAGCAGGGGGATGAGGCCAGGAACGTGGCAATAGTTGCTTACAGGAATATGATGCAAATCTCTGGGCAGAACAAAGAATGCATGAAGTGCCCTGCAGATGGATCCATTGCTCATCTTCCCCCAATTCCTGCAGCATCCAAGAGGAGGCCAGGGTGACTTGTCACTCATGGAAACCCATCTACAGTGAATCACACATGGAGAAGAGACTATCCCTGCCTCGCTACCCAGCTGCTGAGGCCTGGAGAACTGACCCTGATCCACAGCCCTGGCTCCCACATGAGCCCCTTACAAAGCACCCCATCTCCATTGGCAATTGACTCCCACCTCCTAGCCCCCTAATCTCTGGGGTGATGCATTCCTAGGCAAGCCGGCTCCCTCCTGATGGTTTCCAGCCAAATGGATCTGAACCAGCAGCAGTAGGGGAGGAAGCTGCATGGGATGCTGAAGATGGAGGCGTAGGGGGAGGGTTTCCAGCAGCAGGGAAATTGCCAGGTGAGCACAGAAGCGGGATTAGGGCAGGAGGCAGCAGCAGTAGACTGGTGGGGAGCACGGCAAGGCAGGGAAGGGCAGGGCAGAGTTTGATCTGCAGCGCTGTGCACGTGGGTGTGAGATTTGCCCAGCTAGTGTCCATATTGCCTGGCTCAGTTGGCCCCAGCCTATTCCCACCTTCATGCTTGTCCACACACCAAACTGGACTCCTCAACCCTCCCTGGTAGGGCCATGGAACTGCAGCTGAGCCCACCTGCCTCAGGCTCTGCTCCTGCTGAAAGCGTGTATCGCACTGGATCAGGGCAGCCCTTTAATGTGGCCCCTCTTTGATCCTGAGGGAAGGGGGCAACAACAGGGCTCGGGTTGTCTGTGCACGGCCTGGGCCCCCTCCCTTGTTTTGGCAGCATCCCTGGGAAGTCGTTCCTGGAAGCGGCTGGAGAGCAGCTTGCAGAGTTCGGCTGTGGAGGCAGGAAGCCAGTTGCAGGCCCCTCGTGCAACAGGTCACGCAGTTGAGCAGAAACAGGCCCTCACTGCCCCCTGCTTCAACCCCATCAGTCCGTCAGCTCTGCCAATGGCCTGGGAGGCTGCTGCTCCAGAAATAGGATGGGGGAGGAGAGATCTCCTGCCCCCACCAATACAAAATACCACCCCCCTCTGGGCTCTCCCCTCCTCAGGGCACCCAGTGCAGCTTTGCACATAGCCTCATTCACATTCCCTGCAAAAACCTAAAGTTTCAACAGGCCTCACCCAGAAGGGCCTGCCCCAGCCTGCAGCTGAAGCACAAATCAGTGAGGATCTTCCACAAGAGCCCCCTCCTCTGATCCAATAACCCCCACCCCAGAGGCCCAGAGAAACAGGAATTCTCAGAGGGCCCCTCTCAGCCTGAGCTCTGTGGTATGTGATCCATGCAAAACCTTGCAGAGGCAAAGCTCCGTCCTGCCTAACCTCTCTTATCTGATCAGGAACCTGCATCAACATGCAGGTGCTGGTCACCATGACCCTGCCTGGAGCTCAGGCACGGGGCTTCTCTAAAGCAGCAGATGGGCCAGCCCTTTGCAGCAGTTCCCACCTTCTTTATGAGGCTTTTTGTTAAACTAAAGGAGCAGCAAGTATCTGGACACATTCTCCCCTCCCCCATCCTGTGCAGCTAAACTGCTCCCCTCCCACCCTTTGCTTCCCCCACAGAGAAGCCCAAGGAGAGCAGCCTGGCCCCTTTGCTGAGCCTAACCAGGCCCAGCTGCACCTTGCTCTCTCAGCATCGGGACCTTGCCCCAAGTTTAACCCCCAAGGCTTCACAATGCAGTTGGGCTCAGCCTCCCCAGGAGTGCCTCTGGGCGGGGTGTGTCCGAGCTCCCTCAGAGGGCACTGGCAGACATAGGGCCTGCCAATCAGCCCGGTGTCTCTTGAACTCCCTATAGCCCAGCCAGCTGGTACAAAAGGGCTGGTGGCGGAGAGGGTAGTTCCCCAGCATCTCTCTGTCTGCGCATCATGGAATGGCACATACCTTGCCCCTGCTTCCCACACCCTCTGCCTGTCATTTCATTGATGCTGCTTATCCCGTTCAGGGAGAGAGTCCTGGGCACAGGGCAGCCCAATCAGTAGGGGAAGGAGCTGCTGCCAAGCACAGACCCATGAAAAGTCACCTCCTCCCCTCAGCCGGAGGGTTTCCTGCTCGGCACAGGCTGGCCAGGCTCTGTGGCTGGCACTGCACGTGGCCTCCTGACCCTGGGCCAAGTGTCCAGGAAAGGAGAGAGGACTCATTCTCCACAGCACATTCCAGGGCCTCTGCGGAGCCTGTCCCAGTGCGCAGGGCACCGTGCAGCTTTTTCCTCCTCGTTGAAACAATGGAGCAGGGGACTCAGTGTCTGGCCAAGGAGCATGGTGCCCTGATTGAAGGGTTGCCAGGGACAGCGCTTCCTAGAGACACCGAGACTGGGGGAAGACAAAGGGACAAGAAAACAACATGTGGAAACAAAAGGTGGCCAAGAAAACAGCCACAGGTGGGGGTAGGGAGCATCCAGATGCCTAGTCCAGCCGGGAGGACTGTGGATCCTTTCTCACTAGGGTCGAGGAGTGCCTTCTGTAGTGTGGCTTCCTTGGCTGCAGGAATCAACCTAGAGCCCAGTATACAGAGAGCAGCACAGCATGAAAGTGGAGGGCAGCTCTGGGCTGCCTCAGAGCTCTGAGCAGCACTGGGCCACTGACAGCATTTCAGTAGAAGGTGTCAGACGCCAGCACCCCTTGCAGGGTGGGTCCTCAGGAGCCAGCTACCCTAGCAACCTTGTGTCTGGCACCAGGGAGATCTAATCAAGCCCTCTGTCAATTCTCTAGCAAACTAATTAGTAGATAAAACCAAGCATATTGTTGGAAGATTAACAAGCTGCGATCCCCCCAGCCCTTCATACATGGCCCATTAACAAGGAATGGATTCAGAGAGGTAGGAAGGAGGTTTTCCCCAAATTTGTGCAGCCATGCTAAAAGCCTGCCAGGTAGAAGCTGTGAGGGCAGGACGAAGCAGCAGAAATCCTGCTCCTTATGAGCACTTGGCACCTGCATCAAATATGAGTGCCAGACACCTGTCCAATGTTCCCTCTTTTTCCATCCATGTGTGGAATAAATTTTGTTATGTGCACAGAGGCATATGTGGATGTGCACAACCAATTGAAACACATGCTACTGGCTGTGGGTGCTCTGCTAACCAGCTGGGAGGCATCTCAATCTCTCCTGGGCAGCCACCCAAGCACTCAGCTTACAGGGAACACTGCAACCTGACCCAGCCAAGCTCCATGCTCAGGCTTAGTTTCCTGTGAAACTGTGGTAGGGCTCTGGATCACAGCACTGATGTCTGAAGCTTTAGCTCAGCGCCTACCTGCTCTGAGAGCATGGGTCTTCCCAAATCCTTCTGGAGAGTGTCACTTCCACCAGGGCCTTGGAGCAGATGGGTAGAAGTGACTCAGATATATCATCCCCCTCTTTAATGCTCTGAGCCATTACAGGTGAGCCTGCCTCTGGCTGCTAGAATTGAACCCCTAAAGCTAGAAGCTGGAGCACTGTCCAGCCACACAGACACTGCTGTTAGCCCTACACATCCCATCTTCTCCTCCCCCACTTATGAACAAACTGTTCTTCTCCCTTCCCTGCAGCCTTTTCCTTCTGCCCCGGTTGGAAACCACTTCACCAAAGTCAACAACACAACTAGATAGCAGCTCCAGTCTCTGTTTCCCACTGAGATCCGGTATCCCGCTTTCCCAAGGAATGTTTGCCCTATTTTTGTCTTGTCAGATCATCAGATAAATTCTGCAACTGCGTGAATAAGGCCAGCTAGCCGTGAAACAGCGCGGTCCCCCTGCCGTGCACGGCAGCTTGCTCTACCCTGAGCTGGCCTAAGCAGACAGGGGGAGAACAGGAAGCAAAGGGACTTGGTTTTTTATGCATTCAGGGGGCACCAGCAGTGCTGGAGCAAGGCTGCTGCACCTACCCTTGGTGCGAAGTGGATGCCATTATATCCAGGGTTTACAGTTTGGCTCACTGGCTCTCAGCACCTCCACTGCAAAGTGTTCCAGCATCATCCCAGGCCAGTGAGAAGACAAACTGGAATGCTCTGCTTCCCATCATGGACTGCCCCGCTCATCCCTTTCCTAGCTGCCTCAGGTCCCCATATCTCTTGAGCCACTGCAAGGGAGTAGCTGGGCTGAAAGGTCACATTACCTATTCATTGCTTCCCATCAGAGACTAGGGTGATTGGCTCATCAGTGGGATAGAAAAGGGGCTGGCCCATACAACCACTTCCAGGCATTGAGAAGCAGTTGGCTTAGTGCCTGTCTGAGCTGATGTCTGGATCACAGAGATCAAAGGATAGGGGGCAACTTTCGGGGAAACAGCATCACACCGAAGACTCTGGTTACCTCTGCAAAGGGTGGGTAGTGTAGACAGTAACCCATTCCTTCCAGCCTACTCAGGCCAGGACACAGACAGGGCCCAGTGGTAATATGGTGAAGCACCAGCTGTACTTCAAAGCTCCAGAGCCAGCCTCTGTCTGTGCAATCACTGCCAGGGTTGTGTATTCAGTTCTAGCTCCTCAGGGCCTCGACTCTTTTGCACATAAGGGCCCACGCCGTCCAGCTCTGAGTTTCAGTTCCCCCAAGAAAGATTGCCCCCAGCTCTGAACCCAACTAGCCCTGGGAAAGGCTGCCTGGCTGGGAAGAGCTGCGTGGCGGTTTATTTTTGAAAGAGCTGTTTTCTTTCCGGTTTGAATGAATCCTGGTTGGAGGGCTGAGCTGGATCCGGGCCCCAGCTCCTTGCTCGGGGGCAGCTCATTTCCTCATCATAAAATAACAAACCTGAGCTGTGTGGCTGCAGAGCCCCGGCCCAGGGAGGGTCAAGGGGCAGAGAGGTCATTGCACACACTGCTCTCTAATTCCTCTTCTCATTCACACCCTGAAGATCTGTCAGCATTGCCCAGCTATCAACAGGGTCTCTGGAATCCCTGCCCTAGGGGAGTCTGAGCGGGGAAACAGTCCCTCCATTTTCTGTCCCCCCAGGGCTGGAGTTGGAGGACTTTCACCATGGATGCTAAGTTTTGCACATGTGTACATGCATGCGTGTGCGCACATGTGCATGGGTATGTATTCATTTGCATGCACGTGGGGAATGCTGACCTGTAAAATAGGAGAATGGCAGCTATCTAATACCCCAAAGGGCCAAATAGTTGCTGTCAGCAGAGTGCCAACAGGATTTCCCCTCCCCGTGAATGACTCTCTCCTCCCTGCCAGATCTTCTCTGGTGCCTGGAGCCCATGCAGCCCTTTCTCAGACCCCAAGTATGGGCAGCAACTTACTGACTAGGTTGGTCCCCATGTGAAACCCAAGAAAAGACTTGAATGGGCTTTGTTTACTGATGCTAGCGGCCCGGTGGTTTCCACGGTCATGCTGCCTAGGCATCTTGCAGCTCATTGATATCAAGCATCCAGTCTGGGATCTCAGGAGCTGCCAACAGGCCCTGCTAACCCATGTCTGGCAATGCTAGGCTCTGCAATGGTTTCCTGGCATGGTGCCTTCTCGCAGTGCATGGGCCTTTCCCTATTGGTGTCTTTCCAAGAACCTCACCTGTAGGCAGGGGAGGGGCTGCTGCCCATTTGCCGACAAGCTATGCGCACTAAAGCCAAAGTTTAGAAGACAGTACAAGTCAGACTGACAGGAGCTGACACATCCTGCCAACTCCCTGTCTGGGATAGGGCATCAAGGCAGGACTTGGACCCCCTGTTCGGTTCTGAGCCCCCTTCTGACATGCGACAGGTTGTCACAGATCTGGCTGTCCTCCTTTGGACAGTGGCTTCCATCTGATGCCTTCTGGGGGACACTTTAGGGATATGAGATCCTCTCCTGGGCCAGCTCCCTTCCCACACCGCAGAGTAAGTTGGCAGCACAGCAGTGTACAGGAGGGATCTGGGGTGCTGGCCAGAGTTTGAGATTCACTGGCCCACGGCAACGCTGAGCTATTAATGGAAATTCTTTGACTGCTTGAGGAAGCGCTGTCCACTCCTAATTCCTCTTCGTCTTCTGGACCACGGACTGGAAACTAAGTGACCTTCATTCTCTATCCCCACTCTCTGTGGCAGGGACAGGAAATGGAGTGTGTTTCCCTTTAAGAGGCTGGCTCTGAAGCAGTGAGGATTGTCCTGCTGCTGTTTCCTTTTAGCCCATGCAAGAGCCCTAAACACATTTCACTCCAGTCCTCTCAGGCGGGGAACCTGGGCGCCTCCTCAACTTTCCTAAGGATACTGACTGGCTCCCACGTGTAAGTAGGGGATAATTGAAGACGTCAGAGCTTTTCTCCACAGAGGCTGGAGTGGGAGAGCAGAAAACTTTCTTTCTGTGTCCTTTCGCAGGGGAACTGAGGGTGGATCTGCTGATGGGGACAGGGAGCATGGGAGACAGTAGGGGGCTGCTAAAGAATAGCCCCCTGGAAGCAAGGGGGGCTGCAGGGACTCTGTTAACTGCATGGAATCTGCCTGCTAACCATGCCCAAAGGTGGGAGACCCCTTGAGAATTAGGCTGGTGCTGGGGCAGGATAAATAGCACAGGAGTGATCACCTGGGGTTTAAAATCAATGGATTAGCTATCTTGAAAGGCAACTCTCGGGAAAGATGAATCCCTGGCTATAGGGCGAGAGTCTAGCAAATGCTTTGCTGCCCCTGCAGTGATGCTCTGATCACAGGGCAGTGACACCCCCTGGCGCTCTGAAAGGTGTCCTGTGAGGCACCTGGGTCCCAGGTGCCTAACAGAGCAACATGATGGGTGTAGATGGGAA
Organism: Pelochelys cantorii; assembly: GCA_032595735.1. Taxonomy (NCBI): domain Eukaryota; kingdom Metazoa; phylum Chordata; order Testudines; family Trionychidae; genus Pelochelys; species Pelochelys cantorii. Next base: position 30,886,280 of record CM064338.1, read on the forward strand.
AGACAGACAGCTGGGGGCAAGAGGAAGGAAGCGGCAGGGGCAGACGCTGGGTGAGGGCTGCTGTAGGTCGAGATGAAACAGGAGAGTGAGATAAAGGAAGCCCAGGCTTCAAATGCAGCATGCTGGGAGCTGGCCTGTGGGTGCATCCCTACCGTACCTGGGTGCAGCTGGCAGTTCCAGGGCGCGGGGCTGGGATGGCCTGTGAAGATGTCTACACAGGAAGGATGGGGCTGTCCTGGTGGCTCTGGGGTTGACCTGGTTTGGGGATGCATGTAAATGACAGGAGGAGCTAATGGGCTAGAGGGAGTGGGGGTCTACCTCTGCCCGGCTCCATCGTTTGAGGATCTCACGCAGTGTTCCCTGTAAGCTGGGCGCTTGTGCAGCTGCTCAGGAGAGGTTCAAATGCCGCCCTGATGATTAGCAGAGCACCCACAGCTAAGTTCTTTGTTTCAACTGGTGGTGCCCATTCACAAATGCCTCAGTGCACATAAAAATTATTCCGCATATGGATGGAAAAAATCTGCACATGGGTGGAAAAGATTAGAGAGAACGTTGATCTCAGGCCAGTATCTCCTGGGAAACTGAGGCGGGGGGTATGTGACTCAGCGAGACACTTTCAGAGGTGCAAATAGAACCCAGAAATCCTCACTTGTAGTCCTGAGCTTTGGCCACAAGGCACCTTGCTCCCCAGCTGGGCGAGCGGCTCCTACATTAGGGCTAGCACCCCCAGCCAAACTGGTTGAGGAAGTTGCCTGGGCAGTGGCAGGGGGAGCTGATTGTATGGCTCTAGTGTACATCACTCTGAAGGGAAGGGGCTGCATGCCTGCTGCAAGCTGACCCGTCCCTGCACGCCCCTGCTCTCACATCCCCCGGACGGATGGTGGCGGTTTCAAAGGCGCTTGTAAGCCCTGTCTAAACAGGGGGCACCGATGTCAAATTCATTAGGGGCAGACTGAAAAGATGATGAGCGCAGGGCGCCCTCTGCAGGCTCTAAGGGAGTGTGCATCCAGCCAAACATTTCTGGAAGACATGCTCCAGTTCAGACCAGGAATGATCTGGGGGAAATCCTATGGCGTGCGGGCAGGCAGCCTGCATGATTGCAGTGATCCCTGCTGGCCCGAGACTCTATAAATCTCTGGGAGCTGCACCTAGTCAGTCTTGTGCTGGCTCCACTTGATTTGATTCTCTCTGGCCTAGGAAGCCTTAAGAAGTGTCTGCCCATAATACTGGAGGGTCTGAGGTGTTTCCCCTAAAAGAGATCTGGGATTTGCAAAACAGTCGTTCTCTTCCCTACAAACTATGTTTGAGTTCAGCTCTAATGTTATTGTAGATTAAAGAGCCACCAACAGCCATTGGCTGAACATCAGTCAGTTCTTGTTGTAGTGATAACATAGATGCAGGAGCGGAGAGTCCCCTGCCAAGCACAGCCCCAGGGCAGGTTTTCTCCTGGGGGGAGCCTCAGCCAGATTTTGCACATGGCTGCTAAAGGACCCAGAGGGTGAAGGGCGCTCCCAGGAAAACTGGGCAAGGAATGGATTTTGAGGGCTCCAAAAATGAGAACGAAAAAAATGGTTCCGGGTCAGCCAAAGCATGAGGTCCAGTTCTAACCATTTTAAAGGGGTGGGGACTGGTTTTAAATGACAGGGAAGGACGTTTCAAAACAAAAAGTTGTTTTGATCTGAAAAAATCCAAACGTTTCAGCTTGTTTCAAACCTCCGTGTGTTTCTGACATAAATTTGCAAAATGTTTCAGTGTCACTGGATTAGCTGTTTTCGACGGAAAATAGTTTCAGTCAAGAAGTTTTGCCCAGCACTAACTCCATGTTCTTCCCACTGATTTTGAAGTAGGGGGTTGCGCATGCCAGGGCCCTTTTGATTCCTCCATTCCCCCCACCAGTCCCCTAAGTGCCACCCACCCATCCCCTTCTATTTCAGGGACTCTGTGCAACCCTCTTCCCTCTTGCCAGGAACTCTGAGCTACGGTGAAGAGGGAACATTTCCCACTTCACCATACCAGAATCCTGCATTCTCCTCACTACGCCAGGCCTCCATGTGCCCCCTCATTATTATTGTGTGTATTACTATAGCACTGAGGAGTCCCTATGGTGGACCATTGTGCTGGGTGCTGTACAAACACAGAACAAGAAAACAAATGGTCCCAGACCCTTCCCTCCATGTCTCTTTCCTTCTATATGCCAGGGATTTCAGGTGTTCCCAATCCTCCCCGCTTCCATGCCAGGGTTCTCCATTCCAACCTTTCCATACCAGTGTCTGCCTCCCCCATGTCATGGGCCCTAGGTGTCCTCTCATCCCTCCTCTCCCACCCCTTGCCTCCCATTCCTCATTTTCACACCATGGCAACAGCTTTGTTTGCCCCCCATTTCCCACTCTGCCACATGCCATGGGCTCCCTGTGCAGCACTCACAAGTTCTTAAGTTAGGCACAGAGAAATGCAAACTCGATCTCTGGTAAGAGAAGCTGCTCTATGAAGCAGACTCTCCATGGATTCCCTGAAACCCCTGTTGTCTCCTTCCCAGCTAATTGCATGGAGACAGGAGAGGAAATAAAGGTTTGCAATGCAGCTTCTGTAGCTATTCTCCAGACAGGTACTAGAGTCCTTGGAAGGGCTCAGCCTGGTGCAGAGATGCGACTGGATTCTGACTGCACTGCCAGAGCCCTTAAAGCTCACATTGGCATTTAGCAAACTGGCTGTGTTTTGATGCAGGTGGATGGGTGAGGAATGGGGTGAGAGAACTCGTTGTGGGGAGCCCTTACAGCAGGTACTACGGGCAGGGGTTGCAGTAGGAGCTCTGGATGTGAATAGCTCCCTTTTACACTAGGCCTCACCTCTCCCAGCAGGATTTACTTTAGAAGGTAGAGGAGTATTTTCAAACCGCATGTGCCATCAGCTGCCCACACGGTGTGCATGCCATACATGAGTGTGCAAATGACAAAACATACATGTAGCTGTGAGAGCAAATGGACTGTTGTACATGTAAATTTGATCATCCTGTGCATGCACAGGAGAGCACATGAGAACTGAGCACAAAATGGCTTGCTGATGCAAAACTGCATGTGTGCTATCAGCCTTTGGGCTTATGGGAAACACCTCCTGGGTATTGGCACAGCCTCCTTTCTCTTGGACAGGTGGGTGTTCCTCCATCCCCTGGAAGCAATGCTGCTGCTATCCCTGGTTGTGATACTGCTGCAGCTAGGCAGAGGCTGCTGCGGGCTCCCCTTCTACAACGGTTTCTACTACGACCACGTCATGAATGACAAGGGCAACGGCAACGGCAATGGCGAAGGTGCGTGTGGTGGGGAGAGCAGGGCTGAGTTAAGAATGGGAAGCAGGTCAGAGTGCAGGCTCCAGGGAGGATACCAGTCACAATTATGGGCAGGGGATCCCGGTGCAGGCCAGGCAGGCATCGCTCAACCACTGCCTGTCCCCAGTTCCTGAGGCAGCAGGACATGGGTGTGAAACAGAGGTGAAAGTGGGCTGGTGTGGTGCTCTGGTAAGAATTGGCCACCGGCCCAGCGCACATGTGGCTGACTTTTTCCTTTTCCCTGTAGGTGACCCTGCCACAGTACTGCTGACAGGAGGAGCAAAAGAGGCCTTCAAATTTCTGCCTGAGCCCAGGGGTTCTTGGTTTCCACCACTGCAACTCTAGGGTCTCCCAGCTGCGAAGGACTGTGTGTGTGTGTGTGTGTGTGATCTACCTCCAGCCCTGTCCCTTTTGTCTGAGGCTCCGCCCCTTCCAGGGACCCAGAGTCACACCCCACCCACTCCTCAGGGTGCACTGGTGTCTGTTTTTACACCTGGTATGAAAAATCAGAATGGTGCCAGTATGCAGAGATCGTGTGTGTGTGTGTGTGTGTGTGTGTGTGTGTGTGTGCATCAGCACAGAAAGGGTGGGGCTGGAGATCCCCCTCAGCCAGTCCTTCATAGCTTGCATCTGGGAGCCCTGGGGCTGCAATGGTGGAAACAGGGAATCCCAGGGCTCAGGTGGAGATTTGAACGACCCAGGCTCCTGGTCACTGCTGCAGTGGCCAGGAATCCCACAAGCTTTTAAATCACCCAGTCCTGGGGCAGTTGCTCCTTTTGCTCCTCCTGCCAGACCTTCAGGGGTTGTTGAGGAGACTGGGGCAGTTGGGGAGGGGCTGAGGAAGGGGGTGCAAGTGGAGGGTCCTTGCCTCCTAACTTGGGGTGGGTAATTTGGAGGGACAGGATGACAGTTGCGAGGCTCACACCAGGCATGGCAGGGCTTTTGTTGCCCACAGCCAGCTGGTATCATCCCCCTTCCATAAAGCTCCTGCCCTTGGCTAGAACATAGGGGAGTTTTCCCACCTCATCTTACCTGGAAATCTCCTTTAGCCCTGCTGTGCCCTGCCAGGATGCCAGGACTGTGCCCCCTTGGCTCTCGCTCCAGTCAGAAGATCCCTGGGGGAGCAGAATGGAACTGACTGGTCCCGGGGCTGATGGATCCTCTGCCACTTTCCCAGGTCCCCTCTGTGTAGTCACAGAATTGGAGAGAGTGGAGGTGGAACAGCTGGGGAGCTCCTATCCAGTTCACCCTCTTCCCCCATAGGGCTGGAGATGGATTGCAGCCTGCAACCTTGTTCCCTTGAGTTTCATCGCCTCCAGTTGCAAGCATCCCCAGTGGGTTGCCAGGCATCTGGAGTGTTCGGTCAAAAAGGAACCTTGGCGGCTCTCGTCAGTACCGCTCACTGGGCTGCTAAAAGTCCAGTTGGTGGCACAGTGGGTCTAAGGCAGGATCCATGTGGCTCCTGGAAATGGCTGGCATGTCCTTGTGGCACCTAGGTGCTGGGGTTGTCAGGGGCTTTGTGTGCTGCCCCTACTCTGAGTGCTGGCTCCACATCTCCCATTGGCCAGGAACCACAGCCAGTGGGAGCTGTGGGGATGGCACCTGTGGGTGAGGGCCGCGCACAGAGCCCCCGGGCTGCCCCTACACCTAGGAGCCTGAGGGACATGCTGGCTTCTTCCCAGGAGTTGCCTGAGGTAAGTGCCTCCTGACGCCTGCACCCCTCTCCACCCCAGCGCTTGCAGCCCCAGCCTAGAGCCCATAGCCCTTGCCACGTCCTACCCCCTGCCCCACCTCAGAGCCCTCTCCCACACTCTGAACCCCTTAGCTCCATCTTGGAGCCCTCTCCTGCACCCCAAACCCTTCATTCCTGCCCACTCCAGTGCCTGCACCCCAAGCTGGAACCCTCACCCCCTCTGGTACTCCACTCCCTGCCCTAGCCCAGTGAAAATGAGTGATTGAGTGAGGGGGATGGGAAAGTGAGTGAGCGGGGAGGGGGCTGTAACGAGGGGGGCAGGGCCTCATGGAAGGGGAGGGGCAGGGGTGAGACAAGGGTGTTCAGTTTTACGCAATCAGAAAGTTGGCAGCCCTCGTTGTGACTCGCACCCCTTCCCTTGTGAGATGACTGCTCAGCCTGATGGGTTTGTTGCCAGAAAGGGCTTTCCTGGGATGCAGGAATATCCTCAGTTCTGCCCCCTTGTTCCGCCCTGAACAACTCTTCTTCCTCCCAGGGGAGCCTGGCCTGCAGTTGTGCAGCTGTGTCCCTTGCTGGTGGGCACAGGGCTCAGATCCGTGCTGCCCCACAGGGAAGCTGTCCTCTGCTGGGCCCTGGGTTCCCTCTAGCCTTGGGGGTGGGGAACCTTTTCTGGGTCGGGGGCTGCTGACCCTCAGAAATATCAGTCGGGGGCCGCACACAAGTGAAAAACCCCTGACTGAGAAGGAGAAAGATTCTCCTCGCATTCCCCTAGCACACTAGAGCCTGGGAGGGGGGTCCAGGCTAGTAGATTTTGTGTGCTCCAGCCCTGTGGGTGAGTGGCAGGGGGGCTGGAGCACCAGTGCGGGCTCTCCAATGCTGGGGGCGGGGGATCCTTGAACCTCACGGGCCGGATCCCCGGGCTTGAGATACCCCACCCCTGCTCTAGCCCCAGCAGCATATGGTGTCACCAGACTCCCTTCCTCTCTACCCCTCCCCTACATTCATGCAGGTGCATGGGATGGTGTGGGAGGAAGTGATGAGGAACAGAGGGTGTGGGGAAGGAGGGAGCGAGCCAGTGGAAGAAGAGGAGGGGACAGGTGGTTTGAGGGAAGGGACAGAGTACAAAGGGGGTGGGAACAAGAGTGCAGGAAGTGGGGCTCACAGGGCCAGAATGGTGTCAGTCAATGGGGTGGTGAGTTGCAGGAGTTAGTGTGCTCAGAGCAGGGCAGATTGCTCCCTCCCTGCTTCCCCATCACAGGGCTCCCTACACATGCTCTTCCCAGGTGCCCAGTGGCCACTGGAGGGTGCTTGGCTGGACAGTAACTACCTTAGAACCCCTTAATAGGGAGGTGTGTGTGGTAGGCTGCCCTCCCTGGTCATATATGTGGGGAATCTCTCAGGAGCTGCAGAGGAGTCCTGAGCTGGAGGGGTGGGGTCCCCAGCCCCTGGCAGTGCTCATTCCCCCTTTGTCTCCTCTCCCCTATCAGTTCACTTCAATGGCGTGAAGCTGGTGGTGGAGACTCCAGAGGATGCCATCTTCACCTACCGTGGTGCCAACATCACGCTGCCCTGCCACTACCGCTACGAGCCCAAGCTGGAGACACCGCGCAAGATCCGCATCAAGTGGTCAAAACTGCGGGAGGACAACACCAAGGAGCGGGATGTGCTGGTGGCCATTGGGCCAAAGCACCGCAGCTTCGGCGAGTTCCGGGGCCGCGTGCACCTGCGCCAGCAGGGTGAGCAGGAGGCGTCCCTGGTGATCAGTGACTTGCGCCTGCAGGACTACGGCAAGTACCGCTGTGAGGTGATTGATGGGCTGGAGGACGAGAGTGGCATTGTGGAGCTGGAGCTGCGAGGTGAGTGTCCAGTGTCCAGTCCTGTGCAGTGGAGGGGAGGGGAGACGAGGGAGAGGGGGCAGGAGAGCAGTTGGGGCAACTCCCTCTTACCCTGAGATTTCTCCAGGGTTACGACCCCTGGGGAGAGTATGAGGCACCCAAGAAGCTGTCCCCTTTCAGGCTCCTGAGTGGGAACAGCATGGGTTCTGGGTCCTTCTGCACTGCCCCTTGCTGGGGCATTCCCATGCCTAGCCAGCAGTGGGGTTATACATGTGCCATGGCCCAGCAGCTCAGGAAGAAACTCCCCCATAGATGTTCTCTCACTTGGCAAGTGAGAGTGAAAGAAGAAGCCTCCTTCTCATAAAAATTCCCACCGTATCTTATAGTCCTGGCCTTGCCCATCTAGATCAGCACCTCAGTGCAATGTTCCCTCTAATCTTTTCTATCCACCTGTGGACTTTTTCCACTCATGTGGAATACATTTTTCTATGTGCACCAAGGCATGTGCAAATGTGCACCACCAGAAGAAACAAAAACCTAGCTGTGGATCATTGTTAATTAGCTGGGTGGCATTTGAATCTCGCCTGAGTGACTGCACAAGAGCACAGCTTATAGGGAACACTGCCCCTGCAGTGTTATTGCCACAGGCCATCGCTTTATGTCACGTTAGACTCACAGGAGCCCTCTGGGGCAGGGAGAAAGAAGGGACGTTGTCTTATTCCTTGTTTGTACAGCACCTAGCACACTGGGGCTCTGCTCTTTGACTGGGGCCCTTAGATACAATGCAGCATGATAATAACAGTGCACTAGACAGCCAGTGCAGTCAACGCTCCCACTACAATGGTAACCTACAGCCACTCAGCGTGGCTCCCCCTAGTGGAGGCTGGGTATTGGTGTCTGCTACTGTCTTTGGGTGTGTCTAAACTACACACCTCTGCCGACAGAGGGATGTAGATTAGGCACATCGCTATTGCAAATGACATAGGGATTTAAATATCCTGCGCTTCATTTGAATAGAAATGGCCACCGCTTTTTGCTGACGCGGCACTTTGCCGGCAAAAAGCGGCAGTCTAGACGGGGATCGGTCAACAAGGAAAGCCTTTTCCGACCGATTCCTTATGCCTCGTGCAACGAGGTTTACAGAATCGGTCGGAAAAGGCTTTCCTTGTCGACTGATCCCTGTCTAGACTGCCGCTTTTTGCTGGCAAAGTGCCGCGTCGGCAAAAAGCGGCGGCCATTTGTATTCAAATGAAGTGCGGGATATTTAAATCCCCGCTTCATTTGCAATAGCGATGTGCCTAATCTACATCCCTCTGTTGGGAGAGGGGTGTAGTTTACACACACCCTTTGAGCTAACAGCTGGGACTTTTACCCCAAGCAGAAGAGGCCACTGTTCAAAGACTCAAGCGCTCCACAGTCAAGTCCTGCTAACAGTGACCTCCCACCCCAGGGACAAGGCATGACATCCATTGGTGTTGCTGAAGGTTTGGGGGCCTGTTGCTATGTCATACTGTAGTATATTTGTAAGGTGGTAGTTCTCATAGGTGGGAGGAAAAGACATCAGACAGTGGAACAGAGACAGGCACAATACAGCCCAGTGGGAGCCTTCAGCAGGCTCTTTGCCTGCCCTGCCCCTGTATGTGACTCAGTGCAGCCAGCTATGGGAGCGTGTGCCTCTCTGAGCACCGCTATGTGTGGGGAGCAGAGGGGGAGGAGAGGCTTTCCATGCTGCCCACCCCAATCTCACAGTTCCCATTGGCTGGTTTCCAGCCAATAGGAGCTGCCTGTTCGCCGGACAGGCAGCTCCCAAAGCCTCTCCCCTCCTCCCTCCGTGTGTGGCGGTGCTCAGAGGGGACTTGCCAGAGTGACCTGTTGGGCTATTGGTTAGGAGCTGTCTAGGTAAGTGCAACCCGGCCAGAGCCTGCTTCTGGCACACCAGCTCCTGCCTCTCCCCAAGCCTCTGCCCCCCTCCTGGACCCCTGCCACAGGTCACAACCCAAACCTTCTGCACTCCTGTACCCACACCTCCTCCAAAACCCTGCACCTCCATCCCCTGCCTTAGGTCACAACCCAACCCCCTGACCCAGGTCAAAACCTCCCTCCTGGACCCTGCACTTCTCCCCCACATCCATCCTCCAGGTCAGAATCTTCTCCTGCACCATTCTGGGTGGTGGAGCCTGGAACCACAATGTGGAGCTGAAGTCAGAGCCTATGGAAGAGAACATTTTAAGGGGTGACTTTCCATCTGGCTCACAGAGCCACAAGTGGGATGTTTCACATCCTTCCTAGTCCCTTTCTCTAGCACTCATTCCCTGTGCATTGTGCACTGCACCTTCCAGCCTTTTGGAGATGGAGGCTTTGAGTGAGGGGCAAGTTCACGGGGCTACACACACCAGTCTTCACAGCTCTCTACTAATTAGCTCAGAGCATGCAGCTGTCATGCCTCGCTCTGCCCACCAGGTGTCACCATTGACACATGTCATTGTTCCTTTTGGGCTGGTGCTGCTGGTTCCTTTGGTCTTCAGACTGGCCACTTGATAGCAGCAAAACAGGGGCTGTCCTGAACTCAGATGGGGTCCTGGCCCAGAAGTTTGAGGCGCTCAGGGGATGTTCTTTCCCTGGTGGTCCCATGAGTGAAACCCCCGGAGAGGGTCTGTTCTCACAAGGGGCTTTGGCGATGCTTCTGGGATGTCTCTGAAACCCAGCAGGATCTGAGGTTTGTCTGTGCCTAATTCTCACCCCAGTGAGTTTGGAAAAATGAGGCTGGGCAGGGGGCAGGATGCTGCTGTAATACCCTCTGCTTGCTGGGGAGCCCTGCACTGGGTCTGTCGGAGGGGATCAGCACCATCTGCCCCAAGGGTACATGTCAGGTTGTGGACGTAGCCAGAGGGGGCTGGCCTTTACTGTGGCTCTGTGACTCAGCCACTTCCTCTCTCTTTCCCTCCAGGTGTGGTTTTCCCATACCAGCCTCACCACGGCCGCTACCGCCTCAACTTCCATGAAGCCAAGAAAGCCTGTGAGGAGCAGGACTCTGTAATTGCGTCCTTTGAGCAGCTCTTCAAGGCCTGGGAGGAGGGACTGCACTGGTGCAATGCTGGATGGCTGCTGGATGGGACAGTGCAGTACCCCATCACCTTGCCCCGGGAACCCTGTGGTGGCAAGAGGGTGGCCCCTGGTATTCGGAGCTATGGCGAGCGCCACAAGAACCTTCACTACTTCGATGTTTTCTGCTTCTCCTCTGCACTGAAGGGTGAGTTTGCCAGCTGCAGGGCTCATAGGTAGGCAGGAATCCTGCCTAATGTTGCAGGGAAGGGGGCTGACCAGTAGGGGGTGCTCTTTTCTCAGTGCATGGTGTGGTGGCAGGGGGTGCTGCCTTTTGGAAAGGGCACCTGTCTGCTGAAATATAAAATCCAGGGCCTGCAAAGCCTCACTAGAACTTCTCCAAGAATTGGGATGTTTGACCCAGGCAAATTCTAACCTGGGTAATCCCATCCGCCTCCCTAAATTCACAGAGCATCTTCAGTTAGATGTGGGATTCTTCTCCATTGCCAAAGACTGAAATGGTATGTAGCATTGCTGCATGCTGTAAAACTGCACCAGTGCCCCACACAAGGTCAAGCAATTGCTCCATTTAGGTTTCAAATCGGTTTGGGATACAAGCCAAGACAGACCTGCAAAACTGTGTCATTCAGACAGATAACGTAGCTTCAGCATCAGGGAACCACTGCTTCTGCAATACAGGGCCCAACTTTTCCTTCTGCAGGCACAAAGTGGATACACGCCCAGGAGAACTGGCCCTGAGGAAACTCTTGAGTCTTGGGGGCATGTCTGGCAAAGCCAGTATGCCCAGCTGTTGTTGTGTGGTGAAGTGTTTAGATCGGGGTGGGGAATTTTTTATGGGTTGGGGGCCACTGACCCATCAGAAAAATCAGTCTGGGGCCACACACAAGCGAGAAGCAAAAAACAAATAACCCCCTCCCCCACAAACCCTGATCTGGTCCCCAAGTGAAAAAAAAAACCCCTCACAGATGCTGCCCCCAACTGAGAAGCAGGAAAAAAAGACATTTCCCTCACTCCCCCAAGCTCCAGCCTTGGGGGGGGGGGGGGAGGGGGGAGGAAGCACACCAAGGCTTGGGGCTTTCCCCCCAGAACTGGATTAACTCTTCTGGGGGCCCAAAACTAGTAGATTTTGTGGGGCACCCACAAAATAGGCTCTGGGGGAGAGCCAAAAAAGTTCAGTATGCAGGAGGGGCTGTCAGGGAGAGAGCTGGGGTTGTGGATGCAGGGTCTGGGTGGGACGGAGTGTGCAGGAGTGGGATGGGGGGGGGATCTAGAAGGGAGGGGGATGCTGGGTGGGGATGTGGGATCTGGAAGGGAAGGAGTGCAGTAGCAGGGCGGGGTGAAGGGTTTGGGCAGGAGGGGGTGCAGTAGTGGGCTGGGCATGCAGGATGCGGATGTAGGATCTGGAAGGGAAGGGGTGCAGAAGCAGGGTGGGGTGAAGGGTTTGGGCAGGAGGGGGTGCAGGAGTGGGCTGGGGGTGTGGGATTTGGGCAGGAGAGTGCAGGTGGGGGCAGGGGATGGGGGTCCTGCCAAGTGCAGTTACTGGGGGTGGGGAGGGAGGGAGCAGGTAGCTTTAGGCAGTGCTGCAAGGAAGCACTCGCTGTAGGCATCGCCCCCACTACTTCCATTTGCTGTGATTCCTGGCCAGTGGGAGCCGTGGGAGGTGATGCCTGCAGGAAGCGCTTGACTGCAGCGTGCAGAGCCATACGGAGCCGCTTCCTTCCCCCTGCCAGGCTGGGATGCAGCCCACAGTTTGCTTTGATTGGGCCTGCGAGGCACACGGCTCAGCCCTGCTTTGGAGAGCTGGTGCTAGTGCTCCAGCCATGGCTTGCCCTGCTGCTAGGGTACGGAGGGGTGGCGGCGATGGGGGAGGGCAAATCCTGAGCCTCACAAACCAGATCAAGGTAGGCTACAGGCCAAAGGTACCTCACCCCTGGTTTAGATGGAATAAAATCACCTTGGTCTCTCCCCATTGCTATGGCAGGGGTGGAAAAGAGAGCAGGGCCTCTTGTTTCTAACTCCCTAATGTATACTGAATCCAGGCTGAGATGGGGTGATCCCCCATTCCTAGCACCTCCTGTAGGTGAGGGGTTTTCGTTCAAGGCCAGCCTCTGCCTCCAGTGACCAATCCCTCTGCCTCTTCCCCTCTCCCCTCTAGGGAAAGTTTACTACCTGGTTCACCCGGAGAAGCTGACCTTGGAAGAGGCCAAGCAGGCCTGCCAGGATGATGGGGCTGAAATTGCCAAGGTGGGGCAGCTCTATGCGGCGTGGAAGTTCTTCAGCCTGGATCGCTGCGATGCTGGCTGGCTGGCAGATGGCAGCATCCGTTACCCCATTGCTTTCCCCCGGCCCAACTGTGGCCCTCCAGAGCCAGGGGTCAGGAATTTTGGCTTTCCTGACAAGGGCAAGTTTGGGGTTTATTGCTACAAGCTGAGCTAAGGAAGGGGGAGGGACTCCCTCTTTTCCAGTGGACACTTCCCTGCCTGGTGCTGCCTGGATTTAAAAGGCTAGGTTTACCTGGGGGTTGGGGGTTTTTTATTTCAATTTTTTTTTAATTTTACATTTTTTTTCACTAAAGGGAAACTTCTGTGGGTTGCTGGATCCTGGCCCTCTGTGTCTCTTTCCTGGCTGGGAATGGGATACCAGGTCTCCTTCTACCCAGACAGTGGAAAGAGACTGAGATGGTATTTTGGATTATGGGGCTTGTCTGCTACCAGGTGGCTCCATCCCTTGGTCACAGGGCATTTAGGCAAGTGACACATCCACGCATGGCCACATGGACTAGACAGTCATCTAGCAGCGATGCATTCAGGTGCTTGAGAGGCCCAGATCTCATGACGGATTCATGGTGCAGGCAGATGCCCCATGGATGTGCTCCAGTTTCACGTGCACCAAAGGGGAGCAGCTAAGTCTAATGCACAGACTGCTCTGCTGTCCCATCTAATCCAGCCTGGAAAGCATTGAATCAACTGCAAGAGGGACATGAGAGTAAGGGGGGGGGGGGAAGGGGGGAAGGTTCCCTCCAGTTAACGTGAGTGAATGGCCAACAACACACAAGTGAATCACAGTTTGCCAAAGTCTTTCCCCTGCCCTCTGTGGTAGAGGCCACTCCCAGTGAAGCACAGATGAGGTCAGAGATATTAGGCATAATTCTAAGTGTAGCGGCCCAGAGGTAAGATAGTTTAGGCCTCGTGTGTCCTCAGAGACTCCGTCCTCTCCCCTTCCTACCCCTTCTTTCTCTCCCTTCCCCTCCTTGGCTGTATTTCAACTCTGAGACTCCAGTCTGAGGTCGAGTCCCAGGGGCTTGGGCTTGGTGCGTTTTGTTGTGAAAAGATGTATTCTCCTGGACCTCTTCAAATAAAGTATTGGAGAAAGCCCCAGAGGTGTGTGATTGTGTCTTGGACAGTAGGACAAATTCTGCTGTGTTCTCCCTGGCCAGCACCATCAGCTCTGGGGGTAGGGTTCGGGCAGAAGGGGAGCGGGGGTGGGGGCAGGCGGTAGCCACTCTGAGAGTGCCGCTCTGCAAAGGATTTTACAAAGGGAATGGACTTGGAGTGTTAGGCTCAAAGCGTGGCACCCAGGACTTGGAAGAGCAGGAGGGTATTGGAGATAAGACCCAAAAGACATGATCAGAGCCGTGTGTGAGCAAAGCCGTATGGCACAGCAGGCCTGGTGGTAGGATGGAGATTAGGGCAGAACTGAGGAGCCTCAATGGAAGTAGGGGAAGGGGTGGCAGGCCTGGAACGGGGGGAAGGCAGAATTAAGGTACCTGCAGATTATGGAGCAGAGAAGATGACAGGAGTGAAAGAGTAGGCCCAAGAGCTGCGGGTCTGGGTAGAGAAACATCAGCTGTTGTGTTTGGGGGAGTAAAGTAGCTGTGAGGGCAGGACTGAGGGGATGAAATGGGTGTGGGGGGAAGTTGGAAGCCTGCTGAGCTTCTAACTGCATTATCTGCTAATGCCCCTGGCAGCAGAGCAGTGTCCCTCCCTCCCAACACTTTCGATTTTTTTAAAGAATAAGGAGATTTTCCAAACAAATTCCCCAATGCAGAGTGCTGGTGCCTCCCCACATTGGCACAGTGCGGTTCTCCCATGTCTTTAAAATACCATTGGTGTCATGGGCTAAGCGCCCTTGACTTACCCAAGCAAGCCTCTGATTTGCCTCTGTCTGTCTCCTGCTGCAATGTGTTGGCGTTTGTCTCAGCTGTGGGCTCCCAAAGCACCTGGCACGCTGAGTATGAGCTCAGGAGCCTAGGAGCTGGGCATCTCAGTATTTGCAGCCTCATCAGCTGTTGATCTAATAGTCTTGTAGCACTTTAGAGACTAAAAAAAATGTAGATCAGGGCTACTCAACACGCAGCCCATGGGCCGGACCATTTGTTTGTGGCCCACAGGTGGGAGCCAAAACAAAAAAGTAGTCAATATAATAGTCTTGTGTTGATATATGTTTTAGAAGTTAAATTCCTGGACTGTCATTGCTCATTAAAAGTGATGTCATATGGGTGAAAATCGGGTAAATATTGCATTTTATTAATATCAGCAGAACTGACTCAAACGGGGCCTGCGTGTTGTGTAGTCTTGCCTTAATCTTTGTATTCATGCCCATCAGTGTGAAAGAAGCTATTTGCATATATTTGCATGTATATGCAACCACACTGAAGTTGCGGCCCTCGGCATGTGCTGTGAGTATCATTGTGGCCTCCAGAGCTTCCAAAGTTGAGCAGCCCTGATGTAGATGGTATCGTGAGCTTTTGTGGACACAACTCACTTCAAGTGAAGAAGCTAGAGGACTTCTTCAAGAAGTGGGTTGTGCCCACAAAAGCTCATGATGCCATCTACATGTTTTGTTAGTCTCTAAGGGTATGTCTACACTACCACCCTAGTTTGAACTAGGGTGGCTAATGTAGGCATTCGAAGTTGCAAATGAAGCCCGGGATTTAAATATCTCGGGCTTCATTTGCATCTTCCCGGGTGCCGCCATTTTTAAAAGTCCCCTAGTCTGAACTCCGTGCCCGCGGCTACACGCGGCACGGAGTAGGTAGTTCGAATTAAGTTCTCTAATTCGAACTACCGGTACACCTCGTTCCACGAGGAGTAATGGTAGTTCGAATTAGAGAACCTAATTCGAACTACCTACTCCGTGCCACATGTCGCTGTGGGCACGGAGTTCAGACTAGGGGACTTTTAAAAATGGCGGTGCCCGGGAAGATGCAAATGAAGCCCGAGATATTTAAATCCCGGGCTTCATTTGCAACTTCGAATGCCTACATTAGCCACCCTAGTTCGAACTATGGTGGTAGTGTAGACATACCCTAACGTGCTGAAAGACTATTTGTTGTCCAGGAAGGAAATGCTGAGTGTTGTGGCTTGAGCCTGACAATGGGGGAACTTTTGAATGATAGGTGGTTGGTATGGCTGCCTTCAGGCGAGAGTACAGACGGGAGTGGGGGGTTCCCAAAAAATGACCCATCGATGACGTGTTGGTGGCTGGCAGAGAGCTGGCTGGGCATGTGCCTCCGCCTTGTTTCTTGTAGTAAAAGTGCATTGAATACTTTAAAAATAATGAATAGTCCAGTGGCACCTTGGGGTACGTCTACACAGCAGCATTATTTTCGGAATAACCAACGTTATTTTGAGATAACAAAATGCATGTCTACCCGCCAAGCCATTGTTTTGAAATAATGGCGAGCTCCTTACTCCAACTTCTGTAACCCTCATTTTACGAGGAGGAAGGGAAGCAATTGATGTAGCTGAAGATGTATATCTTAATTCGAGTTTTGCCCTGCTGTGTAGACGTGCCCTTAGAGATTAACAAAAATATAGTTTCATGAGCTTTTGTGGGCAAAATCCACTTTTTCAGATGAGCTGGAAGCTGGAATGGAATAATATGAACCCAGAATTTATACCAGAAAAGGAAGGGAAGAAAAAAAATTACCTGTCAATGGTAATGCTGGTACTTATGAGGCTAATTGAATGGACTGGCATTGTCCCATACTTAGCTTTTGCTGTAAATGAGGTGTTAAATGCACGGCAAGCTTGCTTTATACTTTGACATTGTTAGTTTTTTCTGGGAGCAGTGGCAGTGGCCAATGTTGCCTCTAATTTTTTCCATCCATGCACAGAAAAAAATTTGTTCTGTGCACCAAGGCATAGGGGATGTGTACTACCGATTGAAACACATGCTGCCAGCTGCAGGAGTTCTGCTTGTCAGCTGGGCAGTATTTGAATCTCTCCTGGGTGGCTGCCCAAGTGCACAGCTTACAGGGAGCACTGACTGTGGCTACCAGAGGAGTGTTAGGTTCTTAGCCTTTGGGTAACCAAAAGCAGTGGAATGGAAGGGGGTCTGCAGGATCATGAACAGGAGGGCAAGGCAAGGAAAAGAGGGAGCAAATGGAGCGGGGGGGTCTGTGAAATAGCATGGTGGGGTGGATTCTGGTAGAGGGCTGCTGTGTCGTGTTGGGGTGAGGGAAACTGTAGCTGCGACTGGTTATGCCCTGAAGCTGAGGGGGTGCTTCTTTAGCTCATCTGCTGTGACCTAAGGACCTAGGTCTTGCCCCCAGGTTCCTACCTGCATTGGCAAGTCAGGCTGGGGGATGCTGAGACCTGCTGCTGCCCTGGACAAGAAGGCTGCTCCTAACACAGTTCTGTAATAGAGGAGTTGGGGGCCTTTCAATTAACCCTAAGAGCTCCCCAGTGCAGGGAGCATGAATCACCATTTCATGCTTCACCAGAGGCCCCACTCTGCAGAAAGCACTTTTTCCCCAGCTCTGGATGCCCCCTCAGAGCAAGAGAACCCAAGGCGACATGTTGGTGATAGAGAGCTACAGACAGAATCTCTTCCTGTTGAGCTACATCCTAGAACCTTTTTTGAGTTGGGGGGCACTAACCCACAGAAAAATCAGTTGGGGGGCCACACAAAAGCAAGAAGAAAAAAACCCCAAAAAACTAAAACCACCCCCCTGCCCAAAACCTCCACCTCACTGACATGGCCTGCAACTGAGAAGAAGGACACTGCCCACATTCCCCTCGCATGCCAGAGCCTAAAACGTAGATTTTTGTGCCCTTCCCAGACTCTGGGGTGGGGCCAAAACTGAGAGGGGGGTCAGTGTGGGGGAGGGAGGGCTGCTGGGAAGCAGGCTTGAAGTGTGGGGCTAGGCTGGTGGGATGGTGCAGGAACAGAATGAAGGTGGGGGTCTGGGTGGGAAGGGGGGGTGCGAGATCTGGGGGGGGGTGTGTGCCGGAGCCCACTGGGCACAGCCCATGGGTCAGATCTGGACCTGGTTTGCCTGGCTCCAGACCACAAGGCTTGGGGCGCTCCAGATGGGAGAGATTGGTGGGGGCTGCAGGGCTGGAGAACCAGTACTGCTCCCTGATGCTGGGGAAGGGGCAAGCTGTGGGGGTTGAATTCACACAAGCTGGGGACCCCTGGGCCTTAGGGTCCCCACCCCTGTTCTAGACAATGCTGCCCTGAGCATTATAAACTCTCCTGCTCCATGGGTGATCAGAGACTTCCAGGTTTGGAGGAGCAGCACTAGCAGGAAACCATGTCACCACCAGTTTGGTCTCAAAAGACTTATTAGAGGCTCATTTGCATTGCTGCAAACATACAGCCTGGCCTGTTCAGGAAGGCACCTTTTGCTCGGGTTTTTAAGTTGTGTTGCTTGCTTCCACTCATACACACGCTCACCTGGGGAAGGGACCCCTGCTCACCCAACTCCAGCTGCATGTGTGCACATGGCGCCCACAGATATGCATCTGCATGCACACAGAGCGGTCACACAGACAGACTCCCAGGTGCCTGAGTGATGGATGCCATTGTGACCAGCATCAGGGTATGGAACATTGGGAACTTTAGCACTAAAAGCACTGGCTTCTGCAGCCTGAACTAAAGAGTCAGGCTCTGGAGATGGGGGCTAGATCTGACTCCCATCCAGTGTGGGTAAATCACGGAGGGGGCTTCTTGATTTACATGGGGCTTTCCTGGCGCATGTGCAAGCACACACACACACACACACACACACACACATGACATTCCATAAGCACACGCTTGGCAACAGACACACACACACACAAACATGCTGTGACACACCACCACATGGTCACCTACACGCAGTCCATCAGGTAACAGGAAGACTAAAATACAACCAGTTTTATTGTCCAGGTTTCACAATAGCGCTGACAGCAGCAGGCACTGCCGTGTGTCAGGGTTTCATTTTAGGCACAAGACTTATAATAAAAAAAGTTTGGGTTTTTTTTTTTTTTTTTTTTTTTTTTGCTTTTTACAAGAAGAAAATCTCAAAGCTTCCCTGCCTGCCCCCTCCCAGACTGAGTCTCCCCACCCCTTGTCATGAGTGAAAGCACAATTCAGGCTGTGCACACATAAGCTCCTACCAGCATCCCGGAGATTTTTGGCTAAGACATTAAATTACCCCTCCCCCCCCCAAGACTATTCCAATTTTTCTTTACTATCATGTCTCATCTTCATGTTTTGAAAATATAAATAGGTGCAGGGAACCCTGGTGCCCTGCACGGTCCCCCAGAAAGAGCGTGCCATCACAGGATGGGAGCTGCTTTGCCAAGGGGCCTGGGGAGACTCGGCATTTAGGAACCAGCAGCGGGAGAGAGGGGAGGAGCCAAAACCAAGAGGCATCTGGGCCCAGATTTTTAGCTTTCCTCCCCCCCCCCCCGTCCATCTCTCTCACTCCCCCCACTTTACTTGCCCCTCTCATACATTCAGCAACACTTCACAACTACAGACTGCCCCCCTCCCCCCTCCCGCCGTACTGCAGCAGTGGAAGGATTCTTTAAAATAAAACAAAGGTGGCGTCCACCCCAGCGATTAAATAACAGAAATAATTACATTGTTCGTGGATAAAATCAGGAAAAAATAATCTTCTTTATTATTTAACTTAACCCCCCGCTGCCCTCTGCAACCCTCCCACCCCTTCCCCAAAGGCACAAAGGTGTTTGGAACCGGACGGTTAGTAAAAATGCTGGAATCGAATTCACGGTGCTTTGGTGTGCTGAAGTTGGTTTGTTTTTGAGATATATACACAAAGGTGGAGTTTTTCTTTAATATATTTTTTTCCTTATATGACAAAAAGCAACAACATCAAGAAGAAGACACTGACTCTGCTAATATAATTTTGGTAAAAATCTCTTGCTCCCCTCTCTAATGGGTGGGTGTCTGTGCCTCTCTGCCATTGGTTCTCGACCGATTCTTTGGGCTCCTCTTGTGTAGTCTGCGTTTGTAGATGGCGGCTGTGGGAGGAGGAGGAGAAGAAAAGGCAGCTTGTTACTGGGAGAACGTTACAGAGCCCCTGCTTGTCTTTAGCTGGCTCACCCCAGGCCTCAGCTCCCTGGAAAAACACAGCAGGGGCTTCTATGCAAGCTCTGCCTCTGACCATCCGGGCAGAGTGTGCTGTGGCGCCAGCCTGCTCGCCACCAGACAATCAGGCCTTCTCTTGCCTCTGGCGCTCCGGGACCAGAGAAATCAGTGGAGCTTTTTCAGTGCACTTTGTGATGGCTCCTGTCCCCCCGCAAACACTGAATTTAAAGAGAGTGAGGTGCCTCCTGGAAACCTGTTGAAAAGCATCCTATTCAGAGACAACTGTGCTGCTATCTGTCCAATATGCTGTGTATTTCTTCCCTCTCCTTGTGAGCAGACAAGCATAGAGGCAGCCAGTGCAGCCCAGACCACTGGCCCAGCAAGGAATGAGACCGCCCCCAGAAGTACCCATAATGCACCCAAAGACTTTGCTTAGGGAGACAGGAGCTCTAGGATCTGTCCATTGCACAACTGCACTATGTGGCACATCCCTTCCCCTATCTGTGCCTCAGTCTTCCCATCTGTAAAATGAGGATAATTCCAACTTAACCCATGGGGTGGAGTAGGGGAGACTTTGAGCACTTCTGATGGAAGAGGCTAGAAGAGGAAAATGAATTAGTGTTACATATAGTGGGAGAGTTTCTTCCCGCCCCCGGCAGTGATCTCATTTATCACAGGGGCAGATGCCCGTGAATACATCTCACAGAGTGGTGCCTCCCCACCTGCGTGTGGGGCCTTCTACTCAGGATATCTCAACAAGTTGCCGTGGGGGCAAATATGACATCAGTGGGGAATGAGCAGTGAGCACAGATGGGCTAGTGAGGAACAAAGACCTTCCTTTCATGCATCTGTTCCTAAGTTCAGACCCTTCCTCTTGGCTTGATTGGCACAAGCGGTGGACAAGCGCCTATGGGCCTTAGGAACATGGTGCAACATGTGCAGTGCAGAACAGAGCCAGGAGCCAAGACTGACTAATGCAGTGTTTACCTGCAGTTGTATTTCACTATCTCCTGGTCCATTCCCCGCCCTCCACCCCCACCCCTGGACTATTTATTTCCCCTTGCTTCTGAATTCAGTAGCAACTTTATTTAGCCACACATCGATTTTCCTTGGAGTCACCCAACTAGATCACAACTGAGGGAGGCAGCTGAGTTGTTCTGATTAAAATTATTTGGTTTTTGCAGGCTTTAGATCAGATTAAACCCAGGCTCAGATTAGCCAGTGAATCAGGGGTCCTGTAGCACCTGGGGAGGGGACTGAACAGAATGGCTTGGGCATGCTTCCTTGGATGTGTTGGTTGCTGTTGTTTAGATGCTTGGGAGGGGACAAGCCAGGAGAAGAGGGGACGTAGACCCCTGGTTGCCTGGCTCTTGGACTAACCCTTCCTTGAAATTTTATGTTTCCTGCTTCTGTTCAGAGCTTCACTGCGGGAGTGGGACGCACAGGGACCACGCTGGGTAGACAGGCCTAAACTGAGTCTCAGTGAGTTCTTAGGGTGCCCTTTAAGGAGAGCTCTCACCATGCTCTCATTCCTCACTCCCCGCAGATATTGCCAGAACAAATCATTTAATCTTCTTCCCTCGACCCCCGCCATGTGCAGATTTCTTCCTCCAGGGGAGTCCTGGTAGATCCATTTTAGCTGTTTCTCCTCCCCTCCCCATGAGGTGTTCCCCATCTTCCTCGACAGCTATAAGGATCCCTGGGCTCAAAGAAGCCAGCACATTTTGACTAGGCAGAAGCTTTCAGGCCATTGGCAGCTGCACTGACTTGGAAGAGTCAAGGCTATGTTTCCAGCTGGTCCCCGCAGTCCAGACCCACCCAGGAGATGTCAGCACCAATAATCCTGGTAACGCAGGAATTTTAAGTGGAACAAAGAACAATCTTGACTTTCTGGCACTAGTGGCCCTTTCCACTAGTCTGGGTCACAACAAACCTGTATCTTCTGTGGGTGGGAGAGTGGGTGGAGGACTCCCCTGTTTTGGAGCCATAGATATCTCCCTTCCTCCTGCACTTTGGCTCTCCACCATCCCACCTCTTTGCTCCATGTCCTTCAAGTCCCTCCAGACAAAAAGAAATGGAGGCATATCCTTCCAGAAGCCATCAGTCCTACATCTGGGCGGGGGGTTAGGTAAAGTTGCCCTCTCCCTGGTTGGGCTGCCTCTACAGGTCTCTAGTCCCATCTGGTGCTGAACTCTTTTGAATTCAGGCCCCACCAATGGCAGTGCAAAGATGGCAGCTGCCCCGGGGCCTCAGAGATTTAAAAGGGCCCGGGGCTCCCAGCCACCACTATAGAAGCAATGGCAGTGGCCAGAGCCCCAAGCCCTTTAAATTGCTGTTGGAGCACTGGGCAGCATGCACTGGGCAGTGCTGAAGGGCTGACTTGGGGAGGCAAGCACCCAGCCACGCCTCTTTTGCCCAAGGCCCCACCCCTTGCGGGGGTCTAGAGCTATCCCCTCCCACCTCTCCCAAAGCCCAGCAAAGTCTGTCGGCCGCCCTGCCCTGCATTGTATAGTGTGGATTGTTTCCAGGAATCCATCCATGGACTCCCAGAGATTGGCCCTGGGCCAAGTGTCATGCGGGAGACGCAGAGGGCCATGGTGCAAAGAGCAGGCAGGGAGAACAATACGTACGATCTATGCAGGCTATCCGTGGTTCCTCCCAGTGGCCATTGGGCTGGCACCGAATTGTGGGCACATGGCGTTGTACATAGCCCTGGTTACACTGGTACCGCACCATGGAATTTATTTCATATCGGTCCTTCTTCCTTCCAAAGGTCCTGGCGTTCTCGACCACAGGTGGGTCCCCACAGGCAACTGACATAGGCAAGCAAGACAATGAGCAACTGGAGGCTTCAACCTCAAGGTGCCCCTGCTAGGCAATGGGCCAAAGCGGGCTGTACACCAAGCAGCTCGAGTCTAACCATGCTGCTCACATTCACACACTCTCTCTAGAATAAGAACCATTAAACTACAGCTCCCTGGTGCAGTTTCTCCCAGAGTATCCCAAAGTGTGTTACAGGCTGTACATAAAAGGACTGCTTCACCTACCACTGAAACGCAGTCCTTTCTGGGTGGGAAAGGGGCAGCTGCATATACAGGGACCATTTCTCACCCCACCAGGAATAGGCTGACTGGCTAGTGTGCTGCTCACTTCTTCTGTGCTGCATGGGGTGAAGTCTGAGCTGCTCCACGCAGAGCATGAGTGGTGGGAACCCTGAGTGTGTATTATCTCGGAGACACAGATAAAGCATCAGCCTGTCTGATTCACTGCAGCCACAGCAGAGGCCTCCGCGCTGCTCGGCTGATGAGCACACCTGGCTGCAGTGCAAAGCGCATGGCCATCTACCTGCGGATGCCTTGGATCCAGACAGGGAAGGGGATTCTACACGGGAGCTCTGTTGGGCATCTATTACATGCCAGCACTTGATGCCAGTGTTGCTAAGTGCCTGCCCTCGCCTAGGCCTGGCTTGCTGTATTGCCACATCTGTCAGCCAGACGTGGGGGCCACAGAAGCAGCAAACAAAGGAGGGATCATTTTCTTTGTTTGGGGGGCTAGAGATGGAGGCACTAAATAAAAACCAGTTAATTACAAACCAAACTCCTTTTCAGATTCCTCTGTGGTTACTTCTGTCTTGGAAATTTAATCGGGGGGATATTGAAATTCTGCGACAGGCTGGGAAACTTAGCAACAACCTTCCAAAGGGTTTCATCCCTCCCCTCTGGAAAGACAGGGCCATAGTGAGGGTCAGGCACAAGGAAGTGGCTGTCAGGAAGGCTTTTGTTGTTTCTGTGCCATTGGGGGTCTGGGTAGATGGGAGTCGATGGCTTGAAGAAGAAAGTGAGCTAGGAAAGGGCACTTCCCACGCTCCATCATCTTCCTGCAGTCACACCACCTCTGCAGCTTGATCCAGGGCTGGATGTGATCAATGCTTGGACAGGAGACCTCCAAGGTGTGTCAAAAGACCAATGAGAGTGACCCAGAATCAGCATGGACTCAAACACCCCAATGCAGGGCTGGGGAGTACGAAGTCACTAGCAACTCTAGACAATGGTGTACTGTAGAGATGGGTGGGTGTCTCAGTAGACGGTGCTCTCCATCCTCAGGCAGTCTGGACTCCAATGGCCTTAAGTTTTGCACAATGCCAAGGGATGTGGTGCTGCTGGAAATACCATCATACCACATAAAGCCAAGGTCCTGACTGTGAGTGTTTATTAAAAATTTTACAGCACTTTTCTTCAAGACTTGAGAGGTGTTGGTACTGGGGATCCTGGTCAAATCCTAAATCTGCTTCCATAAATCCATTTTGCTGTTTCAAATCCACGTGGAATGTGTCTCCATTTCATGTACTAATCTCTTAAGCAGGGTCACTGTGCAAAAATTAAGGTTCTCCTGGGTTCTGCCCAAGGAATGGGTGAAGTTTCCTGGGTTCACAGCCAGGTGTTTACTCTTGTTAGAGCCAAGGGATAACTAAAATGTGGTCCACCAAGTCCTGCAGTGCCTCTGTGAACTCCATGGAGAGTAAATATCCCAGCCTGCAATGTTCCATCTTTATCAAAGCAGAAGTCAGAAGGCCTTCCAGGCCTAGTCATCTTGTAGGCTGCCCCTACGTATCAAGGAGGAAGGGCTTTGCTAAGTACTCTACTGAAGCCCTTTACATCCTGGCAAGATGCCGATGAAACCCTTGGTAGGGCAAAATTTAGCTGCTCTTGTGCTACAGATTTAAGAGCTGCAGCCTAAGCCTGAATATGGACCCGCACCCAAAAACAAGGAGTACCATATCTCACCTGTTCCTTTCTTGCACGTGAAAGGGAGGTGATAGTTGCATGGGACATCGTTCCACTCGCCTTGCTCATGCCAGATCATCACCACACAGTCCTCTCCTGCCGCAAAGAAGTTGTCGGGCTGGTTGGGCCTCCAGTTCTCATATTGCTGTGAAGAGATGAGAAGCCCTTCCTCTAAGTTACAGAGACATTTTCCTTATTCTCTTCAGCTCTCCCTTTCTCTTTCGGTCTCTCTCCCTTTCTGCTATTTTCCTTCTGCTTTTTTTTATTCACTCTTCCCTGCTTCTGACTATTCTCTCTCTTCCTCCTGCACCTGTCCCTCTCCTCAAAGGGAATAATTTTTAGTATTTGTATCATAGTACTGCCTGGGAGCCCAGACCCCATTGTATTAGATACTGTGCAAACACTGAACAACAGGATGGTCCCAGTGTTCCCTATAAGCTGTGTGCTTAAGCAGCCACCCAGAAGAAATTCAAATGCTACCCAGCTGATTAGCAGAACACCCACAGCTGGCAGCATGTGTTTCTATGGGTGGTGCATATTTGCACATGTCTCGGTGCATCTAACACAATTTATTCTGCACATGGATGGAAAAAATTAGAAGGAACATTGGTCCCTCCCTCTGCAAAATAGCTCATAGCTGACTCCAATCAGTGCTTGTGCCAGCTGCCTCACTCCAATGACTCTAGCATCCAGCCCCCAGACAACAGCTTCATGTCCATACACCACATCACAAAAAGTTAAAGTGTGCATGGAGAAAGGTGGTGCTTTCCTGAAATGACTCTCAGTGAAGAAATGCCCCCATCCCCATACACAACTCACGAGGGAGTTTCCATCGGACCAGCGGAAGTCATGTTCAATGGCCCTGTCACTGAGTCCAATCCACTGGTAATCCTGTGCGTAGTCTGAAAAAGAAAGATGGAGAGAAGAGTAAGGAATGGGGAAGGGAGTTCCACCACTATTCACCTCGCCCACGCTAGTGGCAGGAGACACAACAGAGACACCCTGGGCTCTGCTAAGGATTGGAACATCATAGTGACAGGTCTGTATCATGGTTGTTTGACAAAGGGAGGCTCTGAATGATGAAGTCAGCTCAGTTAAAGGAGTGGTGGATAAATCTCCCTCAGCTAGGAACTGAGAGCACCTAAGCTGGCGGTGCCCTGGAGCAGTGTTTCTCAACCTTTTTTTATAAAGTACCCCTTAAAAAAAATATAAGTACCCCCAGCACCTACAGTTTTCAGACACACAATTTTTTTCCCACTGTTGCAACATATTTGTTTATACAACTTCATCGTAGCCGGGCGGGTGATGAAATTTTTGGGTGTAAAAAGTACAAAAATAATAAAGCGCTGTAAATCTGGAAACAAAAATTCAGTTTTCTCCAAATTTCAGTTGAGTTGATGTACCCCCCAGACTTCTCTTGAGTACCCCTACCACTGGTTCAGAAACACTGCTCTGGAGTGTCACTGTACAGGTGGCTCTAGTTTGCCTTATTAATCTCATGAAAGTCTCCTGTAGTACCCTTGCCATGGGCTGCCAGGTGGCTACTCCGACTAGAGATGTTATTATCCTAGTGTGGGTGAAGGGCAGTTCTTACTTTGTGGTCTATCACCCCTTCAGAAACAAGGATGCAGAGAGGCACAGCAAGAAGGGAAATGTTGAATCTTGGTGCCCCAAAATAAAACCCCAGTTGGGTCCAAACTGGGCCACTTTTCCCACATGCCTGCAGGCTCTCACATCTCCCTCTCTCACTAATGGGGCCAGGGAATGGCACACTGGCATTCTGGTTGGTTTTGGCAGATGGGAAGTCCCCAGGCATCCCAGACAAGACTGTGCACCACAGCAGAAGTTTCACCAGTCCTAATCCTCTTAGACTGAAACTTGGTCAGACAGAGTTCTGTTCCCCACCCTGGCTGCCTGACGATCCCACTCCAAGTCGATCCGTGGTGTATGCTCTCATCTCAGCTTTCAGCTCTCTCTCCTCCAGAAAAATGGGAGGGTTATTCCTTCCTCTCCCGGAGTGAGCAGAGTTCTCCAGCACCTCCTCACCGCACCAGCTCAGAGGAGACCAGCTCCCCCCCTGGTCTGGAGCTATTTGGAGTCCTGGGGTGCAGTCTCACTGGCTCCAGTGTAAGAAAGACGCTGCTCCCACCCCAGCGCACTCCCAGGCCTTGCTATTTCTACCAAGATTGGAGAGGTGGGAGGCAGAACAGTCAGGACTGGGCAGCCCCATGGACCAGCCCTGCAGAGTTTCCCACAGCCAGCAGGACTTTTCCCTGCCTTTCTTCCTCTCGGCCACCAAGAGCACAGTGGTACCAGTGCCGAGGGTGGGGGGGAGAAGTGCTCCCCTTGGATCCTTCTGCTGGCTGGTGTGAACTGCTCCCCACACACCCCACCTCAGAGTCCCACTCCCCCCATGCCCTGCCCATGCCAAGTTCCCCACCCCTGCTCCCATTCCCCCCATCCTGCCTCAGACTCTCACATGCCTCACCTCATCAAGCTCCCTCCCCTCCCTCAAGCCTTCAACCCACAAATGCCTCACCCCTACCAAGATCCCTCCCCACTTCAGGCCCTCTGTTCCCGGTGCCTTGCCCTCCTGCCAGCTCCCCTCCCCCACCTCAGACTCCCACTCCTTAATACCCTCCCTTTCCTTTCCCACCTATGTCACACCTTCCCACTCCCCAAAGACCTTCCTCCCAGCTATCTCCCACACTCCCCTCCCTTTCCCTCCTCCCAACAAGTCACCAGGCACCTGCCCCTCAGCAACAGCCACATCTTCCAATATCCTGCTCCCCACAAACCTCTGCATTGGTATGAACATGCCAACAGGTCCAAACATCTTGGGAAGCAGCTAATGTGGCAAAGGGATAGCAAAGTAAGTCTGTATGAGCCACAGATCTATGGAATGAACTGGGTTTGTGTTTCCCAATATGGCCCCAGATACTGACGATTCCTCCTCTCCTTTAGGTTGACAGGCCTCGATTGACAAGAACTGTGAGAGTCTGTGGAATTCACCCAGCAAGGACAGTGGACTTTTTGAGGCCTAAATAGTCAGCTTGATCTTTGCCCATCCACCCTCAGATCCTAGCCATTAACCCCAGCACTCACTGTTCACAAATTCTTGTTCTTCTGGAGTGATGATACTGCTCAGGTGGGACTGATGTTCCCTGCACCGGGTCTCAGCTTCCACCCATGTCTCTCTCTGTTCAAAGTGCTTGTAACAATGGCCCTGGAACTTGGTCCAGCCCTCATCACAATCCTCCAGGTCTGAAACACACAAGAAGGGAATGAAAGGGAACTGCATATGTCAGAGCAGAGTGCCATCCAACTCACTTCTCGGTTGACCAAGCATTCATGGAACAAAAATACACACATGGTCACACCCACTAAAGAATAAACCTTGATATTTTTGTATGTTATATTCTCCAAGGTAAAATGATCAGAAGGCAACCAAGGAATAGTTTATGGAGGGGACGTAGGCTAAAGACCCTGCAGTAGAAGTGGAGATAGGCACTATTGACAAATTTGACAGATAAATTCCTGAATACTTCAAATTCCCAATCAGGTTCCAGAACTCTACATTTGAGAAATACCCTCAAATTACACCACGTTCCCCCCCAGTGCTGTCCTGCTGATTTTGTTCACATTGGGGAGCAGCTTTCATCTTTGAAACCTGTATTTTGCTCCCCACCATCAGTGTTTATGCATCAGAGATGGGAGGGAGGGGAAGGAGAGGTCACAGTTCAGATTCAGTGGGACACAATCACTATTCTGAGTCTTCTCAGATGGAATAAGCAACCCAGTGAGATCACAGAAAAGCAACGTGGGGCAGGACTTACCATATGGGAGACAGAAAAAAACAACCGCTAAAGAAAATATTTTAAAAAAGGAGTAGGAAAAGAGCAAAAATCTATCACCCGCTTTAAGTGGTTATTGCTAGTGATTATTGAGAAATGCCATCAAAGAAAATTAAAGGCACAAAATATTTGACTTTTTATATTATGACTGAGGTCAAGGATTGAAAGGTAAAAGTCATTAAAAGGGAAGTTAGCGCCTACCCTCTTCACCTCAGAGAAGTTAGCTATTTTAATTTGTTTTAATAAGGGAGGGGTGTAGTGTCTTTTGAACAGAAATGCTAGCTCTTATGTGGAGAGGATGCGTATGGGAGATTCTCTACAAGGAATAGACACCGGGAAAGAGCATCAGATGGTAGCTGAGTCCTACATCAGGAAGTGTGGGTCCTGGAAATGAATACTTGGGGCCACAGAAACTCTGGAAACTGAGTCACAGGGCACAGGGACTATGAGACTAGCTGTCCAGGGCTTGGGGACAGAGGGGAAAAGGTAAGCGAGGGATGTAAGGTAGAAAATATAGAAAAGTAGAACCCAGTCTTTTTTAAAAATGGAAAAGCGTTGAGCAGATGCAACGGAATAAAGAAAAGATGGGATTTTGGGGAATCCTTTGTTCTCTGCCATCAACAAACTCATTCAAATACCATCTGAAAACCAAGAAGAAACAGGGACAAACACAGAAATGGCAACAGTTGGGACAGATGCTCTTGTGATGACAGAATCATAGATTCATAGGATGGGAAGGGACCTCAAGAGGTCATCGAATCCAGTCCCCTGCACTCATGGCAGGACCAAGCACCATCGAGACCTTCCCTGACAGGTGTTTGTCTAACCTGCTTTTAAACATTTCCAATGATGGAGATCCCACAACCTTCCTAGGCAATTTATTCCAGTGCTTAACCACCCTGACAGTTAGGACATTTTTCCTATCTAAGCTAAAACGATCTCCTTCAAATAGACACTTACACTGCAGACAGTTGCACTCAAATCATGGAATTATTATCTTTTTCGGTCTTTGAATTTACTATATCCTACCATCTCTTATCATGGCCTCCACTGACTAGCACCCAGAATCAGAACCGCCATGACAAGGTACAAAGCCAGAGAGGAACTGTCGCTGTGAGGAAGAGGAGATGTGATGAGCCCATAGATGAGAAAAAGGAGCATCAGTGATGTGAAAGGAAGGAAGATCTAACTGTGACAAGATGGAGATTTAGTAGCATCCTTTCAGTGGCAGAGAGAGTTCATCCATCTATCATCCTTTCTCAGCTCCATGTCCCCTCCACGTCATGGGTTTTATTTTTCCTTTTGACCATTCAACAAATCCCTCCAACCCTAGGCAAGGCAGATGTTGTATATTCCACTTTAATGAAATATACATATATATAGAAAGGGGTTGGTGGGTCCTTTGAATTCTCTTTTTTTGCTTCTTCCTTTACAGACCAAACAGACCATCTCCACTGGGTCAACCTTGGGGTGCAGGAGCTGTTCACAAACCTGGGTCACATCCACCACATCTCCAAGAGCTGGGGAGGGAGTACATAATATGCCTAAGTCTCTTTTTCTGGTTGGTTATGTCACAGCCCTTTATAAACTATCACACTCACTGATTTAGGATGGAACGCAATGCACAATCTCAATAGGACATTCTAACAGAAAACAAAAGGCTTTCTTATAAAGCAGTAACCTATGCATAAATATGTAGAGCAGCTGTCTATAAGAAGCAGGTAAAATCGAATATCATAAAGTGGCACTCACTCCAAGCTTTAACATAAGAACATAAAAATGATCATACTGGTTCAGACAAAAAGTCCATCTAATCCAGGGTCCTGTCTTCCAACAGTGACCAATGCCAGGTACCCAGAGGAAATCAACAGAACAGGTAATCATCAAGTGATCCATCTCCAATCACTCATTCCCAGCTTTCTGCAGACAGAGGTGAGGGACAAAGAGGCTAATAGCCATGGATGAATCTACTGCCCATAAATTCATCTAGTTCTTTTTTGAACCCTGTTACAGTCTTGTCCTTCACTGCATCCTCTGTCAAGGAGTTCTACAGGTTGATTGCACATTTAGAGGCATTTAAGAATGACTGACTGCGTATATGCCCATGAGAAGTGATTCTTCTGCTTTACTTTGTGGTGATTAGGCTTCAACTGGAGTATTGTGTCCAGTTCTGGGCACCACAGTTCAGGAAAGATGTGGAGAAATTGGTGAAGGTCCAGAAAAGAGCAACAAAAATTATTAAAGGTCTAGAAAACATGACCTATGATGGAAGATTGAAAGAATTGGATTTGTTTAGTTTGGAAAAGAGAAGACTGAGAGGGGATATGATAACAGCTTTCAAGTATCTAAAAGGGTGTTACAAAGAGGAAGGAAAAAATTATTCCCCTTAACCTCTGATGATAGGACAAGAAGCAATGGGCTTAAATTGCAGCAAGGGAGGTTTAGGTTGGACATTAGGAAAAACTTCCTGACTGTCAGGTTGGTTAAGCACTGAAATAAATTACTAGGGAAGTTGTGGAATCTCCACCATTGGATTTATTTTAGAACTGGTTAGATAAACATCTGTAAGGGAGATGGTTCCTGGTCCTGCCGTGAGTGCAGGTGACTGGACCTGATGACTTCTTTTGAGGTCCCTTCCAGTCCTAGTGTTCCACGATTCTATATTTCTATCTAAAATGCTACTGAGTTCATAGATGTTCTTAGGGGATAAAATAAGTTAGAGAAGGAAAAGTAGCTCATTCATTCTATCTTGGGGGTAATGCTGGATTTTAAAGGGGGGCATTTCCAGTGATATTTAGGGCAGTAGACTGCTCTCATACATTCCAAAGTAATCCAATATGAAGATAACCATTGATGTCAAGATTTCATTAATAGACAAACTGTTATGAAGAGAAGAGATTACACTAGGTTTGGGTCAAATATGGGAGTGGTGTTTCAGTACAGCCATTAGAAGCAATACTCCATATTATAGGAGATCTCTTGCTTCATCTAAGGTGGGGCTCCTATGCCAGACCAGTAGGAGATGCTAAAAATTAGGAGTGAGGTACACTGGAAGAGATAAGTGAAGGAAGCTTGAATACCACCTGCTCACAAACTCTACCCATTCTTTTCAGTTCTTCTTCTACCATTGGCTCTATCATATACTCATATTAAAAGGAGAAAGAGTGGGGGGAAGATCAAATATTGTTTCTGTTGCTCATTTGAAGGTGAATGGGTAGTATTTTTAAACCTGCTTCTCCCTGTCCCTGTAGAGAAAGGCAGGAGCATTTTTCCTCTTGGAGAAAGTGTCAAAAAAGCTAACTTTCATGGACTTGCAGTAAAATATTCTTCTTTTTTCTCCCCCAAAACAAATGATATTTGTGCACACAAGAAAATATCATTCTGATGAAAAAACAGGATATTTCATTTTTCCCTCAAGGATTCACACTGCTTGCCATTGTTGCCATGAAAATTGCATTCATTGGAAGGAAACGACACACATGTCAGGTGGAATCTGAGAAGATTCACAAGCATGAATGAAGTCCTTCATAGAAGAATCCTCACAAAGTGAAACATGGTCATTTCACATAACTCAATTCATCCATCTTTCACTGAAGTCCCAGAAGAGCAGACAAGGTTCACATGCCATAAAAATGTGCCCTATTACTACAGATGGATTATTACAGGTAGATTGGAAAGGTTTTCTTTGAGCCAAAAGCATGCTTGTGCTTATGGTAAACTGTATCAAAATATCATGTGCTTTATGCAATTTTTTTAGCAAAAACAACAAGAAGGAGAGTAATCTCTCTCTTCAAGAAAACAAGGAGACAGTGGGTTCCCTAGAAGCCCTAAAGCTGCCACTGTCTCCTAGAAGTTAAGAAGAATTTCCTGGATAAACAAGATGCTGTGATGGAAAAATAATAATCATTATAAGCAAACAGCTCTGTCTTTTTCCCAGTAAGATGTATTTTAACTGCTGTTAGGAGTTAGCTTATTGCGATGAGGGCGGGATTGGTGGGAGAACGTTGGGGGTCAGTTTTTTGTGTGGTGCAGCTGTTAGTAAAATTAGCTGAAGCTAGTAGGCCGTACCGATCTCACACAGGTCCCCTCCGTAGCTGGGAAGGCATAAGCATTTGAAAGAGTCGATGCCATCAGCGCAGGTAGCTCCATTCAGACAGGGGCTTGAGTGGCACTCATCAATGTCTGCAAGAAATCAAGGGCTGCCATTAGGACTCCGGGCAGGGAACTCCACCAACAGGAGAACTTGTTTGTTTACTTGTTCAGCAGGGAGCATCCATGGTTTTGGGAGAGCTCAAGCTTGGGTTACGGGATAACTTTTAAAACTACTGCTGCTGCTGCTACTGCTGAAGAAAAGAAAGCTAAAAGCCCAACCCACCCTAAAAGGCTGACATTTTTCACTCAAATTTCTGTCACTTGATGGCTGGAGAATACTATGGAGATATCAGGACAACATCAGCGGAGATCGGAGGGATGACTTTCAATGTATTCTGCTCAGTATCTTTTGATGTCAGTTGTGTCTCTTCCTTGTCCATCTTTTCTGCTTAACTTGTGTCTCAGCCTCCATAAGCTAATGTCTAAAAGTCAGACATTGGACTTCTCTTAAACAAGAGAAACATCCTCAAACATGGCACAATACTTCCTTCTCCCTCCTGGACTCCTCATTTTTTACTTCTTCTAACCATAGTCCAGATGTCATTCTTGATCCTGAACTCCCAGGGCTAACTCCTCACCTGTTCCATAGAACAGTGGGTTGCAGGGGTTATTTCTTTGGCAAGAAATGCTGGAATGCCATATGTTCCAACCCTGGCCCTGCCATGCACCTGGCCCTGCTTGCTAGTGATGGGGCAGGAGTAAAGCCAGCTCTGGCAGCTTTTCTCCATACTGCAGGAACTGCCAGCTGCCCATTTAGGACAGTTTTATGGACCCTTTCTACTGCTCCATTGGTACAAAGAGGCCTTTGGGTGGATCCAGATTTGGTCCCAAGTCTCATAGTTTGTCAGTTACCCCCAGTATGGACAGTACATGTCAGTACTGTAATGGCTTGCCTAGCCCCCACCAATTCAGGGAGGGAAAGAAAGTAGCTTGGATCAATTGGTTGTTATGTTCAGAATGATACCACAATGAACAGTCTGGATCTATATGCCACAAAATACAATCTTCTATATTTTTTTCTTAATATCTCTCCAGTCTGAAACTTAATCCTATTCCTCAGTGAATCTTGAAATCAGACAGAAGAAACAAGTTAATTAGAATGAAAGGGCTGCAGAGATGAAGTCAGCTCAAGAAACCGTAGCCAAGCTCCAATGAGTAAGAATGTAATTGTGTCCAAATGCATACAGAAAAGCTTGTAGGCTAAAAACAGTCGTTTCTGGTTAGCTCCTTTAGTGAGACTATTCTTTTTTTTTCAAAGTCTTGCTCCTCAAACACCGAAGTACTGGAATGTCTTAAAGATGCTGACTTTAACAGAAGTCATCTGCCTGACACCACACGTCAGTGCTAGAGGGGTTAGTGGGAAAACAGACTAAGAGAAGATGAATCACAGAAGGGCGTGGAGATGGCCATCATGGTGCAGAACAACAATCCATCAAGTTCAATATTCTGTCTTCTGCCACATTGGATCAGATTAATGGTTTGTCTAGTCCAATATCCTCTCTGCTGCCATACCAGAGCAGAACAGCAATCCATCTAATCAAGTATTTTGTCTTCAGCCATAAGAAAACAGACAAACGTTTTAACTTTGCTATTGTCTAGTCAGATACTTCAGAGAAAAATTGACTCTTTTAGCACATTGAATTGTAAAATATTACTAGGGAGCTGCATCCTCTACTCTCTATGCTTGCCTACTCCCCTCTCTCTGGCCGCTTTTGCTTTGCTGAGAGAGCCTGTTGATGCTGATGATGTGATGATGTTATTCTGTTGCTCAGCAGGAACATTCTGTCATCTGGCAGGAAAAACTTTTTTGTATATATAGAGAGAAATGATGGGCGGCAAGTCTTCCTGGCACCAGCTGGTAGTCAGTTTGCACTTAAAGATTGAGAGCCCTTGTTATTTGTATCCTAATTTGTGGGCCTGGGGGGTATTGCAAATATTCTGCAAATGGCTTATGAAACATTTAAACTAGTTTTGCACTTGGCTGCTTCTCTGGACTGTTCACTGAAATACTAATTCATCTTTTGTGAGCTATTATTTTTAGTGTAATGTGAGGGAAGGGAAATGCCCAGCTTTCAACAACACTAATAAGCATTTTGGGACTTTCCAGAACAAAAAAGGAATGATTTTGTAGAAAAGAAAGGATGAGTCAGGTTGATAACTTATGGGCTCACGTCTTTGGATCCTAAAAGATTTAAAACACAAAAGGGAAACTGAAATGTGTTGAGAGGAGATTAAAATCCCAGTACACACCAAATTTCCCAGGAACAGTAGCAGCAGGAGTTGATGCCAATTACAGTGGTCACCACCTGAACAAGTAAGGGAAGGTTCTCCTTTGTCCATTAGCTTCTATTAAGTGGAAAGCCACACTGTAGAAATGGAAATAAAGCATGTACAGGAGCTAAAGCAGAATGTTTAGCAAGGAGTTGCAATGGGCTCTTCATTTATGTTCAGTGAGAAGGATTAACGTTTTATGCACCCAAGATCACTTTCAGACACAGCTGATCTGCAGTGGTCCCACCTGGAGGAAGAAGGGCAGCAGATATACACGTGGGCTAGTGCACTGCATCAAATCTCAAATCAGGAAATAACATCAGAGCAGAACTTGCTGTTGTGCTTGTATATAATATGCACTGTACATATTATATATGCTATATGGATACTCAATATATATATCTAAACCCCCATATATTGTTTTATATATATATATATATATAGACACACAGGGTATATTTTAACAGTGTTGGTAAAAATAACAAGAACATTCAGACATATGAAATGCATGCTGCAAATATTTTGAAAGCTGACATTTAAAACACATGACAATAATAAATATTGAACTAGCCATTTAGCATGTTAGCTCTTTGAGGCAGGGACTGTGCCTTTGTCTATATTTAGAAACCATCTTGTCTCAGCAGTTACCAGTATCTATAGAGTCTCCCATGGGTCAAGACATATGGAGTTGGTGTGGCTGAGTTTCTCTTCACCCTGGTGGTATTTGGGTTTTAGAGATGTTTTAGAACAATAAATAATATCACCTGCTTGCATCAAACATAATATAGTCCCTAGAGACACTGGAGAATAGATCTATGATATGTATGTTCTGGAGCCGGAGCTTTACTTGAGAAGGAAACTTAAGTAAAAGAAATGTTAAACCATTCAAACACGTAATGCTTAGCATTTTACTGTTATCCCTTTAGCTGCCTCAAGTATATATGGGTATGTCTACACTACCACCCTAGTTCGAACTAGGGTGGCTAAGGTAGGCATTCGAAGTTGCAAATGAAGCCCGGGATTTAAATATCCCGGGCTTCATTTGCATCTTGCCGGGCGGGCGCCATTTTAAAATCCCCTTAGGTCGAACTCCGTGCCCGCGGCTACACGCGGCACGGAGTTCGACCTAAGGGGATTTAAAAATGGCGCCCGCCCGGCAAGATGCAAATGAAGCCCGGGATATTTAAATCCCGGGCTTCATTTGCAACTTCGAATGCCTACCTTAGCCACCCTAGTTCGAACTAGGGTGGTAGTGTAGACATACCCTATTACACTAGTCTCCATAGTCTGGCTCACCATTCAACCCTTCATGACAGAGACTTTCAGAGTTGAGGGGAGGGTGCAGGGACCCTTCAGCAGCCAGCAGCTGTGTCATATATCTTAACACTGAAGGAATTTACAAAGCTACTGTAATTCAATATTTGTTATTTTATGTAAATTTGCCTAAAATGCATGTTTGTTTTCTCATGACTCCCTCGCTAGTCACCCGGCATTGCTGGTCTTAATAAGGACAGGAAGAAAAGATGACTATTATTTTAGGGCTAACAATGTACTTGGGGTGGTACAAAACAGATTGCGAAAGCCCCTGCTTTGAAGAGCTTCCAGTCTAACAGAAAGACAGAAGATGGCATGTTCTGGGGAGCTGAGAACAGAAATCATGTTTGAAACATTAACTCACTTCTGGAGGACATCAAGAAAATAAGGAGTCTTTTGAAGATGATTTATACTTATGTTGGTATCATCAGAACATTAAAAAAGACCATTCAAATGTCTTGTCACAACATGAGGTTTCTAGTTGATGTATTCTTAAAGGGACTAGCATTGTATGCCTCACTTTTACAAAAAATGTTTTCATGATTAAAAAAAAATGAAAATAGGGTGTCCTATTTAATAAATATAAACTGTTGATTGACGAAAGCAAGGTGGTAGCAGGATTGCACTAGATCAAGGGTGGCCAACCCGTTACAGGCAAAAGGCCAAAATTGTTGTACATATAGTGCAAAGAGACGGGGGGAAAATGTTGTCAATTAAAAAAAAAAAAAAAAAAAAAAAGTAAAGTAAAGCCCCAGCCGCATTCAGTCGAGCAAAAAAGGACATTGCCACACTGCCCCTTTAAAAAAACCTCAGATTGGCTTTTTGGCCACATCATGCTCCCATCGGCACCATTTTGCTTCGCCGCGCCAGACAACTCCCCAGAGAGCTCAGGGAATCGGGGGCCATTTCTAGGGGCGCAGGGGGAGGCTTCGCGAGCTGCAATTTAAGGGGGGAGAAGAGCCACATGCGGCTCGCGAATTGGCCACACCTGCACTAGATGCTTCATTTAGGCAAATACAAAATAGCTTCACCAGCTTGTTATCCCCTTCCTAAGTTCCAGTGTTCCCAGATACATATTGCATTTACTCCTACTCTAGTCACCTAGTATTAGATGCAACAAAGATCTTCCCATGCAGTCTTGCAAACTTAAACACAGTAGCACTGTATCAGGACATAAGAACCAGGAAGAGAAACCCTTTATAAACAAAAGTGAAACTAACCATTTTATATAATTACAAACATGACCAAACGGCATAAGTGATGAAAAAATACATTTGGGCTGCGTCTAGACTGGCAAGTTTTTCCGCAAAAGCAGCTGCTTTTGTGGAAAAACTTGCCAGCTGTCTACACTGGCCACTTGAATTTGAGCAAGAACACTGAAGATCTAATGTATGATCGTCAGTGTTCTTGTGCAAATACAATGACTCTCCTGTTCGGGAAAAAGCCCTCTTGCGCAAATGCTTTTGCGCAAGAGGGCCAGTGTAGACAACTGAGAACCGTTTTGCGCAAAAAAGCCCCGATGGCGAAAATGGCGATCGGGGCTTTCTTGCGCAAAACCGCGTCTAGATTGGCACGGACGCTTTTCCGCAAAAAATGATTTTGCGCAAAAGCGTCCGTGCCAATCTAGATGCTCTTTTCCGCAAATGCTTTTAACGGAAAAACTTTTCCGTTAAAAGCATTTGCGGAAAATCATGCCAGTCTAGACGTAGCCTAAGAGTTTCAGAACCATTTCCCTTTTAAATATCTAAAAACTTACCGGCAGTAAAAGTAGTATGGATTTTTAAAAAATACAATATATTGTTTTATTAAAAAGGCAGCCTTTATCACTGACAGATTTGAATATTGATTAAATAAGTTTTGTTTTATATTTAAAACATTCACTGATGAGGGACAGCATGCAAGGAAGGATGTGAAGCATCACTTAAACACTGAAAAAATTCCTATTGCCATCTTGGGTTTCCAGGTAACCTGTCTGGAAATACAATCTGACATCCAAGTCTTGACCCCATTCTGCAGGTTGAGTAGCAAGACATTTTCAAAGTGTACAACAACACTAACCTGTGTTTATGGGATTTTCTGATGTATGTGAATCACTAAATAGGGACTCAAAGGACCAACTAAATAATAATTTTTAGAGAAAATCTTTTCAGAAGTCATAGCTTCTGCTTTCCAGGAATTCCTGGGAATATGATAAATCCTGATCTTGTGGGTTAAGCAGGGAAGAATGTTCCGAAGTCCGTAAAGTGGCACCTAAAAGATAACTCCATTCACACTTTATCTCTCCCGATCAAAGAAGAGAAGAAGCAGCTGGAGAAAACAATTATCTTAGATGTGAGAGATAAGTAATGGCTAGTGGCAAGAGCACAACCGAATAGTGACTTTGACAGCAGATGGAAAGAGTATAGTTCTCTGACTTAAGCCACAGAAATATATATCAAATAATGAAATTTCAGCCTCAGGGTACAGAGGAGGAGAAAATAACCTGCCACAACACAAAACATATTCTATTAAACTACAAAATGCAGACACTTATCAGGAAAACAAGTTTATCTTGCGGTGCGCCGTCTCAGGGCTACGTTTCCAAGTGATGATTTGATTACAAGCATTCAGAGCTCAGGAATCCTTGGTTCCACAATATTATGTGTGAAAGAAAACCTACTTTACCTGTACAACAGGCGATTCTTTTAGGTTGTGTCCTCAGAGTTGGTTTTCCATTAAGCAAATAAGCCTTTGGCGTCATGTCATAAAACAGCCACGAGACAGCAAATAACTGGATTGGCCAGTAAAGAGAGCTGCCAGTGCTGATATCTCAGCTGAAACTTATTAGAGCTACCTTCCTCCTTCCTAGCCCCATTCCCACATTAAATAGAATTGTATGAAGCAGTCATATGATTTTTTTAAAAAAGTTTTTCTTTTCTTGCTTTCCTTTAATCGACAAAATATATCCTTCAGGCTTTCAGGCCCTAAAGAATCCTTGCACCAACCAAGACTCCTTCAAAATCACCTAATACTGTTTAGCTGCTTTGGCTGGTTGGGCAACAGATCCAGACAGATGCAAACCTTGTGGTAAATTGCTGACATTTTAGCAAATGTCAGTTTTCGCCTCTACCTGACTGCAGTCTTTAAACCATCTGCTAATTCAAAAGATGCAAACCACAGCATTTCCAGTGAAATTCCCACACGGTATTTTTGCTAATACTTGTGTGCCCTCAGATTCTGCCAATGGTAACAGGCTTCTACACATAGTTGTCAAAAGTCTGGCTGAAGAGACCAGTGATGTGAACAACCCTTCAAATCTGAGGCTTTTGTGAGATCCTAGTCTTGAGGGCAATTATAGACTGCTGATTACTTCCATGCCACATCGACCTTAAAATTCCTTGTCTAGAAGCCTGGAAAATGCCAGCATTCCATGAGTTAATTTTCAATCCACCAGGGAACACAACTTCCACTTTGGCTTCTAATGTTGTTATCTTGGGGGAATAATATGGTATAGTAAAGGAAAGAAATTTTCATATAAAAAACCCTTGTGATCACTGAATCTACTTGAAACCCTTAGCAAGGTAAGCTTAGTAGGAATGTATATGAAAAACTAGCACTAAAGCCCCACTTCCACTAGGTCTTAGTTTGGGTTTCTTCTTGCAAGACAAACTAGATTCCATTCTGCTTTATTATCAACTAGCAGATTTACCCGGCATTGCCCTGTAATGCCAAAACAGGGCATTAATCCACGTTTCTCCATTTTATCTCTTTTCTGTAAGGTTTATTGAGAAGCAACTCTATTTCAGGTCCATCCTATTTTTCTGGCTCCTCTTTCAACATTTGCTCAGTTTTATCAGTCATGAGGTCTGTACTTGCTTTGGTGATTGTCTCCTTTCTGTTTGATTTTTTGAGAAGCAATCCCATTCCGGGTGCATCCCATTTTCCTGGCACAACCAAACTCTTACATTGCTTTAATTTATGATAAGAGGATGTTGTGTACCTAATT
Source organism: Pelochelys cantorii (assembly GCA_032595735.1). NCBI lineage: Eukaryota > Metazoa > Chordata > Testudines > Trionychidae > Pelochelys > Pelochelys cantorii. The sequence continues at coordinate 30,925,877 of CM064338.1, forward strand.
TGGTGATCCTAGCTCTAATTGTTTAGAAGGAGTTCTTGATCAATCAGAAAGACAAACAGACAAACTCTCTAAAATATATAGTAGATTATCTTTTTTTGATTCTTCTTCTGGTGCCAACAAATGTTCAGCACAGCACAAGACACAATTATCAAGACAGTGCCTGTTCCAAAGAGCTCACTTTCTAGATTAAGAAGGCAAGACACACCAGAAGAGCCAGAAGAAGGAGGCGCTGAAGGTCCATTATTAAATACCATTATTGTTATCAATAATTGCCCATTTCATTTCTCTAGCACCTCTCATCTCAAAGGATCCCAAAGCACTTTGAAGATTATCATTTTAGTTGAATTGGGCTAACCCTGCAAAACAATCTTTGTGAATATTTGTTTCATTAAAAAAATCACTTTGTTTACACATTTAGTTCTTATTTCTAGATGAAATTCACCCTTTTGTAGAGGGTTAGTACAAGAAGCAGGCATCCATTAAGTTCTGTTCTGACATAGGACTTGTGTGGGCTCTTTGCCCATGGGTGAATTTCACTCTGCATGAATATGTTGGTAAATAAGCTTTACTAGCCTAAAAGGCATGTTTTCAGCTTGAATGCTGAAATAGTCACTGAACACAGATTCTAAACCACATAACTAAACTGTCATATATATTCATTCCAACTTTTTACTGTTGATTACTTACATCAATTTTCCAATTAACAAACAAAAACAATACATTGTGACTTTTGTACGTTACCATTACAAAGCACATTTCAGATTTTGAACATGTGCAGTGAGCTATACGCAAATGAGATGCAGATCACAAACTATTCCCCAAAGAGAGTTGCCAAGAATTTTAAGCAGGTTAACATTTTGCAGTTTTTATGGGTAATTTACAGATAGAAAAAGAAGCACAATGATCAGGCCAGTTATTTCATACAGCTCATTTGCTGAGCTCTAATGTACAGCCATATAATCATTTCCCACGTCATTGCTACGCCACCAACTCTGGGGCTGACCATGGCAACAGTGAGTTAAGCCAAGACTTTAACCAGTACTCTTGCAAAAAGGGCTGCCAATTATTTAATGGCCAGGACCACAACTCCATTAGCATAGTACCAAACCCCATGGCTGGCATCCTGTAAGAACAGTGGTTCAGTAATGTCCCTCTTGAGTCCTCCATACCAACACAGTATATTTTAGCAACATGCTGGGGCTCTGCCATTAGTACTGACTCAGAAAGGAAAGTGCCTTCTATTGAGTTACCAATACCATTCCCTGCAGCACAGTGCACCTAGAACCATGCTGGGGTATCAAGATCAATACTTACTGATAGGGAGACTTGCCCCCTGCATAGTCACCCATACTGTTCCCTACACCATTGCCCCCCTACTATCATGGTGGGGAATTCAGGTCAGTTCTGAATAGTCCCCTGTATGTCAGATATTGGAATCCTTTGATTTCACTGATTCTGGAGCAAAGGGAAGAGACGACACCTCAAATGAGCTGCAGACTGTAGCGAGCCATGTAGCCTCCACAATACTATAATTTAATGAAAATAGATGCTGGCTCCTGTCACCTGTTCTCCATCATCATGTATTAAGAACCAACAAGACTGTGATTTCAGGGTTTCCTTCTTCATACGTGATCTATGTCTGGAGTTGTGTTGGTAACCTTGCAAACAAGAAGAGACTGCAGTTTCATAATCCGCCAAAGGTGTGGGCAAGGTTTGCAGAGATGATCACATGCATGGGATACACCATCAAGAAACCACCAGACAAAGTAAACATTTTATTAGTAAGTCAAAAAGAGAAGGCAGTGGGGAGAGAGCAAGAGGGCACTGAAATGTCAGAAATATAACAAGCTTGATGGTCAATTCAGATCTCAGAGACAAAATAATACTTTGTATTACCATAGCACCATTCACCTAAGAAGTGTTTTGTGAACAGAAATGAATTAAGCCTCACAACCTACCTCAGAGATAGGTAATTATTACTATTTCTATTTTATAGATGAGAAAAGTGAAGCACAGAGAGTGCCGTGATTCAGTGGCAGGTACAGAATCAGAACCCATCTCTCATGTCCAGTGCTTCTAAAAGCCCCTGCCTAACTCCAAAGCAGTTTGCACTAGTGGTATAATTGAGTTAAAGTGAGAAAATAGTTCTGGGGGGGCTGCTGATAATTTTTTTTAACCAGAAATGACTGAGTAAGTCTGGTTGCATCCATGGGTTGTACTCTCTTTCGATCTATATAGTATAACCCATGGATACATCCAAGATATATATATATATATAGAGAGAGAGAGAGAGAGAGAGAGGGGCAACCAAACACACACACACACACACACACACACACACACCACATTAAAAACTATGAGGCACAATTACTTAAAAAGAGACCCTTATTTTATACGGAGGGCATGTCCATCCTTGCATATTGCAGCCTTGACTTGGTCTAGCCTAGGCTACATTCTGTTTTGCTATCAATTTGAAACTGATCCAGCAATGGGAAGTGCCAAGGAATTCTATGTTATCCTTGACTTAGCTGTCCTTACCCTGGCAGACAGCAATAGCCAGATAAGTGATTGCTGTGGAAGAAAATTCCCAATTAATTGCTAAGGAATGACTTTTTCTGCAGTAATCTTCCAGTAGATCAGGTTAGGCAGCTTACACACTCAGCGCTGGTCTACACTAGGGAGTTATTTCAAAATTACCCCCCTCATTTAGAAATAACAAGTGGAGCTTCCACACTACCAAGCCTGTTATTTTGAAATAATAGGCTGGTTATTTTGAAATCTGTACTGCTTCTTTCCTCGGGGAATAAAGCTTATTTCAAAATTGTTATTTCGAAATAGTGTGGATAATCCAATGCTGTTATTTTGAAATAACTACTCTTTGGAAACTTGACGTTCAAATCAAGAGAAGAAAGTGGGGATGGCTAGGTCACACTCTCAGAAAACCATCATCCAGCATAGTCTGTCAAGCTCTCACATGGAACCTGCAAGGAAAACGCAAAAGAGGAAGACTTCGGACAACATGGAGAAGATCTACTGAGATTGAAGGACAACAATTGGGTACTCCTGGAGTCAGCTAGAAGTTTAGTCTCAAGACAGAGTGAAGTGGAGGAGACTTGTAGATGACCTATGCTCTACTCAGAGTACAAGTGTTTAAGACTCCCCAGAGTAATTTGAATAATTGCTTCCCAGTGCTTCCTGGGGCTCTAAGTCAAGGTAGCGTGATCACAGTAATGGAAGCTGCCTCGGATTAATTTTGGGCTATTTTGATTTTGTTATTTTGGGAGTTATTAAATCAATTTTAGTTATTTCAGAATAGTTTCCTAGTGTAGACATGCCCTCACTGTATGAATAATATTGAGCTGTTTGTAAGTTCTAGAGCAATGTATCTGTATACCAGTGAATAAGCCCACCAATGCACAGATTGAAAGAGAGTAGTGAAACAGACATATGCCAAAAGAGCTAATAAAAAGTAAGAGTTAATTTGATTTAGACCCCATCTCATGCATATTACCCTTTGGAGCCAGTCCCCACAAACAGAGGCACAAGACACAGGACATTAGGCAGAACTGCAGTTCACTTCTCTTCCTTGAAAACTTTGAAGAAATAGGTTTTCTTTCATTCCCAATGCATAACTGGGCCTGACAAACTGATGCCAAGTCACTTGCACCTTGGATGGGGATGAAGGTCCACCAAAAGATCCCTTTTGGATATGGCAAGTCCTAGCTGCCATAGGCAATGAAGTGACAAATTCTGGTGACAGAAGGGGACCCAGGCTAAGCGATGGGTGGTGAGGGATTGTCTGCCAACAGTTGCCAGTGGACAATGCAAAGGGCTAGGAACATGGGTTGGCATGTGCATGTACTGCATCCAGCTCAGAAAGCAGAAAGTTCTGATTTTCATACTGGCTTGTTTTTGACCTTGAGTGCCACAGAAGAGGCCAGGAGGTCGATGATAGCAAACCAACTGCACCCCAGCAACAGAATGAAACACAAGGCTTCCATCCATAAGTACATATAGTTTCTAGTGCTCTGGATACAGGGCATATATGTGTTGCTAAGGGTGGGAGGCTAAAGAAATAGGACCAACAATGGTGAATATTCCATGCTACAGTGCTTCTCTGCCTCTTCCTCTCATCCTCAGTTGCCAGGATGAAATTTTCCTATTGATCAGGAATGGAAAGAGCAGCTTCCTTTTTTAGGGCTTCAGAAGAACAGTGCGTCCCTGTTTTCTCTGGGCTGGAACAGCATTTAACAGTGATAGTGAAAGGGAAGTGAACTCTTCATGGTTTCCCCCCAGATCTGCTGTGCTCCTGGACATGTCCACAAATGCACTCACTTTCGGTTTTTTATCTATATATTCTCTCTCCCACCATCCTATTGCACATCCCCAAACAAGCAGAGGACAGAACTTACCTATAGCACAGTGGTCACCCATGTACCCAGGTGGGCACAAGCAGGTGATGTTTCCATCTATTTCCTGGCAGGTCCCAGCTCCACAGGGCTTCTCATCACATGTCTTGGGTGTAGCTGTAACTCACAGGAGAAAGGGATATCAGCCAAATTATACCAATGCCTTTTGCAGCTATGCAGCGTGACTACCGCTGCTGCACAATGCGGGGAGATGCCGGATGCTCACATCTCTGTGCTGCTTCACTCTCTACTTGCCATATTACTCTGCGGTTAGCTTTGGTTTAAGAGTACTTTACTTTGGCTACAGTGCCACAGAAGGTCAGAGTCAAATAATGGGGATGGATGAGGGCTGGATAATTGTAGGGCCAACAACAGCAGTTGTGCTTGTGAAGATAAAAGCAGTTGGACATTTTGTATTTCCAGGCATAACTCAATTGCTGCAGGTGTAGGAAAGGAGCCATTCCTCATATTTCCTCCATCTGCAGAACTGCACAACTGGCCTGGTGCATTATGATTGTTCCATCATAGAACCATAGAATACTAGAACTGGAAGGGTAGGACCCAGTACCATCTAGACCAGTGTTTCTGAGCCCGGCCCACGCTGCTTCCTGCGGCTCCCCTTGGCTGCAAAGGACGAAACAGAGCCAATAGGAGCCTCAAGGCTTTGTGGCCGTGGCACCGGTACATAAACAAACTGGGGCGGCCAGTTAATGTGTTTCTGAAAGTGTTTCTGTGGTACACTTTCAGAAACACTGATCTAGACCATCCCTGGTAGATGTCTATCTAACCTGCTCTTAAATATCTCCAGAGATGGAGATTCCACAACCTCCCTAGGCAATTTATTCCAGTGTTTAACCACCCTGACAGTTAGGAACTTTTTCCTAATGTCCAGCCCAAATCTCCCTTGCTGCAGTTTAAGCCCATTGCTTCTTGTCCTATCCTCAGAGACCAAGGAGAACAATTTTTCTCCCTCCTTCTTGTGACACCCTTTTAGATACCTGAAAACCGCTATCATGTCCCCTGTCAGTCTTCTCCATTGCAAACTAAACAAGCCCAATTCTTTCAGTCTTCCTTCATAGGTCATGTTCTCTAGACCGTTAATCATTCTTGTTGCTCTTCTCTGCATCCTCTCCAATTTCTCCACATCTTTCTTGAAATGTGGTGTCCAGAACTGGACACAATACTCCAGTTGAGGCCTGATCAGTGCAGAGTAGAGCAGAAGAATGACTTCTCGTGTCTTGCTCACAACACTCCTGTTAATGCATCCCCAAATCATGTTTGCTTTTTTTTGCAACAGTGCCACAATGTTGACTCATATTTAGCTTGTGGTCCACTATGACCCCTAGATCTCTTTCTGCAGTACTCCTTCCTAGACAGTCGCTTCCCATTCTGTATGTGTGAAATGGATTGTTTCTTCCTAAGTGGAGTACTTTACATTTGTCCTTATTAAACTTCATCCTATTTACCTCATTCTATTTACATCATTTGTCAGCCACTCTGAGAGGCAGTCTACTAGGCTTGAGGCCTTAATGGTGTGATCTGGTGTGGCAAATCCTACCTCCCTATAGCTTTTCCACTCAGATAAAATACTGCTTAAATACCTTTTCATTATGTTCCCTCTGCTGTACACAGAAGGGAACTTTCCACCACCTTTCTATAGAAAAAGGTTTGCTAGAAAAGCAAGAAATATTTTTAAGAATACCTTTTGCAGTGGGTTCCGGCACATTGGTGGCTTCTGGTGAAACTTGAGGCAAGATAGCAGTGGCAGTAGGTAATATCTCTAGAGTTTCTAGAACAACAGCTACTTCTGTCTCCTGTTCTGATGCCATGGGAGTAGAGAACTGTATTTCAAGCCTGGCCTCTTCAGGACCCATGGGATCTTGTGTTAATTCAATGTCTGGCATACTGGTACTAATTACAACATCTGGTACAGAGGTTTCTCCTGAAACATCTGGAAATGGGAGTCTGGGTGTTCCTGAAGAATCTTCTCTTCTCTCTTCTGGTACTGCAGGAGATTCACCACTGACCACAGCTATGCCAGACGTTTCTGTGTTAACTTCAGGTATTACAGATGTTTCACCACTAGTTTTGTAAACTGTTGATGTTTCTAAGCTAATTTCAGGCAATGCAGGTACTTTGTCACTGGTTTCGTGTACTGTAGAAGTTTCTATGCTAATTTCAGATATTGCAGATGTTTCACCACTAGTTTCATGAACTGTAGAAATTTCTATGGTAATTACAGGCAATCCAGATGTTTCACCAGTAGTTTCAGGAGCTGTAGATGTTTCTATGTTAATTTCAGGAATTCCAGATATTTCTACAGTAATTTCAGGAAATGCAGAGGTCTCTCTACCAATTTCTCCAGATGCAGAGCCATCCCCACTTGACTCAAAAATATGGGGGAGTGTGATGGCTGTTTCTCCACCTAGCTCCTGTGAAACTGTTGGTTTTGTCACAACTTCCACCAACTCAGAAGTGACCAAGGTGACTCCTGGAAGTCCTGAGGCCTCCCCACTGACTCCAGTCACTGCTGAGGATTCTCCACTTAAGTCTGTGACTCCAGAAATCTCTCCACTAAAATATGGGACTCCTGATGGCTCTCCACTGATGTCTATTGTTGCTGATGGTAACCCACTAATATCCATAACTCCAGATACTTCTCCAGATGTTTCTCTTTCCCCTGAAGGAAGTCCACTGATTTCTAATATCCCAGATGGCCCTTCTCCTACCTCTTGTGCAACAGATGTTGGGGTTACAACTTCCATTAAAGTTGTATCCACAAGAGAGATAGTGGGAAAGCCAGATGGGAGTCCACTATAATCATAAATTCCAGATGGCAGTCCACTCATTTCAGGAGCTCCAGAAACCCCACCACTGAAGTCTATTTCCCCAGAAGGATGACCACTAACATCCAAAATTCCAGACACTGTGCCTGATATATCTTCATCCCCGGAGGGCAAGCCACTGATTTCCAAAAACTTTTTTGCTTCTGCTTCCGTAATAGATGGGGTTGTCACTTCAACCAAACTGGCATTTAAAAAGGTTATGCCTGAGGGCTCTCCACTTATATCAACACCAGAAACGAAGCCACTTAGGTCTACAAGACCGCTTAAATGGGTATCTCAGATGGTGCTCCACTGATATCAGGTATCCCAGAGGGTGCTCCGCTGATATCAGGTATCCCAGAGGGTACTCCACTGATGTCAGGTATCCCAGAGGGTGCTCCACTGATATCAGGTATCCCAGAGGGTGCTCCACTGAAATCAAATCCTGAGGGCAATCCACTGATTTTTCCACTAATGTCCCATTCAGCAGATGGTAACCCTGATAGGTCTCCTTCTCCACTGAGCCCAATTGTTCCTTTTCCTTCCATTTGCCTTCCTGCTACTGTTGTGACAACTTCCACCAAAGTCGTATCCACAAGAGAGACAGTTGGAAACCCAGATGGGAGTCCACTTACATCATATTCTCCGGATGGCAGGCCACTAGGAAGATCAACGCCAGAGACTTCTCCAGAAGGCAGCCCACTGGTTTCTGGAATTCCACTGGTTTCTTGCAGTCCAGATGTTATCTCACTAAGTTCCAGGATTCCAGAAGCAGACACGTCTTCCTCGCCAGACGGTAACCCACTGACTTCAATAATACCTGAGGGCATCCCACTTTCATCCCCTGAGGGCAGTCCAGAAGGAAGTCCACTGAAATCCAGGTCTACAGATGGCATTCCACTTTCTTCAATCCCTGAAAGCTCTCCACTAGGTTCCAATGCTCCAGAAGCTGATTCTCCAGATATCCATCCAGAAGCTGATGGTTCACCACTGGTTTCAGGTACTCCAGATGCAGATATCTCTCCTGAAGGCACTCCACTGAGAGAAGTCTCTGCACTTGGCTCCTCTGGTATTGCACTAACAGGAGGGAAAGCTGATGGACTCACTGGAGAAGAAGCAGGGGAAGGGGGGGAGGGGAGAAGAGAGCAAGAGAGCAGAGAAGAATTTAACAAATCAGTTTCAAGAAGCTTTTGAAAATTTCCTGTTTGTGCACAAAAATTGACATATACCAAAACACTCAGACTCTGAAGATCCTATACACATTCCAGATAGCTATCTCTCTCCTAAACTCTGTTAATGAGGATTTATTTCAAATAATTGTGGAAAAGTGGTTCAATTTATTGCCTCCTGTGACCGTACAATTGCAACATAAATTCCCAAAGGATAATCAGCAGAATAAAGCTAGCATTCCCAGCTACCATTAGTGAATGGAAACTGCTTCTGTTCCTGTGCATAATACACAGAAAAAACATTCTAAAGCTATCCTGCTGTTTTTGTCTCAATGTTGCTTCCAGTAAAGCTGTACCCCCTCCCTACCCTGGAAAGCCAGAAACTGAAATATGTTTCTTGACTGTTTTTTTTTCTCTTTACATGCACATCCATGTGTGTAAGGTAGTTAATGAATGCTGGACTGCTAGCACTGGTTTATTAGTGTAGGATTGGCTGATGAGTCCAATATTTTGGTTTTGACTATTTTTATTGTAAAAAGAAGTGCACTGAATCATTGTTTCAAAAAACAAGCACAATTTGAGCTCAGTTTTCCAGAACTGCATGTGGAAAAAAGCAGTACAAAACTGGCATCTGGCTTTGTGGTATCTGTATGCACATCTTCTGTATGGGCAATTTTGAAAATCCGGGCCATAATGAATGACCTGGATTTTGCTAACAGGTTTAAAAAAAAGATTCCTGTCACAAATAGAGCTGGAACAGGCAAGAGTTCTTGGTTTTATTTGCATAAAAGAGCCCTCACTTCCTTGTCTCAGAATTCCCTTTCTACATTCACATAAAGCCCCATTTGCCCTGGGTTGCCTGCATGTGAATAATGTAGTGTCTATGAACAATGCCATATTTCATTCAGTGTGATCCAAGGGAGAGATGCCTTGAGCTCCAGGCCTCAGAGATTGGCTCGGCTAAAGGTGCATGAAAGGTAAATCTGGATTACTCATCTAGAGAACGGACTCCCCCTGAAGAGACTGCTGCAGTTCAAAGCTTCCTCCTTCACCATACTACTTCCCAGCTGGATTCAGACAGGGATTCTCCTTAGTAAGGACACAGTACTTTTATTTCTGGATTGCCCTGGTCCTCCGCCAGCCTGCTGTGTTTAGACCCACCTGATAGCAAGGAAATGTCAGTTGGAAAGACTTCTGTTCCCCACTCCGTCTGATTTTCAGGTTCAGTGGTAAACTCAGTTTCCACAGTTGTCTCCTCTCCAGAGGGTACTTCCTCCAATCCAGGGATCATCTGGGGTACAATGCGCTCCTCAACAAAGAATGGGGTGACCTCTTCAACCTCTTGCAGAGATGGCAGGGCTGGAACCAAAAGATATTAAAGACAATTTCTAAGATTGCACTGGCTCTCTCAGAAGCCTGCTGCTGCTCCATAAACCATCCTGATACCATGGTGACGAGCAATATAGAGCTTTCTATAATTAAATACATGACATTTCTCATACTAGGAGATAAAAAGACTAAATTAGACTAGAGAAAATAGGGGCAGAGGAGACTTCATAGCTCATTTCCATCTCAAATTTTCTGATTTGAGAATGAAACGACTGCAGAAGTATAAGCAATATGATATTCCTGTGTGTCCTTGGGAGGAACGACTCCTTTAAGTAAACATCATAGAGTGGAACCCCTGTGTAATCATCTCCCTCATGAAATCCTTCCTCTACAGAATGCAGAGATTTCCCTGTGCTATCAGCATTGTGTGCTACGTACATGGCTCTGAAGGGTGGGTCAGTACCTCGGAAACAGAATGCCTGGTGTCTTGACAGTGGATCAGGGAATCCTGTCTGGTTGGGGTGCAAGTAGATGGTTCTCACACCAGGTTTGTCTCCCCCACAAGCAGGACGTGGGGTCACAATGGGATATCGGATGCTGCCATCAGCAAGCCAGCCAGCATGGCATCTATCCAGGCCCAGCTTCCAGGCGGCATGAAGTTGCCCAACAGAGGCCAGGGTGGCATTCTGGGTCTCACAGTATTCCTGGGCTTCTAGGAAGGTGAACTCATTTGGCTGGGTTGCAAAAAACACCTCGCCTAGGGGAAAAATTCAAGTGTGAGTCACTGACACATAGAAACTCTGGACATTTGTGCCCCTCTGCTGTACATTACACACACACACAGAGAAACACACACTCCCTAACACCAGTACTTGCTCACAGGCAGGTGAAGAACATACCCTGTAGTTTGTCTATGTAGCAGTACACGTCGTACATCTCAGAAGCTGGGCGCATTCCATACGTCCGAACGCCTGGGGAGCTGTCCTTGTCTCCTATGCATTTACTCCGTGGGTTCACAATGGGGTATCTGCCAAAACAGAAAGAAAGGGGCCTCTCTGGTGATGGTCCTGTATACACTGCAATTGAAGAATCTCAGTGGGTGTTCATACGGAAGGGAGGTAAGCAGTATTACCTGTAAGCTAAGCACTTGGGTGGCCACCCAGGCGAGTGCAGCCCAGCTGAATGGCAGAGTACCTACTTAGCATTTAAAGGTGCCTTGATGGTAATATCTGGATGTTATATTGGGCTTTTCATTAGTATGATTTGGAAACATGTTGTGGACACACAACATGGGAAAATGCGGGGAGCATGTTCCCATTACGCCGCAGACCAATATGTGGTTGACCCATGTCAGGTGCCACTGCGACTGTGTTATCACTGGATCCTGCATCCATGAGGGGCTGTGCAGCACATTTGATGTAACCCAAGTGACTCAGTTTCATGGCTGAACATTTCTTTCATGGGAATCTCGACCTGGCCTGATCTATCCTTACCTGACAGTCTGGTCCCTCAGCCAGCCGGCATCACACTGATCTAAACCAGTCTCGTAGGCAGCCTGCAGCTGTTCGGGTGTGGCAATGACAGCATTGTTATCCAGGCAGGCCTGCTGGGCTTTGGTGAAGGTGAGGGAATACCTGTCGGAGGCTGGTCGGTAATGAAACACGACACCTGTTGGGAAAGGGGAGAGAGCTGTGATGGACAGACACAGAGATCCCCATACATCCTGGATGGAAGGGCCTTCAAAACCAGCCTGGTAGGAGCTGGACCTTCTGGAGTCACGTGGATTAAAGTCGCATGTTAACAGATTTCTGCTGTTATTAAAGAGGCTATAAAGGGACGGGTTATCCTTGGGGTCTCCTCCTCCTCAACCATTGCAATGCAATGACCTCCCTTTCAGTTGTAGAAGGAAACTCACCGACCTTGGGAATCTGGTGTATCAGACAGAGGGGGTCATTCTACAACAAGATGAGGTGCCCTCAAGGCTCCCCTGCCCATTCCTGTGCCACGCAGAGGAGAGCTGCTGGCAGTGGGCAAGTAACTAGTCCTGCCATGAACTGCTAGACGCAGAAGAAAGGCTGGGAGTGCCTGAACCAGACACACCTTCCCCAGTAGAGCCAGATTCATTGCTAGATGGACAGAGGTCAGGTTTTGTCAGCTGAAGCAGTGGTGTGGCTGGCCCTGGAAGAAATGGATTGTGAGGTTTTTTGTTGTCCCTGTGACTTACCAGTGGGAGAAATGGGCTTCTTGGGAATAAGGCCACTTTCAGGAGCGGCTGTCACTGGCACAATCGCCTCTTCCATTGAGGCAGACTCTAGTTCCGGTGTGGCAGTCACCCCCATGTCCTCCTTCACAGAGCTCGCCTCCAGGGCCTCACTGGTGAAAAGAGTCTCTAAGAGCGAGGTGGTGACCTCCTCAGGAGTCACCCCTATGGCTGTGACTGCCTCTTCAGTCACGTTCTCTGCCTCAGTGAAAGCTGTCTCGGCAGTGATACCAGTGGCAAAGAGATCTGGAATCACTGTGAAGCCTTCATACAGCTCTGACGCAGTGGCTGTGAAGTTGATTGGCTCTAGAGTTGCAATGCTACCTCGGGCTTCCTCCTCGGTGACACTGTGTGAGGGAGGCATCTCTTCTTCTCTCTCAGTGACGGTCTGGATGGTGAAGTTTTCAGGGGCTAAGTCCTCATCTACAACAAGAGGCAAACGTTTCCTTTACTGACATCTCCAAGGGGCACGGGCCCAGGCTTTGGAAACAAATCTGTCTACGGACATTCAAGAGAGGGACTGGACGTGTGGATGCTCTGGTGTGAGACAGGGAGGGTGATCAGAGGAATAAGGGGGTTGTGAGGGGAACCTGGCCAAAAGATGCGGGGTGTGATGGGAGATGGGGCGGGTAATGTGACAAGAGCTATGGTAGATAATGGGGCGATTGTGCAAGTGTTGTGAGGGGATCTGTTACTGCACAAGGCATGTGCGTGATGGGAGATATAAACCATGTGAACAGGTACCGTGATGAGTGAGAACATGTGGATACTCTGGGAACTATTCCATTTTGCAGAGGGACTCACTGAGACTGTGGGGCACTGGCCTGCTGGGTACTGGGTGCCCCTGTCTGGAGGATGGCTTCTACCTTTTAAATAGTAAAATAGTGACCATTTCTCCTTTTCCTGCTCTCCTTCCTCTAAAACCTCCTACAATGGATATTGAGTTAAAAGGTGAGTCTCTTGTTTTTTTTTTCCCATCTGTTCTATACCTTTCATATGTGTTAGGGAGTCAGAACTCCCTTTGTTGCCTGCCCACCCTCATTATATCCCTGATTCTAACCCTCTAGTACACAGCACACTAAGTCTAGTCTTTTGTGATCTCGAGTGCCAGCAGCAGGGAATTTAAAATACAAAGCTTAAAATGGGGAGAGGAAAGGGTACTCCCATAATGCTGCACTGCAGGCTCGGCCTGGGAGTGAAGCCCAGAGAGATGTGGGGAGACAAGGAATCTCCTGTCATATTTCAAGGCACTTTCTCTTTGGGTATGTCTAGACTACATGGCTCCGTCGACAGAGCCATGTAAACTAGTTTACCCAGCATAGTCAATGAAACGGGGATTTAAATAATCCCCACTTCATTAAAATAAACATGGCCGCCGCGCTGTGCCGACCATCAGCTGATCCGGCACAGCACGGCAGTCTAGACGCAGATCTGTCGGCTGGGGAAGCCTTTGCAACTGACCCTGTAAACCTCGTTTCACGAGGCATAGGGGATCGGTCGGCAAAGGCTTCCCCAGCCGACAGATCCGCCTCTAGACTGCCGCGCTGTGCCGGATCAGCTGATGGTTGGCACAGCACGGCAGCCATGTTTATTTTAATGAAGCGGGGATTATTTAAATCCCCGCTTCATTGACTATGCCGGGTAAACTAGGTTACATGGCTCCATCGACGGAGCCATGTAGTCTAGACACACCCTTTGAGTCCAGAGGGGAAGAAGGGCGGAGGGAAGATTCAGACACTGCTCCCGCCCCCAGCACAATCCCATTGGCTAGTTTCTGAACAGACACTGGCTAATGGGAGCTGCCTATTTCAATAGCAGGCAGCCACAAAGCACAACCCTCCTGCTCACTCCCTCAAATACATGGCTGAGCAGGCAGGAACATTTTAAGCTCTGCAAGCCTTTAGGTCTGCAGGTAGGTAGGCAGGCTGGTAAGTCTCCTGATGAGAACCTGCCTCTGGCACCTCAGCCCCTCCCTTCCCCAACCCTCTTCCCCCCACTCCTGCCTCACTACTCCACATGTACCCATACCCCTTCCCAGATCTGGCACCCCAATCTCCTGCCTGAGATCATAATCACCTCCTACCCTAAGTCACATCCCAAAACCCTGCACCCCAGTTCCCTGCCCTAGGTCACAACTACTTCCTTCACACAAATTCCCTCCCAGACTCCATTCTCCCTCCTGCACCCCAATCCCCTTACCCCAAGCTCCCTTCTGCACCCAACTTCCATCTCAGACCCCGCACCTCCTCCATTAATCCATGGAAGAGTACAGCCCTTGACCACTTTACAAAAGCTTGGGAGTGGCCCCCCATCAAAAATTATTGCCCACCCCTGTTGTAAACTGACATTTGCTTTCCTTCTTTAAGTGAAACTGTAAGAAGCTTTTCAGTGTTAATTCAGAAGAGGAGATAGCAACAGAGTCAAAGGCATTCAGAGACGGACATGATAAGCGATCAGTGGGGAAAGATTACAAGTGATGTAACTGATTCCTATATACTATAATATTTGAGGGTATGTCTACACTAGCTCGTTAGTTCGAGCTAGGTAGGCAAATGAGGGCAACCGGAGTTGCAAATGAAGCCCGGGATTTAAATATCCCGGGCTTCATTTGCATGTTCCCAGGCGCCGCCATTTTTAAATCCCCCTTGGTCCAAACTCCGTGCCCGCGGAATGAGGAGTAATGGTAGTTCGAATTAGGATCTTTAATTCAGACTACCTAGTCCGTGCCGCGTGTAGCCGCGGGCACGGAGTTCAGGACCAAGGGGGATTTAAAAATGGCGGCGCCTGGGAACATGCAAATGAAGCCCGGGATATTTAAATCCCGGGCTTCATTTGCAACTCCGGTTGCCCTCATTTGCCTACCTAGCTCGAACTAACGAGCTAGTGTAGACATACCCTGAGTTATTTGTGCACTGCCATGATTAAGAGGGGATCAGGATGTATTTGAAGGAAGTATCAAAAGTGGAGGGAAATGTAATGGGATCCCTGTGGTTATAGCTATTTTTATTATTTATCACTATGATTGCTATTGTTAATTTAATTAATTGTGTAATAAAATAGACTGTGAAATGGTCTCTCCAGGGAAATTATGGAAGTCCTATCACCTGACTTACTAAAAACTGGCATAGACACAATGGTGTGGAACAGACAATGACAAATAAACAGGCATTGGACAAGAATAACAGCTTTTTTGTCTCTAATTTCCATGGTCATGAGATCATTAAGCTCTGACTGGGAAGCCCTATATACAGCTCCTGGAGCCTGCTGCTTACAAGTACTGACAGAGGTACTTAATTCAGCAAAATCAGTGTAACTCACCTATGTAGCAGATTGCATCATAGCGCGAGTGGGGGTGAGGGTACCCCGTCTGATTGACATGGAGGTACACCGTCCGCACCCCCACCAGGTTCCCGCCACAGTTGGGACGTGCCTTGGAGATGGGATACCTAACGCTGCGGTCTGCCAGCCAGCCTGCGCTGCACACATCCATGCCACCCTTCCATGCCAGGTATAGCTCTCCAGTGGTGGCCAAACGGGCTCCAAGTCTATGGCACTTCTCTGCGGCTTCCTGGAACGTGAACTGCTGTGGGGAGCTGGCGTAGAAGACTTCACCTGCAATTACACAACCACGGACTCAAGAACTAACTGCAGTGTTTAGTTCTTGTTCCATCGACCTCTCTCTTCCCTTTGCGTTTCTTCCTTAGGGGCTGGTGGGATGAAAGAAACGTTAAAAACACTGGATGTGTACAGCTTGGATGAGTGACAACTAAGGGGGGAGACGCACACCTAAGGGGGGAGACCAATATTAGGAAGGTACAAACCTCAAGGAGGGAGCAGAATTTCTAGGGTGGAACAAAGGGGTGTATGTTCTACTTGGAGTCATGTGATGACATTAAGAGAGAGAACATTTTTTAGCCTGATTTTCAGAGGTACTGAGCCCCCACTGCTCCCATTGACATCAGTTGTAAGCATCGGTGGTCAGCATCTGTGAACATCATTTCCCAATGAGAGATACCAGAATGTGGAATTGCCCCCTGAGGTAAATAATGGGAGCTCCTTGGTTTTAGTCATTAAAACTAGAGTGAACAAAGCCAGAAAAACTAGGCTTTAGGGGATAATCCAGCCTTGGCAGGGGATGGGACTAGACAGGATCTCACATGGCTTTTGCATCTCTAATGCCTCTGACTTCTAGTTCCTTGCCTCTCATTTTATCCTTATCTGCAGTGAGGATGCTCATGATACTGCCCGCTCAGTCCCATGGGAATTACATAGGAGAAACCCAAGAGTACCTTGCATTTCCTCTGCGTAACAATAAACATCGTATGTTTCATTTGTCTCACGAATGCCATAGGTCCTCACTCCAGGAAATGTATCCTTGTCACCATAGCAACCCTCTCGGGGATGGTGCATTGGGTACCTGAGAGCGAGAGGACACATAGGAAATGTCTAGTGAGCAGACAGAAGTTTCATTGGAAAGATGACAGCCACATGGCTCTGTGGTGGCATCAGGATGAGCTGAACAAATGATGGAGAATAAGAATTGGGATCTGACATTCTGGAGTGGGGGAGGAATTGGAGCAGGATAAAACCCCAGAATTTTTCCTGAACAGAAGTTGAACTTAAGCTCAGAGGAGTCCGAAAACCAGCAACTCCTCCTGCATCAGAGAGACACCTGGAGGGATCCATTCTTGACACTGCAGGGAAGAGGAGATGATCCCTCCAGGTGTCTCTCTGATGCAGGGGGAATTGCTGGTTTTCGGACTCCTCTGAGCCCAGCTAGATGACTCCTAGATGTGTGCAAAATACCACCACATCTGTTGAGCTTGTCACATAACCTATGCAGTTTGCATGGGCAAAGGGAGAGGGCAGGTGGATGAGGATTTAACCACCACTCTCAAGTCTCTGGGCCATTCAGTCCTTAGCTTCTCGGCTGTGACCACCAAACAAAGGGGCTGGCTGTGAGAGTGGTTTTGTGATGTGGATACTTATCTACTGAGAAATGGACTGAAATCCACCAGCTCATTCCATGCCATATGACTATCAGATAGTAACTGATAGTCATTATTTACCTGAAACAGGCTTAACCTAACTACTTACATGTGAAAAGCTATGTATCCCATTTCTCTTCCTGCCTGTATAGCCCTCTTTTCTTCCCTCTTGGCCACCTGGCTTCCTTTCTTTCAGTTGATTACCTGACAGTCTGGTCAGCCAGCCAGCCGGCATCACACTGATCAAACCCATCATCATAGGCAGCCTGCAGCTGTTCAGGGGTAGCGATGACAGCACTATTCTGGATACACGCCTGCTTTGCCTTCTCAAAGTCCAAAGTATACCTGGAGGAGATGGCTCTGTAATGGAACACGATTCCTGGAAAACACATTCAACAGTACACACACACATCAGTCAGTGAAGAATCAGCCCCTCGCCACTTTCCCTTTTGAAGGGGTCAACAAGTCAGAGAAGAGGCATTCTATCTCATGTGGAAAATCATGCATTTGCCACAGATTGCTCATATTGAAAGGATAGCCCACTGTGCCCTGAAGATACTATGTTTCCCCAATGTTATATTCCACCACCCCACGTCCACCAGGCTTCAATCTCAGGGCAATGAGATGTGCTCCCTTTGGTGAACAGCCCTGCCATTCAGTCCAGGGTTTTTTCCCCTATGATGTTGGAGCACACTTGGTACATCTAAATCCAGTGTTTTAATGCTGACTGCTTCACCATAAACCAAAATGCAATGAACACATCAGTCAGAAGGATCCAAAAAATTCAAGATATTTACAGTGTCTGGCATGGCACAGCACAGTATTGTAAAAATCCTCTATGGAAATTGGCTAATTGTATGTTATCAGTACAATGGTGTATTATTTATTATAGACTTGTGTATGTCTAATAGCCCAGTCAGCATAGAGGCTCCAATGCATGGGGCCCTGTCCAAACACACAGGAAAGCATGGCCCTTGCCTTGAATATACCTTTATTTCATACAAAGCAAATGTGCTTTGAAGAGTTCTCTGTACTGCAAATGTAGTTAAGCCACAGCATTCCACAGAGAGCGACTTTTAAAAGGAGTGGGTGGCTATATGCATAAACATCAACAAGGGTTAAACCTCCTTGCACCCTCTCTTTCTTGGTCCCTCTTCTCACTCACCAGTTTCATTGGTGAGAGAAACAATATCCACTGGGGAAAGTTAATTGTGTGTTATATTATCTACATATTAGTGAACTAAACCACTTTTACATTTCTTGAAAGGACATAACAATGGCTTTACCGAAACAGACGAATGGGGCCATCCATACAAGATCCCATTTCCTAACATACTAGTGTGTTTCCTGCTACACCACATCAGACCACCAGTCCATCTCATCCAGTGTTCCATCTCCTGCCCATATCAAAACACACTGGTGTCTTCTTCTACCACACTGGGGGGACACTGTTGGTCTGTTTAATCTGGCATGCCAGATCCTGCCTACATTAGAATAAACGAATGATCCATTTGTTTGGCTCCTGCTCATATACAAGATCATACTAATGATCCATCAAGTCTGGCATCCTGTGTATGACAGCGAGTGATGCCAGATGTTCGTGGAAATGGTAAAATGTTCCCACTCCTATTCATGATGCAGCTGGTCAGATTTCTTCCTCCCTCTTTTTCCTGAGTCAAATCAGTGTAAGCATCAACACTATCACCGAGAGGAAGCATTAAAGTAATGGCCTCACCTTTCACTTCAACCTCTATCGTATCCTGGCTGTCCTCAATACCATGCATCACCTCACAACGATAGATCCCAGTGTCATTGGACCTCAGAGTTTTGATTTCCAAGGTGGCATCGGTGGGAATGGCAGGGTAATTGGGCAGAGAGATCAACTCCTTGTACTCTGTGTTGATTCGAACCTGCCCCTCTGTGGCCACTAGTAAGATGACTTCCTTCCCATTGGAGAGTCTGCTCCATTTGATTCTTGGGGTCAGAGGAGGTGTATAGTGGGCTGTGGCGACATGATCCAATGATTCGATGAAGTAGCAGGGGATGGTCAGAGAGTTTCCCAGGGCGACACGCAGAGGAGACTGTTCAGGTATGCTCACACTCAGTGTGCTACCATGATCTGCCAATCCCAATGTGGAGGGAGACAAAGTGAGGATTAATAATCGATAACAATCATCAGTCATAAATACCAATGTTTTCAAAATAGCCTCAATCTAGCTCATAAATCTGCACCTACAATATTAGCACATAGTTTTTGTATATTCTAGTCAATATAAATTGAAGTTATTGATGTTCCTAAAGGAGCACCAGCGCCTTGGTAACAACCCTGGTGGAATATTACACTATTATACTGAACGTAGTGTGGGACTTGGCACGAGGATACAAGCTCGGACTGTCTTCCACCCCACCAAACACAGCAACAGCATGTCATGGTGTTGCAGCAGCTCAGAGAAGAGGCCCTTGGCAATGGAGGATAAAATTAGAGAGCTTATAGGTAGATTTGTTGTATGCTGTGTGAGGGGTATGTTAGCCTGTTGCATGTATAGTCTCCTGCACTGAACAGTGATCCTGACAGCTGTACCTACCTGAAACTTCCACAGAGGTCGCTGCAGTGATGATTCGCAAACACACAAACACTAATAGTAAAGTGGTCATAGTTTACCTGTAACAAACAACACATGGAAGCAGGGGTTAATTACAGCTGGCCGATCATAGGGGAATGAAATCTTTACAGGACTCTTAAGAGGGAACAAGCCCATTAACCTACAATATCTAAACGCAGGATGTTTTAAAATATAACCAGTAACAAGAGAGAGTTTTCTGGGCAACACTTTGTCTAATAGAGGGAGTGCTGCTTCAGACAAAGAGTGTTCATTATGTACAGTAGCATTACTAGGGATGTAAGGGTGTGGCTACACTAGCCCCCTAGCTCGAACTAGGGTGGCTAATGTAGTCATTCCAACTTGCAAATGAAGCCCGGGATTTAAATATCCCGGGCTTCATTTGCATGTTCCCGGGCACCGCCATTTTTAAATGCCCGGTAGTTCGAACTACCTGCCCGCGGTTACACGCGGCCCGGGCTAGGTAGTTTGAATTAACACTCTTACTCCTCCTGCAATGAGGGCTTCATTTTCAAGTTCAAATGACTACATTAGCCACCCTAGTTCGAACTAGGGTGGCTAGTGTAGCCATACCCTAAGCGACTAGTCAACTACCCTATAAGCACAAGCTTATCGGATAGTCGACTAGTCCCTCAATTTTCGCTTCTCCCCCTGCCCCTTGCTGCCTCTATCAGTGGTAGCAGGAGCCGGTGCTGGGGGGAGCCGGCTTAAAAGCCGGTTCCCCCCAGCACTGACTTCGCAGGGGCACTGGGGAGACAGAGAGTAGTGGGGATTGGGCGTGAGCTGGGAATCAGCTGATTCCTGGCTTGAACCCAATCTCATACTCTGTGCCAGCTCTTATTACATTTAAAAGAGTGGTGCACAGAATGGGGGATCTGACGTGAGCTGGGACAGCTCATTCCTGGCTCGCGCTGCATCCTCCCCCCGCTGTGCTTCTGCTTTTTAAACGTATTAAGAGCCGGCTCTTAATACATTTAAAAGGCAGAGCCGCAGCGGGGTTAGCTCCCAGTCCTGAGAGCTAACCCTGCTGCGGCTTCCCTGCTTATTGACTAATTGACTAGTCGATGGAAATTCCATCGAATAGTCGATTAGTTGAGTCAACTAAATTTAACATCCCTAAGCATTACTATTCTGTTCTCACACTCTCTCTTGTGATCTTCACGTCTGGTCAGAAAGACGATTTTGCCATGGAGCTTCTCATTTATTTTACATCTATTCCAGCAATGTCCACTGGGTCAGATGGTCTCTATATTTAAACTTACACCTCAGCCACCGCCTGGAACACCCAAAGTAGAAGCTCCTTCACATTACCGATATCCTTCCTCTACCAAGCCAACATGGAATCCTTGGCCAGCTGCTCGGATGTACTTCGTACCACTCAGGCTATTCTAGCGGAAGTCTGGTCCCTTCAGAGTGGAAAGGTCAAAGGTCACCGCACAACCAGTTAGCCTGTCTTTACAGTCTATATCACTTTAAATACAAATGGCTTCCACAGCTCTTCAGTAACTTCACTCTAAGGCCTACATGACACATCCATCCAGTAGGGATCCCTTTCATCAGGGAGCTCACCGCTTCAGAACAGGAAGTGGGGGACTATTCTGTATCTAGATGAAATGGCAGAAGGAATGAAGGGAGGTGGAAGGAATCACACAAATGGGAATGCCTCTAGTCTTGTGTATAATGCCATGGGATTTTAAATAACCATAAGTGGGCAGAATCTCAGTTTTGTGTTTCCTTCAAAAGACAGCACAGAACCCACTAACTCCGCCCTTTAGGACTGATTCAACACAGAGTCAGAAGGAAGAGGCCCACCTCCTCAGTCATTTAGGTTTTCCTTGTCAGTTACCTATCCAAATACTGGTTGTTTGTCTCCTGAGAGCTAGAGATCTCAGGTGGTGTGGGTGTCACTGCAGCCAGAAAACATGATGGGAGACTGTGCAGATTTGGGTTTGTTTAGTTTGGAAAAGAGAAGATTGAGGGGGGACATGATAGCAGTTTTCAGGTATCTAAAAGGGTGTCATAAGGCGGAGGGAGAAAACTTATTCATCTTGGCCTCTGAGGATAGAACAAGAAGCAATGGACTTAAACTGCAACAAGGGAGGTTTAGGTTGGACGTTAGGAAAAAGTTCCTAACTGTCAGGGTGGTTAAACACTGGAATAAATTGCCCAGGGAGGTTGTTGAATCTCCATCTATGGAGATATTTAAGAGTAGGTTAGATAAATGTCTATCAGGGATGGTCTAGACAGTATTTGGTCCTGCTGTGAGGGCAGGGGACTGGACTCAATGACCTCTCGAGGTCCCTTCCAGTCCTAGTATTCTATGATTCTATGATTTCTTTTGGCTTAATAGTAAAGTTCATTAACTAGTATGCTTGAAAGCATGGCAGAGGACAAGGGAAAATATAAATTACATTGTATGAAGGCAGGCCTTTAGGGTTTCACTTCTGAAGAACTGGGTTCAAATCCTACTTAAGTCAAAAGAGAAAATGTGTTTCAAAGTTTCAACTTGGTACATAGTGAACTGTTATTGACATGAAAAAAATATTAAGCCCTTCTCTACTCCAGAGAAGCTAAACATTGAACAATCAAGATCTGTGGTGGGTCAGGGCTGAGGTTCATTGGCAGAGATGTGTGTGGGCCTAGATTTGTAAAACTTGGGTTGTTGCATCTCAGGACTGATGTGCATGGAGGGTTGGGGGAGGGGGTGGGGAGGAAGGGTTGCCAGACAACATTAAGGAGAATGTGGGTGTCTAGGACTGGAACAGCAGTGGGTGCTGCAGGGTAGGACTGAAATATGTATGAGAAGTCTCAATCTTTGCTTGTGTATTATTTATTATGTGTGGCTCTAGGCAGTACAAAAAGTCATTTTTACGAATGATTACTTCTCACATATATTTGTAAGCATCTTTCATAATATCCATGACCAAAAGTACCCTGTAAAACAAACAAACACACAAACAAATAAATAACCAGAATCCGATTGCCATTGCTCAGTCTGCACAGTGTCCCATGGCATTTTGTCAAACAGCAATGCAGAGGTCAAGTAGAAAGCTAAGCAGCAAGAGACAAGGAGCAAGATATTAATTTGTATCACAGGGAAACACTATAGTTTCTCTCTGGCTGCAAAAGTTATGTACCCATCCCTGTTAAGTTTACAGCTATTATTTATTTATTTGCATGCCAAGAGGATGGAAGTCCCACTTTAGACACAAAGCCTTAAAATGGATAGACTCAGTCTTAGACTTTAGGTAAGGACTTTAGCATGGGTGTGTGTGGGTGTGTGTGTGTGGGAAGCTCAAGCCAAATGTCAGAAATGTACCCCATGTTTGCAGGGGCGCCATTTCAGAATTTTTTGGGTGTGTGTGTGTGCTGATCTGTGCATGCCCTGATGGGGGGAGGGGAAAGGGAGTGAGATCATGGGAGGGGTGAGGAGAGTGCAGACTGAGGACAGTGGCTTCAGCAGTTTTACTGAGCATACTCAGTACAAGTCAAGCAGCAAACTGGGGGGACCGATTCCGTTCACCTTCCCCCCACATACATATCACCTTTGTCTAGGTGTACTAAGGCACTGGAAAACTCTAGCCTTTTGGGCAGATAACTTAGCAAGTAGCTGACTGATTTAATTCCTATATAAAAGAAAGAACATTTAAATAAATATTCGATCCACTCAGCTCTAATATTAACATTCCCACATCTTGTGGCAAGCCACTTAAGGGACACTGGTTAGCCTTAAAATGTTAATATATATCCTTACTTATCCTTACTTTCTTAAGCTTCAAAGGGGTAGCCGAGTTAGTCTGTAACTAGACAAACTTAAAAAACAATGAATAGTCCAGTAGCACCTTAAAGACTAACAAAACATGTAGATGGTATCATGAGCTTTTGTGGGCAAAACTCACTTCTTCAGATGACTGGAATATTAAATGTCCAGATTCAAGAATAAATAAGTGAATGGAGGTAGGGAAAGGAGGGGGAAAAAAGGAGAAAAAAGACAATGAATAGATTGTTCAAGTTACAAGAGGCTGATAAGAACAATTAGAAGCTTCAGGGGGTAGTTGAGTTAGCCTGTACAGGATAAATTTAAAAAACAACAAATGGTCTGGTAGCACTTTATAGACTAACAAAACATATAGATGGTATCATGAGCTTTACTGGGCACAATTAGCACCTCCATTGTTTGTTTGTTTGGTTGGTTAAGTCATTAGGATGTGGAAGGTAGTGTGGGAGTCAGCTGATATCCCAGTTCATTCCATTTTGATAAGAACCAAACTTATAAATGAAGTTAAGTTCCAACCATTCCCAGTGTATGTGGCTTGTGGAATTGGCCTGAAACAACAGGTGACTTGGAGATGCATTAATGAGAGAGAGAGAGAGAGAGACTGCCAGGACTCCTGGGCTCTATCTTAGCTCTGGAAGTGGAGTCTAGTAGGTTACAGCAGAGGGCAGATACATTTGGGCTCTATATAAGATCAGAATGGCCATACTGGGTCAGATCAATGGTCCATCTAGCCCAGTATCCTGTCTGCTGAGAGTGGCCAATGTCAGGTGCTTCAGAAAGCATAAACAGAAGCGGCATTCATCAAATGATCCATCCCCTGTCGCCCATTCTCATCTTCTGGCAAATGGAAGCTAGGGACACCATTCCTGCCCCTTCTGGTTAGTAGCCATTGATGGACCTATCCTCCTTACACTCACGTTATTCTCATTGGAACCCTGTTATAGTTTGTGCCTTCCCACCCTCTGCTGGCAAAGAGTTCTACAGGTTGACTATGAAGAAATAATTTGTTTTAAATCTGCTGCCTATAAATTTCATTAGGTGACCTTCTTGTGTTATGTTAGTGAAAAAGTAAAAAACATTTCCTTTATTCTATTTTTCCACACCATTCATGATTTTCTAGCCCTCTAACATACCCCCCATTCTTTAATCATTTTTTTTCCAAGCTGAAAAGTCCCAGTCTTGTTAATCTCTCTTCATTTGGAAACTGTTCCTTACCCCCTAATAATTTCTGTTGCCCTTTCTGTACCTTCTCCAAATCCAATAGATCTTTTTAGATGGAGTTACCAAATCTGTATACAGTAATCAAGATGTGGGCATACCATGATTTTATATAGAGGCAGTATGATATTTTCTGTGTTATCTATTCATTTCTTAATGAGTCCCAATATTCTGTTAGCTTTTTAGTTTTTAGACTGCCACTGCACATTGAGCAGATGTTGTCAGGGAACTATCCACAATGATTCCAAAATCTCTATCTTGAATGGTAACAGCTAATTTAGACCCCATCATTTTTGTATGTATAGTTGAAATTATATTTTTCCATGTGCATTACTCTGCATTTATCAACACTGAATTCCATCTGCCCTTGTGTTGCCGAATCATCCAGGTTTGTGTAACTCTTTACAGTCTGCTTTGGACTTCATTATTTTGAGTAATTTTATATCATCTGCAAGTTTTGCCACCTCACTATTTACCCCCTTTGTAAGAACATTTATAAGTTTAACAGTACTAGTCCAAATCCCAGCAGCATAACACTGACTGCTACTTCCCCCCCTATCTTTTAAGTACCTAGCAATGTTTTCATGAGGATCTAGTGATCCTTCAATTACCTGAATGACCAGCCTTTTGTTATTCTCAGTCACAACCTCGTTTTTTTTATAACGAACTCCCTGCCCCAAAGGCAAAGCTGCAAGCAGCTCAGACTGTTGCATTTATGAACTACCTCTGGAGCCAGGGCATGCAGCTTTAAGCAGACTTCAAGAATTAAATCCAGAGGTTCCAACTTTAAGGGGGAGGGCTATTATCCCCTAATCCCCATAAATGGAGCCCTTGCATGTTTGTTAGAAAGAACAAATCCTAGGAGAGAGCATGACTCAGGAGATTGTTTATTTAACAGAGAGGCCACTAATAGGACACTAGTTTTAATAAGGTTCAGGTCTTTGGTGACTTAGGTTGTGTCTGCACTGACAGCTAGAAGTGTGAATTCTAGCTCCAGGGGACATACCTGCACTAGCTCCAATCAAGTTACTGCACTTAATATAGAGATTAGCCATGGCAGACTGAGTGGCAGAGGTGTGAGGGCAGAGGGGGACAAGGGGGGCTAGCCACATGAGTGTTTCAGATGGGCTTGTGCTCAGGTGTCTAGCTCCTCTCACCAGATGTAGTGACATGGCTGTGCTTCTATTTTTAGTGTGTTAGCTTGATCAGAGCTAGGCCAGGTCTACATAGACCTGGCAGCTCAGTTTAAGGTACACAACTCCAGCTATGTAGATTACGTAGCTGGAGTTATTTTACCTTAAGCCGAGCTTGGCGGTGTCCCCACAGTGGGAGGCTGATGGGAGCAAATCTTCTAGTCAGCTTCCCTTACTTCTCACAAAAACTGGAATACTGGAGGAGGATGCCAGTGCCCTCTGAGTCTGATTTAGTGAGTCTTAACTAGACTCATTAAATCAAACTCTGGAAGATTGATTGTGGCAGCAGCGATGTTCCATATATTGTTGACAAGGTGCTAGTGTGGGTTATGTTTCCTCAGGCTGGAAATTATGTCTTCCAACTTGAAGTGTAGCCTTACAGGGAGTTTCTGCAGAAGAAGTCTGGAATTGAAATATCTCAGAACAGAGAAATTAAATATAAGGGCCTGGCTGTCTGAAACACCTCCAGGGCTTTTACTTATTATAGGCCGGTATTGCCACTGAGCACTAAAAGTTGCAGCAATAAAGTTGTTTCTGTGTCAATATTCATTGCTGATGAGGGAAATGAAGCAGGAGAGCAGGTTCATGCCAGCACTGGTTAGGATTTGCAGAGCATGGTTATTCTGAATGGGTGAAATTCACTCCTGTTTGGAAAGCCAGCACAAGCCCCATGTCACCCCCTGATGATGCTAAATGAATTGGGAACAGGGAGAGGGGAGCTCAGGCCAGTTTCTAATGTGTGGATATAATAAAAAATATGCAATTATAATAAGCAGCCTTGAGGACTAATTGGATCTCATGATGACAGAATCAATAGAGAGGCCAAGGATTGAATACGCCATGGAGATGGAAGTCCCCTCTCATCACCAAGTGTCATGGTGGGGGAGGCCTCCAAGGCAGAAGGTACATTTAGAAGGATCAGCCTATGGGAAACTTGTACCATCATAGCTTTTCTAGCTTTAAACAAAACATGCCTCTTCTCTAGAGTCAGCAAATCTGGTCCCTTGCAGCAGCGTGAGTATTATGCTCAAAACAATTTAAATTAAATAGCCTTGGCTTAGTGTATCACATGCCATTAAGCAAAGAGACAGGCATCCCTTTGTCTGATTTCTCTGCAGAAGAAGCCTGGAATTGAAACATCTTAGAGCACCGAAACTGAGAAATCAAATATAATAGACCCCGACTGGCTAAAAACACCTCCAGGGCTTTTACCTATTATAGGCTGGTAGTGCCACTGGGCACTGAAAAGTTGCAGCAAAAGAAGTTGTTTCTGTGTCAATATTCATTGCCAGAGGCAAATGAGGAAGGGGAGCAGAGTCATGCCAGTGCTGATTAGAATTTGCAGAGTTTGAATGGGTGAAATTCACTCCTATACAAATCCCATTCACCCCTGAAATCCCACTTTGTTTTTTTCTGGTCCTTCACACAGGGGTTATTTCATCATACAGTAAGAGCAAGAACTTTTCCAACTTACATTTGGCTTATTTACGAAAAAGAAACACCCTCCCTCCATGTCCCCTCCCCTGCAGTATCCCACAGACAGTGAATTCTTTCTCTCAATGGCAACTTAAACAAATTAGAATAATTGTGTGGAGTACATTCTGCCAGCTTCAGATCCCTGACTCCCTACCAGTGAGAAATTCAATCTGGTGCCTACTTCTCATGATCATGTTTGCAACATGTTTGCAACATATTCTCCATTTCTCAGTATTCTAACTACTGCAGGAAAATCTTATTCTACAGCTCATACAAATCCCAGCTCTGTGCTGCGTAGATGGTGCTGGATAATTTGCTATCATTAGCAACAATGATTTTATATTCTACTGTTTTATGATTCCGTTTTCTTTCAGTGATTATTAGAGCATCTGGTACGCGCCAGTGGGTGACTATCTCCACTTTAAAGAGAGCTCCTATCACCGAATAAACAACAGGCCCTTGTCTAAAGCCCTCAGCGTGTGACGCTGTAGTCCATCCAGTGCTGGGCAAATCAGGAGTGGTATGCAGTTGCTATGGCTGGGATGCGTCATGGGCTTCTAAGGAAAGGAAGGAACTTTGTGACCATTAATTGTGTGACTGTTCGAAGCGTGGAGTCTGGAGGGGTTAAGGAGAGAAGGGTCTGGCCACACCTCAGGACCTCCATGAAGTTCCACCAGGTGGCCTCCAACAGCAGCTAAGTGGTAGCAGGAAAGTGATTCTGTGGGCTCTGGCCAAGCAGTGATTAGTCAGACGGGGACTGAGTCTAGGGGTTAGGAAATGGATCCCCACTGGCTCTTGAATTGGGATATAGGGTTGTAGGTCTCGCCAGCATGAGCTGCATTATCAAGGCTTTTCACAAAGAAAAGAGCAAAAGACTGAGTGCTTTTATAGGGCCCAAAGACTGTTACAAAGCTCCCTCCTCACCCACATCCCCAGGGCCAGTCTGTCAGGGGTCTGAACCTCTTTGAGTACGTACAATATTATTTGAGGGTTAGGGCTAATGTAGGGTTACAATTAAGGTTGTGGTTAGGGTCAGTTAAGGTTAAGGATAGTGTTACAAAGATGAATTTCAACATAGGGTTAGGGATATAAGTAAGTTGCCTACATAGAATGCTTAAGTAGTAAAATAAGCGACACAGAAGTTCTATAAAGGTACAGATTAAATGCCTCAGTTTGAATGCTCCTGAGTATCTGTACTGCTAGAAAATTAGTTCATTAACTCACACAAACCACTAGATGTCCCTTCTGACAAACCCAAATTACCTGTTGGTATCATTATCCTTCTGTAGAAAACCTCCCCCACTATGCAGAGAGATTCTGAGGATGGGTACTTTTTGGAGGGTGTGTGTGTCTGATTAGATTATACTGAGAAGATAGATTCTACAAATCACCCTCATAGACTGAAAATTGTTTCTGATGGCAGCCAGTGCCACAAATGGAGAATCAGGATTGTACTGAGAATCTCAGAGGAGTTTGCGTTATAGGAACAACAATTCCCAGCCCCCAATGAATCACAGAACACTAGAACTGAAAGGGACCTTGAGAGATCATCAAGTCCAGTCCCCTGACCTCATGGTAGAACCAAGCACCATCTAAATCATCCCTAACCGATGTTTGTCTACCCTGTTCTTAAATATCTCCAGTGATGGAGATTCCACAACCTCCCTAGGCAATTTATTCCAGTGTTTAACCACCCTGACAGTTAGGAAGTTTTTCCTAATGTCCAACCTAAACCTCCCTTGCTGCAGTTTAAGCCCATTGCTTCTTGTCCTATCATCAGAGGCCAAGGAGAACAATTTTTCTCCCTCCTCCTTGTAACACCCTTTTAGATACTTGAAAACTGCTATCATGTCTCCTCTCAGTCTTCACCTTTCCAAACTAAACAAGCCCAATTCTTTCCGTCTTCCCTCATAGCTCATGTTTTCTAGACCTTTCATCATTCTTGTTGCTCTTCTCTGGACCCTCTCCAATTTCTCCACATCTTTCTTGAAATGTGGTGCCCAGAACTGGACACACTACTCCAGTTGAGGCCTAATCAGTGCAGAGTAGAGTGCTTTATTAAATGTGAGGTGACTTCCTTTAAGTTTAAAAGCTTTGTTTGTGCTGAACAGGATTGCAGATCAATTGAAACTGGTCAGACGGAGTGTGCAAGACAATTTCTTCTGGCTTTTGTGGAGTAGAGAGAGAGGAGGAGGCAGGAGATATTATACAGGGTTACTGCTACCCACATGGTGAGTCAGAGCACATCCTAGACCAGCTAGTCTGGATGAAAAGCATTCAGGCTTACTGGTCACCCAAAATTCCAGCCAGTTTTCCTGTTCTCTAAATGTTAACAGGAATTGGAACTAGGCTGGGTTAGCATTTTTCCTTGGATTTATTTATGTATCTGCCTTCAGGGCCATCCCTAGGCATACATGAAATACACGGCTGTGTAGGGCACCTGAAAATTTGGGGCACCAAATTTTCGGGTACCTCTGTGCAGCTGTGTGTGCTTATGTGCCTAAGGACAGCCCTGTCACCTCCAGTGCCAGGCTCCTCTGAAGCCTCTGCACCTGGCTGCTCTCTCTGACTGGTGGCAGGTCTTCTCTCTGTCCTCCCCTCCACATGCTCCTCTCTGTCAGCAGCCGACTGCAAAATGAGGGCTCCCTTCTGCTAGACTGGGGGTGGAGAGGAGCCCTCAGCCTTTGTGGCTCTGCTCCAGCCCCAGGGAAGCCCCAAGTGCTGGTAAACCCACACTGTGGGTGGGAGGAGGAGGGAAGTCCCAAGTCTCCCAGAAACTGCATGGGAGAGGGAAGCCCCAAACCCTGAAGCTGCACTGGGGAGAAGGCTGGCCTCAGTGAATTGGATAAGGCCCCATAAATTGTAAGGACAGCCTGTCTATTTTGCTAATTCAGTCAGATCTGGACGTAATTGAGTTTCCTGAGTTTCCAAACCAGACAGAACTGGAAAGGATTGGGTAGCACAGGAGATTTCTGTCCTGGAGGCCCATTGCCACTTTAACTTGGGTTTATTGCCACTTTATATTTAGCCCACTTATGCATGTGTGCAGCCTCTCATCTGGGCTCCTGCATCCGGGATCGCGTGCAAACAATCACAAGTGGACAGCAAGTAAAAGTGCATGTTTGAGAAATCTGAGTATTTTGGATTTTTTAAACCCCTCTCTCCTTCTACCTCTTTACCCAGATTTTCACAGAACTAAAAAATCTTATGAGAGTAAAAATGGTATTTTAGAGGCAAGGAAAATTCTATATCCAACAAAGTGCCTGCATAGTAACATCCCAGGAAGGCAGGCAGACATGTGGCCTATTTAAAGCTCAATCTGTCTAGCCAATTTGTTTGCTTTTTGGCATGCATTTGCCATTCTTTTTTCTAGCTTGATTTTGAGTCTATCCCTTCCACAGTTTCTCCTGCTGCTTTTGGTTGTCCATTTCATATTAATCAACCTTGCAGCAAGTTTATTTTAATCACCCTTAATGCCATCTCTTTTCTTGGGTTTATTTCACACCTTGTTTCTCAGTCTGCTACCCTTTCAGAAATGTGCTGCTTTTGAAATTTGGGACAAAGTGGACACTATAACACATCTTAATGTTACATCATTGCCACACACCATCTTCATGACAATACAAATGTCATCTCATAGCAAATTATCTGAGCAAAACTCCACATGCTCCACACAGCTTCCATTCTTTGATTTGACCCAGGCACATTACAAGATTTGGAAAACTTTTAATAAACCTTAGTAGGCTCTCAGACTGGTAATAAAACAGCATTCATGGGCAGGTGCTTGTGCCTTTTAGTATAACAACATTTTCCAGGAGAACACAGTCCTTTAAATTTGGATGTAAAGAATCATCTAATAAGAGACCAAATCAGCAATACTTTAATGGACTCTCTTCCCTCAAATATTTAGTCTCTGTTCCTTTCTTACCATCCAGGGAATGCACCTCAGCTTCTCTGGGGAACTTCAAACATCTCCAGTCAATCTTGTTTATTTCAACTAACTCTCCCAGTTCTGCTATGTTCAGGACTTAATATGATGGCAACACTTTGAATGAAGGCTTAAGGAGAATTCAGAAAATGTATCTCCTCTTGACAGACATATGTATGGGGTGTCCCAGGTTCCTTCAGTCTTCAGACCTGCCAGTGGCTTTTTGTTTCAGTGAGAATAAGGAATGCTCCTCTCTCATCTCCGTGAACAAACCCTGCATTGTCTCTGCATGCTACAAGCTCTTTTTCAGGACTGAGCTTTTCTGTTCTAATCCCAGTCTGCTCCAGGAAATGGGAGGGGAGGGAGAAAAAAAAGAGGGAAGGGAGAAACAATTTTATTTTTTTCAAATAAGGCAAGTTTTGGAATAGAAGTATAGTAATGAATATGCTCCTGTGACTTTTTGTGTTTTCTCAGCTGTAAAGAAAATAGAAAAACGATTCCATTCTGTCTGGCTTCTAAACCATTCTGAGACTGAGCCCTTTATGCAGTGGGCTGGTTGGCTGTTGCTCCTGCCAGAGCTGTTTTTGACGTGATTCCCGGGACAAGAAAGTCCTTTTTGAATCAAGAATGAAACGTGGCAGCGGTTACTGTGATATTGTGTCACTGTGGTGTGTTGCCCACAGCTTGACAGGGGCTGACTTACCTCTCGTCAGCTTCCTGCTTCAGCCAGCAAGTTGGAAGCACAGAAAGAGATTTTATTAGCGTGAGGGTAGCAAGAAAAGGCAAGATTACTCAGGGCTCAGGACAGCAACAGATTTCCTCACACACCACAGCCAACGTATCTCACATCTATCCGGAAATACCTCTTGTTACTATGGTCAAGGGCTCTCCTACACACAGCTTGTTCACTGGGCTGGCAGGACTTGGCCCTTCCCTGTTGACTGGATTGACAGGAATGTTGTGCCCCTCTGTAATAACAATTCATGGCTCACTCTGGCTACGTCTACACTGCCTCTTGCCGGCAGAGAGTATGCTAATGAAGCGCTCATTAGCAACTTCTCATGCTTTATTTGCATATTCTCTGCCCGAGGCTTTTTGCGCAAGAGGTTTTTGCGCAAAAACAAGCTGTGTAGGCGGGTCCGTTTTGCGCAAACACCCCCCTTTTGCACAAGATCTGTATACCTCCTTTTTTGAGGCATAAGGATCTTACGCAAAAGGGTTTTTTTGTGCAGAACAGACCCATCTATAGTGCTTGTTTTTGTGCAAAAACCTCTTGTGCAAAAAGCATCAGAAGAGAATATGCAAATGAAGCGCGAGAAGTTCCTAATGAGCGTTTCATTTGCATTGCCTCTTCTGCAAAAAAGAGGCAGTGTAGACGTAGCTTCCTTCTGTTTTGGTTTGGGTATGCAGTAAATGGAGCCAAAATAACTATACCTACTCTAATCCACACACTGGGTTATTTCAGGTTAAGTCTCTTTGTGCCCACTCTTATTTCAGTATAAGAGCCCTGTTTCCTTATAACTTCCAGCTTAACTAAATCAACATAAAGGCAATCTTATATCAAAATAAAAATATCCACACACAGACTTAAACCAAAATAAAACTAAGGGCAGGACTAATAGAACTAATTATATCAAGGACAGCTGATACAATTATTTCACATTCCGTTTCCCAGGAGGATTTGCTCCCATCTTCTGAGAAGAGATGCCAGGATAAGATTCCAGTAACAATCTGAACAACCAACAACCTGCTAAGTTTCAGGTAGTGGAGATTCAAACCCCAACAATTTGCCTGGAGCTGATTTCCCTTTGAACACATAATACCGTATAACAGGGGTGGGCAAAATTTTTTAATGGGGGGGGGCACTCCAAGATTTTGGCAAGTGGTCATGGGCTGCATTTCTATGGAGGGGGTGCAGGGTCTGGGATGGAGGTTGGGTGCAGAAGGGAGCTTGGGGTAGGGGACTGGGGTGCAGGAGGGGACGTGGGGGGAAAAGGAGGGAGGCTTCACACCCTGCTGCTGCCCCTAGCAAGATTTCTCACCTCAGAAACTGGCCAATAAGAACTGAGAGATTTTGCTGGGAAGTGGGAAAGCACGCAGAGCTTCCCTCCTCCCTTCCCAGCATCCAGAGCATAGCGTGAGCTGCTCTCTACCTAAGGGTTCCGGGGAGGTGGCCGTGGGTCAGATCCGGCAGTTTGGCAGGCTGGATCCAATCTGCTGACTGCCACTTGCCCGCCGCTGCCATATAAACTACTGTTGGCACAGTATCCAACACACAGTGGGCCTAAGTCTCTCATTTACACCAGTCTCACACCAAAGTAACTCCAGTGACATCAGCAGAGTTCCTCCAGTGTCACAGCAGTGTGAGTGAGAGCAAAATCAGGCTGGACATATTATCCTTCTTGCCCGCAACAGCACAGTCATATCTCCCAGCCAACCACTAACATTAATTTTCCAACAGATCTCTCATGAAACTAGTAGCAAAGAGCAGATCACACTGCCACTTATAATGGGCAGCACTTACTTTTCCACCATTCAAGAAAAAGGTGTAATATCTTGGGGGAAAGAGCAGGAAACCTTCTTCATGCTTGATACAACATCAGCACTAAATTACTTGTGAGGTGCCATGGTTCCCCGTGCAGGTCATGTATGGAGACCACGTCCTTATCTCAAAACTTTGCTCAGTGATTCAGGAAAGAAAGATCTCGCACGTCAGGTTCCACTTGTATCTGTACATTTGTTTGACTGTCAGCAAATGTTCCCTCTAATCTTTTCCATCCATGTGCACCGAGGCATGTGCAAATGTGCACCATGAGTAGAAACAAATAACCTACTGTGGGTGCTCTGCTAATCAGCTGGGTGGCATTTGAATCTCGCCTGAGCAAGCATACAAGCGCACAACTTACAGGGAGCATTGCCATCAGCTAAATGAATGCTTAGGAGACCCTATCTATCTGGCTTCCCTGCTGACTCCCACAACACATCCAAAGCATTTAGTGGGGGTAAATAAAGGAAAACTCTCATTCACTATTCATTGTCACCCAGGGGGGTTTCAATCTTTGGCATGGATTCTAGGTCTCAAATTCCTTTTGCTGCCTGTGTACATATGATGGGAGTGTCTGTTCCACCAGCTGTTACATAGGATTAGGCGATCATTTCTCCCTGTACCCTTAAGAGAGAACATGCTCTTCATAGATCTAATTCTTATTGGCAAATGGTTGGGCTGGGGCAAATGCCTTCAGTTTTTTTGATCCTGGCTCTGTCAATGTGTTAGTTTATCCATCAAAGCTGAGGGCATCCATAGGTGCCAAATGTGAGCAAGCATAATAGTCCTTTGCTCTTGTCTACATGCACCATCTGACGATCACAAAAGTCTCCACAAAAGTTAGTTAACCAAGCCTCACAACACAGCCATGAAGTACGGAAGGGCAAGGCTCACCATCTCCTTTCTGCTCATGGGGAGACCAAGACACAGAGCAGAGAAGTGACTTGTACAATGACAGATTTGCACTCAGGCATGCAGATTCCCAGTCCACTCAATTAACTATGATAAACACTGTCTCTCTCTGGAGCCAGAATAGATAGCAGTCCATTATACCACAAGAGTCTCCGTCCTCTGAAATAAAGCTGACATATCCTGGCTCTCAGATCTATGACTTCTGACTAGAACTGGTTGGAGATTTTCTGTGGAAAAGTTTTCTTTTCGGTAGAAAATGTAATTTCTTGATGTTGCCTAACATTTTTGATTTTCTGTTGGGAAAATCAAAATTATTTTTTTTGGTTTTGTGTTAGTCTGTGAGTTGCTGGAGTTTCTCATGCCTCCATTATCCTCCATGAGCCAGGTTTCCTGCTGGACTATATCTCCCATGATGCATAGCAGTCTCTTCTTTTGTTTAACTATCATGGTGCATCTTGGGAGATACAGTCCAGAACAGGAGCATAAGATATCCCAACTACAACTCCAATGAGGCACCATGAAAAAGGCAGCAGAAGGATTGCAATACCTGCCAGAAAGCTGAAGGGCAGGACTGTGGCTGGTGTAGTGAGGAAGTGCTCTAAGAACCAAAAGCACAGGAGGGTGGCTGTGGGTGTCCTGTTATCTCTGAGGCCAGGTTTATACTAGACCTGGAAGGTGGGCTTATGGTACACAACTCCAGCTATGCAAATAACATAGCTGGAGTCGACATACCTTAAGCCGAGGTTGGCACTGGCTTCACAGTGGTTTCCTTTATTCCTTGAAACTGCAAGGAGTACTGGTGCCAACTGTGAGTGCTCTCAGTGTTCAGTTTAGCGGGTCTTTACTAGACCTGCTAAATTGAATGCCAGAAGATCGATCTCTGGTGTGGCAATTGGAGACATATCCTGCAGTTCTGAGGTGAGAGACAGGAAATTTGAGCTGATGAACATACTGGTATGCGGGACAGACGTGGGGAAGGGACTACATCGTCTGCACAGACTTTGAGGGAACACTCTATGAAGCTTTGATCCTGTAAAGAAGACTTGAAATAAAACAAAACAACTAGCATTCCTGGAAACTGTTTCCCTGGAGGGTTCCAGACAGACTTCCCCAGAGAGGAAGCTGACTAAGCAACTGCAAATTTGGACCCATTCAGGAGGGGGCTCTATGATAGGCCATGATCTTGTACAAGGACAAAGATAAATTTTGAAATACCAGAAATTGTCACAAGGTAAAAACTCTGTTTTTCAGCTGCTTTAGCTGACCTGTGCAGTGGAATAAGCAGTTGAAAAACCACCTACATAGCTTTTGCATTCCTTTGGGAATTTAGCTCAGCCCTATGAAGTAGAAAGATGACTACAGCTGAATGGAAGTTGTATTCATAGGAGATACAGTCCAGAATGGAGACATAAGATGTCCAAACTATAATTCAGACGTGGCACCATGATATAGAAAGTTAAAAAAAAAACTGTTCAGAAATCTGATTTCTCACCTAAAGGCTTGGATACTTTTTTAAATCTTTCTGGTCTGTAAACCAAGCTAGAAATGCCACAACAATAGATCCTGCCATGAAATTTCCAATACTTTCTAGAAGGATCAGGAGAATAATCTCTGCAATGGTATTTTGATGAAGGAAATTGTTTCTGATATAACTGGCTTTTCTTAAAACCTAAAGAGAGTTCTGGTCCTGTTAGAGCTCTCTACAAAGGTTTTTGTGGCTCCTTTCTTACATAAATCCCTTTGCTTGTTATTGCTAAAGAATCTCAACACTGTACTTCTAACATTTCAGAAATATCTTCATATAGAGAAATCAATTTATTTCCCTCCAAAAGGACCAATCTCTCAGCAACACCATACAAGCAGGCAACGGTAGAGTCTACACTAGGGAAACAAATTCCCTGCAGAAGCATGGATCGATAAATAAATGAACAGTGGGAAATAGTGGTATAAACACAAATTAACTGACTCATGTATCTGCTGAACTCTAGCTCTATGTGTGATGCATTAATTGTATTGTGGATAGAAAGAGAGAGAAAAGAATGGCTGGATACAGTGTGATAAACCACCACTTAAGAAGCCAATAAACAGTGGCTATTTAACAGTGCGGGGTCTGCTAATAGAGGTGTTACAGGACTGCACTCTGTAAACATGGGAATACTTTGGGGCAGATGCTGAAGATAGGAGGTTGCTTAATAGGACTGATCTTGTGTACTGGTTTCACTGTGTACCTAGCATAAGTGCTCTAATGTTAAGTGAGAATCTTGCAAACAGTCTGCAAATATGCTAGTCTCCTGCCCAGTATGCAACTCCTGCTTCAGTCATAATGCTGACATGTGCAGTGTACTCCCCATGGAACTACAGCAGTGTTTCTCAAAGTGGGCCCACAGCCCACTTTGAGAAACACTGAACTACAGAGACA
Organism: Pelochelys cantorii; assembly: GCA_032595735.1. Lineage (NCBI taxonomy): Eukaryota > Metazoa > Chordata > Testudines > Trionychidae > Pelochelys > Pelochelys cantorii. The sequence continues at coordinate 30,962,947 of CM064338.1, forward strand.
GGGGCAGACCATGTTCCCTCTCTTCTGTGTGACGTTTGCCCTAAATTATTCCTGGCATCTAGTGTCGTTAGCAAGCATGACTAGAAACTTGGCACCTGCTCATTTGCTCTTGAATGTTGCTCTTAGTGTATCCTCCATTAAAACGTCACACGGCAGCATGAAATCCCACACCTCAGCATGGCTCGTATGACTTGCTCAGGGGAATGATTCTCACTGGAGAACAGCTCAGCACAGCTCAGCACATCTCCTGCCCTCCCTCACTGAACTATTTACTCTCAGCTTACCTGAGTCCACTAAGCCTCTCTAAGTGCAGTACTCGTCCACTAAGCCTTCTCTAACATTCCCACACTAGGATCAGCTTCCTGGACCCACAATCAACTTCAGCAATGGAGCCCCATGGACAACCATGTACCAGAAACCCATAGATCACCACACCTACTTTCATAGATCCACTAAACACTCCAAACACATCACAAAATCAGTTATTTACAGCCAGGTACTCAGATACCATGGAGTATGCTCCAAAGAGAAAGCCCAGAATATACTCCTCAATGCATTCACCAAACAAGGACACTCCACAAGAGAGGTCTATTACATCATGGAACAGGCCACCCAAATACCCAGAGACAATCTGATTCAATACAGAAAAAATTAAAACTCCTCCAACCTCACACCTGTAGTGTCACATAGGATTTCAGACTTGAACCAATATGGGGTATAATCAAACCACTACAGTCCATACTGGATGGGGACTCCATCTTGAAAGAAATCTTTTTTGAAACCCCAACTTTTGACCTTCAAACAACCTCCCTACCCCCCACAGCTTCTCCAAGCTCATCATCAGATGCAAGTTCACCATAGGCCAGGACACACCAACTCAATGCAGCACCGGACCCTGCCAGAACAACAGACGCAAAACTCGCAGGCATAGCTCCGTTGCTATAATGATCAGTACCTCCCACAACACCCCTTATCAGATCCATGAGTCCTACATCCATGTTTCCAATGCCCTGCATTAAATGCCTCAATAACAATGATGTGGATTAAACTAGACGAGCACTATACTCTCCAATGGACTCACACAGGAAAATGATATAAGACAAAGCCAGCTGTGGGGGAGCACTTTCCACAAAGCACTCACTCTATGGCTGACCTATCAGTCTTCTTCCTCAAAGGAAACCTGCACAACACTTTGAAAAGATGAGTCTGGGAGCTTAAAGCTTAAATTCATAACTGTGCTAGACACTAAACATCGTGGACTGAACAGACACTGTATTTATGGTTTATTAGAATAATCTGTAACCCACTAATCCCCCTTTTTATCCTATGATTACAGGAGTGTTAATGGGCCACTCTGCCTTGAATGGTCCTTTGCAATATGTGCTATCTACTTATACAGGCTGCACTTCCCAAAACTGGCACTCGCTAGTCCGGCAACATCCATGGTCTGGCAGGACCACAGATGTTCCTGGACCAGACAGCCCCAGGAGCCTAGTGGCAGGAGGGCCAGTGTCCAGCAGCCGGGCTGGGGCCAGACCTAGCATCAGTGAGGGGCTGGGGGGGCTGTGGGTCCTGTGGCAGTTGACCCTGGTCTGGCAAATTCCCTCGTTCAGGACCACTCAGGTCCCGAGGGTGCTGGACCAGGAAGATCCAACTTGTACTAAATTTTTTCTCTCATTTTGCATTTAGTTGTGACACTGAGAGTACTTTTCCCAGACAGAAAGAGCTCTGTGTGGCTTGGAAGCTTGTCTCTCTCACCAGCAGAAGCTGGTCTAATAAAAGATATTACCTCAACCATCTTGTCTAGAAGACATTCCAGACCTCAAAGATCCTGGTTCAAGTCTTAACTTTTCACATACACAGTGGTTCCTCTCAATGCTCAGACCACTAATGAGGCAGATGTAACAGACAACACCCCCTCCCAACCATCATTATTTAGTACCACAGGTGGGCATAGTTTTATAAACTTGTAGGAGAACAAGGTACCTGACTCAAATAGCTTACAGACTGTATCATATGGATCTAACTCACTGATTAGTAATAAGTCTGGTCAGTCTCACCTCAGACATTGGAAAAGTCATGAAGCAGGTCTTCAGGGAATCCATTTTGAAATACTTGGAGGAGAGGATGGTGATCAGGAACATTCAACATGTATTCACCAAAGGCAAATCATGCCTGACCAACCTAATTGCCTTCAGTGATGAGATAACTGACTCTGGATATGGGGAAAGTGGTGGATGTGGTATACGTTGACTTTAGCAAAGCTTTCAATCCCACAGTATTCTTGCTAGCAAGTTAAGGAAGCCTGGTTTGTATGAATGGACTAAGGTGGATAGAAAGCTGGTTAGATCATCAGGCTCAATGGGCAGCGATCAATGGCTCAATATCTAGTTGGCAGCTGGTATCAAGTGGAGTGCTCCAGGAGCTGTTCCTGGGGCTGGTTTTCTTCAACATGTTCATTAATGATCTGGATGATGGGATGGATTGCACCCTCAGCAAGTTCATGGATTACACTAAACTGGAGGAAGAGATAGATATGCTGGAGGGTAGGGATTGGGTCTGGAGTGACCTAGAGAAATTGGAGGATTTGACAAGATGAAATCTGATGAGGTTCAATAAGGACAAGTACAGAGTCCTGCACTTAGGACAGAAGAATTCCATGAACTGCTATAGGTTGGGGACTGACTGGCTAAATGGCAGTTCAGCAGAAAAGGATTTAGGGATTACAATGGATGAAAACCTGGATATGAGCCAACAGCGTGCCCATGTTGCCAAGAACACTAATGGCATATTGAGCTGCAATAGTAGGAGCATTGCCAGCAGATTGAAGAAAGTGATTATTCCCCTCTATTTGACACTGGTGAGGCCACATCAGGAGTATTTGGGCCTCCCAATACAGAAAGGATGTGGACAAACTGGAGAGAGTCCCATGGAGAACAACAAAAATGATTAGGGGATTGGGGCACGTGACTTATGACTTATGAGGAGACACTGAGGGAATTGGACTTATTTATTCTGCAGAAGAGACGAAAGAGGGGGGATTTGATAGCAGCATTCAAGTACCTGAAGGGGGATTCTAAAGAGGATGGAACCAGACTATTCTGGTGGCAGATGACAGAACAAAGAGCAATAGTCTCACATTGGGGGAAGTCTAGGTTGGATATTAGGAAAAAGTATTTCACTAAGAGGGAGGTGAAGCACTAGAATGGATTTTCTAGGGTGGTGGTGGGATTGTAGAGGTTTTTAAGGCCCAGCTTGACAAAGCCCTGGCTGGGATGGATGATTTAATTGGGGCTGGTCCTGCTTTGAGCAGGGGGCTGGATTAGATGACTTCCTGAGGTCTCTTCCAGCTCTAATCTTCTATGATTCTATGGGTGTGTCTAGACTACAGGGTTTTGTCGACAAAAATGGGCTTTTGTCGACAAAACTATACCTGCGTCTACACTACCGCTGAGTTCTGTTGACATAATGTCGACAGAACTCGGCAGTTTTGTCGACGGCGGTAAACTTCATTCTACAAGGAATAACGCCTTTTGTCGACAGAGTTCTGTCGACAGAAGGCGTTATTGCATCTACACTGTCCTTTGCATCTACACTCTCATGTCGACAAAGCGGCTTCCTTTGTTGACAGAACTGGATGTAGTCTAGACGCTCTTTGTCGACAGAAGCTTTGTCGGCAGTATCTGTCGACAAAGCCTCTGTCGACAAAAGCCTGTAGTCTAGACGTACCCTATAAGTCTATGAAGTCTATGGTAGATAGGGTATGTCTACACTACCACCCTAGTTCGAACTAGGGTGGTTAATGTAGGCATTCGAAGTTGCAAATGAAGCCCGGGATTTAAATATCCCAGGCTCCATTTGCATCTTGCCGGGCGGGCGCCATTTTTAAATCCCCTTAGGTCGAACTCCGTGCCCGCGGTTACACGCGGCACGGAGTAGGTAGTTCGAATTAGGATCTCTAATTCGAACTACCGTTACTCCTCGTGGAAAAATGGCGCCCGCCCGGCAAGATGCAAATGGAGCCCGGGATATTTAAATCCCGAGCTTCATTTGCAACTTCGAATGCCTACATTAACCACCCTAGTTCGGACTAGGGTGGTAGTGTAGACATACCCATAGTGTCCAAGTGGAGATTAGAGGTGGGAGCTCGCTGAGAGAAGGGAGCATGGAAGAGGAAGGAGAACAGTGTGCATAGGTGTGTGTGTAGGGCTAAAGACTGCTTTGTGCACAGGAAGATAATGCTGCATATGTGCAAAAAGGCTAAATTAGCACAGCAGGGAGAAACTGAATGATGGGGATTTGCTGAATTTTGAGGAAATGGGAAAAATCCATCACTGCATAACTTGTTCATTGTAGAAACTCTGTAGGCTTTGGCAGTGGATCTTTTAAGTACTTTGAACTGCATCTATTTGATCCGCACTGCTTACATCCAAACTTGCATCTCTTCCAATCTGTCCTGCTGAAATAAATAGAGATGAACCTGGACTCATCTGTTCTCTGGATCCCTCTCCCCACCCTGCTTTCACTGATACTGGCGATAATTCTGCTATTCTTCCTGTCACTCAAGCTTGCAGACTTGGAATTATAGAATCATAGACTTGTAGGGCTGGTAAGGACTTTGAGAGGTCATTTAGTCCAGGCCCAAGCACGGAGACAAAACTAAATATACACAGGCCAACCCTGACCAGTGTTTGTAACCTGTTCCTAAAAACCTCAAATGATGGAGAGTCGGTAGCCTCCTTCAGAAGCCTGCACCAGTGCTTTCTTACAGTTAGAAAGTTTTTTCCTAATATCTATCCTCACTCTTCACTGCTGCAGATTGAGCCAATTACTTCTTGTCCTACCTTGAACCGAGATGGACAACAATTGGTCACCTTCCTCATTGTAACAGCCATTATCATATTTTAAAACTTTTGTCAGATCCCCACCAGAATCGTCTTTTCCCAAGACTAAACATGCCAAATAATTTTAATCCTTCTTCATAGATTTGGTTATTTTTGACTCTGCCTTTTCCTCTTCACTTCACATGCAGGCTGTCGTCCATTCTAGTCTTTCCTCTATTTGTAAAATCCATCCATTCCTCTCTGTCCACTCTGGAAATCTCAGTTCACATCATTGCTGTCTAGGACAGCTCCACTGATGGGGAAGGGGAAAAAGAGGGCAATTGCCTATGGGCACAGTCATCTTTTGTCCCTGCCCAGTTTGCATGAACATTTGCAAGTCCAGTGGACATAGAAGTACATTGGTTTAAACATAAAAAGCTTTTAGAAAAACAGCCAGTTTAGTCCATATTGTTACTGTTCACCCAGAACTTTTATGATACTTTTAATAACTCTAAGGAATAGACTCTCTCTCTTTTTTCCCTAGGTGTGAGCATTCCTGTCTGTAGGCTGGGAGCCTGTGTAGAGATCTTGCAACTTTCTCTGCGTCATTGAGGCCATGTCTTGACTACAAAATTAAGTCAACCTAACTTTCGTTGGCATGTAGCGAGTGAAGAAATTACATCGCTTGTGCATGTCCACACTTTGTTCCTTGTGTCAACAGAGTATGTCCCCAACGGGAATGATTGTATCAATTATACCATCAGTGTGAGGCAGCAGAAAGCCAGTAACATTTGACATAAGCAACACAATGTCTACACTGATCTGTATGTAGGCCTAACTATATTGACCTTCACTCTACGCAGCTTGTGGAGGTGGAGTTATTAAGTCTGCATAGCAGTTAATGTTGGCAGGAGTGAAATTTAAGTGTAGAAACTTCTGTAGTTAGGTTGATGTAACCTGGCTTGCATAGACCTAACTCTGTAGTATAGACCTGACCTGAGCTGCCTTCACAAGCTCAGGCCAGACATGTTCTCCTTCTTATGCCACAAAGTAATACAGTCAGTTCACACAGTAAAAAATTAAAAAACAACAAATAGTCTAGTAGCACTTTAAAGAGTGTCAGAAAGCCAATCCAGACTTCTCTCTCTAACTCCATCATACCAAATTTCTTCACCCCTGCACATGCAGGAGGTATAAATCTAGAAGCACCCAGTCTCTGTGCTTAGAAAATACAGTATATCAGTTACCTAATACACCTGAATGATATAGATTAATTATTTTATATTTAATAGTACTGATTAGTAGTTTTCATTAGAGATGATCTATTAAGTTAATAAAAATGTCTGAAAATTGGAAGAGTTGGAAACAGAGCCAATTTTCCTTTTTAAAACCCCTTTTAAGCACATTTTATTCCCAATATGTTTACAAAAATTAAAAAACTGGATCAAAACTGTTTAAACAGTTAAAATTGTCATTTAAAATAATAAAAAGTATTAGCTAATTGTGAAAGCTATGTTTCATTTATCAAAACCTGGGTTTTCTGTAAATGAAAAATGTATAACTATTTTATAGTGTTTTCAATAAAAAATGAGCAAAAATATAAAAAGCACAACTTATTTGTGAAAAACATTTATGACACCACTGACTTTTTTGGGATAATTTTAAAAAAATGAGCCCTAAAACCTCCTTGTGTTAAAAGTAAAGTTGATTTGCTTTAGCTTTGGGTACATTACACAGCAACATTATTTCAAAATAACTTAGTCCGTGAAATAATGTCAAAATACTGTCAAGCTGGAGGACTTCTTACTCTGAGTCCTGTAACCCTCATTGTATGAGGAATAAGGGAAGTCGGAAGAAGAGTGCTCTATTTTGAAATAAGTGCTGTGTAGACGCTCCCAATTTTGAAATAAACTATTTCGAAATAAGCTACTCAATTGATATTGCTCAATTTGTGTAGCTTAATTCGAAGTAAGCCCTGCTGTGTAGGCGCACCCTTTATGAAGTAATTCACAAAGGGTGCATCTACACAGCACCCTAAACTCGAAATAAGAATCTATTTAGAAATAGCTTATTTTGAAATTTGGCACGTCTACACAGATGCCATTTTGAGACATCCCTTAACCCTCGTGGAATGAGGTTTACTGAGATGTCGAAATAGTGTGCCTGTTATTTTGGCATCTCCTCACAGATATGCTAGATTCCCTGTCTAGGCTGCAGGAAAGTGCCTAGCTCTGCTACTGATCCATGAACAGTGAAGACAGGTACACAGCCCTAAGTGGAATGTGGGACCTGAAGCATGAGAACTAACAGGGGTGCACTCCCTTATTGCCTTTAGCCTCGTGTACTCACCCAGGGTGTGAGAGACCCCTAGGCCAGCACCCTTCACCTCCTGTGTGGGAGAAGGGATTTGAACAGGGATCGATCACCTCCTAGGCGCATGGTCGAACTATGGTATGGAATATTCTGACATAGGCTCCTTCAATCTCTCCTGTTGACGTTCCACTGTAATTAAACAATGGAATACTTAAATACTACTTGAACCAGGAACAGCATTTAGAATTACTCTAAGGCCTAGTGAGGTGGCAAATCTATATACTTACATCCCTTCTCCCCCTCAGGAGGCACCTCAAATTGAGGGTCTTCCACATACTAGTTGAGTACAATAGGCTAACACTTATAAGGAAGTCGCTGGCTCCTCTTATTCCTGGCATAAGGGTCTGATTTAGTAGGCACACTCAGGAGACACCTATGGTGCACCAGCCCATAACCTGGTGCCCCTGCACATAAACTGAATGCTCGTCTGTCCGCATTTGTGAATGGATCTGGGAATCAGGAGGACATAGGCACCCAGGTGCCTAGAGCAAGGCTGGATGTTCATACCTTAGTAAAAACTTAGCAGCCAAGTGAGCTTAGGCACCCACAATGTTAGGTGACAGCCAAGCAGGTGTTTTGTGGGTTGCTGTGGAGCCTAAAGGCAGGACTTTAGGGACGGGGCACTTTCATGGATCCTACTCTAAGTTTCTGACCCAAGTCCACTTAGATATGATCAGAGCCAGAATTTTTGTCAGAGGGAGGAGAATGAAAATTGAAATGTAATATTATCCTTTAGCAGCCTCTTGTCACCAAACAGCCCTGCACACACCAAACAAGTGTTTAGTAACAATTGGTTTCCAGTTCTACTGCTAGCCCTCGGCAGCATTCTGGGCTGGAAGCAAAATGTCAAACATTGCCAAAGAAAAGTCAGCTTAGAAAGTGATCTCTCCATGGGTGCCAAGGATGGAGACAGCAGCATGGGCTGTGAGCCAGAGAAGTGCAATAGGGACTTTTAAAGAGCTCTTAATCAAACCATTCCTAATTGAACACACTGGCTTTTTAGAAAGTACCCAGGGGAAATACTAACATTGTTTACGGAGGTGAATCGCAGATCCCTACTATCTAAGCTTACATCATCCAGAGTGCAAGAACCATCTGCCACTGAAGTTCCCCAAAATCTAATACAGGACAAAAGGGAGAGGACAGAAGAGGGGCACTGGAGCGGGCATTTGGTTATGTTAGCGTTTTGTTGGGGTGTCAGACTGGCCACTTTTGCAGTTTTTACTCTTTCTGAAGCACCAATTAGGCCACATCTATACTTACTGTCTTGAGATCAATCTACTGGCATTGATTTAGCAGGTCTAATAAGGACCCACTAAATCAAATGCTGAGGGTGCCTCTGGTTGGCACCGGTACTCCTTGATTCATGAGGAGTAAGGGAAGTCGACAGAAGCATTTGCTCCCATCGACTTCCCGCTCTGGAGATGGTGCCAAGTTCAGCTTAAGGTACGTTATTTACATAGCTGGAATTGCGTACTGTAAGCCGACCTTCTGGGTGTAGTATAGACCTGGTCTTAGTAGCCTGCATGCAATGAGCTAAACAAAGGGCCAGAGCCTAGTGAGGCTTATTTACATCAGTTGAGGTTATGGCCCAATGACCCTGAGTGGGACACGAGAGGAGCCTATGCTGGCTCCTGTTCGCCTTGGGCAATTTCACCCTCAGGGAATTTTGATTCCCCAAGTCCAAAGCAGTTTCCTTTCCTGGTGTGCCGGGGCTTTCCCAGCAATGCCACAAATGGCCTGGACAGTTAATTAAATAAAAGTGAAAGTCAACAAGTGCATGCCATGATACAGAAAGCCCATGAACAAGAGAAATTGGGCAAATCTCTGCAATACATTTACATGGCCAGAAATTGGACAGAAAATACTTTCTACATATTTAGCGGGTTCTGTTTTCCCCCAAACCCACCCAGCTCTGCCCTGTCCTCTAGTATTTCAGCAGGTTCCTCTGCTTCCCTCTCTCTCACCTGATGCCCTGTTTCCTGACTCAGCCCTGTCCTGAAGTATTAATAGAGCTATCCTGCTTCCCCACCACCTCCTGTGGTTTGCTTTATGGCTCAGTCCTGCTGCTCAGGGCAGCCAATACACTCGCCCCTGGGCAAGTTTGGAACAGGGGGGAGGAGGTTGGCTCCACAATCCTGGAAGGGGTAGGGTTTTGGGTGGAGGGGCAGAGCTGGGGAAGCCAGTCTTCAGTGCTGCCTAGACCACACTGTGCTTCCCTTGCCCTCAGCGCCATCCAGAGCATGTTACCCAGGGCTCTGGAGTGCACCATGCAACACTACAACAGTAATTTAAAGGGCCCGGGGCACTGTCCACTCTCACTGCTGCAGTAACAGCAGTGGCAGGTGGGAGCCCTGGGCCCCTTTGAGTCGCTGGGCCCTGGGGCTGTTGCTCTCTTTTGCTCCCCGTCAGTGGGCCTGGTCTCTGTCTTTTTGAACACTTGATTAGTCTCTGTTTCACTCAGCTGTTTACACCTTGGTTTAAGATGTGCAAAATTTAGGCCAGATTTTTAAAGGTATGTAGGCACCTAAAGATGCAGATAGTGGGATTTTCAAAAGCACCGGGATGCCTAACTCCCCCCACAAGGTGCCTCTCTGCTTGTTTGGGTGCCTAAATACTTTAAAAACTGGCCCCAAATCCCCAAATATGGGGGCTGAGTCTGATAAGCTAGTAACTTCCAGCCATGACAGTTACTCATCTAGGAGCTATCCAGTCCCTGGCCCTGACTGAGCCACCTGTCATGCAAAAGCACTGACATGAAGCCTTTAATTTATGCACATTTCAGCAAAGGGCTGCATTAAAAAAAAAAAAAGAGCCCGCTGCCTCCCACCAGCCTCATGAACAATGGACACCTCCCTCTTGATCAGGTGCACACAGAGAACACTCGGCTGAGGTGCTGCTGGGGTGGTATGCAGACTGTCCATGGACAGTCAACCACCGGAGGGGAGACACCAATAATTGGCTACATTTGCTCTAGTTTCTGACCACTCATTGGGTGGCTTCATGTCCTTATGTTACTCAAGAGCATGGGGGTAGGAAGCAGCACCTAGATGTCAGCAGCAAAGACAACAAGAGTGAGTGGTGAATTTGTCAATGTAAAGTCATTCCTGTGGAGAAGTTTGTCACCCATGTCATGCAAGTCACAGAGTAGACCCGTGTCTGGGACTTTGCCACTTACTACAAAGATTTGCATCTGAAGTGAGTTCACACCTAGGATTAGGGACTCACAGGGCCATGTTAGTGCACATGGTGATAGACATACAGCTTTCAAACTTGGTGTCTATTAAAGCCACATCATATAACTATACCTATTGGCATTTATAACATAGCACATGATGGCATACACAGATATTATTAATCATATGCTTTTTCATATGACTACACTTTAAGCTGACTCTCAGGACATAGCCTGGGACTGCCCACCAGACTGGTGCTTATGGCATATGATATAAAATGACATGTCTCCCTGTTGCATAGAATGGGAAAAGCAACTTTCTAACCATCCATTCCATTTAGGCAATGAAATTTCAGGTTCAGTTTCTGTCCCTTCCTGCTCCTCATTTTTGCTTCCCAGTGCTGGCACCTGAAAGTTTCTCTGCATTAATTCCAGACACTATGTAAACATGGGACTTGGATTCTCTTAAACAAGGCTGTTTCAGTCCAAACATTCCTACCAAAATGTTTCCTGTCTCATGATTTCAGGGAATGAACAATTTAGCTTCATCTGTAAGACGAAACCTCCACCCCTTGTAACCTTGTTGGCAACTGGAAGACAATAGGGTAAATTAAAGCATCTTTCAATGGGAGGAATCCTGTGCATTTCTGGAAAGCAATTGGGAAAGGGAAAGATGTTCTCTCTTGTGATATTCATTCACAGCACCAATGGGCCATGTACGTACCACTGACGTGATGTAAATATTGTAAAAGATTTGAGGTTAGGGTATGAGACCCAATCTTTTTCCAACTACTTTCTTCTCAACCCTGGAATTTCCTCAGACGGGATGAATTATATTGATTTTACTGAGATCATTGATATTGGTGGTAGATACTGGTGGCATTGATAACTGGTGTAACCAGATATTGGTGGCAAACATCCTTTGCTTTCTTCAAGCTTTGGGAAAACACAGTGGCTACATCTAGACTGGCATGATTTTGCACAAATGCTTTTAACGGAAAAGTTTTTCTGTTAAAAGCATTTGCGGAAAAGAGCGTCTAGATTGGCACGGACGCTTTTGCGCAAAAACACTTTTTGCAGAAAAGCGTCCGTGCCAATCTAGACACAGTTTTGTGCAAGAAAGCCCTGATCGCCATTTTCGCGATCGGGGCTTTTTTGCGCAAAACAAATCTGAGCTGTCTACACTGGCCCTTTTGCGCAAAAGCTTTTGCACAAAAGGACTTTTGCCCGAACGGGAGCATCAAAGTATTTGCGCAAGAAGCACTGATTTCTTACATTAGAACGTCAGTGTTCTTGCGCAAATTCAAGCGGCCAGTGTAGACAGCTGGCAAGTTTTTGCACAAAAGCAGCAAATCATGCCAGTCTAGACACAGCCAGTGAGTAATCAGTTGCCGCTGGATAGCTACCTGCACAAATGTGCAATAAACACTGACATCAGCATGGTTGCTTCAAACTGGCAAGTGCATCAATTCCCAAGGCGGAGAGATCCTTGTAGCAAAAGAGAGCCATTTGCTCTTTCATTCATGCTCAACTATGCACCAGCATTCACGAAGCAGTTCAGATGTCTTCCTGGAGCACCATGGGCTCCTGGCATTAAAGCAAGTGTGAGCTTTGCTACTGATGACAAAGGATCCTCCTACTCATCTGTGTCTGAAAAAGGACTTGTGCAACACATCTGAGTAAAAAACAAGGAGTCCTGCAGCACCTTAAAGGCTAACAGATTTATTTGGGCATAGGTCTTCATGGGCTGGAGCCCACTTCATCAGATGCATGAAGTGGAATCTTCTGTTTACACATGTGCAAAGATGGGAGTGTTATGTGAGTGTTGTATGTGTGTAAATATCCCTGCCAAACTGAAGGGTTCACTTCCTGCATCTGACATGGTGGTCTCCACCCCTAGGAAAGATTATGCCCAAATAAACTTGTTAGTCTTTAAAGTGTCACAGGACTCCTCCTTGGTTTTGCTAAAACAGACTAACACGGCTACCCCCTTGAAACTCTGGCATTTGAGTGTCTTTTTACAGCTGTCTGTGTGTCTATGGTTTTTGTAGAGCTACACTTGGTATCTGAGGATCTCACACAGAGCAGGTGTCCTTGTGTTACATTTGCAGTCTAGTTCCACTGCTATGACATTCCAAATATAATCTGAGAAGGAGACTCTGAGGTAGGAAGCACATTCCCTTTTTACACATGAGGTGGAGCTTTCTCAGATGGGAACCCATGTGGCTCAGAAATGTCCTGCTGCTCCAGGAAAAGTGGGACTGAATGGCTCAGGGATCAAAGATGGGACACAGCCTTTCAGCACTACATCGGCAGTACCACTCTGGCTCTAGTCTGGAGAACTGTATGCTTCACAGATTAGGCCTAGGAAACAAAGTCTTTCACTTTTATGCTGCTGGGCCTAGTCAGGCTGAGGTCAAACTATTCTGTGGTCTACATTGTGTGAAAGTAGGTGGCCATCTCAGTCCACATCCCAGACAGCACCATGCTTAGCCTCGTTGGTGTCAGTTCTAGCAGAGTTGCTAAAGATTAAATAGGCTATGAAGAGTGCATTTGCCTCTTCCCTCCAAGACCCGGACAGAGTGAGCGGTGTGATTGCTGCCTGTGTTGCACCACTATCTGCTCTGCAGGTAACATGGAACTTCAGTCTCTAGAGCATGTTTCCCCAGCACTTCAAATAATCTTTAATAAGAAGCACGTTGAGAGTTGGGAAGTTTCTTTCCACAGCTGGCCCCAGCATATGGAGATTCACAGGTTTGTTTGCAGAATTCAGCATCACCAATTTTCTAGCATATACATTTTATATAGTCTGTGTCTGGTACAAAAGCAGCAGTCTCAGATCCCTCGTCCTTTTGTCACAGCACAGAATCAAAGATTGGTGCAAAAGACCTATTAAGTCACATTGTCCACCCCTCCCAGCCAGCATAGGACTGTTCCATTCAGTATGTCATCTACTCTTGACTAGCTTAGTCCACAAGGTTTCCTGCCCTTCTCTGGAGAGACTCTTCCACAGCCCAGCAGACCTCACTCTTGGGACATTTTTCTTTATATTCATGCTGATTTATTCCTGTGGTAACTGTCATCTATGACCACTAATTACACCTTTGCATGCTACTTTCCTCTCCTTCTTCTGTATTTACAGCCTTCACATACTTGTAGAGCAGGGGTGGGGAACCTCAGGCTCAGGGGCCGGATGTGGCCCCCAGCTTGCCTGGATCTGGTCCTCGAGGCTCAGGAATCCCCCCCCCCCACATTGGGGAGCCTGTGCTGGTGCTCCAGGCCCCTGCCACCCACCCACAGGGTAGGAGCACACAAAATCTACTAGCCTGGTCCCCCAACGCTCTGGTGTGCAAGGGGAATGTGCGGAGTGTCTTTCTCCTTCTCAGTCAGGGGCTTCTCACTTTACTTCTCACTGTGTGCAGCCCCTGAGTGATTTTTCTGTGGGTCAGAAAAAGGTTCCCACCCCTGTCGGAGAGAGTGCTCTCATACAGCCCCCCATTCACTTAGCTAAGCCATATGGCATATCTCCAGTTAATTTAGCCTTCATCCTTCCATTTGTTTTAATTCCCTTCGATTGGCCCACATCAGCCCGGGAATGAGGTGCCCCAAAGTGTCTATGTGCCATATCATGCTGCCATGTCACCAAGGGTATTTAAGCTGTGAGGGCTACCATACATAGGAGTGGACTTTAAGGAGGTGAGAGGCTCCATCTCCCTAAAACTGTTCTCATGCTGAGGTATTTGAATAATCCAGTTGGACAGAGACACTGCTCAGCTGCATCTATTCCATCTTTTTCAATCACTTTATCCCAACACTAATTGTCTGTCTTTGATTCAGTCTGTTCCTTTCTTTTTGGAGCAGAAATCCAGTGGAATTAGGGCCATAACATACATTGCCTCTTAATTATTTTTCCATTGTTTATAGGGATCTTTTCAAACCATGCCAATTGTCCAATCAAAACCAGGCAGATGATAATGAGAAGATAGTTTGCAGTAAAACAAGTTTATTTTGGATGAGGGTTGAGCTTGGTTTGAGCATCCATCAGAAGCCTCAAAGACTCCAGGGAAAGTCCTAATTGATCAAGCTGTCTGGGAAATGGAAAAGGGAGGAAGGCTGGTGAAGGACAAGAGAAAGACGTCTCAGAAACTGCTCTTCAAGATTCCTCTACACAGTTGCTGACCCATCAGAGAGAGGGGCAGGAGATGATACACTGATCTATTGAATGGAGAAGGTGACAGATACTGCAGTGATCTGACAGTGGCAGGAACACTGGAGAGGGAGAGAGTAAGAGATGATAGGGCCATAACCTTTTCTTCATTCAAATCCTTCCTGCAGACCCTCTTTTACCATAGCTCCCAGGAGAAGCTAGTGTATTATTATTTTTTAAAAAAAACCCTGATCTTCTAAATCATGCCCATGCCTTTATTAAAGAAACACACACTCCCGGACTTCCTCCCTTAGCAGTTCATCACTGTCTGAAATCAGATTGCAAGCTCTTTGGGGGCAGGGGCCATGTCTCTGTGCATTGAGGTACCTAGCACACTGTTGGACATTGTAAATAACATCTCTACCCCTCCTCCCAGTACTTGTAGTCATGCACCAGCTTGCACCATTAATACTAGTAATAAGGCACCAACAGTCACCCCTAATTAGTTTCATTTACTAACTTGGTATTTTCTCCCCTTTAGTTCAAACTCAGTTTTCATTTTAAACACACTAAGGGATGTGGATAAATTTAAGAGAATCAAAATTATTTATGAGAGACATTTGTTTTTATTCTCAGGTCAGGGCCATATGAATGCACAGATATATGTTAATTTTACTTCATATTTATATTGCAGAGACTTCGGGACCCCTCGTTCTGCACAAACATGTATAAAGACTAGGTCCCTGCCTCAAAGAACGTATCATTTGAGAACTATGTGACTAAGAAAGTCAAAAGGTCAAACGTAAATTTGGGAGCCCTTGTGATTCCTTAGTAAAAGCTAGCCCCCCCTGTGAAATAGAAAATCACCACATGAGGTGCAGATGAGAAATCAATTTAACTGTAACCTGAGTGTGGCCCACTGGTGACTTCCTGCTCTGTGTAAGCAACTTTTATCAGGCCTGACAATATTGACTGCACCAAACACACTGTCCTCATAATCTGTATCATATACAACCTGGTAATTTGCTGGTCCTGAAAAATAATTGTGTAGTAAATGTACAGTGTGTGTACAAGGAGTTATAAAAATATGCTAGAATTATGTTCTTAAAATGTGGCTGGCCAACAATGTATAAACTCAGTATGCCCTAGACCAGGGTTGGCCAATAAGTGACCTATGGGTGAACTGCATCCTGAGGGCCAATTATTGCCCATCCCTGCCCTAGACAAAGGAATGTCTAACCAGCCTGGTTGTCAGGCAAAGATAATGAAGGCACATTTACATATAAGGGAAATAAAGCTATCCAGCTAACAAACAGGGAAAAAGACAGCACAGCATCTATGCATCTATGCACCAGTATGAGAGAGAAACTTGGTCCGAGCTTACTTTTTGAAGGACACATTTCAAAGGTGTACTGGGCTATAAAAAGAAGAGGAGAGAAAGAGTCCAAAGCACAGGCCAAACATGCATTAAGAAAAGTGTCTTTGAATAAAAGATTCTAGTTTAAGTTGAATTTATGACTTGGAAGTGTATTTACTTTTGCTTGTTTGTAACCATTCCTACCCTTATTTCTTATACTTGGTATCACTTAAATCTATTCCCTTTTGTTAATAAACTTGTTTTACTTTTTCCAAAAAATAGTTCAGTCTTTAAATTGGAGGGTTTGTCAGCCACAATTAAGTTAATCTATTTGGTGTGTTCTACTTCTTTAAAGGAGCAGTGAGCTTGATAAGGAGCTACAATAAGAGGTGGTGAGCACTGCAGAATAAGATGTCACTGAGGTACTCAGAAATTGGTGTTCACTGATTGTTACCTGCTAGTCAAGGTCTGTTGTGGCAGAGTCCAGGAGGGTTTGCTGGCAAGGCAGACAGCTGGTGTGTTAGGGAGGTGACAAAGCTCTCACTTTCTGAGGCTGAGAGATGTAACACAGTGGCTCACAGCTCTGGGAACCCCCCACAGATTGTTGTACCAAGCCATGGACATTTGTAGAACCCATGAAGTTAGTGAAGTGAAGATCCGGATTCTGAAGCCTGGCCTAAAGTTAAAATTAATGTCACTATAGCTACGGCACTCAGGGGTGTGAAAAATCCATACTCCTGAGCACCATAGCTATGTCAACATACTAACTTGTGTAGCTTCCATCAACCCAGCTACCATTACTGGGGCAGGTGGTATTCCTACAGCAAAGGAAAAACCACTTTTGTCATTACAGGTTTTGACTACGCTACAGGATTATGTTGCAATAGTTGCAGTGCCATATCTATGTTAGTACAATACCCATCGTATAGACATTGACTGAACTTGGTATGGAATGAGCAGAGTTCATGCAGCCTCATTTTCAAAAGAGAAAGCTAGGAATGAAGGAAACCAGAGGAGCTATTAAATAGAAATAAAAGGTTTTCTGAGAAGGAAAAAATCCTGTGCATGAGATGTGGTTGAAAACACAAGCCAACAAGGGGCTATGTATTTGGTGAAATACGCCATAAAGTGAAACAGAAAATATTATTTTTCCAAAGGTATGGAGAGCAATTAAAGCCAAAGGCATTCAGATTCTGGGAGAATATCAAGGCAGCAACACATATCCCCTTGTAGGTGCAGTGACTGCAGAGCAAACTGGTTCAAATTGGCAAATATGCCTAAACATTGATGTCAGAGATGGATCCTTTAAAATGGTATAGTGAGGCACACTGTTGTGTTATTCCAAAGAAAATATACAATACTGTAGTTACAGAAGCCGTATAGAAATCTAAAATAAAGCTTGTTTTGATCAGAATTTAAAATGCCAGCATAAGGACAAATAATAATTAAATTTTTTTTAAAAAAGAGTCTCACTTAAATTTCCAAAGAGTAAAGACAGGTAAATTACCTGGTGGCCTGATCCATTGAATTTTCCATTGAAAATAGTAATGTTGCAATTTACTTCAATGGTAGTAGGACTGGGCCCCTGGTTTAGGACTACAAACTGGTATAGACATTAATTTAATTTTAATGAGAAGTTGTTTCCTATAACTGCTATGGAGCCCTTAAAGGATTCCACCAAGAGAATTCTGAGACCTAGAAAGTTTGGATGGAGATTTCGATATTCACACAAAAAAGTAATTAACACCAAAGATCCATTCACAAAGGTAAACCCAATTTGTCTTAGCAGACAGAGTTAAAAACTGAAATTGATAATATAGAGAATTTAGGAGTTATTAAAAAGACAATACAACCTACAAACTAGATCAATTCTATGGCTATGATTAAAAAAACCCCATCTAAGCCATGGATGTGCATCATTCCATGTGATTTAAATTAAATCATGAAATATGGACATTATCCATTAAAAACTGCCAGGGAAGTGGCAACTGACCTCTCAGAAGCACAAATATTTTTAGCTTTTTATATAGAAAATGCATTCTGGAAAATAAAATCAGATGCGTCATGCTCTAAGCTAGTAAAGTTTAACACAAATGTATTATAAATTGAAGTAAATGCCATTTGGTATTAGTTCTGCCCCTGAGATATTTCAGAGTCACTGCCCAAATCATTGAGGAATTATGAAGTGCTAAAGTTATAGCATAAGATCTTCAGCCCTGCTCCAGCCCCTTAAGGGCCAGACTGTTTCACAAAGACCCTAAAAGATTCATATCTAGCTAGGAAAGGAGTTCCCTGATATAGGCACAAAGAAGCAGCTGTAGGATACCCTCACAAGGATACCCTCACAAGCCATATTGTAGGTAAGATTCTGGAAGTGGGGCCAGGATTCCCACCTGTCCAGCTTTTCCTAAGATCATCCCTTTTTTTAGGTAGCTGTCCTGGAAAATCTGTAAGGGTGCTCAGAACATAGTAGCTGTCTAGTTTTATGGGCTCAGGATCATCTAGGATGTCCCACAATTTTCTACCAAACTGGTATCAACTATGGTAGGGTTATAGGGCCATGTCTAAAGTAAGGCCACAGGATAAAGGCTGAGCTGCAACTTGGGAGGCTATATATATAATATATATATAGGGCTATATATATAATATATATAGCCCTAAATGGGTTGGGTCCGGGGTATCTGAAGGACTGTCTTCTCCCATATGAATCTGCCCGGTGATTGAGGTCAGCTGGGAGGCTTTGCTTCATGTTCCTGCACTTGTGAAGATAAGATTAACATCTATCCGGAGCAGGGCCTTCTCAGCTTTTGTTCCCAGGCCATGGAATTCTCTCCCCTGGGATATTAACATGGAGCCAACATTAGCATTGTTTCAGCATCAGGCTAACGCCACTCTTTTTACTTGTGCTTTTATTAGTGTTTGAGTCTGTGTGTGTCCCTCCTCTCGAGATGTCTTAGCAGGTTTTATTTCCCCCTGGGATCTCGTATTTTAATTTTTATACATATTTATATTGTGTTTTAAAAAAATTTGTAAGCAACCTCAAATATTTTAAATAGAGAGGCAGGGTAAAAATATTTTAAATAAATAAATAAATACTAGATTTGAATTTAGGTTAGTGATGTTAAAGGAGACAATGGAAGGTTTAGGTGAGTGTTGCTGAAAGCAAGTGAAAGACACTTAAGACTGGACATTAAAAAGCAACAAGTAGTCTAACAAAAGTCACTCCTCCATAACATAATCAGAGGTTGATTATTAAATCAGATATAATAATAGGAGTAGCTAAAATGTATGTACCACATCATAAAATAGATTTACAGAGATTTATGGGCATGTTAAAACATTTAGCATAATTAATTTCCAATCTGGTCAATAGTGCCCACATTTTCAAAGGTATTTATGCACCTACAGAGGTAGACAGGGGATCTAGGCATCCAGATACTTTTGCAAATCTCACTACACACCTATCTGCATCTGTAGATGCCTAAACACATTTGTAAATCTGGCCCTAATCCATTAATGTAGCTCCTGGGAAATGGTATAAACTCAGATAACAAACATGATTACTCCTACAAAAGCAAATACCACTCTGACAGATACAGCTGGAAGAAAGGCAAAAGAAACAAAACTTGTTACTGTAACACAAATACACAATCATTGTTCAGCCTGGCAGCTGAGCAGCCTCAAAGACAATGGTAAGCAACTTGTGGCCCATCAGGGTTTTATCTGTGATCTGTGAGACATTTTATTTACTGTTGCTTACATGCAGGGCTGCCAGATTCTGCTGGTTGCCATCCGCATAGTCTTTCCCCCACCAGTATTACTAAAGTGATACACACATAAAGCGAGGGCATGTGAAGTAAGATGTGTGCTAACTGCACACAACATTGACAGCAAATATCATGTCACTCCTTCTACATCCAATCAAAGTGCTGCTATGATTCAATTGGCACACCCTGCAAATTCTAGATATCAAATGCAGTTAGCAAAACTATCCTATTCTGAGAGACCGTCTTGGTTACAACAATCTTGTGGCCCACTGAGATGAAGGAGGGCCACTCCTGTGGCCCACTCATTAGCCTAGGTTGCCTATCACTGCTCAAAGACAACATCTGGAAACATTAAACCAGACCAGAGCTACAATCATATGCTGTGGAAACAGATAGAGGAAATCATTAGGCTATCCTACATGTCTGATGATGTTATCAGCAAATTAAAAAAGTTACAGGTGCAGAAGTGATTGTGCTAGGAATAGGTAAAGGAACGTGAGACTGGGCCAAAGCCAGCAGAATTATAACAGGCAGTTGCAGCCCCAACGCCACCACATACAGAATTGCATTGCCATCACAAGTGCAAGTAGCTCTGGGTTGATACTACAACATAATATGCCATAATATGAGTAGTCTTAGGCCACATCTATACTTATGCAACAGAGATCGTTCTTCTGGTGTTTGATTTAGTGGGTCTAGTAAAAACCCACCAAATCAAACCCTGAGAGTGCCCCAGTCAATGCTGGTACTCCTCACAGTTGTGAGGAGTGAGGGAAGCTGATAGAAGTGTTCGCACCCGTTGACCTCCCACTTTGAAGATGGCACCAAGCTCATCTTAAGGTATGTTGACCATTATTTATGTAGCTGGAGTTGCGTACCTTAAGCCAACCTTCCAGGTCAAGGATAGACGTGGCCTTAGTGGCTTTGTCCTGGGAAAACCATCTGGACACAAGTACTAATCATGTCCAGTGCTCTTTGGCTTGCTCAGTTTTGTGGGATCCAAGCCCAGGGGCAATCTGATTCCAAAAGCAGAGAGACCAAACACTGGGTGGAAAAGGTCCAAGGTAGAGAAGGATCCCGTGATCTCAACTTGTCCCTGTAATATCCCACACAATCACATCATATCTGCAAACATATAACAAAGGAAATTAAAAGCCTGGGAGAAACCATCACTTCCCTTGGGGACCTACTTTGGCTCAGCCATGTTGTCAGGGACAGCAATGACCCCTGCAGCTGAGGCATAGGCATGCACAGAGAGTGTGCCAGGTCTGCCCAGGCACACGCTAATGTCTCAAAAAAAAAAGTGGCTTTGCATTTTAATTTAATCGCATGATATGCTCTTTTAAGTAAAGTTTAGTTGTTAATTTAAAAAAAATTAAGTTTAGTTAAGTTTTAGTTTCTTTAGTTTGTTTGATGAATAAAAATAATGTCCTCTATGATTGAGTATTCAATAAATGTTCACCTTTAAAAAAAATAAAAAATAAAATTCCCTGGGTGCACACCCTAATGAAATGTGCTGCACACGCCTATGAGCTGAGGGCAGAGCCAGACTGCTGCACTGACTTGGCTGTTGAGCTCAAGCCCAAGAGATATCCTCCTCACTTTGTCGCATATGTGGCTGTAGATTCGGAGTGCCTTTCACTACTCTCCAGGGTGCGTTTAGAACAGATACAGAGCAGAAATAACACACAGTGGCCTAAATTCTTAAAGCTTAGATGAGAGACCTTCACAAGCAGTTGTGCTCCAAATACTATACTGCCCTGGGATAAGGATGGTCTCGACCAGGGGTAGGCATCCACAGGTATGGCTGCTTGCAGCTCCCATTGGCTACAGATTGCTGTTCCTGGCCAATGGGAGCTGTGGGAAGCCATGTCCCAGTCCGCTCTACTTCCTTCAGCTCCCAGTGACCGGGAGCAGCGATCTGTGGCCAATGGGAGCTATGAGTGGCCGTACCTGTGGATGTGCAGGTAAATAAAGCATCTGGTGGCCCGTCACGGACTACCCCTGGTGAACCACATCCAGCCTGTGGGCTGCTTATTGCCCACCCCTGGTCTAGACAATACTTGGCCCTGCCATGAATATAGGGGACTGGACTGGATGACCTATCGAGGTCACTTCCAATCCTAGGATTATTTATAGCCCACAAACTCTCTGATGGCAGGTAATAGTCATAACTGCAGACTAAGCACTACACAGCCACAGGGTATTATGTATATATCAGCTGCTATAAAGCAGCAGGGTACCATTTATACAATAAATGCTACACAAAGCAGCAGGGTATTATGTACAGGGCAAGTAGTAAGGAGTGGAGTGGTATCATTTACTACACTACATTTGTATTATTGACACACCAAATACTATACAGGGACGGGGGGGGAGGGGACATTTACATGCCAAGTCCTATACAAGGGCAGGGTAACATTTAAACACCAAATACTATACCAGGGAAAGGTATTATTTACAGGCCAGATTCTATGGAGCAGCAGCAGGGTATGATTTCTATTAGAGGGAAAAGATATTATTTCCAAGCCAGTTAATATAGACTGGAAGGGTAATCTACTATACAGCCTCAAGTATTAGCTACAGGCTAAATCCTATAGAGTAGCAGGGTGTTATTGACACACCAAATACTATCAGACCTGGATATTATTTACAAGCTTAGTAACCAATGGCAGGTTATTATGTACATGGAAACTATCCTAGCATTTCTAAGTGAACTACTTAGTTATTGTGGATCTTGAAACTATGTTGCAAATCATACAATGGTTATTAATTTTGAATCTACTTCTGCTCTATAAAACCAGAATAAGCTATTAAAACCAATGGCCCAACCTGTGTAATGGCCTGCAGTGATCAGTATTTCTTATGCTGTTACAGGGTATATATTGAGTAATTCTGTGCAGGTGCCATGTAGGTAAGAGTTACAGGTGACTAGAGGCTCCAGGAGAAAATGCTAATGAAGAATAAGGACTTCAGTTGGAGAGAAATCACTGTTCAAGACCACCTGTTTCATCAACTGCTTGTTCCCAGCAGGTATTATTTGGCAATTTTCCCTTTGGAGTTTGCTGTCTAATCTCACATTGGATGTTTCCCCTTGTTGTCCTCAAATGCCTTCTCTTGGAGTCTGTTCTATTATGGAATTAAACTTCTTATCTAGTCTAAAATCCCTCTTCATTAATTTAAGGCTGTTACTTACTGAGCTGTCTCAGATAAACTCTCCTTTCCTGCTGTTTTTTCCTCTGTTATTGAAGACAAAGTCTCAGAGATGGATCTCTGACTGATGCTAACCTGTGTCATTCCAGAAGCCATAGGCACATAGGAATTGCCATCCCAGAGCTCTCAAAGGGTTCAGTTAAGCTAATATCCTGTCCCTGACAAGTGGTCAGCATGAAAAGCTTTGGAGTGTAAAGCTCCCATCATGGAAAAACATGGAATAAACTGCTGAAGTAGAAGTTTCTTCCAACACTAGGCAGTTAGTGGTTGGCTTAAACCTTGGATCATGACAGTTTTGTTCCACATTTTTTCCTAATGTAAGCTAGTTTATTGGCCATGGTTCAACAGACAGTTTCAACCCTCTCTGGTCTAACTATAGCCACTCCCTGCCCCCACCAAATAGTTTCCCATCACACACATTTTCTACCTCTAAGACAGGGAGTTTTCTAGGGTAGTCTTCACTTCATAAATGCTCCTTAATTTGTTGCCTGGATATTGCCTCTGCCAGCACCAGGTGCCCTGCCACTGGACTCTCTGTCCCAGCACCTGGGGTTATAGGAGAAAGTTCTACACCAGCTCATTTCTCCCAGGCATATCTTACACCAAAGTCCTTTTGAACAACCTCCACTCTTGTATCAGGATTTAGTAACAGTGGCTATGTCTACACTACCACCCTGGTTCGAACTAGGGTGGTTAATGTAGGCATTCGAAGTTGCAAATGAAGCCTGGGATTTAAATATCCCGGGCTTCATTTGCATCTTGCCGGGCGGGCGCCATTTTTAAATCCCCTTAGGTCGAACTCCGTGCCCACGGCTACACGCGGCACGGAGTAGGTAGTTCGAATTAGGATCTCTAATTCGAACTACTGTTATTCCTCGTGGAACGAGGTATACCGGTAGTTCGAATTAGAGATCCTAATTCGAACTACCTATTCCGTGCCGCGTGTAGCCGTGGGCACGGAGTTCGACCTAAGGGGATTTAAAAATGGCGCCCGCCCGGCAAGATGCAAATGAAGCCCGGGATATTTAAATCCCGGGCTTCATTTGCAACTTCGAATGCCTACATTAACCACCCTAGTTCGAACTAGGGTGGTAGTGTAGACATACCCAGTCTGATTACCCAGACCACTTTTTTGTTCTGTGTTTGTAAAGCACCTAGCGCAATGGGGCCCTGATCTATTATAATCGGAAGCACACGTCCCAGGTCCTGGAGCAGAGACCTTCCTTTCCCAAGACACCTTCTCACCAAAATCCCTTGTAATAATAACCACTCCTCTTCATGCTGTAAGCCTGCCTCCCTGCCCCCAGCTTCGGGGTTAGCAGTGTTGATTATATACTTTTCATACTGGTTACATAACCATCTTTGCTTATCTGTAGCTCACATTCGAGTCCAGCATGCAGGCCTTAGTGAACTTCCATGCAGTGGTGACTTAGTTGGTGAAGCTACTAATGGCAAAGCAGAAAGTCCAAATCTAGACCACACACCACAGCCTCCCATTTCTCTCCAATTCCAACTCTATCTCTCAGAGTGACATTCCTCTGCCTAGTTGCTTAATCATCCCCAATCACACACAATCCATGCCCTGACTCTGACTCCACTCTGTTGTCTTGGGCAAGTTACTTCATCTCATTCTGTCTCAGATGTACCCATCTGCTAAATGGGGACAATAATATATATCCAAAAATATATATCCACCTGTCTCATGGAGACTCATGGAGATTAATCATGCAATGGGCTAACTCCATCTCTAGTGTAAGTCAATTAAAGCCAATAAATTTCCAGCAGGGATGGATTTGTAAAGTGGAGGAGGAAACCTTAGCAACTGGAACGAAGCCTCCAGCCTGCCTGCCAGTCAACAGCCTGGGAGTTTCCAAGCCAGGGATCACCAAGGCTTTTGGGCATCATTTGGGATCAAAGCCAAATGTCCTACTATTCGCCCACATGCTCATCTGCACCTTGTACCCCCTCTAGTCCAGCTTTGAGCCATGTGTCGAAGGGCAAGTTCCTGAAGGAGATGCAGCATCTTCCAGGGAAGAAGTGGAAATTTGTATTGAAAAACAAAGAAACACACAAAAAACCCAGGCAAAGCCTCAACGTGAAGAGAATCTAAAAAGCTGGATGGTGACCGTTACAAACCCCTCCCCGCATCTATTCATGAGCCCAACAAAAAGCTTCTTTAGATTTATACTGTAAGTTCATTGAAAGCGAGGGAGAGAGAGCCACTCACACACTCTCCCCGCTCATACAGCTGGAGCCCGCAGATCAGCTCCGCACACACAGGCTGAGCTGTTCTGCTCTTTCACAAGGAGGCACTGAGTTTTTAAAAGTAAACTGTAAGGTTTCCGTTCTTGCACTGGGCTCAAGTATTTTTTTTTTATATATAACGGCTCCCTCTCTTTCCCTTCTCTCTCTCTCTCTTTCACTCTTTAAATGGCCCTGAATGTTCTAAGTGGCTCTGTAGCAGCTGAGTTCTGGCTGGCACTGTATGTGGTCCAGACCCTGCCATGAACACAGCTTTTGTTGCTGCTGCTGGGAAGCTGGCTGTGAACTACACACACAGACCGGTTTATTCAGCACATGGAAATTGGAGTGTGTGGAGGGAGACCAGGCAAAACTGGCATCATCTTGTGGGAGCAGAACACCCCGCTCTATGGCCGCAAAAGGAAAGGGGCAGAGAGTGCCGGAGGGTAAAGGGGGAAAGACGCCTCATTATGACAGAAGGACTCTGTTGATTTTTAAAATGGGTGGGTGTGGGCAACGGCACAGCTGGCCACAGCCCCTCCAGCCCACAAGTGAATCCATGCTTAGATCCTCTGCTGGTGTAAATCGAAATAGCTCCAATGAAGTCAACGGAGCTATGCTGATTTATACTGGCTGAGGATCTGCACCACAGATGGGAAAGGAAAGCTCAACAGTATAACACATTTTGTTTCTATTTTACTGGAGCTAACAGTTGCTTTCCCCCAAACTTCAGGCTACTGTATGAATCCCTGGTTAGCTATCAGAGCATGCAACAAACCAAAAATAACTTGGGTTCCTCAATCAGTTCTGTATGTATTCATCATTTCTAACTTTATTTGGTATTAACCGTTCTTTTCCCTGCCCTTGACACTTTACCTTCCCATTCTAATTAGTTGAGCGTGTAGTAGTGATGAATTCCTATTTGTTCTGCAGATGTAAAGCTCAGATGCCTGCTAAATGTTAACACTTCTTTGCAGTTGGTCTTGCTCATATTCCTTTTTCCCACTCCCTCACTTTCCTATCTTCCTGGCTTTCTTTCCCCACTGACTGTCCAAGACGTTGTGCTGCTATCAAGTAACTGCTGCTGGAGGTGGAGTTGAACATTAAATAATAGTTCAAGTGGAACAGATGGAAGTTCTCCCCAAAGGCCACGCATGTTATTGGGAACAGACAGCCTGTGTGTGTAAATCTTCAGACTTTTTCAGCTGCCAGAATCCAGCCACTGAACCTAACCTGGGAAGCATGTGAGCAAGCAACACCTTTGCATCTATAGCATGTCTCCCTCCCAATCCAGCACTCTGACACCAACTTGAAATGTCTCAGTGAGGGGGGAACAAGCCCCTTTGATCTGTCACTCTAGTGACAGAAACAGTAATCTATCTACTTAAAGCAAGCATGGGAATGTAATGTAAAAATAAAAATCAGATTAAGTGTGGCAAAACTCAACTAGAGCAACTAGCAATGCCAAGGGGAGGGGATTATTTCAGAGCTACCCAAGATTTCTACAGATCAAAGTTTGCTTCCCCAGATGTTAAAGTTGTAAATGAGCAGCTCCTACTGGAAGTAGGCCAGTAGCTCAACTTCCAAATTTGTGTGATGCCTTTGGGTGGGTGAAGAGTCTGAAAAAAAAAAGTTTCCTCCCTCAAAACTGAAGTCCCTTACCTGGATTTCATTGATCACTAGCTGGGGAAAAAAAGATCAAATAAAAAAAACCCAAAGCAGGAGGAAGGCTCAGCAGCCCCTTGCTATTTTCCTTTTGGGATCCCCTTTTTGCACTCTAAAAACATTGCATTTGGTGAAAATTAATGTTTACATACTAAAGCTTTTAGTTCCTGGTTAGAAAACTCACAAGGAAAGAGTTAAACTAGAGCAAGCTTTCAGGAGCACCTGGCAGAAAGATATTTATGTGGCATCAGATTTAAATGAAAACTTCTAAAAGTAATGAACTGATTTAAGAAGAACGGTCTGATGCTGGTTGGGAGAAAGGAGGAATTCCCCTGAATACACAAAGCCTGCACTCTCTGCAGGCTATTGCTCAGAATGTCTGTGCATTCATTCAGAAAGAGAGGCAGGTTCTGCTAGATGCTCTTTCACTACAGGTCACTCAGTTCCAGTGCCATAATTCTTACACAAGTAGTGTTCACTGTCACACTTTCAGGATCCAGTCCCATGTTATTTCCATCACGGGGATGAGCTGATGTACAGCCACCCCCTATTCAGGGTTCAACAGTCCTTTCACTAAGTTATTCCCTTTGCCCTCTATGGAGCATAATCATCATCATCATCGTCATCACCATCAGCAGCAGCAGTAACAACAACACAGGTTAGGACATTTCTAAAGAAAATAAAAAGCAGAGGCTCCTTTCCATAATGCTCATCATTACGATGAGAACTGTCCTCGGTGCTCAGCTGCCAGCTGAAATCAGTCTTAAAGATACATTCAGAGTTTGGGGGGTCGCTTGGGAGGAAGGGGGAAAATCCTCTCCTCTACATCCACCTGTTGATCTTGGCAGGGCTTTCTTTAAAATCAGATACTGAGGGTTTTTCTTTTTTTTTTTTCCAAAGGAACCAACAAACTCAATACATAGTTGTTACTTCTGACTGTAGGTTTAATATCCAGAAAGTGCTCCTGGCAACCTTAAACAGTACTTATGTTCTAGACAAACTTTTATCTTTCTCAAGCTGTGCACAAGTGGAACTTGTTAGAGAAGTTTGGAGTCAATCTGTTAGCAAATTCCCTCACATCCTCCAACCCCTGCTCACCAATCCACATATCTGTACCCTGCTTCCTTAGGGCACTGAGAAAATAAAAAGAAAGGTTAAAAACAATCAAAGCAGAGATGATGGATGAAAGTGTTATACATTACCTTTAACAGTTCAGTGCAGTGTTTCAAGAATCTAAGTCCCATACACCTGGCAGAGAAGTTAGGTTTTCTCCTTTTTTTGTGTTTAATAAGGAAAGGGCTTGCCACTTCTTGCTACTACTGTATGTCTTCTTCACAGCCTCCAGATGGTGTTTCCAGCCTTTTTTTTTTGTCCCCCCAGAAGAAATCAAAATTCCCTGTGTGGTATGTCAGGTTCCTTTCAGACAGTGGCAGCAGGAGCAGCAGCACGGTTGAAGAGTACTATACGTGAGTGTGAAAAAAGAGAGACGGTTTGCAACATCAGACCACGTTTAGCTGCCACTGGCTGTAAGAGAGACCTTTAGACTCCTCCTGTCAGCCTCCTTAGATACCTCCTGGAATAGCTGGCAGATTACTAAATGTATTGGATCCTCCTCGACTCTCAGAGTAAAGGTAGGCAGGCATCCAGGGGAAATAACACATAGGCAGGGGGAAATAGGAGGGCTCTGGGACAGAAACAGAAGCCCTGCCCAGCCTCTTGGAAAGAAGGGGGGAAAAAGCAGCAAAAGAAAAGAAAAGATGACTTAAAAAAACTGCAAAGGGAGAAAACTGAATGGGGAGGAGGGTTTGGGGATTTAACATAGCTTTCCGGTTTGGAACTAGCTAGACTGGGAACCACAAGTGATTGATAGAAAGGAATAAGTTAGGTAATGAGAGAAGAGAGCCATATGGGGTTTATGCAAAATAAAATAGAAGAAATCTAATTAAAGAAGGTGAGCGAAGAGTGTTAGAGTGTGCCTGCAGGAGGACAGCAATTAACAGACTTATTTGGAGTAATGTAGAATGGGAAGAGCCCAGAATTAGAAACATCGAGAAAAAGTTTAGAGCAATGGTTCTCAAACTTTTTTCATTTGCAGAACCCTAAACATTTTGCATGGACCCCCTTTGGAAATCTAACACATAGTCTGAGGACCTGCAGACCACAGGTTGAAAACCACAGTTCTATGGTAACAACAACCTTTCATGGACCCCTTAGACATAGTCTGCAGACCAGGAGTCCACGGACCATAAGTTGAGAACCACTAGTTTAGTGCATTCTGGTGTGGTTTTGACTGTTTGACTGGTACGTCTACACTGCAACACTATTTTGAAATAACTAGCACTATTCCGAAATAGCTTAGTCCATGTCTACACAGCAGGCAGTTATTTTGAAATAGTGTCAAAATACTGTCAAGCTGGAGGACTTCTTAATCCAACTCCTGTAACCCTCATTGTACGAGGAATAAGGGAAGTCGGAGGAAGAGTGCTCTATTTCAAAATAAGTGCTGGGTAGACGCTCCCTATTTTGAAATAAAATACACAATTGACATAGCACAATTTGCATAGCTTATTTCGAGTTAAGACCTGCAGTGTAGATGCACCCTTAGTGAGGGGAGGGAGCAAGAGTAGGAAGAAGAGGGGGACAGACAGAAGAAAGAGGAATTTGGAGACGGAAATATGATGAGGATTTCCAGCACTAAGGAATGGAAAGGGTCCCAAAACCTCAGCAGCCAATGAGCCACTAAAAACAATGAAGTAACAAGATACTGTCAATGAAATAAACCTGTTTAAAGGCTGGGAGGAATAAAAGATGAGGTGGGAGAAAATATTGAGCCAGGAAGAGCTTGGGAATGAAACAATGTCCAAAAAACCCTCAGTTTGTTTCTAACAACTAAATGCAGTCTTAATCTGGAGTGAGTCCGATGGGGAAGTGCTGAGGGTGCAGAGATTTGAAACGTGGCAATGGGTGTTCACTCCACTGGCTGTGAGCAAGTTCTGGTGGCAGAGAAGCTGGTCTCCGAACAGAGGGAATATATTTGCTTTTGCAGATTTAAACCTTGGCTGGTGGAAAGACTGGGTGGCAGAGGGTGTGAATGGTGGCACATTGCCTAGAATTTCATCTCCAGTTTGCCATATCCAATCCATCCTAGGCAAGTAGCAATCAAAAGCTGATTCTCTATGATGGTTGTGGGGTGGCCTATATGAAAAGAGTAGCTGGGTTCAATCTCATTGACAGGTGTCCTCTTGGTAACCTCCCAAATGATACACCTTAGTGGCAACCTCAATAGAAAAACCAAGAAATGATTGGGCCACAGAACAGATCTCTCCTCTCATACCTACAGAGGCCTTTCCAGGTTATGCTGAGTGTTTATCCATCATTTCTAATGTGCGCATCATCCCACCCCCAGAGCATCTGTTTAGAATAGCACAGTTAAAAACACCGTCTTTTCACCTCGACGTAGTCCACATTTGATCAGGAAATTCTGCAATGACAAACAAGGAGGCCCACAATGTCATCTGTAAAGCACAGAACCCCATGGGAAAACACAGGACTTCAGAGCAAAGAGGTGCTGGCCTTCTTAAAAGGAAGCCATCTCCCCACTCCCATACCGCACAGGAGAGAAAGAGAGAAAGCCCTAGAGAAAGCTCCTTATAAATGTCTGTGTGACTAGGAGTCGCCAGGGTGATAAAAACAGGCACATGCACAAGGCCAATAGGAATCACATTTTCCATCAGAGGAGCTTCTGAGTCCCTTCCATCCAAAGTCTGCTATTTCCTCAGCCACATGCCCACTGCCTTTCTCATGAGTAGAGCCAAGCAAATAATTGATTTTTTTTGATTCAATAGCTAACCCAGAAAATCACAGAAAATAATTTTTGTTTGAAACCAAATCTGAATTTTCAGTTTTTTAAAATTTTTCTTGGTGAAATGAACAATTGAAAAAATTTCATCTGGCTCAAGTGAAACAAGTTAAATATCAACTGAAAACAACATTTTCAAAATGAACAATTTGGACCTTTCCAAAATTTTTGTTTTCATTTTTTTCAGCTGAAGCTGGTGAATTTGACTCAAATTTATGAATAGTTTTCGTGTCCTTTCCCCCAAAACCATATTTTTTAGTAAAATTACTATTCTCTGAAAAAGAAAACACCTTGCTGTATTTGTGACAGCTGTTGGCACACATGCTCCATTCTGTATGATCCTTCTTCAAGCTTGCCACCAATAATGTTTCATCTCTAGGTCTTGTGTACCCTCTGCTAGTTAAAGATATCCTGTCACCTTTCCCTGGCCCTGAGATCCTCAAAGTTGCACTTAAACTGCTCTCCTACATAGCAGCATAGTGGATTGCACCTCCGTAGCACATCATTGGCAGCTGCCTTTGAATGGTCCTCACCTCCAGTGAGGAGGTATCTAGAATGATGACCTACCACTACATCTGTTTAGAAATTCTTTCCTCACTGGCTCTGAAGCCCCAAAGTGCCTCATTTTCTTTTAGTAGCTTGGCCCTGCCTGGGACAGCTGGTGAAGTTTTACATCCTAGGCATGTTCCATGGATTCCTTACTTCCTTGCATCTTAAACTACATTCTCCTTCCCAATCAGTGTTTCTCCCTCTATCTCTTTTGCCAGGATATTAAATATCTATTTCCCTGTCTGTTCCCTAATTCCTCTTTTGACTTCCTTTTTTTATGATTATAACTATTTTCCGTCTCTTCTGGAATTTTATTTTAACCCTGTCCCTCATTTTAAATATGCCTTCTTGTCTGACTCACTTTTAAACTTGATGTCCACTGTCACCTCAGAGAATCTGTGCCCTTTCCCAGAAGCTATGCATCCGTCTTCTTGACAGCTAATGTTCGCTGACCACAGAGCCTGGAGAAACACATGTAGGTGACCTGCCTATCCACAAGTAACTCATCATAACTCAGTTGCAGATTGGGGTATAGAGCTAAATCATTTCCCCATCTCCTTCATCAACTCAGTGTGAGATTTTTATTTCCCAGGTTCCATAATGTTAGAGGTCAAAAGGGCAATGGAAGAAATCTCTCTGCAGTCAATAGAATTGGCATAGCTCTAGAGACATATCTTGCAGTGTCTTACACCTTTGTTTGATGTGTCTTATGCCTTTACATGCTTAGGAACTCAGCCTGTCTGCAGGGGCCCTGTTCCACCATCCACCGACAGGAAGAGAAGAGCCTGTCCACTGACATAATAGGCATTGGACCAGGCCCAGACATGGCAGACATATTACTGAGTTGCTTACAACCTGTAACAAGGGAGAGACTTACATGCACATGAGTGCACAGCATGTGCGTGCTGGTCTCTCATGGAGACACTACCGTTCAGCTTTTTTGACCTAAGATAAGAATCAATTCAGACTGAATATATCTACTTTGCCCTATGAGTGATACTTATACGAGCAGTTTTGGGTATTTCAAAATATTCAGTATTTCAGAAATGGAGTGAAAAAGCAGGATCCCTCTAGTAATTGTTACCTCAGAAACAAGAAGGAGTCCTGTGGCACCTTAAAAGCTGATGGGCATAAGCTTTTGTGGATAAAAGCCACTTCATCGGATGCCATGCAGACTGGGGCATAGAGCTAAATCATTTCCCCATCTCCTTCATCAGCTCAATGTGACATCTGATGAAGTGGTTTTTACCCACAAAAGCTTATGCCCAAATAAATCTGTTCGTTTTTAATGTGCCACAGGACTCCTCATTGTTTTTACAGATACAGACTAACACAGCTACCTCTCTGAGGCTAGTTACCTTAGAGTCTGCTTTGGATCTCCAGGACTTAATGTACTCCAAACACATCTCAATTACGACTTCATGCTGTGGAAAATTGAGGCTGCCACAATTGATCTTCTGGAGTTTGATTCAGCTGGTCTAGTAAAGACCTATAGGTTGGCCCTCCCTGGTCCGGCACCCTTGGGACCTGACCGGTCCTGGATGAGTGATTTTGCCAGACTTGGGGAGGTCATATCTGGCTCCCCTGCTACCGGTCCCACCCCAGCCCTGGACTGGCCGCTGGCCTCTTGGCTGGCTTTGCTCCCCATCCCCTCCCCGCTGCCAGCTCTGTTGACCTGCCAGTCCATTCCCCTTCCCTGCTAAGCTGGGCAGTCCCTCTCCAGCCATGCTCCCTGTGTGCCAGGCTCCTGGCCATGTCGGGCAGCCCCACTGCAGCACACCGGATTCCTGGCCATGTCGGGCAGCCCCACTGCAGCACACCGGATTCCTGGCCATGCTGGGCAGCCCCACTGCAGCACACCGGATTCCTGGCCATGCTGGGCAGCCCTGCTACAGTGCACTGGGCTCCTGGCTCCTCCAGGCAGCCTCACTGGGTTGTACCTAGCAGTTCAGCTGCGGAGAACCCAGCCACCAGCCTTCCACGAGGACTCTCTGGTCCTGGAACTTCCGTGGTCCTGCTGGACCACGGATGTTGCTGGACCAGGGAGTCCCAGTTAACAGAGGTTCAGCCTATACTAAATCAAACTCAGAGGGTGCCTCCGATGGTGGCCAGTACTCCTGCTCCTGTGGGGAGCAAGGGAAGCTGACAGGAGTGTTTGCTCCCATTGGCCTCCCTCTGTGGGGATGGTGGGGAAACTTGAATCAAGGTCCATCGACTCCAGCTACATCATTAACATAGCTGGAGTTGTGTATCTTAATTTGACCTTCCCCTTTAGTGTAGACCTGGCCTCAGCCTTGGCACCCTCACTATTCCACACATACCGCAGCACAAAGTTCAACCCTTTCTTGCCATAACAGAAATAGTCCACAGGGAAATGAACCAGCATTGTTTTGTTTCACCATGAAAATGTTGTGCACCCTGGATTGTGCTCTGGTGCCATCGAAGTTTAGAGACAAGAAGCCATTTAAACCTTTTGTGGGCAGAAGCCAAAGGTGTTAAGAAAATTCTACTTTAGAATTGAGCAGCAGGAAAGTGGAATTCTCTTCTCTTCTCTTCATTAGCAATTTCAGAAAAAGGACAAAAACTGTTCAGTACCTGCTAACTACCCCAGTTTCTTGTCAATGGGGAGAACTAGTGGAAAAGCAGCATATTTTCACAGAAATTGTAACGGAAGAATAGCTATTTTAGGGGCATTAAAAAAAAAAGACCAAATCTATCCCCATGTTCTTGCAGAAGGGAAGAAAAGTCCTCTGACTTATTTTAACAGAGGAAGCAGAAATGTAGAGGTTTGTGAAATATTTGTAACATCTTTCCAAAGTATTTCCATTTCAAGTAGGTAGTATTGTTTTTTTACATCCCGTCATTAATTTTAAAAAGGGATCATTTGCATGAAGAATTCAGTAGTGGGGGTGCAAATATTTTGATAGCAAATGGACGGTAGTTAAAAAAAAATCCATTTTGGAGTGAAGATGGGTTTAAACTAAAAACTGGTGACCTTTCTCAAAACAACCACTACACTGGAAAAATGCACATGCCCCTCCCCCGCCCAAATTGCAAAAATAATTAATGGACACAATAAAAATGCATAGAGGGTAAGAACAGCCATATTCGGTAAGACCAATGGTCTAGCTACAGAACCTGTCTTCTGACAAGTGGCCAGTGCCAAAAGCTTCAGAAAGAATGAACAGAACTGAGTGATCCAAGTGAGCCAAGTGTCATCAAGCACCAGTATCTGGCAGTCAGACTACCCCTGACCATCCTGGCTAATAGCCATTGATTGACCTATTCTCCATGAACTTAGCTCATTCTTTTTCTACCCAGTTATAATTTTAGCCTTCACAACTCACCTGGGCAATGAGTTCCACAGGTTGACTGTGCATTGTGTGAATAAATACTTCCTTTTGTTATTTTAAACCTGCTGCCTATTAATTTCATTGGGTGTTCCCCCAATGCTTGTGTTATGTGAAGGGGTAAATAACCCTTAGAATAACTCTGAATTTGTGAATTAATTTCACTTCATCAAGAAAACCCTGAGGTAGAATGCTGACTGATTTTATAAAATATAAAACACCCAAGACACAAGGAATAAAATCCTCAGGCTATGTAACAAATTGTACAACTAACACAGTAATTATAGTTCCCACAATCACCCCATGCAACCCTACTCCTCCCCCTTGTCTTATTTAATCCAGCAGGGGAAGCAGCCCTTAGCAGCAGCCCTGGGTAGGGTTGCCAGCCCCTTGAAGATTGGCCTGGAGTCCTCTGGAATTATCACCAATCTCTGGGTGACTATTGAAAGCAATCCCAGAGATTTTAAGAAAATGACATTAAGTCATTTTGGGGGAAAAAAAATCTCCTGGAATAGTTTTAATTGGAGTTGGCAGCCCTATCTCTGGAACCAGAAGGTTATTTACTTTGAGCAGTGGAAGACCAAGTTGGAGAGGATGGAGTTTCAGAATGAATGGCTCCTTCCCAAAATGCCCTCTCCTCAGTCCCCCTCTCTTCCCTTTTAATGAGGGAGATGCTCCCTGCTGGATCTCACTGGGAAGGGTGGAAGGATAGAATACACAGTGTGAAACAGCAAGTTTCTGGCTGGAATTCAATGAAACAAAAATGGTGACACTTATTGTCCAGCTCTAGGGCCAACTGCTGTAAAATGTAGACCCCGGTGCAGCCAGGACCTCCTGTCCCGCTACTCCGAACGCTGTGTTATAGGGAATCCCTGTCCTCCTTTTTAACCAAGCCACCTTGTGCTGCTGCTGTCTTATCTCTCAGCTGGAAGTCACTCACACAGATGTCCCAGCTCACCTATAAGTTGTCACTGGCATTCCTCCCAGGGTTAGAAAGGGCCAATCCTATGGCGATCATCCTTAGTATCTCCTGTTGTTTGCAGCCTTTGTTGCTCCATACACAGGAGGATCCCAGGGACTCCAGCCCTGGGACTTCTGAACTTGTGCCAGTTGGCAGAGGTGGATTCTGTCCCTGTGCCATGGGGTGGCTTTGACCTTTCTCATTAAGAACGGCACCTTTTGTCAGAACAGGACAATTATTGGAAGAGTCAGTTATCCCTTTGTTTAAAGTCCCCCGTGTACACTTCATTTACTACTTGTAGTTATTGCATGTTAAACATTAATTAGTCATTTAAAAAGATTTACCGTGTGGCTATAGATGGATGGTCGCCAGGGGACAGAGTGTATTGGCTATGTGGTACGAAGGGGGCTGAATGGACGACTCCCGTATTTAAGATTGTATAGCAGGGCATAGTAAGAAACCATTAAACCCAGGAGTTTGAGGTTTTAGCTATTCACTTAACCTCCGCTAAGTACTTTTACAGTGTCTGTCATCTGAGGTGCTCACTATCACAAAGTACTTTGCAAACAGTAATTTATGATGCCTTATAGACTCTCACCAATAACCAACAACTACTACACAGTTACTTGGCACCCATTATGAAGCATTGAGACTGCTACATAAATAATATCCATTGTCCAGATGGCCAACAGAGGTGAAGTGACTTGCCCTTGGTTACACAGAAAGTTTATGGAAAAAGCCAGGAAAGGAATCTAGGAATCCTGATTCCCAGTCCCACCCTCTTCCTTAAACAGCTTAGGTATGTTTACACACAGGTCCGCCAAGAGAGGAGCAGGGGAGAAAAGGGGGCTGTTTCTTCAGGGCCTGATGATTCAAAAGGGCTGTAGCGATGGTGGCCAGATCCCCAGGCCCTTTACCATGATGTGTCAGAGCTGCATTGAGGGCTGGCTGCCCCGGGCCTGCCCCTTCCAGAAGCACAGAGTTACTCCCCCCATCTTGCACAGAGGTCCAGAAATTCTGTCTACACAACTCAGAAAGCCCCAGTCTGTAAGATCTGGGCTTGTGGACTCACATTTCCAAATCCACACTTGAATATCAGCACTGTCAAGGCAACCTGGGCTTCACAACTGTGCTGGTGTGTCCATACTGTAATACGCACATCTGGGTCAGAACTTCAACTTCTGTGGGTAGGTACGATTATGTATATGGGTTCCTACCACTGCGGCCAGCTGATGCTGCGCTAGTCTTGAGCTGTTTTGTGTCTGCACACTCCCAACACAGACAGCCATCCACATGATCCCGGGATCTCTGCCTCATGCTGTCAGTGCTATTTCAGGACATCGGCAGAACATCTGGGAGATCTTAGTGGATATTTCATCTGCAGCTTTTGAACTGCTGAAGGCCCTTCTCAGAGCAGGACACTGACAAGCCAGCTGCCTCCCAGCTGTTGTTGCTCATGCCTGCTGTTGTCTTTTCGTTGCAGATTCTGCCTGCACAGACTGCTGCATTTGCAGCAGGGCCACAAGCACAGACTGGTGGGACCACATTGCCATTCAGACTTGGGATGGCCAGGAGAGGGTCCAGATCTTTCTCATGAAGAAGCAGACAAAGTCCTTGATGCTCTAAAATGGCTCAGGAACCATCACCACCTTGTGAGAATGGCATGTTAGCAATGGAAAATTGGTATTTTCCCCCTAATTGGAGAGAGAGCAGGTTGGTCACTCAAAAAGCTCTGCCATCCTTTTAGCAGGGTAGGAAATAAAAGTCCAGTCTGATGGCCAGTTCTGAACTCAGGAACATTGCTTGTGAGTTGAGAATCTGAGCATCTAGCCTCAGTTCATGGTGAGATGGTACTGCAGAGCATTTAGAAATGAAAGGCCCAAAGCTCATCAGCTCCTGTAGCAGCATGAACAAGATAACTGCTGCCAAAACAGAAACACTCCAAGCTCCTTTTGCATGCTAACGACTGTCACCTCATTGACTGAATATGGAATCAAGTCACTAATTTGAGGTGTGTTGGGCATGTTGTGTATTTCCTGCTCAGTTGCTTGACATTTTGCAACACTTCTTGGGTTTCACTTGTCATCAAAAAATTGGTCCCAATTGCAACAGTCTCAGAACCCAGAGAAAATCCAAATGTGACAACTCCATTTCATTGTAGGCCCTGTATGGAAAAGTTAGATCCTGCACAAGCCCCAGACAGGTGTACCAATGTTCTTGACAAGTGTGGCCATTGAGTAATTCACATTTCTCCAGTGTTATCTGGGGGTAGGGGACAAAAAAATGGGATCTACTCCCAGTGCTGGGCTAAGGTGCATTTCTGAATCAGTTCTGTAGCTGGGAACATTTCACTAGTGGCATTGGGTTACTTATCAGCAGATACACAGATTAACATCTAAGTGGCTGCACAAGGTAGCATGGATACAGGCACATGAATAGAGATGCTAAATGTTGTGTGAAGTCACATCTGCATACCCCTCGTAGGCAGCATCCTGAGTGCAATTAACATTATGAATCAGATGCTGCCTAGTTGAGAGCGCGCAGGACTGGGAATCATGCCTCTTGGATTCTAATCACGCCTCTTGGATTCTTCCATGTGGCAGCCCACGTCCTGTCCTTGTGCTTCAATTTCATCCCTCTGTAAAAGGGAGATGATCATTTCACCATCACCTCCCATGAATGTCCATGAAGAGCTTTGAGATGCATGAATAGCAGGGCCTGCATAACAAATACAGATGCCATCTCAAAACACTTCTCTTTACCGGCAGCCTCATGTCCTTTGTTTGCACGTTGAGGGCACCAAGACACAGGGTTGGGGGCCTCTCTAACTGCTGAGGCCTTTGTAATTCAGAGACCAGTTTTGGCCGAGTGCTAAGTCAAGCCGGTACCCGGCATTTCACTCATTTAGTAAAACATTGGAATAAGCCCCACTCTCTGTTGGTGCATACTCAAGAGAGCAGCTGTGGCAGTCGCCTCTCGCTGCGCAGTGAACACATCCCTTATGACACGAGCAGCCTGGGCAAAGGGCAGGGGCACTGACAGCTTCTGTGGGCCCCTGAACAAGGTGGTGGTGGGGGCTGGCTCTGCATTTCCAGAAGGGGCGGAACCTCAGGTGCAGGGGGTGGGGCTGGGGCTGGGGCAGTCAGCCCTCTGTGCTACCCAGAGCACACCACTCTAGTCCTCGCCAGCCCTCAGAGCCACCCGGAGAGCACAGCAGTGATTTAAAGGGCCTGAGGCTCCAGCCACCGATGGCAGCCGGGAGCCCCAAGCCCCTCTGAATCATCAGGCCCTGAGGCAGTTGCTCCCTTTGTCCTCGCCTATTGGGGGGCCTGGCACAGGGTCCCCTAATTTAGTACATATATAGCACTGGCACCTTGCTAGGAGGGCAGCCTTGGTGCAGGCCTCACCAGACTGAATCACTTTGGGGCAAACCGTGGCAAGCCTGGGGCACTGTTCACACTTTGCTTCAATTATTTCACAAAGTGCAGTTCACACATCCATGAGGGCTTGTCTCCTGGCTCAGCTCTGGGGGGTTGCTGTGCAGGTCATGGGGAGATGGCTGGAGAAGCTGCAGAAATGCTTCAAAACAACATTTAGGAGGGGCCCTAACTGGTCCTAAGAGAATCAAATCTAGGCCTCTCCAGCTAGCACATCACTGTGACAGGGAGCCTTGTAGGAATGGGAGGCAAAGAAAATGGGGGTGTCCTCAGGGCTTATGGGGGAGCCCCAGTTCCCTTGACCCCAAACTTCCTTTGCTCTCCTGTTGGTATGAATGGGAAATACACCCCTTACTTTTGGGAAGTGATCTGCCCTCACAGCCCTGTTTGGTCCCCTGGTTGGAAACGGAGCCTTTTCAGAGCCTATGGCTCCAGGACAATGCACCTATTCAACCCGCAGCAACTGGAACTCTACCCTGGATCCCTCTGAATGAGTCGCCTTCTCCCTGCTCACACTGGGCATCTCTTAAACTTTCAGACATAAACAGCAGCACTCCCTTCACTGCCCCCTCCGCTCCCCCAGCCCCAATATGGTGGTTTATTCATCATCCGATAAAAATAGAAGCTGAGTCTCCAGGTGGGCTGACGCTCACAGTGTGGGGTTTGTTTAGCAGTTATATTTTTCACTTTCCATATCCTCTCAGTGTCCTTCCAACTGCTCAGCGGGTGTATCCAGAGAAATCTGGAACCAGATACCTTCAGATCTAGCACTGGGCAGCACAGGCTGCTTCGCTAGTGCCATTATTTGCTTTCAGGGGGCTCCTGTCTTTTTTGCCATTGTCTTGTTATTCAGCACAGCTGACACCACATCTGGGCTATTGTGTCCAACACTGGGTCCCCCATTACAGAAAGGTTGTGGACACATTGGAGAAAGTCCAGAGGAGAGCAACAAAAATGATTAGGGGGCTGTAGCGCATGACTTACGAGGAGAGGCTGAGGGATTTGGGCTTATTTAGTCTACAGAAGAGTGAGGGAGGATTTGATAGCAGCCATCAGCTACCTGAATGGTGGTTCCCAAGAGGATGGAGAGAGGCTGTTCTCAGAAGTGACAGAAGGAGCAGCAATGGTCTCAAGTTACAGTGGGGGAGGTCTAGGTTGGATATTAGGAAAAACTATTTCACAAGGAGGGTGGTGAAGCACTGGAATGGGTTACTTAGGGAGGTGGTGGAATCTCCATCCCTAGAGGTTTTTAAGTCTTGGCTTGACAAAGCCCTGGCCGAGTTGATTTAGTTGGGATTGGTCCTGCTTGGGCAGGGAGTTGGACTCAATGACCTCATGGGGTCTTTTCCGGCCCTATGATTCTATGATCTGAAAACAAAGCCAGTGGCCCTGACTCTGGGTTCTGCTGGGGATCTGTTTGCCTCCTGTAGAGGGTTAACATACCGTCCTGGGAAAAGAGATGGCAGGAAATTGATCAGTTTAAATCTCCAGGGATTGGAAACTCAATGCTTCCAGGATGCTGGCACCTGTTATCACTTCATTTTCCAGACGGCCTCAAAGAATCAAACTGAAAGAGGCTTGTTTTGCTTCTCACCAGCTCGGAGTGGTGGGCCGCATGATCAGGAGGACCCTGAATGAGCAATAAATCAGATACACAGATGGTGTCTGCTGGCTGGACACCTGTTTCTGTGCCAGGGGCTAGGTAGGGGGTGCTCCAAGCCCATAGTATTCGGATGATAGTTTCCCTCCATCTTCCTGACTACACTTTGGAACAACCACAAACTCCTCAGGAGAACCATTCCATAGGGTTACATACAGTGCATGCTGAGTCAGGACTTTGAGGATTTAGCCAATGCTGGGTGGATGCCTCCCTGGTGCAGGCATAGTGAAAACAGCTCATTCTCACAGATACCCCTAGCAAGTCTCTGTGTTTCAATTTCAGGTGTTCCTGGGAAAGATTCTGGGTGCCAGTGACTGGGTCTTTGGGTATGTGGGTGAGATGGGAGGTGGGTGTTGTTCTGATGGATACTTACAACCCAGTGCAATTTTAATTCATCCCTAATAAAAGCTGCAGCCATGTTACACAGCAACAAGCAAAGACTATCCCCCATGGCATTAGATGCCACCACAGTATGGAGAGCATAGGGTGAAGTGTCATTTCCTCTGGTGGGAGTGGCTGACTTATTCCCTAAAGCCAAACCAAGTCTCTCCCTCTTCTGGTGTCAGCTCTACTTTCCTCTGTACAAAAGTCTCAGGGGGGTGGCTGTGTTAGTCTGAAACTGAAAAAAACTTAAAAAAACAGCAAAAGGTCCTGCAGCACCTTAGAGACTAATAAAAAACGTAGATGATATCATGAGCTTTCATGGGCACAACCCACTTCTTCAGATGAATGGTGCCAGGGGTCCAGAGGTACAACTCCATCCATCTGAAGAAGTGGGTTGTGCCCATAAAAGCTCATGATACTATCTACATTTTTTGTTAGTCTCTAAGGTGCTGCAGGACCTTTTGTTGTTTTTAAAATTTTATCCCTCAGTACATATTTCTCTCTCATGCCCCACTTCAGTTTGGCGCGACCTCCTTTTTCGCATGCTTGCCCTGGTTTCACCCTGTCAGTAGGCGGTTTCTGAAAACTTACCTCAGTCTTCCTTTTCAGTCTGCCCCATGGAAACCTGAAAGCTCAGCAAGAAAGCAAAGGGGCCGGCACAAAGCATGGTATTGATACAATGAACAAATGAACACAGTGCTAATTTTATGTTCCTCCCAGCCCAAGAGGGAGTGAGTCAGGAATACAGCGCCTTTTGTATAGACACAGGACATCTCCCCTGTTTGCTTTTCTCCCAGAATTCCCTTCCTAGTTCAACACTAGTACAAACAGCTCACTATTGATTTTGGAAGCTGATGGAGATTACGTCAGGGGAGGCAGGTTTGATATTTGTGGCCTCGCACCCTCTTCCCCTGGCTGTGGAGATTACTGACAACATGCACACTTACTACTAAGGGCAGCACTGGACTCTGAAGCAGAATCCGTCACCCTGTCACACCCCTCTCACTGGAGAGATACAGCAGAGAGAAGTGAAAGGAACTTGTTGACTCCAAGGAAATCTGTTTGTTGGGAGGGGGGACTTCAGAGAGAGATTTACCTTCTGATACATGTTAGTTTGGGGCCAGGGGTTTGTCTCACTAGTGAACTCTATACTGAGGAAAAGGGTCAGTTTATCTGAGCCTGTGATGTGGGGGCAAGACCCCCAGGAGGTGTCATCACAGAAACAGCAATGGCCTAACTCTGGGGAAGGGGTCAGCTTGACTGACAATCCTGG
The DNA here is from genome assembly GCA_032595735.1 of Pelochelys cantorii. Taxonomy (NCBI): domain Eukaryota; kingdom Metazoa; phylum Chordata; order Testudines; family Trionychidae; genus Pelochelys; species Pelochelys cantorii. Next base: position 31,005,181 of record CM064338.1, read on the forward strand.
AGTGAGCCACTCTGGGGATAAAAAGTTGGGAGATAGGAGGCTTCCTCTCTGAAGCTCAGCTCATCTTTTGCTTTTCTGCTAATATTGCCAATGAGGGGGGCAGCTGGTACTGTGGTGTTGAGGTTTTTGTGGCATGGACATGTGTTGCCTAGCAGCTGCACGGAGACCCGACGGCGCCGTTCGCATGGGGATCACTGCATAGAAACCCCCCGCAAAGGTGGGAACAGGATTTAATCATGTTTAGGGCTTTCCATAACTCGGGTGTAGTCATGGACCATATGTGCCCTTTGTTACCGGAGAAGTGAGGGATGGACTAGAAGAGGGAAGCGCCTCCGCATTTCACCTCTGGCAGACTGAGTTGAAACCCTGTATAGAGGCAAAACCAAATACATCTGATGGCCTCAGCCTCTTTCCCAAGTTCATTTGCCCATGATGAAGAATCCTTGCAGCAAATAATGACCGGTCTGTGCAGGTAGCCCCCAGGTCAGCACTGGGGGGCGCTGGTAGGGCTCGGAAATGGGATAGCAGGAGGCACTGCAGGTCAGGAAGAAAGCTCTGCAGAACTGCAGCAGGGACAAAGGTTTGGAACAGCAGGCGTGGGGTGGTGGCAGTTTAGGCTTGGGGTGCATTGGCAGAGCTGTGCGTGAGCCCAGGAGTGGGATAGCAGAGGGTGCTGCAAGTCAAGCTCAAGAGGCATTGCTATAGCTGAGGGGGATGCCCAGATTTGGGCTAGCCATGGTTGCTGTAGATCTGAATTAGGATGCATTTGTGAGTCTGTGAGAGGGACGTGGGTATTTAGGGACAGAGCTAAGTAGTTCTTCGATATTTTACTAAAAAACCTTTACTCTTGGGAACAGTATCATGACCCCAGTATCATGGCAATTTTGAAAGATATATGTGATTTTTATGGATTTTTTTTTTACAAATTAACAAAAAGGCAAACAAAGCTGAACGAACTTCTCACTATAAATGTTACTAAACTACATGAAACTTGAACAGCACAATGAGCATATCAAAATCACAATTAGAACTGAGTCACTAAATCAACAAATTGACCATAATATGAAATGAAACCAGCAATTAACGTAAGTGGTTGGATGAACACAGTCAAGACTTCTGTCTTGAAGCTGACATAACCCATGATCAAGTCTTACACATACTATCTCTGGAAACCTAAGGGGGGGGGGTAGTCTATTTCTCAGCCTTGCAAAGCTGTACCCAGACTCCTCGAAGGTTGCTATTTACTAGGCGACTTCTAGGTTGACTTTTCCTGACTGATTTATCTCTACCATGCTGTACCATGATTAACAACCTATAATTTCCCCTTTGGGCAAAGTCATTTGTGCAGGCACATTTTTACAGCCTGAGGTAACATGACGTGATGAAAGATAGGATCTGCTTAGAATTTGGATGGACCAGGTCCCAGTCTGCCCCACCCTACTGGCTCCCAGTGCTGCTCACGGGAGGGGGCAGAAGCTTGAAAAAGACGGGGCAAAGGCTTGAGGAAAGGGGCAGAATGGGGGCAGATTGTGGCAAGAAGTGCGAGGTTAGGGACAGGGGTTTAGGGGAACAGCAGGGTGAGCTGGGGCCAGGTCACTCACAGCTGCTGGCACCAGCCCCCCCCTTAAGCCCACAGGCCATCATGAACCCCAGGCCCCTAAAGCATAGGGCTTCCCAAAGCGCGGGCCCAGTTCAGTCGTCCCACTTTGTCCTATGGATGGGATGGCTCTGAAAATATAAGACCAAACATTGGTGGGGCCAGGCCCATGTGTTTGAACATTGGAGGAGCACAGGCATCATGGGCCCATGAAACTTTAACCATTAACCCTTCCTGTTCTAGAGTGATCTTGGATTGAAAGTGAGGGAGATACTGGGTACTTCCAGACAAGCTGCACAAAGGCCTTTGATGAGTATGGCTGATGGACCAGCTAACCCCCAGGGCCAGCAGGTGAGTTAGCAGTTTGTTGCTTCCCCCGCAATTGCATTTATTATTAGTATTTCTTTTTCTTTTGTTTATTTGCCCAGGAAACCTCATCCTGTAGTTTCAGTGATTTCCCCTTGTTTTCCGAGGAATGTGTTTTTGTTTGCAGAGGGAGTGGATTTTTCTGTTTGGACTGTGGGGAAGGGTGGGGCTGGGGTATTAATGCAAAAAAGTTACAAAATGTACTTCAGGTTACTAATAATAACATCCCTTCATTCTTCTCCATCTGATGGCAGGTGTCACCCCCTTGCCTCTTTGTTCTGGACATTCTGGCTGCCAGACGAAACCCTCCCATGAAAAACTCAGCAGAACAGGGAAGGAGAAATCTCCATGTTTCCCTCCTACATGAAATCAACAAGAGATTCTGCCCCCAGAAAGAGCCATCTCTGGGGATCTACCAGGATTGTCCACGTGGAGGCCAGGTGCCACCACCCCAGCTCCAGAGCCTCTTTCTCTGTCTTCCTCCAACTTTTTATAGTGTAACTTCATGGCCTGTTTTACAAGAGTTTCTCCATCCACCATTGCCTGGGAGAAGGAACTCCAATGGATGGTCTCTGAATTTTGGCCCTGTGGGGAGTGTTGTTGGCATTGAGGCAATGTGTGTCTTCTCTAGCTCCACCCTGAATCCTCTGCTAGGCCCAGGAAAAATATGGCAGTCTCATTCAGGGTGGACATGGCGAAAGTTGTGCCTCTAGAGTTGGGCTGACGCATATCCGTCAGGCAGGCTGAGAATGGGCAGTGGGTGAACCTATGGCTGGGGGAAATGAGCCTCCAGCCCAGCCACTTCTGCCTGAAGCCCCTCTCCTGCCACCCAGGGCCCCATGGGAGCCAAGTGCTCCCTTTCCCTAAAGGGCCGGACCACCCGTCCCCCAATGGGGTATGCAGCCCCAGCTTCCCCCCAGACTGAGAGCAATGGGTAGAGAGCATGCAGTGCATGGCCCCAGCCTGAGTATGCAGGTATGGGGGGGAGAGCGGGCAGCACGTGGCCCTAACCTGAGTGGGGGGCAGGGGAAGATAGTGGGTGGCACTTGATCTCATCCTTCCCTGGCTCTACCCAGAGCACTGGGGAGGGGAGCACCCCAACCTCAACGGGGCGGAATCCCAGACAGCCCTGGGGGAGCCCCACTGAAGGGGGGCTGGGAGTGGAGGTGGGGCGGGGCGGGGCTGGCCTGGCTTTTTGGAAAGGCATTTCCTTCCCCTACCTCTTATACTCTCCACCCATGAGGTTGAGGTAAGCTGGCCTGTCCCTGCCTAGGTTGCACCTGTCTTGTGAGGGGCCCTGGTCTTGCATCTTTCACTAGCACTAGAGTCACACCCACAAATAGCCTTGGAAAATCTTTTGAGGAGCATGGTGGCTAATTACCGTGCACCCAGCATGCAAGGCCCCCCCCCCTCCCCCCAGCTTCAGCAAAGATGGCACACTGACAGGCTTTGGAAGGGAGCAGCTGCATTTAAAAATAACAGGCCAACCTGCTGACTGCTGCTGCTGCCTTTGGCTTGGGTATTTCCTGTGAAACATCCTCATACAGCCTGTACAGAATGGCCTTCAGGCAGCGTGCCGCTAGGGAGGCATTTCTGGGAGCCTCCATGGATTCCCTGAAGCAGAGGTGGGATTGCACGGAGATTGAGCAGGTCTGTCTGTGCAACGACCATAGCAGAGAGGTGAGGGGCTGAAATCCCAGTTCTCTCCACTTAATTAAAAAAAAAAAAACCTCTGTAGGTCCAAGGCTCCCTGGAAATGTTGTTTCTGGGCTGAGACTCAGAGATCACAATGTCAATATTTGCCAAGTAGGAAGGGCCCCAGGGAGCTGCTTCCAGAAACAAGCTCCCCTATGCAGGATCCAGGGCTACTGCTTCAGGATGGGGTTTGGACCTGGGAGGGGCTGCACATACAGCCAACATGGCCCCTCCCAAGCCTACCCTGTGTGGCTGCCCCCTCCCCCTGTACCAAGGTGGGAAATCACCACTCCTTGATCTTCTAAGACAGGAATTAAAAATTCTCCTGCGAGCTCCAGAGGGGTGGGTAAAGACCTGGCCTTAGGGCAGTGATGTTACAGCTCCAGGTAGGTGGTGAGGGTAAGAGGCTAAGCCTTTGGTACAGTGATGTTACAGCATCAGAGGGGTGGATAAGAGGCCTGGTTTGTTATAGTGACATCACAGCATCCTTCCTAACCAGGGCTGTAGCAGAGGCCAGATCTCCCTGCAGCACACAGAACACCTCTTTGTTGGCTTATCCACCTCATGCCTAAAGCTAGGCTAGAACAGATCAGGATTGCAGTACATTGCATCATACCCCTAGTGAGCCGGGGCTGGCTTGTTGTATGCTTTATGTGAATTTGCTGAATCATTTGCCATATGTTTAAAATATATTTAGAGGCCTGCTAGGTAGGTGATGTTAGCAAATTAACCAGTGGTGTTCAGTATTGGAGCTCAGTGCTTGTGGAAGAAGGAAAATACGCTCTCTGCACGGAGGGAAAGCAGCTTAGTTGTAAAGCCCCCCTTCTCTAAGCAGCTTAGGTTATCTTCTCTCCAGTTACTACTGGAAAGGGACAGGAACGTGCCCACAGAGTAGAAGCAGCAATGGCTACAAGAGAGACCAGACTGAGAATCAACTGGCTGTTTTAAAACCTGTAAAATTAAGCAGCATGACTGCCATGGTCAGGAAAATCCCAGAACTTGATTAGCAAGGGCTGCTGCAGGAGGGAGGGGCCCTGGCACAGGAATGTATGAGGGACACAGGATGGGGTCAGCCGGAGAGAGCAGAGACTGCTGCAAGCCAGGGCTGAGATGCCTGAGTGGAGCTTTGTGTTGGAGGAAAGGGACTGGGACTGTGTATTGGGAGGCACCGAGGTGTATTGGCAGAGATGTGTGTGCCAGGGAGGAGGTGGGGGCAGCAAGACTGAAATAGAGGGGAGCAGCTGAAGACGGTGTCTTGCACAGGACTGGAATGGCAGGGTGCTGAGGTGCACTAACAGAGAAGAACAGCTCCTTACCTGCATGTGCAAAAAATTCACAGCCTCACCCTCTGGGGCAAGTTGTACAAATCAAATGTATCCTAGCCCTCCTAATTCTCTACATTCAGTTGGACATGCTTTAAATCACTTCTGATTAATGGTGCAAGCCCCCCTGCTTCCAAGAAATAAGTTTCCAACCCCCTCAGTACAGCCCTGACTAGCAGCATGTATATTTTGTTGCCCTGCAAACAGCACGTCCAGTAGCTGGCCAATATTCAGGTGGAAAAATAGAAATAAAATATCCTTTCAGGGCTCTGTGTTTTGTTTTGCTCCTTCCTTTGTTGGATTCTTCTACAGGAGCCTGAAAGTACAATTATAAAGAGACAGCCTGGGCTTTGTGGACCTGAGGTAACTGTTTGGAAGAGTGTGGCCTGCCAAATAGAAGAAGAGAAAAAATCTTACTGTGTTGATTTGTTTTCTTTGGTTTACAGGGGGAAATATTTCACACATAATTAGAGCAGCCACAGAGAGATTGTATTAAAGACCTTTTACTGGAAATTTCAAGGGACAGAACAAGGGGAACTTGTGTTAACAACTAGCCACCAAGAGAAGAACCCTGCTTGCAAAATAGTGGGTGAGACAATGTAGTCTGTTCAAACTGCAAGAAAGAAACTGCTCAGGAGAGCAGCAGCCACATCAGGTACGTGGAATAAGCCAAGCTAGAGAGGATCACTTGGCTTCTTATACCCATTGCTTAATTGCATAGCTGAAGTCAAAATAGCTTAATTCGGCTTTTGGTGCTGTCTATACAGCAGAAAGTCGAAGGAAGAGCACTCTTCCTTCGACTTCCCTTACTCCTTGTGAATGAGGCTTACCGTGAGTTGGAGTAAGTCCTCCAGCTCCACATTATTTGGAAATAAAGGCTTGTGGTGTGGACGTGCACTATGTTATTTCAGAATAATGTCTGTTATTCTGAAATAACACTGCTGTGTAGACCTACCCTTATAGAGCCCTGGTGAACAGTCTATTCCCAGGTTGGGAAGAGATGACAAGATTAGTGGTCTGGCTCACCCCCCAGTGACAAGGGCCTTGGTCCTTCCTTCTTGCCAAGCTCTCCCAGTTTCCACTTGGTGGCAAGCGGCAGAAGCTGACCAAAGGGGGGTGGTTTCTGCTGAAAGCTAAACACTGGCTTATGGTTATGGCTATTGAGAGATGTTTGTGTGGGAACTAGGTTAAGTGATGTGTAAAATGTAGAATATTAGGCAAAATCATTGAAGTGTTACCTGAGGAGAGGTGGGAGGTCTCCCAGCTAACACAATCAACACTGAAGTTGAGAACAGTGGATATCTTTGTTTGCTGTCCGGACCAGGTACACACTTGCATTTATGAAGACAAACCAACCCCATGAAAGTTCTCTGAACAGGAGGTCCCCTAAGCTGAGACACTATCATAGCCTAATAAGCTAATAGCTTGTACCTGTATAGGAGCAGAAGAAATGGCCCAAGGTGTTCATTACAGAGAGGAAACTACTAGCCATGGTGTTTCATGAAAGGTAGATCCACAGAGCTGCAAGGACTATCCTTGGAATACCTTATTACGCAGGAAAGTAACTTGTTAATATATACAGGCCATTGACTATGCTTCATGTTTCTTTTACCTGTAAATGTATAGTCCCAAATGTGTGTATGGCTTTTATTTGAATCTCTCTCTCAAGCTCTAGTAAATACACTTTGGTTTGTTTTTACTATAGACACGTCTCAGTGATTTGTGAGAGTGTTGAGCAAAGCTGAAACCAGTGAACAGGCATGCACCACTTCCATGGAGGCAGTGGATCAGTGTACATTGCAGGGGTTCAGAAAATAAGGGGCTAGGCAAGAAGGAGTAACAAAGCAGGGTGTTTAAACTGATAGCCTGAAGAGAGAAACAGAGAGGTTCCAGGCAGGATTGCCAGGTGTTCAGTATTGACCCGGACAGTCCGCTATTTTCACCTCCTGTCCAGTAAAAAAATTCAGAAAATTCCTGACACCTAAAATGTCTGGTATTTTCTGATTTTTTCCCGGCCAGGAGGCGAAAATCCTGGGTGCTTACCTGGTTCTGCAGGGGAGCTGTCTGGCCCAGAGCAGGAAGACAAGATGGTGGAAGACCAGCAGCCTGTTAGGGCCAAAAAGTCTCAAAGGCATTTCTTAAAGGGTCCATGCTGTTTTTTTTAATTTTTTTTTTTTTTTTGCTTAATAACTCTCGGGGTCCTTTTTTTTCCCTCAACAACTTTGCTCTCCCCCCTTTTTTTTTCTCAACTGAATTTTTTCCCCAGTGGGTTTTCTTTGGGGGGGGGGTGTTCGGTATTTTTGGTTAAACTGCCTGGCAACCCTAGTTCCAGGAGCAGAGAGTTTGTGCTGACAGTCTGTGGATGGTTCCCCCTGGTGATCACATATGGGGTTCCCTCTTGCTGTGGTGATAGTGCTTTTACATGGATGGGTACTTCGGGTTGCCTCAATACGTATCACATCATGGTGCTCATCCTTGGAGGTTTAGTCAATATTTTAGATACCCTGGACTCAATGCCTTGAAGATAAGAACCAAGACCAAGAACTTGACTCACTAGCAGTGTTCCCTGTCAGCTGAGCACTTGGGCGGTTGCCCAGGGGAGATTAAAATCCTGCTCAGCTGATTAGCAGAGCACTCACAGCTGCCCACAGCTGGCAGCATGTGCTTCTACTGGAGGTTCACATCTGCACATGCCTTAGTGCACATAACAAAATTTATACTACACACGAATGGAAAAAATTAGAGGGAACATTGCTCACTTGTCTAGAGGAAGCCGGAGTTGAGAGCAGAGGTCAGGTGTGATGTGTTTGTGGTACCCAGGTTGGTAGATTTTTATATGGCTTCCATTTCTGGTATCTGAGTACCTAATACCTATGCATGGATTTATTCTCATAACACCCCTATGTGGCAGGAAAAGATTATTATACCATCATACAGATGGGGAGCTGAGGTACAGAGAGAATAAGAGTCTTGCCCAAGGTTATCTTTTCTTTACGTGTTTTCAGGTATCTAGCAATAGCTCTAAACCTCTGCTATCTTCTCCCCAAACTGAGACCAAGCCACACCTGGACTAGTCTGCCTCCAGATTCTGCTCTCCTCTAATAACAGACTGCAGGGCTCACTGTGGGGAGTTGGAAGCAAACACTAATCCAGTATTTCTATTCCTTACCATTACTGCTTGTTCCATGTCAAAGCCCCCTACATCAGTCCATCCCCAGCAGTGCCTTTTCTATCATACAGCAGCCTCCTTCCCTGGGTTATCTTGGGGGTAAAGTGGGAACAAAATAGCAGCTCCAGAGACATTTACTCCAGGTAGCACTCAGAGTAAATGCTCCTGCTAGCTGCTATTAGACCTTCAGGAGGAGTGTTGGATGGTGATTAGTGCAGGGAGCTAGGAATCAGGACCCCTGGATTCTAGTCACAATAATGCCACTGACTAACTATGTGACTTGGGGGTAGGTCACATGACTTTCTCACATCCCCCATCTGCGTATATATGGGTATAATTACATTTAACTCCCTGATAGGTGTGCTGGTAGGATGCTGTGTCAGTTTGTCCCAGGACTGAACATGCAAAGAATGAGTTGAATGGATGGAAAGGAGATTTCCCAAGAACAGCCAGATAATGCCTGAATTGATTTTGAGTGATTGAGGCCAGGTCTACTCTAAAGAACTTGAGTTGATGCAGCTACATCACCCCGGGGTGAAAAATTCATGCCCTGAGTGACATAGTTAAGCTAACCTGACCCCTGGTGAATAAAGTGCTAGGTTGATAGAAGAATTCTTCCATCAACCTAGATACCATCGCTGTGGAGATGGATTAACTCCGCCAATGGGAGAACCCCTCCCGTCAGCATAGGTAGTGGTTGTTCTGCTGTATCATGTTAAGCGTAGACAAGCCCTTCATAGGAAGCACTCCTCCCTCCTGCAGCTCTGCTGAGCCAAATGCCCCACGTGGGAGCTAAGGTGTGTGCCGACGTGTTGCTGCTAGATGTGATGTAAATAGAAGGCCTGGATATCTGTACTCAGTAAAGATTCCATTGTATTTTTTGTAAGGGTATGTCTACACTAGCCCCCTAGTTCGAACTAGGGTGGCTAATGTAGGCATTTGAACTTGCAAATGAAGCCCGGGATTTAAATATCCCGGGCTTCATTTGCATGTTCCCGGGCGGGCACCATTTTTAAATGCCCCTTAGTTTGAACTGACTGCCCGCAGCTACACGCGGCAGTCAGAAGTTAATCCAACTAAGTCCTTAGTTTGGATTAACTGTTACACCTCATTGCAGGAGGAGTAACAGTTAATCCGAACTAAGAATTTAGTTCGGATTAATTTCTGACTGCCGCGTGTAGCTGCAGGCAGTCAGTTCGAACTACGGGGCATTTAAAAATGGTGCCCGCCCGGGAACATGCAAATGAAGCCCGGGATATTTAAATCCCGGGCTTCATTTGCAAGTTCAAATGCCTACATTAGCCACCCTAGTTCGAACTAGGGGGCTAGTGTAGACATACCCTAAGTGTCTGTGTAGTGGGCCCACTGCCCTAGACAGATTGTATTTTAGGTCATTTCTGCCTCACTTAGTTTCTCTTGCAGATTATTTCAGATGTCTAGTAGGGATGTAAAATCCCATTTAATTGGATAACTGGTTAAACATGATGTTTAACTGGTTAACCAAGTAAAGAGGAAGTGGACAGGGCAGCTGCTCCAGCTCAACTGGGCTGGAGGAGCACCCCCTGCCTAGCTGCTTGTGATGTGTCTGGGCCTACCATGAACAGGGGCTTCTGCAGATGGCTGGAGCAGCCCCTATCTGCGGTGGGCCTCCTGGGGCTGGAGTAGCCCCCTGCGTGCAGCAGGTGGGGAGCTGCTCCAGCCCCCACTGGTTAACCAGAACTGGCAAGCATCACCTGTTAAGGATAATGTTTACTGGTTAACCAGTTAACCTCTCGCATCCCTAATGTCTACAGGATTCTTAGTCACTACCTGTATACAGGGATGCAGCTGGCTGTTATAAACCACAACTGCAGAGACTGCATTTCACTGTGAATTTGTAAACTGCTTTGATGTCCTCTGCTGTGAAAGATTCTTTAAACATGTAAAAAGTTTTAAATTAATAATAAGGGACCCCATGTCTCTCTGTACCTTAGAGCTCAACCCAATTCTGGGCCTCTCTGGGTGTATACGCATCAGAGTTCACCCCAGTTCTGGGGTGAGCTGTGTGTTCATCTCCCAGGCAACCCTGCCTCTTGAGTCCCATCTCTTTGTATCTTCTAGGAAACTTCTGGCTCTGTAACTCTGAAGGGCTGTGCATGAAGGGGAAGGGGCAAGGGCTGGACAGTAACCAAGATGAAGCTCAGCACTGGCTGGCAGTGGGAAGTTTGCCTTGGCCTGGATGGGTAGCACCTGGTGAGCAGTGAGGTGAGGTTGGGGTAATGCCCTGGCTTGAACAGACGGAGGAATGAGCAGAGCTATGCCCAGGAATTGTTGGGGCTATGCCCAAACCCTACTGTGTAGGAGAGAGCTTGAGGATAATGCCCAAGTAGTAACAGGGGTAGTGTCCTGGTTGCTGGAGGCAAAGGGCTGTAGCAGGTCTGATTACAGGAGCGGCCCTAGATGCACTGCCGGCAACTGGCGCCCTAGGCAAGACGCACGATCGACGGCCCCGCCTCCAAAGCCCTCAACGGCCGTTTTTCTAGGTGACCACCTAGGTCGCCTGTATTGACGGGCCACCACTGGATGAATGCTGCTCTGACAGGTAGCTGGAATGGGGTGGGGGGAGGAGGGAGAGACACTGTGTGTGTAGATATAGTTTGCTCCTGCTTTGCTTAGATTTGCTAGATAGTCAGCAGATGGAGAGGTTTTTTGTTCATTGTTATCAACTTAATTTGTGACCCAACCCCAGCTAAGTTTGTTTTAAAGGCAGGTAGAGCCGTCCTGTCCACTGGACAGTTTGGGGCAGCTGCCTCAGGCCCCATGCTTTGGGGGTTCCAAGGGGCCCAGAGCAGCCTAGGAGATTAGCAGGAAGGGGGGGGGGAAGGCCTGGTGCTGGCGCTGGCACTGGCAGTAGGGGTCACGCCTGCTCTTTCACTCACCAGAAGCAAGAAGCAAAATGACCCAGCCCCTGCCTCCTCTGCTCCGGTAGCTTCCAGCATCACTTTGCTTCATCACAGTGGCGGAAAGCAGAGTGATGGAGATGGGGGACTGGAGCAGGCTAAGACCAGGTTGTTCTGCTTCCTGCCACTGCGGGGGGCTGACCCCTGCTGCCAGTGCCCACTAGTCCCGTGGGGTGGGTTGTGTTGCTCAGGGGAGATGGCTTTGGGGGAAGGAGCAGAATGGGGGCAGGGAAGGAGCAGAGCAGGGGCAGGAAGTGGCGAGGTGAGGGAAAAGCCTGGAGCAGAGGGGGAAGTTGTCCCCAGCCCCACAGCCCCCAGGGAAAGTACTGAATGCAGGCATAGTGAAATATGGTTATAATGTTTGTAATTATTGTGGGAGTACAGAAGGGCAGGACTGTGCTTAATCTGTTCCAGAGGAGAAAGGACCTTGCTAAGTAGGGTCTCGACTGTCACAGCCCTGGGAAAATAAGAAGGGTAGGGGCAGGCATTCTGGTCAGGAGGCTACATACCCTTCCCAGGGCTACTGACTGGAGTGGTTTGACGGTTTTCCCCCACTATTAAAAAAATAGAATTAAATAGGCTTCATTAGGAGCCTCTTTCTTATTTTAATTGAGGTAAATCTGCCCTGCCTGCTAAGAGTTAAAATCAGTGGGAGCTGAAATCACTTGAAATGGGGCAATGTTCTGTCCAGCCTGCAAAAGAGCTGAAAGTTACTCAAAGACTGATGTGCAGAGGTCCCAGCCAACAGGTAGATGGCAACAGATGATAAGTGACAGCCCACAGGGCAGAGCGGAGAGGCGTGACCAGCAGAACAGTGGTGGAAAGATGTGATGACCTGATAGCAGGGCAGCAGTGGAAAAGCGTGACCAGCAGCCAGCAGGGTAACAGCAGAGCGGAGCAGCCAGCAGGGTGGCGGCAGAGAGAAGTAAGCAGGTGAAGGACGGGTGACCAGCTGAGAAGTAAGATGCTGCTTTACCTCCCTCCATCCAGGATGGGAGATGAACTCTGCAGATGCACCTTTAAACTCTGAGTCTGCCCTGACCACGGGCAGCAACTGCGAGTGGCGTCAGGTTTTCGGATGCTTGACTTAAGGACCTGAGGGGAAAGGGACACTGCCCAACCTATTCAGGGTGGATCTTTTACTCATGGTTTATGTTTATGAACCTGTTTGCTGTGTTTTCCCACATTAATGACAAAGTATTTCCCTCCTTGTATTAAAAGTTTCTTTTCTACACTCAGACTCTATGCATATGAGTGGGGAAGTATTACCTCTCAGAGGCACTCAGGGGTGGTGTTTGAATTTTCCAGGTCACTGGGTGGGGACTCAAGCCTGTTCTTTGTTGGATAGATGGAAAAGAACGCCTTGATATTGAACCTATCCCTGGCTGCTGCTGGTTCCACCTGGCAGATGAGTTACAGGGGTAATAAGATTTCCGGACCTAGATAAGTAAGTGGATATTTGGGGTAGTGTCCAGATGTGTGTAGACAGGCGGGTCACAGGGATAGTGCCAGCAGGTGGTAAAGCAATTGGGAGGCATGAGAGGGATGAGGGTGGTTTCCCTGCTCTCCTTTATGGTACATCAGAAACATATCTTCACCAGCCAGAGATGAGCAAAATGACCTGGTTGGATTTTTCCATTTGTCCTGTCTGTGGGTTGGTTCTTTGTCTCCTGCCAAGCACAAGGCCCTGGAAATGCCACTGCTGTGATCATATCGAAACAACGGGGTGTCTATCTCACCCAGACTGTGGCAATGGGGGCGAAGTGCAGGGAGGGATAACAGGGTGTCCCTGAGAGACTTAGAAAGTTGCCATCTCTCCATTCCTGCCTCGCCTCAGTTAAAACCACATTGTTTGCTTGCAAGTCTGGAGGAGAAGGTGAGGAGTTGGCAGCAGCGTTGAGCAGAGTTGGCAGAACTGCCTGCAGGTCTGATGAAACAAAAGATGGAGGAGGGAAGGGGAGACCAATGGCACAGCTATCCAGAGCTCAGCAATTTTCCTTCCCCGTGTCTGTCTCTGGGCAGTTCCGTTCTGCTGCTTCCACAGCCGCTGGAATTGCACTGCTCTCTTCCTGGCTAATTTTCCACCTCTCTTGGCATTGTGTTTGCTCTGTGACATTAATCCTTTCCCTGCTGAGGCGGGTGAATAAGCTACTGGGATATCTCTGGTTTAAAAAGCCAAAGACACAGAAAGCTTTGGCCTATATCTATTCAGTATGCAGCTCAGCGCAACTGGAGAGAGTAAGCAGGAGGAAATAGGAGGCACAGGCAAGGGGAGAAAGGTTTTAAAAGAAGGTGGCCCAAAACATACCTTATTCTCACCCTGAACACTGAGCTCTTTTCAGAGATCCTTTCCAAAGACACTGTGCAGCTGGAATATTGATCTCCATTACCATTCACATGTGTCTATCTGCACCTGGAGCAAGTGCTGGGACACCTTACCCAGCAGAGGACTGTATGTGCTGTGAGAACCACAATGGGACCAAGTTAAAGATTTCTTGGGAGCAAGTCATCTTGCACATGTAGGACATATCTACACTAGGAAATTATTTGGAACTAACTTATTTTAAAATAATAACTCCTGATATAACTATTTCGAAATAGCACGTCCACACTACAGGGAAGCCTTGAAATTAGTCCAAGGCAGGCTCCCTTAATGTGGATGCACTAGCTCAACTTATTGCCTCCAGGAAGCCCTGGAGAGTAATTACTTTGAATGACTCTGGGGGGTAGTTATTTTGAAATAGTGGCAGTGGAACGTCCACACTACTGCTATTTTGAAATAACTATTTCAAAATAAGCGTTATTCCTCAAGGAAAGCAGGAATTATTATTCTGAAATAACCAGCCTGTTATTTTGAAATAACAGGCATGGTAGTGTGGACACTCTGCTTGTTATTTCAAAATAAGGGGAGTTATTTTGAAGTAACTCTCTAGTATAGACCAGGGCATAGAAACTGGGAATGTCACCACCCAGCCATTGCCACCTGCAAACGCGAAAGCCCCACCTTAAATGTGATCTCAGCACATGCCATCTGAGACTCGCAGTATATTGGAACTGGGTCTTCCCTGCATAATACTAAATAAAAAAGGAGCAAGCAAAATGCCAAAAGACAGGCTACATAGAAAGGTTCAAGGGTTATTCAAGTCAAACAGATATCCTTCAGAAAATGGAAATCCAGCACAAGTGAATGAACAGAATCATTATCTGGCAACATGCGAGAATGAAATCAGTAGGGTTAAGAGGGAATTTGAAGAGTAAATAAATAAATAGAATGTTTTCGAGTACACTAGATGCAGGAAGCATGCAAGAGAATTGGTGCATCCTCTGGTGGGAAAGGGGCAAATAAAAAGGAAAATGGACATTGCAGAAATGCTAACAGGGGTCTTTGACATCAGTCTTCACCATAGAAGATGCTGAGAGACACTGACCACAACCCTAATGTTTTCAGGTAATAAAAAGATGGCAGCCTCACAGATTTAGATATCAAAAGAAATTGTGCTGGATCAAACTAATAAAGTAATCAGTGACCACTCCTCAGCTCAGGCTTGCCCACACCCAAGAGTCTGGAGAAATTTAACAGTGAAATGGCTGGGCTGCTAACAAAAACATGCGATCTGTCCTGAAAACCAGCTACTATCCCAGAGCACCGAAGAACAGAACATGTTGGGCTTATCTTTAAAAAGATGGATCTGGGGAACTACAGATGGGTGGACAGATACATTGGTTGACAAGTTAATTAATAGTAGAATTATCAAACAACTCAATGAACATGGTATGAAAGGAACACAGCAGCACTAATTCTGTAAAGTGTGCTTCTAATCTCTCAGCACTCTTGGCTTGTGTCAACAAAACAGTGCATGAAGGAGGACAGTCTGATATAAATATTTGGGCTTTCAAAAAGCCTTTGGCAAAGTCTTCCACAAGAGGCTATTCAGGACACTGAGTCGCCATGGAATGAGAGTATTATGTGGCTTATTAGTATAGTTATTTACCATTTATGTGGTGGTAAAAAACATTACCGAAGGCCCCCTTGTGCTATACAGATGTATAATACATGACAGTTCCTGACCCAAAGAGCTCACAGTCTAAAAAAACAGGATTAGAAACAGCTAAGTGACTGAACACATGGGATAGGAGGAATATGTGGTTAGTTTTCAACATGGCAAAAAGTTAACCCATGAGAGCCTGATCATAAGACTGTTGAATGCAGCAAGGAGATGAAGAAGACGGGGCTCCAGAGTGGTATAAAAGAGCAAATAACAAGGTAAACAGTGTTTCCTGGCCTGCTTTCTAAGGGCATATCTTCACTACAGGCTGGCTCGACGGGTTGTGATTGATCCAGCCGGGGTCAGTTTATTGCATCTAATAGTGCTCCAACTGCTCTCGCATCCATTCTGGTACTCCACCAAAATGAGAAGAGAAAGTGGAGTCCATAGGACAGCATCAACTGTTGACCTACCGTGGTGAAGATACCGCTGTGAGCAGAACTAAGTATGTCAACTTCAGCTACATTATTCACGTAGATGGAGTTATGTAACTTAGGTCGATGGCCTGTGGTGATGTAGACAAGTAATACGATATAGTACTTAGTCCATTAGTCTAGGATACGTCTCATGCTATGGAGCTGCTCCTCCTTGTGGCCAGAAACTAGTTTAGTTGTTTAGTGAAGAGCTTGCCCAGCTGTATTCAGAGTATGGGATGGAGCCTGTGGCAGCCCTAGTGTCGTGAGCCCTCCTCTGACAACTGGAATTGGGCTAGGCACCTCTCAGGGATTTAGAAACCTTCTGCCATGGGTATCCAAGGCTCCAAGGGTGTCTAGATTGCAGTAAAACACCTGTGTCTGGCTCATATCAGTTGGTTTGGGCATGCAGAGCTATAGAACTGCAGTGTAGATGTTCAAGGGTTACAGAGCCTGGACACCCTCTTACACTATTTTTTAATCCTGCGAGCCTGAGTCAGCTGACACAGGCCTGGCACAGGCTTTTTATTGCAGGGTAGACATATTCCCAAAGGCCTGCCTGGCTGGAAAGGCAATGTGGTGGAGGTCAGACTACATGATCATGGCGGTCCCTTCTGGCCTTAAAGTCTATGAGCCTGTGTCTGTGAGTCTATGAGAGCAGTCAATCGATACTCCACAAGTTTAGGAAAAATCAGTGCCAGACAGAGCCCCGGTGATGGCTTACACATCAAGGCTTTTGCATCTCTGCAAGGAAAGGGGATAGCAGCCCACAGTTCTATTCGCTGGAGCTTGATAGCAGCCCTGCAAAAAATCCCCCAAATTATCTCTGCGTGGTGGGCACAGTGGCAGCAGCAGTGTAAATGTTGGTATCGTGATGGTCTGTGAGCCCCCTGTGGCTGGTTCTGGGTATATGGACCATGACCATCTGGGGACATGATGCCTTTGAAGGGTAAGTTATCACTCAAACTACCAAAGGGGATATATCACAGTGGTCACTTGCTTCTCACCCCAGGCATCAGCACTGGCTATGGCAGTACCAGAGCCACGACACTAGAATTCTACTAAGCAAATAGCATCATTCCCCTCTAGTAGCTGGATTTGCTGCACACACCAAGCTCATCACTGCAGCCAAGACAGCAGCCTGGATCCTCAGGATCCATACACTGCAGCTTTATTGGTAGGGAGCTGCAGGAATCTCACTGAGCTGATCACAGCTGGGAGCGGCCTGCCCAGAGACTAGGCTGGGCCTGCTGCAAACAATGATCTCCTCCTTCAACCACACTAGTAGCAGCCAAACTGTGCTGGTGTTGGCCAGAAGTCACCCTAGTGAAGCCATGTGGAGATAATCTTGGCCATCAGACACACCCTGCATGGCCATACAACTGGGTCAGGGACTTTGAGCAATGGGACCATGAAGGGCTTGGTGCAATCTGATTAGGTCACTCCTGCCTTGGAGTCCTTCATCCCTTCACTAGAAAGATTTTCCAGACAACTTTCATTGCCATCTCCTGTGAGCCAGCGCTGGTAAAGACAAAAGGGAGAGCCCCTCCAAAGTCACCAGGAGGCATTTAAACACATCAGAAAACAAAAAGAGGACCAGAGCACAAGGCTACAACAGCAGGGGATGATTCCAGATCAGAGCTAAGATGCATTACAGAGCCCAGGACTGGATTAACAGGGTGTTGTAGGACAGGACTGAGAGCCATTGGTGAGGATGGGTGCAAAGGCATAGTATTGGATTAGCAGGGGAGCTGTGAACAAACACTAAGGTGCACGTAGCCTCTGACTTCTTTCAGGCCCTGAAGGGGGAAGGAGAGGAGTTCCTGTGTTCAGTGGTGGTGCTGATTATGCTGCAGGCTCCAAATGAAAAGCATGCTTGTGTTTAAATTAAAGCAATTTGTTAAACCGGCAAGCAATTTGCATAGCTCTGTGATTCGGCAGAGGAAAGACAGTTCTGGACGTCTTGTCTCGGCTGCCTGTGCCAAGAAGCAGATGACCACAGGAATCTGGCAGGGAGCAGCGACTCTGGGACACTGACTTTGGGGGAAGAACTGGAAGTCCTGCAGCTCTCTGCTCACAAATCGGTTCTTGTTTAGAAACCCTCACACATGTCCCCGGCACTTCGCTGCACACTCATTGGCTTGGCAGTGCAGCCATTTTCGGCTGAGCACCTTCCCCATCATATCTAGGCTACTTTGCCTGCTGCTCTTTTGAAAGTATTGCTGCTCCCTGTAACAAATAATCCTGGGCTGTAGTGGGTGGTTATTAAACTGTAAAAATTGCCTGATATGAGCATAACTCCATGTTTTGGGGGCACGGCACTGGGGGCAAGCTTGCAGGCTGTAGACTAGAGAGAACGAACCACCCACAAAGTCAGAAAAGGCACAGCCAGAACAGCCCAACTGAGCAAAGCCAATGGCTTTGGGATAGGGCTGGGGTGAAGGGCAGCTGCCTACTGGTGTCCTTCCCATTCCCTCTCCTGAATAGGTTATACAAGCCATTGCTAAACTGAAGGATCTGCAGAGACTAGGTAGCCTTCTGGGAATTGACGGAGGAGGTTTGGTGTGTGAAAGGTGTCGCCAAACACAGGATCGAGGCCAAACACTCCTGAGATCTAATGTCCCAAGCTGTAAAATGGGGATAACAACACTGATTCACCTGCTGCTTTTCAACAGGTTATCAGGAGTTGTTTATTGTCCATCCAGCCTTTCAAATAGAAAGTCCTGTGTGAAAGCGAAGGTGTTAGTGTGGGCTAGATAGCAACTTGCACTATGCTCTTGTTGAAGGATATGCTGGGCTCCCTTTGGTTCTGTCACCTGATATGCTGAGACTGCACTGAGCCTGTTTTCCCTGCCACCTTGGGCCTCCAGTACCCTGTCTTGTTGAGTCAGACACAAGCCTGCTGCAACACAGACACATGGACCCCAAAGCTGCAGACCTTAACTGAAAACAGCATGGTGAGATATCTGTCTCCAGCACTCACGGTGTGTCTAGACTACAGGGTTTTGTCGACAAAAGTGGACTTTTGTCGACAAAACTATACCTGTGTCTACACTGCTGCTGAGTTCTGTCGACATAATGTCGACAGAACTCAGCAATTTTGTCGACGGCTGTAAACCTCATTCTATGGGTATGTCTAGACTACATGCCTCCGGCGACAGAAGCATGTAGATTAGGCTACCCAGCATAGCAACATGAAGCGGTGATTTAAATAATCGCCGCTTCATTTAAATTTAAATGGCTGCCGCGCTGAGCAGATCAGCTGTTGGTCGGCTCAGCATTGTAGTCTGGATGCGCCCCGGTCAACATCAAAGGCATTTGTCGACCTCCCCGGTAAACCTCATCCCACGAGGCATACCGGGGAGGTTGACAAATGCCTTTGATGTCGACCGTGGAGCGTCCAGACTAGCGCGCTGAGCCGACAAACAGCTGATTTGCTCAGCGTGGCAGCCATTTAAATTTAAATGAAGCGGCGATTATTTAAATCGCCGCTTCATTTTCCTATGCCGGGTAGCCTAATCTACATGCCTCTGTCGCCAGAGGCATGTAGTCTAGACATACCCTATGAGGAATAACGCCTTTTGTCGACAGAGTTCTGTCGACAGAAGGCGTTATTGCATCTACACTGCCCTTTGCGTCTACACTGTCATGTCGACAAAGCGGCTTGCTTTGTTGACAGAACTGGATGTAGTCTAGACGCTCTTTGTCGACAGAAGCTTTGTCGACAGCATCTGTCGACAAAAATTCTGTTGACAAAAGCCTGTAGTCTAGACGTACCCTCTGATACCAGCCCCTCTGGGAGATGAACCCTAGATAAATCTGTCTTATGCTGTACATAGATTTGTCCAGTATGAGTTCATGAAATTCACCCTCTTTCTCAATGTAAAGAGAAATGCACAGACTCCTTGCACCCCCAGCAACAATTACTTACACTGGGTTTAGTAATAACCTGTGACAACCAAGATTACCTCATTCTCCTGCCTTAAATAGGTTTTATTAATATATAAAAGTATAAAAGGTAGGTTGTAAGTGGTCATAAGAGATAGCAGACAGAACAATGTAGGTTACTAAGAAAAACAAAACAGAACTCTCAAGGTAAGCTTAATACCCTAAAGAAACTAGTTGCATGTAAAATCTCACCCTCAACATTGTTCTAATAAACTTTTTTCACAGACTGGAAAGCCTTCCAGCCTGGGCCTGATCCTTCCCCCCAGTTCAGCCTTAGATGTTTTCAGCAGTCATCCTGCGCCAGGCAGGCATGGAGAACCAACAACTAAGATTACCTCATTCTCCTCCCTTAAGTAGGTTTTGCATAAGGCAGGAATCCTTTGTGTTCAGTCTAAATGTCCCCTTTGCTCTTGTGGAAAAATACAGCATCCAAGATGGATCCCAGCTTCAGGAAGAGAGCGTCCAGACTGATTGGATGCTCTCTCGCATAAAAGGCCACCCAGAACCACTTCAGGCAGGGCTTGAGGTCACCAGTTGCTTCTGAATGCTGGTGCTGGGGCCTTGCAGACGCACACTCTTAAAGGGACCCCGCTGCTGCCCATGGGAGGATCCCACGGGGGCCGGACACTTCCCTTGCCTGCTTGTCCGAGGGCTGGGGGGGAGGGTTCCCAGAATGAGCTTGGGGTTGAGCTTGGTCAGGACCAGGAAGGCAGCTGGCACAAAGTGCTGCAAAAACTGCAGCATGGCTGTGTGGGGCCATCGCATGCCCAGGGGCAGCTCTGGCTCCATGGCTTGAAGGAAAAAGCTGAGGCATCCACAGCAGGCACTGCAAGAGCTTTGCTGTCCCTCAAAGAGGTATGCAAGCATGCAGCAGAAGCAGAGAAATGGCTGTCCAGGGGAATCCTGGGAGCAAGGCCATTGCACAGTGGGCCATGCCTCACAGGGGCCCTGAGGTACTTAAGGGGCCATGCTGCCCGCTTCCCACCCGCCGGCCCACATAAAAGCAGGCAAGGCATGTGTCCAGCCCAGTGGGATCCCCCTTGTGGGCGGCAGAGGAGCTGGGAGCATCCTGGCCTTCTCCGCGGTCTGCACACACACTTGCGGGTTGCAGCGTTGCTCTATGTGAGCGGGTAGTGCCTCGCATGTGCAGGCATGGCCGCGTGCTGTGTGAAGCACTCCTCAGTGTGTCTGGGGTTGTGCCTGTACCCTTGTGGCTAGCCTACTTCCAGCCATGGCAGGTGCTGGAAGGCCCCCCCTTCCACCTGGCCGCCTCCCGCCCCACCTGGCCGGATGTGTATGGCCTCCCCTGAGCCTGGCAGCAGGATCCCACCCGTGCTCAGGGGCCTGCTGCATCCATGCGCTGCACACTAACGCTGCACGTGGTTCCACGTGCATGGACCACAGCACGATGTCCAGCCTAAGCAGCCCGGGCAACACTCGCACCCCTCCAAGGTGTCTGCAGTTTTAAGAGGGGCCAGGAGACAGGAACTATAGAGTCCTAATTACTTTGGATGGAGTGTCCACCAGGGCACATGTGTTATTTCCTGGAGGCCTCTTCTTTCAAAAAAAAAAAAAATCCCTCCTCCCGTCCACACATGCCTTTTTCTGAAAGAGCTCTTTCGGAAAAAGTCTTCTTCCTTGTAGAAAGAGGATTACCAATGCTGGAAACCCCCCCCCCCATTTTTTCGATTTACTTTTGGAAAAACATGATTGCAGTGTGGACGTAATGCAGATTTTGTAGGAAAAATAGCTGTTTTTCTGACAAATCTCTGTAGTGTAGTCATACCCGTAGTGACAAAGTTAAATGTTCTAAAGCAGTATTGTTTCAGTAGAGTATAGGGCCACTTATAGAAACTCCATTGGAACTGGATGACCTCCCAACACCTTTATCAAAGAGCCTGCAGACCCCATTTCAAGGCAGGTGAATGCGTCATAAATATTGAGAAGAGAAAGTTGATCTAAATCCAGAGCATTTAAAAAAAAACTGCACTAAAAAGCAAAGATCTACTGCAGACCCGCTGGCTATTTCAATGATCTGAAAATGGGAGCAGCAGCTCTGACTCGTGTGTTTATGGAGGAGAATTACAAAGAGACCTGTGTTCTCAATTAGTCACAGGGCTGGACGGCAGGAGCCAGGAGAGATGGTTCAAAGGACAGAAATATTACAGAGTCCGAGCAAGGCAACTTCTCTGCATCTGTGTATTTGTACTGAGTTCTCAGCCAGAGGACCTATCTTTATACAATAATGGCTTGAAGAAATACATACATCTGTGCAGCTCTGGCAGGTGTAGGCTGTATTGGTCATCTTATATGTCTGACACCAGAAGGTGTCTGCACAAAGGCGATGACCCACTGCCTGATTGTTCCGGGCAATAATACAGAACTGTTTGAAATTGTATGCTGCTGCTTCAGCCAATCAGAATCTACTGATTCTTGGAGCAGTGCAATGTGTCTATAAACCCGTGGTGTCCAACACACTAGCTACTAGCCTCATGTGGCTATTTGGCCGGTTGAGTGTGGCTAGTTGGCTTCAGAACTGATTGGACACCACAGCTATCAACTATCCATGTGTACTGGCCTCAGGTTGAATCTACTGGCTGAATTGCATGGGGAGGGCTTGCAAGATCAGGCCTAGAGTGTACTATAACTAATTCTAGTGGGAACTAGGCAGGTCTAGTTGCCTACGCTTGTACCAGTAGCAGTAGTAGCAACAGTTTTCAGATAAGGAGTCCTCTAGGTTTAGTACTCTCCCCCCGCAGTCTTGTGAAAAAGTTGAGTTCTTTTGCAAAGTCTATGCTGAGGGATTGGTAGAATACTACAGGATATGGGAGATGTCTGTTCTATGTAACATTATTCTACAGCAGGGGTGGGCAAGATACATCTCATGGGCCGCATCCGGTCTGCCAAACCACCAGATCCGGCCTGTGGACCCCCTTGCCAGGACCCTCAGGCACACAGCAGCCACTGGGGTAAGGGACTGGGGTGCAGGAGATGGTGTGAGGTCTGAGAAGAAGTTTGGGTGAAGGAAGGGGCTATGACCTGGGTCAGGGGATTGGGGTGTAGTGTCAGGGAGGGAGTATGGGAGCGGGAGCAGGAGAGGATTCTGGCCTGGGGAGGGGTATAGGAGGAGGTACAGTCTGGGAGGGAGTTGTGAGCTGGGGAAGGGGCATGCAGAGGGTTTGGCGGTGACCTGGGGGAGGGAGTTGGTGTATAGGAGGGGCAGGGGTGCCAGAGACAGGTTCTGGCTGGGAGGCGCTTACCTAAGCATCTCCTGGCCAGCAGCCCTAGAGCACCCCTAAGGCAGGCATTCTATAGCCTATTTGAAAGGTCCAGTGTCAAGAGTTTGCATTAGCTCTGGAGACCACTGCTAACTCTCCATAGTAAAGCTCCTTCTTGTATCGCAAGGAGTGCTTCAGAAAGGGATCTGTGGGGCATAGTGGATCATAAGGTAAATATGAGTCAACAGTGTGACATTGTGTTCAGTTCTTGGCACCACATTTCAGAAAAGATGTGGATAAATTGGAGAAAGTCCAGAGAAGAACCACAAAAATTATTAAAGGTCTAGAAAAAATGAGCTATGAGGGAAGACTGAAAATATGGTTTCTTTTTTTACTCTGGAGAAGAGACAACCGAGAAGAGACATGTTAATAGTTTTTAAGTACATAAAAGGTAGCTATAAGGAGGAGAGAGAACAATTGTTCTTAACCTCTTGTTGCATAAAAAGCCTCTGCCTGAGCTCACTAGATGTATATACATGGATTTTCTAAAGCTACACCAAACTGTAAGGTCTAAGGTTTTAAACTGCAACTTATTGTGATCCTTGTCAATCTTTGCAATCTGTGTAACTCTCAAAGGGTATGTCTACACTAGCTCATTAGTTCGAGCTAGGTAGGGTAATGAGGGCAAGCGGAGTTGCAAATGAAGCCCGGGATTTAAATTTCCCGGGCTTCATTTGCATGTTCCCGGGTGCCGCCATTTTTAAATCCCCCTTAGTCCGAACTCCGTGCCCACGGCTATATGCGGCACGGACTAGGTAGTTCGAATTAAAGATCCTAATTTCCACGAGGAGTAACAGTAGTTCGAATTAGGATCTTTAATTCGAACTACCCAGTCCGTGCCGCGTGTAGCCGCGGGCATGGAGTTCGGACTAAGGGGGATTTAAAAATGGCGGCGGCTGGGAACATGCAAATGAAGCCTGGGAAATTTAAATCCCGGGCTTCATTTGCAACTCCGCTTGCCCTTATTACCCTACCTAGCTCGAACTAACGAGCTAGTGTAGCCGTACCCAAACTTACTGTAAATTGCAACCTTGTAATCTTTGTAACATGCAGCCACCTTGCTTGTAACTTTCCCTAAGCTGCATTCTCCCCTGAGTGAATGGAGAGAGAGTGTGAGTGTGACTGTGTTTGAAGAAGTCTTGGAACAATGGACCACGTGGCAATGAGTCATCACAGTCTGGGCATGCTCTCTGCTGGATAAAGGGAAGTCTGGGCATGCTCCCTGATGACAAAGTGAATGAGTCACAGGAGCCATTCAGACACTATATAAAGAGAAGGAGCACATGTGAGACTCTCTTCTTTTTCTTTCCCCTGCTCCTGAGAAGCTTCTCTCCAGTGTCTCTCCTCCTGACCAGCTTCCCCAGCCATGATGAGCAGACAGACCCTCCAGGATCCACATGCCTTGGCTCCTTCTGCAACCCATATGTCTGTGTAAGTGTGTGAGTGCCTGAGGGCAGGAATGAATGGGTGTGAATGAGTGAATGAATGGAGGGGTGTGTGCTTGCTTGCTTGTCTGTGTGTGTGTAAGAGAGAGAGAGTTCTATCTTCTTTAGTTTAAACCTTTGGTGGCTGCTTACTCCTCTTTAGTTTTACCTAGTGGAAATAAACCCATACTAGTGTAACCCTGGATGGTCTCCAGTGAGAATATTTTTGGGGTAACACCTCTGAGGATAGGACAAGAAGCAATAGGCTTAAATTGAAGCAAGGGTGGTTTAGGTTGAACTTTAGGGAAAATCTTCCTAATTGTCAGAGTAGTTAAGCACTGGAATCAGTTGCCTAGGAGGCTGTGGAATCTTCATCGCTGGGGATTTTTAAGAGTAGGTTGCACAGACACCTGTCAGAAATGGTTAGATGGTGCTTGGTCCTGCCTTGAGTGCAAGGGACTGGACTAGGAGACTTTTGAGGTCCCTTCCAGTCTCACAACTCTGTGATTCTGTGACAAATGTGATTGAAATGTTAAAACTCAGCCGATTGACACACACGTTTTTTTCACAAAGGAAAATACTCTGAAAGGTCAAGACCTTCCCTTCCCTCGTCCCTGTGAGCTGCTGATCCAGAGACACATTCTATAAATGAACAAAAACAACAGTTGGGTTTTGTATCATTAGCTAGATTCACTCCTTTGCCTATTGATGGAGAGGAAATGCTTCAGGTAAGTCAGCTGAAGATGGCCCTAAGTTCTTCACCCAGGGTTCCTAGGAGGCAAGGGCCCATCCCTTCCAACTGATAAATCACAGTAGCAATATGTACGAGCAGTTTTCAGCTCACTCAGGCATCTGCGCCCCTGTCACTCAAATACAGCTCTGCCATCGGTGGAAACATGGCAAGGCATATATCCCGCCAGGAGCAGGCTGGACAAAAAGCTTGGGGGAGTTTGTAGATCAGCTGGGCTTTAGTGTTTGATAGGGTCTGCAGTTGGCTGAGGTATGGGGCTCTAGAGCAGGGGTGGCCAACCCGTGGCTCGCGAGCTGCATGTGGCTCTTCAAAGAAAAAATTGTGGCTCCTACACCTGCGACTCTGAAAGGGGCTGCGTGTTTCTGTCTGCAAATGTTTCTGTCTCAAAATGTTCTTAAAAGGCCTGTGGTCAGGCCTTTCTTTTTTTGCTCAACCAAATGCAGCAGCCAGGGTGGGTTTTTTTTTATGCTCAACAATTTTTTTCCCTCAGCCCTTTGCACGGTATCCACCACTATTTTGGCTCTTCATCTGAAACGGGTTGGCCACCCTTGTTCTAGAGGGCTGGGACTGCCTAGGTTTACAGTTTGGGAAAGATGACTCCGTTTAAATGCCCTGTGATTCCCAGTTTGAGCAGTTCCTGGAATCAGGGCCAGCCAGTGGCCCATTTTAGCTGTAGTTGTTGATAGGCCTAGATCAGTTTCATTTCCACTCTACTTCTTGTCTTTGGCACAGGGAGTATTACTCCCAGGCTTGCGATCCCTCTTTTATCTCTGCTCATTCAGAAGATCACAGGCCTGTTCCGCTGAGACACTTGGCTCCTCTGAGCAGCTCTCGAGCAATTCCATGGTCCTGCTATACCCACAGCATTAACCAAGGGAGAGACAACCGCACGCCAAGTGCTCCAGGCCTCACACGTAAGCCCTAATTGTTCATACTGTGCCTATTTTAAACCTGTTTGTGGCTGACACCTGGCCTTCCTAAGAGTCTGTAAACACCATCCACATCCCATGGCTTCACCTAAATAATGAACCTATGTCACGACCCTGGCTGACAGCAGATGGCTACAACGGACAGCACATGTACAGCACTAGCCTTCTCCATGATGCCTGGAATGGACAGCTAACCCTAGTACTTTTCTGCTCCCCTTGGAGAGACTGCAGGCGGTTGCCCTGATGGGGTGGGAGCTATTAGTTAACCTAAAGAATGTCCCAGGATATGTCCACACTGTAATTAAACAGCCATGGCTGGCCCGGGCCAGCTGACTTGGACTCCTGTTAATGGGGCAGTTTAACTGTGGAGTAGACATTTGTGCTCAGGCTGTAGCCTGAGCTCCGGGACCATCCCATCTGGCAGGATCAGAGAGCCTGGGCTCCTGCCCAAGCCCAAGTCTACACCACAATTAAACAGCTCCTTAGCCCAAGCTGAGCCCTGTGAGCCCCAGTCCACCAGAACAAGCCAGCTGCTGGTTTTTAATTGCAGTGTAGACCTACCCATATATGTCCTGGATGCCCAGCTGCCAGGATCTTCCATCCTTAGTTTCTGTTTATTTTTCTGCTCTGGCTGGGCAGGGTATGGAACGTGCCCAATATGCTCATCAAAAAAAAGATGTCAATGACTGACAGCCCCATGGACAAGGGAAGGAATTTAGCAGCTCCAGGACAAACCTGCTGCTTCAGAGGGATGGCCTGTCCAGAGACATCTGTGGATTCCGCTGAGGCCTTTGAAACCTCTTGCTGCAGCTTAACCTTTTCAGTGCTGGACCCTGCCACAGCCTCTCTGCAGGGGTAAAACATGGCAGAGTTCTTTTAATTGTCAAAGGCAAATTCTGGCATTCTCCCATGTCAGCAACATAATATATACCCATACTTTAAATATGAGTGGACAAAGCACCAGCAAGTGGTGTATAGGGAATAATTTCATGTAGTTCCCCAGCACATGGGGTAGATGGGACATAATAGAGTGTTCTCATAGCTAACGTTTCTGGTTCCATTTCCAAGAGGCATTTTATTATTAATTATTATTTATTTATTTACTTATTTAGCTCTTCTCTAGATCTTAAGGGCTAACTATTTGCATTGGGCATTTGTGAAGCAGCGTCAAAGTGTCACTGTCTGGAAAATATAATAATCTAGGATGTCTGTAACAGGAACTGGGCATGTTCCCAGATAGTGGGGTTCATTACCCTGGCTTTTCAGTGCCTGGGGAGCTGGCGATGTTTCCAGTGAAGCCTGAACTCACTTGGTCTGATAGCTTGTGCCTAAGGGGTGATGGAAATTGATCTCAGGGCCTCTTGTCTGATTAGTCCTTTAACTCGCACAAACCCAATTTGTTAGTTGAGAAGGGCGGAGCCATTAGACCTGATGCATGAACAGCACCATTTCAAGAAGACCCAGCTGCCCCGGGGCTCACCTCTTCCCTGGGGAGAAATACGTTATTTCACCCTATTTTGGGTGCAGATTATTCCCTTCATTGTGGCAGGTCAACCCTGGGGCAGAACCTGGTCTCTGCATTCACCCAACCTGTCTACATCTCCTCCCAGCCCACTTGCTCACAAAGGGGAGAATCAGGCAAATGGCCTGGCACCTCCCCCCATCCCCCCCATGCACAGAGCTACAAGCTGGATAAAGTTGGTGCACGTACAGCAGGTGGAGGGGAGAGGAAGGATGACTTTGCAGCTGAGATGCTGATCAAAGGCTCAGAAGTTCTGTGTTCAATTCATTGCTCTTCTCCAGACTCCCAATGTGAATGTGGGCAAGTCCCTTTGTTTCTCTGAGTCTTGTTTCCCTCTTTGTGATCCCTCTTTCTTTCTTTCTTTCTTTCTCCCACCTTTATGTGTCATGTCCATTGAGACTGTAAACTCTTCTAGGAAGCCCAACCCAGCAGAGTCCTGATCCTCGTTCTTAACTTCCATACATATAAATAATAAAAGGGGTGCAACAGGTCCCTTACTGCCTTGTGAGAACCACAGTCTAGCCCTAAACTTGTTGTTTGAAGTGCCATGCACATGCTTAGTGACACACTGAATAAGAATTACAAAAAGTAAATGAAAGATTACCTCATGTGAGATCCTGGGGAAAGTGAAACAGCCACAGCTCCAAACCAGAGTTAGACCCAGACTGTGACTGTCGGCTGTGACAAGGGGTTCCATATTCTCTTGCAAGCAGCAAAGAGCCAGCATGCCCTGAATTGATTTCATCAGAGCATGCTGACACCAGTTCACCTGCACATCAGTGATAAAATAAATTGGGTTAGACAGAGCCCTGGCAAGGTGATATTTTGCCAGAGGCAAAAAGTAAGGGAAAAGTACTTGCAGATGAAAAAACGCCCAAATCCCGAGGATGAGGCTGTGCATCCCAGCCAGCTGCTGGGATTAGAGGGTCATTTCATTAATGTGATGTTCCTTTAATTGGAAAACTTTCTGTTGTCTGTTTAAAGGAAATCCAACACACCTCCAAGTGCCTCTAAGGTCTGTGTTCCCATCACTCAAGCCCTTCATTGGCTATAGTGTCTTCTCTACCTAGGTCCATAAGCCACCTTCCCCCCGCTCCCTTCTCCTTTTCCTTCTTCTATTTTTCCCCTTCTTTGTAGGTTCCAAGCACTATATGTTCTCTAACTGCAGCTGGGGAAACAAGCGAGGAGCTGTGTGCACCTAGCCAGGGCTGATCAGTGTGTGTAAAGCAACTGAATACAAAAAATAAGACATGGAAAGCAGGTCAGAGCCAGGCGGCCAAAGCAAATACACTTTGGAAACGCCAAGGAGAAGAAAGGTGTAAGATCCCCAAATCAGGCACTCTCAGAGCCGTTGTGAGAGGCATCAGGGAGAGGAGAGGGATCAGCGTGGCGGTTGCCAGAAAAACATGCCCCACCTCTGGGCTCAGCTTAGCTCTGAAGTGGATCTTGGGAGCAAAGACCATCATTCACTTGCAATTTCAAGCTAGGAAGTAACACTCACACCTCCTCTCTATTCAGCCTTCCCACCTCCCCATCATTTGTCCCTATTGGTCACTTTTTCTTATTTCAATAAACAAATTGGCATTGTATCAGGGAGAGGTAGAATCTTGTATTTCTTTTTCTTATGTATTACTCAGAGCTCATGGAAATAGCCACCTTAAAAAGAGTGGTGAATACAGGTATTCAGGGGCATTGCTGAATCATATGGCTGGGTCAGCTATTCATCATCAGTAATAATTATGAACTGATCTTTTGGGGTTTTTTGCCTTCTTTTTTGGTTGCTCATGAATTGATCTTGATTTCCCAACTTCTGGGTTAGGATCCCATGAGTAACATGCCTTTGGTTCCAGATTTCCTTCCACATAAATGTGTGTGTCAAAATGTACAAAATTATCAGATATTTCCATAAGTTCCCAGTTGAAGTGTTGTGACTACAAAATAATATGGCTTTGACTCATAGCAAACAGGACTCAGTATTTTTAGAGTCAGTTTTTACTTATTTGAACAGCACTAGTAATGGAAGAAGAGGACTTTCCCTTCTTAAGAGGATATGGGAGCAAGTTGGAAGTATCCACAAGTCCTTACCATTTTGGTGGTCATATAGTGGTGGTCATATAATGGTGTTCATCTGTTATATATTTTGAAGAGTTTGTTCGTTTGTGGATTTGTTTGTGCAAAATGAAGTCATACTTCACGATTATCTACAGATATTACATTTTGTATAAACAATCCTGCCACTTAAATTAGCTGAATGCACTACTTTTTGCACCAGAATATGCTGGGTGAAAGGTTTAAATAATTATTTTTGTTTTTCATGGGAAAAAAGTCATGACTATTATGATGAGTTCATAAAAATATTTGCTAACAAAATTAAAATGGAGTTGCCTATTCAACTGTCATTTTAATGGAAAGAAAATTTTTACTGTTGCAAATCACAAAATAATTTTTACTGTTACAAATCAAATTAGTTATGGGAAGAGTAATGGAAGGTTTACGAGTTTCTGGTTCAAATGTACTATGCATGGTAATTATCCAATAAAATGAGTAATGTTTGAAGTTGAAATCCTACAAATTTAAAACTGTTCTTTTACTTCCCTTTTGCAAGCATATTAATAACAAATTCTATTACATGTATTTAATTTCTTGTACTTTCCTATAAGTGTAATCTATGCAAAGTGACTTTGTCTGGTTAATGATGGGCTTCACCTACTAGTTTAAAATAAGTTGGAAGTTCTCAGTTCTGTTCCTAATGAAGAAGTATTTACAGAGCTGGAACCACCAAAGCAACCTGCATTGACTGGCTCCCTTGTTGGCCCACTCAGAAGAAAAACCCCAGCTGAATGAGACGTGCATATTGACAACTCTTCATAGTCTTTCCAGATCAGGTTTGAGGCTGATGTCAATGTGCAAGAAGCCATCTCTGCCACTGCCCATGCTGTACCAGCCTGTGAGTCAGTGGAGGACTATCTCCAGACCTGTCAATCCAACATGAAATTCCACCAACAGGAAATTCACTAAAAGAAATACGGATTTATTAATTTACAGTTCGGCTGTGTCTAGACTGGCATGATTTTGTGCAAATACTTTTAACGGAAAAGTTTTTCCGTTAAAAGTATTTGCGCACGAGAGCGTCTATACTGGCATGTGCGTTTGCGCAAAAGATTTGCTTTTGCGCAAAAGCATCCGTGCCCAATATAAACGCTCTCTTGTGCAAGAAAGCTCCAATGGCCATTTTAGCCATCGGGCTTTCTTGCGCAAGAAATTAACGTTCCTGTCTACATTGGCCCTCTTGCGCAAGTATTCTTGCTCAAGAGGGCTTATGCCTGAGCGGGAGCATCAAAGTATTTGCGCAAGAAGCACTGATTTTGTACATTACAAAGTCAGTGTTCTTGCGCAAATTCTCGTGGCCAGTGTAGACAGGCGGCAAGTTTTTGCGCAAAAGCGGCTGCTTTTGCGCAAAATCTTGCCAGTCTAGATGCACCCTTCAGGTAATGAGGCAGGAACTTCTGGCTCCTCTGTGTATCAAGGAAATACCCAAACCTCAGCCTCATGAGGAAGCTGGGAAGATATTTCCAATTGCCTCTCCTAAATGGATTTAATCACATATCAATGGCTAGCTCCTTGGGGGAGTGGAGGGGGGGGGGGAGATAGTTGAATTAGAAAGGTGTTCCAACAATTTATACCAGTGCAGGATCCAACTCTTAAGGCATATATAAATGGATAGTATTGTATGCTACAGAAATACAGATGGATGGATGAGCTGTGATCGGCTGACATCTACAGCCAATTTCCTCCATCAAGCCAACCAGAAGGCAATTTTTCCAGCATGAGGCCACGGGCAATGTTCACTTTCCTGCTCCAACATCCATCAGGAAAAAAGCTGCAATCTCCACCAGCCATTCTTTCAAAAGGAAATAATGTCACTGGGATAAAACATAAGCTCAAGGTTCAGATCTCTTGCACTGAAATTATTATCTTGGCTTCCCCATGGCATTTCTGTAGCAGCAGGAGACCATAATCCTGGGATAAATCTCTGACTTCGTTGCATCAACAGACGCTGTCACAGCTTTGTTAAAGAGTTTGAATTTTAATTTCACTTTCCATAATATGTGTTACTCTTATAAAAGCTTGGAGCTAATGTTTTGTTCGCTGAAGCTTCTCCCTCCTCTTCTCCCGTGTTCCTAATTCAATTTGTCATAGTCTCTCTGTAGAAACATATCTAATGAAAAGCAAGGGAGAGATCTTAAATGCAAATGAGGTGTGGAGTTTTGGCGGAGAGTTGATATACATAAAGATTAAAAAATCCAAAATTACAATAACCATCCTTATTATTTATCATGAAAATCTCAATCACTGTACATTTCCATATGGTCTCAATTGGGAGCGCTGGTGTATGCCCATGTAGGAGCTCTCTGGCACCCCTGCACAGTTTATCTCCAGCACTGGAACCTCATCAGTCACCAAGAGGTTTCTCTTCTCCTGGGGGGTGGGTGGAGCCAAGGTTCTGCATCTATAATGCCCCTACAATGCACTGACCAATGCAAAGGAGCTGGGTCAGAGGCAGAAATAGGGGGAAATAGCTAAAGACTACTTCCCCCAGAGTTAGGAATCTGATTGTGACTCTTGAAGGTTATAAAGCCCGCTAAGAGTTATTTGCCATTAATTTCCTTGCCTTAAAAAAACAGCAGAAAAAACAGAGGACATTGCAATTGACACACACATGACCTGCACCTGTGTTGTTGTGTGATATGAGAGTCAATGATCACACAAACAGATAGGCAATGAGAGTTTCCAGTAACAGTTTATACGAGTAATGGCATCATATTCAAAGAAATGCACAAGCACGTGTTTGTTTTCATATCTAATCACTGAAGGAGTTGACGGTGGGTTTATTTCAGTGTACGAATAGTTCTCACCCATGCCCATCTAGATAATGAGAGCGAGCATGCACTTAGTTCAGGAAGAGAAACCCAGGACTCTGTATGTTGGTTTCACATTTATCTTTAAGTGGATCCTAAGAAAGCTTCCCTCCACTGATATAGCTATGGATGTCAAAGGAGCTATGCCAGTTTATTCCCACCAAGGATCTAGTCAGTAGTTACTTCTGTGACTATTTTATTACAACAATTAGTGTAAAAATAAAAAGAGAAAGAAACAGTGGAACTTATTTTTTCTAAGTGTAAAATGTGAAGACGTTAACAAGACCCAAGAATGACTTTCTTATACTGAAAATCTCTGTTCTGTTTGCTCTTAACTGTGGTGCTGGCATAGGACTCTCCAGCTGAAGCTGCTAATCATATAAATCTTCCCTTGAATGGCCATTTGAAAGAGCAGTCTGTGAAGAAAAAAATCCTCACCAGGCCTAGGAATATATAAATACTATTTGTAAGTGATGATGCTTTCTCTTTGGGATCTGGCCCATTTATTTGAGATTGACCTTAAATAACTCCAATCCAGATTGGGATGACCAATCTGACCAAAAAATGACGTGTGCTGTGTTATTTGGTTCTCTTGTAGGCTCGGTAAGTCACCCTCAGACTGCAGAGCCGGAAGTTTGAATAGGTTTGGAAATTTTGTAAACAGGCCTGGGTGCCTCACGGTTTGGGCTGGGCTTTTTCCTTCCCTAGTTTGGCAAACACGTCACACACTCCATACTTTCCATTGTAAGGCTGCCAAGGAGTTATTAGTAAAATCAACAATTAAGAACGGATGGATTTGTTAGGAAAGTAGCCTCAAATGTAGTCGATGCTCACAGACACAAATAATACATGGCTGTGTGTGATTGTGTTGCAAAGGCTTGTGGTGGCATCCCACAATGCCCTAAGGAAGGTCTGAAATCCACAGCAGCACTCATTTAGAGATATACAATGTATGTATAGATGTGGTGACACAATGGCACACAGACATGATATATAAAGAAGCAATGTAAAGGAGGACAGACAGATATACCTCCTCCTCTACATCCCTGGTTGCCTTCTAGTCATTTTTGTGTAGTAAAACTGTTTTGGGTAGAGACTTCAGCATGAGGATTTTCATACTCAAGCTTAATACTCCTCAATACAGACAGCAGTATAGGCACTAGGAAACACAATAGCCGTCATGCACTCTGCAATTGCTATGAGAGTTTAAAGTGTGGCAGAGCTGCAAATGCAGGCTGTGCTATTTCTCTAGTACCTTTCATTCGAAAGGATCCCACAGAATTTCCCATTGTTCATATTGTATACTGTGGAATCTCTTCATGATGCTATCTCATGGAGCAGGGGCAACGGGACAAGGAGAGTCAGCTGTTTGAGAATGTACTGCAACACACCTCAGCAGGATTGAAAGTGAATTGAAGCCAGCAGAGCTGGTCAAAATCTTCCCTTCAAAGCAATTTTTAAACAGTGGCTTTTTTTTATCAAAATGGAGATTTGCACAGAAAATGTCTATTTTCAGTATGTGTGTGAGGGAGAGAGAGATGTTTTGGATTTGGGTTTCTTTTAACAAAATTTTGAAATGTACACTTTTTTTTTGTTTCCACCAACATTTTTTGCGAGTGGAAAAGACATCCCGATGAATGGCATGCATGATACCTGATGTAAATAAACATTGTCTATGTGTTTGGCATAGGGTTGCCAATTTTGGTTGGATATATTCTTGGAGGTTTCATCACAGCATCATTTTAATTAAAGATTAATTTTTAATTCTGGGAGACTCTAGGACAATCCTGGAGGGTTGGTAACTCTTGTTTGGCTCCAGCTCCCATTCCCAGCACTGTGCGCTTTGTCCTTAGTGGATGGGAGGAAAATGAGACAGAGGTACCCACCAGGGAAGAAGAGGGGCCAGAAAGGGAAGGAAACACTGACTGGGAGGAGCACTTGGAAGACACTAGTGCAAGGATAGAGTGAACAAATTACTTATCAGCAAGTGGGAAGAGAGGGGAGATAGATAGATAGATAGATAGATAGGACTGCACTGTAAGGAGCATGGGAACAGCAATGAAGAAGCTAAAGGCAGGAGCTATTGGGTAGAGGAAAGGTGCTTACTCTGCTCCTCTGAAGGTTAGAGCTTCCAACAGCATAGCAGCTCCTAACAACATGCTTTTGTGACTCAATCAATGAGAAAGAATGTCCCTTATCCAGTTGCCAATACAACTTCTTGCAATTCCTAGGTAGTCCACAAGGGTATGTCTAGACTACATCCCTCTGTCGCCAGAGGGATGTAAATTAGACATACCAAAATTGCTAATGAAGCGGGGATTTAAATATCCCACGCTTCACTAGAATAAAAATGGCCGCCGCTTTTTGCCGCCGCGGCAATTTGCCGGCAAAAAGCGGCAGTCTAGACAGGGATCAGTCGACAAGGAAAGCCTTTTCCGACCGATCCCTTATGCCTCGTGCAACGAGGTTTACAGGATCGGTCGGAAAAGGCTTTCTGTGTTGACCGATCCCCATCTACACTGCCGCTTTTTGCCGGCAAATTGCCGCGGTGGCAAAAAGCGGCGGCCATTTTTATTCTAATGAAGCATGGGATATTTAAATCCCTGCTTCATTAGCAATTTTGGTATGTCTAATTTACATCCCTCTGGCGACAGAGGGATGTAGTCTAGACATACCCTAAAGGTTTCCCATCCACTTATGAGATCTGACAAGGGGCATATAATACCAGGTCTTCTCAAACTGTATTCTGAGGCCATGTAGCAAAACTACTACTGATTGCTAGTGAGATCTACTGCACTACCATGCAATCATTTGACTCAACTAATTAGCAAGCTGGTCTCCCATTGATGATCCTGAATTTTAGAGATTTAGGCTGCTAACAGAAGCACAATAGGAGTCATTCAGGATTGCTCTCTCTCTTTCATGTACTCACATTGCAATAATGTTGGCTGAGAAAGACAATCTGTTTAACCTCCTGGAGCTGGCAGGGTCTGGCACTCCAGCCATTAGTACCTATGCAAAAAGCATTAGTGTGAATGCTTTTTGAAGGAAAAGATGAGAAGAGCTGACTCCAAAAGCCACGTAGATGCGGCTTGTATAAAACTAAAGAAACATCTATTCTGGTCTGGAATTTTATTAGTAAACTACAGAGCTGTAATCCAGGAACATCCAAATTTGCCTCAAGGCCACTAAGATCAAGATGGAGCTATGCATGTTGGGATCTGTAGTCTCCCTGAGCTGCAACCATCTACACCTCAAGAAACCAAAGGAAAATGTGTGGAATGGGGCTATTTGTTAGAGACACTGCCACAGAGTGCTTCATTTATGATTCAGAATGCCATGTTTGTATCACAGTGTCTGAACCTTTGCATGATTATAGCTTAAAAATGCAAGGCTGGATCCTGACTACAACTGTTTTGTGCTGTTCCAGGATTGGAAAACAGCTGCAAAACCAGCTTAGCTGGCGACCCATCGTTTCTCCCAGTGCAACAACACTCCAACAACCCCCTCTGTCACAACGGTACAAGTGAGTGCAGTCCAGAGGCAGTAGCAGATTTATAATAAACCAGTGCTCATGGTCTACTGTAGAAGGCGACAAAGGGCCCCATTGCTGGCATGGGTCACACATGCAATTGCAATATTGTTACCTGCATATTTATTCCATGTAGAGTTGGTCAAATAATTGTTGTGAAGAACTTTAGTTGGTGGATCTGACAATGTTTTTCACATACAACCATCAAAGCAGAATATTTTCACTTCTCTCCCAGTACCCTGTGAAATAAGTCAAGGGCCTGTTAATTTAGGTGAAACAAAGTAACCCTGTGTGATTGGCTGAGAAAGTATTTGCAAAAATGTGGAGGAAATCTTCTGCTCTTTACTGCCAACAAAGATGCTATATATTATCAGGCCCTTGATGTTGAAGAAAAAGCCACAAAAGTTCAGTCAACCAGTTCTGAACAATATCCCAAGCCAGCCATTGTGTTTCAGTACACACACACTCTCCCAACTGAATAAAAATGTATGGGGTGTTACTAAAGTAATTGAGTGCTGGCAACCTGTTGGGAGCAAATAGAAACCTGGTAAAGATTCACTTTGGTAGGATACCGGGATTGAAGTTGAAGAACTCTCAGGATGAGAATTCAAGGCTGTCACCTTGTTATCCTCCCAGCAGTCTTTATATACAGCATTAATCTCTCTGTGTGTCCCACGTACTATATGGAACAATGGCTTGCTTCATAGAAGAAGAAAATGTTAACACACACAAGCACATGCACGCTCACACTGCATTAATGATACTTGTCTGTGGAAAGAGATGATCTGGGTTTCACAGCATGGAGGGGTTAGAGAGCCACTGTCTGAGATGGGAAAGGGCTTCTCTTGTTAAAAAAACGCAATTAAAAACTCCTAATTTTGAAATGTTTTATTTTTAACGCTTCCTTCCTCAGCAATAGCAGAACAATCCAACGGCAAACCTCTTTCTGGACTGTTGTCTGAAACATACATAAATTGCATCATTGTGTTATTATTTCCAAAACACAATACACTTCTCCTGAGCTTGAGGGATAGCTGGTGCCCCCATTTTCCACTCACCCCCTTTTCGTGTGTGCTTCCAGTGTCATCGAAGCAGCTGATTTCAGTGGGAGCTGTGGAATTAAAATAGCTCACTTGTTTACGAGACTATATATGGATCTGGAAGTCTAACTTTAGGCTCCTCTTTCCTATTAACTCCAATGCATCTGATGAAGTAGGTTTCATCCATGAAAACTTATGCCTGAATAAATCTCTTAAGGTACGTCTATACTTGCCTCCTACTTCGAACTAGGGAGGCTAATGAGGGTGACCGAAATTGCTAATGAAGCGCGGGATTTAAATATCCCGTGCTTGATTAGCATATTCCCGGCCGGTCGCCATTTAGGAAACTGACTAGCCCGAAGTAACTGCTCGCGTCTACACGTGGCAGAGAAGCAGGATTCTGAGATAAACCCCTTAGTTCGAATAAATCCATTAACAGTTTATTCGAACTAAGGGGTTTATCTCGGAATCCCGCTTCTCTGCCACGTGTAGACGAGGGCAGTTACTTTGGGCTAGTCAGTTTCCAAAATGGCGACTGGCCGGGAATATGCTAATCAAGCGTGGGATATTTAAATCCCGTGCTTCATTAGCAATCTCGGTTGCCCTCATTAGCCTCCCTAGTTTGAACTAGGGGGCTAGTGAAGACGTACCCTGAGTCTTTAAGGTGCCACAGGACCCCTCATTGTTTTTGCTCCTATTTTTGACAGTCTTGGCCTAAGCGACTTGCCTGGTCTCACACAGAAAGGCTGCAGCAGAACTGGGAACAGAATCTAGCTCTCTCGAGCTCCAGGCCTCAAGGCCATTCTTCCTTTCACAGAAATTATATTACAAACCTTATCTCCTGCATCCATCAAAGTCACATAATACCATTGGCAGGGGTTCAAACCCATCACAGAATCCATTTTTTAATTTAATGTATCTGAACAAAACAAGAATAGTCATGTGACACCTTAGACAGGGCTACTTAACATGCAGCCCATGGGCCGCATGCAGCCGTGGCCCACGGCCCGTTTGTTTGTGGCCTGAGGTGCAGTTTGGGTTTACACGAGGCTCAACACTAGGCCCGCGGGTGGGCTCCTTTGAACATGGCCTCCACCGGGAACATGCTCCACAATGGTGAGTCAATATAATGGTCTTCTCTTGGTATGCATTTTAGTAGTTAAATTCTTGGACTGTCATTGCTCATTAAAAGTGCTGTCATATGGGTGGAAATTGGGTAAATATTGCATTTTATTAGTATCAGCAGAACTGACTTAAATGGGGTCTGCATGTTGTGTAGCCTTGCCTTAATCTTTGTATCCATGCCCATCAGTGTGAAAGAAGCTATTTGCATATATTTGCATGTATGTGCAACCACGCTTAAGTTGCGGTTCTTGGCATGTGCTGTGAGTATCATTGTGGCCCCCAGAGCTTCCAAAGTTGAGTAGCCTGGCCTTAGAGACTAACCAAAATATATAGTATCATGAGCTTTCATGGGTAAGGCCTACTTGGTTGTTGGGATTTATCAGTGTGTTGAATTCAGAATGTTCCGCAGAGAAGGTTCAATTTTGATTATGTTCCCCCAGAACTCAAGCTGGGTTCTCATGGATCCCTGCTTGCCAGGCAGCTTTCAAACCTGCCTGATTTCCTACTAGCTCACTTGCCCAGCTCCTCAGTAGCTGCCCAATCAGAAGAAAACCAAATGTCAGCATATCAAAATCCTCCACAAAATGGAATTACTTTTCTCTGTATGGCTCCAATGCAAACAAGGCAGGATGAAAAATGATTTGTTCTGGCAGCAGATACTTTTCTCTGCACTGAAGGAGAATTTACATTTTTAGGCACTTTTGCTTTCCCAGTCCGAACTAGAACATGGACCACTGGAAATCCACTTTTTCCAAGGCACCAAATGGCTGAGCTGATTGAAGGAATGAAAAAAACTATTAATGCATTTGTTGAAGAATCTGAATTCTATGTTTGATTGGATACTGTCCTTTGGGGGATGTGAGGCTCTATCTATCATTCATGAGTGATAGTTCCCAAATTCTCACTAGTTTTAGCCCTAACAATCTTTTAGCAAATAAAACACGCCTGAAATCTGTTGTTATTTTCGCCAATAATTCAATCAGGGGCTCAGAAAAGAAATCATGTGACTCAGCTGACCAATTAGGCAATGCAATTAACAAACTGTAAATAACAATTAGTCGATGTGAAGAATTTGCAAACAAATCCATGGTGTAGGAATAGTTAGGCTAAGTTTTTAGGAGAAGGTTTATAAATAACAAAGCCATCTATGAAATTGGGATCTGCTCATGGACAAACTGAGAAAGAAGCTAAAACCCCTACTAAAGTTACTCAACCAAATTTTCCATGCTTCAGAAGGCTGGATAATTCCACATACATCAGACTGTGTCTTTTCCAATAGGAGGAATTCTTACAATCAAATCTTTCATCTGTCCCTAGGAACAACCACCCTAGAGTAATTTCAGTTTTAAATGTCCTCCCAAATCAGATTTCCCATGGAAATTGGAGGTCATCCTCCTTTTCTTATTGTTCAGGTTTAAAATGAGAAATGTGGCACTGTTAAATTGAGGTGGCCCCAGATCTTATTTTCACTAAAGCTACTCAGCATGATTATTTCTCTTCTGCTGCACTCTTTGGATCCTGGCCTCTCACTTTATATCACATTTACATTACAACGTGGTCTGAGCCCAAATGGTCTGGGAGTAAATAAGCTAAACAGAAATACCTCTTGACAATACTACTGTATCTAGCAGGCAGCTGTATATACAGCCCATGCAAAATATTATTGGGAGTTTTAGCCACATAGTTTGAGAGCACAGTCTGTTATTAGCCAGTTCTTTGACATCTAATTAATCCTGTTAGGAAGAGCTGTATGCAAGATCTGCAGCCTGTGATAAACGAGACACAGATCTTTGTCAAATAAACCACAAACCCATTGGGTTGGCTATCCTGGAGATAGACCTATTGAGGGAGCATTCGTTTGCCTTAACTGCTTCAATCTTTGCCAGCGGATTCTAGTCATTAGTTGACATTTATATTGGATGGAAAATAATCAAACCAATTTAATCCATTTGTCTCCTCTGATATTAGAACAACTGAGCTTTTCTCTTCAAGTCTTTCCTCATTTCTTGGTAGGTTAGGAGGGATTCCCACCCCCCTTTTAGATGCTTGAGCTCATTTTATGCCCAAACAGCAAGAGATGCAACCATTTCTGAATGCAACTTGGGAAATATCGGGTGGGGTTCAAAATGCAGCCCCCTTCCGTTCAGCAGCAAGGCAGTGGGATGAAGTAGCTTTGTCACTTTCTCCCGTCTCGGCAGCTCAACTGCAGGAAATTAGAACCAGAGGCTCAGGATGTGGACCACTGGGAATGAGATGCCAAGTTGCTAAAATACCAGCTAGGCAAGGCTGCTGAGAAGCAAGAAAAAACAGCCAGGCCAAAATTTTGCCAGTGTTGCACGATTTATGTTTCATTAAGTAGTAGAAAATGTGAGCAATGATTCATACTTTGTTCAGCAAATTCAAGCACTGTGGGTACATTGTCAAACCAATGCATCAGAGAGCCCTTATTATCCACACTAACCAGTTGACTTATTCCTCCAGGCCTGGCTCCAAAAAAAAGGAAAATTTTCATGCAAAGAGAATGTAGGAGATGAGAGTGGAATGGAGGTTTCACCCAGATTTCCAACAGGCTTTGGAATATTCTGCTTGGCTTTGTAAGGCAGGCAAATAAGAAGGACTTGATTTTCAGCACCCATAATCAGGGCTAGGTCTTCAAAAGAGTTCAGCTCTCATTTTAGGCACCAAAATACATAGCTGTATTTTCAAAAGAGCTTAGCACAGTAGGAGCTAAGTTCTTGAAAATGCAGTCATAAGTTTTACGTTGGGTGCTGAGGCTGTTGAAAATCAGGTCTTCGCTCTAGAAAATGCTTGTGACACCCTCTGACACCTTGTGAAGTATAGCTCTAAAAGTCTTGATCTGCTAGACATTAATAGCTTATTGGATTATCCTGTTATTATTGTACGTGAAGTAATGAAGTTTGGCTATGTACCTATACTGAAACATGTGGTGAGGTTCAAAACACCTCCAGGCAGCCTGTCAGGTACAACGGGAAAAAGGCCAAACAATGTTAATGGCTTATTGAGGAAATGCGCACAAGCACAAGGAACTGTGTGCAATAGAAACCTCTCAGAGACAGCACCACACAATGGGAACTCTTGGATACGTGTCACAGCAAAAGGGCTTTCATGCAAGTGGAAGAATATATCAAAGGGGGAAAATGACATCATGGGGGGACCTCACTCTCCCTACAGCAAGACACCTCGAAACACCTGAGGAACAAAGACTGAAGGGTGGGAAGTGATAGTCCCAGGTTGGAAGGATTTTTAACCTGTGTAAGAAAACCTGGGAAAGCCAAGGCAGCTTGTACTTTAAGAATCTGTCTGCCTGCTACTTCAGATTTCAGTTAATTTGACATTTTTATGGACATTTCTAAAGTTTTCTACTGGCTATAAGCATGGAACAAAAGCTCCTTTCTTTCAGAGAAGGGGGTGGGTGAGTGTGAGAAGAGTGGGGGAGAGATCTGACCCCCAAAGAAAGAAATACTGGTGTGAAGTAACCTCAGTGTTTGCTTCTCGTGGTGACCTTGCAATATACTGAGAGAAAGAGAAAGAAGCCCTACCATGATTTAAACTCCGTTTAGATAAATGTTCACTGACTTCACTGGAGACATGACATAATCACAGAGTTTGTGGGGAGAAGGCCCTGGAAACTGGCTTCTTTGAAACACTGTTTCCTTATACATAGAACAGCACTTCCAGTCTTTGAGTCTCAAGAAGTTACAGTCTGTCACAATGCCAGACTACAGAGCTCTGTTCACTGGACTGGCAGCAGGATTCATGGAACCTGAGAGCTGGTTCAAAGAAGGAGCTAGATGCTCCAATCAAGCCCCTGATGCCTCTTGGGGATTTTCCTGAAGTTTGTTCTTCTTGGATTGCTCTCTCTTAAAATAAACAAATGGGCAGCCCTTTCTGCTAAGGAGCTACCTAGCTTTGCTAGTCAATCCCATGCCACATTTTACTGCATACTTTAAAGTAGCTCAAAATCAACTGTTCTTACACAGGAGCAGAGGCAATACCAGTTCTTACATATACAGCAGTTGAACCATTTCATTCTGCTATGTGGAAACAAATTCTGCTCTCATTAACAATGGTGCAAGTCCACCATGATTCCCACTGAAGCCAGCAGAGTTATTTTGCATTCAGACCCTTGGCACTGAGGACAAAGTGTGTGTCCTTGGCCATTTGGAATGTACTTTACAGAAAGAACTGGCTTGTTGGTCCTGATGCAGGGCGTTTTACTGCCTCTCAACCAGGCTCAGCATTCAGGCTCTGAGCACAGAACCTTACATTCCATATAGACTGAAGAGTGGGGAGGTAGATGCACATCAGTTTACTCTCCAGTAACCCTCTCTCTGGCTAATGTAAAATTGGACACGACAGGCCTAGCAGGAGACATTTTGAGCCCACTGGGATGTAGTAAGAATCTACTTTCAATTGGCCCTAAGGATAGTAAGGAGAGAAAGATGGGGAAAGTATGGGCCATCCCAGAGGCTTCCTCAAACCCAAGCAAACATGTTTAATAAAGGGTGTGTCTAGACTACATGGCTCTGTCGATGGAGCCATGTAGATGAGTTTACTAGACATAGCAAAATGAAGCGGTGATTTAAATAATCGCCGCTTCGTTTACTTCAAAATGGCAGCTGTGCTGTGCCGACGATCAGCTGATCTGGCACAGCGGGGCAGTCTAGACGCACTGCGGTTGACAAGGGAAGCCTTTGTCGACCGCTCCGGTATGCCTCGTGAAACAAGGTTTACCGGAGCGGTCGACAAAGGCTTCCCTTGTCAATCGTGGCGCGTCTAGACTGCCCCGCTGTGCCGGATCAGCTGATCGTTGGCACAACGCGGTGGCCATTTTGATGTAAATGAAGGGGCGATTATTTAAATCACCGCTTCATTTTGCTATGTCTAATAAACTCATCTACATGGCTCCATCAATGGAGCCATGTAGTCTATACACACCCAAAATGATTAAAGAATATGGAGGCATCACTCCAGCTCATTTCATAACAGGGAATAAGGCATTTGCTGAATAAACAGGACCTTCCCCTGACAGCCTGGATTATCAGGGAGGAGAGGAGCACTTTTACACATCCCATTTGCAAGTGTACTGGTGCATGTGTGACCCACTACTCAGGGAACGTTATGTATCCCCCCTCTGAGCTGGATCCACAGAGGATGTGAGTCTGGTCCAGCTCCCAGCTAAAAAGTCTGGCTCTTCAGCGGAAGCACAAGAGCGGAGTGGGGAACCTGTTTAACTTAATCTGGCACATGACAAATCTCCACACCACAGGCCGGAAACCCTCAGCCTTGGTACTCCCCCCAGCTGGGCTGCAGCTCTGAGCACTGGCTTGTCATGATCAGGGAAACTCTGCATACTGTCCTTGCTTGTAGGCTCTGTCCCTGCAGCTCCCATTCGCCAGGAGCCATGGTCAATGGGAGCTGTGGGAGTGGTGCCCGAAGGCGAGGGCAGCACGTGAAGCCACTTCCTCTCCTGAGGGGCCGCAGGGACATGCCAGTCACTTCTGGGAGTGACGCAGGTCAGGGCAGGCAGGTAGCCTGCCTTAGCTCTGCTGTACCACTGACTGGGAG
Organism: Pelochelys cantorii; assembly: GCA_032595735.1. Lineage (NCBI taxonomy): Eukaryota > Metazoa > Chordata > Testudines > Trionychidae > Pelochelys > Pelochelys cantorii. The sequence continues at coordinate 31,048,785 of CM064338.1, forward strand.
CTGCCTGAGGTAAGTACCCTGAGACCCCTCCCAGAGCCTAATTCCCTCCCAGAGCCTGCAGCTCCTACCCACAGCCCCCTCTTGCACCCAAACCCTCTCATCCCCTCCCCCACTCCAGAGCCCAAACCTCCTTTCACATCCAGCCCCAGCAGGGCCGATAGCCACTGCGAGCCGTGGAACAAGGTGTGGAGGAGCCAGCAGGACCTTGGGTGAAGGGGCAGGGGCAGGGCAGCCAGCCCTCAGTACTGCCCAGACCACGGCCCTGGGGCCTCCCAGCCTTCTGAGTCATGAGGAGCGGTGCTTTGGTAGCAATTCAAAGAGGCCCAGGGCTCTGGCCACTGCTGCTGCTACTGTGGCAAAGGCAATGGCTGAAGCCCCTTTGCATTACCAGGCCCCAGGGCAACTGCCCCCTTTACCCCGCCTATCAGCAGGCCTGCCTAGCCCCTCACCCCAGCCCCTCACCAGCTCCCACACCCGAACTCCTTCCTAGAGTCTGCACCCTAACTCCTGCCCAGACCCCCATCTCCTGCCCTGAGCCTCTCCTGCACTCCAAGCCCCTTATCCCCAGGCCCACCTCAGAGTCCACATCTTCATTTAGAGCCCTGACATCCTTGTGCACCCTAACCCTCTGCTGCAGTCTGGAGCCCCTTCCTGCACCCTGAACCCCTCCTTTCTTGTCCTATGCCAGCATCTAGGGGAAGCCCTGAGCCTCTGCACTCCCCCCCAAAGGGCTGTGCGTGGTCTGCAACTGATTTTTTTCTGGGGGTCAGTGGCCCTTGATAGGAAAAAGGTTCCACATTCCTGCAGCATAGACTCAGTCTTTCAGTTCTTGAGATCCCGTGTGTCAGCCAAGATGGTAGCCTTCATACATGCTAATCATTCTACTGCACAAGCAAACAGCCTATTAGATGTATTTATGCAAGCAAATTCTGGGGCTAAATTGCCAGAAAAATCTGGCCCTAAAATATTACCACATTCTTGTTCCTTTGAATACATGCAAGTGGCCAACAAGAAGAATGGATCAGACAGGGACAGAAGTAGAGCCCAAACTGAGTATAAATGAAGTTGCAGTGAATGAGAGAAAAAGGAACTGGATACAAAGACAGACTGGCATGCTTGCATTCTCAGGCGAGGGTCAGCAACTGTAAAGAAGGCTAATAAAAAGTTGGTTTGGTCAAGACGTGTGTGCTATAGAAGTCCAAGTCTTATAAAGCATCGAGGTGACCTCATTTGCAATACAATGCCCAGGATCGGTCACCCTGTTTGAAGTAAGGTACAGCTGGACGGGATGCAATGCTGAATAGAACGTAAGGGCTGACAGAGAAACGGAGACTAATTAATTCTGAGATTGTTTTGGTTTGAAGAGAAGATGATTATCTTAAACACTTATCTTTGATAAGTATGAACCCTTTCAGCCTTTCCCAATTACACATATTCAGAGAAGCCATCAGACTCCTTCAGTGAGGCTGGGCTGGAAGACAGATCAGGTCAGCTGAGTACTTAGATAAGGGAAGGCTGCAGTGACAACCAGACGTAAAAGTGATTCTTTGCTTAGTAATATCTAGTTAGAGATAGGTGCTGCTTGTGTAATCTCCATGTGCCAAGGAATGTGGTCAGTGGTGTAGATTTTTTTAACTCTCTGGGCCAATTCTGACAACCAAGCTGCCTGGCTCTTACTACATTTAAAAGGCAGAAGCATAGCAATGGGGACCTGATGTGAGTGGGGACTGAAACAGGCCCGGCTCATACCGGGTTCCAGGCTGTGCCTCTGCCTTTTAAATGTAGTAAGAGCTAGGTGGTTCTTACTACATTTAAAAGGCAGAGTCGCAGCACCACTGCGAAGACAGTGCTGGGGGGAACTGGCTTTTAAGCCAACTCCCCACAGCCTGGCTCCTGCTTCCTCCCTCCCACTGCTGCCTCTATATCAGAGGCAGAGTGTGTGTGTTGGGGCAGAGGGAAATGCAAGTAGTTGATTCAACTATCTGATAAGCCTAGGCTTATTGGGTAGTCGACTCTTCAACCACTCTTTTATATCCCTATTAGCCATAGGCATGCTGTCAGTTAATGGTAGCCCCAGACATGTCTTAACTGGTTAGGAAAAAATCCTTTTCACAAATACTCTCTCCCATGGGAAGCCGTTATGCTGACTGCTGTATCCCAAAGGGGGAACAGCAGAGAATTCATCTGAGGAAAGCCTGTATTAGACTGAAGCAGTTGGAGATACGGATTTATACCCTGTTGTATTTATTTTATTTTGTATCCAGCCTCACAGATTGCTCTGTTGACACAGAGCAGCTAGTCTGGATTTGTAGAATCTGCAGACAAAGTTCAGCCTCTAGGAAAACAAGAACACAGAATAATTGTTATTAAAAAAAGAAAGACACCTTTTCCATGCCTACCCACCATCAAGAAAGGGCCTGCCAGGCTGTCTGTGTCATTGGGGCATGCAAGGAGCTATACAAAGCACCCACAGTTGCACTGTAAAGAACACAAAAAAATCTCACCGTGACTCTGATTTTGCTATAGGCTTGAAATTCAGGGCAAGATCAAGGGGAGGGGGAAAGAGATGGCTTGGTGGTTAGTGTTCAAAGAAGAATGGGCCCCCATTTCCCACTCTTCACAGACATCCTGCGAGACCTCATACAAATCACTGGATCTCTCTGTGCCTTCATTCCCCATTCACTTCCATGTTATATTTCTTCCTCTCTTATCTAATTGGAATGCAAGCTCTTCAGATCAGGGGACGTCCCTTACTCTGAGTACCAGTATTCCCTATATGCTGTGTGTTTGTGTAGATGCTCAGGAGAGATTCAAATGTCACCCAGCTGATTGGCAGGGCACCCATAGCTAGATTTTTTGTTTATACTGGTGGACACATTCAACACATGCCTCAACGCACATAAAGAATTTATTCTGCACATGGATGGACAAGATTAGATGGAACATTGAGAGGTACATACGGCTCCTAGCCCAATGGAGCACTGGTGTTCAATGGGGCCTCAGGAGCGACTGTAATATAAAAATCAAGAATAAGAAAATGTTCTCTAAGGGTATGTCTACTCTGAAATAAGCACCCAGGGCTGGCCCATGCCAGCTGACTCAGGATCAGGTTCAGGGGCGGTTTAACTGCAGTGTAGATGTTCAGGCTCAAGCTGCAGCCCACGGTCTGGGACCCTTCCACCTCACTGGTTCCTACAGCCTTTGCTGTAGACTCAGTGACTATACTACAATTAAGCAGCCCCACAAGACCGGGTGAATTGGCATGGGCCAGCTGCCAGCATCTCATTGCAGTGTAGATATACCCTAAAGTTCATGCACCTTTTTTGAGTGAATCTGGCCCCAGTACAGAGTTTTGCCTATGGGTGACATCGAAATAGCTGCTCCATCCATGAAAATGAGCTGAGACACATCCAATAAAATCACACCTGATGCAAAGGCCCTTCTGGCACTGTTCCATTCTCCCACCTCTCCAAATATAACCCTAGCTGCTGATGTGTAGCAGGAGCCTGGTCATGTGCAATGGGGAAATTTGTATTTTGTGTTTTAAGTATGTTTAGTAGCCAAGAAATTATCTACTTAAAGTTGTCTCTAATGCACGTCAACCTGTAGAACTCCTTGCCAGAGGATTCTGTGAAGGCTAGGACTTTAACTGGGTTCAAAAAGAACTAGATACATTCATGGACGTTAGGTCCATCAATGGCTATTAGCCAGGTTGGGCAGGAATGGTGTCCCTAGCCTCTGTTTGTCAGGGCTGGGAATGGGTGACAGGGAAGGGATCACTTGAAGATTCCCTGTTCTGTTCACTCCCTCTGGGGCACCTGGCATTGGCCACTGTCAGAAGACAGAATGCTGGGCTTGATGGACCTTTGGTCTGACCCAGTATGGCCATTCTTATGACTTTCTCTGAGATTTCCATCACACTTACCATGAACAACAGTAAACAACGACAGTACTAGTTTCACTAGTGGCAGCTATGGTGTGGCTCACAAAATCCAAGACTCTGCTACAACATCACAAAGTATCTCTTCAATGATTTCTTTTCTATCATTTATTGTCAGTGGAGAACATCTGTCAGTTGTGATGGGCAGCTATCTGACAAGGGAGAGTATGTATAGCCACAAGTAACTGAGCTGATCCTGTTAAACTTGTTATACTTGAGAGAGATCCAATCTGAAATTCAAGACCCTGGTCTCCCAAAGTGAAAATCCCACTCAGACTAATCCTTCCCTCTGCTTAATGACAACTACTCCTTTCCTTAAAGAACCCACAGATCAGAGGTTTTTACACGAATAGCTCATTTGGTTGGCAGAGACAAAAGGTTATTGTTTGCACAGAGGTTTTATTGTGTGTGTGTGTGTGTGTGTGTGTGTGTGTGTGTCTGTTATTTCAGTTACAACCATCCATCTTTTCATAAGGCCTGATTTCATTCTACACTGGATTAAGCCTTGGCTGAGTTCCAACTTTAAAAGTGCATGAATGACTTCTCAGAAAGTAGGAACTTTTCAGCATTCATGTCTTGAAATAAATGTCTGCATCTCACCCCCTTCCCCACCCCCGTCAGAACGTCACAACACTGTAAATATTTTCAGAGAAAGCAATTACTTGGTAAGAATAAAACATAGGCACTGCGCGCCATGGAGAGGCCAAAGTGCAGTGCTAGTATTTGAGTATTTCTCAGAACACTACTTAAAAAAAAGTGTATTTTTTACCTGGAGGTAATCTCTAAGGTGCCACAGGTCTACTTGTTGTATTTAAAAGATAACACAGAGTTATCCTAAGGTAGAAACACAGTGAAGATCAGGCCCTTTAGTTTTGCTCTGAGGTAAATTTGCCAAGATAAGCATGCTATCCCTACTTGGGGTTGACCTTGCCTAGTTAGTCAATTCCACAGTGAAACTAAAGTGCTTTTGTCTTCACTGTGTTTTTACCTCAGAACAGATCACTCTAGTAATCCTGAGATAAAAAAATGCACCTGTTTAAGAAGTGCAAGCACACAATCAAAGCTAGGCCAAGGACAGACAGCTCCCTTCATCAACAGTGACAGTGCAAGCACACTATCAAATATTTAACTAATTAAGCCACAGGCCCATAGGAATTGTCGCATGGGACCAGATTATTGGTATATCTAGGTCAGTATCCTCTCACCAACAGTAGTCAATATCAGGTTGTTCAGAGAAGATGCATGGAACTCTATTGGAGACAGTTATTGGATAACCTTAACTCAGAGAGTGCTTCTTCTAAACTCCGGTAGCTAGTTAAGTGAACCCTGAAACATGAGGGTTTACAACCTTGTCACTCATCTTGTTTAAATATTTATTGTAATAACCCTGGATATTCTTGTCATCCATATAACTATATAATCTCTCCAGAAATAAGCATCTTACTCTATCAGAAATTGCCTTGGCCAACTAGTTGAGGAGTTTGAAATCTCTAATGCAAGCACTTTCTGAGCTTTGACAAGACAAAAAAAGAAGAATTTTCAAGAAGCGATTTTTCTTAGGATCTATCTTTTAGAAACAGTTAATCACACATACCACAAATTTTGCACACACCCAAAGATTGGCCACATACTACATGAGTGTTATGAGAAGCACAATTTTTTTGTGAGAGACCAAAATTTGGGCAGAGACCAAAATTTTATGGGCAGAGACCAAAATTTGGCTCACAATGAAAAGATACCACAACCCTAACTACAGATTGAATGTATTTCCATTGTGAGTATGTGAGAGGAAATTATATGCTGTCTTCCCATGGGCTGTATTGCAGAACGTGGAGTGAGAAAGTAGAGGTGGGAATACAGTGGAGAAATCTGGAGAGGATGGAAGGAGGAGAAAATTAACATAAAAAAGTTGAATGTTCTCTATGAGAGATTTCTGGGCACATCTCCAATTAATTGCCTGAGCGTTAACCTGATGATAATAGCTGCATCTAACTAATAGATAGGGGATGAGTTGAAGAGAGCTATAAGACTAATTAACCCACTAGCCCAGAAAGTAGAAAGGGAAGGAAGTGTCAGGGGAAAGAGGACAAGAGAGCCAAACTCTAGAGCAGGGGTTCTCGAACTTTTTTTGCTCGGACCCCCTTTGAAAATATTTCAGGTTGTGACAACCCCCCATCCTGGGGGGCAGAGGGGAAAGCAATGATCCCTGCCATGCCATGCCATCCTTACTTCTGTCCTGCTGCTGGGGGCACTGCTGCATTCAGAGCTGGGCACCTGGCAAGAGGCCATTGCTCTCTGGCCATGTAGCTCTGAAGGGCTTGGGCTGTAAGCCCCATGCATAGCTGACTACTAGAGCCCCAGCATGGACTGGGACTGACAGCCAGAGCCCTGGCATGCCTGGAGCTGACAGCTCATGATCCCTCCTGTAATAACCTCATGACTCTTCAGGTGGTCATGACCCCCAGTTTGAGAAGCTCTGTTCTAGATCCAGTCCAAAAACAATCTCCTTTCTCTCTGATCTTTAATGTAGGGGGCTGAGGATGATATGCTGTTGTAGATGTAAGGAGGGTCTGAATCAATGCTTCCACTACAGCCAGCTGGAATGGGAAAGGAATCCTGGGTGTGGTTATGTTCATTCAGTTTGCTTAGACCTGCTAGGTATTCAACAGTTGTTACGTAAATACAGTTCACGCTGGACTAGGAAAGAAATCCTGGATGTGGTTATGTAAATACACTTCACTCAGGTTGCTTAGGCCTGTTAGATATTCAATTGTTAGAATGGTGTTTTGCCCATTGTAACCAATTTGGCTGTTGTGGGGGGTCACAAACCGCTTTAACAGTAAATGCAGGAATTGTAAGATATGACCATCAATGCTTGCAGTTATTGTGGGAATGCACAATGCAGAAAAATCAGACTGTTTTAACTCAATTAGAAGGAGAGACCTTGTCAGTGTAAATACACTTGGATGGACGGAGGCTACTCTTTCTGAGTCCTATAGACCAGTGGTCACCAACCAGTAGATCGGGATTTATTTGTAGATCTTGGAGCCTCTGACAGGTGATCCTGACTGGTTGGCCAAGAGGCTATCAAGAGCTGGCACTTCAGCTGCCCCTCCCCCCACTGCTGTGCATCTCCTGCCCTTTGCCTTGGAGCTGCCTCCCCCCACAGCGGGGAGCATCCTGCTTGCAGTTCAGAGCAGGGAAGGGAGAGGAGGGGGTGCTGATGTCAGGGTATCTCTCTCACACCCTATATTCTATCGTCACAGGATGGGGGTGCACAACCGGGCTTGAGATGGAGGGAATTTGCTGGCCACTTTTGAAAGTGGTGCAGGGCCAGGGCAGCCTGCCTCAGCCCCACTGCACCATCAACCAGGAGCCACATGAGGTAAGCAATGTCCAGCTGGAGCCAGCTCTGAACCCCTGTCCCAGTCATGAACCTCCTTCTGCACTCCAGGCCCTGTCCTAGTCCTGAGCCCCCTGGATCCAAACTCTCTCACAAAGCCTGTACCCTGAACACCCTGCTGTACCCCAACTCCCTGCCCCAGGGTTAGCTCAGAGCCCCTCTCACACTCCAAATCCCTTAGCCCAAAACCAGAGCCTGTACCCCAACCCTCTGCCCCTGGCCTGGTGAAAGGGAGGAGGATGGAGTGAGCAGGGGCAAGACCTTGGAAAAGAGGCACGAAGGAGGTGGAGCAAGGTTATTTGGGTTTCAGGTAGATCCTGGGTTGCACTTAAAAAAGTGATCTTGTGCTTAAAAAGGTTGGAGACCACTGCTATAGACTAAGCTGGGGAAGGAGTCAGCAAGCTGCATGCCCTCTAGGTATGAGCTGTAAGACTGGTTCAACCTGTTTCTCCCCACAGTTTCAATGATAAAGTTAAAGAAAGGCTCCATAGGCACAACACAAAAGCTCATGATACCATCTACATGTTTTGTTAGTCTTCAAAGTGCTACCAGACTATTTGTTGTTTTTGAAGTTTATCCTGTATAGACTAATTCGGCTACCCCGCTGTGTTGCATAAAAAAAAGCCTCCGCCTGAGCTTACTTGATTTTATATATTCATTTTCTGAAAATATACTAACTGTAAGGTCTAAGGTTTTAAACTGCAACTCATTGTAACCTTTGTAAAACTTTGTAATCTTTGTAACTCTCAGCCACCTTGCTTGTAACTTGCTCTAAACTGCATTCTCCCCTGAGTGATTGTATGTGTGTGTGTGTTTGCAGCTGCAAGGCTAAGGCTGGAGCACATGGTGATGAGTCATCAGAGACTGCTGCTTTGCTGGATAAAGGGAAGTCTGGGCATGCTCCCTGGTGATGAGGTGGATGAGTCACAGGGGCTATACAGACACAATATAAAGGAGAGGGAGCACATGTGAGACTCTTTTTCATTCTTCCCCTGCTTCTGAGAAACTCCTCTCTACAGCAAGTCTCTTTCCTGACCAGCTCCCCAGCCATGATGAGCAGACAAACCCTCCAGGATCTACATGCCTTGGCTCCTTCTGCAACCCATATGCCTGTGTGAGTGCCTGAGGGCAGGAATGAATGTGTGTGAATGAGTGAATGAATGGAGGGGTGTGTGTGCTTGTTTGTGTGTGTGAGAGAGAGATAACTAGTTCCCTCTTTAGTTTAAATCTTTGGTGGCAGCTCTATCTTCTTTAGTTTATACCTAATGGCAATAAACCCATGTTAGTGTAACCCTGGGTCATCTCCAGTGGGAATTTTTTGGTGTAACACTCTGAAGCTTTTGGACATGCAAAGCACTGCATTCAGCCATATGGAATGGAAATCCATCAGCTACACAAAGAAACTCGCACAGATCCAAACAGACATCATCTTCCTTTCCAAATGCAAACAGAAGAACATCATATCTAAGGGTCTAATGGTGAAAAACCTACTACAATCTACATATCCCATGGAATACAGCCAGAGATTATGCCTCACTCTTGGAAAAAAAACCCTCAGGAATCACCTTATCAGCATTCTATACAACAAACAGAAAAAAAATCAAGGAGGATCTCTAAACGTTAGAAACTATCATAGCTGGTCATATGAAGAATTGGGCTGTGCCCACAAAAGCTCATGATACCATCTACATATTTTGTTAGGCTCTGAACTCTGGTCTGCCCTGACCAAGGGCAGCAACTGAGTGGGGTGCAGAGAAGGGTTGGAATTGGGAAGGGGACATCTACATTGTTAGACTTGAGAGCCAGCGAGGAAAAGGATATTGCCCAACCTACTTGAGCTGGGACATTTATTTGTGGTTTTGGTTATGAACTGTGTTTGTGGTGTCTTCCTATGGACTCTGTCTGTGGAGTTTTCCCAAATTAATGCCATGTTACTTCCCGCCGCTTTAATTAAAGGTTTCTTTTCTACACTCAGACTCTGTGCTTGCAAGTGAGGAAGCATTGCCTCCCAGAGGCACCCCAAGAGTGTTATGTGATTTTCCAGGTTACTGGGTTGGGGCATGAGCCAGTTCTGTGTTGGATGGATGAAGAGGAACCCCTGGATATTGAACCTGGCCCTGGCTGCTGCTGGTGCTATCTGGCAGAAGGGTTACATAAATAAGCAACTGCACAATGCTGTGAAAGTGGCAGGGGAACACTGTAAATAAAACATGCATGGTGTTTACAAGCAGAGAGTGCTTGAGCAGTCTGTGTTGTGCTCAGAAGAATACAGGAGAGGAAACTCAGGCTGCTGCTTGGTCTTCTCAGATGAACAGCCTCACCCTCAGGCATCCTTGTTGTACATCTGATGTCACTTAGATTCTGAAGCGCAAATTCCTTCCCATTCCTGCTGATCTCGAATATCCCAGCTTGCTTAACACACATCTTTCCCGGTTTTGGAGATGTACACAATATAACTTTCTGGAAAGAGCAAAAAGTTCTAAGCATGTTGGCTTGCTTTAATGTACACACTCCAGGGTGTCCCTTTGAGGTCACTAGCTTATTTGGGTTTCCAGCTCAGGATCATCAATATTGTCTTCTGTCTTCAGTGGCACTTAGCACCAAAATAGACATCACATGGAGATAATGAAATATGGATGGCATGAATCATTATCTGGGAAGCCATTCTTTATAGAAGCTCTTACTCCCAAGTGTGATTTTTTTTTTGGAGAATATTCAGATGTGTCAATTCCAGGAACAATCTGGGAATTTTAGTTCAAATGATCCCTCTTCAAACCTTGAATCTGAAAAGAGTCTACAATACATTTAATAGCTTAAATCATTCTTACCTACTGTAGTGACTGTCCTAGCAAAAGCCTTAAAATGTTGAAACAAATTTTTAATGTTAAGAGAATATCTCAACCACCAACATATGGAAGGACTGAGGTAAATTATAGTGGAATAAGTTCCAGTCTCCTGTGGGTTTCTGGTGACTCAGGCTTTGCATTCTCATGGTTTATGATTTCACCAGATCTCTTCAGTAGAATTATTTCCTGGCAACTCATTGCAACCTATCAATTCTATATATATATATAATATGGTAAATAATTATTATTAATAATAATGCCATCTTTCCTGAAGCAGTAACTGGGTTAACATTCTGCCTCCCTGATGCTTTTTAGATTATATTAGTCATGAACAGCAGCTGACAGGAAGTACCCCTTTGGAGTCCCCTCCCAGAAGTCTAATGGAAAAAAAGCATTTCTTTAAAATAAATTCCAGTTGAGTGTATCAAACAGGAAAATGTTAACATTTTCCAGAAAGAGCTGCTGTTTCATGAACCCTTGAACATAAAAGCACATGAGCTGTCTCAATTAGTTGCAGCCCATTAGACAGACTTACAGGAGAGATGTAAGTGACTGAGAGTCAGGAAATGATGTCATCACTAAGTACCAATAAAGACCCATGAAGCAGATCTTTAAAAATAACTTTTATAGTCTATCCAGAAAGAACATGTGTGGTTTTTCATGCAGCCCTGAGCACACATACAGGCCATATATAGCAGCTGGTATGTTAGAGCCAGTTTCCCCGGAAACCTCTGGTCACTGAGCTATAGAGCCTAGTTTCTCACTGCCTTGTACCTCGTGTTGACATCAGTACCTATGCAAAGCAAGGATAAGGAGGATATAAAATACTGCCAGGTCTGAATGGCAACACTTTACAGTCACTTGTCACAGGTGGAAATGATGCCATAAGGTGCCATGCCAGGGAAAATTAGGCCCTCGGTATTCAGTTTGCAATATTCATCACTCCACCAGCCATGCCCTTGCCATTCAGCATGATGGAATTCTATGCTCCTCCACAATGGACCACAGATGGTTGGCAAAGTCAGCATCTCCATTGCCAAGCCTTCCTCCCAACTCTGCTAAATGGAGCTAGGTCAAGAAACAGCGATAAAGCTACCTCTGGACAGGTGCCCCAAATACCCTTGCATTAGCCAAAGAAATCAATGCTACACACTAGAAGGAAGAAAACACTCCATCTATCACCAGAGTAATGAGAGCTGCTGGTTACCTTGCTGTTAGTGTGCTAACATCACATCCTTCAGAAGGGACAAGGGATGTTTCTGCTGCCTTAGCTAGGACATGCTAGGATCTGCTATCTGGCTATTCACTCATTAAGCACACACCAACTTTCTCCTCCTTCCCACCACTAAGGATCACCCTCCCATGCCCATACCCATCAGGCGACAAGGTAGGACTGTACATTTACAACATGCTGTATGAATGTCTTGAAATAGATGGTCAGTGCCATGTGTACTGTGCTTCATATTAAAATCAACAATTGCATTTGTAAAATAGGTTGTCTATTGCAAAGCAGATTTGGCATGTTCTATGCTTCAAGTGCAGTTATGAAAATAGGAGGCCGGGAGAATGAAAATTAGTGTCAGTGGGAAACTAAGGGAGTTCAAAGTTACAGTGGGGTCATGATGCTCTTAATATGGCTCTGGGTGCCTAGAGATTTTTAGGTAGCGGCACAGGAGAGATTCTATCACAAACCACTGACCTGATTCCTCTGTCCTATCTGTTGTTGATATTAACAGGGGTTTTGCCTACCTAGGGACAGAAAGACTGAGCATCTCCTGTGATGTGTAGGCACTGCTGGGTGAGTTAAAGATAAAATGTCAATCTTCAAAGAGAAAATCAAATTTGCTTCGCCAGCATCTTTGTATGGAAATTAGCCAGTTAGGTGAGCAGGTGCAACTGACACACCTTCCCCTCCACCACAATCAGGGCCAATTTTCAAAAGGACTTAAATCTCTTAATTTTCGTTTACATTTTTACTTAGCATCAAATGAATGGAAACATGGAGCTTGATTTTCAAGGTGCATCCATCCAGGGTGTAAGATGATACTTGCAATGGCATATTGCACAAGTGAAAAAGAACAAAGGGCGTGATTGCAAATGGGATAAAGAGCCATCAAAATGGTGCCAGGAGAAAAACTAAATATGGCTTATCTGTAGGATTATTCATTGCCTATGTTACAATAGCACCCAGGAGGCCTCCAGAAGCACCCCCACTGCTTCTGGTCTTAAAATGGAAAGATGAAAAGCACTGCCAGAACATCAATCTCTACTGCAAGTCATGGAGTTGGCAAGTCATTGGCCTGCATATTTCAGAGAGAAATGAAGCAGTAGAGTGAGTGTGAGCACCACGGAGTGCAATACAAGGCTTCCCTGTGCTTAACATACCAGTGTGTTTTGTAACAATCTGCCCTAATAGTTACTTCTCTATTGGTTTGCTTAGATCTGATCACCACAATGAATGTTTTGATAGTTGGCTCTAGCCATTGCTGCTTTATGACTCTTAGTCAAAATTCTTTCAGGATCAACCATTTGCTCTGCCTTGGGATTTAGGATTATGATATAATTATATATTGTTATATAAAACTGGGATTCAGCCTCCAAAACCCTCCTCCAGTGACTTTTAATTAAATCATCAGAAAGAAAAGACCAGTGAAACATTGTAGCATTTTTAATTAACAAAGCCAGGAGTTTATTTTTTAAAAACAAGATTACCTGTAACTTCATTAAAATTAGTCTTTCTCTGACAGGTTTTGCAATCACTTCAGGAAAGAGAGACGTTAAAGGCTATTAAAGGGTTTAAACACAACAACGTGATTTAAGAAGTATATATTTTTAATGGAAAGACCTAGCTAACTTTTAATTTCTGCCAGGACATAATGTATCAGTGCGCAAAGAGCAGGGAAAAGCAAAGTGTACATGTGACTATTTTAAAAATCAGCCATTTTACATTAGTCTCCTCATTTAGAAGCTGTGGCCTATGGGGTGTGAAAGGAAGAAGGTAAATCAATGGAAGCCCAAGACAACAGCAAGTTGTCACCTACTTGGACAAATTGCTGGGAGATGACTGAATCTAGGTCTCTCAGTGGCTTCAGTGCAGCATAGCACATGATCTACTTGAAGCATGATTTGGATGGGACTTCAGTACATGCTTTGCTGATCAGGGATCTATATGTTATTCAACTGCATGGGGAAGGCCAGTTCTTCTGAAAAAGATTGCTCAGGAAAAGAGAGAACAGACTAGCTTCCAGTTTGAAGATGGAGGAGGTGGTTTCCTCCAGTGAACCTGTTGTCAGGTTGGAGTGGAGGGACAGGGCATCCCTCTCTATCAATCTTAGTGTCTTCTGAGAGGGAGTCCTCTGATCTTCCCACTGCAGCCTGGGGCAACAGAAAGAAGAATCTGCGGAACTCACCCACTCTGCTCACTGTTTAGTTCAGAACCAGCAAAACTCTCTTTCCTGGACGTGCAGATCGTACAGCTCTTCGAGGAAGTGAGCACCTTCTCTTACGTATCATAGAATAGTGATAGAAATGCAGCCGTGTTAGTCTGGTGTAGCTGAAACAAAAAACAGGACTATGTAGCACTTTAAAGACTAACAAGATGGTTTATTAGGTGATGAGCTTTCGTGGGCCAGACCCACTTCCTCAGATCAAATAGTGGAAGAAAATTGTCACAACCATATACAATTTTCTTCCACTATTTGATCTGAGGATGTGGGTCTGGCCCACGAAAGCTCATCACCTAATAAACCATCTTGTTAGTCTTTAAAGTGCTACATAGTCCTGTTTTTTGTATCATAGAATGTCATGCACACTTACTGCACGGTGCTGCAATAACTAATAATATAATTCTTCCAGACCATCCCAGAACATCTCTTGATTGCTTGCAGGCGGCTGCTATTCTCACAGCAGTGTTGTGTTCAGATAGACAGGGCTGAATTCTTCTTCCTACCTCCCTGCCTGGGAATTACTGAGGTGGTTACATCATGGGTGGGGTCAGAGACCAGCATGCCATACAGGAACAGGCCTGACTCTGTTCTGTCTATGATTTCCTGTTTTTTCTCTGCTTTGGATGGCCATGGTTTTGCTGTCCAGACATCCTGTTCAGTCCCATGGCCAAAGCAAATGGAAGGAATTCATAAGGTCACAACACCATCTGTACATTGTGGCTAGGCAATTCCAGGCTAAAAGTGGCTGGAATGCTAGCAGCGGGATTCTGATCTGGAGAAGAGTCATGGTGAATGAGTGGAGAACAGGATGCTAGAAGCAGAAGATGGGAAGTATTGAGATCCACTAATGCCCTGTGGTCACTGAGATAATATCCATCTGATCTGAAATAGGTGGCCTTGGCTCAGCACTCCAGAAGAGGTACAGAAATGCCAAGGTCTCTGAAAGCAGACTTTGCCAAGAATCCTCTTCACACCCAAATGTGGGGCAGGTTTCATGCTCTACTAGTGAACGGGAGTGACACTGTATCTCTATGAGAAGAGAATCATTCTCATTGCTAACACATCACTGAGGCCCCATAATGAAGCCTTTACTCCATGCTCGGACAAATCCCTCTGATTTCCACTGGAGTCAAAGCTGTAGAGGAGACTCATGGAGTTATTACAGCAGGGACAGATGCAGAACCCAGACAGACTAACAGGACAGAAAAGAGGGCATCTGACAGGCCTCCTCAGACCAAAGGAAGTGATCTGAATCTGGGTACTCAGCGCTCAAGCAGAGGCCTGCACTTCGCTATGCCTGGCAATCATGGAGGAAGAACTTTGTTCTTTACAGGTGAGTACCAGTGCTGAGTGTCCCCCCCTTTTTTTCCATTGATTTTCTACCTCTTGGAGGTCATGTGCATGACTAGAGTAACTAGTTTGCTTTTGTTTTCCCAACTTCACATCAGATTCACTCCCAATGACTCAATCTCCTTTTCCAACCCCAGGGATCCAAAAAACAGAAACCAGCTCCAAAGTCCAGCTCCTGACCAGGTAACAATTATGGGGCTATAGGGCTGTTGGAGACATTCATTGCCCACCATGATACGATGGCTCCCCAGCAATCCTCAGCAAGTAAACAAAAGTCTTTCTGTACAATAGTCAAAAGCTCTGATTACTTTTAAAAACTCAAATCCTGTGGAAGGCAGGGTGGGCGGTTTATGACCATTGACCTTTAATGCAGCTTGGTTTATAAAGAGCTGCCTTTCTGCTGCGCCACTGGGATTGTACAATTTTCTTGGCCGTGAATAGCAGCTTTGTAGCGTTCTACTGTGTGGTCATTCACAGGCAATCTGTTGGTCCTTTTAGAGCAGTTTAATAATAATAAAAAAATGTATCTGAAACACACCAGGAGAGGGGAAGTCAAGTATCAGCTCATGACCCTGTCAATAAACGAATGTATTTGGGCCTCCTCGAGGAAGAACAAGGTTGTTTTTTTAGGAATTTAACGTGGCACTTGGAGGGCTCTGTATAGACCCTTTTAGTGAAAAAAGCAGGGAATTAATATGAGACAGTAGGAGTGAGGACAGGAAGAAAAAACTGGGAGAAAGGAAAAGAAGAAAAACAAGAAAAAGGGCCACGAGAAAAATAAAAAGAGATGCAGGACAGGGTCACCCAGAGCAATGTTACCTTGTTCTTCTGCTGGGCCATTAAATTAATTGATTGTTGAGTCTCCACTAGACTCATAGATTGTGTATACTGCGGTAGACTCCTTTGATTCATTTTCTAACTGAACCTTAGTCCATTCATTATGTCCTTAAGACAAGGTCTTAATGCTGTACTGATATTGGCAATGGCACCTTTCTGCTCAGCCCCATTCATACCTTGGTTGGGGGCCCCACTTGTTTGTTCACTTATGGGGCCTACTGATGAGCTTAAGTTGATTGCTGGGATCCCACTGGAGTCTCCCTGACTTTTTAAACTGGAAATATTTGAAAGCAGCTGGGATCTCTTGGCATAAATGGAACCAACTGAAAATTGTTTTAATCCAGTTTGTGTTTGGGGAAAATGAGTATTCATTGGGTTAGAGCTGCCCCACATGCAGACTGCATATCACACTTGGAAATGCCATATAAACAAATGAGATAGACAGTTAACACTGAACTTCCAGTCAGTGCAGAAGTATAGCCCATTCTGTCATCAAAGAAATATGTCTTGTGCTGATATGCATAGTTTGGTCTTAACTCCGAGATCCTTCAGCCATACTGTTCCACTTGAGCAGGGAGAAGAGGGGTCAAGGGTGAGGGGAAACACTTGGCATAATCTGCATGAAGCAATATTTCATTCCATTTGTTTGTAAAATGTTCACCTTCTAATGCTGTATCTAAGGGTACGTCTACACTAGCTTGTTAGTTTGAGCTAGGTAGGGTAATGAGGGCAACCGGAGTTGCAAATGAAGCCCGGGATTTAAATATCCCGGGCTTCATTTGCATGTTCCCGGGCGCCGCCATTTTTAAATCCCCCTTAGTCCGAACTCCGTGCCCGCGGCTACACGCGGCACGGACTAGGTAGCTTGAATTAAAGATCCTAATTCGAACTACTGTTACTCCTTGTGGAATGAGGAGTAACGGTAGTTCGAATTAGGATCTTTAATTCGAACTACCTAGTCCGTGCCGCGTGTAGCCGCGGGCACGGAGTTCGGACTAAGGGGGATTTAAAAATGGCGGCGCCCGGGAACATGCAAATGAAGCCCGGGATATTTAAATCTCGGGCTTTATTTGCAACTCCGGTTGCCCTCATTTGCCTACCTAGCTCTAACTAACGAGCTAGTGTAGACATACGCTAAGCTACTGCACAAACAACTTTACACAAAGTTCATGGCCCAAGTGGGCCAGAATTGGCAAGTTCCAGTTGAAAAAAACATTTCAGATTGGTCTCTAGTGGATGAAGGAACTGAAAGAGATTCTTTGAAATAGTCATTGCGGGAACAGGTCCTCAGAAGGAGCATATTTTCAGCCAGCCATGTCTATCTGTCTGCAGCTTCTAAAAGATATTAGGGGAGCCAGGAAGCCCAATTGGGTAAAAAATGACAACCCCAGCTTTCGCCACTGGGTGGGAATGTACAGCAATGAAGATCAGACACAAAATGAGTCTATTTTTCTTTTCTTGCCTGGTTGAAAGTCTCACAACAGCCTCTGAGAAGCCACTGATGGCTCTCATGGTTCTGGATGCTTGACCTGGTGATGCTTGTGTTATTAAGGGCAGTCTTTCCAATAACAAGAAATATAGTCAGCTACTTCCACAACCTTCTGTGTGCAGGCCCACCAGCAAGGAGGGTACAAAGGGGGGATTTGTCCTGGGCCCCCGTGATTCAAAAGGTCCTGGGCTCCCAGCCACCACTGCTACTACTGGAGCAGTGATGATGGCTGGAGCCCTGGGCCCTTTAAATCACGGTTGGAGCCTTGGCACTGAGTGCTTTGTGCAGTGCTGAGGGCTGCCTGGCAGAGGCACCGCATGTTCTGGGTGGCACTGAGGGTGCCTGGGGGAAGCAAGCCCCAGCCCCACCCCTTTCACCCGAGGCCTCCACCTTCCAGGAGTGCGGAGACAGTTCCCTGACCCCACCTTGCCCTTGTGCCTCATTCCAAGACACCCCATAAGTCCTTCCAAAGCTGATCTGCAAACCCCTTTGTGACCAGGTGGGTGCCAGTCTGTTTATTGACTCCTTATTAACATAGTTCCTAAGGTCCCTCCACCTCACCCCAAGTCCACGTGTTTCAATTCCTTTGCCAGTCCTTAATTTAAATAATGGTAGTTGGATCTTGCCTTATGACTGGAAGTGATGATTTACCACCCAGTCACCAGATGACCCTCCTTGGGTATGGCGGGGAGAGGGGGGCCTGGGCCCGCCCTACTCACAGGCCCCAGCCCAGGGCCCTAAGGACAAGGACTTGGCTGCAGTCCTGTCCAACTGGCAGGGCTTTCCTCCGCAACATGCCAGCCCACGAGCATACTTCTGCTGCCCTGCCCTGGGCTACTTCCTCTTCTCCCCCCCCCCCCCCGCTTCTTGTTGTACAGACCGTCCGCGTTTAAATCTGCCTGCCACCTCTCGGCGTCCCTACCGACACACTCCTCCTACCTCCCCCCGTTGCGTGCTCCGCCCCTTTCTTTTGGCGTGCTCACATCAGCGGCGTCAGCTTACGCCGTTTACCTGCTTCTTCCTCCTCCTCCCTTTCCGCTGCAGTCCTGGGGGAGCTTGCCATGGCGTGTCTGTTTGGTGGCGGCCGAAGAGCTGGTGCACAGCCGGTATCCTGCCCCTCATGCCGCTAACCATGCGGCGACTGGGGGATCTAAAGTGCAGGGCGGCGCTGCCCCGTCACACCCTTCTTCATTTAAATCCCTCTGAGAACCTCACTTCTATAACACCAAGCTAAGGGCTTGCCTACACTTATCATGCTGTGGCACTGTAGCACTTTGTGAAGATGCTACCTCCTCCCCAGTGCAGGTTAGGTTGCTATGACTTTGTCACCCAGAGGATTTTCCAACCTTCTGAGCAACATAATTATATGGACATAAGTTTGTAGTGTAAACCAGGGCTCTGGCTGTGGAGTGTGACTACTCTCATGCTTAACATTAAACATGTGTAAGCATTTCGCTGGATCAGAGTGTAGGTCATCTATTTATCTGGTGAGTTAATTATTCATTTGTATGGAGGGAGGATGTTGAAGGTGGCAGACAGGGGAAGATGGAGACTGGAACTGGAACCAGTTCACGAGGCAGATCGGAAGGCTGAATTCTCGAGCAATTTAGAGTCTTTAATTTCAAAAGCAACAGTGACCAAATATATGTCATCAATAGGCTTTAACCTATCATCATAGAGCTCCATAGTCTCCCTGTTGTCTGTATTATCTTTTAGAGTGTCAGCTGTCCCCTGGCACGGTTTGTGTTACCCTCAGTATTAAGAAAAAGCCTTATACATAGAAGATGCTACTGCAACTTAAATAAAAAATAACAATAACAGGGTATTTCTTCCCCCTGCCCAGAAAGGTGCCATAAATCAATATGCTTAAATTGTAATTACAAACAATTCCTTCTTACATGATGAAACTCTTGAGGATAGGCAACATCCAAACATTTTGTTCTGTTTGTACAGTACTTTGCATAATAGAGGTCTGGTCTGTGACTGGGGCTTCTAGGTGCTACTGCAATGTAAATCAATCAATCAATCATCATCATCACAATTACCAAGTTAACACAGACAGCCGCAGAAGAAGTTTCAGGATAGAGCCCTAACTACCCTAATCTCATTTATATAGATTTTGGGGAAAGAGACAAATTCACAAAGTATGGAGGATATAAAAAAAATTCACATGAACCTCTTCTCCTGGTAGGTGAAGTGGAGAGTCTCATCTCCATTACTCTGGACAGCACAAGATTTAAACAAGCTTCTTTCCAAATACTAGTCTCTGCCTGTCAATGTAGCAATCTCTGTCAATGACACCAACAGGCTGGCTGTTCCTAATTACTGCGCCTTGGTGACAGACATCTAGTGCTGAGCTTCCAGGATATCTGATGAGTAAGTTTGTTAACACTTGTCAGTTTTTCAGATGGAAACAACGGGCAGAGTTACACTTCTCATGAAAGGCCGCCTTTGGGATGAGAGGTAAAACTAAGGTCCTAACTGCTGTCCTTATGCAAGATTCCAGGACACTACTTACCTGATTTGGGATGTTAACCCTGTTGTGCTGGCCAAGTTCTAATGTGGGTTTACATTCTCCGTCCCTAAATTACTCCGCCATTTCAGTTGGATACTCTTCCAAACTGTTATGTCGTGCTGCTATGCGCTGTTAATCATCTGTCCTTTTCTGCTCCAGTGGTGCATTTCAGTGGCGGGTGAAGTGATCTCAGACAGCTGTTGCAAAACACTTTGAGATCCTTGTATGAAAGGTATTATAAATGCCAGTCATTACAACTATCAAAGACCTCTCTCTTCTAGTGTGTATATATTATTACATCATCAAAAACTTACATCTGTTCACTTCAGGGTGAAAAACCACACAATGATCTTGCCTGCATCACCCTGCATCACCTGGGATAGTCCCTAGAAAAGGTTTAAGTTTCCCCTCTTCCTTTTCTGTCTATAGCCCTTGCTATATTGAATATCTCTCTGTCTTTATTCCTAACTAAAGTGAAAGAGAGCGACTTAACTAATTCATTAACAATGAGTCGGAACAGGCATGGTTAAAATAAATCAGGAGCTTGGGAATAAAAAACGTTCACAGTTACACTGCCACTTTCAAATAAAGGCTTAAAAAAAGAGCTCCCACCAGCTGGCCTATCAAATGTGCGACTTGTACATTTGTAAGCTACAAAAGTCCACAATCTCACAGAATGTTAGGACTCGCCAACCACAACCCAAAAGTCAAGACACTGGGACCTTGGCTCTGTCCTTGCTAAGCTGAGGACCAGATTCTGACCTCAAATGATGTGAGCAGAATTAATTTGTGGAGAGAAGCTTTCCCCTGGCATAAAGCCATCCAAGGCAGCCCTTTTACCAGCTGCATCCATCCTCAGTCTAATTCCCAATACTGGAGTTAGCCAGCAGGTGGGGGGAAGGGAGGAGACACAGTAGCCTTTTAGGGACCTTACACCAGTCATGTAAATTACAGTAGCAAGGAGGCTGCTCCAATTCTTGGTAGGGCTGGGCCAGCACAGAAACAGAGTGATGTTACTAGCTTCCTGAGATCCTACCCTGACCACCCAGAAAATGTTCTACTGTACAGGCATCTGCCTTCAGAAGTTCAGTGCCTTATGTAGCTGGTGTAGTGACCATCTAGAGATAAGGGAATTACTCAGATCAGTCCTTGGAGGGTTCAGTTACATTTACCAGGACTAGGATCCTGGATTCTTCATGAAATGCTTTATTCCTAGACATGACTCAGATAAGTGACAGTGTCTCTGATTCAAGGTATGTATGCAGATGAGCCAGATGCCAAAACTAATTAACAGTACTGTCAGTTGTTCCACTGGGAATGCCAAGGGCAAACGTAGCCCAGTGCTGAAAACAACAACCCCAAATGCTGAAAGGGGGGGGGGGGATGTCTAATCTGTTGAATTGTTGGCTAACAAGGGAGGCTGGGGAAGAGGGTATCTGGGGAAGGAGGCAGCTTCTTAAATGTGGAAATTACGCAGATGGAGTTTCCACTCAAAAAGGCCTTCCAAGGTGTAAGTTTTGGCAGAGCTGTTGTGGTTCCCATAGAAACCCAGTGAGACTGGAGCCAGGCTGTCTGGGGAGAAAGATGACAGCAGTATATTGTAAATGCATTGTAGTTGCCCCTGGAACACATGAGCTGGAAACCTCTGGCCTGACTCAGCACATTGGCGATAAGTTGTTAGAGAAGCTTTTTTTTTTTTTTTAACAACCTCTGCATCAACTATATTTAGCCTAAGGGCCTACTTTTTGCAAAGCAACCTCTATTTTCTGAGATCAAGCCAATTCTGGAACACCTTGCCCCAGGCATGAATCAGGATATGCTCTGGAAGCCAGGAGGTTTAATAGATTGCATATTACACAGATTAAGGAAGCTCCCTGCTCAGTGAACTTAAGGCCCAGTTATGCCATCACCGACACCACTTTGTAGTACCAGATGCACAGTTCCTTATGTGATTTCCACTCTCGGGCTACGTCTACACTGCAGCGCTATTTCACATCTTTTGAGTGTGCCTGTTTTTTCGAAATATAATGGGCTCGCTATTCTGACGTCCCATAAACCTCATTCCACGAGGAGTAAGGAGCGTTTCGGAATAGCGATTTATTTCAAAATAAGTGCTGTGTAGACAGCGCCAAATTTCACAATGAGGTATTTCGAAATTGACTCTAAATAAGCTACACAATCTGCATAGTTCAAATTACGTAATTTATTTTGAGCTTCAGGTGCAGTGTAGACGCACCTTCTTTTAGCTGCAGCTCATCCACCAGACCTGACACAGGAGGGCATGGCAAGGGATTGCTTTTTTCCAACACTACTACATGCTGTGGAAATGTGATGGCAAAATTCTGCTCTTTTCCCCGTAGGTGACATCACAGGTAGGTAACACAGCTCCAGAGCTATTCACTTACTTCTTGATGGGGTTTTTTGATCATGTTAAACAAACACAGCTGATCTAGCACCTCCTAATACACTCCTTTTCCCCCTTAGAAAAACAGGCCTACATGGAGATGATAGCTACAAAATGTAGATAGAGGCAGTGGTTTTGGCCAATGAACACACATATTTCAGCATTATTACTCTGCTTATGACACCCATGCTGCCCAATGCCTCTGTGAAACAATGCCATTTGTGCAAGGGGGTCTCAGCTCACAGGGGGTCCTCGGACTTACGACACAACTCATTCCTCAGAATTGCATTGTAAGTCAAAACATTGTCAGTTGAAACAGCTTTTCTCATAGGAATCAGTGGTATAAAGGGGGGATTGGTTCCTGAATCAAGACTTGATGCACTATTTTCACCACAAGAACCCAGATTGTTGTACTAAATGAGTTATAGATGGCTAATGTTGTGACACTGAGGTATTGACTGTAGTGTATGGTGTACTGTATATTCAGTTTATTCAGGGTTATTTTACCTCTTAATAAATCCAAGGTGATTTTCAATAATCTGTTTCCAAATGAAGAGGAGAGGTGGTTATTACAGGAAACCATTAGGGATCAACGGGCAGGTGTGATATGGACTTGCAAATATGGATCAGAGGACAGGATACACCACTTCCCATCTAAGGCAAATGATACCATCAATGGCAAGGGAGAGACTTGGAAAGAATCATTGGATTCTTCATTTGAATGGAACCTTTGACACACTAAAAGGTCATAGAAGAGTGTGATCATACAAAGGGTTTTGCCCCTAAACATGTAGTGATGTCAACAGGACTCAATGGCACTCAAAGTCTCGCAGGTTTTCTCCCGTCTTCTGTTCTGTGGTTAATTGCAAATAGAAACGTATCCAAAAGAGCAATGTGATGTGTACATAGAGCCAATGTCTAAATCAGGTCTTGCATCACCCTGAAGGAAATTGATTATTTTTACTCACACAGTAGGCTTTACAGAAGACAGCCTGGGCTACAGCTCATCCCAAAACTCGCCCAGCCCAGTTAGGGCTGGAAAGAGCCAAGCCTGGGACAACAGAAGGAGCTCTCATTCTCCAACTGACTGGGGCTTTGTGAGTGAGGTTGTGTTTGCATAAACTGGACCTGATTACTCACTGCAAGTTTTCCTTTCTCTAACCACTTTTCCTTTGAAGGTTATTAGCAGTATAACAGCAGTTATTAATGGAAACCTTAACTTTGCCCCCTCCTGCAAGAAAACATCTGTGATAACATAACTCTGGGGAATGGGTTTACTTGGCTTTTCTTTTTCTTTTGACTCATTTTGTTTGCACCTGCATCTATTCTAGTGGGTGAGTTTACGGGCAGGGCATATGTAGAAACTGAACTTTAAGCAATTACTAGAGAGTATGGATTCAATAAAGGAATAAGAACAGCATATGAGCTGGGAGCCACATCAGAGCAAGCAACATAGGTTGAATACCAAATATTCACTGTGTAAATCTGCTTGTGTAAAATCTCGAGAGGAAAATTATATGGTGCATCATTCTGAATAATGAATAAATTTGAGAAAGTTGTGCTATTTTTGCAGTTTATGAGCAAAGAAGATATAAAACCCATCCAATAAATTATTTACTGCCAGTTATTCACCCATCCTTACTGAGGCAAGAGGACATTTACTAACATGCCCAGCCAAGTAGAGAGCTAACCAGACACCATAATTTGACTTCCTTTTGTTTCATTCGTGAATTTTCATAGCAGTTTGAATCTGCTCTTGAGAGCCCAAGTGCATCTTGGAGAATATTGGATGAGAAGTGCTGCCTTGTCTCCTTCGCACCTAATTAGCAGAACACCATGTCTGAGCCTGGTATAAGCAACTATCTGTAGTCCACAGTGGGACAAGGGCATGAGGTATACAAGGAGAACTCTGGGTGCATAGCATTTGACTCTATGGAGAACTGCAATTTCATTTTGTTCTGCCTCACTTATATTCCTGTATTTCTTCTTTTAATCTCTTATTTTTTCTCTTCTTAGCTACCTCAGCAGTATTTCATCACCTCTCCCCATTACAGGGGGCCATGCAACTGAGACCTTTCCACCTCTCAAGATATTCATGGAAGGAAGAATTACCATTTGTCTGCTGCAGGATTTAAATTCACCCGAGGATGATTTTGCCCATAGTTCTTTGCAAACAATTTCTGGGTGTGAAGCTAAGCAGGGTAAAGAGAAAACAAAATCCATTTAGAAACATTCAAAAAATGAGCTTTCATCTGCTTGCAAGCAAATCCAAAGTAGCTCAGCTGATTTCAAAAGTGTTTCAATAGTATTTATCACAGTGCAATCGAAATCAGAATCTGGTCCTCTGCCACTATCATTAGATAGTTGTGAGGCTTATTTTAAGATGATGCTTCAGCTCTGTAACACTACTGCAGTTAGAAACATACCCATCTGTTCTCCATGTAAATCTATTCTTGCCAGTTGGGAGCGCTGTCACAGTAGGCATGTCCTAGAATCAGGGGAGTTTGGACGTGCTTATGTCCCCTCCCAGGTTTGAATATTGCTTTAAATATTCAAGACAACTTCTTCCTATTGTGTAGCTAATTTAGCTTTGCAGGACTTCCTCATGGTAAGCACTACTGTTCCACCCTGAGACTCTGTGTGTCTGGGAAACAAAACCCTTTTTTTAGTATGGACCTCACCCTCCTTGACTGTACGGAAATCACAGTTGCTAAAGTGATTTTAATACTTGGAAGAGGTGTGTCTGTCTTGGAGAAGAATGGAATGTTGGGCTTTTATGGCACTTGGAAAGTCTATTGGAAAACACAAGCTGAATAGCAAAATCAGTAATGAGTCTTTGGGGATGAGTTCTCCCCATTATTTATTTACATATTTTAGAGGAAAATAACTATTGTTAGTCATTTGGTTTTCTTTCAAAAATGTAATGTTATATAATTAAGCATGCATATTATTTCTGTATCCCATGAAATACTCTTCCCCAAGAAATATTTTGGGCCCTATATGGAAGTTTTGGCATTAACTTCCATGAGCACATGATTGTGTCCATAGTCTATGATTTATATTTAATGATTTTAGAGGAAGTTTGGATGGCACAATGGTATGGACCCTTGACCCATGTTTATGCTTCAGCCTCTGCCGTTTCTCCAGCCAGTGGGAATTCCTAGTCCCAGTTTTCCCACTGTGTATCCAGCTTACGTCATCTTCATCCACTAGAACCCTGTCACCCTTAGGCAATCTGCAGTCAGTGTGAAAGGAGCAGGAACAGAGAGAAATGGGATGCTGGGAACTATAAGATGCACAAATAACCTGAGATCCTTAAGGCAGATGACAGTAAATAACACAGAGCTGACCAAAGGGGGAAGGTGGGGAGAATGGAGAAACAGATTGACACACGTGTCTTTTATTCTTAAAGTGTCTCTTTGGAAAATGGTTCCAATATCTGTTTGGCTTTTTAACAGGGTGAAAGCCCAGGAGAGGTTTTAATTAAATAGTTAGCTGCTGGTAAATTTTGAATCCATCTATTCCAGCATGGGATTTAGCCTCCTTCAGTCAGACTTAGACTTCTGCAGCTGGCAGGTTACCTGGTGGTGAGCAGGAGTGTTTCACTCAGAGCCAGAGTAATCCCTGCCTAATTCTACCAACTGCTGCTGTTAGACAAGAGATGAACTTGGCCCTGAACGTTCAGTAGCAGGGACAGTAAGTGAGGGAAAGTAAGCTGTTTTCACTACTCCCCCCCTCCCCAATAGAGCGGTCCATTGACTGTATTTGGGGGCTAGGATTGTTAATGTAGGGCCCACAGTGATTAAAAGTATCAAAAGGCTGCTTGTTTCCCTTATCAAAGGACAGTAGTGCCTATATAGAGAATCTCCTGTTAAAGAATGTATGCTTTCTATGCGCCAAAGCCTGACAGATCTAAGGGACAAGCTATCAGCTTCTAGCAGGACACGGGAAAATCATATAGGGAAACTGGCTTAGCACAAGAATTGCTCTGTTAATTGGAGGCATTCCCTGGGCTTCAGATATATTTTATGAAACAGCCAAACCCTGGGAAATGAAGATACTGTAAAAGGACAAAGATAATGAGGGTCAACAGCCCAGGGAGAACTGAAGGAAATGTGCTTCTAGGAGGACAGGGGAGAGTTTTAGTGAAAGGTCTGAAACAGGCAGCAGTGCACATCCAGTGGAAGGAGCAGAAAAAACAAGACATGAAGCCTGCACAGAGCTGGTCTGGATGGATCCCTCCAACTCATGTGGTACCCAAAGAAGACATCATAAGAGCCAAAGGTTGGAATTTAAAGCCCACCAAATTTGAATGAGGAAGAAGGCAAATTTGAATGAGGGTGATTAATCATTGGAACAAGCTACCCAGGGAAATGGAGGATTCTTCGTCTCTGGGTGTCTTCCGATTAAGATTGGCTTCCTTTATGAAAGATATCTCTTTGTTAGGCATATGTCATTGGGCTGGTGTCAGCCGGTGGTCAGGGCAGTGAGAGGTGTGTGTGTATTATACACCCGAGACTTCAACTGCTAGGACTGGGGTCTTTTAGCAGCAGGCAACCTGGAGGAGGTTGACGGGCGCCCCAGAGAGTTACAGGGAGAGCTTTACACCTCAGACTTTGACTGCTAGGATACACGATCCCTTCGCAGCGGGCAGCCTGGGGAGGCTGAGAGATGCCCCAACGGATCTGTCCCCTGGAAGCGACACGATCCAACGCTCAAGCTCTCCCTATATCTGTCCCTTATGACCGGCTGGAGTTCTTTTTAAAATTGTGCTTGGTTCTGTTACAGCCACTGAAGGAGTCAGGTCACAGCTTAAACAGTTACTATTTTATTGTTACAGGGTAAACTTGGCTGTTAAATGCTACTACTGTGTTACAGATAACACAGCCACTACAAAGGACAGGACAGAAATTACACTAATAAGTCACTTACAGGTACCATGAAACTCTTTTGGTTCTCTGAGCTCTTATTAAATGCATGCAAAATAGACACCTAGCAGGTATATATTCTCACCCCTGCGTTCCAGACTTGGCGTGGCCAGCGTCTTTCTCTCAATCCCTCGGGAAGAAGTAGGGCGAGGTTGGGCGTCCCACAGACCTCGGGAGACAACATATACCTGCCAGCAGGTATAGATGATTGGAGCTCAAATGGGGTGGGCTACTAAACCCCTCTTTATACCCCTTGAGTCACGTAGGCTTCTTCCTGGTCTCAAGTGGCCAATTAGGGAAAATGGCTTTGAATGCCAAGTTTCCCAGGAAGGGTGCAAAGCATAATTCACACCTGGGAAAATGCAGACAATGGGCACCTCTGGTATGTGATGGGCGAAGATTCCTCTCCTGGGACAGTGTAGGCGTGTCAATTACTGGTGCTACCATCAGGGCAGCAGGAGGTCCCCTGGTTGTCAGCTAGCCCATTTACTGTCTGGTTTCTGTTTATTAGAGTCAGGGACAAGCAGCACCCCTGCGTTCCCAGGGCATCAAAGGCTGACTGCCTTTCTCTTGCTCTCTGGGGGGGGGGGGAAGGGGGGACAAGATGGGGTTCATGTCTGGCTACAGCTGGGCACAGCAGTCAGAGCAGTAAGTGGGGGAACTTCGATGGCCTGTAATACACAGGCAGGACTGGTGACAGACTTGGACTAAGTGGTGGCATAGGCGGTGGGTATCATAGGCTGGGGAAGGCATTGCCTTCCCAAACTGTTTCAACTGTCCCCACCCATGCTCCACCAGAGTCCCCCAGACCCACTCCCACAGCCTGCTGTTATGATGCCAGAGGCTGGGCAGGCAAGTTGGGGGCTACGACCACTCTGGCCATCCAGTGCTGGGGCTGGTGGCTTGGCTGTGGCAGGGTGGGGCTTGCTGGTCAGGGGTGCAGGCAGTGTGGCCCCAGCCCTGTGCCATGCCTTTGCCTTCAGACCTGGGGCAGGCTGTGGGTGTCTCACCCACCGGCTGCTCTCCAGGGTCAGGGGAGCCTGGGGACACTACCATGGGATAGGGAGGGGGCCAGGGTCAATGGTCACATTGTGAGGGAGGGGGCAGGCTGGACAGGGGCCAGCAGCAGCCACAGTGGGGGCAGGGAAGCCTGGGCTCTGGCAGGTGGTTTTGGGGGTGGGGGGGCTTGCCTCCCTAAGCCATGGGGTCATCCATGGCCCATGATGGGGGGCTCAGCTCCAGCCTCCCAGAAGGGACGCGGCCATGGGCAGGAGGAGGGGGGCTGGTGGCTAGCCTCCCCCAGCAAGCTGGGGCTCTGGCAGCAATTTAAAGGATACAGGGCTCCAGCTGCTGCTGCTGCTGCTGTGGTAGCAGCCTGAAACCCCAGGGCAACTGTCCTCTTTGCCCCCCCACACCCTCCTCCCCGCACCCCATCAGCCAGCCTTGTACACAGGGTGTTAGTTTAGATGATTTAATGGTCCCTGCAGGCCATAAAATCTATGAATCAAATAAAAATCCAAGATCCAGCACCCTGAATGTGGGTTATCTTCTGACCCAGAGCTCAATGGTGGGGTTCAAACTTCTTTCTGCTCATGAGTCTCTTTCTTTTTGTGCCCCTTCTCCAGTCCCTCCTGATGCTCAGTATGACCCCCCCCCCACACACACACTTCATGGCTTTGCTGCATGCCTCGCTCACAGCTTGGCCCACAGAGGGAATTAAAAGCATTTGCAAACATTTCAGATAGCATCAGGCATGATAGGGGCAGGCGCTGTGCAAGCTTCCCACGCACAGCTTTGCCGACGCACCTCTGACCTGCAGCACCTGCTCCTGCAGACCTGGCCTCCCACACAGCTAATGTTATTTATTTGCTGGGTTTATTTATAGGGCTTTGTGTGGGGCTGATAGAGTGCAGCAGCCAGGCGCCGTACAGCTTATTAAAAACAAACAAAAACATGCGAGGCATCTCAATGCAGCTACTCAGCATCCATCTCCTGCCCAGCAAAATCTCTGGCCTTAATAGCACGTCAAACTGAGTCAATTCATCAAAAGCCAAATTCTAAACACTTGGGGTTCTGGGGATGGATTGTCCTGGAAGGTGAGGGACAAAGTAAACTAAGTCCACAACCAAAAGCATTCTCCACAATTGCTATGATTGAGCAGCAGGGAGAAACCCAGAACCAAATCTTTAGCTGGTGTAAACTGGCATAACTCCATGGTCTCCAAGGTAACTGGCCAGCCGAGGATCCTGCCCACAGACTCTAAATGAGTCCCAGATCTTGTAGGGCTTGGAAGACTATAATTAGCAATCAGAATTGTCCTCAGAAGAGCACAGATAAGTCAATAAAGAGCAGCAGGATTCTATGGGCTCACCATGACTCGGGTGACCAGACGTCCCGTTTTTAAGGGGCAGGCCCGTATTTAAGCCCTCCTGCAGGTGTCCAGACTTTTTCTTAAAAATCGGCAAATTGTCCCCCATCAGTATTAGTGGGTTCTGTGGCTAGGGAAATCCTTGCTTGACAGCCACCCACCCACCAGTGGTGAGTGGAGGAGTCCAGGGGCCGATGATGGTGATAGGTGTGCAAAGCTGGTGGCTGGGGAAAGCTGCCCTGCACTGGGATAATGGCTGCTCCCCTGAAGGTCCATTAGTGCAGCCCCTGCTGCATGTCTGCTCTTGGCCAGCTGTGCCCAGCCCCACTATCCTGTTTCCAGCCTGCACTGACAGTGTGCTGTGGGTAGCAGTGGCTGGTGCATGCGAGCAGGTGCCAGAGGGTGGCTGGTCACTTGTTGCCTCTGCTGCCCATCCATTGGTCCTTTACGTGGTCTCCCTCTTTCTGTCCTCTCCCAACTGTACCCCTTCATGCTCACCTGCTTTGACACATCTTACCCCCACGGAGCCTGTCCCTTCCCAGCGACCCTGCATGCCCCCTTGTGTTGCCTCAGGAAGACATGGCTCCAGGTACCCGGAAAGATGAGTCTGTTCTGGGGGGGCCTACTCATGCAAGGAAGGTGGAGAACACTGGCTGGTTGATTGGTTACCCCGTCGTGTGAGAGAAGTGTACAGGAGTATGTGTGTGTGTCCCTCTCCCCATGTGAACCCTAAGCCTTAAAGATAAAGGTAAATAAAAAGAATCTCGCTACACAGTATTTATGTTTAACAGGGGCTCCGAAACTTGCTGTCAATTTGAATGTTTGTCCGGCACAATTCTCATTGATTGTCACTGAACTCACTTGGAGATAAGCAATTTTACCAGTTGTCTCTTATTCAATATAGGGAAATGTGGTCACCCTAACAATGACCCACCCAGCTCCAGAGGCGAGCAGCCTCATTCTGCTCTAGCTGAATGTTCCACCTGTGCCTCAAGAGAGGGACATATGACAGTTGTCTAGCTGGGAGGTTCGGATGGCTGGGCAAGGCAATCCCCTCCGGCCTGCACTGCCAGTGGTTAAGGGCCAGCAATGCACCCAACTCTGAAATGGCAGCTCACATTTTACCAGATACTCACAGGCCAGACAGGACAGACTGGGAGGTCTGCTAAGTAATGTCTCACATTTTGTGGGCAGCTGTCACAGGTCCCAGGAGAACTGCCCCTCTGGCCCCTCGGGGTCACGTCGAGTGCACCCTTCCCGAGGCTCAGGCCTTGGGCTGTTGTCTGGCTGTGATGGAATCACGCCATGCTCCCCTCCTAAACTGGGCTCTGGGTTGCAGGGCACTTTACTAACTGCAAGTATCTCAGCAGGTGCATCAGAGACTCAGACCCTGCTGTTCTATTCCCTCTGAAGTAGGGAGTAATGCAAGGCTACTCAACACATGTATATTTGTTTGCGGCCCGCGGGGAAGTTTGGGTTTACATGGGGTTCAACACACGGCCTGTGGGTGGGATCCGTTGAACATGGCCTCCACTGGGAACACGCTCCACAATGACAAGGGATCTCCCAGGAGGGGTGAGCACTGAAAGACACAAGCAGACAGACTGGCTGGAACAGACAGGTACAGGGTGTCGGCATGTCTAGCCCCCAGGGAGGAGGTGCTGGGAGTGCCGGGGGCATTGTGGGAAGTGCTGGCTGCTTAGCCTTGTGGGCAGAGCCTGAGAGGTGCTGACTGGCTCACACTGGCCACGCTTGGGTCCGGCGCCTCCGTTTATGGCTTAATCTTTGTATTCGTGCCTGTCAGTGCGAAAGAAGCTATTTGCATATATTTGCATGTATATTTGCATCTATATACAACCACACTTAAGTTGCAGCCCTCGGCATGTGCTGTGAGTATCATTGTGGCCCCTGGGGCTTCCAAAGTTGAGTAGCCCTGAATTAATGGTTAATATAATGACCGGGCAGCCTCCTGGAAGCGACATGTTGTTTAATTAGAACCAAAATATTTCAGAGAAAACAGCTCTTAAAACAACAGAACAGACTGTGTGCACATCTTGGGTTTCCATAGGGCAGCTGTTCTCAAACTTCACTGCACCATGAACCACCTTCTGACAACAAAAATTACTGCACAACCCCAGGCCGAGTGGTCGGTGGGAAGGAACAGGGTGCAGCTTGAGCCCTGCTGTCCTAGACTTTGGCTTTTGCCCACGTGGAGGGGCTCAGGCTTCAGTCTCAATCCTGGGCCCCGACAAGTTTAACACTGGCCATGGAAACCCTGTTAAAATGGGGTTAATTATGACCCACTTTGTGGTATTGACCCACAGTTTGAGAACCGCTGCCCTAAGGCATATAATTCCTTGGCACTGGGACAGCCCAGCTGCTTTAGACTCCCTCTGCAGAATCTCTGTCAAGTTGGTCTCCAGACGGCCTCTGACCGGTGAGCCCCCCCTTCCTCCTCCATGCACCCGCTTCTCTCCTGAGAAGCACCTTTTGACTCAGGAGTGTGCTTTACATGTCCAGGCTCCTCACTTTGGCAAAAGAAAGCTGGAGACAGGATTCTTGAAGCTTTATGCAAAAAAGGCTTTCTTTCTCGACAGATCCCCCTCTAGACTGCTGCTTTTTGCCAACAAAGTGCTGAGTCGGCAAAACGCGGTGGCCATTTTTATGCAAATTAGGCATGGGCTATTTAAATCCCTGCCTCATTTGCAATGTCAACCTGCCTAATCTGCATCCCTCTGCCGACAGAGGGATGCAGTCTAGACATACCCTGGGATTCCACAGTGCTCTGCTAGTGCATCTTCATCCTAATTGGCAGCCCATCCCTGCACCTGCAGTCCCAGTCCGGGGCTCCCACACCTCTCTGATGGTGCCCCTCTTTCCTGATTTGCAGCACTCCCTGCTGCTCCAGTCCTGGGCCCTTACTCAGCTCTGCATCCCCAAGTTTTCTGCCACATCCCAGGCCCACCCAGGAAGGGGCAAACTGCCAAGTGTCTGTGCTGCCCCTGCTTTGGTGTCTTTGGATGCTGTTAAGTGTAAATGGTTGACCTGAAATACAGCTACTGAAGAAGCCCTTCTCACTGAAATAGAAACCCTACCTGTGTGTTACTTTCAGCTTGGAGCAGACCTTGGCCAAACAAGCTTTGCCGTTGGCTGTCCGGAGCGTAGGTGTGTGGCAGCAGGCACGTAGGGCTGATGGCCAGTCTGAGGTGATGCATTTTCCTGTAAATCTGTTCAATCACATTCTAGGTATTTCGTGGCACAATAAAAGTCCCTGTGTCCTGGATGCCAGTAAGGCCTGGAGGGGAGGGGAACGAGGAAAGTGAATTAAATGGGCCTTTTACAAGCATAGAAGAAGCCTTACTCCTCTTCAAGCCATTTAAGGCAAATGTTGCTAGACTACTCTTGGAGACGGTGCCCTACTCAGCTCTGAATGGACTGTCCTTTGCAAACACCGTATAGACCCCCTGAGGTGAGGCTGGTGCATACTGTTGGCAGAAAAATCAAACTAGAGAAAGAAAATAGCTATTTGTTTTAGAAATTGAGCAGAGGTGATTAGTGTGTGTATGTGAAATGAATGCAGGGCTTGTCTTTCTCCTCCCCTCCCACTTTCTGCTGGCACTATCAGGCTATGTCTACAGTCATGGCTTCTTGTGCCAGAAATATGCAAATGAGGCTAAGCGTGGAATATCGCCGAGCCTCATTTGCATACCTAATGAGCCACCATTTTTGCAGAAGAGGCTCTTGCGCCAGAAGGAGCTGTCTACAGTGCCCCTTCTTGCGCAACAAAAACCCTCTTGAACAATGCTGTTCTTCCTGAAAAGTAATCAGCGTAACGGCATTGCGCAAGAGGGTTTTTGTTGCGCAAGAAGGGGCAGTGTAGACAGCTCCTTCTGGCGCAAGAGCCTCTTCTGCAAAAATGGCAGCTCATTAGGTATGCAAATGAGGCTCGGCGATATTCCATGCTTAGCCTCATTTGCATATTTCTGGTGCAAGAAGCTGCAAGTGTAGACTTAGCTTCAGAGTCAAGTGGAGGTGGCCAGCATTGAGTTCAAGCACCTGGTTTCTGGGATTCAAATGCTGCCAAAGGGGCTGGTTTGATCTCAAAGGAGAAATAAAAGAGTTTGGAGGCTCCTGAGACATGTTCTATCTGCTGCCTATTGCCTCTAGCATCTCTCCTGCACAGGAAGAGTAAGAAGGAAGAAAGCAGGGTGGGGTTGATTTGCACACAAATAGCTATTGTGCACATCAAAATCCAGAATGCATGTGCATGAAGAAATAGCAGACCTGGAAGGGAGAGAGACCTGGACAACTGGAGCAAAGTCAAGATCCCACAAGAAATGGTCAGGACTCAGAATGTAAATTAACAGAGGGTTTAAACACGGGGACATGCTTCTATAAAGAAATTGGTGAAGTTTTGCCATTGAATTCAATACGTCTACACTGGCAGCTTCTTCTGGAAGAACAGCCGTTCTTCTGCAAAAACTTGCTGGCTGTCTACACTGCACGAGCGTTCTTCCAGAAGTAAATTTACAGTATAGCGTTGTAAAACAGGGCTTCTTCCAGGAGAGTTATTCCTCTCCCCACGAGGAATAAGCCCTTTTGTGCAAAAGCTCTTCCAGAAGAGGCCAGTGTCGACAGGCAACATGAATTTCTTGCAAAAGAAGCCCCTATGGTTAAAATGGCCATCAGAGCTTTCCTGTGGAAGAGAGCGTCTACACTGGCATGGATGTTCTTGCACAAAAGCACTTCTCTTGCGCAAAAGCACATGCCATTGTAGATGCTCTTTTGTGGAAGAGTTTTTGCACAAGAACTCTTCCACAAAAGAGTTCTTCCGGAAGAAGCTGCCAGTGTAGACATAGCCTGGGAGTACATCTAAATCCAGTATGTGTTATCCTCCCAAACAGGGACAATCATATAGCTAATCAATCCCTTCTTCCTAATTTGGAACAACCAACTAGGCATTCCTTGTTTTACCTTTCGAAAGTATCTGTGCCTATTCAAGCAAGAGGCTGGAGTAGATGCAAGATTTCCTGCTCTCCAGCTCTGTCGGTGTTGGCCACTCACCCATGTTGGTCACTCTGCTGAAGCAGAGTCTTCCCTGTCATTCCAGTCTCGGGGTCCTCCCCACCTCCAAACCAATACCCATAAACCCTAATGTGGAATACTCCTTGTTACTCTTGTTCTTGCTGCTTGTGATTTGCATAGGATTTAAACTCAGGCTTCTGAGATCTCAAGGTGTGGCATTAACCTGCCACGTCATCTAAATCCTAACAAGCTTTTCAGGAAAAAATAACCATCAGAAGAGAGTGTATGAGAGTAAAAATCTTTCCAATATGGCAGTCTTCGTCTCCTTTGATTTCTTTTAAGTAACTTTCTAAATGCCGACTAGGCTTATGATCATCTAATGTACAGAGCCCACAAGGCAGCTGCTGAACCTGTTGGGCCAATCTCTATACATCTCCTCCTAATAAGTCTCAGGTATCAGACACAGCTGTTGGGCAAGAGACCTCCCCCACTTGGAACTTCAGTGCATGTGCAGCTGCAGAGTAGAGTTGACCACATCTGCCAAGCAGCCACTTTGGAGCTTTTCCTTTCATTATAAATATTTAAGAAGCTTTGGCACCCAGGAAAGTGAAAGAAAAGGACCAGCTGGGTGTAAGCTAGTGCAGGCCAGCATGCTGCAAGCCTCTCATGCCATCTGTCAAAAACTCTCAGCCCTAACCTGCAACACTCCCTGCCTTACACCGACACAGCTCTGCCGAGGCACTGCAGTCCTGCCTTGTTCTATTCTGCTTCTTTCTGAACAGATGGATTCCACATCTAGCACTGAGTACTTATAATCCCCTCTCCCTCTTGGTACTACAATCATTGTATCCAGTATAGCTCATCTGCTGCAGCACTGGCCTCTCCTAATGCTAATCTCTCTGCCTTCGACCGCCAGCCAACCTACCACTCTGCCTACAATTTCATTTCTGGCAAATAAAATGTGCCTGGAGCTTGCTCACTGTCTCTCCCTCATCCACAGCCCATATGACTGGCAGCAGAGAAAAGAGGAAGTCAAAAGGAGCCCTGCTTTGGGCTGAGAACCCAGCAAACATTAGTGCTGCAGCAGGGAAGAGGTTAAAGAGAGAGCACCAAGAAAATCAAGACCTGAAATGTGACCTTACTGGACTGGCTAAAAAGCTGTTCACATCAGGAAGGTAAAAGGACTGGAGAGCCTGGGGTAAGACATAGGCAATGCGGGCTCTAGGGCAGCTGGGTCTCACTCTGGCTTTCCTAGGCCAATCCCAGTTCTAATTAGATGAGTTTAGTGCATCTCCCCCCACTCTCTGCTAAAAGGAAAAAGCCCTTCCGGCTTTTTTAATGTGGGGGTAGAATCCTGTGCAGATAAGGAGTTTGGCTGCTGATTCTCTGACAATGGTCCCTAAATTTAGCTCAGACAAGAGAGGAACCCCAAGAACTCAAACAAGACTGCTAAACTGAGAACAATGAAGAGGCCTCACTTTAGGGGCAGAGATAGTGCAGCTATTAACATATACAGGCGAACAAAGTGGATGGTGCGACAGGAATCAGTCGCCTGGAACAAACTGAGCCCCTCTATTCCTGGGGCAGAGGTATAAAAGGCCAGTTCAATGAGACTAGGCTTTTCCTTTTGTTATGGGTGCTGGAGCATAGGAGAGGGCTGTTGTTAAAACAGATGGGGCTGCTGTGAGGAAATGAGTTAGTGATATTTATGAAGCCTAGGACAAGTCATGCTTAAGTGCTGTATTAGAAACACTTGAGAGAAACCTTTCCACCATAGTGACTTAAGGCTGGCCCGTAAGGGGACAGCTACACAGCGATAAAAAACCCAGCTCAGCAGACAGTGATTCCAGGGCTGCAAAATGACTGCGTAAATATTTGGGCTCCATCCTAGCTTGTTTCACTTCTCTAGTCTCACAGCCTGTGCCCTGAGCCTGACTTGGGCCAGCGGTAGCTTTATTGTGGGTTTTTATCCTTGCATAATGTCCCTTATCTGTTTTGTATTGGTAATCTGGGTTCATCAAAGCCTCACTTTTGAGGCTATTCAAGTGCTTTTTAAACATTTATTGAGCCTTCTGTGGTCATCCTTGTCTCCAGCATTCCTGTCCTGCTGAAAAAATCTCGGCATTAAATAAATATTTTTTAAATGCACAGTTACTGCCATTATTAATCCCACTGTTCTTTCCCTTCTTCCTCTCTTTGTATGGTGTCTCTCTAAGCTTGGTAGCCCGGGGAGGTAGGGAGCATCTCTTTGTATCTGTGCGAAGTGCCTAGCACATGGATGCTATACAAATAAATAATAGTTACCTTCCTATACAGTTCAGAGGGGTAGCCGAGTTTGTTGTGTTTTAAGTTTTTCCACTTACAGACTAATAGTCTAGCAGCACCTTAAGGACTAACAAAACATGTAGATGGTATCACAAAAGCTCATGATACCATCTACATGTTCTGTTAGTCTTTAAGGTGCTGCTAGACTATTTGTTGTTTAAGTTCTTCCTATAAAGGTTAGTGTGAGCTATTCTTATCTCCACTTATAGACAAGTGACATGAATAGCCTACCGTGAGGGTGAATTGGTGAGAGCTGTGAATAGAACTGCCATCACCTAACTTTGCTATGTGTGTTAATCATGCCCCCTTCCTGTGATCTCGGCTTTATGAATGCTTTGGTGGAGTTAGAACTCTCCTGTATCTATCGAAACACATGCAAGGATGGGCCCCAAGCATGGTCCTACACAAACTCAATGCAGTGCTCCCTCTGCTGGCTTTGCAAGACCACTGCTAACCACTATTCCTTGAAAGTGCAACACTGACACTTGCTAACATTACTAGCCCATGAACAAATAAAGAACCAGGTTACCTTCCAGCTCTGCTATAAACAGACTGGGGGCAACAATGAGAGGGAAATGCTTTCAATTCTCAAGGGACACGAGATTAATGGAGGAAACGGACATGAAAAACATATCTAAAGAGTACAGATAAAAGTACCGTGCTGGGATTGGCTCAGCAGTTTGGCACAAACTCAGGGCTGAGACAGAGAGTTCTGTCTTCTCGCACCTTGATAGCATGTTCATTAATCCCACCTTTCACCCTTCCAACATGCAGGAGCAGTCTCTGAGGGCACTATTGCTGTCAAAGTGAGAATAACCAGGACATAGATAATCCCATTGAGGTAACCCAGTCACTTCCACTCACTGACTGCCCCTCGTTTCCTGGACCTAAACTGTATTTATGCTCACTCTTCCTTGGGATGCCCATATGATCCAAGCTACTTTTGTCCAGCTGCGACATGGCTTTTTCAGTGTCTCCTTGAATGGTGTTTGCTTTTCTAATTCCCCTTCCTGATTGTGCAGATCATTTTTAAAGGCACCACTGGTCCCTTTGGAAAGAGTTTTTCCTGCCTCTGCTTGGCTGTAAACATGTTCTTTCAGTCACTTACCAACTGTAGAAACATTATGTGCTTTCTTCTTGGCATTTTTGTTTCTGTAAGAGGTAGACAATAATAGATGCACTAGGGCAGAGACCCTTACTGACCTCAGAGAGGCACCTGAGGGTAATTTCCCCTTTTGTGAGCCAACCCCAGAAATTGATTCGGATCCAATATAGTTACTAAAGAAGAAAGTCTTTGGCCCAGATTAGGGATGTGAAAGGTTAACTGGCAAGCTACACTCTTATTGGGTGATGCTTGTTGGTTCCAGTTAACCAGTGGGGGCTGGAGCAGTTGCCCACCCTCTGTGGGCAGGGGGGTGTTAAAGCCCTGTGGAGCCTACCGTGGACAGGGGCTGCTCTGACCTCTCTCAGCAGTGAGCCTGGGTGTGTCACAGGTGGGAACTGTTTTGGCTGGGCTGGAGCAGCCCCTGCCTATCCCCCTTTAATTGGTTAGCTGGTTAAACATCACATTTAACCAGTTAACCAATTAAATGGGATTTTACACATCTACACCAGAATATCTATAGTCTATGTGGACTCGAAGGGCTAGATCTTTAGCTATTGTGAATCAGTGACTCAAATACGGCAAGCATGTTATTTTTTTTCTTCATTAACAGGTCCACTGATGAGGGCAGCAAAGGGGGCAATTGCCCTGGGTCCCGGCTGCTACTGCCAAGGGCCCTATAAATCACTGTTGGAGGGCTGCACTACGTGCTCTCTCTGGCTCTGGGGGCAAGAGGGAGCCTGAATGTGCTCCATGCATCACACTCCTGCCTGAGGCCCACCCTTTCTGGGAGCACATAGCTCTCCATCCCCCCACACCTTGCCCAGGAGCCTGTTGGTTCCCCTATATGTTAATAAAAGGTTTATTAATGTGTTGACCTATTGCTCATTGTATTTCAGTGTTCTTTTCCTAGTGGCAGGCAGCTAGAGGTGAGGAAAAACCCATCTAACCCATCCCTTTGTCAGTGCAGTGGTAAATTGTTCCAGTGGTTGATACCCTCACTGATAAATTCTAATCTGAATTTGGATTAGCCATTAGATCATGTTACAGCCCATTATTACATATTTGTTCCCCTATGATCAAGTCCCCCCTTAGCCTCTATCACATAAAAATCATATGTGGGTCCTGCAGCTTAGCAGACCTGGGATGGAAGTTTCCATCCCTGCTGTACCCAGCTTAGCATAGCCTGGGACCCTGCAAGCCCAAACAGCAGCTGGGCTTTATCAGCTTTAAGCCATGCCTTGAGCTGGGAAACTACTGAGCAGTAAACAAATTTGACCTTGGTCTCAGCTCATAAGAGTGATAAGAACAGCATTGAGCCAGGTACGTGCACACCCGGTAAACAACTGTAGAATAACTAGTGTAGGGAGTCTCATGTCTATTGTGTCTCAACAGGGACCTAGACCTCAAAGGGTGTCCTGGGTCCCCCAGCTGGAGCCATGTCCACTGCAGCTTGGTGCAAGGTGACCTGAATGGGACTCCCCGCAGAACTGAAGGGGTGTAAGCATTTCCAAGTGCCTGTTATTCTTTTATGCATTGCTCTGCCTATGCTTATTGGCATATTACTTTGCAGTAGCTGTGTAACCAGCTGGCAGTATTACACCTGTAGCAATAGTGACGTAGTAAGATTAATAAAAGCAACTATCTATCCCTAATCAACTCTGTCTTGAAGCAAATCCACAACCCTGTTGGGCCTTGCCCCTGTGAGTTGACAGCCTCCTCTTCGTTAAACTAATTAGATCAAGCTCCTTGACTCAATCGTTATAAGGCATATTATTTAATCCTTTAATCATTCCTCTGGCTCTTCTCTGAACCCACCCCAATGTATCAACATCCTTGAATTGTAGACACCAGAACCAGATGCAGTACGGCAGTAGCAGTCACCCCAGTGCCAGATACAAATAACTTCCAGGTTCCTTTGTCTATGCATTCAAGGATCAAAGTAGCCCTTTTAGCCATAGTGTCAGACAGAGAGCTCATATTCAGTTGATCATTCACTATATAACCCTCAAATTTTTTTCAAAATCACTGCTTCCCAGGATGGAGTCCCCCATTATGTCAGTATGGCCTACATTCTTTGTTCTTAAACTTTTAATTTAGCCATATTAAAACACATAGGCTATGTCTACACTGGCGGGTTGTTGCGCCAGTAATATGCAAATGAGGCTAAGTGCGGAATATCACTGAGCCGCATTTGCATACCTAATGACCTACCATTTTTGCAGAAGAGGCTCTTGCACCAGAAGGTGCTGTCTACACCGCCCCTTCTTGCGCAACAAAAACCCTCTTGCGCAATGCCGCTACGCTGATTATTTTCAGGAATAACGGCATTGCGCAAGAGGGGGCAGCGTAGACAGCTCCTTCTGGTGCAAGAGCCTCTTCTGCAAAAATGGCAGCTCATTAGGTATGCAAATGAGGCTTGGCGATATTCCACACTTAGCCTCATTTGCATATTTCTGGCACGACAACCCACCAGTATAGACATAGCCATATTGTTTGCTTGCGCCAAGCTTACTAGGGGTGTGTCTACACTGCAGGGCTTAACTCAAAATAAGCTACGCAAATTGAGCTACATCAATTGTGTATCTTATTTTGAAATAGGGAGCATGTACACAGCACTTCTTTTGAAATAGAGCACTCTTCCTCTGACTTCCCTTATTCCTCGTACAATGAGGGTTACAGGAATCAGAGTCAGAAGTCCTCCAGCTTGACAGTATTTTGACACTATTTTGAAATAACTGCCTGCTGTGTAGACACAGACTAAGTGATTTCAGAATAGCGCTAGTTATTTCGAAATAGTGTTGCAGTGTAGACGTACCCTAGGTGGTTTAGTGATATGTCTTCTCCATTATTTACCTCTCCCTCAAGTTTTGTGTCATCTTCAAACTTTATCTATGACTATTTTGTTTTCTTCCCAGTAATTGACAAAAATGTTAACTAGCATAGGGCCAAGAGCCAATCCCAGTGGGATCCCACTAGAAATATGCCTGCTCAAAAATGATTTCCCATTCATAGATACATTATGAGACCTATCAGCACCTAGTTTTTAGTGCATTTTATGTGTCTATGTTAATTTATATTCTAGTTTTTAAATCAAAATACAACACCAAGTCAAACACCTTACAGAAGTTCCCAATGATACTACCTTTATCAACCATGCTTACAGTTTCATCAAAACAGGGTCTATTTTCCATAAACATATGTTAATTGGCAATAATTATATGACCATCATGTAATTCTTCATTAATTGAGTCCCGTATCAGCTGCTCCATTATAGGGCTGCCAACTTTCCCGACAAGATGGACCAGATGCTATTGCCACAAATGACATCTGGTCCAACCAGTCAGGAAGATTGGCAATCCTACTCTGTTATCTTGCTCAGGATCAACCCCAACCTGACAGGCCTATAATTACCTAGGCCACTCCATTTATCTTTTTTAAACACTGGTAAAACGTTAGCTTTCTTACAATGTCTGGAACTTCCCCAGTGTTCTAAACCCTATTGAAAATCAACATTAATGGTCCAGTATGTTCCTCAGCCAGCTCTTTTAAAATTCTTGGATCCAAGGTACCTGAATCTACTGATTTTAAAATATCTAATTTTAGTAACTGCTGTTCAATATATTCCCAAAATACTAGTGGAATGTAAAGAGTGTTCTCATCATCATATGACATGACTTCATCACCTTTTTCCCCTTGCAAATACAAAAGAGCAATATTTATTGAACACTTCTGTCTTTACTGCATTATTATTGATAATTCTCCCATGTTCCTCTAGTAATGGATCAATTCTGTTGTCAGGATTCTTTTTATTTCTAATATATATTTAAAAATCCTCCTTATTGTCCTTAACACTGCTGGCCATTAATTTCTCCTTGTGTCCCTCTGTTTCTATTATCACTTTTCTACAATTCCCAGCTTCTGACTTATATTAATTACTAATCAACTTCCCTATGAGGTCTCTGCCTCATTGATTCCATTCCTAGCTATATATTTGGTTGTAAATGTGTTCTTCTTATTGTTGGAAACTCTGATCCATCACTCCAGCCTTTTCTCTTCAGCTCTGTGGACCTTCCCTGATCATGGTGTCCATCATCACCATGATGATGGAAGATTATGTAATTTGGAAGATTATGGCCAAATTTGGATGCCCAGATACTTTCACTGAAATGGTGAAGCAGTTCCATGACGGCGTGCTTTCCAGAGTCCAAGATCGTGGCAATTACTCAAAGCCATTCGCAATTACAAACGGTGTGAAACAGGGTTGCGTCCTGGCCCCCAGTCTCTTCAGCCTTATGTTCTCTGCCGTGCTGATTGATGCCTTTAGAGAAAATAACGTTAGGATCGACTTGCGCTACCGTTTCGACGGAAGGCTATTCAACTTGGGGAGGCTTCAGACTAGAACCAAGGTTCAAGTCGAGACCATTCGTGACTTCCTATTTGCGGATGGCTGCACCCTCAACTTAAGTACGCAAAGCAGGCATGCAACACTGCATGAATCTATTCTCTGCAGCATGCATGAAGTTCGGCCTCACGATCTCTATAAAAAAAACCAAGGTTCTGCATCAGCCCACTCCTGGCTGTGACTACACTGAGCCATCCATTACTGTCAATGGCCAGAAGCTCAACAACATGGACAAGTTTACATACCTTGGCAGCACTCTACCAAAGGCAGCCAACATCGACGAGGAGGTGAACATTAGAATCGCCAGAGCCAGTGCAGCTTTTGGAAGGCTTCAATCTAATGTTTGGAATCAAAGAGGCATTAAGACTGAGACCAAGCTAAAAGTTTATTCGGCGGTCGTTCTGCCCACCCTCCTTTATGCTTGTGAGACCTGGACTATCTACAGTTGTCATGCGAAAAAGCTGAATCACTTCCATCTGAACTGCCTACGGAAACTGCTGAAGATAAGATGGCAGTATAAAGTTCCAGATACCGATGTCCTTCTACAGGCTAATATGACAAGCATCCACACCATGCTTTGCAAGGCACAACTTAGATGGGCTGGCCATGTTGTGCGCATGTCCGATGATCGATTGCCCAAGAAGATGCTATATGGCGAATTACAACATGGCAAGCGATCTCTTGGAGGTCAAAAGAAGAGATTCAAAGACACCCTGAAGGCCTCCCTCAAGAACTGTAACATAGATCCTGAAAATTGGGAGAGCGTTGCTGATGATTGTTTCGCCTGGCGCAGACGAATACATGATGGTGCAACAGCCTATGAACAAAAGAGACTGCGTTATGCTGCAGAGAAACGTCTTCTTCGCAAGTCCAGGGCTGGAATCTTCTCTTCCTTAGGTCGGCAGCCCGATTGCCTATGTCCCCACTGCAACCGTCAATTCTGGGCTC
Source organism: Pelochelys cantorii (assembly GCA_032595735.1). Taxonomy (NCBI): domain Eukaryota; kingdom Metazoa; phylum Chordata; order Testudines; family Trionychidae; genus Pelochelys; species Pelochelys cantorii. The sequence goes on from CM064338.1 coordinate 31,092,116, forward strand.
GGATTGGACTAATCAGCCATCTCCGAACCCACCCCCAATTAAACTGATGACACTGGGTGGTCCTCATCGACCTCGATGGACAAACAAACGAAAAATCTAATAGTTAAACTATCACCATTCTATCTTATCTAATATCACTGTTTTCTGATAGATGTCTCTTTATTTGTCTTTCTCTCTTACTACCTCTGTTCTCCCTCCATTAGTTGCCTTTTCCCTTATGGTAAAACCTTCAGAACTTTGGATCTGAGAGCATTACAAACCTCTCCTATGAAGTAATTATCAATCTTCCTATTTTACAGATGGGAAAACTGAGGCCCAAAAGTAAAGCACTCTTGTTTGGGTGATATAGCAAGTCAATGGCAGAGTGTGGAATAGAATCCAAAATTCCAGAGTCCCTGCCCTGACCACAAGATCCAGCCCTCCTTCCCATCTGCTTCATTTTCAGTGCCATCCAACAGATTTCACAATGCAGAAGAGGGTGTCCCTGGCACAACTGATAATACATTCAGGCAGAGTGGTGCCAACCCACCAGACACAGGCATCAGTCAGGGCAAAGAGGGGGCTTTAAAAAGGGAGTTGGCTGGAGGGAGTTGGCAACTTGAAATGAAAAGCAGGAGAGAAAAGGCTCTTTTCCAAAAAAAGAAATGAAGTAAAAATTAATAACTAAATCTAAAAAAGCAGACTGAGAATGGAGCCGCTTGATTTTTCCGAGAAGGCTCCCCAGAAGCACAATGGGAACATCTGTGCCGTGGCTCACTCCTTGGAAGGGCCTCAGGCCGCAGAGCAATGCTGGCGTCAGCTGCTTACAGTGATGGCCTTGATGAGGTCCTCTCCCTGTTTCCCACAGGGCCAGGGCCACTCAGAAAAACTTGCCTGAGTGCAGCTACTCCTGCTGCTGGGCTTGAATCACAGCCCAGGGCTGGATCTCAGCAGCCGTCAATTCCTCTTTTCATTTTGTCTTGTTCTCTTCGGGCTCCGTATATTTCAAACACACACAAGTGTCCCACGTGGAGAGGCAGGAGGGGGGAGACAGTCAAGCGCAGAAATAACCGTCCTTCTGTGAGGCCCATGAAAAGCTTTTTCATAAGGGCCCTTGCTCAAAACGTTCTGTTATCAGGCACCCAGAAGCAGCAGGTCAACACACAGAGGCCCAGCTCCTGGGAACAAAATGAAACTCTAAGTAACACATACAGCCTCAGTGGCCATTTGCACAGACGCACACGGCCCACACTCAACACAGCTGTTGCATATAAACAAACAGGTTTTTCTGTATTGTTGCCAGCAACACATAAGAGCCAGAGGTTTATTTCTACGTTCTTCCCACACAAGGCCGCAAGGATGGAACTTCACAGTTTAGGATCAAACCCTTCTGCATGTGCTTGCAAAAGGTGAATCCAAATGTGGTGCTCTGAATTGGTATAAATAAAAATTTTCTGCCTTTGAGTAGCATCTTTCATCTGACCCCTCTGCCTGGTAGGTATTCCAATCAGCTGATTAGTGGCCATGGGTCAACACTGCCTTTGTTGGAGAGAGTTGGACATGTTCAACCATGTGTCACAATCCCTGCACTGTTATCAACTAATGAAGATTCCCTTCTAATTCAGGTGCTAGCAGCCCTTGATACAAACACAGGAGGCTCTGAGTTCTTGGCCTGCTGTCATTTTCCAGGGACTGTGAATCTGACTGCATGCTGTGTGCAGCATAATGAAAGCCAGGACCTGCTAGATATCCACTGACTTATTACACTGTCCATAATTACCCTCTTTCAGAGGTGGTGAAATGGGAGCAGATGAAGGTGAAGTGACTTCAAAGAAACACAACAAATCAATGGGAGTGGAACCCTGTTTGGGGAGGAAGCTTTAGGCAGCTCGGGGAGGGGGAACAGGGTTGTTTGGGGAGTCAGTGAAGCTTGAAGTAGTCTGGGGCGGGAGAAGGGAGCAGTGGAAGCCTAAAGCAGCCTGAAGGGATTGTGGGGCTGAAAGGGGGAATAGTAGCAATCTGAGGAAGATTCTATCATTCTAACCCTCTCCAGATTAGCCTGCCTGCTTCTGTTTCCTCCCAGCTCCGGCCTCTCTCAGCAGCTGCTGCCACCACTGACCACCACCTCCTCCCTGGGGCCCTGGGCTCCACGCTTGCCCAGTGTCAACAGAAGTAGCTTTAAGAGGGGAGACAGAGACCACCTATGTGCTGCAGTTCTTGGGGAGGAGGTAGGACAAGCAACCGCAATGGTCTACCCGACTGTGTGAGCTCTCAGCTGGGCGCACGGCCAAAGAGACATGAGCCAGCCCTGTTTTATAAAGGTGAATCTGGCTGCATTGTCTGGGGTGAGAGGTCTTCCTCCTCTATGTTCCTGACCAGACGTTTGGAATAACCAACGGAGAGAGCAGCCCCTGAAGAATCCAATCCAATTTACACAGTGAGACTAGATCAGGACTTTGGGAATTCAGTGAGTGCTGGGCAGATAGATATCTGTGCAGTGCAGACATGGTTCATACAGCTCAGACACATACTTCCTAGGAGGGAGGCTTTGTGCTTTGATTTAAGACACATTTAATTCCCAATAACTGGAGGCGCAGGGATGGGGCATGCTCAGGGGAGGAGATGGGGAAGAGGCGGGGTGGGGATGGAGCAGGGTTGGAAAGAGGTGGGGTAGGAGTTTGGGGCATGGGGTGGGGTGGGGTGGGGACAGAGCCTAGAGTGGGAAGGGGGGATATTGAGCAACACGCCTCCCCCCAATAAAATGAGAAGTCCATGTCTGAGATAAGCTGGGGGAGGGGAGCTTTCTTTGAGCTCCCATCACCTCCTCTCCTGTTACAAATTCCTTCAAATCTTTTATATCCTAAACATTTCCATGAGGGAATATACATTTTCCAAGGAGTAAACTGCTGCTTTGTGGAATGTTTTGCACATTTACAAAACCTCATCTAACTAAACAAAACTGGCCAGTTTTCCTGACATTCAAATTATGAGGCCATCTTTAAAATGGCTTCACCATATAATGTTGCAAAATTCCCCTCTTTGAATAAAATTGCCCATAGGTTTTATGCCCTGAGATATATTTAAAATGGATTGTGTTACCACAAGTATTTTAAATATTAGGAAGCAGCTAGATTTGGAACTATTTAAACAGTGTTCCATGTATATTATTAAATGCATGACCAATATCTTTTTATAAAATGCATCACCAGCACACGGAAAACACATTAATACTAAATGCAGTACATCCTGGAAAAGGCTTGATTGCATTTTGTATAAAGGTAGAAGAAATTATATGTTGGATGCTTCCAAATAGCCAATCTACAAAAAATATACAATTGGGCATTTGAGGTACAATAGCATATGACCTGGCTGCAAGATTATCTATTAGTCTGCACTTGTGGGATAAAAATGAGGTTCTCTGAGCCATTTTAAAGCAGAAAGTTATTTGTAGGCCTCTGTGCACTGTGGAACAGTTCTGCCTTATATTCTGAGATAAATATGCTTTCAAGAGGGTGCGTCAGAGGGACAGAATGTACCCACAATGAGATACAGGATTGGCATGTCTCTTTCCAATAATTTTAGTACAAGCCCTGATCAAATTTTATTCTGTGGCTTGATTAATCATTTCTCTAATAGTGATTGATTTAAAGGCCAGCAAAGCGCTTCAGTGGCAATCAGTGTTCTAATTTTTCTAACTCTGGAGCGCAATGAATTTTCATACGTGCACCAGTGTGGAGGTAATGTGTGACATGATACCTTCATATTGGTGCACGTAACAAAGTTCACGTGGTGGGGGTGAGGCCAAGAGGTTCTGAGTGCGGGAGGGGGCTCAGCCATGGGGAAGAGAGTTGGGGTGCAGGGGTGTGAGGTCTCTGGCTGGGGAGGCAGGCTCGGGTGGGTCTGGGATTTAGGAGACAGGCTCTGGGGTGCAGGAAAGGGGCTCAGGACTGGAAGTTGGGGCACAAGAGGGGTACAGACTCTGAGCTGGTAATATGGGTTTGGGGGTGGGGATGCTCAGGTCTTGGTGGGGTGGGGGTTGGGACTCAGGCTTACATGGGCAGATCCCTGTTGGGGATGGCAAGGAGGACCCCCTTTTCCCAGCCATGGCAGCTCTGTACTGGGCATGGCAGCAAGGGACTCCTTCCCATTGTCCCTGGCAGCTTCAGGGCTTGGGAGAGCTCTCTCTCCATGCTGCAGTCCTGAGTCCCTGAGCAGGGCTTAATGGGAAGCTGCCCAGCTGTGCAGCTTAGGGGAAATGTAGGTGTTTTTTTCTGTTTTTCACATGTAATCCACTCCCTTGTCCTCAAAATGACAAAACCCATGGATAGTGGGCAAGGATATAGAGAAGAGTCCCAGAATCTCCAAACTGAGCAGCAGGAACCTGGGCTGCAGGGACTTTCTGTGTGAGAAAACTGCCTTGTTTATGACCCTGCGTAAATTTCACATTCCCCTCTATGGCCTACAACCTGGTCCTTTTTACATGTCTTTATTAGGGGCAATGGTTTAACATGCCAAAGGGCATGGGTTCAGGACCCATGAGATTAGTAACATTTTATTTCCTACAGGCTGTGAGGACCTTAGAAAGTACCCTGTGTGCACTGACTGCTACCAGAAACAAATGATAAATAATTCTCTCTCTGTGATTTCCAGCTTGAATTTGACCACTGTACAAGTCTAACAGCCAGCCTGAGCTAGTATATGAAACTCGTATCGAGTTCTTTCTAATTCATACATCACTCATCAAGAGGAACTGAGATTTTAGGATGGGGTTTAAGTCAGGACAACCTATGGCTTTTGTGGCTTACACTTCCACATCTATATTGGGTCTGCAGGGCTCAAACCTGCTAAACCTTGTTTTTGTCAGCAAACAGTTACGACTCAGAAACTGCTTAAAGGGGCAGATATATTCAGCAACAGGGTGCCATTTTTAGAGTCACTTTTCTGACCATGACCACATATTAATGTCATCCTAAAAAAGTAACAAATGTTGCTCTATGGAGCTCTGGCTTTGATCTTTTCCATCTTCCTGGGTTTTTTAAGAGACACAAGGATCAAGTGGCACATGGACATGCCCTGTCACAACAGGGCAACTCTGTGTGACTCTTTCCATGGAATTTGCCACTCAGTTGACTGTGGCTTTCCCTTTAAAACTGTGGAGAAATTGGCATGAGTAAAAATGAAAGGCTCTCCGTACTGGCTCGCCGGAGAGAAGGTAGGAACAGTAACCCTCCAAGCTTCTCCATCCAGGATTGCAAACATACCCTGCCTCTGACCTGCAGCAGTCCTTGCTATTCTAGCCCTGGATCCCAACCCAAACCAGCTGTGTCCCACAACCCTGACTTGCATCATCCCCTGCTATTCCAATCCACAGTCCCTCCCACACGGAAACCGACAACCTTACCATATTGTTCATTAGATTTTTTTAAGTGAACAATTATCCTTGGGCCAAGGCCAAAAAAAAAAAAAAGCCACTTAGCTGGGGTTTTTAACCTCCTGAGCCAGTCCTCCCAAATGTCAGAAATGTGGCCCCCTAGGTTTTAAAGTGATGGGGGTGGATGACGATGTGTGCTTTTTTAGATTGAGAGTCCCACTCCATGTGTTCAGGAAGTTGTGCCTTCATCCCCGCGCATGGGGCACTCCTGCTTCATCTGTTCTCAGCAGGTCCCTGTCTGTCTCTGTGAATCAAATGGTGGCAAAAGTCCAAAATTCAAATGCCAAGACATTGGGGCAGCATCAGGCAACGGTGATGAGAGCACCTGCTGCCCTACCTAACTACTCAATGCAAGAAGACTGGAGACCACATCTGCACTTCAGACAGAGAGCTGGGGAAAGGCAGGAAGAGTCATTGATAGAAGCCTCTGCTGGGCCCTATCTGGTCTGTTAGGTCCTCACCTGTCAATGCAAGATAGTTCCCTCTTTTCCATTTAGCCAAACTAGCTTTACAAGTCCTAAGTGATGCAGCCCCGAGCTTCTCCTCTGGGAAACTGTCTGAGAGATGGTTCAGGAGTTCCTGAGCCAAGAAGCAAGCAGGAGGACCAAGACTCTGGGTCTCCAAGAGTGAAGCTTCCAAAACAGAAGTCACATGCAAAGAAAGAAGCGATGGAGACCCTGCAGCCGGGGGAGAGGGTCTGGGATAGTGTCAGAAATCCGTGCCTGAGGAGAGAAAGAAAGGCAGCTGGAACTTTGCCTTTGGAAGATGGGCCTGGGAAGACACTGGAGAAGAACTTTCACAGCAGGAAGGGGGAGAACCAGCCCCCATGTGAAGACAGTGAGGAGCCCCTCAACAGTAGGAAACAGCACAGGAGATCTCAGCGCGGAAAGATGGGGAAACACTTCTAACTTTCATGTTCACCATGTGATTCCCTTCCAGGCTTTCCCTGCTGCCTTAGGCACCTTTGGTTCCTCAGCATAAACTGATTTACTTTAACCTTCACTAAATGTAAAGAATTGGAAGAGAAGAGGTTTGTGGTTTCAATTGGGTAGCTGTCAAGCTTTGCTCTCCGTTTGGGATACTCTGCCTGCTCTGGCTTCTGTGAATGTAAAAACTAAACCGTGTCCCTCCAGGGCAAACGAGAAAGCCGTGCTTGTTTGCAAAGGAGGAGTGGAGAGTGGACAAGTGTGTACCTCAGAGTCACTACCCATTGCCCCTGCATTTGAGCCTCTCTTTGCAAATTATCCCTGCGTAGGAACAGCCCCTTGCCAAAGGGGCACTTGTCCCCCGCCTCCTGGCATCTCAGGCTAAGGTAGGCACAACATTGCTGCTCCAGCATCTTCCAGTTGTGATCACAGCACTGTGGTTATTGCAGTTTTAGTATTATCATTGTGTTCAAACAAAGTGCTTGCGGCTGGCCTGTGCAAACCCAGGTCTTCCGACAGAAGCGAAAGTCTGGTGCCGTAACCCACTTCCCTGTCCCACCCACATGGGAACCATTGACACTCACTTAGTTTCTCTCTCTGCTCAAACTCATTTGTACTATCATAAAACATTCCCCAGCAAACTCCGTCTCCCCTCTATGGGGCTGCCTGCCATATGATATGCCCGTTGGTAGGTCTGATTCAGGCAAACATAAGCAGCCTAAGGGCACCACCTAGTGAACAACTCTACAAACACGGGCCCTAAATCCCTAAGCTGGTAGAAATAAAGCAGCAGACTGCAGAACTAAGGGCTGGGTATTATTCAGCAATGAGGGTGGTGTAACAGTCATATTGCTCCTGCCCTTCTCTATCAATCTAACCTTATTAGTTATTTGTATTACAGCAACCTGTAAAGGCCCCATCAGAAATCAAAGATGCCTTGTGCAAAGTGTACCGACACTTGCTCAGAGACAGTCCCTGTCCCCGTGAGTTCACAATCTAAATATCTCAAAGACGGAGCCCTGTGCAGATACAAAATTTGTATCCTCATCCGCAAAAATGGGCCATGGGTACGAATACCTGCAGACATAAGGTGGATATCTGCAAACTTGCAGGGCTCTAGCCATTTGCTCTGTGCCAACTTCATCAGCTGGCAACAGCTAACAGGACAAGTGCCCACTTTTGTCAAGTATGTGGGGGGGGGGGGGGAATGCGCAGGGTCCAGGCAGGGCTCCTGCAAGCAGTGACAGCTTCGTGCATTGGCAGGCAGGGCTCAAATGAGAAGTGACCCCAGCCCTGAGTAGGGCAGCAGGGGGTCAGGTGAGTAGCTTGGGCTAGCCCCAAAGGGAAGGGAAGACGCAGGACAGGCCTGCAACGGCGACCTGTTTTCCCTTTGGGAAGCGTGGTTCCCTTACTCCTGTGGGACATTCACTCAGCACATAACAGGATCATCACTGAGAATGTTACCTGGAACCTGTCCTGCAACCTCCACTGCAGCTGCACATGGGAGCTGATCTGAACAAAAAAGACACTCCGAAGCAAGAAGTCCCTTCAATGGAGCTGTCCCCTTCGACCTGGCCCACTTGAAGAGCTCCATGGCTGCCCTGGTATCTTCCGCAGCAGACTCTGCCAGCCTGTAAAACAAGAGAAGGGCCCCGAGAGTGAGGTAGTGCAAGCAAAACCAGTCTGGAAAGCTCAGGGGAGCTAGATGGACATTCTAGGCTTTGCTGAGACAACATGGCTGACAATGAGGCCCCCTCAGCTGTGCATGGCTCTGGGGAATGGATCACTATGGCATCCAGGGCACATACACAATACCAGAGCAGTATTATACTGCATGGGAATTACACACATGTATCAAGGGAGAGTAAACCTCATGGTATCCGGTCGTTCCCCGAGGAGCAAAAAAATCCTGATACTCAGGACGAGGAGGGTGCTTACTCTGATCATGAGATGGGGTAAAGGAAAGGAATCTTAGATACATAGGCACAGGAACTAGGGATGCAGTCCTCTGGGGGGGGAGGGGGCTCTGCTTCGGCCCTGCATGTTGGAGGCTCTGCTGCCAGCCCCCAGTCCCAACTACTGGCCCCACATGCCAGGGCTTTGTTCCTAGCCTCAGCTGGGGGGAGAATGGGGTGAAGGCAGGTGTCAGCACCCCCATTCTTAAAAACATTCCCACACCACTGCTTAGATGCTGCAACATTCCCCCCAGAAACCCTGCACACCCCAGCAAAAGCAACAGCCAGGAGTGATTTTACTAAAGGAAAATACAGGGAGGGTGGCGGTAACAGCCAGGAAGTCTCACAGTAGGGATTTGTGTGCCCTTTAGCATGCAGAGTGTGGCCTTCTCGCCCGCTGCTCCCTGGCCCTCCCCTCTGCTCACCCTGGAGCTATCCGTGCCACACTCCTCTTTTCCATGCTGGTTTCCAGGGAGGTGAATGCTGACTGCGCTGTCTCGTTTTTATAATAATACCGTTCCAGGCAGAACCGTTTCCAGTCAGAGATGCCTGGAGGGAAGGTGCCAGGCTGGGATTGCAGAACGGGATTGGCTCTCTGCAAGCTCACATCAGTGCTCAGCACTCCAGAGTCTCCGCCACAATCTGGAGTGAGCACGGAGATGAGCTCCATGAAGAGCAAGCGAGTCCCATGATGACTCCTCAGTGAGGCCAGTGACACTGCTTTGCTGTGTTTACAACAGTGACAGCGGGTGCAGCATTGGCCGTTGTTCTTGCCAAGAGCAGAAATCTCGATGGGGCAGGGTATGATTCCCTCCAGCTGTCCCCACGCTAGCTTGATGTGACAGGAGACACTTGCCTAAAGGTTGTGACTCCTGGGCCAAACTCCAGGGCCCAGCCCAGAGACACATGACTCCATGGAGCTCCTCCCCAATATTTAAAGCTCTTCTTTAGTCTAGTGCCACCAAAACATGAACAAGAATCAACACATCAGGCCCTACACCGTGCACCTCTTCCACTCCCTAGCTACCGCCAGGAAGCTCTGCTAAGTGGCTGCCATACCCCACAGCTGTTTTCACAGTGACAGCAGGGCTGGGTGGGGTGTCCCGCAGTCTCGGGCAGCAGGGTGGCTGTTGCAGAGGCAGGGGACGCAGTCTCCCTTTGGTGATGGGAGAAGGGAGGGTGAGGTGGGCTACAGCAATGATTTTCAACAAGGGTCCCTGGACCCCTTAGGATGCTGTGAGCAGGTTTTAGGGGGTCTGCCAAGCAAGGCTGGCATTAGACTTGCTGTGGCGTAGGGCAGAAAGCTGAAGTCCCACCACATAGGGCAGAAGCCCAGGGCCCCAAGCCTCACCGCCCGGGGCTGAAACATGAACAACGTAGCTTAACAGGGGCCCTTGTGGGGTGAGACTCTGGGCAATTGTTCTGCTTACTACCCCCAATGCTGGCCCTGGCTTGTACGTGCAGAAAAACAGTCGTGGCACAGGTGGGCTGCAGAGTTATTAACAGCATGGTGAGGGAAATGCAGAAAGGACAAAGGCTGAGAACCCCTGGGCTACAGGCCTCCCACTCTGTACAGCATCAGCTTGGCCCTGCCCCGCTCCTGAGCTGTATCCAACATGGGCCCCACCAAACACAGGAAGGAAGTTCCCTTTGCAGCGCTCAGGGGGCCAAACACAGCAATGAACAGAGCCAGAAACAATGCTCAGAAACTGTGGCTGGCTGCCTCCACACTGAGCCAATTTCTGCCTGGGACAGGCCAGGGCTGGGGATGGTGGGGTGTTTTGGAGGCGGCCTGTCTCTCCCCTTCCTGGGTAGCCATTGGTTTGCATTAGTTTTACATAAGTTGCATTCCCAAGCCTCTGCACAAGGAAAAGGGCTAGAGCTGGTCTGTTGCCTGCCCCAGCTCATCAGTGCTGTTATTTCTCATGAAGAGCATCCCACACAGTCACTGACAGGGGCATGGGACAGGAGTGCCAAGCAACAAAACAGTGGCCATGCCCTGCAGTGACACCCCAGAGCCTTGCGGGATGTTCTGATATTGGGTCCAGCTCCCGCTTACCCCCGGCTTGATTCCAAATCCTCCAGGGCTATGTCTCAGGCATTCCATGAGCTACTAAGGGCCTGGGAGCTCTCTCTTTCTCTGGGCATTTTCTGCCATCCTGGCAGCCTCTGGGCCTGGGTCTCATCTGTCAGGCTGTGTGCATGTGTTCTGGTCAAGAGGAGAGCAGGTCTGTGGCTTGGCGAGGAGCTTTTCTCCCAGCGTTGCAGCAGGATAGTTTCACACCAGCCCTCCCCTGTGTGCACAGTCATCCCTCCTGTGCAGATGATATTCCTCTCTGGGCACAAAGAGGCTGAAAGGGGGACCTGGAGTGAGCAGGTAGGACACCTCAGTGGTGCTGCCTCCATTATCTGTATCTGCGAAGTCCCAAGCTCTCCCAGCTCCCATGGACTTCAGTGCCTGACATCTGAGGGAAAAGAGGGCACTCGTTGCTTCCCAGGATCGGGCAGTTTCTGAGAGGATCTTGCCATTTTCTCTTATCTGCAGACAGTCACGATGTTGAAGTGGCTTGTTTTCATTAGGGAAAGGCTGTTGCTAGGCCACACCAGTCCCTCTCATTGGTGAAAACGATTCCTTGCAACCAATCAGTGGATCTTTGCAGGAGTTCACCCACACCAGCAGCTGAAGTGCTAAGCGTCTGGCAGATGTGTCTATTCATTTTTAGCTTACACCTATTGCTCCTGCTGGACAAACAGGTTATTAAGACTCCTCTGATTTTATTTTTTCACTGACAGTAGGTTTTCTGCCTTCAAATTTACAATCCCAACAGAAACAATAAGGCAGCCATTCATGTGGTAAAGGCATAGGGCTGAGACACAGCACATCTGGGTTCTAGTGTGGACACTGACACAGACCCTCTGTATGACCATGGCCATGCCACTTAATCTGTGCCTCTGTTTCCCATCTATAAAGTGGAATAACAATCCTTTCTTCCTCAGTCTTGTCTATTTAAACAGTAAACTCTGAAGGGAAGGTCCTTCACTATGTATTTGTACAGTGCCTAGCACAATGGAACCTGTAGGCCGGGCCTACTGTAATCAAAATAGGTGGCTCTCATTTCCAGTCTCGGGAATCTGGGGTTACTGCACTTTGAGGCTTTCTTCGTCCAGCCTTTTAAAGCTAAAGCTGTGACCAGGAAAAGCATACTGGGCATCACGAAACACTCCAGATCCTCCCCTCATTATGCCCTGCTGGAGGCTCCATACAAATAGATCCCTAACAGCTCCTCAACAGCGAGACTTTATTTAGGTGCCTAAGAAATCCACAGCCCCAGCACTTTCATCAGAGAACCAGAAGAGCCAGGGAATCAGAGAGAACAGGTCACTGATGACAGATCCGGTGAGATGGGTTTCCCAGCTCTGAGTCATCACTTGTCTCCCTCAGCGGCTGCTACTCATGTTTTAAACCCTAAGAAAGACCTAGACACCTTGCAAAATGCAGAGACCTTGTCCCTGCCCCAGAAAGGGTACAATGAGATCTGCGTAATAAGCAAAGGAGGCAAACAGATGAAGGAGGTAAAAGGGAAAGGAAGCACAAGGGGAATAATAAAATCATGTAATTACTCAGCAAGGCGTCTAATCCCACAGTGAGCTCTGCACAGACAAACCCCTGCACCAACATGCACCCTCACTGGCTCTAAGAATGAACAATTCCATGGACACATGAGCGTGCAGGAGGGTAATAATGGGACACGGGAGTGGGGCTCATTGCAGGAGTGAGGACAGAGGCACATGCATATCTTGATGGCTCTATTAACTTCCCCCACATCCAAGTTTCTGTGGGAGAGGAAAGGCTGCCAGAAATGTACATAAGGTCAGGGGGACAATCCATTATCGGATTCAAATTGCAAGGTGCCCCTCTATGAAAAACGGCTTTTAATGGAATTAAAGGGGAAAAAGCTTAATAAGAAAGATGTGAATGCAGAGCTCAGCTGGAATTGTCACGTGTTGTTCTGGGAAAGGCTGTTGCTAGACAGAAGTAAATATCTGTGTGTCACCTCACCTTCTCTCATTGGTTAAAATCCACTTCAGTGACAAGCTTGCTAGTTACCTGCTATTGCACATGACTGAAAAGCTAATTTGACAATTTTTTTTATAAAGCCTTGAGTTCACATTGGTAGGATTTCTGGGCTCTTATTAGTCTTTATTCAGGATATTTGGATGAAAACCGCTTATTTGCAAATTCTAAAAGTGACATGAAATTTACATAATGGATATCTGTCCAGACATTCATTACCTGTCATCCTCTTGCTTAAAAGTATTCAGTCATCCAGTAAGGAAGCAGAAACACCACCATGTGATTTAGGTGATCGAACAAAGGAGATAAACAGGTATTCCCCCCAAAAAAGCGATTCACTGAAACATAGGTGAATATTCACGAACATTCTGAGAACTCCAGATTAGCTCTTGAATGAGTCACTAAGCAGCAAAGAGGCTACAGTTATAATGTAGCCAGATCCTAGAAAATACTGCAGCCTGCCTTCTACTCCGTCCAACCCTACCCTTTCACCAACTACAGCAGGATCAGAGTAAGCGTGTTAGCTCTTGAGTGATTTGCCTCCTTTAACTGGATGCTTTCATTGAGCAGCTTTTCACAAAGGACCAGGATGGCTTCCTTCAAGGAGTTCCCCACTCTACTTTCCTCTCTCAGCAGCATCACTGCGTATATCATAGACTCAATAGTGCCACATGTTTTCTTTCAGTGCTTCAAAGTCATGATGTAAATCATGGCCAGCCCACCAGCTAAAATCTGGAGAAGGTGGAAGAGAAGCAAATTTCACACCATGAAAAGGTCCCAGAGGCCAAAAGAAGCATCAGACAGTTGGGCCTTATCTGTATTTTTCTGAAATGGCAGGGGAGTGCTCAGAACTAGGGCTTTGAGCTTGTTAGAGACTAGGGTAGGAGCAGCAGGCATCTATCTCTAAAAGACTTGTGCTTGCTGAAAGTGTCTGACATTTTCTGTTTGCCTCACATAGAAAAACATGCATTTAAGTGGTATTTTCAGAAGCACTTATCACCCACAATTGGATCCAGATTGTCAAAAAGGGCTCAGCTCTCAGCAGTGCTGAATGAGTGAAAACCAAGGCCCAATTGTGGAAGCTGAGCCATTTTGAAAATCTGTCCCATCCAATATTCAAGACATATCACAATTGCAAGTCTGAACATCACCTACGCGGAGGCATTTTAATGTGCAGCACTTTACAAATGTTCTTTCAATTCCATTTCTTTAGCGTGTGGTATTTTATCATTATTTCTGCATTACTTATTTTGCTTAATGTTTTCCCTTTCTTGTCTGTATCTTATTTAAATGCAGCATCTGCTGGAGGGTCTATAAACACCGTATCCTTAAGATTTTGCTTGCAGCTTCCTCTGTTCTCACACACTTTTCTCCCTGTAGCCAAACAATTTCCATGACCAGTGTGTGGGTCTAGAGCAGTGGTTTTCAACCTGAGCTCTGCATCTAAGATTTCCAAAGGGGTCTGCAATTCCTTTCAAATTTTTTTAGAAATCCACAAGACTTCCAGGTCAATCAACATTAGGGCTCATCTCTTTGCTCTATTTGTACAGTGCCTAGCACAATGGGGTACTCAACCATGACTAGGGCTCCCAGGAGCTACTATCATACACATTTTATAATCATCATCATCATCATCATCCACATAGGCTAAAGGATAACCAATCAAATCACAGGTTTCGCTCTGGAAAGGAGGCTCAATAGTTTTGATAAAAATACCTCATGCACATTAAATATTGAAAAATCAAAATCTTTCCATGCAATACAATGGGGGGAACTTTAGTGATGGAAAGTACCACTTGATGGCAGTTTGGTAGCTCCCCAACAGTGAGTCTGGAGGTGTATGACTTGCAGCCTCCGTTCCAGGATGGGCCAAGACTGGAATGGAGGGAGAGGACTGGTAATTGAGGAAGGCTCTAGGCTTCTCCAGAGCATTATCAGCCCCTTATCTGCAAAGACAGTGCATTCACTTCCCTACTATGAGCATTTTCATTTGCATGCTCCCTCTTCAGTTGCTCCATTTATCTATGTTTTAATCTCTTTTGGACCAGGATCCCATTTTAATGGAACTAATGGAAACATGAGGCATGCTTGCTGGCAGCTTTGGCAGTGACCTTAGGCAGGTAATTAACCCACAAGTCATTGCAACCAGGATTATTCTCTCATTAGCTTTTCTACAGTAGTGACAAAGGAGTGTGTGGCCGCCAACATCACATCCCATGGAGATTGTTACTGTACAAAGTGGATAAACGTGTCCACAAACTGGTTGGTCAGCTTCACCATCCTCCCTCCCAACCTGGGCCAAACCTTTAGTATATTTCAACTAGAAATGTATCTCTGGTGTGTGCTCAGTGGCGCATTGATACATGCGCCAGAGGATGAATCTAGAGCCATGTGAGTTCAGGGGCAGAACTCGGACAGGAATGCCATTCTCTGTCCAACAAAAGGCCAGGGCTACGTCTGCACTGGCAGCTTCTTGCGCAAGAACTCTTTCAGAAGACAGCATCTACACTGGCATGTGCTTTTGCGCAAGAGATGTGCTTTTGCGCAAGAGCATCCATGCCACTGTAGACGCTCTATTGCACAAGAAAGCTCTGATGGCCATTTTAACCATAGGGCTTTCTTGCGCAAGAAATTCATGTTGCCTGTCTACACTGGCCTCTTGCGCAAGAACAGTTGTGCAAGAGGGCTTATTCCTAAGCAGGAGTGTCATAGTTCTTGCACAAGAAGCCCTGATTTTATACAGTAGAACGTCAGCTTACTTGTGCAAGAACACACGGCCAGTGTAGACAGGCAGCAAGTTTTTGCGCAAGAGCAGCCGCTTTGGCGCAAGATTGCGCCAGTGTAGACACAGCAGTGTTTCATTTGGACATGGCTGGATTGTGATTCCTCTTACCTGTTCCTGGGCAACTGTGAGAGGTGTAGCCCCTTCCATATCCGACAGGTGAACTCTGCTCACAGAGGTCCTCAAAGCTGTTATAATGCCTTCTGATCAGATGAATGGGTTATAGACCACGTTGCCATAGTAATCTAGGATGCTGCAATGGGCCAATCAGTGTTCAGCTCCAAATAATGCCACACACCCCCATCTTGCAGTCCAGAGCCATGACGTCAGAAGGCTCCACCATCTTCCGCCTGGTTTAAAGATTACACAAAACAGCATGCGCAGTAAATCGAAGCAGACTGGGTGTGGATGTGTGTGTGTTACAGCGAGGGTGAACACGCTTCCATTCCTTAGAAAACATACCAGGCATGGCGAGAGCTCTATGTAAAAACAAAGCAATGGCTCCATATCCCTCCAGAATCACCTGCAGCACAAATCATCATTTCATACTGCCAGAAAGATGCCCTCTCCCCCCCAGGCTGGAAATACCAGCGTTTTTCAGACAAGACATTGCCTGCTATATGATGGTTTTTCTGCAGCAGGGTAACTGTCTGAGGAAGAATCTTTTTCTATAAGGAACATTAGAGCCCCCCTCCACAACATAGTTGTAGCACATTCCCTGACCCCCTGTAGGAGATCCTTAACAATTCATTTATATCAGTGGTCCCCAAACAGCGAGGCATTTCCCTCGAGGGAGTCCAGAGGAACATCTGGGGGCACATGGCAGGGCCCAGGCCAGCACCCACAAGGGGCAGGAAGGGAGTGACACCCAGCCCCACTCCACCCACAGCCACAGCTCTCCTTTGCTCAGAATCCAGCTCCAACCCCAGCTCCACTTTGTCCCCTGTTCTGCCCCCAGGCCAGCTCCACCACTACCCCAGCACCTGCCCCATCCTAAGGTCAGCCCCCAACACAGCCTTCAGCCCCAGTTCCTCTGCTGAGCCAACTGGGTTCATTCCTCCTCCTCCCCATTACTGCAGGCTCCAGTGCTGGCTAGGGGGGGGAGCAGCAGGAAAAGTTTGGGCACCACTGATTTAAATTGATATTCACAGTATTCATGAGACCAGGTGGGTGAGATATCTGAAGGAGAACTGGGCACAGCTTGAACAGGTGGCTGAACAGGTGGCTGAGGGCTGGAGTCCCACCCACCCTGGGAACAGCCACATCCAGATTCCCAAGGGATGGAGCTGGCACCCTTGGTACATAGGAAGGATAAGGGGGACCCTGAAAGTAGGGAGGTTGGGGGACTCCTCCATTGGCGCCTCTCTGTTTCTGCCAGACGTTGGTCCAATAACAGATATTCTCCCATGCGCCTTGTCTCTCTAATGTCCCAGAACCAGCATGGCGACACTGCCACTGCCCACGCACTGGTCACTATAACTGCATCTGCCCATTCGGGCAGAGACCCCTTTACAGAGGGCCCTTGGCAGTGGAGGGTGTAGTTTGAGTGTGGGAAAGAATGGTGCAGCTTGCTGCCCTAGGGAGTGGGGGACTTTGGCATGGTGGGTATGCTGCAGGGTTTTGGAGAAAAAGAGGCTGCCCGGTGCCACCGCCTGTCTGGCAGGCCTCGCTCCCACCAAGGGGTTGCTCATTCTGCTGGTTGGCAGGAGGATCCCTGGGTGGTGACAGATCCTGCCCCAGCGGAGTGCCAGATCCTAGGACTGGAGAGGCATGGCCCAGCAAGCTCTGCCATGGGAGGAGCCTCTTTGCTAGCAGTTAGCAGAGCTAACCTCAGGTCACATGCAGGGTTCAGCCTTCCTGGCTGGCTATGCAGAATCACCCTTCAGTCACGATTTACTAAATGCTGCAACCAGCTGTAGAGCCCAGATTGACCCACCATGGACCGGGAACAAACTAAGCACCCTCTGAATGGCCACCAAGAGGACAGTTAAGCATGAGTTTCATTTAAAGCCTGATTTTCATAATCCAACCCTTGAAACTAACACACATTGCCCACTCCCCCACTATAACCCACTGTGACACACCCCTCCACCGCTTTCTCTTAGGTACAGACCTTTAACAGCCTCCTTCCCGCCCGCAGGAGTTGTGTTATAGTAGCTGCTAGGAGACCTGGCCATGAGGGCCCATTGCGCGTGGCTCTGTCCAGACACAACAAAACGTAATGCTACTTGACCTTGTGTCCCCCTGAAAAATGGCCCTGCTGCTCCTGGAGTTGAGCAAAGCGTCCCACAGCCTCTCGGCGCAGCTGGAGGTCCAGGGCACAGCTTAGTTCTAACCAAAGCTTCTCCTTAAAGAGTTAAATATACACAGTCCAGATAGGAACAAATGCAAAAAAAGGCCCCACCTGGCCATCTAAGTCTCTGTGAGAGCCTGTGGAGCCACAGTCTCCCAGGAAACAGAGGTTTCAATCAGCTGAAGTAGACACACTTGTTTCCTTCCCACTCTAATACTTCACTGCAGTGCAACAGACACTGATTGCTTGGGGATTTTTTACTAGTGTAAGGATTGTACAAGTTAGATGGGAACTGCCTGTTAGCTGAGCTTATACCCAACCAGGGCAGGATTATTTGCCACAGGCAGCTCCCCCAGGTGGTGTTCAGTCCAGACCGCAACCTTGAGAATGCAATAGACCAGATTGTTTACTGAGCTTTGTACAGAGGGAGATGGGTTGCCCGCCCAAGGAATTTATAATCTAGCCTAGGACAGACCTTATCTATGCTACAAAATAGAACTGTTACTGATCATGCAGCATTGCCAGCTCCTTCAATATTTGGTACTTAAAACTCCAGTTCCTGGAAATGGAGGGGAGAGTATGTGAAAAATCTCAGCTTTCACTAGAAAAACATTACAGGCCTTCATGGTTGTGAAGAAAGGCTTGAAAACTAGACCTAAGCACCCTGTGGTGGCTCAAAACCTGAAGGCAAACAAAAATAGCCCCCCAATGTATTATTAAAAAAAAAATCAGAGACAAATTTTAAGCTAATCCAATGATTTGGAGGCTGATGGCCAATTCATGGGTTTTGAATTTTGGGGTTTGGCAGGACTACTGATGAACTAATACGCTCAAGCTCCAACCAACAGAGGCTAGTTATCTCAAGGTGAAGCAAGTGATACTAGCCCCTTTTATCTGTGTGCTGCACCTCTGCACCGAGGAAAGCACAGCTGCAAGCCATGGGGTGATGAACAGGACTCTTAAATCTTCTCCCAATTGAAATTGTGTTATCTGTTGGCACATAAATTAGGGACACTGCAATTTCCCAGAGAATCTCTCTCTTCCAGTCCTGGTCTAATGATGCCCAGGTGGGGAGGGAGCCAAAAGCAAGTTGCTAGGGAGACCATGTGCTTTCCAAGGTGTGAGCTGGCTACCTGCCTGCACTCTCAGCAACTACCCTCTGCCTGCAATCTCTCTGTCTCACCCACACAGTGACCTTGTGATCTGCATAAGCAAACACTTTGGTTGAGATCCTGGAGCTAGTGAAGTTCATGGCAAGACTCCCACTGACTTCAAGGGGACCAGGATTTCATAGGTAGTCACTTTTGTCAGAAGACTGGGCTTTTCTCTGTGTTACTCACACAATAATGCAATTTCCAATAAGCCTACTTTGCTCTCTGCAGCTGTTGTACCACCCCCACCCTCCCTCATTGTGCGTTTGCACTTTCCCTGCTTGGAGGAAACAGGCTGTAATTAGCATCTGGGAGGTGAAATCAGGACGATTCATGACAAATCTCCACTGCACCTCTTGGAAAAGAATGCAAACGTAGGTGTTGAGGAAATGACTGAGTTTGAAACTAGTTGCATCTCTCCCGCATACACCTGGGTGAGAATATGGCCCCGTTTAGTGTCTCAGCAGGATGTCCTGGTGGTTTAAGCCCCTACAGCCTCAGAGCCCCCAAACTAAACTTCCATATAGCATCAAAGCCAGACACCTACTCAGTTTATTAACTTTGGGAAGAGTGGTTACCTTAGCATGGCAAAAACATTGAAACAGAACTTTTGGGGTAATTTTAAAAGAAAACCGCAGTAGAGTATTTACCCTTTTCCATGCCCATGGTGCAATGTAAAACAGGGCTAAAACACTGCTGTTTTAAAGCATCCTAGATTTTTTTAAATGAAGTAATCAAGGAAGCAGTACCAACTCGATGCAGGTGATTTGTACTGAGACAAAAAACGAGTTATGTGGCATCTTAAAGACTAAGGTTCTACAGGACTCCTGGTTGTTTCTGATGAAACAGACTAACACGGCTGCATCTCTGAAATGTGTGCTGAGACAGAACCACAGGAACTGCAGCCAGAGCTAAAATAGATAACAGACCTTCACAGCTCCTTTTAGACAAATTCTGTAACATTTTCAAAGTGTTTCTGAGTCTCTAGGCTCCCTCTGAATCTTCAGTAGCCAGAGAAGGAAAGTTGGGGGTCTGTGCAAGGCACATGTCACTGCAGCTCTGATCCTTCTGTCTTGAGAGTGGTATTGTAGGGATTTTTAAGGCATCTAACACCTGTGCCAGGTGAACTACTCCATGATGTGTCTGAAAGTAGCTCTTTTCCCTGAGGCTGAGTTTGGTAATTCATTCTAGTTTGCCATGTTACCGAAGATTTCAATTTGTGAATAACCGATAGTGAATAATCATATAGCTGCAGGAAATCACCTGTTAGTGATAGGTCACCACTGTTAGTGATGGGTCATATGAGGGTGTTTGCCCTCCCTGATTGGGCTGTTAGTAAGGAGCAAGCACTTCTCCCTTCAACAATGAATTCTTGTATTGACACACAATTTGGTTGATGTGCAAATACAGCTATTTGCACAAAAAGGAGCCATTTCCCTCCCTGTTTACATGAACCAAAAAAACCCAAACTGTTTACCCCAAATGCCTGTGCTAAGTGCACACAATCCCCACCCCACCATAACCTGTCAGTCCACACCATTATTCAAGGATATTCACAAAACAGGATTTGTGAATATCAGAATATGTAGTCCCCTCTTCTCATAGTGGAATCATTTTGATAGTGTCCCCTAGAACTGGTTCCCAATTCATATAAATGGAGATCTGGAAATATTTACAGGTATTTATAGCTGAAGCACTGTGCTGCCTGGTTCACCTTCTATATTCTGATTAAGTTCATTTTTCTGCACTCATCTAACACAGTCATCAAAATGACTAGTTTTCCTTTAAGCAAAGCATTTTTCTGGTAGCTGGGAAGGGCGGGTGAAGAGGCAGCTTCAGCACACCAACCATAGTGTATTTTAAATAAAATTATCCTACCCAACGCATGTATGACTCACATAATGATTAGCTTTGTGGAAAATAAGGCTGAGCAAGCCTCCTGCCCCTTGCAAAGCTCACCTTGTTCTTACGACATGTGATCAAGGCAGCTTGCTTTATGAGCATCACAATTCTGATCAAGCACTCCTTCTCTTTAAAGCATAGGCATAATCTGTGTGAGCTAGCTCCCTTCTGCCACGCTACGGTGTGGGAAATGCTTCCTCCCAGAATACCTGTGGAGTCTCTTAGAAAAACCTTTAATAGGGTTTTCCTGTTCTTCAAGTAGAACAGCTGAAAATGCTTAGCACACCATGGGCCTTCTCATCTTCAGAACATGCAATAAGCCTGAAAGAAGAGGCCACCATACATTGTACAGCAGAAATATCCCAGCCTTTGCACTCATACTCCAGGGCTACGTCTACACTGCAGGCTTTTTGCACAAGAACAGCTGTTCTTGTGCAAAAACTTGCCAGGTGTCTACACTGCACGCATGTTCTTGTGCAAGTAAATTTACAGTACAGCATTGGAAAACAGGGCTTCTTCCGGAAGAGTTATTCCTCTCTGCACGAGGAATAAGCCCTCTTGTGCAAGAGCTCTTCCACAAGAAGGCAGTGTAGACAGGCAACGTGAATTTCTTGCGGAAGAAAGCCCTATGGCTAAAATGGCCATCAGAGCTTTCTTGCACAAGAGAGCATCCACACTGCCATGGACACTCTTGCGCAAAATCACATGGCAGTGTGGATGCGCTCTTGTGGAAGACCTTTTCCACAAGAATTCTTGCGCAAGAAGCCTGCAGTGTAGACATAGCCTTGGGGTAGTGGGTTTTCCAATAGCTTATGGGGGTATGTCACACAGCACCAGGGAGTAGAAAACCATAGTAAATAGAGGAAAGTGGGATTGTAAAGCCCAGGCACTGGCAGATGTAGGTTCTGAAATGAAATTGATTCATTTGTTCTTACCTGATGATTTCAAGGTGCCAGTGTTCCTTTAACTGGAAACACCAGGCTTTAGATGTCACCTTCTTTAACTAACAGGCGTCACCACTGCTGCTTCTCAGCAATTGAAGAGTACTAGATATAGGGCAACCTTCCTCTATTGCAGCCCAATCAGAAGATCCTTCAACAGCTGATACTACTGCTTGCTGTCTCTCTCCCCCTTATCTCAGTAAGAGAAACATGCCAGAAACAAATAGGGTGGCATCTTTTATGGCTAAGACCAAGAAACTGGTAGGCAAGGGGCACCTCTTCCAAGGAAGCTTTAGAAAACAGAACAACACTGATTTGGTGTGTTCTTATCTTCTAAAGGCTGGGGGGGTGGGGGAGGAAATCCACTGTAAAGCTGTCTGGAGACAGGATCAGGTTCTAGATGTTTGGGATGGCACCCCGCCCCCAAGGAGCATTCAGAACAGAAGAGCTCAGAGGCAGGGAATTCTCTCCCCAGTGGCCCACCTTTGAACAGCATTTTAAATTAAGGTTGCTATTTATTTGGTCCCTCCATAGAAAGTGACTTGTTTGAAGAGGCCTGTTTGCAGTCTGTTTTTACTTTCTGTACACACCCAGCAGTGCCTGGATTGCTGTCTGTCAAGTGCTCTGAAATCTCAGGCCTTACCATAGCAGAATATCATACCCCGACCCCCTAAGCACCAAGAGACCACGAAGGGCCAATCAAGACACAGAGACTTGCACCAGTAAATTTCAATGACAAATATATTATATAAATATTTCATTTTAAACCTCTAGCATCCAACTATGCACTAGACACTTTTCCTAGAAATACATAGCTTAGAACTACATTTTCTTGTTCACCTCAACCCTGGTGCCCAGGCAGGGAGCCCCTCATTCATGAGGCTAGGAAGTTGGGTTTTGAACTTCCTTCAGTTTTATTGTTTCAGTGGGACCATGTTAAACCACCAAGGTGCAAACTGGATGAGGAAAACCTCATGCCGTCTCTTAGTCTGTGAGACTCCACGTTCAGGAAGACTATAATAGCCGAGTACATTCACTGGGAACATCTTCAAAGCCAAGGCTTTTTTGCTACTAGTCAGTGTAGACTGTGGGGAAGAGTAGGCATTGGCAGGAAGACCCCCACTGCTGGACCATCTGCCTTCTCCCTGGTCTGTCCCTACAGAGAGCATATAGAGGCACACTTCTCCTCACACACAGCATCACTGAGCAGAAAACAGGGGGATTCTAAGCAAGGTGGCTGGGTTCCACCCTATATAGTCAAACTACCCCAGAAGGAGACAAAACTAGTAACACAAGGACAAAGGAAGCCATCACCACAGAGCA
This sequence comes from Pelochelys cantorii, assembly GCA_032595735.1. Classification (NCBI taxonomy): domain Eukaryota; kingdom Metazoa; phylum Chordata; order Testudines; family Trionychidae; genus Pelochelys; species Pelochelys cantorii. Next base: position 31,114,874 of record CM064338.1, read on the forward strand.
ATGTCCCACAATTGAATGGATAGAAGTAGGCAACATCTATGGCCATCCTTGTACCCCTTCCTCCTCCCACAAATTTGACCTCCCTCCCCAGATAATTAGATTTTGTGGGGGAAGAGAACAAAAGTCAAGTTCCCTTAGCACAGAACAGTCTCAATACCATGATTGTCACTGGCCAAACAGCTGTGTCAGGAATCGGCCTTAGGATACTGGCAATGGCTCAGTAAGATACTGTCCACTGCTCAGCTCTGGCTAACTTCTGTGGGCAAGTTTCATCTGTGAACAGTGACAAGGCATCAGGCCGAGCAGTTCCAAGATCATTGCACTTGGTGATAGTTACTCAGCCTTGTGCAGAGCACAACCACCTGAGGCTGGCTAGAATGGAAGTTAATGCATTGCCTGGAATTTTCTGGTGGCTAATTCAGAGTCCCCACCAAGGAGGGTCTAGTTCTAGCTTTGCCAGAGAAGCACATAGCCTTTTAAACTGTACACCTGATTGCTAGCACAGACATCAGATTGGAAGCATTTCCTGCTCCTTTGAGCCTTTCACTCAACCCAGGAAGCAGTGATGCAGGCCCAAAGCTCAGCAGTACACATACAGAGGTCATACCACTTAAATATAGGCACATGAAGGAAGGTTGGGGCAGAGCGGAGTGTATGTCACATTTCTATACAGTGACAGGCCTTAGCCTTTGATAGCCACCTGGGCAGGTTCTACCCCACTGCATCATTTCAAAGTGCAGTTGCCCATTAACTCAGAACCAAAGGGCTGAGCAGGGAGGGTCAGCCCTGACCTGCACAGTCCTAGCTCTGCATGATATACATACACTGTGAGGCGTGGAATCTTCCCCTCCTTTCCCCCCCGGGAAACATGGAGCTTTTCCCATCTCTGGGAGGACATAAGGAGAGCTGCCTTCTCCCAGCTCTACATCTATTAGATGCCCACTGGCCAAGAAAGATTCCAAACACAGACCACAGTGGCAACACCCAGAGACTTCGGTAGAGCTCCACTGTCTCTATATTTAGAATCCCAGAATTGGGGGGGGGGGGGGGGAAGCAAGCTAAAGGTTGATCTCAGCACATCAGACAGGAACAGATGACACTGCTATCATACATCCATCCTCCTAGAGTGCTGTGGGTCAGAAGGGGCTGCCCAGAGAAATAATCCTGGCATCTGCCCAGGTGGTTTACATCTGATATGATCAACACAGGAGCATATGTGGGGAGGACTGAAAGAAGCCAGGCATGTCAGATTTTAACCCAGGAGCCACAAGCTGTGCAAAAAAGGGCCATGTCTGCTTTTTATCAAGTCAGACTCACTGGGGAGCTGCTTAAAAACCCAGGACCCTGCACCTGATCTGGACTTGGAGCTCAGGGCTCCATTGTTTGCTGCTTTACAGGCACAGGTAGCTCAGTGTAAGTGACAGCAGCCCTGTGCACTAATGGGGACTCAGGTAGTCCATGCCACTGCTTTCGCAGGAGTCTGGGGACCACAAAAACAGTTCAGAGCCATCTTGGTCCCCCCCCGCCCCCGGTCTTGCACTTGGGACAGCCACAAGTTTTACTGCAGTGTAGAAATACAAGTGTCATCTCCGATCACGGAACTGGAAACTCCCACAGCCCAGCAATATCAACTGCATTTTGACCCTGACATTGAGAAACACGTGTAATCACATTTCCTTTGCCATGAGTTCAAGGGCCTTTCGGCAGGGCTCTAATGAGAAACAGCTGCCTGCAACACTCCAGGCAAGCCAACCTGTGGTGGGAATTAGGGAGCATGTAGGGAACCAGGCCCCAGAACCATCTTTAGTCAATAGCACTCCATGCTATTGAAAAGTCTGCACCTGCAGCCCTCCTACCCTTTCCTCTTTCTGCATCTACTAGACAACTGAGATGCCCCACATCATGCTTTGCAGTGTATTCTATCGACAGCCAAGGCACCAACACAGGTTCCTAGCAGCCAACAAAAGGCAGAGTTTTTCACATTCATCTCCTTTTACTTCTCCCTAGTGTTCAAACAGGGGAAGGACATTATAGGGCCTGGGCAGGTGAGAACAGGGTTGGGAGGGTTCATTTCCTTCTCTTACTAACACTTCACGTTAACAAAGCTGGAAGTCCGGTACTTTTCATCCTACATTTGCTTTTTGTCCAGCATGAGTAATCCAATTGCATGGCTCCGTGTCATTTTCAGGATCTCATGCACCACCACCAAGCTGCCATGTTGGGGGAGCCAACAGCTGCTCCGAGTTTAAAAGCTGAAGGAGGAAAACCCCTCGAGGAAAAGTTGGAGCCTGAGAATTTCATTTGCAATCTACATTCAGGTCCTTGGGCCAGTACTGGTCCTCCATGTAATGGTCACTATCTGTGCAGCTGTCTGTAGGAGTGCTAGGGGGACTGGCAGGTAGACTGCTGGCAAGCTCCTGCTCCCACTGGACCTCCACCAGTCTGTAAAGCTCCATGGAAGTCCGAGCATCCTCTACTGACGAGTGTCCCTTCTGGCCAACCTGAGGGCAAAGAGAAAAGGCCGTGCCAGAGTCAATGGTTGGTGAAGGCCCCAGAGACAAGCTCCCAAATGCCCCTTATCCACCAGAGTAATGGCAAATTTTGTTGGACTTCAAACACACCATGGGCTCGATCTCGCAATCAGATCTGCAGGTCAGTCTATTTAAAATGTTTTCTGGGTGCTCCATTGCCACAGTATCTGTACTGTGTATCTGTACTGTACAGAGCCTCCAATGTATTGAAGTCATTGGGAGTTAGATACCTCTGAGGATTTGGGCCTGCACACTTCAACATCTGTAATGGATTTACCCTCCCACCACCACAGAGCAAGGCAGTGCTGTCATCCTCATTTTACAGATGGGGAACAGAGGGACACAAACCAAATTACTTGCACAAGGCCATGAGTGAAGTCTGTGGTACAGCAGGGAATTGAACCCTGGTCTCTCATTGCCCAGCTAACACCCTAACATTAGACCATCCTGCCTCTCACATGCAGACACCAATGTCCACATGGTCTCCCACAGGGCCTACCCTCACAGATTCAATTGCAACCTTAGCCATTTCAGCAGTGAAGGAGTTAAAGACTCCCCAAATTCTGCTTTCCAGGCCCAGAGGGTCCCTTACCTGAATATGTTTGTGGAGTAGCTGCCTGGCCAGGCTCTTGAGAGACACATTGACTTTCACAGGGAATCCTGCCTTCCGGTTCAGCAAAGGGATTCGACTGGTGTCTCGAGTGCGGCTTGTGGGGTGAAAATACTTCAGGACTCGGAAGTCATTGTGGATGGCATGTCCCACCACAATCTTGTCTTTCAAGATCTTCAGGACCTGAAAGTGTCAGAGGTGATTAGTTGGGCATCACAGCAGGATTAACAGGGGGATTTAAGAGTCCTTCCTTGCACTGACTTTGGATTCTCCTGCTCTATCTAACCTCAGAACCAGTCATACCACTCTGAGGTCACAGATCCCAACTGCCCCAACACAGTCATGAAAAATCAGAGCTACAGTTCCCAGAGACACTAAGTTCCAAAGCATTTTCTGGTTTCAGGGCAGGCTGGAAATTTGGTGAAGGGGCAAAAGAGCGGGAGGGAAGGCGCACACATGTACAGAATCTCTCACCTCAAGGCTGATTCATAACAAACCATCTCCAGAGCAAGGATTAGAAACTAGGAATTCCTGGCTTCTAGTCCTATGTTTATGTCTTCAAACTACCATGCTTTTCTAATATCTCCTGGCAGGAGAAGGCAGCAGATGATGGACTCTGGTTGTTTGCATGTCACCTGCTAGTTGGTCTTAGAACAGAAACATCCCATCATCTTGGCAGAGCAGTGCATTGACAACTTCTCACAGAGGGGATGAAATCTAGCCTTTGTTCAGACTGTACATCTATGCACACTACACCCTTTGCTTACCTCTCTCTGTGCAGTCCGGAACGGGATAGCATTCTGCATGTGTTGCTTGGTGATTCCACTCCAGCGAGTCCTGTAGTCCACAATGGGAAGCTCCGGTCGGACATATTTGTCATAGATTACGTCTCCGTTGTAGTTTACCACCGTGCATCGTGCCAGCTCACTCACCTTCCCGCCAGGGCCTGTGCCCACCATCTCACAATCAATGGCTACACACTTCCCGGGTCTCTGCAGTGAGCAGGACAAAGAAGCTCTTCCTGAGTTGGAGCTGCCAGGCAAAGATAACCTGCTTGAGTCTTGGGAAAGTGAAAGGGAGCATTGCTCAGCCGTGCCCCCCGGAGGGACTAGCAGAGCCCGCTTCAACTTTGTGAGCTTTACATGGACTTTCCTCACAGACTGATTGTTCACGAGAGATACAGTCTCACTGGCTGGCTTGTCACATCCACTGGCTTCCTTGTTTAACGAGCCCCCTTTGGATGGTCTGAATGCCATTGGCTCAGTGTCATGTCCCAATTTGGGTCTCAATAGCCCCCTCTGCTCAAGCAGAGCCCTACGCTCCATAAACCGCTGGTGTTTCCGACTCTTCTTTTTATTCTGGCTTTGCAGCAAGTCACGATCTTCCACTTGTGCTCCGTGAGCCAGGTGGGTTTTGGAGCGAGGGCAGCACAGATCCCACCTGGCATTGGAGTACCTGAGAAACCGGCCATCAGCCCCCTTCTGTCCCACCTCACAGGCCTTCGCTGTGCTCACAACACCTGGCATTAAACCCTGGCCACAAGGCATCCTGCCAAAAAAGACCACAGTCAGTGGCTGGTAAAGAGATTGACCTTGCTGGACTTGAGAGGGACTGTTCCATTCCTCACAGATGAATGGAGATAGGGCTGCCAACTTTTTAATTGCACAAAACACCCTTTCCTTGCTCCAAAGGGCTAGCTCCACCCTCCCTCCCTCTATCACTTGCTCTCACCCACCCTCGCTCACTTACTTTCACAGGGCTGAGACAAGACATTTGGGTGCAGGACGTGGGGACTCTGGTGGTGGGTGCAGGCTCTGGGGAGGGCTTAGGGATGAGGGGTTTGGGATGCAGGAGAGGGCTCAAGGCTGGGGCAGGTGTGTGTGCATGCACGCGTATGTGGGTGATATAAAGGCTGTGGGAGGGAGTTTGGGTGCAGAAGTTGCCTCTGGGCAGGGGTTGGGGGTTCTGGGTACCGGCAGCAATTACTGTGGCTCCTAGGAAGCAGACATCAGGTACCCACAACTCCTAGGTTCAAGAAGGCTCCTCATGCTACCCTTATGCCACCCTGCAGTTCCCACTGGTCAATATTCCTCGCCAATGGGCGCTGCGGAGCCAGCACTTGGGATGGGAGGCAGGGACCTAGCAGCCTCTTCCAGGAGCCAAGTGGGTAAGGAGCCTGACTTAGTCCCAGCCCCCGATGCACCCCTGACCAGACTGTTAACAGCAGTGCCAACCAGAGCCACCAGGATCCTTTTCTGACCAGGCAGCCCAAGAAAAAAAAAAGGGGGGGGGGAAGGGGGACACCTGGCACCCCTCAGTGGCAATACTGAAAGACGGGTCTGCCTGGGCTTTACCAGTCTTGTGGAAGGCACAGTCAGTCCCACGAGACAAGGGGGTGAGGGAATGTATTTAAGTGGCTGACAGAGAGAAGCTAGTGAGTGTCACAGAGCTCTGCTGGGAGGTCTCAGGCCTTAGCATGGCTCATATGCCCGAGCTGGTGACTCAGTCAGGCCTGGCCAGAGCCTGCAACAGCAACTCGGGCCTGGGGGCATAGCGGAGTGATACGGCCACAAGAGGGGGGGGGGGGGGGGATGAGCTGGCCCGGCCAGAGCTGACTCTTGCCCCAATCCCACTGGCTGGGCTCCGCGGTGCCAGCTCTCCCCTGGGCAGGGGCCTGGCACGGAAGGACTGACAGGAGCAGCAGGACCGACAGAGAGCGTGTGCAGGAGAAAGGGGCTCCTCTGCCCTACTTGTGACCCCCCCCACCCGGGCCGTGGCCCCCCCGGGCCGGCGCCCCCGCACCTCTTACCCCACGAACCGGCTCCTCACACGTGGCGTTCCCGGAAGCAGCGGCCGCAATGGCCCCCCACATGCCCGGGCAAGTCCTGTCTGCACGCTCCGCCCCCCCCCTCCGCCTATTGGCTCCTGGGGCGGGGCTAGGCTGTGATTTGCATGAAGGGGCGTGATTGGGCTGGTCGCTGCTGGCTGTTTTGCAGCGCGTGGGACCGGTTCCCCGGGCGCCTGTCTCCGGCAGGGCTCCTGTGCTTGGATCGTTGCTTTCGGGACCAGGCAGCCCTTTGGGCCCGGGATCCCCGCGCACCTGTGGGCAAGGCTCCAGCTGCAAGAGGACTGGGGGCCGGGTTATATTGCCTCATGCCCGCTGCAGGGAGCAGGACAGATCGCGGTTGCTCCGGGCTCTGCTGCAGAATTCCCTGCATACAGCAGGCTGGGCTGTTGCCCTTGAGGCAGAGAGGATGGGGGAAGGTACCGCTTTGAGGGCTCTCATTTATCCTCGTGGCATAGGGAAGTTGTGGGGACAGGGTAAATTGTATTACTATTCCTGGAGGTTGGAGCAAGTAACACCCAGGGCCAACTGCTGCTATAGTCTAGACAGGGAGGGCTACCACCCCTAAGGTTAAAAAATCTGGGCCCTCCTGGATGATGGTGGGCCAATAAATCTGTGAATGTGTATGGAGCACCCTCACAAAATTCCCAGGACCGCCATGTCAAAAAAGAGATGACCCTGGGGTAACCTGGACAGGTGGCAATCTTAGTGCTCAGGGCTGCACAAACAGAATAAAATGTGGGGACCCTGGTCTAATGAACTTATCCTTTTGTTGAGTGGGGTATAAACAGGCCCTCTCAGAGGCCCAGAGCAGCCTGGGATACTTCCAGCTTTTGAGGTTCCTAGCTGTAGTAAAAATTTAAAATAACACATGAAAACAAAATAAGTGTTGTCTTCAAGTCATCATTGTCAAGTCCAAGTCGAGTCTCAAGTCACTACAGTTCAAGTCTCAAGTTGAGTCTCGAGTCCCTAAAGTCACTTTCGAGTCAAGTCCCAAGTCGAGTCTCAAGTCTTAATTTAAAAAATGTCAAGTCACTTTTGTACAAGCCATCAATATCAGCATTTTCGGACAATTTTTTCACCAAGTCAATTTAACAAAATTAGCAAGTCTCCAGTTGAGTCTCAAGTCACAAACAATGAACCCAAGTCGAGTCTCAAGTCGAGTCACCTAGGTGACTTAAGTCGGACTCGAGTTCAAGTCGTGGGACTCGAGTCAACAACTCTGCAAAATAAGGCAACCAAAACTTTTTTGGACATAATTTTAATATTTTTTTATTTGACAAATTGTTTTCTAGCCTGAGATAGTGTATCACATTTGATCTGGATGGGCATAAAAACACGTTGCAAACCTTACCAAATGCCAAAAATGTAATCAGTGTCTAAATTTGAGGCCCCCTTTGAACTTGAGGCCCAGGCTAAATGGCCCTCTCCTCCCTGCCCCCACGTTGGCCCAGTGTATAAAATAAAATGTGGCTTTAAACTGGCATCATTCTACTCATGTAACACTACCAGTGTTCCTCTATTTTTTCCCACCCTTGAGTGGAATGAATTTTGCTATGTGCACCAATGTGGAGCTGATGTGCAACACATCATCTTCATGTTGGTTCACATTACAACATTCATGTGGCCAAGGGTAGGGACTAAAGGGTTCTGAATGGGGGAAGGGACTCAGGCCTGGGGCAGAGGGTTGGGTTGCTGGACTGTGAGGGCTCTGGCTGGAGGTGCAGGCTCTGGGGCGGGGCTGGGGATGAGGGGCTCAGGACTGGGCCAGAGGGTTAGGGTACAAGAACTCTGACTGGGGGTGTGGGCAGAGCTATCCAATCCAGAGGATGGTTTGGGACAACCATTCCAGGTCCCACACTTTGGAGGGGGTATGCTTTTGGGGGCCCTGCGGGGCCTAGGGTACTAGAGGAGGACCTTGGGCCAACAGCAAGGGTCAGGCCTTCCCTGCTACTCAGAGGCAGCAGCAGTGACCAGACCCAGGCCATTCTGCTTTCTGGATCCCAGGCACATCACTTGGGGGAGGAGGCTTGAGCTAACAGATGTGATCACCTCCCACACTCACCGGTAGCAGCGGGAAGTGGAGCCACGCAGCTGGGAGCCAGCAGAGCTGCCCCATCTTTTCCCCAGGGAAGGGGTGGGAAGAGGTGGGATGAGAGTGGAGCCAAGGCAGGTGCTTGGGGAAAGAGGTGGAGTGGAGGTGTAGCAGGAGCTGAAAGAGTGGGATATGGTGGATCCTAAGGCAAGGTGGGAGGGAGTGTTCCAGGTCCTGCATTCCCCTAAGGATGGCTTAGGGAGCAGCGGGCTCTGGGGTAGGGTTGGGGAAGAGGTTGGGGTAGAGGTTGGCGTGCAGGTAGGTGAGGGGGGACTCTGGAACCAAGTCGCTCTGGCTGCAGCAGGGGAACTGTGATGGGGTGCGGTCACCCCTTGGGGTGCTTCCCCAGGTGCTGACAAGGCCACTGCCACTCGCCTTCCTGCTCTCTGGGGCTTCTTACCGCTCTGTCTTGCTGGGCCAGCTCCCTGGTCTCCTCCAGCCAAGGCACAGAGCTGAGATCCCTACCCCTTCCCCGCCTCCAAGAAGCAATAGAGACACTGAAACTCTTCAGGTCCAAGGAAAATGCAGTTTTGGGCCCAGCTTCCTGGGATACCATTCCCTACATTGGATCAGAACGCCAAATTAACTATTTAGGTAAAGCCCCTTTAACAATGAAAGGGGTAATGTACACATTGTTTGCTCCCCCGAGTAACAATTACTTACACTGGCTTGATAGTAGAGAAAAGTGATTTTATTAAGTACAAGCAGTAGGACTTAAGTGGTTATAAATGAGAACAGGCAGAGCAAAGTAGATTACAAATTAAAAATAATAGAAAATGCTTAGCAAATTCTAACACTAAAACCTCAGTGCAAACTTATTACAAACTCATTATAAACTCACGCTAAAACTGTTCCTTTTCCAGTTAAACCTTCAAAACCAGGGAAGTCTCCTTTTCCCTGGGGTCTTTGGCTCCCTCCCTTGGGTGTGTCACGCCAGCCAAAAGACCAAGACCTGCTAGTTTCCTATTGTTTTAAAGATTCCCCTTTGAACAGGAATTCTGTTTCTACATTCTACCCTTCCATTACTTAGTCAGCCCCACTAGTTGGGGTGGACATGTGACTTCCTCAGATCAACCACTGCTAAGATGTAGAGAACAAAGGAGATGGTTTACAATTGGTCATCTAGACATGGAGGGTGTGTCTAGACTTGCCGCCTGTCTACACTGGCCGCGAGAATTTGTGCAAGAACACTGACTTTGTAATATACAAAATCAGTGCGTCTTGCGCAAATACTTTGATGCTTTCGCTCAGGCATAAGCCCTCTTGAGCAAGAATACTTGCGCAAGAGGGCCAGTGTAGACAGGAATGTTAATTTCTTGCGCAAGAAAGCCCGATGGCTAAAATGGCCATCGGAACTTTCTTGCGCAAGAGAGCGTCTATACCGGGCACGGATGCTTTTGCGCAAAAGCAAATCTTTTGTGCAAAGGCACATGCCAGTACAGACGCTCTCTTGCGCATAATACTTTTAACGGAAAAACTTTTCCATTAAAAGTATTTGCGCGAAATCATGCCAGTCTAGACGCAGCCGGAGGGTAACAGCCTCGATGGCTTTCATTTGCACATTTAAAACCATAAACCGTTCCATATTCCATACCTCTAACTTCACATAGAAGAGTGATACATACCCTAAAATAAGATAAACAGATCCAGCAGATTTGAGGAACAGATCTGAGGAAGTGGGTCTGACCCACGAAAGCTCATCACCTATTAAACCATCTTGTTAGTATTTAAAGTGTTACATAGTTTTTCCTTTTGTTTTAGCAAGATCAGACTAACACGGCTACCTCAATACTACTATCCAGCAGATTATGACATTAAGATTGATAGGTTACATGAAACAACTTGTCCAAAGCATCTTTGAGTTATTCATATTTGTGTCCAGGAGTCCATTTCATAAAGCATGGTGGGGGTCCATCACAGGGACTCCAGAGCCGGGTTGCCTGGGCTGTAGCAGGGGGACTTGAGGGCTGGTCACCTGGGCTATGGTTGCATTTGGACTGGAGGAGAGGCCCTGGTTCAGGCTGTCCTTTCCCCAGCCATGGCAGGCTGGTGGCTGGGCTAGGGGTGGGTGCCTTGGGTGCCTATGTAGCTCTAAATAGGCAGCTGTACAGTTGCCCTGCTTGCAGAAACTTAGACCACCCCTACACTCTCTCTCTCTCTCTGTCTCTCTCTCACTTGGGCAGGGACTTAAGTGGAACTGAAAAGTGCCTCTCATACTAAAGTACCAGTATAACATACAAGGATTTAATTATAATAGCAGGGAGACTATACTGATATAGCTATATCATTTTAACTACACCAGTACAATTAATACAGAGTAACTAGTCAAGCTTCCTTCTGTAGACAAGCCCACTCCACTCCATTTTTGTTTTTACACTGTACCCATCACCATGGAATTGGGTTTCTCTTGGCATCTGCTTCAGAAAGAGACCTAGAGATCACCAGAGCAGCAAGAGTTTATTCTCTCCTGTGCAGAGTGGATCCAACCTTGTTCTAGCCAGCTGCCCCAAGGTAGTCAGACATTCCGAGAGTATATGGGGCCTTTCACCCTGCCCTGCATACTGAGCGCTGCTCAGAGTTGTTAGATTAGTCCACACATAGCAGAACCTGGGCATAGTCGAACCCTGCTCAGAGCCTGATGCCCAGGTTGTTTGGAGTGCCGAGTTCTGAGCAGGCGAGCATTCTCCTGAAACTCGAAACCTGCTTGTTCCAAAGGCATGGATCCCAGTATAAGCTCTGGGCAGTGCACGTCACTCTCTGATCTTTGTTGTCAATAAGCGCTGGTTTCTGTTGTAACACGTAGGCCCTTGGGAGTCATAGGCAGGTCCAAGCCAGTCGTTTTCATCATTCATTTTGCAATACAGTTCAAGACAATGATCTTTTCCTGGTATGACAAGCTATAATGAGAGTCACTAAGTGTTACAGTGATAGAAACATCTACAGGTCACTGAGGCTGTGAGTGCATTCTCCACCCTGTCCTCATGTGGGTGGATTTCCCTGATACCCCACGGACATTACAGAAGCAACAATTCCATTTCACATCCAGCTTTTCTGATTGTGTTATCATTGTTCCCTTCCTTCATTTGGCTTTTGTACTTATGCTGTGATCTCTTGTGCAGGATCTCTTGTGCTGGATCTGCTTCCTCTGCTTCTTTCTATACTGTCTCACTTCTGTCCCCAGGAAAGGTCCACTCAGAGTCACATGCAGGTTCTTGTCTTTGCAGGGATTCTGCTTTTTACTCCCATACTTTATGGTGGCTGAGTTGAATGGGATGGATTTACCCCAGTGGTAACGAATAACTGAACTTTCACCATATTACCCTTGGGCTGCTAGCCAGAAGGGTGAGGGTATCAGAAGCTCACAGGGCACCCAAATCCTATTATTTCATTAGACACAGTACACAGGTAATTTAGAGCTCCTTAAGATGGGCACAGATGTTTTCTCCTGCACTCACTGAAATGGCTCTCATGCCACTAAAGTGAGTCCACATGAGGGGATTAGATAGGCAGTTGAATTGCGCCAACAATATTAGTTCATCAATTTGTCAGGATTGAAATAAAAGGGAAACTGTGGCTTGGGGATGAGGGACAGCGGTGGAGGAAAAGGAGCGTGTATGTGTGGTGGAGAGTGGAGACATGGCGGTGCAGCAGGTCAGGAGTGGGCTGTGTCAGGAACTGTGTGGCATCACCTCTTCTGGACGGGCACTGGTGCAGGTATGAGATAACAAAATGCCCCACAACCCCAACAGCCTTTAGGCAACGCACCTTTAGACATACCCAGACTTTTGTCATCTGCTTGTTCTTTGCTAACCAATGGCCTGAAAGCAGAGCCAGCTTAATGAGTTAACAGAATCCCCAATGCTGAAGGCGGGCTCACTTCATGTGCATCTGAGGCCAGCCCTGCCCTGCTCCCATTCTGCGGGTAGCAGGTCTCCCAGCTGAAAAGGAATCCTGTGTAGGAGCGGGTAGCAGGTCTCAGCCACAAACCCTCTTTGCACGCTTTGCAGCACCCCAACATCTTAGCCACACCCCCAAGGGCAGACAGAAGTGATCCTTGAACAGGAACTGTGTCCATTCAGAAAAGGATCTGGTGCTGCGCTCCAACCCCCAAGAGCTGGGGTCAGCAGTGCTCTCAACACGCTGTCAGCCACCAGGGGGACTTTCATTAACAGCTCTGCCTCTTTCGGAGTAATTGGAAATCGGCTTGCATTGGGTGCTATTCCCCTTCCTCGTGCTGTCTCCCTTTCGCCAGGCAGCTCTGTGTCTGGTGAGTTCACGTGGGTTGCTACACACTTCTTGTGGAGCAGGTGCAGGGCTGGCTCGAGCCATTCCTGTGCCCCAGGCAGCGGGCATGCGACGCATGCGCGGCTCTGCCCCTGGGTGCACGGCGCATGCGTGGCCCCACCCCCAGGCATGCTGTGCACCTTACAGCTGTAATCGGGCGCGTGGTGCCTGATTGCACCTCTAAGGGGTGCCCCCAGCCCCGGGCGTGCGGCACCCCTTACAGATGCCATCAGGCGCCCCCCATAGGTTGGCGCCCCGGACAGCTGCCTGGCTAGCCCCCCGCTTAATCCAGCCCTGAGCAGGTGTGAGGGAGACGAAGAGAGACAGTGCAAATGCTTGTAGGGGAAACCTGACTGGGAATTGCTAGTAACCCTTCCCTGAAGAACCCTGAACCACTCCACCCCCCCAACACTTTCCGCTAACCACCCCAAACCCTCTGAGGCTGCGTCTTTCTCTGCTGCAGTATCTGTTTCTTCTAGCCGCACTGCAGTATCTGTCCATCCACAGTATCTGTCAAACAGCCGCATCTCCCACTCGATCGCTGCCTTACGAATCCAGACAAAAGGGAGAGAGCCCCGCGTCCTGCGACAGCCTGTTGCATCGCTTCTGCTGTTCCTGCGCTGTCGGGGCTCTCAGAGGCTGCTTCGGAGTACTCTAAAGGCCACCGCTCCTGCCTTCGCTACATCAGTTACTGTTTTCTTTTATTTGCCACCCAGGGCTCCCTACCGCTCCGCCCGCCCACCCCTTATTAACAATGGCAGCTTGTGCTCCATGCCTCTCCCCGCATTGCAATCCGTGTCCGAGAGAGAGACCATAATTTGCACTCTCCTCCAGTGCAAATAAGATTTCTAATAGGGACAGATACCTGCTGGGGGCTCTCCGAAAGGATTGGCTATTGAAATGGAATTGTTTGCTGTGGGATGCCAGATCTTGGTGTGAAACAGACAGGCCCAGGGGCCAGGAAGGGGAGGAGGAAGGTCGCAGAAGGGCTGTGTACATACCCTAGTGCAGTGGTCTCCAACCTTTTTAAACATGAGATCACTTTTTGAATTTTAAGTGCAATCCAGGACCTACCTCAAACCCCAAAACCCCTGCCCCATTTCCTTCCCGCCCCTTCTCCAAGGACCCACCCCTGCTCACTCCATCCTCCCTCCCCCATCCTCCCCCTCTTTTATCAGGCAGGAATTTGGGGTGCAGGAGGGATTCAGGACTGGGGCCAGGGTTCGGAATGCATGCTCCATCTGGGCAGCTCTTACCCCAGGTGGCTTCTGGGTGGTGGTGCAGGGCGTAAGGCAGGCTCACCCCTACCCTGGCCCTGTACCACTCCCAAAAGCAGCCAGCAAACTCTCTCCATCCCTACCCCCTTTGCTCTGTGGAGATGGGGTACAGGGTGGAGGGAGGGGCACCCTGAGATCAGTACTCCCACTTCCTCTTCTTACCATGCCCTGCACAGCAAGCAAGAGGCTCCCACAGGTGGGGGGCAGCTCCAAGGCAAAGGGCAGGAGCAGCATGACAGTGCTGAGAGGGGCAGCTGAAGTGCTGGCACTTCCCGTTCAAACCTGTTAGGATCACCTGTCAAAGGCTCCAAGATCTACCAGTAGATCCTGATCTACTAGTTGGTGACCACTGCCCTAGTAAATTTGGGGCTATTTTTTGTGCATGGGGGAGCTGCCTGTAAAATCCAGAGAAGCCGGCAGGGCTGATAGAACAGGGACTCCAAGCAGCCACCTGTTCCCACCAGCATAAAGAACCAGGATGCCAGCCATGAAAACAGAGTCAATGAAAGGGACCCGAGTTCAGTGCAACTGGCTGCAAATTGCTCCCTTCTGTCCATTCTGAAGAAAATGAGGGGAAAGGGTGTTTTGTTCTGGAATACTTTGTGGATTTTTCTGACTAAATGAAAACAAAAATCAACCCTACCCCTGCCCACTCCACCCACATGCCTGTTTCTTTCACAGCTGTAAAAGGTGTGGGAGGAAGAGACCAAAATAATTGGGGAAGGGGGTAATTGAAAAATTTTGACCAGAAAAAGTTTTCAGTGAAAATGTCCATTGCAGCCAAAGAAACAGCACAATATTTTGTTGGGGGGAAAAAAGGGGCTAGGCAAAAGACGGCAACCATTCTCTTCCCCTCTTCTTCCTCTGTGCCCCCTTGGCTGCCCCACCCTGCTGGACTAGCTGTTTTCCTTGTTCCCCTCTATTTTCACTGCTGTTATCTCTCCCCCCACTCCACCCTCTCATCTTGGTCCTTCCATCCATTCTCCCAAAGAAACAAAGGGGAAGACCCACCCCAAGAAAGAGCAGCATTTTGCCTGCAACTATGAATTGTGAATTCCTTGGGATAAGGAGCATGCTTCTGTGCTGGGAAAATGTAGGGTGTATTGGGGGCACTACCAGTAGTAACAGAGTGGTAATACTCTCTCAGGTTATGTCTAGACTACAGGGTTTTTCGGGATACCTCTGGTATCCCGCAAAAACCCCGCCATGTCCAAAGAACGCATTTGCTCTTCTACTTTTTTTTGTGGAAGAGCAAACACACTCTTTCGGGGAGCCCTGTATACCTCATTTCACGAGGCATAAGGGCTCCGCCAAAAGAGGAGGCTTTTCTGCCATTTGGCCCCATCTAGACTGGGCCAAATGGTGGAAAAGCCTCTTCCGCAAAAGCGATCGGAAAAAGCTATGCAAATTGCAGAGTGCAATTTGCGTAGCTTTTTCCGATAAAGCCCCATAGTCTTCTAGACCTAGTCTCACACACACATACACTGTGATCAGCACAGGGCTGAGGCTGGGGAAGCATCTGTCCCACATTTAGCCTAACAACTCAAAAGCTGCAGGGAGATATGGATTGTTCTCTATAAATATATCAGAGGGATAAACACCAGGGAGGAGGTGGAGTTAGGGCCAGTATTGGCACAAGAGCAAATGGCTGTAAAATGGCCATCAAGAAATTTAGATTTAATATTAGTTGAAGGTTTCTAACCATCAGAGGAGTGAAGTTCTTGAACAGAACCTCCAAGAGTGGAGGCAAAAACCTATCATGTTCATAGGTGCTAGAACTAGAGGTGCAGGGGGAGGAGGGGAGTGCTGCTGCACCCCCTGGGTTCATGTGGTTTCTATTATATGGAGCACCTCCATTATAAAAGTGTTCCAGTGCCCCGAACCTGTTTTAAGACTGAGCTTGATAAGGTTCTGGAAGGGGATGGTGTGATGAGTTTGCCGAGCATGGCACACGCCCATCTCTGACAAATATCTCCAACTGCTGGAGAGCGGACACTACATGGGGAGCGCTCGGAGTTACCACAGATCATTCTTTCCCAGGTGTCTGCATGGTAGGCCTTGCCCACATGCTCAGGGCCTAACTGATCAGCATATCTGAGGTCAGGAAGGAATTTTTCCCCAGTCAGATTGGCTGAGATGCAGAGATTGGTTTTCACCTTCCTCTGCAGCACAGGGTACAGGTTTGAACTAGAGTAAATGGTGGAACTCTGTAACTTGAAGTCTTTGGATGAAGATTTGAGGACTTCAGTAACTCAGGCAGAGGGTAAGAGTGGATGGGTGAGTTCTGTGGCTTGGGATGTGTAGGCAGTCAGATGACATGCTCATAATAGCACTTTCTGGTCTTAGAGTCTATGAATCTATGTTTATACATACAGATGCTGCAATTCAGTGATCTGGATCAAAAGTCACCAGTCCACACATTTTTTAGCTGGGCCAATTTGACATTGGTTGGCATGTTGGCAGATGAACCTGTCTGCCTCTCTTGTCCTGGGAGCAACATTGTGGAGGGAATCGAGGGGGGGGGGGAGCTGCCTTTCCCCTATTTCTGATTCCTAAAGGCTTTGTCTCACCTATGGGGAGTTGGTAGATTTTCTATTGCTTAAAGCCTTTAAAGACTGCAAGTATTTCAAAAAGCTCCGCCAAGAGTTGTGGTCTTGATACAGGAATCTCAAGTGAAGATTTAAGGCCTGTGTTGTGCAAGAGGTCAGACTGGATGATCTAAAGGTCCCTTGTGGCTTTAAATCTACTAATATAATCCTCTCTATGTGGCTCACTCTACCCAATTCCAAGGTGGTGGTGCCTATTCAGTGGGCAGTGACATCTCTATGACCAGCTCCACAGATTGGCTGCCCGGGCAATGCCTGACCCCATTACACATGCTTTTTAAAATTGAAAAAAGACAAAAATTGACCTTTCAGATAAAAACAAGGTACAAAGCTGTGAAAGCAGGCCCCTGGAAAGCCAAGAGATGCTGAGTCCTCCAACAGCTAGTAACAGAGGGCACCAACTCACCAGTATGCCTGCTGTGCTGACCAGTCACAGAGTACTGTGTTGCTTTGCTGCTTCCCTCTGCATGTCATAAGAACATGAGAAGGGCCATACAAAGTCAGACCAAAGGTCCATCTAGCCCAGTGCCCTCTCTTCCACCAGTGGTCAATGCCAGATGCCCCAGAGGGAAAGAACAGAACAGGGAATCATCAAGTGATCCACCCCGTTGCCCATTCCCAGCTTCTGACAAACGGAGGCTAGGGGCACCACTCCTACCCATCCTGGCTAATAGCCATTAATGGACTGATTCTGCATGAATTTATTTAGCTCTTTTTGAATGCTGATATAGTCTTGGCCTTCACAACACCCTCTGTCGGACAGTTCCAAAGTCTGACTGTGTGTTGTGTGATATCATTGCAGCTGTGATTATTTATGCCCTTATTGCAATGTTTGTGATTCCAGTACCCTGCTTAGCTGTAAATGATCCACACAAGTACTGCATGCATTTATGTCACTGTACAGCAGTGGTTCCCAAAATTTTCGGCATTACACCCCCTTTTTGATTTTTGAGAAACCCTCACGTCCCCGCCACCCAGCAACAAAAAAAGGAACTGACCAGGGCCGAAAAACAAAAATAGCAAGGGGATTGACCGGGAGGCAGCGGGAGGGGGCTGGGTCACCTTGCGCCCCCCCCTGGAATTCCTTCACACGCCCCCCAGTTTGGGAACCCATGCTGTACAGTATTGTGTATCTGGCACAAATGGAAGTACTGAAACATGGGGGGGGGGGGAGATTTTTGTGTGTGTGTGTGAGTGAGAGAGACAGAGAGAGAGAGACAGAGAGAGAGCTCACTGCCCTTAAAGGTACTGCCAAGGAGTATTTTGTTGCTGTTGTTCCAAAAATTATGGTAACTTCAAAATCCTACATTCTATCTTTGATAAAAGCAGGAGGTATGTGAATAGTGTGTGTGGCCCATTAGAGGCTCTGTGTGGGGTTGGGAAGTGGATACAGTTACATTCATTTGCTTCTTCTTGGAAACACTAGAAGTGCATCAAAGGGGATTCGGAAGCTGCTCTGAGTCTGAGCATTGCTAGTAGAACCCGACTAAACTTTTTTGTGGTCAAAGTTCTGGAGAAAAGCTGCTAAGAGAAAGTGTGACTGGCATTTCCTTCAGCCCCCTGCACGTAGCCTCTCAGATCACCGGGGTGGGGCTGGGGGGGGGCAGGAGGTGAATGAAAAGTAGAGTGTCAGTGAAAGGCAGGAGTGGAGTGAGAGTAAGATGGGGAGCAGCAGACAGGAGAGCAGATGAGTGAGAGCAGGTGCACAAAGACCCATACACAAGCCTGGAGAAACAAAGACACACACACACACACACACACACACACCCTCAGTGGTGCACATACACAGATCCCCACTATGAGGCACTGTCTGAAGGTCTGCTCAGAATCACCCAAGTCCGGAGCTCCAGGTTCTCTCCCTCCAGCCTGTCTTGATGCCTAGGAAGTAAGTAACCTTGATTGGACTCCAAGGAGAGCAGGTTCCCTGGGATGACAGCACTGGGTTGCTGGCTAGTGCTTGCTCTGGGAGATGTACAAAAGGGTTTCAGACCTACCCTCTCATTGCTTTCCTATGAGATGTTCACAAAAGCAACAACTGAGGTGATCAGAAAAGGAGAAGAGGCATCCGGCTGCCCCAGTGTGTTTCCATGAATCGCACCTCTAATGCACTCCATTCACCTTGCCGTACTCCAGAGAGAGGTGGCAGACGACCACGGTGGGGAGCTAGAGGGAGCTCAGGCAGAATTCAACAGCTTCAGCAAGTGCATGGCACGGTGTTGATGAGAAGGCCGTACACCATAAGGCAGACTGTGACTTGTTGTCATAAGATGAGCTATAGAACAACAAAATCACTAGTCTTCCATAAGGGACATGGCCAGTGAGCACAGCAGACAATCCATGCCTTGCCCGTTCAATGTCCACCTCCGAGAGAGCACCCATCCCACATCTTGCCCCCCTATGTTGATCCTGGAGGGGCTAGAAAAGGGCCCCCTTTGCATACTGTGACAGAGGTGGCAATTTCCTGCAATATCCTGGACAAGCCTTATTGAATTCCATGTATGTAGTATAGGGGCCAGGGATTGTTTGTTATTCCAGGGGGGAAGGTAACCATGAGGGTAATCAGGTTTAAAAACCAGTGGGAGATTATTAGGCAATTCTCTCAGGGTGCAACACTTTCCAAGGGGGAACACCTACTCCCCATCTTCAGAGACTTGCACATAATGGATCCAAATGGCTTCTCTCGAGGCCAGCACACAAAGGAATAAATCACCTAAGTTCAAATGACTTAGGGCTTTCTTTCTGACCCAGCAAATGGACAAAACCTGTGTCCTAAGGGGAAGGGTGTGTGGGCGTAAAACTTAGGAAAGGGGTGGAAGGGTTTTGGCCTATTCAGGCCCCATAAGACTGAGAGATTGTTCAGAACTTGTGACCAGTGTGTCCTGTAAGCTGTGCACTCGTGCTGCCTCTCAGGAGAAATTCAAATGCCACCCAGCTGTTTAGCAGAGCACCCATTCTTGTTTCTACTGGTGATGTACCTTTGCACATGTCTCAGTGCACATAAAAGTTTCCATCCAGACATGGATGAAAAAAAAAAATCCCAATGAGGATGGTAAAGATTACAAGGAACATTGCTTGTGACCACAGAAAAACCTCTGTGTAGGACTTGTTCATCAGCCAGAGCCTGGCTGGAGTAAGGGTGATCTCTTGCACTAGCACTTGTTTTAATCTGCTTTCACTTTAAGAATAAACGTTCTTGCTCAGAAAGAACTGTGCAGCAGCTTAACCAGTGTGGCAATCCTCTCGTGTGACGTCTTTAAGGGGGGGAAGTGAAGCAGGCCTGCTTTGGCAGACTTTGTTGTGAGGAGATCACAGGACAGTTGGGGAATTGTCACCCTGGAAATACCCCGGTAGGTTAGGAGAGAGCAGCATGTCTCCATGCAGGACAGGTGATGGCTGAGGAGTCTGGAACCAACAGTGGATATCCTTGCTGGACTCTGAGAAGGAAATACAGGTGCAATTGCCCTGAACTGTGACACAGCATGTAGAGTGAGTCTCTCCCTCATGCCCACTTCCAAGGGATGAGGTGTGCATCTGATATGCTTATTGCTCATGCGGTCATGCCCGTATGGTCCAAAGGGCCAGAGAGATCACTGGCGTTTGGACTCCTATGATCCATTTTTGTCTCAGGGCAGGAGCAGGCTGGCCAGAGCAGAGGATATGGAGTACACCTCCGGGGTTCTGTGGCTAGCTGCCCCATCGATGGATTGCATGATCCTGGGTACATCTCTCCCTGGTCTGTGCCTGAGTTTCTCCATTTGTCCTCTGGGACTGGTACCCTTTCTCTGTCCAGCCAGGAGGCTGTGAGAGTGAATGGGTTTCTGAAGATAGGAGCGGACGTCAGTGTCTTATGTTGTTATTGAATGTGACATGGCAATGGGCTTTTATTCATAACAACCCAGATGAATACTGGAAAAGTTATTGCCCATGGCCGTGCTCAGAGCAGTTAGTGTCCACAGAGCTCTCAGCTAAGACCTTTGTCATAGTAGTAAAATTACCCATAGATCACAGTGCTTAGAAGTGTGTGTCACCAGATCGTCTCAAGTGCTGGCTGGGCACTGTCAGACATCACAATACAGCTAAGTAAAGACCCTTCCCCACTCATTTCTATTTTACTTCTCCACAGAGAGCAAACGTAGAAAGCTGACCCAGGCCCCAGGAGAACTGGACTCTGTTGTGAGACAATTCACCTCCTCTGACTGGTGTTATGGCCCTGCATGCCTCCACCTGCCATGGGAAATGCAAAAGCCTTTTTGCTAGCCCATCCCTCCTCCTGGCAGAGAGGAAGCAGAAACCAGCAATGTATATGAGCTGGAATTCTATTCCCCTCACTCATTCATAATTCAGTGTCCTGCCCCCCTGGGTGTGGAAGCTGTGAGCAGAAATCAGATCCCTCTTATTTCTGTGCTTAAAGAAGGTCACTTGCATTGTCTGGGCCTGAGTCACCTGTCTCTTACCCCAGGGTGACACCAGGGCACTCCACTGACATCAGTGGCAGTTCTCCTGTGGTACCGTGGCGGAGGGAGAATAAGAATGGATATTTTTTGTGAGATGATGAAGTGGCTCAGTAGCACATCTCCTTTTGCTGTCTCATTGCTGCAGCGTTTCATTTCCCCTTCTTTGCCCTAAGCTTGTAGGCTGAGCAATTCTACGTCTTGTTGCTTTCCCCTTTTAGTCAGCCAAGGGCTTGTTCTGTCTTTTCAGAAATTAAAAGGTTTAAATTGACTTCAAACTGTAATTTAATTTTTATGTTCCCCCCTTTTAATGCATTTCTTCTAGTTATTAAACCGCTTCCCTAAATCTGCTGCCGTCTATTTCAAACATTTTTTCCTCTCCCTGCTGCTAAGCTAATTAATTCCTCCTAATGACAGTCTTTAAAGTGTCCCACAATAACTTCCTAGGTGGACCCTGGAAGGTCATTTGGTTTTGCAGCAATTTCTAATCTTGTTTATTATATTTGGTAAGACCATGGGATACTGCTGTAGGTAATTCTTAATTTTCTATTCTTTGGGAACTGCTGGCTCTCCTTTATCCTGCCAAGTAATTGTTAGTGGGGAGTGATCTGACCATAACACAATGCCCATATCCATTGAAACAAAAGTGAACTTGCATACAGAGGAAACAAAAGACAATCAGTGCAGGCATACACACGCCAAGAGCTTGAGTAGGAGTTGTTAGCACAGGCTAATGGAGACAGCCTTCTCTGTACATCACAGAGGATTAGTTCAGTTAGGTTTTTTTTAATTACCTGAACTGCAGTTGTTGTTTAGCTTAGCTTCACTAGCTTTTCCTATGCAATTAAAATCCCCTCTTGTTATTTCCTTTCTACTGCAAAAGTCATCAGAACTTAAAACACACTGGAGAGGTGGCTGTGGAGGGAGCCCAATATGGTGGTATTTAGATAATCTGGAATAAGCAAGGATCTAATTGTTTTTAGTGGAGTTACTCATGGTTTGTAAATCAGAGCAAAATTTGGTCCTTGATTTTCAAATCAAGCCCCTTTGTGGTCACTTTCCATGATGGTTAATGCAGCTGACTTTTCCTGGCACAGGTGTTTGTGGAAAGCTTGCATAGACCTTTGCAGAAACTGATTTCTTAATTTAGCACTCCTGAAATTGCAAAGGAAGGGCTTTCAGGTTCACCTTATCAGAGAAGAGAAACAAGACTGAGTCATGTGACTTACCTGGCCAATCACAGCTAGTCCTCACGGTCTGAATAATGCATACTAACTACTGAACACTCCCACTGTTCAGACCAACCTGTATGGGGAAATAAATTTGAAAAAAGTTGAAAAGTGGATTTATTTCTTTAGAATAACAACTGCATTTAGGAACCCACATCAGGGCACAGCTATGATATGAGTAGAACAAACCACATTTATCCTATAAATGATATTTTGGGAATTTTAGATTCAGCTCTAGTTTTTCCATTTATGAGGCTGAGATAATGTGAGAACTATTGTTCTGTGTCTCTTCCTTTTTCCACCACCACCTTTTGTTCCAGTTCAAAAGCAGCCAGCAGGTTGGTAGCATTTTGTGACCTTTACATAATGCTGCCATGTCTTCCTCAGTGGCCTGGAAATTGCAGTTAATGTACCTGAGAGGATTTTTTCCGCAGGAGACAGCAGTCTTGTCCTTCAACGCTCTGCCTGCAGAATACCAGGTGCTGTAGACGGCACCAACACAGTCAAGAAACGTTTCACAGAGTTACCAGCAACTGCATCTGAAATCAGATTGGTAGAAGGTTCGGCAGGAAGAAATTACATGACATGCAGCTAGCAGAATGGGCCATTGTTCCTTGGTTCCCGCACACAGCTGGGAGGTTTGTAAATGGGAGGTACAGAGCAATGTAAATATCCTGGCTTCTCCAGCCAGCAAAGATGTGCAAACTCTTGGAAATGTTCAAAACTAGACAGCCAGCTTATCTGCACTGTAATGAGCAGTGGACAGGGTGTCCCCGCTGTAAGTCACCCCGATATATATCCATTCCACACTAAAGTCATTGACACTTGTAGGAACTGATACATTATAAGTCTTCCCATTCTCCGCTCTTAAGTCACTCAAAAATAAAAACAATTTGTGCAAATGGAAGTCATCTGTGGGGGAAAAATTCCCCACTTTAAGTTGTTCCGCTATAAGTCCATGTTTTTTGGAAGGTATCTTGGAACGTATCTTACAGCAAGGACGGCCTGTAGACATATCCTAATTTAATTATCTCTTGACTCCATCCATGATAGGTAAGTGCTAGTAACTTGGTGCAAAATCTGGTTAAGATCAAATTGATGTTAACAGGCGCATTGATGTCTGCTGCACTGTGTACTGTGCTTTGGGGTTCTGCGCATTCACGCAGTGTTGTCTGATTCAGAAATTAGGCACAGTCCCTGGGTGTGTCAATATTTCACACAGAGTGAAATCCTGGCCTTACTGAAGTCATAGACTTTGAAGCCCCTGTCTATTAAAAGAGCACACCATTTGCACAAGTCTCTGCAAAGTTATCCAGTCTCCTTTTAATTGAAAAAACACCCTTGCACAATCAGTTGTGAAAACAGCTTTTTGCAGCTTTACAAGCCTGTTATCGGTTCCTTAAATGGTGAGGAAATATTGTGAGGTCACATGCTCCCAAAGCATCTGCATCCCAGCCACCCACTTGCTCACGGGCATGGAAACAGATAAGTCAAAATCACTTTACATTTCAATATAGTGGATTCAGTTTTTTTGACTAACCATAATTTTTATTCTGCATTTCCTATCTTATGTCATTATTAATAAGAGCTCAGCGTTTAAGCTGCAAATGCTCGCTGAGCAGATCAACCTGGTTTTATGTTTCAGAAAGGATACAGGAAAACAATCACACAGCCATCACTTTACATCCACCAGCCAGACTAGAGCTGGGTGAACTATGCACAAACCATTATGGTCCTGATCCTGCAATTAGATTAGGGTTGCCAGGTGTCCAGTTTTCGCCTGGACAGTTGGGTAATCATGTCTTCTATCCGGTAAAAAAAAAAACCCAGAAAATCCTGGACATATAAAATGTCCGGTATTTTCTGTTTCTCAGACGGAAGGCCAACAGGGACATTTTTCCCCTGCCGTGTCTGGTGGGGTTTGGGGGAGTGGGGAGCATGGGAATTTTAAGGTGCAGCGACCTTTTTTTTTCCTTAATCAATTTTTTTCCCTGTCATGTTCGGAATTTTTTGTGAAGGTATCTGGCAACTCTAAATTAGACCAATGCACGTGGTCCCCAATGACTTCATTATCCTCTATGTGAGTGCACCTGATTCAATGGATTTATTTGATTGCACATTAACTTTGAGGATATTTGTGTCCATATTTTGTTTTCAGCACTCATTCAGACAAGTGAGTGTCCTTTGTTCTCAAGCATGGTTGTGGAAAGGGAAAGTTCACGATTCCTTATGTCAGTGTCAAAGTTGGTGCAGGAAAGATATGTTCACCTCATCCTCTTGAAATCTTCCATTTCCCTTCCTCTTGTCTAGGAAAGTTTCAGTGATCCAATCAGAAATCAAAGATTAAGCCATGTGAATTAAGGGACCAATCAGATGGTGCAAAGAAGCAAAGTTTTGAGGTTTACATAGGACCCAGAGATTGAGATATATTTGCATAAAGCATCTGAACCATCTTGAATAATGAACAAAACTGTAAAATTGAGATGATCGCGGATAAAATAAAGTGCTAAATTTGTAGACTGAACATTTCACTGCAGGTAATTGGCCTGCCTCTAAATGAGACAGAAGCAAGCATGATCCCAAAAGGCTAGAAGTGCTTGGATGGCTTGGTTGTTGATCGTTAGCCATTTCCTGTCCAGCAATATTTTGATTCTTACACAATAATCCTTGTTATTTAGACAGAAGCTATTCATACTGTGTACATGACTCACCACAGCTGGATCCTGTAGAATATTGGTCTATAAAGCTCTTGTAAGTGGCTATTAGACCAATATTCCTGACATGTTCTGTCACTGGGCCAAATTCAGGCTGGGTGTAAGAAGGTGCAACACAGCTGAAGTCAATGAAGATGCACTAGTCCATCTTCCTTGCCTGTTTTTGCAGTCCCTGCGTTTCTCAATTTCTGTCTCACTATCTCTAGCCTCCACCTCTCCCCTTTAATCAAAGTAGGCTGTGGAATAAAGACATCTTAATATTTGGATTGGGAATGGAAATGAATCCATGTGATGTCCCAGCACAGGGAGGAGGCAGCCACAGGCGAGAGCAGCTGCTGTGGCAGACAATTAGCATGATCATGTTTATGAATGTGGATCAGTAATTCCAGGTAAAGTCCCCGAGAGTGCTAATGCCAGAGAACAATGCTTCCTCTCTGCCCAGGGAGCCAGGCAACGGGTAGAGGGCTCCAACAACAGCAGCACATTCCTGCTGTGACTCCAAAACGCTTCATTTCTCAGTCCCAGCCTTGATGCGTCTCATTCTAAAGAAGCTATTATCGAGAAGCTAGGGCACTGCCTATGGAGTCCAAGAAGTGCTGCTGCAGACTGTACCCATATGTATTCATCTCTCATTGGCCTTCGCTGTGTTCGGCAGTCACAGATGTCTATCTGCATGACCTGCCTTTGACATTTCCAGGAGATGACCATCCCAGGGTCATTCTGGAAGGGGCTGCGGTGCAAGAGGTCCAGGGAGAAATGCACTTCATGGGAACAGACAGGTGGTCTTCAGGTGAAATCCTAATAATGGTTTGTCCGGTTTGACCACCATTCACCAGAGGAGCCCAGCTATTTGACAAACATTACCTAACCAAGCTTCAGGCAACCCTCCCACTTTTGGGAGCTGCCTGCACTGGGAGAGAAGGTGATTTTTAAGCACGTGTTCGCTAACGGATGGTAACATCCCAGTGTGTCGTTTTAACACATTAGCAGATTGACTGGGAGCATGTGCAGCTCTGCCTGTTTCCCAGCCTAGCCAGCAGAGAGGGAATGGGGTTAGGATGAGGGTGAGACAGCCCAGCAAAGAAGCCCTGGCTCCTGCTTCCTGTTAGTTCAGTGTCTAAGAATAAAGAAGGGCCCGGTTCACAGCTTGGAGAGGAAGGAGGCATAGGGGAGGGGATAGCCCTGGGGCTTGGTGAAGGCCCTGTGCTCCAGACCTACCCAAAGTTCTGGGACCTACTGGACTAGGGCATCTGCAGAGACCTTGAGTGTCACTGGGGATTGTAGGGCATCAAGACATCTTCAACTCACCTGTGGCTCAGTAGAGCTACCAAACTCAGGAGCAGGGCTTTCCTCCAGCAGCCCCCAGCGTCTCCCCTCACACAGGCAGGCAGGTCTCGTGCAGGAGGCCATTCTGTGTCCCACAGGAGCTACAAATGAAAGCAGAGGGAGAGAAGATGTGGAGAGGGGTTTAGTGATTTGAAGGGGACAGTACGGAGCAGTAGGAGAGCAGCAGAGAAACCGAGGGGAAAGTTGAGATGAAGCTGAAGTAACTGAAGCCTGGAGCTCAGCAAGTTTTCTTCAGAGAGGCTAGTCCAGACCAAAGCCCCAAGAAGTGGTACAAGTGTTCCTCGTTTGGAGGTAACAGACTGTTCAGAGTGAAGTGGCAACGACAATGGGTGGTAAATCCTGCCCCTGCTACTCCCAGTGTCTCTGCCCATTGCTAACTCCTTGCCTCTTTTCAGATGCCACCCTCCTCTCCAGTCCAGACCTACACCCCCAGCTCTTTCCCAAATTAAAGGCTCCAGTCCCATTCTCTGTGCCTCCATCTTTCCCCACACTCACTCTCTTTCAACGCAGCCATCACATGCCCTCCCATTCCCCTGCCATCCCTGCTGGGTGCACTGAGCACATACTGATTGCCCTGAGATGTAGAACTAACCAGCTCGGGCACGTCTGCGGGAGCAAGGCAAGTTTATTGACCAAGCAGTGATCCCAAGAACAGGGTAGGACAACTGAAAGAAATAAGAGTCCCCTTTCAGCCTCCTGCTGTGGTAAATAGAGTGATTGCCGCTCAGGAGCTGCCTTGGTAGCTGGGTCATGAGTCAGTTGCTTATAGGTGAACAGAAGGGTTTCCCACTTGAAACCATCGTTGTTGTTATTACCATCAATGCCAGGGCTGGACTGACAGCAATGTCAGTCATAGATTGACAAAGACAGGACATTTTTCTAGACCCGGGGTTCCCAACCTGGGGTACACATACCCACAGGGGGTACGAGAAGCTTGTCAAGGGGGTATGGGGAATATTTGGTAAATAACTAGATTATCCTAAGTGAAATATTCCAAAAGTAGTAGTGTTAGTGAAAAAAGTTGTGGATTCTAGAGTCTAGAATTTATTTCCTTTCATATTGAATAGGGGGTACAGGAAGGTTTACTAAAAGCCAAGGTGGTACGGAGACCGAAAAAGGTTGGGAACTCCTGTTCTAGACGATCTTCTTAGTGCAAGCATCCCTGACCTGGAGGGACTATTTCTGCAGATGGCAGGGGAAAGGCCTGCTGAGAAGGCCAGGAAAAGTTCCAGTGGGCTGTGGTGAGGTGGACACCTGCTCATAAGAAGTTGGGTGGAGGCTGGGAACTTGTTTCACCTTGTCAGTCAGACACAACAAGCTCAAGAGCAGCAAGGGAAGAAGTCCGGCCAAGAGACCATTGCTAAGGAAAGTGTGGGAAGAAGCTGTAAATGCTAATGGAACAGATGTTAACCACAGAAGCCAGCAGTTTACATCTAGGAAGCATCTGTAGCTGGAGATGACCTCAGCCAAAGAGCAGGATATGCTGACCAGTCTGTAGTTCCCAGGTTAGGGATGTAAGCGACTATAGTTGACTAGTCGACTATCTGAGAAGCAAAAGCTTATCCGATAGTTGACTAGTCTCTCGACTAGTCGCTTTCCCCCACCGCGCTGCCTCTATCAGAGGTTCCCCCCAGCACCGTCTCCATGGGAGGCAGGGAGTAGTGGGGACCGGGCAGGAGCTGATTCCCAGTTCGCGCCCAGTCCCAGATGCTATGCCTCTGCCTTTTAAATATATTAAGAGCAGGCAGGCTCTTAATACATTTAAAAGGCAGAGCTGCAGCGGGGTTAGTTCCCCAGGACGGGAGCTAACCCCATTGCAGCACCCATGCTTATTGACTAATGGACTTGTCAATGGAAAAATCCATCGACTAGTCGATTAGTTGATTAAACTAAATTTAACATCCCTATCCCAGGGCCTAATGCTCTTCCTACTTCTTATCCTATCTTCACCCAACTGCTTCACATCTAAGGTAACTGGGCATGGCTACAGCCTGAAGTTTGCAGTACTGAGTTGTGCTGTGCAGAGGAAGAGCCAAGTGCCAAGGAGTTTGTGTTCCTCCTGACAGAGGCAGAGGAAACTCTGCGGGGCAGCACCCAGTAGAATATGGCTGATGCTGATCAGCTAAGGACTCTGCACAGGTCAGTTGCTGTGCAGAGATTCACCTGCTTCCTTTCACTCAGCCACAGCAATAACTGTCCCTCCCAGTGGCCCCACCCTTCCTTGCCCCTAGCTGTCCAAACAGAGCCCCCAGACACCGAGCTCATCTCCCTGATGTGCTGTACACAGTGAAGGAGGCCCCAAGCCACCTCTTCTGAGCAGGGTGGCAAGGGAGAGGAAGACAATACCGCAAGCACCACAGAAGAAGAACAATCTTGCATTTGCCCCCCGGGGACAGGGTAGCTGGATTAACATAGTTTTAGGAATTAGGGGTGGAAGAGCCCTATGGCTGCTGGGGTAGCCCACGTGGGATGGAAAGCGGGTGACACTCCCCATCACCCCGTTCTGCTGGCTTAGCCCCAGGAGAACAGTGCGTAATTACGGGCCTTGCGGAAGCTTCATTATTGTGCTGTCTCGGCCTCGTTTGACAAGACGCTTTATTGCCAAAGTTATTAAAAGTGAAACGTGCAGCTCTGTGCTGTAATTTCCTGTCTGCAGCGATAAGCCAGGCTGCTCCTGCTGTGTAATAAACAGTTATTTTTATGTATGGCTCTGTCTGCGGGTGGGGAGGGGGACAGGGCCCAGCTCCCATTAATTGCATTTGTTAATGAGATTTATTCTGGGACTTCTGAAGGAGGCCATGTGCACTGTCCCTCCCCCCCCATCCCCCTTTTGTTGCTTTGCAGCAGAGGTGGCCAATTGGTAGCTTTGTTGCTGAGCCATAAATGATAGGAAGCAAGGGGGCCTCTCCCTCTCCCTGACCCTGTATATCTGGGGGAGGGGAGGAGAGCAAGAGAGAGAGTGAGTGTATGTGTGTGTGAGAAAGAGTAAGAGTGTGTGTGTGTGTGTGTGTGTATGAGAGCAAGAGCAAGAGTGAGTGTGTGTGAGTGTGAGAGAAGTGTGTGTGTGTGTGTGTGTGTGAGAGAGTAAATCCCATCCCCAAAATATTTGACAGGCAGCAACACCTGCCTCTCATCTTAGCCAGTGTTACCACCTCATCCTTTTTTATCAAAGCCAAGAGAAACGGAGAGGCAGCAGCCATAGCCAAGCTCTGCTTTAGTGAAATTTAAAACAAAAAACCAGCATCCTCCCCTCCCCATTACAAATCCATTTCACAGGATCGCTAGGGAGTCTGAGAGAATTCTGGGAGCTGGCCCAAAGCATCACATGGTCCAAAACTTGCAGCAATTTCCAGTTTGTGCAGTGACTGTTCTACAATATGTAAAGTGTTTGTTTCATAATCTCTCCAGCTCTCCCCAAATCTGCTCCCCATTCAAAGAGTGCCCCCACTTCCAGCTCAGAAAACTGAGTGGGTTCAGAAAATCCATGGATGCAAGCCAGGTATTCTTGTTGACTGTGGGTGGATCCCTCCATTATCACATCATGTGCAATTTCCCTCTGTCATTATTCTAGGGCTGCCTTCCCCAGACACATCCCTGTCATCTCCTCATAGCGGCAGCATGGATGGGGAGCTCTCATAGCTTGAGGTTCCATGAAAGACCAGTTGAGTCCCTTACTCCACACAAGGGAAAGGGGACTAATGTCTTCCATTCAACCTCATGCTATGCAGCCTGTGTCTGCCAGTCATGTCACGGCTCAGGTCCCAAGAGGCCAGCAGCTTACCAGTATCCTGTGCTACATCCCTTGTGGAAGGGAGTGGAGCAGTACAGCTCAGCATGGCCACATGACTGATCCTGGTCCCATCTGGAAGGGGGGCAATCAAGGACAGAGGGGTCAGCATGCAGAAGGAGGGAAGTGCTTTGGAATAATTCCACTATTGCAGCAAAGGCCCCAGTTCAGCTGCCCATGCATCCTAGCAGGGATGAACATGCTAGGCTCTGATTGCCATGGGGTTTTCCCATCCTCCCACGGCCCATAGACGTTTATCTCAAATTGCTCTAGACACATGCCAGACAACAGGCACCAAAGGATGTCATGTGATCCCAGACCCCATTTATCCCCACCCCTCTAGATCCGAGGCAGGCAGACCATAGCACTAGATCACTCTAACCACGGGGGACGTTGTCACGTGGGGTTAGCAATAGGTGGGGAGATTGCTGGGGTCTGGTCTCATGTTGGTAAGGGAGGCAAGCTCAGGGCAGATGTCTAGGCAGAGATAGGGAGAGAAAACAGAAGAGAACAGACATCTGGGCAAGGGGGTCAGGTGGATCTTTCAGGGAGAGGGGAGGGGCAGTAACCAGCAGCTGCAAATGGAGGGTGCGTTTGGGCACTCTGGGCCTATGACTAAACTACGATCCTCTTGCGGAAGAGCAAATGCAAACGAGAGGGTGACATATGCAAATGAGTGCTCCATTTGCATATGTCACCCTCTCATTTGCATTTCCTCTTCCTTTCCCTTTTGCACAAGAGGTTTTTGCGCAAGAGCTGTTCTTCCTCAAAAAATGAGATTGCAGGACACATGCTTGTCAGAGTGGAAGAAGCCCAGCAACAGAGTAAAAGTGTGCGCTGTAGGTTAAATCCTTTCCCGGCATAGCACTCACCTGCCCTTCCATTACACCCTATCCCAATACAATGCATAGTCCTGCTCCTCCCCCTCTTCCAGCCACCGCTTGTGGTGCAAGTGGAACATCCTGAGCCACAACAGAACAGAGCAGAGATTGCTGTGGGACAAATACCTTCTTCCAAGGCCCTTCCTGCCGCCTCCTCTCTGCTACTCTTGATGGTGTTTCTGTGCAGAGCTGAACAGCAGCTGAATAACATGTCCTTGGAGGCAGTAACTTCTTTTATTCCGGGGGCAGAGCAGCGCAGAGAATCCTTTCCCTTTGTTGGATGCCAGATGCTTGCAGGCCTGATGGATGCTCTGCTAGCTGTTTGCAAATCTCATTTGCAGGAGCTCAGCTGGAATGGAGGGTTACATACATTTTTTGCTATTGTTGAAGTAAATGAAATATTTCCTTAGCCTCTTAGCTAGAGGCGCAGGGAAGCAGCAGCAGCAGTAAGAGCCTGTCTGTTTAATCTGCCTTTGAAACCCTCTGAGTTTAGTTCAGTCTGGGCGTGATTCTGGTTGTGGACAGGGGCTGCAATCCATTCCCTCCTGTGGGTCTGCACTGCTCTGGTACCAGAACCATGACTCAAAGCAACTTTCCAGCAGGGTTATTCCCAACAGGGCTGGATTGTGGGATTTCTGCCCATGGCAGACTGACAGAGATTGGCACTGTACACAGATAAATGCTAAATAACAATGCCACCAAGAATCAGGCGGTTGGCTTCCTCCAAGTAATCAATCACATGATTTCCAAATGCTGGAGTCAAATTGGGTCTGGGCCCAAAACCTGCCATATTGTAATGGTGTGAATGGTGTTTAACCAATATAGTTAAAAGCAGTATGGACAGGGGCTACGTGTGTGATGCTCATTCTGGTGTTGAACCCTAGGTACTCAGACTTGGTAATGAGGTACATAGCTGTGAGCTGTATTAGATTGTCTGCGGCTCTGTACTCTACATGCTATGGACAAAACGCCTAGGCAGGAATTTATTCTCACTTATAGTGTTATAACTCCAATGCCTTCAGTGGAATTATTCCACAGTCACACTTAAGGGACAGAAGACTCAAAGTCGCATGCAGGTGCACCCTCCTTGAACATTACAGGTGGGATTTAAAAATATAAAACTTACTCTAGAAATACCTAGTAAGAAAACCCCCATCCTGCAGCCAAGGCCAGCTACATATTTTAGTCACTAAAGTGGTTTGGTCCATGGTTTCACTTCCCCATATATAAATTAGTAAAGACCCTTCCAAACATAGAATCATAGAACTAGAAGGAGCCTCAAGAAGTCATCAAGTCCAGTCCTCTGTACTCATGGCAGGAACAAACACCATCTAGACCATCCCTGACAGATTTTTATCTAACTTGCTCTTAAAAATTTCCAGTGATGGAGATGCCACACGGCAATTTATTCCAGTGTTTAACCACCCTAAGGGAATATTTACACTGCGGAGCTATTTTGGGATACCAGAAGTATCCCGAAATAGCCATTCTGCGTCTATTGGAACAGCCCATTATTTTGAAATAGATTTCAAAATAATGGGGGGCTTATTCTGACATCCCAGTAATCCTCGTTCCACGAGGGATAAGGGACATTTCAGAATAGCGAGTTATTTCGAAATTTGGCACTGTGTAGACAGTGCCAAATTGCGAAATAAGCTATTTCAAAATAGCACAGAAGTAAGCTAGTAGTGCAAATTACATAGCTTATTTCGAGCTAAGCGTGCTGTATATACTCACCCTAACAGTTAGGAAGCTTTTCCTAATGTCCAGCCTAAACCTCCATTGCTGCAATTTAAACCCAT
Organism: Pelochelys cantorii; assembly: GCA_032595735.1. Taxonomy (NCBI): domain Eukaryota; kingdom Metazoa; phylum Chordata; order Testudines; family Trionychidae; genus Pelochelys; species Pelochelys cantorii. Next base: position 31,147,333 of record CM064338.1, read on the forward strand.
TGCTTCTTGTCCTATCGTCAGTGGTTAAAGAGAATAATTTTTCTTCCTCTTCCTTGTAGGTACTTGAAAACTACTATGTCCCCTCTCAGCTTCTCTTTTCCAGACTAAGCAAACCCAGTTCTTTCAATCTTCCCTGATAGGTCATGTTTTCGAGACCTTTAATCATTTTTGTTGCTCTTCTCTGGACTTCCATTTGTTTAAATTCATCCTTTTAATTTAATTTAATTTAAAAGTTTCCACTTTTTGAAGGACTCTTTTTTTTTTTATTTTTATACCATTCACGGTCTCTTTTATATCATTCAAGTGACGGTGGTCTTTTGCCATACTTCCTGTCTTTCCTACAGAGTGTAATAATTTGCTCTTCTGCCCTTAATAATGTCTCTTTGAAAAACTGCTACAGGCCATCCTCGCTATAAATCCAAGAAACATTCAAAAAAACTTGGACTTACAGCGAAAAAACTTAAAGTGGGGAATTTTTTCCCTGCAACTGACTTCCATTTGCGCAAATTGGGAGGCGAGGTGGGTGGGCAGAGAGGGGGGTTGCAAGACTTAAGGGGGAGGGAATGGGAGGACAAATAATGCATCAGTTCCTACAAGCGTCAATGACTTTAGTGCGGAATGGATTATACTGGGGTGACATAGCGAGAACGCCCTGTAATTGTCTTCAGTTATTTTTCCTCTTAGACTCTTTTCCCATGGGCGCTTACCTACCAACTCCCTGAGTTTGTTAAAGTCTGCCTTTTTGAAATCTATTGTGCTTATTTTGCTGTTCTCCCTCCTACCACTCCTTAGAATCATGAACTCTACCATTTCATGATCACTGTCACCCAAGCTGCCTTCCATTTTCAAATTCCCCATCAGTTAATCTCTGTTTGTCAAAACCAAAACTAGAACAGCCTCTCCCCTAGTCATTTCCCCCACTTCTGGAATAAAAATCTGTCTCCAATACATTCCTGGATAATATGTGCCCTGCTGCATTATTTTCCCAACAGATGTCTGAATAGTTGAAGTCCCCCATCACCACCAAGTCCTGTGTTTTGGCTGATTTTGTTAGTTGTTTAAAAAAAAAAGCTTATCTACTTCCTCATCCTGGGTAAGTGGTCTGTAGTAGACCCCTACCATAACACCACCCTTATTTTGTTACCTCTTTTATCCTTACCCAGAGACTTTTAACAAGTCTGTCTCCTATGTCCATCTCAACCTCAGTCCACATGTTTAAAATATGAGGCTATACCTTCTTCCCTTTTCCCCTGTCTGTCCTTCCTAAGAAAGATGTACCCTTCGATACTAATATTCCAATCATGTGTAATATCCCACAAGTCTCTCCTTTATCCCTGCTGTTACAGTCCATGCTCTCTCCAATTTCTGACTTTTCTTTCAGGTCTCCATGTTTTTGACTTACCGGTAGGCTTTGGTCACCTGCCCCCATTGAATCTAATTTAAAGCCCTCCTCACTAGGTTAGTCAGTCTCTGTCCAGATACACTCTTTCCCTTCCTCAGTAGATGGACCCCATCTCTGCTTAGCAGTCCTTCTTCCTGGAACAACATCCTATGATCAAGGGAGCCAAAGCTCTCCTGTGACACCATCTTCACAGCCAGGTATTCACCTCTTGTCTCTGTTTGGGCCCCTACCCTTGACCAGAAGGATCAAAGAGACCACCACCTACACTCCAAACACCTTCTTCACCTGTACTCCCAGACCCCTGTAATCACTTATGTTCTGATGAAGGTCACACTTCACAGTATCATTAGTGCTCACATGGATGGTGTATAGGGGGTAGTAGTCAGAGGATCAGTTGATCCTCAACAATCCTTCCATAATGTCTCGGATAGGAGCCTCTGGAAGGCTGCATACCTCCTGGGATGCCATGTCAGGGGGACAGACTGGGGGCCTCTGTCCCCCTCAGAAGAGAGTCTCCAACCACCGCTACCCTGCATTTCCTCCTGGGAGTGATGGCTGCAGACTTCCCAACTTTGAACGTACATCGCCCAGCTCCCTCCACCTTAAGGGGTGATTCCTCATCTTTGGTAGCCAGGGCAGCTTAATTGTTCTCCATCACCATGGCAGATGGATTCGAGTAGGGGTGGAACACTGCCTGCTGCCAGAAGTAACAAGCTGCCAATGTCCTCCCTGTGACAGAGCCATCTCCTCCTTCCCCAGTTGTGTGACAGCAGTCCTCTGTAGTTGAATAACTTTCTCAGCCTTAGATGTCTTCACAGGAATACTCTCGAGGAATTCCTCATGGGCACAGATACTTCAGCTTAACCATCAGGGTAGTCAAACAGTGGAATAAATTGCCCAGGGAGGTTGTGGAATCTCCATCTCTGGAGATATTTAAGAGTAGGTTAGATAAATGTCTATCAGGGATGGTCTAGACAGTACTTGGTCCTGCCATGAGGGCAGGGGACTGGACTCGATGACCTCTCGAGGTCCCTTCCAGTTCTAGTATTCTATAATTCTATGATTGCTCCTGAAGCTCTCCCACCTGCTTCCTGAGGTATTCTATCAGCAGGCACCTTTCACATTGGATGGTCCCCCCAGCCTGGTTTTCTGTGAGTGGGAAATGCAGGCCACAGTCTCTGCAAATCCACAACAGGGTGTGGGTAGAGGCATCCAGGGGTAAGTTGTCTGTCTGGATACAGGTGCAGGTGGAGGAGACAGGAGCAATGTCGGTACAGGCAATGCGAACCTTCCTAACCATAGTGGCTGTATTAGGACTCCCTCTCAAACTGCCCTTTTCGCTAGCTCCCACTGGTCACTTAGCCCCTGGCTTTTAAGGTCTCCTCTCCTACCCCCTCACACAGGGGAGAGTAATCACAAGACTGATAAAAAATGATCAAGGGAACAAAGGCTCAGACAGTCCCCAGGCACACAATCCCAACTGGCCCAGTAACTGAAATAACTGAAATAACCTGAAAGAGAAAACAACCCCACAGAGAGTCAAGCAAATTCACCCATCCGAATGTTAGTTAGTACTTGCACCTTGTTCATTCAGCTGGGGGCATCTCCTTCTCCCCCTCTCAAGCCCCCATTTGTGGTCTCCCGTTTGCTAACATGAGAAATCATTCTCAAATGGCATTGGCCATCAACATGAATTCTGCGCAAGTGCTGCATATATCCAGTGAATGGGAAAGACACAGCAGTTAGCCCCATCTTATTTATTCCTCTGACTCACTCTAATATCACGGATTCGCAATTTTGGCTTTGACAATCAAAAACCACAAGTACTGTGGGGGTTGGGAGGAATCACAACAAAGAGGATGAAAATGCTCCTATAAAATCCTGCTCTGAGCTCAGCCTCCAATAGAGCCCAGCTATTCTCCCTGCCTCAGCTCTGGGTCAGAGTCTACGTCAGCTGTTATGCAGCTCTATGGCCCTTCCCAGACTCCCATAGCTTGGTGACTGGCAGTAATCACTTGCTAGGTAAGCTCCCTTCCATGCCAGCCAGGGCCCCTTGTTAATTTGTATTGCAGTGTGTGTTGCAGACTGATGTGTAATTAGAACTCCTGAAGCCTGTCTCATGTTATAATTGCCCTGACAGGGGCCACAGCATATCCGCTTGTTAATTAGTAAACCACAATATCCCGGGGGCTCACGGAGAGCTTCCTTAATTGTATTTCAGCTGGAACAGAGCGATAATTACCCTTCACTAACACTGCCACTTTTTAATTCCTTTTTAAAAAATCAGCACTTTCTCTTTGGCTTTTCTTTCTTTTCCTTACCCCCACTTCCCACTAGCAATGCAACAAGCTGATTTTCCTAGATTAAAAAAACCCCCAAACCTACTCACAGCAAACAAACAATCAGACTCAGAGTCAGAAACCACAGAATACATCACTTGGGGAACCTGGAGGAGTCTAATGTAACTGTGACTTTATAGGTGGAGACCCAAAGTTTGCCAAAGGAAGCAGCACAGTTCTCTCTCTGAACTAAGGCCAGGTCTACACTACTGGAGAAAGCCAACCTAAGATATGCAAGAGAATAGTGTTGCTGGAGTAAAAGTACCTTAAGTTAAATTTCTGCAGCATCTCCAATACAGGAAGTCAACAAAGAAATTCTCCCATTGACTTCCCTTACTCTTCTTGACCCTGGGAATTACCGAGGTCAACAGAGGTTCCATCAGCGATTGATTTAGCAGGACCTGCTAAATTGAACCCTGGAAGATCGATCTCCAGAGCGTCGATCTTGGGGTAAGTGTAGACTTGGCCTAAAAGATGTTGTGATTTTTCTTTATGCATATTATGGCTTACATTCTCCCTCTTAGGCTGAGCTTTCCTTTTAAGGCTCCAGTCTGCTTGCATCCATTGAATTATGGTGTAAATAAAAGGTACTTGTGCCACTGATCACGCTACTTGACATACTCATGCCCTTTGGAATTTACAGGTGAGTGTTCTAATTTACAGTTGAAATGCAGCTGAAGTATAAGTCTTGTCCACAAAAAGGAAGATCCCTTTTTGAAATTAAATGTCCCCTTGTATCTAGCTGTGTATATGATATCCACCTTATGGCTGTTTGTATATTGCTCCTTTCCATTTCTAACAAATACATTTCCTTGTGTGCAGTGCTCTGCAGCCATTTTGTCCCCAGAATTCAATACAGGCTGTTTTAGCAGTCTCTTTCACACACCGTGCTCTCTCACTCTCTCTCATGAAGACTTTACTTCTTTCTTGTTTTGTTGTTCTCTTGATTGGAAAAAAAGGTCATTCTGGATGAATGTATCTGTCTGGAGATAGAACAAGTTCTTTTACAGCCTTTGATGACACAAGTTCAATATCCAGAAATCCAAAAGACACTTGATAAATACACTGTAATATATTATCATAGTCCCAGTCATGGACAGGGAACCCACTAAGCTAACCACTGTACAAATACAGCACAGAAAGATAGTCCCTGTCCCAAAGAGCTGACGGCAATAGCAAGAAACTGCTGGAGTTGCTCTGAGACCTCTTTCATGTCGTTCCCCAAGAGCTTAGTTTGACTCCAATCTTGTCACTTAGATTTTTTTACTTGGCATACAGCAGCACTCTGCAGAGTTGATCAGACTGAAGCATGGAGGTGGGAATATAACACATCCAGAATTACTCAGCAAAAAAATCATTTCCGTATATGCAATTTTCCAACATTAATAAAAACATGCCTTACATAATTCAGGGCTGGCTTGGTTACTTGGCAGGAACCAGTTCCTGTGCAGCATACTCTGTCCATGCATGACACACTCTTTACCTCAGTGGTCACTGGTCACCAACCAGTAGATTGGGTTCTACTGGTAGATCTTGGAGCCTCCAATGGGTGATCCTGACTGGTTTGGCCAGGAAGCTATCAAGCGCTGGCATTTCAGTTGCCCCTTTACCCACTGTGATGCTGCTCATGCCCTCTGCCTTGGAGCTGCTCCCCTGGAAGCCTCCTGCTTGCTGTGCAAGATGTGGGAGGGAGAAAGGGTGGTGGTGCTAATGTCAGGTTGTCCCTCCTCCCCCCACTTCTGTACCCTCTCTCCACACAGAGAGAAGGGGATGGAGGGAGCTTGGCAATGCAAATCTTTGTCACTCTCACACACTGTGTGTGTCTGTCATTCTCACAAACACACAGGCTATGTCTACACTCGTGGCTTCTTGCTCCAGAAATATGCAAATGAGGCATAAGCATGGAATATCGCTCTTGCGCAAATGAGAAATATGCAAATGAGGCTAAGCATGGAATATCGCTCTTGTGCCAGAAGGAGCTGTCTACACTGCCCCTTCTTGCGCAAGAAAATCTTCTGCAAAAATGGCGGCTCATTAGGTATGCAAATGAGGTTCGGTGATATTCCACGCTTAGCCTCTTTTGCATATTTCTGGTGCAAAAAGCCGCAAGTGTAGACATAGCCACACTGTCCTTTACTCTCATCTCCCAACCCAACACATACGTGGGGAGTGGGTGGGTTATTTATTTTTCTGTTTGTAAAGTGTGTTCTGTGTGGTTTTTGACTGGTCTGTGCATTTCATAATTTTCATTTCTCTCTCATGCTTAAATTTAATTATTTGAGTAGTGAGTTCTAAAATACCTAACCTTTTGTGGCTAGAGTTGTTATCCCTGTGGTAACTGCTGCTCCTGGATGTAGCTAGCATATCTCTGCAGCCCCTGAGAAAGGCAGAGCAGGGGGTTGCCACATGCTGTCCTTGCCTGCAGACACCACTCCTTCAGCTTTCACTGATGGGAACCATGGCCAGTAGAAGCTGTGGGCTCAGTGCCTGTAGATGAGGGGCAGCACATGGCACCATGGAGCCATTGTCATACATGCCAGCTCCTTTCAGGAGTGGTGCAGGGCCAGGGCAGGAGTAAGCCTGCCTTAACCCCACTGCTCCACCATCCGGAAACCGTTTCAGTTAAATGGTGCCCAGACAGAGCCTGTTTCCTGAACCCCTGTCCCAGCCCTGAACCTCCTCCTGCACCCAACCTCCTGCCCCAGATGTGAGTCCCCCCTGCACCCAAACTCCCAGAGCTTGCACCTTGAATCCCCTCCTGGACCCCAATCCCGCACCCTGGGCTAAGCCCGGAGCCCCTCTCACACTCCAAACTCCTTGGCCCAAGACCAGAGCCTGCACCCCAACCTCTTACCCCAGCCTGGTGAAAATGAGTGAGGATGGCAGAGGAAGTGGGATGAAATGAGCAGGGTGAGGCCTTGGAGAAGGGTGGAGCAGGGGCAGGGCCTCAAAGAAGGGGTAGGAAGGAAGCAGGGCAAGGGTATTTGGGTTTGAGGTAGATCTTACATTGCACTTAAATTTAAAAAGTGATCTTGTGGTTAAAAAGGTTGGAGACCACTGCTTTACCTCATCTTATCTTCCAGACTTATTTTGTCTATTGTAAATGGTACCAGGGTGTTCCCACTTACACAGGTGCCAACTTCCCTTCGAGACAGGGGGTGCTCAATCCCCTCACCTTCACCCCATCCTCATTCCCCCAAGACTCTCCACTCCCATCCTGCCTCTTTCCCGTCTCCTTCTCCAAGCACACCACATCCCCACTCCTCCCCCTCCCTCCTGGAGTGTGCTGAAAGCCACAAAAGTGGGTGGGAGGCACTGGGAGAGCAGGGGAGGAGTTGGTCAGCAGGGCCACTGGCAGGTGACATGTGGTGGGAGGAGGGAAGCAGAGGGTGGAGCTTAGCTGCCATTAATTTTTTCCTGTAGGTGCTCCAGCCCCAAGCATCCCTGAAGTCAGTGCCTATGCACACTTATTTCAGCTCATACAGACACCCTGCCTCTAGCCTACTGAGCTATTTACCTTCCCAAACACGCCCACTGAGAAATGACTCTAGTTACCAATGGCAAATCACTTATACCCAGGCTTACAGAAATTTAGGAAGCAGGACTCCTGGTTTCTGACTCAGTTCTGCCATTGGCTTGCTAGGCACCTCTCAGGTAAGTCAGTCCATTTCAGGGTTCCCTTTCTGCTGTGGGAGAGGACACTAGTGGTCTTACAAGACTTCCTAGTCTTAACAAAGTACTTAGAGATCCTTGGATGCAACAGGCCATAGAAAAGCTAAGCAGGATTATGACAAGAAGGGCTGCTACTCTGGTATCCTCCAGGGATTGAACTAGGGGGTTCCAAAGCTCAAATCTTGAGCCCAAGCAATAGGGCTATTTCCTCTAGCAGGAAGTGGTAGAAGACTCTCACCATCAGGGCAACATAGAATCATAGAATCGTAGGGTTGGAAGAGACCTGAGGAGGTCATCAAGCAGCATGCATGCATAAAGCAGTGGGTTACAAATACAGTAGCCACGCACCATCAAATGAATCAAGGTTATTGCTCCATCGAGAATGAGAAGGGATGAACCCACGCTCTCTTGAAATGATTGTTGTGTAGAACAAAGCTGCTAAACCTATGGCACGATGGATCAGCCAACACCACTTGTCATGCCAGTCCCCCATGAATATCATGAGGCTTGCATGCCCTATACCAAACTTAGTTTGCAGAAGGATGGAAACAGGATCCTATATGGACCTTGGATTTCACCTCAGACTCAGTGCAGTCAGTTCACCTCAGCAACCCTGTGGCATTCCTTGTCAAGAAGGGTCTGGGTGATGTACAACACTGGCAGGGCTACGGCAGCCAGAGAAGAAGTCCAGCTTTTTAGCTGTCACTCTGAAGTAAAAGTTGGTTGGAAATTTTAGTTGAAAATATTTCAATTAAAAACAAAATGTTTTAATCGTTGTGAGGGTTCTTTCTAGCAATTTCCAGGCAGCTCTTCTCCAGGATATTCACCAAGGCTGACTGGGATGGGGAAAGGAGGCTGCTGAAATTGCAAGACCAACTGACTGGCCCAAGGACACTGATCTCTCTCCAGAGAGAGGAACTCAGAGCTCCAGAATGCAACCGGCAGGGGAAGGGCCTTGTGCAGGTGTTGCTAACTGGCCCAGTACCTGGAATGGTTTCAGTGGGAACACCGTTCACTCTTTCACATACAATAGTAGTCCACACGGCCCTCATGCTGCATCACTTCAATAAGGCCATATAGCTAACGTCCCATCCAGACCTGCCGGCTGATAGGGGGTGGAGTGGGTGGGCAAAGTGGGCAGTTGCACTAGGGCCTGGTGATTCAAATGGGCCTGGGGCTTCTAGCCACTGCTGCTGCTACTGCACTCTCCATCCGGCTCTGAAGGCTGGGGAGACGCGTCACACTCTGGACGGCACTGAGGGCTAGTGGCTCCTAGCCCCACCCCTTCTGCCTGAGGCCCCGGCCCTTCTGGGAGCACAGAGCCATCCCTTTCTCCCCGACATCTTACCCAGGGGCCCATGGAGGCCGTCAGCTCCCCTGTTTTCATCCACCAACACTGCCATAAGAACGGTCATACTAAGTCAGACCAATATTCCATCTAGCCCAGTATCCTGTCTTCCACCACCGGCTGGTACCAAATGCTTCAGAGGAGCAGGGCAATTTTGAGAAATCCATCCCCTCATCCAGTCCCAGTTTCTGGCACTCAGCGATTTAGGGACACCCAGAGCATGGAGTTGTGCCTCTGACCATTGTGGCTAATAGCCATTAATGGACTTTTTCTCCAAGAGCATAGGCAATTATTTTTGAACCCAGATATACTCTTGGCTCTCAGCATCTTCTGGCAATGAGTTCCACAGGTTGACTCTGTATTGTGTGAAGAAGTACTTTCTTTTGTTTGTTTTAAATCTGCTACCCATTAATTTCATAGCTGAACCCAAGTTCTTGTGTAATGTGAAGTGGTAAATAATACTTTTTTTATTCAGTTTGATCACACCATTCATGATTTTATAGACCTATATCATATCTCCTCCTTAGTCATCACTTTTCTAAGATAAACAGTTCCCATCTTTTTAATCTTTCCTTATATGGATGCTGTTCCACAGCCTAAATTATTTTAGTTTCCCTTTTCTGTACTTTTTTCCAGTTCTAATACATCTTTTTGAGATGGTATGAGCAGAACTGCACATAATATTCAAGGTGTGGGAGTACTATGGATTTATAGATTGACATTATATTTTCTGTTTTATTATTTATCCCTTTCCTAGTGGTTCCTAACAATCTGTTAGATTTGTAACTGCTAATTTACAGCTAATTTAGACACCATATTTTATATATATATAATTGGGATTATGTTTTCCAGCATGCATTATTTTGCATATGTTGGATTGCATCTGCCATTTTGTTGCCTGGTCACCCCATTTTGTGACATCTCTTTGTAACTTTTCACAATCAACTTTGTACTTAACTACCTTAAGTAATTTTGTATCTTCTGCAGACTTTGCCACTGTAAATATTTGTGACTAAACTGAACAGCACTGGTCCAAGTACAAATACTTAGAACAGGGGTCTTCAAACTTTGAGTTGCAACTTGTAAGGGTAAGCTGCTAGCTGGCTGAGGCTACATCTCCACTATGCTATTTTTCTGGGCAAAAAAATATGCTAATGAGCGACTCATTTACAGGAGTCACAATCTCAGTGGCATATTTTCTGCCAATCCGTTTTTGCGCCAAAGCAAGTAGTGTGGACATTTTCTTTTTGCGCAAAACCCCCTTTTTCTGCAAGATCCTTATGCCCCAAAAAAGGAGGTATACCAATCTTGCAGAAAAAGGGGGGTTTGCGCAAAAAGAAAATGTCCACACTGCTTGTTTTTGCGCAAAAACCCCTACCGTAAAAACGGATCAGCAGAAAATATGCAAATGAGATTGCGACTCATGCAAATGAATCCCTCAGCATATTTTTTGCCGAGAAAGCTCGTAGTGTAGACGTAGCCTGAGAGACACTGTGTTTACCTGAGCGTCCATAGGCATGGCTGCTCACAGCACCCAGTGGCTGTGGTTCACCATTCCTAGACAATAGGAGCTGCAGGAAGTGGTGGCCCAGTCTGCACTGCTTCCTGCAGCTTCCATTGGCCAGGAATGGTGCATGGTGGCCACTGAGCTGCGGCAGCCCTGCCTGCAGATGCCCAGGTAAACAAAGCGCCTTGTGGTCAGCTAGTGACTTACCCTTATAAACTGCACCCAAAGTTTGAAAACCCCTGCCTTAGGAGACCTGCTATTTAGCTCTCTCAGCTGTGAAAACGGGCCTTTTATACCCATCCATTGTTTCCTATCTTTTACACACTTACTAAGCCATGACACAATCTTTTCTCTTACCCTATGACTGCTTATTTTGCTGAAGAGTCTTTGGTGAGGATGTTGTCAAAGGTTTTACGAAAGTCTAATTACACTATATCCATGGGATCACCCTTGCCCACTTCTTTGTTGAGCCCCTTAAAGAATTCTAACAGAGTGGCGAGGCGTGATTTCATTTTAAAAAAGCCATGTTGACTCTTCTTTATGGGTATGTCTACACTTGCATCCTCTTTCGAGAGAGGGATGTAAATAAAGACATTCGAAATTGCAAATGAAGCCAGGATTTAAATATCCTGCGCTTCATTTGCATATTCTTGTTATGGCGCTATTTCAAAATGGCGCTATTTTGAAATAACAGACGCTGTTAAGATGTGGTTATTTCGAGAGAAAACCCTTCTCTCCAAATGACTGGTAAACCTCATTGTATGAGGAATAAGGGTTGTTTCGAGAGAAGGGCTCTCTCTTGAAATAACCGCGTCTTAACAGTGTCTGTTATTTCAGAATAACGCTATTTCAGAATAGTGCCATAACGCAAATATGCAAATGAAGCACAGGATATTTAAATCCCGGCTTCATTTGCAATTTTGAATGTCTTCATTTGCATCCCTCTCTCAAAAGAGGGTGCAAGTGTAGACATACCCTCAGTCTCAATTTGCTTGGTACTGAAGTTAGGCTCATCAACCTGCAATTGCCAACATCACTTTGGGAGCCTTTTAACAAATGGTTTTACATTAGCAATCCTCCTGTCATAAGGTAGAGAAGCTGATTTAAGCAATAGGTTACACACCACAGTTAGTAATTTTGCTATTTCTGGAGACTTACTGCTGTTTATATTACCAATTTGCCCCAAAACCTCCTCTATGTCACTTCAGACAATTCCCCAGATTTGCCACCTAAGAATCTCCCTCACATCGTATGCAATAAAGACCAACGCAGAAAATTTATTTAGCTTCTCCACAACTGCCTTATTTTTCTTGACTGCTGCTTCAAAACTTCAACCATCCAGTGGCTCCACTGATCATTTGGCAGGCTTTCTGCTTCTGATGCACTTTTAAAAATTGCTGTTAGTTTTTATCTTTTGCTAGTTTCTCTTCATATTCTTTTGTGGCCTGACTAATTATACATTTACATTTGGCTTGTCTGAGTTTATGCTCCTTTTTAGTTTCCTCGGTAGGATTTGACTTGAAATTTTAAAGGCTCTTGGGAGAACAATGGGTTTCATGAAGATAGCTTTTTAAATTAATTAAATAATGAGCCTTGCTCTCAACTGGGATAGGCTGTGGAAAGCCACTCCTGGGAACAGCTGGCATGAAAAGGTTCCAAGTGTTAGCGAGAGCAAAGAAATTAAACAAAAGGCTTTAAACATAAATAGGGCCCAACACCTCTGATGGAAACTCAAAAAGCTCAGTGGCTCCTCCGATCAGTTGTTGCATGAATGGGCTGAAACAACAATTGACATTGCAGGATCTGGAGCACATGAGAACTGGCATTAGTGTCAGAGCAGCCATGGAATCAGAGGACATGACTATGTTCCAAAGGTTGGTGCTAGCAAAGCATCTCAACAGCAATGAAAGCGCCAGTTGGAGATAGTCACTGAAATCATGTGTGTGAAATTGAGGGAACCTGGGGGAGTGAGGAAAAGGTGGCTGGACACAACCGGGATGCTAACAATTAATGCCACAGTGCCACTCACTGTAATTAGAATCCAGCAAGAAGTATATAGCTGAATAACCACAACAACTTTGCACAAATTAGACATTACACTGCAGGTTAACTAGATTTGTTACTGCTGACTTGATTAGCCCAGCTCTGTGATCTGCTGTGAGAAATGGATGGGAGCCTCTTGAAACTAACAGGCTCTATCACTTGTAGATTTGGATAGTTAAACACCTGACTGGAAAAATGCTGCAGTACATTTGCACATGTGAAAAATGGCGAGGTGCACACCCTCAGAAGTGCCCTCATGCCATTGCTTGCAGGGAGGTGAGCAATGCAGGCTTTCCTTTTACATGAATTCCCACTGTGGATATTTCATGTGATCACCTCTTAATGATGTTTTTTTAAAGGAAAATGTAACATTTAATTGACCTGCATGGAGCAGGGTGAACAAAGAAGGAAAACAAATCTGAAAATGTCCATTCATATTTTTAAACCAATTTACTTTGACTGTGTCAGGGCCTGTTTTGTGTTTGCTAGACAATTATATGGCTAATGAGAATGTTCTCAGTGACATTAGACCAGATTAGAAATGTAGGGCTATAGACCCTCATGCTTTGATGCATAAACTGGGCACAATCTAATGAGGTTAGGAAGCCATGTTACTCCATATTTGTCCAATGTGGGTTTTCTTGCATCTTCTTCTGAAGCAGTTGGCTGGCAACTGTTAGACCAGCTGCTAAGCAAGATGGACCCTTGGTATGGCAATTTCTGTGGTCATGGTAAATGAATGAGGTTATTTGCAGGAAGAACCAGTTTTAAGCCAATATTGGAAAATGGTTGTGGGAAGTTAGTTTTGAATTTGTAATCACAAACATTCTCATAGGAAACCTGGCTCCATGAGTCGCATCCATCCAATCAAGGAACAGCATCAAACCATGTTATGACCAAGCATGTCCTCTCAGAACCACTCAATACAGCTCAGATACTGAACACGCACCATGAATAGTTCGCATAGAATCTACAGACCTTGAACTACATATCCCAATTGTTTAGCAGATCATCTGAAATAATGAATACATGAGAAAATGAGGCTGCTCACAGACCATTTGCAAACAAAATGAAAGGTGAAATCTGAATCAGCTGCTCACTGAGAATTATGAACTAAGCTCTTGTCTCATGCTACACTAGTTTAAAGTAAGAGATTAAACTCAGGGTGGTCTGTTCCTACGGAAGAGCTGTGAAAAGGAAAGTTCCGAACCTGGCACGTGTAATCAAATAAAGAGGATGTACAATCAGTAAGAACCTTAATATACATCTTCTTCTGTATTTCATAACGTACTCCCTTTGTACATTACCTCACCTCTCCCACCTCCTAACCCAGCACAACGCCCAATATAACCTTACCTCCTCTTATCCTTAACCTCTGTAACAGGTTAGAAGCTGAAAGTTTAGCCTTCATTAACATTGTACTGAAGTGTAATTTAGGCTCTCTAGTCAAAGGGTACATCTACACTGCAACTGGAGGTATAATCTCCAGCTTGGGTAGGCATACCTGCTCTAGTTTTGATGGAGCTAGTGCACTAATATGGCAGTGTAGCTGTGGGGGTACAAGCAATGGGATAGGCTAGCCATCCAACAACAGACAGGATTGTACTTGCACAGCTAATCCCTCCCACTGCTTGTGCTGGCCTGCCTCTACTACTAGCACATGTACGTCTATCCAAGCTGGCAATGTAGCCGAGCGATATAAGCATTCAGCTGCTGGCCATAGCCAAAAGAGGCATTGTGCTGCAGGGAGAGCTTGTTTTCCAGATCACCCAGGCAGAAACAGACACCAGCACTTAAAATTGCCTTATGATATCTTCTCCCAGCTGTCTTTCCATCTCTCCATCAGGTCTCCAGTGGGCCGTTCAGCCACACATCAGCTCTCAAATCAGTCAGCCATCCAGCCTCTTTCTTTAGCAATGGGAATCTGTTTCCAGTGCTCTCTGCAGGTGTCATAAGTCATGTTCAATGAATTCTTACAACCTGCTTGCAAGAATTCTCACCCCTGCCCCCACTCCTGTCCAGTCTTGAGAGCAACTAGCATTCTCTGTTAGTAACTCGAGAGCTTTCACATGCCCTCTTCAAACCCACTTCTTCCTTCATTCTCCCCAAGAATGACTCCCATGCGAAGCATCTGCAGCCTAAGCTAAGTACAACATAAGAGAGTTGGAATCAACATGGCATATACTGTATAAAAACAGGCAACTTCATAATGGAGCTGGGTACATAATGTATATTTGGTTTGCTGGCAATTCAGAAAATTGTAACAAAGAAGGAAGAATTATTTTGGGTCAAACTAAACTCAGATTGTTTTGAAATGTTCAGTGAAGTAAAAAACAAAACAAAAAACAAAACAAAACAAAACAAAACACACACACACACACAAATCCATCACACATTTTGGGTTGAATGAAATATTTTTAAAATATTTTTGATTTTTTTTTATAAGTAAGTAGTATTTGAAAACAAAATATTCAAACATTGCATTTCTGAAAAAAGTAAAATTGTGTTCGGTTTTGACATTTTTAAAATGAGTTTTCTTTTGGAGCGGGGATCAATGAAAAAAATTTAGAAATACTGACATGAAATTTACAAAGTATTTTGGTTTCACTGAATTTGCATTTTTTTTGCCCCAAACTAATAATTAACACAAAACATTTGCCCAGCTCTACTGCAGAGACTTGCTTTTCTGATTCTCCTCCTTTACCCTTTGTCATCTCTTCCTGAATCATGTAATCTCAAACCTAGTTTGTCAGCTCCCCAAAGCAGGGACTTTGTTCTCTCCCTACAGCATCATGAACACTTATAGGGTATGCCTACCTTGCACCCATAGCTCAAAATAAGCTACCCGGAGCTCAAAATAAGCTCAAATTGCTTAACTTGTTTTGAGTCAATTTTAAAAAAGTTTATTTCATAATTTGGTGCTATCTGCACAGCACCAGATTTCAAAATAACCCACTATTTCGAAATGTCCCTTACTTCTCATAGAATGAGGTTTACAAGGACATTGGAATAGCAAGCCCATTATATTTTGAAAAAACAGGCTTGCTGTTAAGACATGGGATAACTATTTTGGGAGTCTTCCTGTATCCCGAAATAGCACTGCAGTGTAGATTTAGCCATAGAGAGTAGAGGGCAGAAACAGTCCTGTATTCTGGCTTTGGGAGGAAATAACTTGCAGTGGTATTTGGATTCCTTTGTCATTCTGACTTTATCCCGCTGATCCTGATACCACCTACTGTGTGGAAGAGCTGTTCACCACCAATAGGCCTTTCTCCCAGCATCCCTACAACAATTGGTGCTCTGTCTGAAGACAGAGTGGTGGTGGTAGTAATGTGGAGAGGGGCTGAGTACAGGGGAAACCATATACACTAAATAGAGAGCTCTCCACATCAGCTGTGCTCTAGCCTTGGGCTTCAAGGTACAGAGCAAGGAGCACTGACTGTTAGAGCTGGCATTATCCTGGGAGGGGTTTGTGTGGCCTAAGTTAAATGGACTCCAAATACAGCCCTAGTTTCTGTGAGCAGATAACACTTGTGCAGAGGAGCCTCTCTTGAGAGCAGGCAGCCTAAGCCCATCTCCAGACGACTAATTCAGGCTGTAACTGAAGGGGAAATGAACATCAGAATGTTCTGGGGCACTGAGAAGTCAGGCTCTCCATCTTGGCTTCCTTCAGGGAAATGTATTAATTAAGAGTGTGCCTTTCAGAGAAAGATCATTTTAATCTTAGAGATTAAACATTTCTTCTTGAAAGAGCAGGAAGGGAGTTTCCCCCATGCCTTCTTCTCCTCTCTGGATCAGTGTGGCCAGATGCAGAAATGAAGGACAGACAGAGATCCCATCCTGCATCCACACACTAGTGCACCTGAGTCCTGGGCCTCTAAGGAACACTGCAGACCTGACTTACAGCTCCCCATCATTCCAGTCCTGGGCTCCTATGCAGTTCTGCTGATGGTCCTGAAGCCTGACCACAGTGCACTCTGCTATTCCAAGTCCTGCTCTTGTTTCTTGCAGTTCAGTCCTGACCTGTGGTACCCCCTGCAGGGACTGGGTGCCTAAATAACAGCAAAAAAATTGTTCAGCACATATTGCCCCTTTCTCTGGGAGGCTTTGATTTGGATGACTGTGTTCTCCACAAAAGGAAGTATTTCTTCATTCAAACACAGTCAACCTGTGGAACTCCTTGCCAGAGGATGTTGTGAAGTCTAAGACTATAACAGGGTTCAAAAAAAGAGCTAGATAAAGTCATGGACTGAGGATAGATCCATCAACGGTTACTAGCCAGGATGGGCAGGAATGGTGTCCCTAGTCTTAGTCAGAAGCATGAGCAATAGGGGATGAATTACCTGCTCTGTTCATTCCCTCTGGCGCACTTAGCATTGGCCACTGTTGGAAGACAGGATACTGAATTAGATGGACCATTGGTCTGATCCACATGGCTGTTCTTATGTTCTTAAATATTTGCATGATGATTTGAGATAACTTAGGTCAGCCCGTTGTTTGCTCTTAATTGTATCTTCTGTGCCTGGAGTATTTTTAGTCTGTTGCTTCCTTGCTTTCTGAGTGGGGGCCAGCCCACCTATCATTTCACAAATGCTGCACCCGTGCTTCTGGCGCAAACACATCGTGGCACCCATGTTCACTTCCCTTTCTGAAGAAGTCTTTGTCAACAAAAATTTGCTCATGAGAATTTTCGTGTATGGGGCTGGGAATCCCAAAGCCAACTCAGTCTTTTCTTTGACTGAACGTTTGGCTGTCACTTGCTACAGCCTTCACCCGGCTGCGTCCCCTCCAGCTGCAGGCCTGGCCTTTCCCAAGCAGACTTTGGGCACGGTGGAGGAAAGGCCAATGCCTTCTATCTGCTGCATGCCACCACCTCCATTAGCACTGGTCCTGCAGACACCACAGTTGGCCATGTGGGCTCCCTTCTCGAGGGGCTGAATTCCCACTCTGCTTTGAGTCAATCTCAGCAGTAGGAAAACAGAACTGTTTTAAGGGTGTAAAATCATCTCTCCACTCTGCCCCCATGACTAGATTTGCTGTGCCAGCCCCTTGCACTGTCAGGATTGGCCTCTACCTTCCACAGCTTCACTAGACTCATGCTGTGCTATGGCCCAGGGTGCCAGCCCATCCCATATAACAGATGTGCCACAATGTTTCTCATGCAAGTTCTGACGTCAGGAAGAAGAGATGAGCATGGGGCAGTGTGCGCCAGAGAGGAGGGGTACAATGAAGGCCCGTTGTACCTGTTGCTTTTGTTTTGAAAGCATTTATCCCATCAAAAAACCCAGCCCCTTCCCCATGGCCTTGACACATGCAGCTGTTCCCTTAGAAATAGCTGTTGCCATGGTTTTTCCAAAGAAAACACATTCTCCCCCCCCCCCCCCAACTGCCTTAACCTTGTGACAGCAGCGATGACGTGGCTCCTTTGGAAAGGCCACTTCATGTAACTATGGTAACAATTAGCTCTCTATTTTACCTCAAGGGTTGTGTTAACTAGACAGACACAGATTTGTTCTCCCAGGGGCCAGGTGCTTCCCTTCCTGGCCGCGGGTCCAGACCACTGTGGCTGCCCCCACAGGGAGGAAGTCACTTGTACTACCTTATAGGGCTTTTCCTGGGGTAGGGCAGGAGACTCCTCTTCAGTCTAGTGAAGAGATTTACTTACAAGACAGAGGTTGGAGGGTGAAGAAGCAAAGCCCAACCCCCAGGAATTCCTCCAAGACAATAATCCCCCCTCCTCGCCCAATCCGTGGTGCCTCCCTTCACATCAGATTGCAAAAGGGGACTGTGCAAGCAGTAGGCAAGGAGTCCACCCACATGCAAAGGGTTCCTGTTTCAATCCCTCAGCCTTGGCAGTTGTCTCAAGGACAGTCTGAGATTTCTAGCATCTTCTGGACTGCAGAAATTAAACCTCACTGTCCTGTCATGGTTTTCAGGGGAGCTAGGGCACAGTCTAGGCCAGCAAATGGCCATTCTCCTCTCAACCTACTGAAGCTGCGAAGATAGGACAATGGGCCAGAGAAGAGACATGAGGGTGAAACCCAGCAATGCAAGGAATGTTGCTTGTACCCATTAAGGCTAGGTCTACACTACAAGGTTTTTGCGCAAAAACCAGCGGAGCGTCCACACCTCAAGCACGTTTTTGCACAAGAAAATCAACAGAACAGAGAGCTTTTGCCGGTAGAGTTATTTCTCTCCCCACAAGAAATAACTCCTTTTTGCATTACAGCTCTTGAGCAAAAAGGCAGGTGTGGACGCTCTGGAGGGGTTTTTGCACAACAAACCCCTATCAGAAAAAGCACAGGTGCTCTGATGGCCATTCTGAATGGCCATCAGAGCTTTCTTGCACAAGAGTGTCCATGCAGTGTGGGTGCTCTCTTGTGCAAGAGCACATTGCTTTTGCAATGCTCTTTGAGGTCTGGACACACTTTTGTGCAAGAACTCTTCCGCAAAAGGCTTCTTGCGCAAAAACCCTGCAGTGTAGACAAAGCCTAACAGTCCAGCAGTGAAGGAGAAGAGCAGCTGGCTTAAAATGTGACTCTTGTCTGAAAAGAGACTATAAAAATGGCACCTCCTTACTCAACAAATCTGCTGCTTGGATTTAACGGAGTCACAGCTGCTCACTGCAGTGACTAAAATAAGCACTGAACTGCTTTTTATTCCTCTTCGCCCTGCAAATCCCACTCATCTCTGAGAGAAGGAGCTGGATTTGGTCCGACCGCATACATCATTAATACAACTGTTCACTTGCTTCCAGTTCTGCTCTCCTTTCACCCGGGGCAATCCACTAGAATCTTGATTAGTGCAGAGGATGAAGTGGGAACCAGACGGAGCCCAGCATGGCTATCTGCACCCAGCCTGGCCATGTGCACTGGCAGTTAGAAAAATCATTGTTTTACTTTTCAGCGGAGCCAATGTGATGTAGGGTCACTTCAAAACCAGACATGAGAGAGGTAGGTCCACAATGCCATCCTTACAGTGTCGCTGTCATAGTCAGTGGGTTTGTTTTCTTTTTACTGCATGAGGAAGTCAGCCATGTTCTTCCAAGACTCCTTTAGCAACTGTCAAGGACCATCTCCAGATTTCCCTCTTCTGTAACAGATTGTCAATAAACTCTAGAATGTAATGTATCACTGCAGAACTGGGAGCAAGGTGCAATGCGGGCCACTTTGAAATGGGTCAGACCCCCAGGAAAGGTAGATCCAGCTCCTGGCAAGAGACTGTGGGGAGCACCATGCCTGGTTAAGCCACAGAAAACCCTGCTTTGTAGAGGTTGGGGGGTCATGTTGCAATGCCCAAGACACCCATCTTTGTATCCTTTTGGGTGGGAATGGGAAGGGAAGAAAGGCCTAACCTGACAGATGAAGTTTCTCATCCTTTCCCTCTGGTGAATTGGCTTTTCAGATCTCAGTTTACATCAATGTGTGGGTCCCAGCACTAGATCTACCGCTGGAAGAGAGGAATCCTTGCGACAACAGGGCCGCACCAGTTTACTTAAGGGACCATACTTGTGATCAGTTGTAGGGTTGAGAGAAAACCTCCTTCCCAGATGAATGGGACATGTGAATTTTGCGGGGCAAATTCAGATTTTCAGGTGTGGGTGTTCAGTGTATATAGGGTTAATGCAAGTTGTGCACTAGACAGGGTCGCTGCTAAGGCTTCAGGAGGCTGAGTTCCCTGCCCACAGCTTCCTTGATTTCAGTGGTTCTCAAACGTGTATGACTGTACAGACTGGCCCATGAAGACTTAATATGAGATGGCAGGCCACCCGCTCCCCAGCAAAAGGTTCAGTCCCTGCTCTAATTTCCTCTCCTCCCTCCTATGGCAGAGTGGATCTTCCCAAGAGTAGCTGTCAGGGCACTGCAGCAAGCAAGCCTCACAGCGGGTGGGTGGAGAAGAGTGACAGTCTGAGAGGGCAGGCGGGGGCGTGTGCAGTGGTGTGTGTGCACAAGCGACAGAACATGCTACAACTGACAACATGAGTCAGCTACAGAGCCAAGGAGCAGGAAGGGCAGAGTCTGGAGCTAGTCTTGTGTTCTCAAGCTCAAGGGAAGGAGCCTTCATGCACACTTGCAAAGGGGAGGGAAGGCCAAGACACCAAAGACATTCTGAGCAGCTGGATCCTCAGAGGGTCCATCTCTGACAACCTCTCAACTGCTCCACTTTGGGGAAAGGTGGGGAACAAGCATGGGACCATTCCCAAATCCCATTGGTTTGTTGGATGAGGAGGATGCAGATTATTTCCCCATCAGGCATAATCCCATTGGAATTCTGATGGCTCCTGAGTTAGAATGGGCAATTGTTTATGGGCAACCTAGCAGCTGCACACAACCCAACCTGGGCTTCTCTTTCATTGTTTCTTTTTGCTCTAGAAAGTTAGGACAGCAAAACTACTTTGGTCAGGAAGTGAAACTGCCCCCACAGCATAGTTAAACTGACTAAGTGACTTTGTAGACAGAACTAGGTTGATAGAAGAATTTGTCTGTTGACCTCGCTACCACCTCTCAGGGAGGTGGATTACCCGGGCTGATGGGAAAACCCCTCCTGTGGGTGTAGGTAGTATCTACACTGATGTGTGCAGCCTGTAGTATTGTTAGTGTAGACAAGCCTTCAGGCAAGGAATGCATTCTTGGTGATGGGAGTGCATGGGGGGGAGGGAGGAGGGGTTTATGTTCAGCACAGCTAGATCTTAACACCCCCCTCAGCAGGTGACAGACAATAAAACCCAATTTTTTCTTGTGAGTGCAGGGACCTAGTCTCAGTTCTCTTCCTCTGGTGGGAAAGTGGGATTTATGGAGAACACTGCCCACACTCAGACACAGCCCAGCCACTTAGGAGGGGTTCATCATGTGCCCTAGGACGAGGGTGATGCTGCATTAGAGTAGGTGATTGTCTGGTTTGAATCCCATGCTTGCCTGGTCCCTTTCTTGCAGCTCCTCTCAGTGGGGGGTCTAGGACAGTCTAGTCAGAGAAGGGAAATTCACAGTCTCTCCACATCCCAGGTCCCCCTCTGTCCAATGGAAATCACAACAGCTCCCTGCCTGCCGGAGGTGTTTCACGAGTAAATCCATTGATGTATGTGTGGGATGCTCAGATGACTACAGCGATGAAGGCTATAGAAATGCCTAAGCAGAGTGAACTGCTCTAGCCTTCCCAGTACTTCACCTGGCTATCCAAACCACAGCTGCTGTAAGGATCATCAGCCACACTCAGATGGAAACAAGTGAGAGGAAGACAGCCAGAGAGGAGAGGGTGAGCACCCCCCAGCAATAATCAGAAATCCAGCCTGGTGTGAAGAGGTAATTATGCCTGGAGTCAGTGAGGGGAAGGGAGAGAGGGAGCCAAGTTCTCCATAGCAACAGGTGTTTGCCACGTAATGGAGCCCTTTCCGTTTGGCCTCAGCAGCAGTCACCCTTATTCGCATGGTCATAAATAATTCAATTTTATCATTCATACACATGAATGCTGCAGGCCTGGGCTCCGTGCACATCCAGCCTCCATCTGTCTGGAGTGGGCAAGGCAAAGCACACACTGATAACAGAGGCAAACATTTGTTTAACATGTATGAGTGTGGCCAGATGGTACGGTGATTTGGAGGGGGTGGTGGTGGAAAGGAGTAGTAGAGAAGGGGGGGGGGAAAGAGAATGAAGTGAGCTGATGACACCCCTCCCTTTGGCTTCAATTGCCGTATGGGCCCTTAAACAATTCTATGCTATTTCATGGTTTTATTCCACATTTGTGTTCTTTATATTTGGAGATATCCTTACATTGCCAGGTTAGTAGCTTGGCCATCTTTCTTCCTGCATAGCGAGCAGTCAGAGGAAGTTTCTATCAACTACTGACATCTCTATCAGCTAATGCAAGAGGTCCTTGCTAATCAAAGCAAGGCTGCTCAATCTCCTAAAAGATGTGGGGTATTCCTGATTCTAGTAAGCTAAGCTTACAGGACAAGGAAAGAACCCAAATAGATTGGGGAAGGCTGAGACATCACACACATACAATCATGGAATCAGGCTATTACGCAAAGACACCAAGCAACATGGACAGCAGTGGGATGGGTTTGGGGTACTCTGGGTATGTCTACACAGCATGGCTATTTTGGGATACTGGAAGTATCCCGAAATAGCTACCCGACATCTACACAAGCCGCCCATTATTTTGAAATATTTTTCGAAATGGGCGTGCTATTTCGCCATCCCGGTAAACCTCGTTGCACGAGGGATAAGGGATGGCTCGAAATAGCCTGTTATTTTGAATATTGGTGCTGTGTAGACACGCTAAATTTCAACATAAGCTATTTCAAAATGGTTTCAAAATAAGATACAAAATTTGCACTATGCAAATTGCATCTCTCATTTCGAGTTTAGGATGCTGTGTAGACACACCCTCTTTATCCAAAATCCAGTGGTAACCTTCCTCTTTCCTTCCTGTCTTGTGAAAGGGAATGGTAAGCAGATGGGCAGGTCTTCTAATGTGTACAAAATGCTACAGAGGATTTGGGGAGCAATAGTTTGCAGAAGGACCAAATTAGTCATATGTTGTAGGCTTGGGAAAGCCTCCTAGCCAGACAATTGGGGGCATGTAGATTTTTGGGGTCAAGCCAAGAAATCTTCAGTTCAGGTCTGAGCTAAATATTCCTGCCAAAGCCGATGCCAATATTTGTGAGGGGGAGTAGGCAGAAAGCTTTCCTCTCCAGCTGCTTCCTAGAGCCAGAGGATTCCTGGTGTTTACCGCTGTATCCCACGCTGCCTGAGAAGGGAGAACAGCCCCCCTGAAACTGTTGCCTTTGTCAGAAAATAATGAAACTGACAAACAGAAAGACACATTGCAGAACGCCCATTGTTAGTGTAATTAGTGGGCTCTGTGCTGCTCTCTTTTGGGTGAAGGGAGGGCTGATGAGAGAAAACAATAGAATTAACAGAGTTAATAGGGTGGATTTTAAAGAGACTGCATATTATTCCAGAAGAGATTGTGTATGCTGCATACACACAAGCTGATCTGCATGCTGGAGACACAAAGATGGGTCGTTAGTTCCCAGTGGCATCAGTTTCTAAAATCCCTGGCAGATTCCACACAATCCAGACCAAAACACAACAAGGACAACAAGGGCACAAAAGTTGAGATCTTTTGTCTCCTCTCCACTGGATCCACATTTGGACACAAGAGGGTTTCATTCTTACATCTGAAACATACAGACCACGTAGGGGCAGATATAATTTCCTGCACGCAAGCATTACATCAAGTATTATGATCAAATAGTAAAACAATCAGAGGTCTACAGTTACTCATGTAACCTTAACTCTGTCCCTTTGTGCATTGGCTTTTCAATACATTATTATAATTCCATAATTGCACACTATTGTTTTCACAAGGGCTCATTCCATAGGTGCAAAATTAAGTCCTTAAGTCTTGGTTACTCTTCAGAGCAGGACAGTACCTAAATACATGCTTAGTTTTGAGAGTAGGTATTATCTGAGGCCCACTGAATCAGTAAAGGGTTGTTAAATTATTTTAGGTCACTTAGTTCTATTGCTAAGAGGAAGGCTGCACTCTCTGCAATTGCTACCACTCAGCCAACTTTTACCATTTTTCTCTCTAGAAATGAAAATACTTATTTTAAATAAAATAAATGTGTGGAGACAGAACCATAGGATGCAAAAGCAGCCATAGCTCTGGCATTTCTGGAACTGTGCATGCTAACTGCAGCTGCAATGCTCTTTGTAGAGGGGTTTTGTATGGAATGTCCCAGGATTTTTTTAAAAGTGATAACAATATAACGATTTAGCTATTTAATATTTAAGAAATACAAGAAAGGTAGCTGACATGGTGATTGTCCATGTCTGGCTAATCCAGGGGTGGTTGTTTCATTTTTTGTATGTTGTATCACTTCTCCTTTGTCTTTTCAGAATGTAAATTCCAGGTCAAAAAGGGTACATCTACACAGCAGCATTATTTCAGAATAACCTCTGCTATTCTGAAATAACTACGCAAGCATCTATACAGCTAGTCCATTATTTCAAAATAATTTCAAAGTAATGGGTGGCTTATTTTGGCATTTGTAAACTTCATTCCATGAGGAATAACGTCTCTTCCTAAATAGCTATTTCAGAATAGCTTAGTGTGGATGTTCCACTGCTGCTATTTCGAAATAGCTCCTCCCCCAGGTCATTCAAAGTAATTACTCCCCAGTGCTTCCGGGGCTCTAAATTGAGGTAGCACATCCACATTAGGGGAGCCTGCCTCAGACTAATTTCCAGGCTTCCCTGTAGTGTAGACATGCTATTTCGAAATAAACTATTTTGGAGTATTTCTTTCAGAATAGTTTATTCCAAAATAATCATGCAGTGTAGACATAGCCATACTGTGCCTTTCTATGTCAGTATCGCACCTAGCACATTATGGGAACAACTGCAAGAATATTAGGACCACAGCCTTAGATATCCAATACTATTAACAGGCAGTTATTTTCCAAATAGCTTCTACCACACTATTAGTGCCAAAGAAAGTCTTAGGTCAGGTTCTAGCAATCCTCCAGCCAAGTGGTTATTACATTCATGGATCTCTATAATCCAGTCTAGCACCTGTTATAATTTCAAGCAGGATCTGATGAGGTATTACCTTGCCCCAGTACCAGAGCTCTCTTCTCTGCTGTTTTGTGCAGCAGAGATTGCAAACATAGTTAAGACATTCCCCAGATTACCTGGCTAATCTTCCATTGGGTGAGTTACCCCAAACAGGCGTCATCTCAAGAACATCAACTTCTTCCTCAATAAGCTGGACCAGCAAACCCTCTGGCAGCTGTGGATATACTCCATGGTTTACTAATTCAGTCTTAGGTCATATAATGGCCTGAGGGTGCACTAATAACATGTACACTAGTAAGACAAATCACATGTTAGCTGGTAAATTATGAGTAGTATCACTCCCATCATTCCTTGAAGAGGTAACCAGCAAGAACTGCCTACTCTGAATTAGCCCAGGAAGGAAGATCTCAGAGATAATTAGTCCAGTCCTCATCAGTACTCCACAGAGGTTTACATTTGACAAGCAACTGATTCAGATTCGATGATCCTAGCCACAGGACATTATCTAGTATTCCAGATTCTTGGCACACAGGCATTTTATTACAATTGTAGCTAACAGCAACATGCAGTCACTCTCCTAGAATTTTTAGCTCCTTGAAAGGGTTTAACCCTCAAATTTCTCCAGGATGGGTATCCTTGGTCTTTCAGTGGGCTCCTTAACACTCGCTCCCTAATGTCTATTGGGCAACACTCCTGCACCCCTTTTTGCTGCACCAGCAGGTACTGCTCAGATGGCCTCTTGGATTTCCTTTGTGCTCCTCTATCACTTTTGGAAACCTCATCTCTTCCTGAATGGCATAATGGTTAGGCTAATGCATAAGTTGTACGTGTCTTCCAAAGAGCTGATTGGTAGGGATAGGCTCAGTAGATTTCACCATTGGCTTCAAAGGCTTCATCCATTACTGTACAGGCTTCCAACAGCAAGTTTCCTTGGTAGCTTCTGGGAAGAGCAACTTTCTGGGGCTTCCTTATTCCTGCTTGCAGTGGGGGTGATTTTTAGTTCTTTTGTGAGCAATGTAGATGCTCAAATATATCATCTTTATATGGAGGAGTGCGTAGCTGTGGGGGCTTCTTGGATTGACCTCATTAACTTTCTCAGCTCTAAATTCAGTGATGCAATTCAGTAATGGAGTAATGCACTGACAGAGGCCACCTGACCTTTCTAATCAGTATGGTGCTACTCCTCCCCTTACCTTAACCCTCAAAACAAACAAAAGATCTATCCAGGGACAAGCCCCCTGGGATTGATTTGGAAGATTTTGACTCAGTGTACACCAAAGCACTTCAGCTCCCCATGCTGCAGCTGCAAGAGGGAGAAGTAGTGAACACCCAGGAACGCAGCAGTCTTGGATTCCCACCCAGTGGGAGATTTCCATTTTATTACTTTATTTGCTTTCCCGCTACCTCAAACAAAGGAGGGACTAGTTCAAACTCTCAGCACCATGGACAATCTCAGGCATCATCACTTGCCTCTTAGGTGACAATACCCCAACATCAATGTAAGTAAATGCCACCAACAGCTTTGTCTGCAGATGAATCGAAGAGGTCTACTTTCTCTGACAATGGACATACCTGGGAGCTATTTGCTCTGTTGCTCTAGGGGAAAAATCTGCCCCCTGAAGATGGGGTGTTTGACAAAGTATCTAGTGGTTCATCTATGAATAGCACCCTCCCATTGTGATCTGAGTGGGAAAGGAATTCTGTCCAGAGGCAGAATGAGCTGGTCCCAGGGGTTGGCCCAGTGCCTTTCACACACCCAGGCAGACACCAAGCGCCAGATCCTCAGCTAGCATATGCCAGAGAAGCTTCTTGAGTTGGAGGGACTGCCACCATTTACACTAGCAGAAGATCTGGTTCACTGCTGTGCGAACCTCAGCACAAAGTAGCCTGGGGGAAGTGGACTGAAGAGTTTTTAGAACAATACCATTTATACAGTCAGGGAGGCAGTTCAATATGGCAGGGAAACACAACCTACTTCTCCTTCCTCATCTTCTCTTAGCTTCTCCCAAGCCTCAGACCCCAACCCCCCTCCTTCACCCTCCAGCCTGTACTACTGCCATTTGAATCCTCAGCAAGAAATAATGCAAGGCACTTACCTGCCCTGGAGCCTGGCTGCTTTCTTCCACCTGAAGATGGAGGACTCATGAAAACAGGGCACCAGCCTTGCAAAGCGGGAGAAGCTGCATCTTCCATGCCATCCCCTCGAGCCTTTTGGCTCCTCTGTAGCTTTCTTCCCTTCCCGAGGGAGTCACCACATCCCCTGCCCCACATCCGCCAGTCGTCTCATGGATAGGGTACCTATGAGCTTCTCCATCCCCCCTCTTTTCCCCCACCCTCTTTTCTGGTCCGCACTCAGCACCCAGTAGTTTTGCTTCTACCCCATTTGCACTGAATCCACCAGACATTCCAGGCTGTGGCAACATTCCAGGGCCATGCCGCTCAGTGCCACAGGTCCAGCTTGCTGCCAAGTGTGGATGAGAAGACACCAAGCTCCCAGGCTTTGACTGGGCACAAGACTGCATTTTGGGCACCTCCAAAACTGGGAACCCAAGTCTGACTCAATTTAGGACTAGTGTCTGCTACACGCTCCTGTTTATCCCCTCCCCAGAGGGGTCTGCTGCCTCTGACACCCACAGGAGCCTGGATCTGCCCTCATCTCATGGCAGGGCTGGAAAGGCAGCAGAATGAAAGCTGTTGCCAGAGATCTGAACATACACGCAAGTCAGGGCGAAGCAGAAGTGATTGGAGCCAGGCGGCAATGAC
This sequence comes from Pelochelys cantorii, assembly GCA_032595735.1. Lineage (NCBI taxonomy): Eukaryota > Metazoa > Chordata > Testudines > Trionychidae > Pelochelys > Pelochelys cantorii. Next base: position 31,174,991 of record CM064338.1, read on the forward strand.
AAGGACACTGGCTGGGGGCGGGGGGGGCGTCCACCTGAACTCCGCACAGAGCTGTCCGTGGTGCTGCTGCTAGGATGCTGACTATAGGGGGGGTATGGCTCCGGGAAACGCCGTCCACTTTGCTGGTGCTGAAATCGGACTGCCGCCAACACACTCCTTCGCCCTGCCTGTGGGGCCAGGTGCTACCGGATCCCCGCACATCTGCTCTTACTGAAACCGGGGACATTTCCTTTTCAGGTGCTGCTGGAAGTGCCTGGCTGACAAATCTCTGGTTACCCGTCATCGCGCCACACAAAGGCAGCCCAAGCTAGCCACCTTTCAATTATTAAACCGTAGGGTATTACAGGACACATGACCCGGCACCTGAAAAGTTCATCAGCTAGGATACCCTGCCCCTCTCCAGAGAGCCTGGGGGAGACCGGATGAAAGCAGACTAGGCCACTGAAGAGAGAACTGGGAAGAGCCAGAACCTCACCCAGAAAAGTGCTTCTAGCCTCCTACCGCCACCATCCAAAGAGCAGCCAACCCTCCACCCTGAACTGTCCTTTGCCTGCCCCTTCCCCAAAGCCACTTCCTTGCTGAGAAATAACTCCCTTGGGAAGGGGAACCCCTGGGGAAAGGACAGGCTTTTTACTGGGTGGTGTGAAACAGGCGTCAAGGAAATGGGTTGGATGCATTTTCCCAGTAATGGAGAAGTGCAGAGCTCGGGCACGAGTGCCATTCGCTGCCACCGTTTCATAAACAGCAGAAAAGGAATTGGGGGTGGCACACGAGGAAGCCCCTTTGTAAGCTCCCAGCCCGCAATTGCTCTCCAATTCGATTTGCACTAAAGAGACTCCCAAGCAAACCCCTTTCTCCTCTTGCAAGAGGGAAAACCCCGAAGGCCAGAGAAACCTTCTGGGATGTGAGATTAAAGCCCAGGGACACCACCAGGAGTTTGCTGAAACCAATTGTTAGCATTCAACAAGTCCCGCAAAGGGGCGGTTGCCATTTTCCAGGAGAGGGTCCTTGCTCCGATCCCCAGGAAGCTGGGACTGGCAAGCGAAGTGAAGCGCGGGTAGAACCGCTGACAGTGGGGAAAGGAGGGCAGGCAGGGGTGGCTGTGCCGAGCAACTCTCCGCCGGAGCAGGGAGGCTCAAGAATCGGAGTGAGGGGCAAAGAGACGAGCGAGGGAGTCACACGGCAGCCTCAGGGAAGGAGAAACGCGGGTGGCGGGAGGCGAGGGAGAACCGATGAAGAAGCAGAGGCAACCGGCAGGGTCTCCCGCTGCCTAGGACGGGGAAGGCTTGGCTCGAAGGAGGGCTGCTAGGAAAACGCCCCCGGTCCCTCTCCCGGGTTTGCGGAGAAGAGGCTCCGGGAGTCACCCCCCGGCTTCCACCGCAGCCAGGCGGGCCCGGCTGCCGCAGCACAGGCGCGCAGGGTTGCCACCCCCCCTGGCCACCGCAGCCCAGTCCCCGCGGGATGGGCGCGGGGAGCCGGTCCCGGCGCAGGCGGAGAAAAGAGCCGCCGCTTCGGAGCCGGGAGGGCAGCCCCCCCTCCGCGCGCTGGCTCCCTGCCGAGGCTAGACACAAGCGCTGGGGCCAGCGGGACCCGGCCCCGCGAGCCTCCCGGTGGCGAGGGAGGGAGGCTCCCAGGCAAACTTTCCCCAGCCCGCTGCCCCCCCCTGTCCCGCGGAGCGGGGCTGCAGCCAGGAGGAAGCCTTACCTCTCGCCAGCCCCCGGGGCGAAGGGGAGCCCGGCTGGTGGCTCCTTGCCGCGCCTCGGGCTCCCGCCGAGTGAGGGAGGCTCCCCGCTCCCCTCCAGCGCTGCTTCTGCTCCGAGTCGTGCTCGCGGGGGGCTGGGGGGTGGCCGCGCCGCGTCCTGCCCACCTGCCTCCTCCGCCCGGCGCGCAGCCGGCTCGGGCGCAGGGTGGGGCCGGGGCTGCGGCGCCCAGTCTTTTTATCAGGTGCAGAGACAATAGCCGGGGCGCCGGTTGCAGGACTGTCTCTTTAAACCCTCCATCAACCCACAGGTGGCCTGTCACCGCCGCGGACATCCATGACGTCACCCGAGAGGCGGTAGAGAGAGAAATCCGATTTCAGAACAAGAGTCCCTGGGCGACCATGGCAACCGGTTGCAAATGTCAGTGCACTCATCATCCGTCCTGGGGCTGCTAAACTGCCTCCCGTGTGGCGGGGCGGCGGGGAGGGGGGGGTTGGAATCAGTGTAAATCGACAGCGGTTAGCACCGGTGCCAGCCTTGCAAAGGAAGACAAGTTGCAGGGCTGCCTCAGGGTGCTGCCGGATTTGCAGACTCCGCTCTGTGCCTCCCCGCAGCGTCTTCCTTTATTCTCTCTGCTAGGAGCGAGCAGGAGCTCCTCGGATGGGGAAAGCTTCGCTGCTGCCTTGCTCAGAGCAAATCCCAACCCAGTGAGGTTTTGCCTCTGATTATCAATAGGAAGAAGCTCTTTGAAAAGGAGAAGAGGCTGGGATCCATTCAGAGTTAAGGAACACTGCAATTAGCCTCGCTTCCTAAAAGGGGGGGAGGGGGATTAAAATGCAGCTGCATAGCCTTGTTAAGACCTCCTTACACACACCTGGTCCTATTTTTTTCCCTTGCGGCAGGAGAATTACTTGTCTCAGTTATATAGACTTAGAGAGAGCACTTGCTGCCCTCTTCCCTTTCAAAGCCAGCAAATGGGCTGGAAAGGTTTTTTGTTTACGTGAGGAGATTAGAACAGATTGGGTAGGAAGAAAGGTTGGATAAGGGGGGAGGGTGAAGGTTGTATCTCTGAAACACTTGCAGATTCCTCCCTGGCAACTCAGTGAAGAGACGTGACTCTCACCAGACACTACCTGGATCTGGTATAAATACCTAACTAGAGATTGATTGTGGTGATTTAAGGGCCCAACTCAAACTCTAGGTCCTTTTCAACAATTTCAGCAAGAGTTAAACCATTACAACCCTCTCAGCAGTGGCCTGGAAATCATCTTAACAAATTAATCCCTTTAACAACAATGTCCATCATCCTAGGTCCCCAAGAGAAAGCAAAGGTGGGATGCCTGGAAAATTAACTACCTGGACTCTGGCAGACCAAATGGGGGTCCCAATTCCAAAGTCAAAGACCCCCCAAAATGCCTTACCAAAAGTCCTGTATATAAAGCATATATTATTCTTAAAAACACAAGGAATAGGACTCCAGTTATGGCAGCATTGTATGAGAGGCAGTGATGGCTTCTCGCTTAGACAGCTCCCAGTCCATTTCATGTTTTATAGGTCAAATGCTTTGCTCTTAAGCAGCCAGTGTGGTTACCAGAGAATGGGTGTAAATTGCTCTCAAAGTGATGCACTGATTAACAAGTGGGTGGCTACATGCTGCATTAGCGTCAGTTTCCAAATGGCCTCAATGTGCAGCCACATGTTGAGTTCACTAATGTAATCTTGATGGATGGAACATAGGCTGATGGCAAGTCCCATTGCCTTGCTCCTTTGGCTTTCTAAAGTGTTTTGCCCTGCAACATGGGTCACTGGAAGTGTCAGGATTATTTTGAAAAAATCTCATGCAACTTTTTAAACTACCTACAGCTTTTAGTAAGCATCTAGCCCAATAGGGCACTGATTCCTTACCGGGGTCCTTAGCCACAAGAACAGTACAAGTAACAATGCAATTTTGCCATTTTCAGCTGTGAAAGGAGCTTTTGGCATCAGTTAAAATGGGATTTGGGAATGTTTCACTATGATGAAAAGGAAACCATATTACCACACTAAATAGTAATATAAAGGTATGTAGTGCTTTATAAATCACCAAGGAAAACAAGGTCCTGGCCCCAAAGGGACATAATGTCAATCAGAACCACAAAAGGACTACATAGAAAAACAACAACAACAACAAAAAAGTGAATTCATAACAGGCCAAATCTGCTTCAGTTACACCATTACACCTGCTGCTAGTGTCAATGGGGCTGCAGAGGTGTGAGCAAAATGTGACCCCTGGTGTTTTGTGAACCTGGGGACAAGTCATCTCAGTGTTTGCCTGAATTGAGAACATTTTCACCCAGAACTGAAATAAAGTTAATGTATCTGAATAATACTTTATTAAAAATCATGCATTGCACCTTCCATCTAGGGAGCCTAAAATGCTTTAGAAACATCAATTATATCTCCCCACAGACTTGAGGGATAAGTAAATATTTCATTAAGGTTGCTTTGGGGATTTTTTGGCAGTGTAAAAAAAGATCTCAGACATTAAGAACATAAGAACATAAGAATGGCCATACTGGGTCAGACCAAAGGTCCATCGAGCCCAGCATCCCATCTGCTGACGGTGGCCAATGCCAGGTGCCCCAGAGAAGGAGAACAGAAGACAATGATCAAGTGATTTATCTCCTGCCATCCATCTCCTGCCCTTGTTATGAAGGCTAGGGCACCATACTTTATCCCTGGCTAATAGCCATTTATGGACCTAACCTGCAAAAATGTATCAAGCTCTTTTTTAAACCCTAATAGAGTCCTGGCCTTCACAGCCTCCTCGGGCAAGGAGTTCCACAGGTTGACTGTGCGCTGTGTGAAGAAAAATTTCCTTTTATTAGTTTTGAACCTACTACCCATCAATTTCATTTGGTGTCCCCTAGTTCTTGTATTATGGGAAAAGGTAAATAATTTTTCTATAATCACTTTTTCCACACCATTCATGATTTTATATACCTCTATCATATCGCCCCTCAATCGCCTTTTTTCCAAACTGAAAAGTCCCAGTCTCTCTAGCCTCTCCCCATATGGGACCCTTTCCAAGCCCCTAATCATCTTAGTCGCCCTTTTCTGAACCTTTTCTAATGCCAATATATCTTTTTTGAGGTGAGGAGACCACATCTGCACGCAGTACTCGAGATGTGGGCGTACCATAGTTTTATATAGGGGAAGTATGATATCTTTTGTCTTATTATCTATCCCTTTTTTAATAATTCCTAACATCCTATTTGCCTTACTAACTGCCGCTGCACACTGCGTGGATGTCTTCATAGAACTATCCACTATAACTCCAAGATCCCTTTCCTGATCTGTCGTAGCTAAATTTGACCCCATCATGTAGTACGTGTAATTTGGGTTATTTTTTCCAACATGCATTACCTTACACTTACCCACATTAAATGTCATTTGCCATTTTGCTGCCCAATCACTCAGTTTGCTGAGATCTTTTTGTAGTTCTTCACAATCCCTTTGGCTTTTGACTGTCCTGAACAACTTTGTGTCATCTGCAAACTTGGCCACCTCACTGCTTACCTCATTTTCTAGATCATTGATGAACAAGTTGAACAGGATTGGTCCCAGTACTGACCCCTGGGGAACACCACTAGTTACCCTCCTCCATTGTGAAAATTTACCATTTATTCCCACCCTTTGTTTTCTGTCTTTTAACCAATTCTTGATCCATGAAAGGACCTTTCCTCCTATCCCATGACCACCTAATTTACGTAAAAGCCTTTGGTGTGGGACCGTGTCAAAGGCTTTCTGGAAATCTAGGTATATTATATCCACTGGGTGCCCCTTGTCCGCATGTTTATTAACCCCTTCAAAGAATTCTAACAGATTAGTTAGACACGACTTCCTTCTGCAGAAACCATGCTGACTTTTGCCCAACAATTCGTGCTCTTCTATGTGCCTTGCAATTTTACTCTTTACTAGTGTTTCTACTAATTTGCCTGGTACTGATGTTAAACTTATCGGTCTATAATTGCCAGGATCTCCTCTAGAGCCTTTTTTAAATATTGGTGTTATATTGGCCATCTTCTAGTCATTTGGTACCAAAGTAGATTAGAGATAGTTAAGACCTTTAAAACCAATTAATGCCTGCTCACCACAAAACCTAGGTCTGAATTGTTCCTTACATTCCTTGTACAGTCCAAATGTAAGTTACTCAAGCAATAGAGCTTCCACTACCTCTCCATGAAGAAGTTCAAGGTGCTTGAATGTAAGGTAGGATGATTTCAGTTAAAAACATTGTGCTGGTAGATCCTTTCTAAAGAAAAAAATGCCTTTTATATTTAAGTGGCATAAAATGTTCTGAAGGAAGCTTTCATAAGACAAGCTGTAGGATGTGTGGACAACAAACGGTTTGATAGCTGAGAATGGTAGAACTCATTAAAACTTCTGGATGACCCAATAATCTAGCAGCCTAAGCATGCATGAGACTGTTGTATGCCACTGTGTTGGCAGGGTTTACAGCAACTAGCTGAAATGTAATTAACAAGCCAAGTATGTTCTGAGAATTCAATCCTTGAAAGGGAATGGATCTGACAATGGATAAGAAATACCATTCAAGGATGAAGTGATCTTAACTGTTCAACAGTATTTGTACTAACAATTTTTCTGAGCAAATCCCCAGAAAGCTGTATTTTCTCTGACACAATGTATAAGTCATGCTTAATGTTCAGCACCACTCTATAGACCTTGTGGCTTTTGCTATTTCTGATGCGTACTGCTAGTCTTGGAGGGGGAAGTTAGCTTAAGGTTCAGAAACTGAAGCATTTCCTTCTCTACAAGTGTGGCCCTTACAAAGAGAGAGGCTGTAATTTCTCTGTAGTAGCACGGCTCTCGCTCATAACATCTTCATAATCTGCTGCAATAGGCCACCCAAGAAAGCAGAGAGATCTAGATCCAGAAGGCTGTTAGTAAAAGGCATAAGGAAGAGTACAAAGAACCTATTACACATCAGAAGAAAATTTGCTCCTGTACCAAAGAAATGAAAAGTTATACATGGGGCATACATGGTAGATGCCTACTCCCTGAACACAAGGAAGCTAGTGAAGCGGACCTGAAACAGAAGCAATCCAATGAGTGAGGTTAGTGTTGCTAGTCTTGTTTGGGAAAGCACTTGTCTTTCCTCTTCCATTCAGGCACAACCAGCAAGGCTGAAAAGTCAGGTAGAGCCTTTCTTCTGCCGGATTGGCCTCTGGGGGTTAGGGGGTCAAAGATATCTGCATGGCACCCAAATCCTGCCTCTCGCCTTTAGGTGGAGCCACAATACAAATAATAGTAAAGGGAGGCCACACTGGGAGAACAAATCTATGTCCTAGAGGAAAAGAATTGGGACTATCTTCAATGGAGAGAGAAGTTTGAAAAGAGGAAACAAAAGTGAAAGATGCCACACATCAGCAGATTGGTCTGTCTCAGATGAAGAGGGTTAGGCTCTCTATGGGCTTTAAAGATTTCTGAAGAGGGCTGGAATAAAGGTTCTGAGAATCAAAATCCTAACAAAAGCCCTGTCTTCACTGGAATCTTCATTTATCCCAATCCCTGACCAGATCCCAAACTTCCACCTGAAGCCTCCTACAATACCTGATTTTTGGTCAAAACAGGAACCAGAAGCCAATGTATATAGCACCCCAAATCTCTTTTCTTCTCAAATATCTGCCACAGTTTTCACATGTAAACAACAATATGAGAGGAAACTCATACTTTCAGAAGGGAATAAAACATTCAACCTCATTTCAGATTGAACAAAATGATTTCCTGTGGTGGGACTGACTCACGTTTCACAGCATGATGATTTTGCTTCTAATAAAACAATATCTGTGAATACTGTCACAAAATACACCCTGGCTATGGTCCAAATCCATCCTTTCCTGAAATTTGTCTTTATTCTTAACATACACACTCAAGCCCCAAGACGGGGTTACACTTTCAAAGACAGACTTTAGCTAACACTGATTGCTTCTAGGTTTTTCTCCCTTACTACATCTCCTGATCCTCCTGTGAGCAGAGAGACTCTCAGCTGTTTATACTCCTGAGTTGGTGTAAATGAGCCCCATCCCATCTAACTGCTGGCATGAATTAGCAGCATAGCGCTACACAACCCTTCAGTCTGAGTCCTGAAGTCTGACACCTAGCCACAACCTGTTAATCACAGCTATTTTTACTGCCATGTGGCATCTGAAACAACATTATGAGAGAAGATGTATTTGTCCCAGGACTTGCTGGCAGGTCTGTACTGTAGATTTGTGCACCAACTCAGAGACCCACAGCACAAAAATGCACTACTGGGGCTATGAATGTAAAGAGCTTTCTCTGCAAACTGGAAAAGGAGCTGCTTCTTTTGCTTCTGTGCATTTCATCAGCCACTGCTGAGAACTTGACTTCTACTGTTCCATTATCATCCCATTGCTACCAACCTTTCTCTCCCACTAAGTGCTACTGAGTAGCCCTAGCAGAGATTTCAGAATGAGTAGCCAGTGAGCCAGAGCAAAGGGTTAGAGTCTATTAGTTTATTTTTGTGAAGGATGATGTAGGGTTCAGCAATCTGGACCTCAGGGAATACATCAGCATCCCCCAAAGACTTTGGGCTGGACCTGGAATGAACTCCTCTTGCCAGTGCTGCTCACCAGTGGCAATGGGATGTTGTTTGAGTACATCTTGGATCTCCTTTGCTGGAATAGTCACAGAAAGTGCTCATCGCCTTGGATGGATATTTGTCTTGTGTAGCCTTCAGCAGAGGGGTGGATGGCTAGTTCCTTAGTAACACCAAGAAAAAGGAAACCAAGAGACACCAAGGTCAATGGCCTTGCAAACTGCGCACTAATTCCATGATTATAATAAAGAACAGTTACCTCTCCGTTAGACTCAGAGGAGATAGGGTAGGCAATGAGGAGACCTTGGAGTTGAACTGACCCTGGCAGCCAACCAGGTTATTTTCTCTGTCAGAGACAATGTAACAAGAACCAAACCCTAAACAGCAGCATGTCCTGAAGGATGCAAACAACTCTGCAAACTCTACCTGACAAATAGGCCAGGAAATAGGTATCTCACTCCCAACCTGATGCTTTCATAGCAGTCAATTTAAATTTATGAGTTACTTGAAAAAATGGCTTGTCAGCCCTCCTAGACAGATGGTACAGCCCCAGGCCTTATCCCCAGCAAGTATGGACAGACAGTAAATCCCCATTTTCCAGTAGTTGCAGGATTCAGGGTCTAATGCAGAGCTGCCCAAGCCTAGCTACAGCTTTCCAGGTATTGTCCTCCAGACCCCTTAGAAAAGTTTTTAGAGAGCAGGCATGAGGGATTTCATACTGAAGAAATGACAAAGTACTCAGTGTAATGACCCAAAAGTGGCTAAGTTGCCATTGATGCTATTCATAAGTGTGTTTCTAGAGACAGGGAGCCTCCGTGTTTCAAACCTGATGTTTAGACAGAGGTGACATCCTCTCCAGGACCCCAAAACTTCCTAGAAAGGAGGCCATTTCAAATGGCCTTTGTACAGCTCTGAGAGTATACCCCGTCTCCTTGAGCTCTGCTATGTATTTAAGCTTTGTATATTCTTCTGGGCACATTCTACACAAAACATCCATTAACAAACACCAAAAGCATCCCCCTGCAGAAGCTAAAATAAAATCTGACAGTATGCCCTGAAGGTCAAGAAACCTGATCTAAGTTCTCTCCTCTCCTCCACTCTCATCTCTCTATGTGCCCCAGTCTCTCCTTGCGTCCTCCTATTGGTTGCCTCTCTCAGGCATATCTGCATGTTTGCTTGTCTCTTGTAATACTGAAGTTCAAAGGCTCATTCCTGTCCATATTTTCCATTAAATCCTTTTGTCTGAAGGTTTCTATATTCCAAGTCCAGTGGAGACAGAGCTTTGCTGGTTGGTTTGGCTCAGGCTCACTGTGAATGCTAAAGATTCCCAAAGTCACATTTCATTTGGAGTCAATAAGATTTATTGTGCATCATGTAAATCCCAGCTGATAAACCACATTAAAGAATCGACCCTCCTGGCACACACCAGGCTCATCACAGCCATGTTGAGATTGTAATAATAACGTTATTAGCTTGGGAACCTCTAATAAACACTATTAAATGGGTCTTTTGTCCATTTAGCTGCCTTCCTCCCTTTCTGTATCTTGCTGCTGTTTTCCTGCCAGCTGATGGGCATTTGGATGTTCTTCAGTGTATAGTTTTATCCCGTTAAGATGGATCTCAATTAATTACACAGGAGGAAGAGAGACAAAGAGGCAATGTGGGACCCCTCATTTAAATCCTGGCATCATGCTTTTGCAACATCAATGTAGCTATAAGACTGAGGACAACCCAGGTGTCTAACTAGCTCAGAGGGTTAATACACGAGCCTTTCACCTCTGCACACTTGAATTCAGCTTCTGATTAAATCACAAGTGAAACACATTTGATGGGTTCAGTCTTATCCTCCTGCCAATCAGCTACATGACTACACCAGGAAACCCACCACTCATTCTGACATGACCTCATTTTGGAGTGGCTGATGGACAGGAGCAGTTAGCTACACCAGAGGTGCATGCAGCAGAGTTGTGTGGGAAACCCCTGTCTTGGAAGAGCCAAGATGCTGTGGGTCAGCCCGAGGAGCACAGTAAGAGCAGCAGAGGGCAGTCTGGAATTGGGGAAGCAGGATGTGCTGCAGATCAGGCTAGGGGAGCAGTGTCAGAGCTGCAGAGAGTGGGAAGTTGCTGGGAGCCTGCTGGCCTTTCTTTGTCTCTGGCTAATGTTCTTAACCTCTCAGGTTCATAGGCACCATTGTCTGCCCAAAAAGCAAATGTAAAGGAAAGTGAGTGTTGCCCTCCATCTCCCTGACAGGAGAGCAGGCACTACCAACCTTATGCAGTCCCACCTCTATTCAGGCCCTGCAAATATCTGCCTAGCCGGCAGCTCCACACTCACTACTTTTGGCAACAGCCTGTCCAGGCAGGGGGAGGCAGAGCTCACACTGATATGTCACAGCGCAGGCCCCAGAACAGCCTCAGTTGTCTCCTGAAGCCCACCCCCAATGTTGGAGCAGGAACAGAGATGTGACATCTCTCAGGCCACAATGCCCTTTCACCTCTCTGCCTATCAGGCAGGTAGTAGCTGCTGGGTTTATTTAAAGCACCATGCTCATTAAACCATAGCCAAAGTGAAAGAGGCCTGTCCTTCCTCTGGCTCTGAAGTTCAAAGGTGGTAGTAACAGATGTCCCTATCAGCTTTACAGCACCTGAGGCGGGCCTGGCACTGTTTGTTTAACAGCACCATCAGTAACTGATTATTGGCACCAGCAGGGAACATCTGTTCAATTTACAGAAATGGCCATGCAGCCCCTCTCTCACCTGACATCCTCCCTGGGTTTTATTGAATCTTTGGTCCTCACAATTACCTCTAATTTCATTGCCAGCCTGGTGAAGAAAAGCACTTCCCCTGCAGCTATTCCAAGACATTTTTGTCTTCTTCCCTCTGTCTCCACATTCTCCCTTTATCGTATTTGTGAACAGCACTTAAAAACTGCTTTGAAGGAATCAGAAAACTGAGGCTGGATGGGGTTTATCTCTAGCATAGCCAGGGTCAGGTACCCAGGGAACTGCCTTTCAAACAGCAAGTCTCTGACTCTGTCCTGCCTCCAGACTAGTTGTGCCTGAGCTGCACATGCCTAATGCACAAAGAACACTTTGTGTGTGAAATCAAATCAAGGTTAAAATAAACATGTGGAAACCAAGGTAAGATATGCAGAGTGAGATGTGGATTATTGATGGCTGGCTGCTGCAAGGTCTGTTGTGCATAAGGTAGGGCACAAGGCTTATACTGCTTGAGGTCATTTTACTGTTTTCAGCATCGGAATCAAGACTTGTGTGACTCAGGGTCTCATCTCAGCAGTGTTCGCATGCACCATTTTTTATATGTTGAAGGTTCTTCCAGCCTCAGTTTGGTCTAGGTGTAGCAACTAGCATGTATAGCCCGAGGTCCTGACCCAGTGTGCTCTGTTCTCCTCAGCCCACATACCTCTACTATTACTCCTCAGTCCTGACCCTCCTTGCCTCATGCTTTTTCATTCCAGGTATCCCTACACAACTTTGCCAAGGAGCCTCAGTCCTGAACTGCTGTAGTTCCCAAAGCCAGAGCCCAGTTTTCCGGAGGTGAAAGGCTACTGCATTAACCCCTCTAGAGATAGCTGGCTCTTAAACAACATTTAGTATCTTACAAACTGAGAGAGGTGTTATTTTCTTGGATAGGGCTACATAATGAGGCTATGAAGCTCACCTTCTTGCAATAATTAATAATTAACTATTATAGGTAGAGCCAGTAGTGCTGCGAGACATTTTCCTTTATAAGACCCTGTTTTCAATAGCTTATAACTTTGCCAAACTTGAAATATTTGGACTGAAATTTCCTATGCAGAGTGTCTATTTCTGATAAATCAGAGAACAAGAATTGGCTTTGTCCATGCCAAAAACATTCTTCCAACTGTTTCACTTTGGGGACAGAACTTGGCAGGGGATCTGGGGAGCTTAGTGAAGGGTCCAGATGTTGGGGGAATGGAGTTCAGTGAGGTGGGAATCCAGGTTCAGCTAGTTAAAGCTTATTGGGGTGGGGATCCAGGTGGCTCATTGGAGTTGTCCAGGTGCAGGGGGAATGGGGTTCATTGGGGAGTTTGGGGATGTGGGGGAGGTAAGGCTCAGCAGGAGGGTCTGGGTATGAGGGGGTCTGGATGCACAGGGGTTGGGTGGATGGGGGGAGCAGCTCCATGTGCAGAGATCCCTCCCCCTTCCGCCGAGAAGTGATGAGTGCAGGAAGTGGAGTTGGGGAGAGAGTTTGCAAAGCTTCCTGCAGTTGGGGGAGAAATATGGAGGTGGACCTTACTGAGCCCCAGGTCTTGTTTTCTCCAGCCCAGCTGAGACTAGCAGCTGAGCCTGGCTCAGGATAGAAGCCACCAGCTGGGTCTTCCCCAGTCCTTTCCATGCCCCACAATGATTAACCTCTCTGTCAGTGTCCTTAGGTACCAAAACGTATTGCTGGGAAGGGTCACACAACTGCTTTTTTGGCTTCCCTTTCAGAGGATCATCTTTGCTTCCCCACAAAACAAAACAAAAAATTCTGCAGGGGGACATAAATTCTGCACATGTGCAGTAACAATGAATTCCCCCAGGAGTAACACTGCAACTGAGAGCAGTCTCACATGTGCTCTCAATGCTCCTTCTTCTGTTGCACAAGCAGCGTGAAGGAAACCAAGGTAAGGCAATGCCTGTAGGTGTTTCATGTTTTTGTCTAGCTCTGTATATTTCTTGGGCTAGCTAAAGTAAAGAGTAATTGTGTTAGAAACCTTAGCAAACACACAAAACATTATGTGCTTCCACTATCACATGTACATGTAGGGAAATACAGTAAACCAGAGTGCCATAAGGTTGGTGCTTTGGGAAAAGGAGTGATTAAGGAACTAGGAAGTCTATGCAGGATCAGTGCAGGTCCCAGGGACCTAGGGCATCTGGATTGTGAGGTCTCAGTTCTATACAAAAAGCCAGGGCTCAAGAAGTGTTCCTGAGAGACCAAAGAAGCTTAACGAACAGGAGTCCAGTGTAGAAGGATGAAACACAGCAGGGTGGTGAGGGTCTCATGATTAAAGCAGCTGAATCCTGCCCTGAAGAACTGGATTTTATCCCTCCCTGTTCCACAGCCACAGAATTTGCAAATGATGCTGGGCAAGACAGTTAACCCAAGCCTTTTGCAGGCACTCCCTAATTATGAGTTTCTCATTTACTGGGTGCCTGACTTGAGACCTTGGGATCTGATTTGCAGAAGTGTTGAGCACTCACAGCCACAACTGAAGTCAATGGGAGCTCTGCATTGAACAAATACAGGGCTAAAAAAATTAGACCTTAAGCATCTCAAATTTGGCTCTCAAAATTAGTGGGCACTTTTGACCTTAACTTTTCTGTACTTCAACTTCCTAGCTGTAAAACAAGTCTCTCCCTGGGTCTTACAAAGGGGTTGTGCAGATAAACCGATTCATATTTGTGAAGCACTCAGATGTCACAGCAATGAGCGCCTCAGAAAAGCCAATGAGGAAATTAATACTTTTGTAGTCAAAGCAACATTCAAATAGTGTGCAATAAGGAAGGCTCAGGGCCACACACTGAATGAAAATGCTGAGGAGCTATCTGTTCACTGAATGTCGTTGGGATGCTGTGGGAAAAGAGGATGTAATTAAACACTACATCATAGTGCGTATGCACAAGGGGAAGCAAATTAAGGCTGCAATGCACAGACAACATGGAGCAGGAGTCTCAAAGTGTGGGGGGGGGGGGAAGGAGGGACTGTGCTGCTTCCGCTCCATGTCAGACCCCCCAGTAATCCCCAAGCTGTGTCCCTCAGGGACAGGGTGCAATGGGGTGGAGGGAGAGGGTGGGGTGGTGGTGGGAAAAGGCAGGGCTTGAGGGACAGGGATGGAACCCCCACATTGTGCCTCTGGGGCTCCCAGGTCGGATTGTGATAATACGCTGGCCATAGATGGCCTGGGGACCAGGAGTTTGAGACTCCTGACCTAGAGCCTGGCATTGCCTATCTTTTGAGTGCTTGACTTTGCAATCGTAATATTATTTTAACATAGTTTCTAAATGCCATCTAATATTTGCATTGTGTAGATCCTTTGTCAGGATCTGAGTCCCACTGCCATAGGCACCAAATTCAGGGGTGCTTTGGGGCTGGACCACCCATGGGGAAAAAAGGTGGGTGCTGAGCAATCCCCCATCACCTTCCTTCTCCCTCCAACACATCCTGCTTGCCAGTGGGCCCTCTTCCCTCCCCATGACAGATAGTGCCTCCTCTTCCCTCCCCATGACTTTTGCCCAGCGTGATCAGATGTTTTGTGGTGTGCAGGAGGGTCTGGGAGCAGAGAAAGGAGTGTGGGTGTGGCACACTTAGGGGAGGGAGTAGAATGGACCGGGGTTGAAGATGAGTGGGAAGACAGAAGGGCAGGAAGGAGTGGGGTAGGGGTGAGACCTTGTGGAAAAGGATGGAGTGGGGACAGGGACTGGGGAAGAGCTGGGGTCCAGCACCCCCGGTACACTGGAAGATTGGCACCAGTACTTGCTCTTCTAGGCAATGTGCAGACACATGGTCCCTGTCCCAGGGATCCACCTTGTTTTGTATTTATAGAGTGAATTCTAATATAGGATATTGCCCAGAGGAACCAGATGTTCCTCCCTGCCTCCACCAAATACGAGATGGGTGGTGAATACCCTCCACTCACTGCATTTTGAAAACAAATATATATATAACACACACACTAGCATTTGCAGATCACCCATTGGATGGGAACTAATAACCCCCCTCACCTAGGTACCTGGGAGATGGGCTCTGTGCCACAGACAGTACAGATCCTTTGGGACACTGGTGCACCCAGGCCACAGTTTTAAGAGAGGAAGTATCAGCCTAGCTATTGGGACAGGAGGGCTCCAGGAGAAACTAGAACCAAGGACAATTATTCACAAAGCCCAGGGAGCTGGGAGAGAACATGAACTGTCTGAGCCTGATTCACTCACGCAGCTGTGCCACCATCGTCACAAAGAGGCTTACAGAGACTGCCAGAGGGAACTACCCTCCCTTTCTGAAAGATGCTCAAGCTGTGAGCTTGACGAGCTGGGAATTGAGCCTGGTGTTATTAGTTTGCACCATTTGGGTTCCTTTGTGTGACCTGCCCAACAGTGCTGGGCTGGGCACTGGACTCAGATCTCCTTAGATGGGATGGTCTCTGAATCACAGAAATGAAGCCTCTGAGCAAGAAGTTATTTTGTCTACTTCAGTGAAGCCTTCTGAGTTGGGTGGATCTGAACATGAGGCCTGGTTACAGACTTTCTAGAGACCACAGACAGGTTAAATCCAATATCCTCTCTCAAACCTACAGCCATTAGGGGCCCCACTCAGTTTGCTGGCCAGGCAATAAAGAATTCTAGCATTTTCAACATCACCCTGTTCTACCCCTTCCCCCTGTCCCATATCTCTTTTATATTTACTGCACTTATATCCCTGCTTTATGAAGTAGCTCAAAGTGCCTGCACTGCCTGTGCCAGGAATGCTTAATAAACCACTCAGCCTCAGAGAGAGAGGACAGGCCAGCAGCCAGCAAATGGAACTCGAGGGACCCCTGACATTGTTCTTTTCAAAGAAAAAAGGAGGGGAGGGGGACAAAAAAGGCAAGTGCCCCTCTAGTGCATCTTCTCCGCTCCCGCTTCCTCGCTGCTGCTGCCTGTGTCACTAATGCAAAGGGCGGGAGAGGAAGAACTGCTAAAAGCCTTGCAGAGCGCAAGCCTCAGATTGCTGCACAAACCTGAGGAGAAACAAAAAGCTTTCAAGGCCTTTAAAAACAACCGAATGCTGCCCTTCCTGAGCCACCCCTCGCCCACTGGTCATTCCTCAGGTAAAGAAGACACCCACTGGCCAGGCTAATCGGCCAATTACAGTCCCCACGTCATGCACAGAAGGGAAGAAATGAATTGAGAAGGGGCAAAACAAGGAATGGATTTGATTTAGAAACAGATATTAGTTTAGCATTTGTAAAAGCAAATGACTAAACAGCTACTGGCTAAAGGTAGGCCTGCTACGGAGAAGGGATGGGCAGGTTTCCCACACTCAGCTACTCACTCTTGATCTACAGCATTCCCTGATATTGTTGTCCTGTGATTTTCCAGCCTCCATGCAGCAATGCCAAGGCAACTCAATCCTGACTTCCAGCCACCTGCTAGTCCAGACCAGGTTCTCCACACAACACTATCAATACATCCAACTAGTGACCTACAACATTCCCTGCTGTCCTGGTTCTGGACTCCCCATACACAGCTCTATCACTGCTCCCTACTTCTGACCCACAATATCACCCAAGCCTTGCCCAGGAATCCTCTTGTGCTCACACAGCTTGGCCAATTCACCTAAATGCTGGAACACCCCATCCTTTCCCAGATCCAAATCTCTCTTGGAAAGACACCATTATGTATAGGCTTATGAGCCAGGGGTGAGTTGGATGTGGCTGAAAGAAATATGAGGAGGGCAAGGTGGGTTGGTACTGAGGTAAATGAAAAGATGGTTTGTAGAGGAACTGTTCGAGGCAAGGGCCTGTGTCATTACAGTGTTTCAGGCTACAGACCGGGAGAGAGGGAGTTTGGGTAGAATACTTTTCTGGCTTGTTTGTTTGGGTAGAAGGCTTTGTTGAAGGCCAGTACTCTGAGAAATTCCTTCCATGAATCAGCTCTGACAGCATCGCACAGCGTACACAGCCCTGAGATGTGGGGGAAGACTGACCAGACCTCCAAAGAATAAAGCATCGGGTAAAACTTTTTGGAGGGACTGTGGGCCCAGTTCTGAAATCCTTGTGCAGGCAACGCTCTTTCTGTCCTCTGGGTGAGTGTGTTACATGTATGAAAATATGCAGTATGGTTGTAGCCACGTCATTCCCAGGATATTAGAAAGACAAGATGGATGAAGTAATATATTTTTATTGGAAATAAGCTATTGGGCCACACAGAGCTCTTCTTTCTCTATGGCTCAAAAGTTTGTCTTTTTCACCAACAGAGTTGGGCCAATAAAAAAGGTTACCTCAGACATGTACCAAAGGACAAGAATTCTGCCCTTAGAATGCTGCATCCCTTTAGAATACAGTAGTGAGCAGGCAAAAGGGGAGGGAGCGAAATCAGTGATTCCTATTTAACAAACACAAAGCAATGGAGGCCAGACAGCTGCTGTTTCTCACCATGCTGCAGATCACTTACCCTGCTACACCAGCAGAATTGCTTGGCATCAGAACCTCTCTCTGGACAGAGGTGTCTTGTTTACTGGGCAGGGCAGACTAGCCTTTGCTGTATATTAAAGTGTGTCTCACAACATTTCATGTGCCTTACTCTGGGGAGAAAAATACTGCCCAATACCTGCAGATGTCAACTCAACACTAGCCACGATGCCTAAGCTAGACCTGCACTGCTTGGAAATCTTGAGTCCCCTGGGTACAGTAGCAGAGGCAGCTATTTCCTTGTGCAAGGAGGGAGGCCACACAGTCCTGGTCTACAGTAGGGAGATATTTCAAAATAACTCCTTATTTCAAAATAATAAGCGGAGCATCCACACTACCAAGCCCGTCATTTCGAAATAACAAGCTGGTTATTTTGAAATAATAACTCCTGCTTTCCATGTGGAATAACGCTATTTCAAAAGAGTTATTTCGAAATAGCGTTAGTGTGGATGCTCAGCTGCTGCTATTTTGAAATAATTAGCCTCCAGAGGCCTCTCACAGCTGCACTTGTGGCCGCGCTGGCCACACACCTGACATCTCCAGTGCTCCCATTCTCCAGCAAAACTTAAAGCAGCAGGCTGACGGAAAAGGGCTTGTGGCACATGTGGACTTTCCACAGCTCCATGCCACACAGCACCCATCCCAGGAGCCATGCCCGACCCCAGTACTCCCTCTGAGCCCCCTACAGCTGCCAACACTCCCACAGCACATTCGACTCACCCTGGCCAAGGATGAAAGAGGGTACCGGCCTGGACTGGTGCAGAAATCCTGGACCTCATCGAGATCTGGGGCGAGGAGACCAGCATCTCCGCACCAAGAGGAGAAATGCCAGATGGCCACCAGCCGGGCTGAGATAGGGCACATGTGGACCCTCTACCAGGTCCACCTGAAGATAAAGTAGCTCCGGCAGGCCTACAACAAGGCCATAGAGTAAAGTGGACGCTATGGGTCAATTTCTCACACCCGCCGAAATTACAAGCAGCTCGATGCCATCCTGGTAGGGGGGCTGGTCACCTCCCTCCCACTGTTGTCATTGAGTTCAGCAAGGACAGCATCAGCATCAGCCTCCATGAGGACGGGCTTGTGGAGGAGGAGGAGGAAGAGGAGGACGAGCAGTCTACCAGGCCACCATGCTTGCCAGCCATGAGCTGCTCCTCACCCTGGAGCGAGTTCCCCCTGGCCTTGGATGATCCCAGTGAAGGCACTTCAGGTAAGTTCTATAACTTTCCCTATACACATGCAGGGACAGGCAATAGGCTCCAAGGGGCTGCACGCTCCTCACTTGGCCTACTCGGCCTGAGGGTCACACAACAGCCTATGTATGTGGCTGCCCATGGAGCACCAGACCAGAGCTCTCAGCTCCATGACGCTCTCACACCTTCTCACAAGGTTCCTAGAGAGGCCTGCCTTACTCTGGCCTCTGTGGTGGGACACCTTCTCACGGCAAGCCACCACTAAGGAGGCTGGGGTCATGGAAATACACAGCAATACCACACATGGCACAGGGTCATGCCTGCACTCGGGCGGCAGCCGCTCCAGGTCAAGTGTGGCAATGCAGAGGACACTTATTCTGTGCATGGGAACCTGCCGGGGGCAGGATGAGGAGGGGACCCCAGTAGCACTCTCTCTGGCAAGCGGCCTCTGCTGCTCACATACACCTCCACCAACACTGCACTCCTCTTCCAGCAGGCAGGGTTAGAAGTTCTCTGTCTGTGGGACACCGCCAGTGCTGGACTCGGCGTGTGAGGGACACAGAAGGAAGCTGAGCTGTCCTGTCCCCCCTTCCACCCACAGGCTCCTGGCTTGGCTGGCATATTCCCATGCCTGCTTGTCCCCAGGCTGTGGGTGTAGTGATGCTCCCCTGGGATGTCCATGCCCCTGCAGGAAAATGCCCGCTCACTAGGCAACAGATGGCTTTCCTTGAAGCACATCGCCATGGTCTGAACCGAGAGCTTCAGTGTCAGAGATTAGGGCTAGGCTTCATATACAGTGTCTCCTGGGATAACTTCCCTTGTAACTTTTCTTCACAGCTGGCCCAGCTGCGAGCATGCTGCATCCACCACCTCCCACAGCATCCTCCTGACTCTGCAGGATCCATTGGAGAAAGTGAACCTCGGAAGACCTGCTGTGGGACCAGATGGCCTGCCTCCATTTCATCATCCGGGGGCATGATGAGTAGTGCTGGGAGCCGGCTGCTGACCAGGAGGAGTGTTGGGCTGACTGGGAGCAGCAAAAGGCCATGTGGGACCAGGTGGCATACCAGCATGAGGCAACATGCTCCTCTATCTCCTCTGTGATGGAGTACATGGCTGTGTGCATGGAGCAGGCCACCAGCCATCTATTCACCCCCCAGTTCCTTGCCCCCACCCCATCCTTCCCTTGACTTCCCCTCCTATGCCCCCAGGGGTTTCTGGCCCCCCTGAACACATGGTGGTGGGATCTCTCGGGTAGCTGAAGCCTCCCAAGCTACCCGAGGCAGGCACCAGTTCCATCTCTGAGGTCTCCCTCTTCCATCCTCCCTCATTCCAGGTTCTTTCCCCAGTTCCTCCCCTGTTGGATATCCTCCAAATAAACAGAGGTTTTTTTAATGGCTTCTTTATTTGCTCTGGAGGTAAGGGTAGGAGGGACCCCTTGTGGAGAGGCCTGGGGGAGAGTCTCACAGGTGGTCTTGGCTAAAACTCTCCCTCAAGGCCTCCCAGATGAACACAGCCCCCTGATGTGCTCTCTGTATGGCGCTGATGTCTGCTCATAAGCTCTGGCCAGCCAATCAGCCTCTGCAGGGAAGTCTCCTCCTTGCTCTCACGTAGGTTGTGGAGCACACAGCAGGCCGCCACCATGGAGGGGATGTTGTGCTCACTCATGTCCAGGCAGGTGAAGAGACTCCTGAACCTCCCCTTTAGGTGGCTGAATCATAGACTCATCGAATACTAGGACTGGAAGGGACCTCGAGAGGTCATTGAGTCCAGTCCCCTGCCCTCATGGCAGGACCCAGTACTGTCTAGACCATCCCTGATAGACATTTATCTAACCTACTCTTAAATATCTCCAGAGATGGAGATTCCACAACCTCCCTAGGCAATTTATTCCAGTGTTTAACCACCCTGACAGTGAGGAACTTTTTCCTAATGTCCAACCTAAACCTCCCTTGCTGCAGTTTAAGCCCATTGCTTCTTGTTCTATCCTCAGAGGCCAGGAAGAACACGTTCTCTCCCTCCTCCTTGTGACATCCTTTTAGATACCTGAAAACTGCTATCATGTCCCCTCTCAATCTTCTCTTTTACAAACTAAGCAAGCCCAATTTTTTCAGTCTTCCTTCATAGGTCATGTTGTCTAGACCTTTAATCATTCTTGTTGCTCTTCTCTGGACCTTCTCCAATTTATCCACATCTTTCTTGAAATGTGGTGCCCAGAACTGGACACAATACTCCAACTGAGGCCTAATCACTGCCAAGCAGAACAGAAGAATGACTTCTCATGTCTTGCTCACAACACACCTGTTAATGCATCCTAGAATCATGTTTGCTTTTTTTGCAACAGCGTCACACTGTTGACTCATATTTAGCTTGTGGTCCACTATAACTCCTAGATTCCTTTCTGCCATACTCCTTCCTAGACAGTCGCTTCCCATTCTGTATGTGTGAAACTGATTGTTCCTTCCTAAGTGGAGCACTTTGCATTTGTCCTTATTAAACTTCATCCTGAAGGCACACTCCAGCACCATGTGGCACCTTCTGAGCTTGGCATTGAAGTTCTCATTGGTGGAGTCCAGGCTACCCATGTAGGGCTTCATCAGCCAGGGGAGCAAGGGGTAGGCTGTGTCACCCAGGATGCAGATCGACATGTCTACGTCCCCAACCTGATGGTGTATCAGGGAGAAAAGTGCTAAGGTACATCTTCTGGAACAGGCAGGAGTTCCAGAAGATGTAGGTGTTGTGCATCCTCCCCTACCAGCCAATGTTAAAGTCCATGAAGTATCCCTTGTGGTCCACCAGGACCTGCAGTACCATAGAAAAGTACCCTTTTCTATTGATATAGTCCGAGGCACGGTGGTTGGGGGCCAGAATGGGGTTGTAAGTGCTGTCTATAGCCCCCCCCCCCCACATACACAGTTGGGGAAGCCCATGGTGGCAAAGCCATCCACAATGGAATC
Source organism: Pelochelys cantorii (assembly GCA_032595735.1). Classification (NCBI taxonomy): domain Eukaryota; kingdom Metazoa; phylum Chordata; order Testudines; family Trionychidae; genus Pelochelys; species Pelochelys cantorii. The sequence continues at coordinate 31,196,659 of CM064338.1, forward strand.
GACATTGCCCAGAGTGATGACCCTCTGCAACAAGATGTTGTTGATGGCCTTGACTAACTAGCTGCAGGAGCATGGCCCTGATCATGGATTTCCCCATGCTGAACTGGTTCCTCATGGAGCGGTAGCTGTCTAGCGTGGTGAGCTTCCAGAATGCAATGGTGACACACTTCTGCAGGGGGATGGTGGGTCTCAGTTGGCTGTCCTGTCACCTGAGGGCAGGGGCAAGCCACTTGAAGAGCTAGAGGAAGGTGGCATGTGGAAGTCCTGGAGCCACTGCTGGTTGTCCCATCGCTGCAGGATGATGCGGTCCCACCTGTTGGAACTGGTTTCCCTCTGCCAGAAGAGGTGTTCCAAGGTGTGCAGGGGATTGAAGATCGTGAGCTGCAGCAGGAGCGCTAGTACATGGGTGAAGGGGTCCTCCAGTTGGGGCTGATCATTGTCCTGTTGGAGCAGCACATGGGCGGTTGGGATGAACTGCGCCATGAGGCGTAGCATGAGGCCCATGAGCTTGGCGCTGCTTTGCAGCAGCTCTGGATCCATGATATGAGTGCTGTGGCATCTGCAAGGGCAACCAGAGCGCACAGCATGAGTATGGTGTCCCATGAGGGGGTAGGCAGTGGAGGAGTGGCGTGTGAGATGTGGCCATAGAGAGGAGCCCCTAAAAGCACATGTCTCAGCTAGCCTCAGCAAGCAGCCACTGGAAGTGTCTGCCCTCCTGGTGCCTTCCCTGGAATGCTTCCGGGGGCATGAAATCCAATGCAGGCTCCAATCAGTGTAGACACGCTATTTTGAAATAATTCTGCGCTATTTCGATGCTGCCTTGTATAGTGGACATGCTATTTCAAAATTATTATTTCAGGCATTATTATTGCAAAATAAGTTATTTTGAAATAATTTCCTAGTGTAGACATGCCCGCAGAGACTGTGCAGACAATGGAGCAAGATAATACCACTAGCAAATGACAGTGCAAATCACAGAAACACAGAGCAGGAGAGCAGACACGTTCATTCCCTGGGTGGGAAATTATTGAACATACAGAGGTAGGGGCAGATACAGGGGCATTCTTAGCTTCTTCCTTTTAATAATCTTTGTTGGTACAGCACAGGAGAGAGGTAGAAGAAGCAGAGGTGGGACAGGTGCCAATCCAGAAACATTACTGAAATATGGGAACAATTGAGGTTCAATCAGAAACCATCGGAGACAGAAATTATTACCCACCATCAGAACTGAGAGAATATATTGTAAGCTGTGTTCAGTACAACAGGGATTTAAATACTCTAGAGCTGAATTTGGCTTAACATGACTCCGTGGCTCATTGCTTCTTGCACCTGTTCTACCAACAAATACAATCTGCTGGGATGCCGAGTTCCCACTGATGTCATTGGCTCACAGGAACAGGGCCAACATAAGCAACTTTGAAACTGCAGATTAGCTGGAATGGCCTCGTTTGGGCATACCAGTCTCAAACCACATGGGTCAAATTGTATTGTACCAGCATGACTCTGCCAGTGCCTTCTAATGGACAGTTACAGTCAATCCTGTATGTTTAGATTACAGTCCCAGATGCTGAAAGTTGTCGGGGAGGGGGGAGAAGGGGGCAGAGTTAGCTCTAATTAGTTCCTGTCTCACCTTGCAGATGTTAATACTGAGCTCCCCTCTTACTTGAGTTGAGAGGTGCTGTTCATGCCCCACCCTTTTCAATATCAGCCCGAAACAACTACAAGAAAGGACAGAGGAGTCTTTTGTTGAAAGAATCTGACTCCAAATTTCTGCTTTGTTTGTTTCCCTCCCTCTGCCTCTTTAGTCTATTTTGGGAAGAAGGTGTTTGAATAAGAGGCACTTTACAATAATTGTTTCATTCCTGCAGATTCATGCAGCATGGAAATTTTTCTTCAGCTTACAATGTCTTTAGCACAGAGACTATTGAGACAGAACCTACAGTTCAACTCAGGGCCAATCTTGCAATTTGTGAGGGAGCCAACAAAAGGGGCTGCTGGGAGGAGAACATAAATGGAACTGTGAGTTGTTTCTCTCTTCGGTCCCACTGTGGGGGTTGGTGGAAATCAGAGTGGGCTGTGAGCCTGTGACCTTTTTTGTTTGCTTGTTCCCCCGCCATACACCATATTCTGCAATGTGAATGGTATCGCTTCTTTGCTATATTACTGCCCTGTGGAATCATTTCTTTGGAAGCTGAAATTCATGAAGAATACCTCATAAAATAGAATGATCACAAAATCATGTCCTGCAAACAAGCTGCTCTTAAAACCCAGAGGCCATACACACCCCATGGGCCACGCACCAATGGAGGCCCTGGGTCAGTTTTCAGCTTTCCCTATTTCTCTTTCATTGTTGGGTGTTTCTCCCTAGTGGCAATCTGGACAGAAAGGCCAAAGTTACAGCAGTGAGGTGTACCCTGCAGTTTACAGAAAGGTGAAGATGCCACATTTCCTCTGCCGGTGTAAACATAATTGCAATTAGTCCTTCCAGGAGGCCTGCATTGGAAACAGTCTGAGCTCTAAAATGAGATGTCCCCATTTGACAACTCATGGCTGTGTCTGTCGGAGTAATGCAGATCGTTGGTGGATTGGAGAGAATGGGGAAAAGGGAAAGGGAAATTCTGCTCTCCAAATCATTTTGGTGAGTCTGACCTCAGGAAAGACCTCACCTCAGTCTACAGCCTTTCTAATTACTGTTTCCCTCCCACAAAACAATGTTAATTAAGGACAAGGGACTGCTAGAAGTGAATGGTAGCAGGAAGTATATCTTATCCTCACACCACTCAATAACCACTGTCACCAGAGATTAACTAGAATGGGAAACTAAGATACACAAAGCTCTTTCCACCAAGAAGCAAGGGTGACACCAAGTGACAGAACAGAGACCCTCTCTATTCCAATATCCGCACTATGGGGGAGCATGCACAAGTGAGTCCCTCTGATTATCAGGAATAAGAAGATAATTGAGGAAAAACTAGTGCCCAGTCCTAGGGGAAGAAGAGAGATGGCAGAGATACTATTATGCATTAGTGCAATCTAATCTCAGTGATAAGAGGAGATCTCAGTTCATGTCCACATGCAAATCCACCAAAAAGTCTTCCTAGTTGGGATCCCACCATAGAGGCAAGGCTTAACTGGACCCTGGAGATGAACTCATCTGTCATGTCTTTGAAATGGCCCATCAGTGGAGAGGCTGGTGCATGGGGACATGCTTGCCTGCTGTTGTCTGCACTGGTGTTCTCTAGACGCTTCTGTCTTTAGCACTGCTGGGACCTGTATTTTTCACTGGCACAGTAGTCACATTGTCATACAAATGGTCAAAATGCCAAACCCTTGCAATTGCATGGTGTTCTGATAACAATAGATCAACTGCATTCATTGGGGACTGGGTCGGGGAACAGCTCAGGCCACAATACTTCTGTCATATTTAATTATCAACAGAGTCTACAACCACAGTTATTGAATTAAATTCACCATACACAACAGGCACCAAAAGAAGGGGTCAAACAGGAAAAAAGATTCCCAACAGGGATGGATGTAAAGTCCCATTTAATCAGTTAACCAATTAAGTGGGATCCCAGGCTGGAGACTGTTCCAGCCTGGCTAGAGTGGCCCCCAGCCACACGGCTGGCTCCTACTCCAATGTGGCCATTCCCCAGTAAGCATCACCCAGAAAGGGATGTGAACTAGGGATGTGAATGGGTTAATCGATGCCCGTTCACATCCTAGTTTCCAAGCCTGTGATGATTTTCACTGCCTCACTGAAGGACCCGGTAGCAATGCAACAACAACATGCACCTGACTCTCTATTTGGAGGTGACCAGGCTTCCCAGTGTGCTCAGCTCACACATTTTCAGGTCACAAAGAGCCTTTTAAAAAGGGACATTTTGAGTTGGAAAAACAGTTGGTTTGATTGACTGCTAATCTATCCCCAGGTGGCAATGGGGAATGTGATAGTCTTACTGGGAGCTGGGCAAAGCTGGGGGTCCTCTGGGAAATGGGGATGGGGTGGAACTCTTCTCTGAGAACAGATGTGAGAGTCATGGAGGAGCATGATTCTCTCTGACTACAAGGAAAGTGAAATGGGACCCTCTCCACACTGAGCATTAGCTTTTTCTGCATTCAGGCTGTACAAAACTCTTCTGGGGCAATGGTGCTTTGCCAGGATGGGAGGTAATGGTGGAAAGCAAAGGGCCAGGAAAGCTCTATGGCTGATAGCCAATGACAGCTGGACTGAAGAAAGTAGCAATGGGGAAGTCCAGGAGGGGGATGGTACATCAGTTCCAGCCCTGAGAGCAACAGAGGAGGGGGAAACACACACAAACAGATTTTGGAAAGACACATTTGTGACGCACCCGTGTAGCTACCTGATGAGGTATCATTTGAAAACTAGTCTCTCAATGGTCAATAATATCATGGTGAAATAGCAATATCAAGTTTAAAGTTATGAAATCTCCCCTCCCCGGTATAATGTTAAAGGCACATGTTTAAAGTCACATAGCCATTAGATAAAGCTGAGCAAGCAGGTTTTAAACAAGGGGATGTGTATTTACCTCAGTTTCTGTGGTGACTTCTGGGGATGGACACAAAGGGGCATCGGCCATGTGACCCCCCCTCTACATGACTTCTTCCTGCACCACCACTAGGTCTGGGGGAAAGCCCTGCCTTTTCCCCACTCCAGCAGGCTCCGCCCCCATCCTGCCCCCAACTCCACCCCTTCCCCAATCCTCCTCCCCTGAGCAAGACAGTTTAAGGGATTACCAGGGGGCCTAGTGCCACCAGCAGTGGTTAGATCTTGCCCCCCACGCACTCACCAGCAGTGGCAGGGGGAAGCAGAGCAACCTGCTCCCAGCCTCACTCCTCCTCTGGCTCCCAGCCAAGCACGCTCAGGGAAATCCATTTCACAACGTGACTGAACTATACAAATACTTCCTACTGCTAGTGAATGTGTGTGTGGGAGTGAGGGGGGATGATCCCTGCTGCCAGTTCCAGGCCTCAGCCCCTAGTTAGTCCCCTGGGCTGCATTGCTTGTGAAGGGGCTAGGGAAAGGGGTGGAACTGCTTTCCACACTTACTGGCAATGGGAAGTGGGGAGAACCTGGGAGCTGAGGGAGCAAAGCGGTCTGGGGCTGGGTTGCTATGCTTCCCATTGCTGCTGGTGAGTGCAGGGGTGGGCTTGACCCCTGCTGCCATTGCCAAGACCCCCCACTAGTGTTCTAGGCTACCCTTGACTCTGCAGGGTCCCCAAAGCCAAGGCCTGGGATGGCTCTTCCCGCTGGTTACTGACCCTATGCCCCTCTCCCATGGGGGGCACATGCCCCTTCATGCCCCTCTACGCATCCTACCTGCTCAATTTGCATGTAAGCTGTAAACAGAATCCTCAGAGAGAGGGGAGAGAAGGAACAACATGAAATGTTGCCCCGCCCGCCCCCAACCCCAAAAGACTTGATGTTTCCTTGGTCTCTTTATATAAGGGTCAGTCTCAGGGAAATCCATTTCAAAGGGTGACTGAACTGTACAAATGAGAGGCAAACCACCTCAAGTTCTCTCCCCCATCCACTGCTCTTGAACCTAAAACGACAAAATAATCTAGCTTTTGACTTTGGGAAGGGTCCTGACCTGAAGATTTGGCAATTAATGTAGTTGGAAGCATGTGGTAAGAATTGTACCTTGAACTAAGCCTAGTATTTAAAGTTTAGTACACTATCTCTGTTCTTATAATCATTTCCAATGTAATGCCTTAATACTTGCACTCACTTAAAACCCATCTCTTTGTAGTTAAATAAAGTTTATTTTTGTTCTTTAATCAAAATTAAGTTAATTTTTTGAACTGTGTGGGTAACTCCAACTAAGGTTGCAAAGTATTGTATATTGTTCCTTTACAGTTATGGTTCTCAAACTTTTGCACTAGTGATCCCTTTCATAAGCAAGCATCTGAATATAACTCCCTTTATAAATTAAAATCACCTTTGTATATATTTACTACCACTATAAATACTGGAAGCAAAGCAAGGTTTGAACTGGAGGCTGACAGATCATGAATTACCTTCCCCCATGTAATAATCTTTCAACACCCTGAGGTGTACTATGATGAATAGGAGAGGTATCACCCTTTTCTGGATATCCCAGCCATTCAGTTATCTAAACTGTAAGGTTTAAACCCAGAGACAGTGGGTCCTTGAGAGTCTTCAGGTAGTGTTGGAAGGGAGCCAGGAGAGCCAATGAAAAAAGAGTGAGAGCTTTAGAACTGAAGTAGGATCCTGCTGCATCAGTCTTCGTGTGATCAGAGCAAGAGCTGGGAGAGATGAGTTAAGCCAGGAATAAGGCATGGAGTTTCCAGTGATATCCATGCGTAGGAAAGACTAAACCTTAGAACAACAGATATGTAAGAAGAACAGGGAATGTTTAATCAGATGCAATCAGGTTATTTTCTTTATTTTTGGATTTGTTAAACTCCTTTGTGCTGAGCCCATGTGCTCCTCCCCCCCCCCCCCCCGCCTTCCGAACACTGTAACTTTTAAACTGAATCTCAGGGAAGCAATTCTCTGTGTTTTTAATCTGCCTTTTTTCAGTTGCCCTGTAACACCTAGCAACCAAATATGCTTTATTAAGTATGTCTTCTTTGTTTTGTTAATAAAATCAGCTTTTTAAGACTATGCTCTGATTCCTGTGTCCTAAAATGAAGGAGATTCTGTGTGCATATGCTTGAAATTGAAAGGTCTGTTATTAAGAAATTACTGTTTGTTATTACACTTTCTCTAGAGGGAGGATTAAAGAGCTCGAGGGTATCCCATAGGAATAAATTCCCAAGTGCATCTTCCTGGATTCTCAAAGGGATTTTTGCATTTGGATAGCAGTGTACCATCCAAGGTCAGGGAATCTCTGATCATGGGGACTTTTTAAGCAGAAGCTTTAGTGGCAGGATATCTTAAAGTCTCTTGTGGGCCCCCCACCTTCTGCACTTCAAGTGCCAGGGTGGGAACAGCTTTGACAGGTACCAACCCCCCAGTTTGAGAACCTCTGCTTTACAGGAACAATAGACTTTTGTTATCTGAGCTAGGAGAGGGCAGTGCCTTTGTAGTGAGGGGTGGGGCAGGATCCAGGATTGGGAGTGTATTGGGGTTATGCTGCACATGGTAACCAAGACTGCTGGAAGCCAGAGTGTAGCTGGTGTTTCTGATTGGCTGTTGTGGTCAAGAATTGTTGGCCCATGGCTGTGGCTATGCACAGACACTCAGGGTGTGAACTGCAGGATGCTTATAAGGAACCCAGGTTAGGAGCCACAACACCAAAGCACTCACCCTCTCATTGTTCTGAATTGCACTGCAAAATGTCATACAAGGGAAGCAGGATAAAGACTGATAAAGACTCAGGTATTCCTGCAGAAACCCCAGTAGGCAATCCAGAGACTAAATACCTAGCTGATGGGCAGTAGGAGTGGAATAGGCACTGGAAGAGCGTACCAAGTTTGCATGGGGCTTGCCCTACCCACACCACTACACCCCATCAGAGCTAGACACCCTTCGGAGTCTGTTGGCAGTTAGGGATGTTAGATATCGTGTAACTGAATAGTTGTGTAACTGCATGAAATCTTAGGAGATACACAACTATTTGATAGTTCTCGGGGATGGGGCCAGCAGCCAGTGCACTCCCAGCCCCACTCCCAGAGAGGCCCCTGCCACCCTGTGTTGTTGCCTCTGTATCAGAGGCAGCAGTGTGGAGTGGCAAGAGGGAGCTGGTCCGCAAGGGGAGCCAGTATAAAAAACAGCTCCCCATGCAGACCAGCTGCTTGCCGCCCAGCGCTGCTGCCTCTGATAGAGGCTGGTCTGTGGCAGCAGCACCAGTTTATGGGGGGGTCCGAGCTCCCTGTGGACAGAGGCTAGTCCACAGCAGCAGCTCCCTGTGGACAGAGGCTAGTCCACAGGGGGTCCAAACTCCCTGGCTGCGTCTAGACTGGCATGATTTTCCGCAAATGCTTTTAACGGAAAAGTTTTCCGTTAAAAGCATTTGCGGAAAAGACCGTCTAGATTGGCACAGACGCTTTTCCGCAAAAGCACTTTTTGCGGAAAAGCGTCCCTGGCCAATCTAGATGCGCTTTTCTGCAAGAAAGCCCCGATCGCCATTTTAGCCATCGGGGGTTTTTTTTGCGCAAAACAATACCACGTTGTCTACACTGGCCCTCTTGCGCAAAAGCATTTGCGCAAGAGGGCTTTTGCCCGAATGGGAGCAGCATAGTATTTCTGCAAGAACACTGACGATCATACATGAGCTCGTCAGTGTTCTTGCGCAAATTCAAGTGGCCAGTCTAGACAGCTGGCAAGTTTTTCCGGAAAAGCGGCTGATTTTCCGGAAAAAACTGGCCAGTCTAGACACAGCCCCTGTGAATAGTGGCTGCTTGAAAGCCAGCTCCCTGCGCATATGGGCTCCAGCCTGCCCTCATCACTCTCTGCTTGGCTGCCTCTCTATCAAAGGCAGCAGCATGGGGTTGGGATTTGGATCTGGTGCTCATGGGGAGCCTGCTTAAAGCTGATACAGAGGCAGCAAGTGGGGGGAGTGTGTGCAGTCGACAAGATTAACCGACAAGCCCAGGCTTATCGGTTAAAAATCCCTATGGGCAGCGGCTGTAAGGAGAGGTGTCATGCGTACGGGAGGGAAGAGCGGGCACTGCACTTTGGGCAGGGAGATACTGGGGAAGAGGGTGCCTGGAAGGCACAGCTGGCTCTGTAGGGGACAGAGGTAATGCCCTGCCAAAGGTGAGTACAGCTTCCACTGGGGTGTGTCCAGACAGTGCCCTGGGGGTGCCCTGTCCTGCTCGGGCCCATCTACCATCATGCCCAGCTGTGGTGGTTGCCATGGTCCCCGGCGGGGCTGGCCAGGACCCTGCAGGCGATGACTCCTCCGGCCGCCAGGGGCCACTGTCGCTGCCGCGTGCGGCCGACCCTCAGCGCCTGCCGGCCGCCACGCTCCGGAAGCACTGCCGTGGTACCCTCTTGCCCTCGTCAGCAGGGCTGAGGCGTTGTTAGTAGCGGCGCCTTGGCGGAAAGATGGCGGCGGCCATCGAGTGAACGGATTGCGGAGGCGCCGGGACCCCGCTGCGGCCCGGAGAGGTGAGGAGACTCGCGACGCCCACCAGCGCCGGAAGCTGCAGCCTCTCTGCCGCGGCGCCCCGCCCCGCCCCCCTCACCCTTGTGAGCCTCCCACCCCGGGGCCCCGACACTGGGGCTGTCTCCGGGGGAGGCTCCTGCTCTCCCTCTCAGCAGGGCACCCCGCCGCCGGGTCTCCGCGGTGTTACCCTTGCGGCGCCCCCAGGAGACCTCCTACCATCTCCCCCCAGCCCCGCGTGTGGTGTTGGTTCTGCAGTTCCAGTACAGTGTGTTTCTTCCCTCCCAAGGGACGATGAAGTGATGGATCATGAGGCTCCGACCATCAGGCCCCGCAGAATCCAGAACCAGAACGTCATCCACCGCCTGGAGCGCCGAAGGATCAGCTCTGGTAAAGCCGGCACCCACTGGCACCAGGTCCGGGTCTTCCACCAGAATGTCTTCCCCAACTTCACCGTGGTTAACGTTGAGAAGCCGCCCTGCTTCCTGCGCAAGTTCTCCCCTGATGGGCGCTATTTCATTGCCTTCTCCTCGGACCAGACCTCCCTGGAGATCTATGAGTATCAAGGCTGCCAGGCAGCAGAGGATCTCCTCCAGGGTTATGAGGGAGAGATCTTGGCTAATGGCAATGATCAACGATCTGTCAACATTCGTGGGCGGCTCTTTGAACGTTTCTTTGTCTTGCTGCATATCACCAACGTGGCCTCCAATGGCGAGCACTTGAACCGGGAATGCAGTTTGTTCACCGATGACTGTCGTTATGTGATTGTTGGCTCTGCTGCCTACTTGCCTGAGGAACCTCATCCCCCATTTTTTGAGGTTTATCGCAACAGTGAATCAGTGACTCCTAATCCTAGGTCCCCTTTGGAGGACTATTCTCTGCATATCATAGATCTTCACACAGGTAGACTGTGTGACACAAGAACATTCAAATGTGACAAAGTCATCTTGTCTCACAACCAGGGCCTATACCTGTATAAGAATATCTTGGCTATTCTCTCTGTGCAACAGCAGACTATTCATGTATTTCAGGTGACACCTGAAGGCACGTTCATTGATGTACGAACTATAGGCCGCTTCTGCTATGAGGACGATCTCCTGACCCTGTCTGCTGTCTATCCGGAAGTACAACGGGACACTCAGACAGGGATGGCAAATCCCTACAAAGAGCCCTTCATAAATTCTCTGAAACACAGGCTGTTGGTGTACTTGTGGAGGAGGGCAGAGCAGGATGGGAGTGCAATGGCAAAAAGAAGGTTCTTCCAGTACTTTGATCAGTTGAGGCAGTTGCGTATGTGGAAGATGCAGCTGTTGGATGAGAGCCATCTGTTTATTAAATACACCAGTGAAGATGTGGTTACGTTGCGGGTGACAGACCCTTCACAGGTAGGGCCTGTCTTCTTGGGGCAGCTTATTGCTTTGTTGAGATTATTCTTATGCAGATAAATACTATAAGCTAAGTTTCTGGTATAAGTGCTGATTTGGGTTTTTGAGTGCTGGGTAGAAATGTGCTATTAGGTCTGCCACAATACATAATTTGGATCTTGTTGTGAGGTGCCTTGGTGGTATCTTGGATGGTATTTGGCAAGATTTCCCCCTCTTACAATGTCAAAACTTGTTAGAAATTAGAGAGAAGAGCAATGTGGTTATCCAACTTCATCTTCCAGCAAATGCAATTTTGTTTTCTATACTACACTACTGTTACTTGTAGATAGTGATCCAGTCATTTCCCACTCCTGCATCAGATGGCTTACACAAACTATATAATTTTCATTAAATTAGCTTCTGGTTTCAATCCTTCCCGCCTGACAATCATTTTGTTCTTTTTTCCCCCACTCTCACCAGTTTCTTTCAATTCTGGTGCCCTGGACTAAACAGTGCTTTAGAAGCAGTCATGCCAGAATAATGTAAAGGACTGTTAACTTCCCTACTGTGTGGCCTACGGACTCTGCATGTGCCACCCTAAACTGACCCTTTTTTCTTGCTGTATTGTATTGCATAGTTGGATCTCTAAGCCATTACTGTTTTCCAGATACTTATCTCCTATTATGTATGTGTGTTTGAGTATTTTTCAGTTGTAATAGCTGGCATTTTTTGCAAGCTAAATTTCACTTTTTCTGCTTACAATTCTAATCTCTCAAGCCTCTTGCTCTCTTTCTGTCCTGGATGGTATTTTCAACTCCCAATTATGCTTGGGAGAGCGCTGCACCAAAAAAATTTAAAAAGCTGCACGCTATTTTAGAATTCTGCAAAATTCTGCATATTTTATTTGCCAAAATAATAATGTAATCAGGCCAGTTTCAATTATTTTGGTAGTTTATTTCAAAATACCTGTCAGTAAGTACGACTGTAACAATACAGACAACAAAAAAGATTTAGGAAATGGTTTTTGACACACAGATTTCTCACTAGGCATATTAATACAGAAATTTGAATGTTAAAATATACAATACAATACATTTCTGCATTGTACTTCAAATTTATTTCCCGCACCCCTCTAAAGAAGTGCGAAGGCTTTAGTGAGTTGGGGGTAACAGAAGAACTGAAGGAGAGGAAAGTAATTGCTGGGAATGAGCCTGGGGGTGAACCTGCCCGATTGTTGGATGTGGGTGGGAGCAGTATGGAACAGGTTTATTTTTTGGGGGGGAGAGGGACAATTGTTAGGCAGTTGAGAATCCTTCCTCATGCAAACCATGGTTGAACCCTAGTCTCTCCTGTTCAATCAGGCACATCTGCCCCTGGCCTTGTGTGTCCCTATACCCCCATTCACCCAGGCATAGCTGCAAGTGTCCCCTGTGGCCCTATCCTCCACTCCTCTCTGTCCCCATGTGTCCCTGCATCTTCACTCTGCTAGACATAGCTGCCCTGTATCCATGTGTCTCTGTACCTGCACCCTCACTTCCCATTCATCCAGGCATAGATGCCCCTATTCCCATGTGTCCCTGTACTCTCCCCTATTCCCATTCAGCCCCAGCTCAGTGTTGTCTCCCCACTAATCTCTGCATCCAGTCTGTCTCCCCTCACTAGCTATTATGAACTCTAGCCTGTGAGACCCCCAGCAGCTCCATGTGCCCTGCTCTGTTTGTCCTCCCACATAATACCTGTCTCCTTAGCTGGCAAGGCACTATGAAGAAAGCAACATCTGCCCCCTCCCTTTCCAAGGTTGGCTACTCTGGCCCATGAGCCAGCTGCCTGTCATCTGATACCATATCCACCACTTATGTGCAAAAAGTGTAATTGTAGCATGAGTCCTCGCATGGCTTTCACCTCCCCATCAGAATAATTTATTTTGCAGGAGAAAAATATCTGTGGAGGACATGAATTCTGTGCTTGTGCAATGGCACAGTAGTCAATTTGGGTATCATCTGCTATTTCTAACTAATACATTGTTTACTCCTACTTTCAGGTCAGTAATAAGGTTAAATCAGACCAGCTCTAATGCCAGTCTATGTGGTAGACTTCCCCTCACTCCCATAACACATGTTTATTATTGCCTTTTTTCCTAGAGATATTAATTTCAGTTTTCAGTCCAGGTGAGATTGGTCTGAGACTACTTTACATTTTTTTAATCTACTTAATTCCTTTCATCTGCTTATTTTATAATTCTGTTAAAATTATCTGGCAAGAACTCTCTCTAAACTTGCAGTTCTGCTCATTGTTTCTTTTTCTCTGCAAGCTTAATAACTCCTTTCCTACTGCCCTCAATATTTGTCCCATTGTTTTTCTAGGGCTAACAGTTGAAATAAATGGATGGTAGCTGCCCATTATGAAACTTTCTTTGGTGGTTGTTTCTTCCATTGTTCACATACATTTAGTCTGCTATAGAATCACAAAGACTATTAGAGTGTAACCGGTGGCAGTTACATGTGCACTGTTTGTTATTGTAAAATCGTTGAGGACTGAGGCTCTTTTGTAAAAAGCAGCACTGAAATATTTGTGGAACAAAACCACAAAAAAATAACATGGATATTGCAAAGATATTAAACCTTTGTCCAAGTGGGTTGTGTTTTGGGGCCCACTTTATTCCCCATAGAGCAGTGTTTCTTAAACTGTGTTCCGCGGCACACCGGTGTGCTGGGAGGCAGTCAGAGGTGTGCTGCGGAGAACAACAGAATTCAAAATGGCCACCCTTAAAGGGGCAGGCAACTTTTTTCCCCTCTAACTTTCCCCCTGACCCTTTTTCCCCCCCGATTTTTTTTTTTTTTTTGGTCAACCAAAAATCCTAGGTGAATAGTAATAGAGATATAGCTGTGTTAGTCTGATGTTGCTGAAACAAAAGAGAGGTGTTCCTCATAAAAAAAAAAAATTGTTTGGTTTTCCTCAGTCTTAAAAAGTTTTAAAAAACATTGTCATAGAGTCTTGAGCTCTGTCCGTATCCAAAAATATTGTAAGACTTCCTGATTAGATGAATGCAACCTATTCACTTGGATGTGGACTTTGACAGGCATTTGTGACTGATCATTGCAATGTTCTCTAGATTGCTTCCATTTCAAGACCACTTAGATTTCATAGCTGATACAGTTCATGTCTGGCTTAAAGCCTGAAAGGCAGCAGCAGACTAGGTTAGTTCTTCAAGAGACGCACTTAGTTTCCCACTTTTTTTGCAATCACTTCCAGATATTGATTTTGATCTGTGTAGGGATGTAAAATTTCGATTATTTGGCTAACTGAATAGTCGATGCAATTTGCATTGACTATTTGATTAGTCAATAAGGGCGCTTCCACCTTTGAAGTGTAGCAACAGCCTTGCTACACTTCAAAAGCAAAAGCGCTGTGGGGAGCACACGTCCAGTGGGGTACTCAAGCAGTCCCCAGCTGACCCCATGCACCCCGCGGCATTTCAAAGTGGCAGTGCCGTAGGGAGCCCAGGGTCAGCTGGGGACTCTCCTGCTGATCCTGGGCTCCACATGGTGCTGCCACTTTGAAATACTGCATGCAGCCCGGGCCAGCTGGGGACTCCCAGCTGGCCCCAGACTGCACACAGCATTTAAAAGCAGCAGCGCTGTGTGGAGTCCCTGGGGTCTGGCCCCAGGCTCCACTCAGCGCTGCTGCTTTGAAGCACACCCTTCTCTTTCCCCCCCTTGCTGCCTCTTTCTGATAGAGGCAGCAAGGCAGGGGAAGCCACTAGTCGTTCACATCCCTAGCTCTGTATAAGTTCTGGGTTCTAGATTTAAGCACCAATAGCAAGCTGGTCTTTATGTAAGGCTCTCAGTTGTGGAAAGTCTTTCCCTTACCTCTGATTTGAGGGAGCCAGAGCTTGTTGACAATTAGGCCCATCTCATCTCCTAGGGCATGAGGAAGGGTTGGGTGAGTTGGTATTTACGACTTTGGGGGTTTTTTTTTAGTACATTAAGAGGGAAAAGTTGAGATTTTTATTACAACTCATGGAAAGATTGTTTAAAAATGTACATGAAGCCTGACTTTTGATAAACACATTTATGCATTTAAACAAACAAAAAATAGTAGAAAGGAACACAAAAAAGGTCATGTTTTAGATCTGCCAACGTGAGCACAAGGTCCCTTCTGCCATTTCCACTGCTCTAGGATGGCTTCTATGGCAGCTGTAGCAGGGTTCTATATTTAGTGAAAAATCTGTTCTTTCCTCTGTATTTGAGTCTAACCTTTCCTTTATTTGTTTGATTTTGCAGGATGTCAATGTGTAGATGACTACATGATTAACTAATAAGCTCAGGCTTATTGGTTAATTTTGTTGACTACATGCACCCCCCCCCCCCCTTGCTGCCTCAGGGGTCGGGGGTAATGCCTGTGAGGACCTAGCTTAAAAGCGGCTCTCCACAAGCACCAGATCCACCCCGTCTCCTTCCCCCACACTGTGTTGCTGCCTCTGACAGAGAGGCAGCAGCGTGGAAGGTGAAGGTGCAGGCGGGAGCCGATACACGTGAGGAGCTGGCTTTCAAGCAGGCTCCCCCCGTGTGCTGGCTCCGCAGACCCGCCTGCAGAGGCAGCGGGGGAGAGTAGAAGAGGAGGCAGGACCTGCTGCTGGGGGGAGCCAGTTTAAAAGCTGGTTCTCCCCAGCACCAGCTCCACTGTGCCGCCTGCCTCCTCTCCTCCCACGCTGCTGTCTCTATCAGAGGCAGCAGCACGGAGGGGGGCTTGGGAGGCTGTCGCACAACAGCCCCTGTCTGGGAAGGTGGTCTGCGCTCCCTGAGGACAGGGACTGCTGCTGTAGAGCAGTCTTTGTCCATGGGGAGCTTGGACCCCCGCAGAAAGGGGCTGCTGCCACCCCGTGCTGCTACCTCTGATAAAGAAGCAGCAGCGCAGAGTGGCAGGGGGTGCCTCAGGAGTGGGGCCAGGAGTGTACTGGCTTGCAGCCCCACCCCATGGACTATCAAATAGTTGTGTAACTGCTAAAACTTCATGCGCAGGGCTTGACAAATTATGCAAAACCCTACTCGCCAGACAAAAATGGGACTCGCCAACCCCTCCTCCCCCACCGCGCAGGCGCGCACAACCAGAGAACAGGACGACCAGGACGGCATGTTTGTTTACGTCAGTTATCATGGCTGCAGTTATCATTGTTTGTCATTCTTTGATGTTTTGTTGTGGTCTCAAAAACTTCAGTGACAGTTACAACAATATTTTCATAGGCATGCGCACCACTTTTCATTAGGAAGTGCACCCAAAGAATTTTTTTAAAATGTACTCTTTGACCCCCATTAGCCACAGCCCTGACCTCTGTTAACCACACCCCTGACCCCCATTAGCCACGCCTCTGGAGGTAACGCTCTCGAGGTAAGATGGACACATGACCAGAAGTAAAAGGTGTCATGTGACACCCCCCCCCCCCAAGGACTTTTCCCACCATCCACCTACCAATAGGGATTAGTTTGGCCCCCACCAAACCCCCCTTATGCCACTATCCTGCAATTGCATTAACCCACTGTGTGTGACATTAACTCAGGGGCAGAGAGGCTGGGGGAAGTGTTCCCTCTAAGAGTTTCCTCCCATGAGCAGAATGAATTTTGTGTTGTGCACCAGTACTGAGTTCATGTGACTTGTTTGGATGTGCCACAGTGGCACCCAAGTTATTAATAAATATCTTATAAACCTCTACCTTTTCTCTCTGCTGCCATGTCTCCTCCCCTTGCTCCATCAGCTCCCCTGGTGCCTGCTGCCCCCTAACCCCTCACCCTCCTCTGCTGTCCTGACTCCTGCCCTTCTCACTGCCCTCAGCCTTCCTGAGACCTGGCCCCTTCCACCAGCCCTTCTCTCCCCCCTGTGCCCACTCCTCCAATAGCCCCACTCTGATCATGTGAGCTACCCCTCCTCATCCCCTCTTCTAACACCTCCCTCTACACACCTGCCTTGCCTCTCTCCTCTGGTCCCTCCCGTACAGGTGTCTGCCCTTCTGCTTCACCCACAGAATCCCCTGGCACCTGCACCCTCCTGGTGCCTCCCCCTTCCCTCACTGCCCCTGCCCCCTTTGCCCTCTTTTTCCCTGATGCCCACCCCCTCACCATCCTCTGCCCCCGTTCCCCTCATGCCCCTGTGCCCTCACACATGCCTTGCTCCATCCCTGCCTTCGTCTTGCCCACCCCTTCTTTCAAGCCTTCTCCCAGCACCTCCCCTCCCCCCTCTAGCCCCCAATGCCTTTACCCTCTCCTCTCCCAGCATCACCCTGTCCCCCCTCCCACTGACACCTCCCCTCCTGCCCTTTTCCTCATTGTCTCCACTTGGCCCCCTGGCATTTGTCTCTCTTCCACCCTGTCCCTTGGTGCCTTCCCCTTTCTTCTTGTGACCTGCTCCCCTCCCCTCAGCACAAGCCCCTTCCCCCTATTTTTCCCCCTTCCCTTCCCCTCCCCTACCTGGCTTCTGCCTTCCAGTTTGCGGGGCTGCCAGAGCCTTTTTGAATCCGGCGGTCGCCGGCCATGACGTCATGACACCACGTCACGCCAGCATCCTGGTGTCTGCCGGCATCTCGCCCTCTGGCTTGCGCCCCGCCTCCTCGCGCCGGAGCTGCACGCAGGCAGCCTGGCGCCAAGAATCACTGCACTTCCCCCTCTCCGACAGCACTCCACTCCTCCACCCAGCCGGCAGACTGGATGGGGCTGCGCCGGGCGGGGAGCTGCTTTAGCCCCCACCAGTTAATCATAACAGGGTGATGCTTATTTGTTAACCATTTACATCTCTAGTCCAAATGCCATCCCTTTTTGAGAGACCCATCTGAGTTCTTCCCTCATTCTTCTCCCCAGCCCTCAAATTATCCTGTAGGGTGAAGTCTTGACATGTGTAAGTCTGAATTCTTCAGGATTTACAAAGGTGTTACTCTGTTGCTATGTGGTGTTAGAGGTAATGCATGTGTTTGATATTTGGGTTGGAAAGTTAGTGTCTGTAGCAATTGATTAACCTTACCTAGGGAAAGATTTACTGCAGAAGTTACCTGAGTCATCTTTTCGATTTACAGTTGCAATGGCACCTGGAAATTCTTGGATATGAGTGCTAGTATTAAAAAGAAATAGTTGTTCTCTTTTAGGCTTTCATTTCTACATCAGCAGGGTATGTGGAGGGCAAAACTTTTGCAGGCAGTGTTGGAACACAATGCACTAAAAATATCTCATCTCTGCATGTTGGAAATATTAAGAAGGGGAAGACAATAAATGTGGGGAAAAAAAAAAGCTCTCAGCTCTTCACATGCAGGAAAAATAATTTGTTGCCAGCCAGCACCTGGTTTAAAATCACTTCCCCAGCAGGAAAGAAAATTAAATCTGCCACTTTAAAAAGCATTTTATATTTGGTGGGGAGTGAGGAAGAGAAAACAGAAATATTGACATCCAGTTTGAAATGAAAAATTGAAAGCATGTTAAGTTCCCTTTATAAATAATTACACTGTGGTGAATAGGCTGGATAATCTGGTACCCTTTGAGTTATTTGAATAGCATAATGAATTTGTATAGTGCATGTGAGATTCTCCTACATAGCAGAGTAATTGTGGGTAGTCTTGTGTGTATGGGGGGAAGGGATTCCCAGCTAATATAGGCCCTGTATTGTCTGTCTATACTCTGCTGGAAAACCACTAACACTGCTACTCTCTGCAGCCTTCATTCTTTGTTGTATACAACATGGTGACTACAGAAGTTATTGCTGTGTTCGAGAATACTTCAGATGAACTACTGGAGCTCTTTGAGAACTTCTGTGATCTCTTCAGGAATGCCACCCTACACAGCGAAGCTGTCCAGTTTCCCTGCTCAGCTTCCAGTAACAACTTTGCCAGACAGATCCAGCGCCGGTGAGCCATTCGGAGCATGCCTTATACCATATAGGTACATGCTCAACACTGCCAGCCAAAGGCCAGTATCAAGTAGCTATGGCAACCTTGAGAAACTTAGATCATTAGTGACTGATGGGTATATGAGTCCATTCTGAAAATGGCACATCTCAACACAGCCTTATGGTTCTAAAATCTCCCGAACACATAAGGCTGTGCAAAGTATGTCTGGTTCTGTATTTGATGGTCACTGTCTTGTGTGGCCTTCCATGTAAATGGTTGACCAACGCTAGAAAGCATACAATGACAGTCTTATGGTTCTAAAATCTGCCGAACACACAAGGCTGTGCAAAGTATGCCTGGTTCTGTCTTGTGTGGCCTTCCACGTAAATGGTAGACCAACACTAGAAAGCATACAATGACAATCTATGCAACCAACCCTAGGGAGAAAGATTTCAGAAGGAAGATTGCTGCCAGCACTCCTTGTGTTGTGACTTTATCTGAGTAGTTAGGGCCCAAAGCAAGGATTTGTTAAACCAAAAATGTCACCAAACTTGGGGTTTATTTTGCCAGATAAGTTTCCCCAAATGTAACTTGAATAAAGCTGTGTTTGTGGCATTTTCTACAATTTCAGCAAAAAGTATGCTGTTCCTTTTTTCAGTTGGACTTTCCTTTCCAGTGTGAGAGTAAAACTGCAGCCTAGTGTCAGTGAAAGTAGAGTGAGATATAAAAGTAAACAGGTCTTCTAAAATTATTTTAAATAGACAAGTCATGTTAGTAATGCAGTCGGTGATATTTCTAAAACAAGTTCCGAGGAATATATAGTGATGTACTCAAGTGTGCGAGAGCCTCTTTTGCTTCCCGCAGCTTATTTAATTTCAGCATAACTATTTAGTGACTGTTTCTGCCATTGCTTATAGGGGGGCTTTGTTTTGATTCAAGTTGTTGCATCCATACAAGTGAAGGAGACTTAGTCATCTTGTACATTTCCCTAAGTTTCACTGGGGATTCCTTACTGCTTGTGAGGGACAGAACTTGATCCAAACCTATGAAGGGCTGCTCTTGTTCTGTAACTAAAACAAAAATCAAGACCTTCATAAGCCTTCTGCTTGGTTGTCAGAGCCTATAATGGGGCTGGTTATAGGGATGGGATGCTGCTTTTTAAATAAGTAAACAGAATAGGCCCTTGTTCTCAGAGTTTACAGTCCAATATAAACTATTCCTGATAAATTGTTCTTAATTGTTGGTCTCAAAAATGTTGGATTGCACCAGCAAAAAGCTCAAATTTTGCTTACGAACTTGTAAAAAAGAAAAACTCCAATCTAGATAAATCTCTTCACAGGAAAGAACGTTTCAGACTGTGTTGAGGTAAACAGCTGCAGGCTTCTCTTCAAGGTGGTGGTTCTTCTACAGTTTCTTCCCTTTGTGCAATCATAACATAATGGCTGGGGAGAGATGGATTCCCAATTCAGCTGTTATTGCACACCCTTAAGGCTTCGTTTACAATGTTTACAATAGTTGCAGTAAAATTGGATTGACTGACTGACTGATAAGATGCTAATCCATCTCTCCCCATTTCTGATCCTGCATATATTTCCTGTACTGCAGGGCATCTGTAGCCCAGACCTTGTGGAATGGCAAGTTCCTATCAGCTTGTCAGTCTGTAGTTCCGAAGTAGAATAGGAACACTGACTAGAGTGGGTAAAAGATCATTAGAATCAAGACTGATGGTGTATTCGGTGAATTACAATTTCTGAAGCTAATAGTACTAGTTTTTAAACAGCTGCTGTTTTGATTTTTGTTATCTCTATACTTTTCAAACACTAATGTACCTACATTGTGCCATTTACTTGTGTGCTTTGCAAATAAAATCTATCCCTTTGTCTCTTCCAGGTTTAAGGACACTATTGTGAATGCAAAGTATGGAGGGCACACAGAAGCTGTGCGGAGGCTGCTGGGTCAGCTCCCAATCAGTGCTCAGTCTTATAGTGGCAGCCCTTACCTTGACCTCTCTCTCTTCAGTTATGACGACAAGTGGGTATCAGTCATGGAACGGCCAAAGACGTGTGGAGATCACCCCATCAGGTATGAGGAAGCATCTGAAAATTGCACATGGCTAGGACTAAATGTGTGTTTCTGAGAAACTTGTGTGTGTGTCAGACTGATGTGTATGTATAGGGATGTTTGCCTTTCCCCCTCATCTCTCCCATTTGACCAAAGTCCTTGCATAAATTATTCTGGAAGACCAGTAAATTAGGAAGCTCTGTCTGTCCTCAGAGGCAGTGCTCCCAGTGCTTCCCTACCCCTCTGCATGTAAACATGAAGCTGCTGAAAATTTCACCAGTTACACGTTTACAAAAATAAATATATTTTAATAGGGATGTTAGTGTATAGTCGAGTAAATGATTAACTGATAAACCCTACCAGCTACACGCACACAACCACCCCACTCTGTTGCCTCTATATCAGTGGCAGCAATGACGGGGTGCGGGTAGGGGACACGAGCAGGAGCCGATGCCCACGAGGAGCTGGCTTTAAGCAGGCTTCCCACAGTCAATAGATCTGCCTGCCCCTCCCACTCCCACACTGCTGCTTCTGATAGAGGCAGCAAGGGGGGACATGCAGGAGCCGGTGCTGGGAGAAGCCAGCTTAAAAGCCGGTTTCCGCCCAGCACCAGCTCCAAGGTGCCGCCTGCCTCCCTGCCCCTGCCCCATGCTGTGCCTCTAACAGAGGAAGTAGCGCAGGAGTGGGAGGGGAGGCTGCCGCAAAGCAGCCTCTGTCCATGGGAGGTCAAGTGCGAGTCCAGGTTTGCCATGGACAGAGGCTGCTGTGCTCCATGGGATGTCGGAGCAGCTTCTGTCCACGGGGAGCTCAGACCTCTGTGGACAGGGACTGCTGCCAGCCTGTGCTGCTGCCTCTGTATCAGAGGCAGCAGCAGGGGGCAGCCAGCAGCTCTGATAGAGCGGCAGCAGTGTAGGGTGGCTTCTCCGGGAATGGGGCAGGAACACACTGGCTGTTGGTCCCGCCCCAGAGACTATCGAATAGTTGTGTAACTACTAAGATTTCATGCAGTTACATGACTTCAATTACACAATATCTAACATCTCTTCTGAGAAACTTGGACGGCAAAGTCATCTTTCACTGTGAACTTTATTCCTTTTCAAGGAAAGCTATAGTGCATAAAAACTTGCTTGCACAGCAGAAGCTTTACTCAGACCTAAGGGCCATTCTACTTATTTATGTATGTGCCTTATTGTTAGCAGAAAAATGCTTAACCTTGATTATTGGAAGGTTTGCAATGCTCCCTGCAGAACAACAGGGGGAGCTTGCACATTTCTCTATTAGGCATGCACAAATTATTTCTGTTTATTGGCCACAGTGGTGGATTTCAATAATAGCTATTTGGAAACTGGTATTTCCCCCATCAGATTTGAAATGTCTGATGGAAGATGTTACTTTGGGCCTAAATATGCTGAGTGTCCCATGTCAGAACACTGCACAGCATTTAGTGCTTGGAGAGTGAAGTAAACCCTATATTTTGTTGACAGAGAGATCGATCTAAGGCCATGTCTACACTGAGAGAGAGAGCTGAATTTATTAAGGTTGATTTTTTTAGCATCTGATTTTGTATAGGCAAAAGTGCATGCCCTCACTGTGCAAGAATTCAGCAGCGTTCGAATTAGCATGTCCCCAGTAGAGATGTTAAAAAGCATTTATTAAGGTAAACATGTAACCACTGAAAATTTAAGTGGTTACACATTTACATGGTGGGGGGAGGTGGCTCCCAGAGAGTTGCCTGCCACCTGCCTCTGACCTAAGGGCAGCAGGGAAGAAACTGGAGAGTGGAGGGAAGCTAGCTGCATGTAACCATGGAGGTTTACCGATGAGCCCGGGTGCATCGGTTAACCGTTTATCCATTTACACTGTCACACCCAGTAGGATGGCTACTATTGACTTTGAGAGCAATGCACTGTGGATAGCTATTCCACAGTGCCTGTACCCTTTTACATTCTGGCTATGTCTACACTGACCCTGTTTTGCACAAAAAATATGCAAATGAGGCGAAGCATGGAATATCTCCACGCCTCAGTTGCATAATTAATGAGGCTCCATTTTTGCACAAGAGGCTTTTGCGCAAAAACCCCATCTTCCTCAAGAGCTGTTCTTCCTGAAAAAATGTGGAAGAACGGCTCTTGCGCAAGAGGGGTTTTTTTGCGCAAAAAGGAGCTGTGTAGACGGCTCCTTTTTGCGCAAAAGCCTCTTGCGCGAAAACGGAGCCTCATTAATTATGCAAATAAAGGATGGCGATAGTCCACGCTTCACCTCATTTGCATATTTTTTGCGTAAAACGGGGGGCAGTGTAAACATAGCCTCTGGTTTATGCTTCCAGTGCATGCTGGGACCGAAACTATGCAGCAGTGGTTCTGGGTATGTCAGCGGCCCACAGTGCACTCTTTTTCTCCCTTCTCCTCCCCCCCAATTAAGACCAACAGCAAGTGGTCTTTTTGTGCCAATTTTTCTCTTGTTGGTTATCCGCGCAGAAGCCATAACAGTGTAAGCATGGAACCCATCATGGATCCTGTTGAGCCTCAAAGCATTATGATGATGATGTTAACCTTGGTGTGCCTAATGCTGGCCTTTATCAGAGCATATCGAGGGTCCGCTGGAACAAGAAAAAGTCTCAGAAGGCCATGAATGTACTCTACTGCAAAGCACTTGAGTCGAGCACATTGCAAATGCTGCCGGCATTTGATCCTCTGGGCACAGTGGAACACCGTTTCTGGTGCTGTCAGACAAGCACAGACTGATGAGACTGCATTGTTATGCAGGTATGGGATGATCAGCTGTGGCTGCAAAACTTTCACATGCGTAAAACCACTTTCACAGAAGTTGCTCTCCCCCACCCTGAAGTGCAAGAAGACCAGAATGAGACCCATTCAGATAGTGGAGAGGCAAGTGGCAATTGGCCTGTGAAAGCTTGCAATTCCAGACAGCTGCCAGTCAGTTGGGAATCAATTCAGAGTGGGGGAATCTACAGTAGGGACTGTTATGATCCAAGTAGCCAAAACAATCAGTATCCTTCTGCTACAGAGGGTAGTGACTCTGGGAAACGTGGACAACCTAAGTGGAAGGCTGTGCTGCGTTGGGGTTCCCTAACTGTGGAGGGCAATAGATGGAACGCGCATATTCATCTTGGCATCCGACCACCTGGCAAAGGAGGACATATACCCCAATGGGTACTTCTCGATGGTTCTGCAGGTGCTGGTGGATCACAAGGGCCATTTCACCAACATCAGTGTGGGATGGTCAGGAAAGGTGAATGACGCATGCATCTTTAGGAACTCCTGTCTCTTCAGCAAGCTGGAACTTTTTTCCCAGATGGGAAAATTACTGTTGGAGACATTGAAATGCCAATAGTGATAATTGGCAACCCAACCTACCCCTTGCTCCTGTGGCTCATGAAGCCGTAGATGGGAAGCCTGGGCTGCAGTAAGGAGCAATTCAACTATAGGCTGAGCAAGTGCAGAACGATGGTAGAATGTGTTTTTGGGTGTTAAAAAGGAAGGTTCTGCAGCCTAGTGACTAGGTTAGACCTTAATAAAGGCAACATTCCCATTGTGGTGGCAGCCACATAACTTCCCCCCAACTCTCTCAAAGATTATCTGTCAGGGCGGGGGACCGAGGCAAAGTGCCTAGCAATGGATTTTGAGCAGCCAGACACTTTGGCAATAAGGAGAACACAGCAAGAGGCAGTGTAAATCAGAGAGGCTTTGAAAGACAGTTTTATGAATGGCCAGTTTTGAGAGTCATGCTTGTTGTTCTCAACAAAGTGCCCCTGCCTTCAGTGTGCTTGCCTGTAACCCCTTCCCTCCTTCAATACAAGCAATAAAGAGACTGTTGTTCAGAAATCATGCATTTGTATTAAGAAACACAGCAGGGTCAGAAAAGGAGTCCAGGGCGGGTGCTTCAGGGGGAGAGGTAATCACAGTTGTGAGAAGGACAGCAACGCATCCCTGGAGGTTGAGTGTGAAGCTGCCCTTGACTTCAACCCCTCCCCCCCCCCAATTCTAGGACCTCTGGAAGAGGAGACTATGGAACTCAATATGAAGGGAATGTTGGTCCGCAAGGGCTGAGGTGAGGGGGGGGGGGTACCTGTTCAGGTAGGCATCCTGGAAAGTCACCATGCAGTCCATCACAGCCACCATGGATGGCAACGGATTCTCCTGAGCTGTCCTTTCCTCACACTCTGCATATTCCTGCATGTCCAGCAGCATATTCCTCAACTTGCCTACACACTCCTGTTCAAGATGGTGGATTGCATTTGTTCCTTGAACATCTCTTCCCTGGTCTGTTT
This sequence comes from Pelochelys cantorii, assembly GCA_032595735.1. Lineage (NCBI taxonomy): Eukaryota > Metazoa > Chordata > Testudines > Trionychidae > Pelochelys > Pelochelys cantorii. The sequence continues at coordinate 31,221,337 of CM064338.1, forward strand.
TTGCCTGCAAATTTGTATCAGGCAGACAGCTGGCGGAGCCGGGAATGGGCAGCAGGCTGACTACTGATCCTACTGTAATGAACAGTGAAGAGTAGACTTTGCAGGAGATACATTGTAGAATGTAAAACCTAATCTGTTAGAATAAAGGTCTTGATAAAGACAATAGGGATGTGTTATGTACCAGACCACATTTATGCTTTTAAGCAGCCACTTTGCAGCAGGTACACCTCAGAGTTCTTAGGGAAGCAGCTGGACTCAGTTTGGTGGCAAGCATGGTAAGGGACAAGCTGGGGCACAAGCCTGCGGGCAAGAGTGAGCAGGAGGCCCAGGCATGGGGGCAGGGCAGGGGCTCACATGGCACCTGTGTGCGCCGCACCCCCTGTTTGCCGAGAGAGTGCAACTTTCCCTTTCTGCAGGAGCAGGCGGAAGGGACAGAGTGGGAGGGGGTCCCAGCATGGTGGAAGGCCAGGGGGTCAAATGGCACCTATGTGTTTGGCACCCCTCTCTTTGCTGGGAGAGTGCAACTTTCCCTTCCCACAGGAGCGGGTGGGGAGGAGGGAAGGGGACCGGGCATGGTGGCAGGGCAGGAGCTCAAGCCATGCTTCATTGAGCATGAGCAAATGGAGGTTTACTGCAGAGGCATCAGCTAATAGCTTCCCCTGCTTCATCCAGATTGCTATGTGAGATATCAGCCTTCTTCAAATCACACAGAGTGATGGGGAGCAGATGCTGACTGAATGTGGCCACTTTGTGCTGAAATGATGCCAGGCCGTTTAGTCTGCTGGCTTGGTGTGGAAAGGTGTCCTACCATGGAGGACAGAATAAGGCAGGCCTCCCCTGAAACCTTGTGAGAAAGATGAAAGATTTCCTCTGAGAGTTTTATGGGCAGATTGTTCCAGGGACTTGCCACTGTGTAAACACTGTGACCACCACAGATCACACCCAATTGCCTTAGACCACTTTTAGCAAGAAAAAAAAAGGGAACTCACCAGAAGTGCCCTTCCCGGGATCAGTGCTCGACTGAGAGACATCCTGGGAGGAGGGGATTGTCTCCAAGATTATAAAAAGTTCTTGGCTCTTAGTGATATTGGTTGCTCGGCTCACCTGTTGACCAGTCTCCTCTTCCTCCTCCATTATGCTGTGCTCCATTCTGCTGCTTGAGTATGCCTGAGTGTCCTGGGAGGAATCCACAGATTGTCTACGGAAGCTGGTTGGGTTCACCCCAAGTATCGCATGAAGCTGCTTGTAGAAGCCGCATGTTTGCGGCGATGCTTCAGACTGTCCATTTGCCTCCTTTGCCTCAGCTCCTTTATTTTCACTCTGCACTGCTCCTGGCATTTTCTTTTTCCTCCCTTTTGTGATCTTGGCATAGATATGTGTGTTTCTTTTGCTGGTTCATTTTGTAAGGACAGATCCCTCTCCCCACACAGCAATGAGTCCAGGATCTCCTGCATGCTCCATGCTTGTGCTCATCAGCGGCTCTGGAAACTCATGGAATTTGAACTAATGGAACTCATGGTCAGGTGTGCTGCCTGCTCTGAGGCCTCCATGCTGGCCACGCAGGAAATGAAATTCAAAATTTCCCGGTGCTTTTTCTATCCATGTGGAGAGCCATAGAGTTGAAAGTCATGGCCAGAGAAGTCACTGCAGGGCACTGTGGGACACCTCCTGGAGGCCAAAAACATTGAGTTGCACAGCGCTGTGTCTTTACTACCATAAAGTCGACTATGCAATATCGAATTTAGCAGGAGTACAGAAATTGACTTTAATCGATGGAACAACCTACTGTTTAGAAAATCAACCCAGTGTGGCTAAGTTTGACCTAAACTCCAAACCAGATTTAAGAGTTAATAGTGTACTCTGTGACTACCCTAATGTCAGTGTTTTGATTAACCCAGAGAGTTGAGAAACAGCCTGGTCACCTGCTGTCTACAATATTCCTTTCCACATCCTGCACACTTCACCTGCCTAAAATTTGGGAACTTCTGACCATTCATATACAGACAGTTCCCAAATTATAACTATTTAATTGATTTCCAACTCTGTATAATCTGCAGAGAAATCTCCACTTCCTTTCCTGTCACTGTTCTTGATGTTCAGAGATCTCACTGGGTGGTGTTTGTCTGTATCCGCCAATATTTGTGCAGCCTTTACAGACAAAAGGGAGCAGGACTGCAGATGTTTTCTGTGGTCACGTCTTCTGTAGTAAACAAAGCAAACTACCACCTTCCCTCTCTCCCCTGAGTAGACAGACAGTTTTGTGCTTTAGAAGTCCAGGTTATAAAATGCCAGAGTCAATCAAGCCTTGAATAGGGATTTGGAGCTGTAGGGGGGCTCCTACTTCCCAGTTTCCTGCTTATAGTACACAGGGCAATTCAGTAGCAGAAGTAACCTTTAACCCTTCAACAGCTGGAAAAGTGCTGCCATGTTTCTCTCACACAAGACAGTGATAAGTTACAACAGCAGCCCATCATGCAGAAAACGGTTTTGAAATAAAGAGACTTTAGCTTTATTTACTCACTACTGGTAATGTAGGATTTATAGTGATAGTTCTGTACAAATGGCTTTGGCACAAAGCCCATCAGCTTCCCAATCTACATTCAATCCACATTTTATTTTCTGCTACACCAGACGTGGTTTGAGGTCCCATAGTCAGGTCCTGCACCCAGGGCTGTAACAAGGACAGGGCAAGCGGGGTGCTCTCCCCAGGCGCATCATAATCATGGGTGCAAAGACGCAATAAGTAAAAATAATAAGCTGCAAAAGTAGAGTGTCATGCGTGCTAATCTAAAGGGGGGGGCATATCATTAATATTTTGGCCCGGGTGCAAAAATACCTAGTTACAGCGCTGCCTGCACCAATTCCACACATGTTCTGTGCTGCCACTAACCTAACTCCTCCCCTCTCTTGGTTTTACTGACTCTTTTCCCTTAGAAGGTTGCAGCAGTCTTCTTTTTCAGCTACTGGAGTAGCTAACCTTCTGCTTCATGGCCTCTTTGGTGATGGAGTGGCAGCAGGGCCTTTTCCCCAGTATCTGTTTGCAAGAAGCTTGGCAGCAAACTTACAGCAGGGAACTACAAAGATTGTGGGAGAGATGCATGAGCTACCTAAATCCTTAACACAACTCCTCCCATGTTAGGAGGTTAAGGCTTGTAAATCGAAAGGGTTAATAAGGAGCTTACTTAAAGAAGTGGTTGCAGATAATTTTACCATTTTTGTACAATTTGAAAAGCCTGGTCTAGTTGTTTTTATTGACACAAGGTCTTATATTTCAGTGCCTAGTTTAGCCACAGAGCGAGAGTCCATGGAAATGGCCTCTCTGAGTGCGGAGCACTTTTAAAAATACCAAACTGAGCACATCTTTAAAATTATAAGGAACTGGTCTTGAATGTGTTAAATTACCTTGAATTATGGAGAGAGAAGCAGCCCATAGGCCATGTTTTAGTTAGAAACCACCCCCCATGTACCTAGTTCTGTGTAGGAGAGAGATTTTTGGAAAGCCAGCTACCGAGATTGTAGCTCTTTTGCTTAGTTCTTGTATGTAATTGTCAGGCAGGTTGGTTGGCATTTTTATTCTGGTGAGGAAGGAGCGTGGAGAGGAGAAAGGCATGCTAGAAAAAATGTGAGGAATTTAGTAAGCTGCATTATCAAAAGAGTTTCAAATATTGAAAGAATCTGTCTGGAGCCATTGCTGCCAGCCTAAGAGCTGCGAGTGCATCAGGCTGGCAGGTGGTGATAGGAAGAATGTGCTCTGATACAAAAGCAGTTTTGAGCAGAAGCCAGAGACAAAAGCAAACAACCAAAATCTTCAAGGCAGGAAGAAAATGGAGACATATAGGGACAGAATGACCATCAGAAATCTGTGCTCAGAAAAAGTCATAATAGTTGAGCCAACTTTAGGGCCAGTGCTGCTGGATTTGTGTAATAACAGGAGGCCATTTGGTTTCTAAATTATCTGCAAATCCCATCAAAGCTGTAGGTAGACAGTGAAGTTGCATAGATCCTTGTGTTCTCCTAGAAATGAAGAGGATGCAGCTTGAAACAGCATCACTCTTGGACACGGAGAAGAATTCCTGCAGGAGACAGGAAATATAAACAAACAAAGTGAGGGCTAGGCAGAACTCCTTCCAGAGTCAAGCCAGCACTGCTCTGCTTATGGACCAGAAAGTCATTGAAGAGCACTGTTCAGTTCTTACCTGCACACCATGCTGCAGAGCACCCCAGGTTTGGAACAAGGGATCACTCTGAGTCCATGGTGGTAGTACAGACATAGGGCAATTTATTTCCCCTTTCCAGATCACCCACGTTTGCTGTGATCACTGCATTTGGCCATTAAGTAACTTCGTCCTGCACTATTGCAGTGACAGTTTTCACTGAAAAGCTGCAAGTGACCGTGAAGTAAAGTAGTTTAAGGCACTCTAGGGCAGTGGTCTCCAATCTTTTTAAGCACAAGATCATTTTTTGAATTTAAGTGCAATCCAGGATCTACCTCAAACCCAAACACCCTTGCCCCACCTCCTTCCCACCCCCTCTCCAAGGCCCCGCCCCTGCTCACTCCATCCTCCCTCCCTCCCCCATCCTCATTCACTTTTATCAGGCAGCAGGCAGTGGGCTCGGGTGCGGGGAGAGGGATGCAGGCTCTGATCTTGGGCTAAAGGATTTGGAGTGTAGGAGGGACTCTGAGCTGAGGCTGGGGCAGATTATTGAGGTGCAGGAAGGGGGTTCAGGGTGCTTACCACAGGTGGCTTCTGGATGGTGGTGCAGTGGTGCTAAGGCAGGCTCACCTCTACCCTAGCCCTGCACCATTCCCAAAAGCAATCAGCAAACTCTCTTCATCCCTGTCCCCATTCTGCTCTGTGGAGATGGGATACGAGGGGGTGGGTGGAGAAGGGCACCCAGATATCAGCATCCCCTCCTCTTCCCCATGTTCTGCACAGCAAGCAGGAGGCTCCCAGGGATGGGAGGCAGCTCCAAAGCAAAGGGCAGGACCAGCACAGCAGTGCTGAGAGGGGCAGTTGAAGTGCTGGCCTCCTGGCCAAACCGGTCAGGATCACCTGTCAAAGGCTCCAAGATCTACCAGTAGCTCCCGATCTACTGGTTGGTGATCACTGCTCTAGGGCAAAGTCGAGTCCAGTAGCTCTCCTACTTTTTCTGAATGGGGACACAATGTAGGTACAGGAGTAGCCAAGTTAAATTGCAGCAATGTGAAGTTGTGAAGTCTCTTGTAGAACAGGAGAGACATTGCATTCTTACAGTTGGCGAGTGAAGGCTGCTGCTTAAAAGTTATTAAAAGGAGTGGATCTTTTTCTCATTTGCTCATGTGTAACACCCTTTATGACTGTGGGAGATGTTTGCATCAGTGGAATGGTAGGGAGACAGTATGCATCTAATAGTGATAAAGTCTTTTATTTCTAACTGGATCCAGAAATTGGAGCTCACAAGTTTGAAATACAGCCCTTGGCAAGAAGTTCTGTGGTTTATGGCACTAAAAGAAGTTAGTTAGATTTTAAAAACTTCTGCCTATGAAGTGACTTTCCCTATGTGCTCTTCCATCATTTGTATTGTTAGTCCCATGGTGTCTAACCAGTTCTGAAGCAGAAGTCACTATAGTGGCTACTGCTATGGATGTTAGATATCTGGTAATTGAATAGTTGAGTAACCAATAAGAATTCTATAGTCCCCAGGGGTGGGGCCAGCAGGCAGTGCACTCACGGCCCCGCTTCTGGGGAGCCCCCTACCACCCTGCACTGCTGCCTCTGTATTTAAAAACCAGCTCCCCATGCAGACCAGTTGTCTGTTGCCCTGTGCTGCTGCCTCTAATGGCTTAGTCTATGCTACTTATTGATCAGTGCAGGCTGAGTCTGTCGCACCATTTTACCAGCATGACTTCGGATAAATACCAGCAATGGAATAAAGAGTAGTCATCAGTGGTATCCCTTTTCATGCAGAGTCCAAAATGGCAAAACCAGTGAGCAGGAATAGACATAACCATCATTCTCTGTTTTCTCTTCTTTACAGATTTTATGCCCGGGATTCTGGTCTTCTAAAGTTTGAAATCCAAGCAGGACTCTTGGGCCGACCCATCAATCACACAGTACGACGCCTGGTTGCATTCACCTTTCACCCCTTTGAGCCCTTTGCCATCTCAGTGCAGCGGACTAATGCAGAATATGTTGTTAATTTCCACATGAGGCACAGCTGTACATAGAACAACTGTGCCAGGGCAGTTGCTGCCATAATGGACACACCAAAGCCAGACACTCATGCCTTCTAGGAAACCAAACCATTGCTTGTGTAAGACCTGGAAGCCCTACCCAACCAGCATTGTTTCCCAGGACTTGCAGCTGACACTCTCAAGTCATTGAAAGGGAATCCCATTGTTCTCAAGAAGCCACTTTGATAGATTAGTCTTGTGACCATTTCTTTTTCGGAGATACCAGCCAGTTCATACTGCCAAAGCCTGTTGTTCCATTAAGCCGTCTTTCCTCACCCCTATTGATGAACAAAATGTAGTTGAGAATCCTTTTTCTCCAAGCAGTGTCATCTTTTCTTTCACTTTGTCTGTTTTGTGATAGCAAAGGCAGAATTCTGCACAAATACCAAATGCTTCCTTCAGTACCAATGCCCTTCTACCTGGTCAAGGCAGGTAGTCCATCTTACAGCGAGAATAGAAGCCATGCTGGTGGTGTTTTTTTAATTTGTACCTTCACTGTTAGAGGGGAACAAAACTAGCTTTTGGTTTTTGTTTTGATACAGTGTACTCAAGCCATGTTGATATGCAAGGCATTAGAGGAGAAGGGTCTGTTAGTAGGGCAGTCTAGTAATTAGAGCAGGTCACCAGAATCAGGGGATATGATTTCTATTCTTGACACTTATGCAAGTCACTTAATCTTTGTGCCTTAGTTTCTAACTGTAAAATGAGGATGAGACTGAGACATCTTCTGTAAAGCACTTTGAGCTCCTCATGAAAAGTGGCAAGTTCCAAGGGAGGGGCTGATTGCGTGCCTAACGCGTGAGTTGGTGCGTAGGGTGGGAAGGTTGGTAGCTAGAGTGATAATGCATGAGAGGGGCTTGGAACTTGAGATCAGCTTTCTCTTTGGCGCCTCTGTTAGGGAGAAGAGCTTCATGGGCCCGAAATGTGTCCCTGGTGGTAAATGTCATCCTCTTCCCTAACCTTTCTTCTGCTCAATGGGTGGGAAAGAGCCAGCCCTAGTCACCGGCGCATACCAGGTACATGAATATGGAGAATGTCTTACTTGTGGCATCCTTTTCTTTCCCATAGCTACTATGTAGTGCCTCAAACCACAAGGTTATAGTCACCAGGATAGAACAGGATTAGACCTGAGAGAGCTGGTTCCAGGGTGTCTTTCTGCATGTCTCTTTGACACTAGAAACTGTGCTTGCCTTTCCCTTGAAGCTAGAGGAAGCTAGGCTGGATTTCACGCTGGGAGAAGGGGGAACTTGGATTCATTTTTATTGCTGGGGACTTGTAGCTGATGGTCTGACTTTTGCTGACTTAATGCTGCCTGCCCTCTCCTGCTTCACATCCTGTTCTCAATGAGAATTGGGGGTGAGGCGGCAAGGGGTGATAATGGATGGCTCCCTGGGATTGAAGCACAGATAGATGGGTGCATCACTGGAAGCAGAATTAACTGTTCCTAGGGAATACTGTCATCTGAGGCAAACATAGGGTTGGTGAAAGGTGCTGGATTGGCACTGGAGACTGCTGTTCTCTGCACATGATGGGCTGTGACAGGGGAGTGCCCTTGATGGTGCTGCCCTCAAAGGAAAGCCCTTCAGACTGAAAGCCTAGTTATACCTTGATGTGAGTCTGCTGGAGGTATCAAAAAGGGCCAGTTGTGGCCACCTGCCCACTATAGGGATGTCAATGTGTAGTTGACTATACAATTAACCAATAAGCCTAGGTTTATCAGTTAATCTTGTTGACTACACTCATTCCCCCGCCACTTGCTGCCTCTGTATCAGAGGCAGCAGGGGGGTGAGGGGGAGCAGGAGCCTGTTCCCCCTAGCACTGGCTCTGCAGTGCCGCCTGCCCACCTGCACACTGCTGCCTCTATCAGAGGCAGCAGCACGTGGTAGAGAATAGGGGAGGTTGCTCTATGGAGGTGGACCAGCCTTCATGTGCAGGAGATCGGACCCCCGGTGGACAGGGGCTGCTGCCACTCTGCACTACAGTCTCTGTATCAGAGGCAGCAACACAGTGCGGCAGGCAGCCAGTCTGTGTGGGGAGCTGGTTTTTAAACTGGCTCCCCTCACGGACCGGCTCCCACCTGGCACCCCGCATTGCTGCCTCTGATAGAGGCAACAGCATGAGGTAGCAGGGCAGCTCCCTGAGAGTGGGCCTGGAGCTCACTCGCTGTCAGCCCTGCCCTTGGGGCCTATAGAATAGTTGAGTAACAAGTAAGAATTCATGCAGTTACTCGACTGTTCAGTTACCCGATATCTAATGTCCCTTGTTCACTGGGAAAGTCCTCAGGTCACAAATTCATCTCACACATCCTTGAATAGCCATCAGATAATCTTATTTTTGTCATTGCTGCCCTGGACAGGGTTTGGATACCTCACCTAGATGTGACAGGCTTCACATCCTACCCAGATTCATTCTTTTCTCCTCTTCTGCAAACATAACCTATCTCAACCCTGTTGAAGGCAATTTTTATATAAGAATCCCAAAGCCCTCTCACAAAAATAGGTAAGTATTGCTGCCATTTTATGGATGACAAAATAGATTCAGATGAACTAATTCACATGAACTTGTGTAAACTGAGTATAGAATGGACTTCCAGTTCTAACCAGCTGCCCATCTGGATCTGTGCAGGATTGTTGAGGCTTTCAAAGCCTGGCTATGGAAAATGTAATCTTCGGGGAAGAATACATATTTTTTGGTCTTCTTTCTCAGGGTATTTGCTGATGGGAAGTTTCTCAGGGCTGTAACAAATGATTTCAGGTTGGAAGGCCACTTGCTGGGGGAGGTGTCAGAACATGCATGCAGTAGTGCCTCATTCCTCTCCAGCCCAGAACACTATTTCATGGTTTTAGAATCTTTCACCTACAATCTGTTTCTCAAGCTCTTTCTATTAAAGCTCTGAGCAGGGAGTCTTCACACATTGTCCCCTGCTTGATAAAACACACTGTAGCTGATAGATAACTTGCGTTATCTGCTCCCTCTCTCTCTCTCACACACACACACACACCAAAAGTTCACTCTTCATTACCCTTTTCCATTGTTAATGTATCCTTCTGTCTTTCCCAAAGTTCTCAACTGTTCCCATTAACTCCTTGATGCCACAAGCCTGCATTCCCACACACTGAAGCTCCAGATGGGGTGGAACAGTGCTTGCAAAAATATCTCTGCTTCTGTTGATATTGTTTCCATTAAGTGGTATAAGTAACAACCATCTTCCCAGCTCTGCCAGTGCATTGTGTAACTGCAGGCGAGTCACTTCCCCTCCTCCCTGCCTCAGTTTCCTTCTCTGTAAATGGAAACTATGTGGATTCACTTCTGTAAAGCACTTTTGATTTGTGGATGAAAAGTACAAGATAAGTGCTAAATATTGTCTTAATGTGCTTCTAGAGAAACAGATTGATGGTTGTGAGGAGTATGGGGCAGCACTGGTGATTCTGGGGCTGTGGCTGCTACATTTTATATCTACAGCGATATAAACCAGGAGTGTCGTGAAAGAAAAGCCTGTCTCATTCTCATGCTTGAAATTGTGATTCTTTTATTTAAGAAACAAGAAGGGAGGCAGGGGAGGGACATATGTTTTCTATCTAATATTTTTACTAGGTTAGGATGAGAACTTGTTAGCAACACAAGATAAATAATAAATACCAAAATAAACAAGATCTTGTTTTAAAAGTCTGACTTGTGTCCTCTTTCCAAGATTTCCTAGCAGATATCTGTGGTAACTTAAATCCTTTCCTAAGAAAATGCAGTGTTTGTCTGGAGGAGTCCTGACCTATATGCATAGATGTGTCTGCATAAAATCTAAGTATGAGCTCATGGCAAAAGTGGGATGCACTTCTTTCCCCTATTTTGTTTTTCAAGTTGCTAGCCCCACTTGTGAACATAGACTTTCTTTCTGCCAATTCCTATGGCCTCATCCTGTGACTATTTCATCTCCACTCCCCTAAACTACTGTAATGAGAGTGGCTTTGCAGAGCTGTCACTTTTTTTTGTGTGGGTCAAAAATACTGGTAGGTTTTGTTTTTATTTATTTTTACTGCATGGTCCTCAGCAGGCAGAATGTGCCTATGCAGAGCTTGAGCAGTGGCTGCCAGTTTGTAAATGGGCCCTATCTGAGGCCCCACGGCTTTGGATTTCTCCTTGATCTGCTGCACTGGGTACTTAATAGCAACGCTGTGAGCGCTAGAGGGGTCAGTACCTTCACTTCCTGAGCCCTTTCCCTCTATTATGTGTAGGGTTCTTTATGCAATGGTTTCTCTTGAGCTTTGTGTCAGAGTGACCCCACAGAAGCCCTTTAGCACTGAACACTCACTCAGTTCAGTTCAGTTCTGAACTAACTGGCAGGGAAGCTCATGCCTTGGGAAGACAGTGTGTTGATTAACAATGGATCTACTTTATGCTTTCTGTGATTTCAGCCATCTTTGATCTGGCAGACAATCAAAATAAGACTGGATCAGCTGTGGGAGGATCATATATAACTGTATTAAGTGATTGAGTTACAGAAGTCATTGTGGGCTCAAAAATGCAGCCTACTGTGCACCTGTGTATTCATCTAAAGACAGATGTCTTCTAAAGACTCCTTTCAGTTAACCTTCAAGCACTGACTTTCTTTCCACTATTTGTGCCCTCTTCCTTGACTTTGTTCCCTTGCAGTCCCAGTGTAATTATGGTAGCTTCCCTTTGTTCACATGATCTCCAATGTATTCAAAAAGCTTGTTTAGAATTTTTCTGACACAGAGCAGAAAAAATGGTTTGGGACTTTCTGCAGTTTTTTTCAGTCCTTTCTGTCTCTCCTCTTTCACCACCTCTTTTTGTGAGAGCCATTTCACTCCAGGGAGAAAGGGGATGAAGTCACTGAGGTCCAGTAAAACCCGGATTGCTCCTGCTAATTTTTTTTAAATTATTTAGAAGAGTGGACATAGAAAATGTTTTGTAATCAATAAATCATGTGCTAGGTGTGATGATGGTGGTTCATGTTACTCATGCAGTGTTAGGGTCCAGGGTCATGTGTCCTTGTGCCTTTCTGCCTCCCAGGCATCATGTTAAACGTTCTCTTTTCAGAGTAATTGTGAGAAAGGTTTGGCTAAAAGAAGGAAATGGAGTGAGACACACACTACCAACTCCTGTTGTGTCTGTGCAACAGACACGTGTGCTCTAGTGAACTACAAAGTGGACTCTTCTAGAGGTAAGAAATCTGCATGACCAGCCAGCTGGGATGACAGCTTTGTGAAGGGACTTCAAAATCACAGCTGCTTTTTGGCTGGGAGTCTGGCTTCTCCAGTGCAGAATTTTAGTTGGCATGGAGGGAAATGAGTTCTGGTTTTGATCGGAGAAATATTGACAATGAAAATGCTGAATTGTATGGGGGTTTTCTTGTGTGATGGGATAAAAATACACAGGCTTAATAAAACTGTAGCAGCCAGACAAGGATAGAGATGTATAGGTAACCAGTAGCATAGCAGTAGGTTTGTAGGGCAATATACTTATGAAGAAGGGCTAGTGAGTACTGCATCTACTTGTACTCCATTGGAGACTGGCAATCTTAATCTATATATCTAAACTTCAGTGTCATGTTTTGGGGTTATGCAGTAATGCTAGTTTAGTGTTGGCTCAGCTCCTTTGATCATAGGAGATGGCAGGCTTGCAAGCTTTAGTGAGTCTTGTGGGTGGGCACAGGCATGCCCTAACGAGCTGGCTTCCAGACAGACAGCTGCAGCTGGTAGACTTCTCTTGCATCTCTGCATGGTTTGGCTGTTCTTCCAGTGTCTTCCCTTTTGTTTTCTCACTCTGGCAGCTGGCAAAATCTGCTCTTAAAACCTCTTCTGTTTCCTGTGGTTCATCCGCCTGACAAAATCGCCATCTGCTTTGCAGTGACTGGAATGCCAAATGCACTGAGGAATACAGGGGAAAAAATTGTCGGTGGGAAGACAGATGATTGCCAGCTGCTTAATGAATTAGCAGAACCTACTTGAGCTTAGAGAAGATACCAGGGAGAGAATCCACAAATAATTTAGGAGACCCAAAAGGCCTTGGATACCAGTCACTGGGGATGAGAAATGTGTTATGGAAACTGAAATGAGACGACATGAAGCTAGAGGAAACCTTAAATGCCCCCATCCTTAAAAACCCCTGTGCTCTAACAGAGGCTTATGCATGGTGTCACTGGCTTTGTAATTGGACATTCTCTTTGTTGTGTTGCTAATGTGGAAGGATCAGCTGACTTGAACAGAACTGAATAGTTCTTAATTTTAACCATAGAAACTGGACCTTTAATAATTCCATTCATCTGAAGTGGGTTGTGTCCAGGAAAGCTCATGATACCGTCCACATGTTTTGTTAGTCTTTAAGGTGCTGCAAGACTATTCATTGTTTTTTAAATTTTTCGAGTTACAGACTAATTAAGCTACCCCTCTGAATACTTTGTAGGGTTTATCCTTGGTCCGAAGCTCTCTAAATGGCTTCACTATGTGCCAGCTGCAGATTGGTGCAATGTGAGAGCAGTCTCAAGGAAATACAGTTCTTCATAGGCTGTTTGGCTTTTGCCTGAGGGACATGCACTCTCAGACTTCCCAACTTGGGACTACCCTGAGGAGCAAGCCCTTTTTCAGGACTCCTCTCTGTGTCTCATATCTGCCAAATCTCCCCCCCCGGCCTTGCTGAGGCTGCTTATAGGCATTAGCTACAAAGCAAAGTAGCAGTAGGAGACAATAAACTGTAACTCACTGTGGCTTCTATTTTCTGTTCCTTATGATCCCAAACACGCTGGCTTTATTGCTTTGTGTGAGGAAGGCGGGATCAGGCCTTTCAATGCAATGGATACGGCTGCTTGAATTTTCCTAGTCTGTGCCTGGGAGGCGTGGTGCTGAGGTGTGCGTGCAGCCAGGTGGCATTTGACTGTGAGTGCATGACACATGGTGTTTGGAAGTACACTAGAGGTGTGTGAATGTCTGCACTCAGACCAGAAGGGGTCCAAAAGACGTGTGCACATAAAGCTGTACCTTCAGGTAGCTCGCCCCAGTGGGTCTCTCACCAGTAAGAAAGCAGGAATGACAAGTGAGGAGAGAGGGAGAACCTGGGCTGGAATGGAACAAGTATGACAGAGTGAAAGATGGGAGGAGGTGACCCAGCCATCTCCAGAGACACCTGTGTGCCAGCCTTGGTCAGATTTGATTTAGAGTGCTAATAGGAGTAGTTGGATGTGTACTGCATCCCCTCTCAGCAACTATTGCCCTCTTGGAACTGATCATTTGATAGCTCCTTGGTGCTTGTCAAAGGCATAAGCCGAAGCAATGCTGGGATTAGATGTACCTGCTGCCCATGGAGCACACGGCGAGATGCAGCTTTTACCCCTCCCCCATCTCAGGATTGAGCTCTTGCTAATCACAGTAACCATGACAACCAGAAGAGACAGGCTGCAAAAGCAGCTATCAACATGGCAACGTCCTCGGCACAGGGCAACAAAATCCAGTTAAAACAGCCACTTGGAGAGGAAAGAGCGTCCAGCAAACAGCCTGGGCTCTTCTGCGAGGGGAGAGGGTGCAGCAGCACATATGACCGCTCTGCACATGGCTGAGGTCAATACCCACCCTTCCGCGGAGTGTCTGTGCAAGGCCCCTCTCCGTGTTAAGCCTCTCCATGGTGGGGTACAGCAGCCTGAGCTTGGACTAACCTGTTACTCTGAGCAGCCTGTGCAAGAATGGTGCTAGCCAACCCTGGAGACAACACTCCCACAACTATGGAGCAGGCTCTTATGACACTGCGGTTCACAATGGCCAAAGGACCGCTGCTGACACTATGCTAATGGCAATACTGTCTACGTGGGGGTTAGTAGCTAGTGTCACCTACAGGGTAGCCCCCTACTCATGCTCCCTCTTTCTCATTTTCTTTCCTACCTCGAGGGGAGCTTTTCAGAGCTGCTTATTCCATTTTTTAGTTAGATGCTGAATCTGGGGTCCAGCCAGGTTAGACATGCTGATATCTGTAGAGAGCTAGCTAAGGCACTATCTCCCTCCCAGACAGGGCATGCACAGCACGAATAAAAGCAAGGGACAGGCATGGGAATTAATTCCCTTTTTTTTGGCTAAAATATGGGCACTTTCTGAGGGAGAAGGAAAGTAGCACTTGGCAGCCAAAGCAGCTCTGCTTTCCAATCCCTCGCCTAGTTTGTTTCCTCTCTCAGCTCATGGTGTGTTGATTAAGGGAAAGGTGAGACTGACCTGAAGGACTGAAAGTACTTTTAAATCTAGCTATGGCCTAGGGCCAAGAGATGATTTTCTTTTAAAGCTGCAATTCTATGTACCCACCGACTGCCATGAATCTTTTCTAGCCCTCTCTACCCTTCCCACATTGAATGACCATCATTTTGGAGACTATTTTGCTTCGTCTGCTTCTTCCAAAATAAGTTTTTAAGTTAAAGTGTTTATATGAAGCCTAGCAGGCTTAGAAGCAGAGTGCTAGAAGCCTTTCTCTTCCCAGGACCTATTTAAACCTAGCTGTCTTATCCCTACCCTCCAGTGGTCATTCTTTGACACTTGAGGAATGAGTTGGCTGTGACAGCATTCACTTCTGCCCATATCTCACAAAACACCAGCACAGGTGGGAGAAATTTCAGCAGAGGACAGATGCAGACTGTCTGCTGGTGGTCAGGCCCATTGTGAAAGGAGCTTTCTTCCTGCTAAAGTTCCATGACCAAATGGAGACAGATAGCATGGCTCTCGCTGTTGGCACTAAACAGACTCTTTACCAACATGATGCACAATGGTGAAACTGGGTTTGGTGCATGTTGGGTGAAACAGTGTCTGTTGGAGGAGGGTATAGAGGGAAGCTGCACCGGTTTCCCCTTGCCTCCATGGAATGAGAGGCATTGGGAGCTGACCTCCCTTGCGTTGGTGACACTAAAAGTTAATCTGTTTTTGTTTTCTAGACTTTCTTGGGCAGAATGTGGTCTTGACTGTTCAGTAAATCAGTCATCCACTTCTGTTACAGACCCCCCAGGAGCAAATGAAAGTTTGAGTCTGGATTGCTGCAGTGGGTGGCATGAGGGCTATTCCCAACAATTACTGGAGAAAGTTACTTGCTTCAGGGCAGGAAAAGGAAGAGATTAGAATCATCTTTCAACACTTCAGCCTGAGCCTTGCCAGAGGAGCTGATGAAGAGGGGTGCAAGGCTACACTGAGTCCAGTCAGCTGTGGAAAATACAGCCTGTTCTCATAGATGGTAGCTAGAGGAGGAAACACAGATATGTAATTAAAATGGACCAAAAATGGAAGTTCTTATCTAAATGGTTTGGCTAAACATAGGATGTAAACCCAAATCATTCCTGTTTTTCACTTAGGCTTTGCCAGTCAGAATCCTAAGTGGTGAATTATTGCAAATACTAAACTTGCTCTAAGCTAGCTCTTAAATAGGGATCTGTGCATAGTAGCCCCCAGTGGCAGCATTTCTGAAGGGGAACTCACTGAGAGATCGCTGCCTCAAGTGCTGATAAAGAATCTATCTCTGTAAAAGCAAGCAAAGGCAGACAGAGCCTCATGGACAAATCCATGAAGTTTTCCCCTGCCCAAACCCATGAGGCTTTTCAGAACGAGATGGGGAGGGAAAGAAAAATTTAAGAGGTTTCATTTCCACATTGAGAAACTGAAATTAACTGAAGAGGAGCATGGTAGAAGTAAATTCCCAATTAGATAGCCAGGCCTGTATTAAAGGCAGCTAAGCAAAACTGGGTCTTCATGCTAAAATCAGGTGTGCATGGAATCTCCCAGATGCTTTTTGGGGGGGCTCTGGGAGTGGTGGGAGTTGGAAGAGCAGGAGGGGAGAGAGTTGTTTGAATGGGTATAAGCCCTTGAAATGTAATTGCTGCTGCAGTGGTCCCTGATTGTACAGCCAGACTCATTTGGTAACACTGATGCCTCTAAACTGTGAGCTGGAGACTCAGTCTGGGAAAATATCTGTATAGTTAAGGCAGCATATAGCCACCTAGTTCCTGTACTTTGATCCCAGATTTCGCTCATCTTGAGTGGCTCCTGTTTTGTTCCCTCCATCTTTACTTAGCATTCAGTCCCATAGCCTCATGTATTTGCTCTGCATAACTCCTCTAGAACAGTAACTCTAAGCTGTGTGCTCCCAGAAGTAGCCTAATTTAGCCTGGACATAGAAGAGTATTGCAGCTTTTCAGCTGGTGCAAGATTTCAGTTCAGATAGCATGAGCACATGCAGACTCTCCAGCACTCAGCAGATGTGGGGCCCAGTGAGGCAAGGATTATGAGCACCTGAGAGGTGAGGGGGTGGGGGCCAGAGGGACAGGAGAGCTTTGCCACTCTTTTTACAGGAGGGCTGACAACCTAATGCTTCCTCCTACATTAGTGCTCAATTTTCTCACCATCTGTTGTTTAGCTGCCCAGTGGGAGCTTGAGTGATCACAGGCAAAAGGAAAAGGAAAATAGCCATTGTCGGCCCACTTTTCTTGGTACCCCCTCCTCAAGAGAAATGTGCTGCTCATCCCCACCATGATCTCAGGGACTTGGATGCTGTTAGCCAGCTGAAAAACAAAGCATTCACTGCTGTTGAGTGCCAATTAATACCTGGGCCTCTTCCTGGGGAGTGGAGAGCATTATGAAAGCAAGAAAACAACATGAAGATCCTTGACCTAATTTGGCCTGAGAGGTTGCTCACTAAGAACCTGGAGAGATAATGTGGAAAGGAAGAGAGATGGCTAAGATAAAAAGGCTTGAGCTGTGTTGGTATCAATGATTTGTTTGCAGACTGGAGAATATTTATGCCAGTCTCAGTGCACAGGAAGGACAGAATCATGACCTCACTTGAACCCTCTGATCCCCTTAGGGGAATTCATACAGATTCTTAGTTAGGGAAGTCCAATAAAGTTAATTTGATTTACCCCCTATAGCTGAGCATGAATTTGGCCCACTCCCACTTTGTCAGCGTAGAGTGTAATTCCACTGGAGTGATTCCTGGTTACAAGTATTCCCACTGGGGGCACTGAGGAAAAACTAAGATGCCCCTAACTAACAGATGCAGACAGTGGGCTGAAGTAAACCATCACTGCTACTGCAGTTTATTGACCTGGTAAGCTCTGCTCTCTTCTCCTCACTTACAAGCACTTGGTGCCAGCTATTAAAGGACATCATTTGATTAACATTTCTGTTGAAAAATGCAAAGGAATTGGATTGATGACTTGTCGCCAGCAACCATTTACAACTAAACTACAAAGGAAACAGTGAATCACTGGTTCAGCAAACAAGTGTGATCATTGCTCCAGCTCCAGGGTGCAAACTACTTGGTGTAGAGGCTAGGATGGGGAGGGGGGTCCCCCTTGTATAGTGATGCACCGTGAGGGGTGAGGTTTTGTGGCTTTCCTTCAGAGCACCAAACAGACATGCACAAGGGAGACTTGGGCACCTCAGTACAACCTGCTTTCCTCCTAGTGAATGTGCAGACAGCTGCCTAATACTTGACATTTCTAAGCAGCTTCATGCCTAACTCATACCTGAGCCCAGGTGGGAGACAGACATTAGGTGAGACAAGAACAAGGGAATTGGCTTGTCTGTCAGTTCCATCATGAAACTATACACCAACCAAGCATCAGGGAAAGCAATTAAAACTTGTAAATCCTGATGGTTGACTCAAATTGGATTTTAATTAACAGTTGGAATGGAAAGGAAAAGAAATCCTGTAATTATGTGTTCTTGGGATCCATTCCTGTCCAACAAACAAATGAGCACCCTGCACTAATGATCTGCAGCAGTGTGTTTAATGGTAACTGTCCCATAGAAAGGGAATAAGAGTCCAAGATGGATACAATTATGCTCACCCCCAAGGCTAAAAGCTGCAGTGTAGATCTAAGCTTTGCAGCAGAACAAGAAGGGTTAAAGTTGCAGCAAAGTCAGGGCTCCTCTGCTCTTCCATTCACTCTTTGAGCAATTGGCATAGGCTCAGATTGTGCTTTGGGGCCCTTCCTGTCTCTTTTTCAGCAATGAAGTCAAAGAGAAAGCAGGTGGATTTGAATTCACAAACAAGCTCCATAGCTAATGCATTGTGTTTGCAAGCCCATGAAGATTATGCTGAGCTGGGGGATTGGAAGAGAAGCAAACAAGTCAAGATGTTCTATATGGCCAGCTAATGAACAGATGGAAAGGTAATGCCAGGTACACAGGGATTCTAACAGAGATCAAGGCAAACATCAATATTGGATAGGAAGAGAGACAGGCATTGGGGCCAAGACAGGACAGCAGAGATGAGAAACTTCTTTACTGCACATACAGTGCAAAATGTGTTAGATTCATGCATTAAAAGCCTCAGGATTCATAGTAGCTTAGAAGGTGGGAAAGGCCAAAATTTACTCTAGATTTGACCTGGACCTACACAGGGTATGTGTGATGAATGTTTAACTTAATACAAACTTCCCTAATGATTTTCTATTTTTCACTCCCTTCCACCAGTATTCTCTCTAATCTTTTCCATCCATGTGTGGAACACATTTTTAAGGGCACTGGGACTACAAATGGGCACCCCTAGTAGAAACACAAAACCTAGCTGTGGGTCCTCTGCTAATCAGCTGGGTAGCATTTGAATCTCTCCTGAGCGACTAGATAAGCTCACAGATTAGAGGGAACACTGCCTTCCACCACTTATGCTTGCAGGCACTTTGTGGTGCTCATAGTAACAGTGGATTGAGCAGCACATAAGCAACTTGTGCTCAAGAATGATGATTTAGTTCACTCCAGAACACGCATGATACTGTCTTCATCAAAGCCTGCAGCTGTTCAGCAATGCTGATCGATGCACCCGTTTAGAACCATGCCATATCTTTGTTAGATAGTGGATGTACACCTTCTGGGATATTGCTAAGTTCCAACGACTACTTGCTGACCCCAGATCAAGCTTTGCTGCAGGTTTTACCCATCTCTCCCCGGCCATTTACAAACCATGTGGTTAATACTTTTCTGACCTAGCTGAAATGAGGTAGGAATCATTATTCAAGCCTTCATTTATTGTCATCAGTTAAATGTCACCCAATAGGCTCCTCTAAACAGCCAGATTTCATTCGTTTGCTGTACATCTCACAAAGCCATCAAGGAGTTAAACACAGCCTTGTTGCTATGGCACCTTCTCTCTTTAAAGGGGAAAGAATAGCTAATTACACTATTTGAGAAACTATAGAGGAAGCAAAAGAAAAGAGAAATAATGGAAAAGAAGCCTGGATTTATGTTAGACCTGGCAGAGGGGCCAAAAGAGAATGTGTGTTCATTAACCTGACATCACCACCTGACAGAGGAGAAGTACTTGCTCTGTGTTTGATTCATGTAACCAATGTGTTCTGTTCCTCTGTCTTCTCCTAGAGCTGGACCTGGCTAATCAGCAAACTTCCCTCAGTCAGGAAGCGACATCTTGGACAGTTGCTAGAGTTACCACCCTTCTTTAATACTACAGAGAACCCATATCCTCCAAGACTCTCTCTGGGTGGAGCTGAAACAGGTGGCAGCATCTAGCACAGGGTAGGTAATAAGTGGCTCACAGGCTGCATGCAGTTCGCCAGGGTTAGCCCCTGGCAGGCCACTGGTGCTTTATTTCCAGCTCCCGTTAGCTGCGGATCACCATTCCTAGCCAATGGGAGCCGCAAGAAGCCATGTCCGAGTCTGCGCTGCTTCCTGAAGCTCCCACTGGCTGGGAACAATGACCTAAGGCTAATGGGAGCTGCAAGCGGCCATACCTCCTGATGCACAGGTAAATAAAGCACCAGCCCTGGCAAACCACCTCCAGCTTATTGCCCACCCCTAATCTAGGAGGTACATTCCAGGCAAATAGGTCCTGATCTATGCCTGTCTCTAGGCAATGGCAGTATTGGCCTGGATTAGCATTTTAAATCTCTTGAGCAGCATTTAATTGTTCCTCAGGCTTTACTTCCCTTCAAACCCTGACATAGCAGGTGCAGTTGGTGTGAGACAAGACTGAAAATACTTCATGCAGTGGTGAGTGGGAATAATGTACCCACTACTTTATGCATGCACGTTTCATAGTATTAGCTATTGATGGACTTGGCACAGTCACAGCAGCAATGCAGAATATCAAAACTGGCAGCATTCCTGCTTCAGTAGAACTGGGGTTTTCTATTAGTAAATACCACAATAGGCCAACTACAGCTAATGCAACATGAAGCAACAGAACAAACCTACAGCAGCAATGACTCCAGACTTCTCCACTCAGTGCAGCTAGGGGAGCTGGCTGTTCTGCACGCATCTCACATAGCAGTGCAGGGCTCTGGCATCTCGCTGGGAACACCACTCTTTGTAAACTACATGGGGAGAAGAGGTTCTCCACATCCAGCTTCCAATCTTTGTGTCTGGATAAAAAGGAGAGGAGAAAAATCTGCCATTCATTGCAAGAAGGCCCTTCCTAATGACAAGAGTAGCAGCACCTGGATTTGTCAAGAACCGCATACAGCAATGACAGGAGGACAGTAGCTGTTAAGAGAAGAACAAATCAAAATGCTTCCAGGAAGCCAATAGATATGGCCATCACAAAGACAAGAACATTTTAATTTATTAATTTTACAGATGAGGCTTCCTACTCAGATAGTAAATACGGGCTCACTTCAACCACTAGGCTGAAGACCAGGGTTGTGTCCATTCTCTAAGATTCTCCTAGTAAAGGCTTCCAAGGAACACATCCTGCCAAGATCCATCAAAGGCAAAATTCAAAACGCATTCACAGTACATGAAGGTGTACATGGTGTCTTCCTTTCACTACTGTCTCAGAGTCTTCGTGCTTTACGAGGACGGCAGCCGTTGTGAGGAATTGGGGTATTGTCTGTAATGGAGATGATCTCCAAACCCCCCATGGT
This sequence comes from Pelochelys cantorii, assembly GCA_032595735.1. Classification (NCBI taxonomy): domain Eukaryota; kingdom Metazoa; phylum Chordata; order Testudines; family Trionychidae; genus Pelochelys; species Pelochelys cantorii. Next base: position 31,242,402 of record CM064338.1, read on the forward strand.
CAACCCCTTGATGGCAGCCTGTAAAAGCAAGAGAATGAACATTAGACTGCACATTATTGCACAAACAGCACAGACTAATAGAAAGTTAAAGGGATCTTGGAGGGGACAGTCTGGAACAGGCAAGCAACATCTCTTTGCAGTAGTCTTAACAATCAGGAAGCCCTGTTTGGTCCAAGTTGGTCCATTCCTCCTAGCAAAGGCAGGATTCTTTCTTACAATGTATTCTCCATTGATTTGCGACTCTAGTTTGAAGTGACCTAAGCAATTTGGCTTTTACTCAGTCCCTCACACAAAATTATTCTAGGATCTCACCAACAGGACATTTTCTTCTTGTTGACTGTTTTCAGGATGACAAAACATTAAATTCTCTACTTCAGCTCAGTTTCAGGAAAGCAGGTTAACATTCCCCAGGTCTGAATAAAAAACCCTGCAGCTCCCCACAGAAAGGAGCAAACAGATGAGAGCTTACACCCATGAAGAGGAAACTTGGGCACTTACCATACGCCCAGGGCCCAGACCTTTTACCACCACTCGCACATGGGACACGCCCTTTCCACAGGCTTTCTGTAGGGAGAAAAGTGCTTTCAGTGATGAGGTAAGGCAAGTCAAATACAGGCTGTCCCCACTATACCTCCAAGATACAGTCAAAAAAACGTGAATGTATAGCAAAACAACGTAAAGTGGAGAATTTCTTTGATTTGCATTCAAGTGGCTGACTTTCATTTGAGCGAATTTTTCTTTCTTTTTTTTTTGAGCGATATAAAAATCAGGGAATGGGAAGACTTATAACAAAACAGTTCCTAAATTCATCTGTGACGTTAGTGCAGAACCGATGTATGCTGGTGTGCCATATAGCGGGAATGGCCAGTACTTGCTAGTATCAATCTATCTCTCTGGATTAACCCTTGCTTCCACTATTGAAAGCTTCTTTGGACAGAAAGGAAGAGGGAATCAATTATGGTTCCAGGGTGATACACATGGAGATCACTTGGCAAAGCCAGGGATTTAGGGAAGGATAGGAAATGAGTGACCAGGGATAGATTCAACACAATATTATGAACAAAGAGGAAAGGAGCTGAGAAGGGAAGCTGCTTTGGGTCATGAATTGAGACAGCAGATGATATGTACTTTTAAGGCTGATAGGTGACCAAATTAGGGAGGGCCCAAAAGAATTTCAAAGCAAGATATTTTACCTCAGAGAAGATCAATTTCTCCTAATGTGTGGCAGGACTGCCATCTAGTGGAGATCTCTAAACCTCCCAGATGATTCATGTTAAAAGTTATCTGAGGGTATGTTTATACTTAAAATGCTCACCCCTTAAATCTTAAGGGCTTGTCTATACTTAAAACACTGCCGCAGCATAGCTGCACCACTGAAGTTCTTCAGTGAAAAAACTACCAATGCCAACAGGAGGGTTTTTTTCATTAGTATAGGGACTCCACATTCCCAAGATATTGGGTTGATTTAACTGCATTGTTCAGGGGTATGGATTAGGGATGTTAGGAAGTTAGTAATTAGCTAATTGTGTAGTCGATAGAATTTCTATCGATTAGTCGATAAGGGAGGAAGCGCTCAGACCTGCCTCGCGTCGGGTCTAGGAGCTACCCCTGCTGTGGCTCTGCAGTTTAAATGTGGTAAGAGTCAGGCTTGCACCAGGTCCAGCAGCCCTGTCTGTGGGGGGTCCCAGTGGGGAGCTGGGACCCCACGTGGACAGGGGCTGCTGCCGGAACAGTGGCAAGCCTCCCCTGCCCCTCCCCGCACTGCTGCCTCTAATGGGGGGGTGGGGGAAGGAAAGGGCAAGGTGGTACTGAGGTGCAGATGCTGGGGAAACTGGCTTTTAAGCTGCTTCCCCTCCTTACTGCCTCTGACAGAAGTGGGCGGGGAGGGGAGGGGGAAAGATGTGAGCAGTCGACTCAACTAACAAATAAGCTTGGGCCTATCAGTTAGTCGACTACTCGCTTACACCCCTAGTATGGATTTTTCACATCCCTTAACATAGTTATATTGACCTAAATTCCTACTGTAGATAAGGCCTGATGTGAGGGGTTCTCCCACTGATGTAGGTAAGAGGCAGAAGCTGACTTGATGGAAAAATTCTCCTTTTAACTAGCACCATCTACACTGGGAGTTTAGATGGCAGAGCAACATCTCTTGAATGTGGATTTTTCCCTTGATAACTATGCCAACATATATTCCCAGTGCAGACCAGGTCTCAGGATTACAGGGATAGAAGCTAATTTCTAACACTGGCTGTTTGTGAGAGGTAACTATGCGTCACTACATTTGTATTCTAATAATCTTTTACTGATGCATTAGATGAGTGCTGGAAACGTTTTTTATTAATCTAAACCAATTGGAACATGTTGTTCTCACAATGGGGGAAGAGGCTAAAGGGTTAATCAGAGTGAATACTATTCCATTTGTGAAATGGGATATTCCAGGTTTCTAGTCTCACTGTGTCTCATTCTGCAGCATTGGAGTCCAGGACACAGGCAGCCTCATCTTTCTCCAGACATCATGGACAAACTTACGTTCTTTTAGAAATCCATTAGACATAGGATCAGATATTAAACACTGGGTGCGACATGTTACATGTGCAACAGTGTCATATTCTCCAAGTCTGGCAATGCTCTTTTAGGAATGAAGGGTTCTGGAATGGCTCAGATTTCTGGTGTGGTATTCTGCCTCCACCAGCAGCTTATAGCTGAGACGTCACCTGGCCAACAGTGCAATACTGGCTCATGGGAAAATGCTAAACATAGCAATTCCTTCCCATTCCTCACACCTGCTTGGCTTATGCTTAGATTTCATTTTCCTTATTTGGCTTCTGAAAAAATAAATGCCTGTGTTTCAGCTGAGATCATCAGAGGAAAAGCTGCTCTCAAGTCAGAGCCACGACTCTGCCCAATATAAGAATTTCTTACCCTGGACGAGGAAGTGAAATGGAAGCTCTATGTCTCAACACAGCTGCCCTCTCATCAATGAGCAACACTGCTTATGGCAGCATTGATATGTGGAAGGGAAGTCGCAGCTGACTAACATGTTTCCATCTGGGCTTAACAGTCAAATAAAACATACTATTAAACGACTGGGCTAAATGTTAAAACTATGGCACTGTCCAAACTGGAGCTCAAGGAAGACAGGATAGGAAACTGTTCATATTTCTCCATTATAGTCCACTAAAGCCACTGTATTTGCATTTAAAGCTCCTATTTTACATACAGTTTAACCAGGTTGAGATGCTCATCATGCCCCACTCTCAAAGGAAACAAGGGCAGCAATGTGTAAACGGGGTGTACTGCTCATACACACAAGAACTAGTGGACACTACTGCTCTCCTCCAACAGAAGACAGAAATGGGAATAGGAAGCAGAACATTTCACTCTTCCTGATCCTGTTGAGGATAATGTACATGTCCCAGTAGAGCCCATACATAAATGCATTCCCTTGGCAATCACTCTCCTGCTAGCACTTCTCCTCTGAGCTCAGCAAGATCAGCCTTAACAAGCAGAGTGACCAGACCAGACTCACCACTGCTGCAGCGATGCCTGCAGTCTGTGCTGCAATGGCACTGGCCTTCTTGGCATTTCTGAATCCTTCTGTGCCACAGGATGTATGGGCAAATGGCATGTTCTGAGGGCTCACGACCTGGACATGGGTGCTGGAGATGATAAAAGGGGAGGTAAGGAGCTATAAGAAATGAATTCTTCCATCTTTTCTTACTCTGATTATCTTCAAGACCACCTAGAAGGGGCCCCCACACCACCACTCCTGCATTCTAGGCCAGGGGTGGCCAACCTGTGGCTCTATAGCCACATGTGGCTCTTCTGAAGTTAATATGCAGCGCCTTGCTCAGGCACCGATGCCGGGGCTGCAGCTACAGGTGCCAAATTTCCAGCGTTCAACTCCTGGCTCCACTTCCTCCTCCAAGCTTATTGTGCTCTTGCGCCTTCCCTCCCCAACATAGCCTCTTGAGTGCCATGAAACAGCTGATTGCAGTGGGCAGGAGGCGTGGGGAAGGAAGAGGAGGCACTGATCGGTGGGGCTGCTGGTGGGCAAAAGATGCTGGAGATGGGAGACAAAGCACCTGATGGGGACTGCTGACAAATCACTGTAGCTCTTTGGCAATGTACATTGGTAAACTGTGGCTCCTTCTCAGGCACAGGTTGGCCACACCTGCTCTAGGCTAATGGTTCTCATTTGGGGGTACGCTGAGGTCTTCCTTCAGGTTAGATCTAGATATTTCCCTAGTTTTACAAAAACCACTACTGAAGCCAGTATAAACTAAAATTTCATACAATGACCTGTTTATACTCATCAATATACTATACACTGACATGTAAGTATATTTGTATTCTAACTGATTTTATAATTATACGGTAAAAATGAAAATAAGCAATTTTTCAACAATAATGTGCTGAGATACTTCTGAATTTTTATGCCTGATTGAACAAGTAGTTTTTAAGTGAGGTGAAACCTGGGAGACAAATCAGACTCCTGAAAGGGGTACAGTAGCTTGGAAAGGTTGAGAACCACTGCTCAAGGTAACTTTAGAAAGGTCTGCAACACCCCTGGTTTCTCTTACTAGAGTGGCAGAATGAGAGAGTACTGTTTTTTGGGGTAATATACTCCTACTAGTAATTGTTCAGATGGGGAATTCACCTTTCCAGACCCACTTCCCCACTGCAGAGTCACCATCTCTGCTTATTTTAAAATGTATAGAACACTTTCGTTAAGATTTAGAGAACTTTTCAGAGTAATAAATTATGTCACATTAGGGCTCAATAATGAATCAAAGCGGTTTTGCTGCGGGCTCTTTTACATGACCTGTACACCAAGAAGTTTGTGTCTTACTTGTTGTATGTAGCTTTGATGTGAGCTATTGGGATATCTTCATATTTCTTTCCATCCCAACTCAAGGAACTTTCCTGTCCTGGTATTGGGGGAAAAATGCTGAAAAGTAAAATAAGAGAAATCAAATACTTGCAATATCACTAACACGCAATAATTTTTAATAGTCTTTGGAATTTGGAAAAAACATGGATCAAATGCTGCCAAACAAAGCTCAAAATTTCTTATTGGAACTGTGTTTTTGTGATTGTCTCTAGTCACTTGCTTTTCTTACGTTCCTGAAAGATGCTTGAAGTGATTTACCCCCTATAAGAAACAAATGAAGAGACTTTATGCCACAACTTGGTTTGGAGCTGTACAGGATGCCTCACCTGATTACACTCTGACTTTGGTTCTCTGTCACCTCTGATGCAGAACTTTCTGTATTCTTTGTAAGTTCCTGCAACCTCTGGAAACCAGTGTGTATGCCACGACACAAGGCAACATTGCAACCACTAAGTGAAAGAAATGGGAGAAATAGATTAGGAATTCACAGCTACACAAAAATCTTTTATATTATCTTTTTCCACCCTCACATAAGACCTCCCACAGAATATTTTCGCACAGGAAACAACAAAACCTGTTTGCTGACTGCAGGACTATCTGAAACAATCATCAACACCCTTTGGGTTCTATAGTCACCTTCAGGAACTAAATAGTAACCACCCCAGGAATATCGTCTCTTTTTCAAAGGGACATTGTCAGGCCTCCACATTCCAAGTTTTTATAAAAATAAACAGTTGGGCAACTGAGGACAGTTTTCAAAATAAAAATAAACTCAGACAGCATCTTGGCAGTGCACAAGAAACAGAAATGGAAAAGGGCTAGGCTAGGTTCACTGACCAGGATCTAGGGAGGAGGAAAAGCAAACACACACGGAAATGTGCACTTTGAGATACTTTGTTATAATATTTTTAGTAGCATAGAGGAGGGGATTGTGTGTGTCTAATTTCATTTGTATCTTGATAACAACCTTTCTGAAGAGACACTCAACTGAGAGCAAGTTTGAAAATAAAACTGTGCATCAATAAAACAACAGCTTTGCCCAATCATTTCCTGCCAAGACTCTGTTATTCCCTAAGAGCCTCTACCTCAAGCCCTGGATTTCTCTGTTTTGCCTAGATTCTGCAGGAGGTCATCCGTTGATATGGAAACAACAGCAACATCACATAGTATGACCTTGTTACAAGTACAGCTGGGAAGGAGGAAGCACTTGTTAAATGCATGTAGCTTTAATAATTTAGTTAATTCTAGGCTAGGTTCACCTAACCAATCTTATTATCCAGCAGAGCCCCTCCCTCTGTGTATCAATCAGAATTGCTGACTTCGGCAGATACATAAGTTTCATTAGTTGGAGAGTGAATTGGTTTCTGTTGCACCCCAGGCATCATCTGTACAAGGGTGAAGAGTTGCAATGACAAGGCTCACAGGCTGCATATAAGACAGGGGTGGGAAAAAGGGGCCTCTGCAGGGCAGGTTGATCTGGCCCACGGATGCCCTGCCACTCCCAGGGCAATCAGAGCCTGGGGATGGGAGAGCATGCAAAATCTCCTCCCGCACCAGGGGCATGTGGCTATTAGTCAACCACCGTGCACCTGTTGCAAGGCGGGGGAAGAGAGTGAGAGACTTTGTGCTCTCCCTGCCACCAGGGAGTGGGGGGCAAAGACTTCACATGCTCCCCCCCCACTCCTAGGCCAGTCAGGGTCTGTGGGTGGGAAACTATGAAAGTGTCCTGGCCCCACCCCTTCTGCCCAAGGCATCGCCCCTTTTGGGACAGCCTGAGGCCCCCAGTTCAAAAATGTCTGAAGTGGCCCCCTGATATTGCCCACCCTGATATAGGAGGAGAACACAAAGAGTGTGGTTGCACTGATGGCCCTGGGAACAGAATATTACTAATGACCAAATGCAACCAGAGGGAGTCTAGCCTGAGTCTGCAGGCCTGGCGGTCAGAACAAATGTTTTTATTTGCACTCTGAGCAATCTGGCTCTAGAATCAAGAAATATGAGAATTGCAAGGGAGCCCCACAGCACCCACTTGGTGGAGGCACTGCATGGAGCAGAGCCATTCTGAACCCACTATGCAACCCAGAATGAAACGTGGCTGCTCTGGATAAACCAGCCTCAGAGCATTGCGGTCAGCCTGCAGCCAGGACCCCAGTGCCCAGGCTGGCCACCCGCTGCCCCACACAACTCTCAAGCTCTGGACTGGCTGCCTGCTCTCGCCCCGCCCCCACCAGCAACTCCAATGCCATGATCACTTACTCTCCTGCCAGTCGTCTCCTCCCCACCCACCCCCACAACTCCCTATCTCCCCCCCACAACTCCCTGTGCCCTGGCCAGCCGCTCTACCCCCCACAACTCCCGGCCACCCGCTCAACCCCTCCCCCCCTACTCCCTGCACCCTGGCCAGCCGCTCTACCCCCCACAACTCCCTGGCCACCCGCTCAACCCCTCCCCCCCTACTCCCTGCACCCTGGCCAGCCGCTCTACCCCCACAACTCCCTGGCCACCCGCTCAACCCCTCCCCCCCTACTCCCTGCAGCCTGGCCAGCCGCTCTACCCCCCACAACTCCCGGCCACCCGCTCAACCCCTCCCCCCCTACTCCCTGCAGCCTGGCCAGCCGCTCTACCCCCCACAACTCCCGGCCACCCGCTCAACCCCTCCCCCCCTACTCCCTGCAGCCTGGCCAGCCGCTCTACCCCCCACAACTCCCGGCCACCCGCTCAACCCCTCCCCCCCTACTCCCTGCAGCCTGGCCAGCCGCTCTACCCCCCACAACTCCCTGGCCACCCGCTCAACCCCTCCCCCCCCTACTCCCTGCACCCTGGCCAGCCGCTCTGCCCCCCACAACTCCTGGCCACCCGCTCAACCCCTCCCCCCGTACTCCCTGCACCCTGGCCAGCCGCTCTACCCCCCACAACTCCCTGGCCACCCGCTCAACCCCTCCCCCCCTACTCCCTGCACCCTGGCCAGCCGCTCTACCCCCCACAACTCCCGGCCACCCGCTCAACCCCTCCCCCCCTACTCCCTGCACCCTGGCCAGCCGCTCTGCCCCCCACAACTCCCGGCCACCCGCTCAACCCCTCCCCCCCTACTCCCTGCACCCTGGCCAGCCGCTCTACCCCCCACAACTCCCTGGCCACCCGCTCAACCCCTCCCCCCCGACTCCCTGCACCCTGGCCAGCCGCTCTGCCCCCCACAACTCCCTGGCCACCCGCTCAACCCCTCCCCCCCTACTCCCTGCAGCCTGGCCAGCCGCTCTGCCCCCCACAACTCCCTGGCCACCCGCTCAACCCCTCCCCCCCTACTCCCTGCAGCCTGGCCAGCCGCTCTACCCCCCACAACTCCCGGCCACCCGCTCAACCCCTCCCCCCCTACTCCCTGCACCCTGGCCAGCCGCTCTACCCCCCACAACTCCCGGCCACCCGCTCAACCCCTCCCCCCCTACTCCCTGCACCCTGGCCAGCCGCTCTACCCCCCACAACTCCCGGCCACCCGCTCAACCCCTCCCCCCCTACTCCCTGCACCCTGGCCAGCCGCTCTACCCCCCACAACTCCCGGCCACCCGCTCAACCCCTCCCCCCCTACTCCCTGCACCCTGGCCAGCCGCTCTACCCCCCACAACTCCCTGGCCACCCGCTCAACCCCTCCCCCCCTACTCCCTGCACCCTGGCCAGCCGCTCTACCCCCCACAACTCCCGGCCACCCGCTCAACCCCTCCCCCCCTACTCCCTGCACCCTGGCCAGCCGCTCTGCCCCCCACAACTCCCTGGCCACCCGCTCAACCCCTCCCCCCCTACTCCCTGCAGCCTGGCCACCCGCTCTACCCCCCACAACTCCCGGCCACCCGCTCAACCCCTCCCCCCCTACTCCCTGCACCCTGGCCAGCCGCTCTGCCCCCCACAACTCCCTGGCCACCCGCTCAACCCCTCCCCCCGTACTCCCTGCACCCTGGCCAGCCGCTCTGCCCCCCACAACTCCCTTGCCACCCGCTCAACCCCTGCCCCCCTACTCCCTGCACCCTGGCCAGCCGCTCTACCCCCCACAACTCCCTGGCCACCCGCTCAACCCCTGCCCCCCTACTCCCTGCACCCTGGCCAGCCGCTCTGCCCCCCACAACTCCCGGCCACCCGCTCAACCCCTCCCCCCCTACTCCCTGCACCCTGGCCAGCCGCTCTACCCCCCACAACTCCCTGGCCACCCGCTCAACCCCTCCCCCCCTACTCCCTGCAGCCTGGGCACCCGCTCTACCCCCCACAACTCCCTGGCCACCCGCTCAACCCCTCCCCCCCTACTCCCTGCACCCTGGCCAGCCGCTCTACCCCCCACAACTCCCTGGCCACCCGCTCAACCCCTCCCCCCCTACTCCCTGCACCCTGGCCAGCCGCTCTACCCCCCACAACTCCCTTGCCACCCGCTCAACCCCTGCCCCCCTACTCCCTGCACCCTGGCCAGCCGCTCTACCCCCCACAACTCCCTGGCCACCCGCTCAACCCCTCCCCCCCTACTCCCTGCACCCTGGCCAGCCGCTCTACCCCCCACAACTCCCTGGCCACCCGCTCAACCCCTCCCCCCCTACTCCCTGCACCCTGGCCAGCCGCTCTACCCCCCACAACTCCCTGGCCACCCGCTCAACCCCTCCCCCCCTACTCCCTGCACCCTGGCCAGCCGCTCTACCCCCCACAACTCCCTGGCCACCCGCTCAACCCCTCCCCCCCTACTCCCTGCACCCTGGCCAGCCGCTCTACCCCCCACAACTCCCTGGCCACCCGCTCAACCCCTCCCCCCCTACTCCCTGCACCCTGGCCAGCCGCTCTACCCCCCACAACTCCCGGCCACCCGCTCAACCCCTCCCTCCCTACTCCCTGCACCCTGGCCAGCCGCTCTACCCCCCACAACTCCCGGCCACCCGCTCAACCCCTCCCCCCCTACTCCCTGCACCCTGGCCAGCCGCTCTACCCCCCACAACTCCCGGCCACCCGCTCAACCCCTCCCCCCCTACTCCCTGCACCCTGGCCAGCCGCTCTACCCCCCACAACTCCCGGCCACCCGCTCAACCCCTCCCCCCCTACTCCCTGCAGCCTGGCCAGCCGCTCTACCCCCCACAACTCCCGGCCACCCGCTCAACCCCTCCCCCCCTACTCCCTGCACCTGGCCAGCCGCTCTCCCCCCACAACCCCTGGCCACCCGCTCAACCCCCCCCCCCTACTCCCTGCACCTGGCCACCCGCTCTACCCCCCCAACTCCCTGGCCCCCCTCAACCCCTCCCCCCCTACTCCCTGCAGCCTGGCCACCCCTCTACCCCCCCCCAACTCCCGGCCACCCGCTCAACCCCTCCCCCCCTACTCCCTGCACCTGGCCACCCGCTCTCCCCCCCCACTCCCTGGCCACCGCTCAACCCCCCCCCTACTCCGCACCTGGCCAGCCGCTCTCCCCCCACAACTCCCTGCCACCCGCTCAACCCCTCCCCTACTCCCTGCACCCTGGCCAGCCGCTCTACCCCCCACAACTCCCTGGCCACCCGCTCAACCCCTCCCCCCTACTCCCTGCACCCTGGCCAGCCGCTCTCCCCCCCAACTCCCGCCACCCGCTCAACCCCTCCCCCCCTACTCCCTGCACCCTGGCCAGCCGCTCTCCCCCCACAACTCCCTGGCCACCCGCTCAACCCCTCCCCCCCGACTCCCTGCACCCTGGCCAGCCGCTCTACCCCCCACAACTCCCTGGCCACCCGCTCAACCCCTCCCCCCCTACTCCCTGCACCCTGGCCAGCCGCTCTGCCCCCCACAACTCCCTGGCCACCCGCTCAACCCCTCCCCCCCTACTCCCTGCACCCTGGCCAGCCGCTCTGCCCCCCACAACTCCCTGGCCACCCGCTCAACCCCTCCCCCCCTACTCCCTGCACCCTGGCCAGCCGCTCTACCCCCCACAACTCCCTGGCCACCCGCTCAACCCCTCCCCCCCTACTCCCTGCACCCTGGCCAGCCGCTCTACCCCCACAACTCCCTGGCCACCCGCTCAACCCCTCCCCCCCTACTCCCTGCACCCTGGCCAGCCGCTCTACCCCCACAACTCCCTGGCCACCCGCTCAACCCCTCCCCCCCTACTCCCTGCACCCTGGCCAGCCGCTCTACCCCCCACAACTCCCTGGCCACCCGCTCAACCCCTCCCCCCCTACTCCCTGCAGCCTGGCCAGCCGCTCTACCCCCCACAACTCCCTGGCCACCCGCTCAACCCCTGCCCCCCCTACTCCCTGCACCCTGGCCAGCCGCTCTACCCCCACAACTCCCTGGCCACCCGCTCAACCCCTCCCCCCCTACTCCCTGCACCCTGGCCAGCCGCTCTGCCCCCCACAACTCCCTGGCCACCCGCTCAACCCCTCCCCCCCTACTCCCTGCACCCTGGCCAGCCGCTCTGCCCCCCACAACTCCCGGCCACCCGCTCTACCCCTCCCCCCCTACTCCCTGCACCCTGGCCAGCCGCTCTACCCCCCACAACTCCCTGGCCACCCGCTCAACCCCTCCCCCCCTACTCCCTGCACCCTGGCCAGCCGCTCTGCCCCCCACAACTCCCTGCAGCCTGGCCCACCGGCAAGCAGCGACCCCGCCGATCCCCACTCCCCCGGGTACCGCAATCCGGCTCCGAGGAACCGCTGCCAGGCAACGATCAGCACCCGGGCCATGGCCCTTCCCCGCGACCGCTCGGACCGCCCAGCGCGACGGGCCACTGGCCCAGCCCGCCGGAAGAGGGGAAAGGCCAGCGCCGTACATCCCTGGTCTACGAGGAAAGATGGCGGCAGCCCGGCTGGCTTGCCGCCGTGCAACTCCGTGGTCTACCGGGAGCGAACACTGGCGGCGCCCGGTGACTGCCCTGCACCCTGGTCCGGAGCGGGACGCTGCTGCCCCGGGCCAAGCTGCCCGGCCATCCCGCTCGGAGGACCCCTGGCGCCCCGCTACTTCCCTGCACCCTGGCACGGGAAAGCGCGCCGGTGCTGCCCCTGCCGGACAACTCCCTGGCCACCCGCTCAACCCCTCCCCCCCTACTCCCTGCACCCTGGCCAGCCGCTCTACCCCCCACAACTCCCTGGCCACCCGCTCAACCCCTCCCCCCCTACTCCCTGCACCCTGGCCAGCCGCTCTACCCCCCACAACTCCCTGGCCACCCGCTCAACCCCTCCCCCCCTACTCCCTGCACCCTGGCCAGCCGCTCTGCCCCCCACAACTCCCTGGCCACCCGCTCAACCCCTCCCCCCCTACTCCCTGCACCCTGGCCAGCCGCTCTGCCCCCCACAACTCCCGGCCACCCGCTCTACCCCGCCCCCCCTACTCCCTGCACCCTGGCCAGCCGCTCTACCCCCCACAACTCCCTGGCCACCCGCTCAACCCCTCCCCCCCTACTCCCTGCACCCTGGCCAGCCGCTCTGCCCCCCACAACTCCCTGCAGCCTGGCCCACCGGCAAGCAGCGACCCCGCCGATCCCCATCTCCCCCGGGTACCGCAATCCGGCTCCGAGGAACCGCTGCCAGGCAACGATCAGCACCCGGGCCATGGCCCTTCCCCGCGACCGCTCGGACCGCCCAGCGCGACGGGCCACTGGCCCAGCCCGCCGGAAGAGGGGAAAGGCCAGCGCCGTGCATTGTGGTCTACGGGAGGAAAGATGGCGGCGCCCGGGTGGCTTGCGCCGTGCATTGTGGTCTACGGGAGGAAAGATGGCGGCGCCCGGGTGGCTGGCGCCGTGCATTGTGGTCTCGGGGGCGGGGAAAGATGGCGGCGCCCGGGTGGCTGGCGCCGTGCATTGTGGTCTACGGGAGGGAAGATGGCGGCGCCCGGGTGGCTTGCGCCGTGCATTGTGGTCTACGGGAGGAAAGATGGCGGCGCCCGGGTGGCTGGCGCCGTGCATTGTGGTCTACGGGAGGGAAGATGGCGGCGCCCGGGTGGCTGGCGCCGTGCATTGTGGTCTCGGGGGCGGGGAAAGATGGCGGCCCCCATGCAGCGGGCCCTGTGCGGTGGCGCGGGGCGATGGAGGTGGGCGCTGGGCTCTCGCTGCCTGTCCGCCTCGGCCTCGTCCCCGTCCCCGTGGCGGCTCCTGGGCGCGCTGTGTCTGCAGAGGCCGCCTCGCATCACGCAGGCCCTGAGCCCGATGCAGGAGGAGATGGCGCGGCTGGTGCACCAGGTACCGCGGGGTGGGGAGCCTGGCTTGGGGCGGGAAGAGCCCGCGGGGCTGTGGGGGGCGCGGGCATGCCTGGCTCGGGCCGGAGGGGGCGGCGGGAGAAGAACCTGTGGGATTCGGGGGTGGGCGGGGAGCGCAGTGGACCGAATTACGCGGGGGGATCCCGAGCGCAGAAGGTGTCAGCACTGGCCACATGCTGTGTGGCCCCCCCGGAGGAGACTGCGGGGTCCCCTTTTGTCCAGTTCCGGAGCAGCAGGGCTGAGGCAGAGCCGCCTCCCGTGCCTGTGGACGGGGACACACCTGTAAAACTCTTCCCGGTAGCTTTCGGAGCACATACAGTAGTTGAAACCCAGGTTAAAATGAACCAGGTGGGGGCTGTGTCCCCAGGTGCGTATGTCCTTGGTGCAGGAATCGCTGAGTGAGGGTTCATGGTCTGTGGTTCCCCCCCCCCCCATCAGATAGAGGCGGGAAAGGGGATACTTCAGAGTGGCAGTGCTGCACAGCTGATCCCGGGCTCCATGTGGTGCTGCCCCTTTGAAATGCTGCCATGGCATTGGGGCTCTTGTACCTTTCAAAGGAGGAATGCGGAAGTGCCTTCCAGTAGTTGATGGAAATTCCATTGACTGCTTGACGAGTAAATTACTTGGTATTTAACATCCTTAGTGGGCATTCTAGATTATTAAAATGTCCTCTCCTTATCTTAAGCACCATGATTCCACTTCTATGAGTAGGGTGAGGCTATCAGTGGGGAGTCATGCAAATGGCACATTCAGGGTGTCCTTTGAGTCATTTCTGAGCAACATGCTCCAGCACAGTGCTAGTGGGTGCTGAGATTCCACGAAGGTGACTTGTAGTAAGAGAATAGTCTCTCCTCTGAGATAATACTGAGTTCAATGCTTGGCTGTAGTTTTAAAAGGTAACATCTGCTGCATGTAACATGAAGTCCATGTTACCGTGCAGTTCTCAAAATTTGAATTACCTGACTTACATTCATTTAGATTTCAGACTGTAATATTGTGCTAATGTTCCTTTATAGTGAACATATAATCAGGAGTGGCCTGAGGCCGGCTGCGGCAGCTGGCGCCCTAGGCGGAAGGCGCGATCGGCACCCCTGCCTGCACGAGCATCAATGGCTGTGATGTAATCACGTCATCATCGGGCGCCCGGGCTGGCAGCGCTCTAGGCAACTGCCTAGTTTGCCTAGGTTCACGGGCCGCCCCTGCATATAATCGTATTTTCAGTGGGTTAGCATCTCGTTATGTCTGCAATATTAGATGTTATCTCAGTGCATAGCAAAACATTGGCTTCCTGGGGTATAGTGTATGTTCTGGGAAGAGAAATTATTCTCCGAGAAATCAACACATGCCCTGTTTGTGGCAATAAAAATTGCTTTATTCTTTCCAGGTGATTCAGGATAACAGTGCTTTTAACTGTGATCAATGGTCAGGCTCCTGATGAACTAAGTGCTATACGTGACAATTTTCTATTATGATCTTTCCAGATAGAGGTGGAGAAAAGCCACTTTTCGGACCATGAGATCCGGCACTTGGTAGAAGAGGAGCAGCTACAAAAGAAGAAAGACAACATCCGGGATGGGGAGACTGACTCTGGGCAGGCTATTTTGCTGGCCCAAGACCTAGAGGATGCCTGGGAACAGAACTTTCAACAGTTCAAAGCTGGCCCACGACTAACAGGTTCTCATCCAAGAGGGCTGAGGTGCCTCTGGTCTCTCTGAAAATGTTTGACTTTGGTACAGTTGCATGGAGGTGAAGGAGGGTACTGAGCCCTCAGATGGAAGGATCTTCTTGACTCTTATGACCCCTTTCAGCTATTATAGGAGGAATTAGCTGGCCTCTGAAGGGAGCTGAGTTCTGATCCTTTTTTGCAGAACCTTTGAGAGAGTATGAAGTAGGAAGGCTGGATATTTTGTCCTTATAAGAAAAACTATGACAGCCTGTCTCCTTTCACAGGAGCATGCAACATAGGTGTTGTTTTTAATGTAGGGTCTACATAAAAAGTTGACTGAGTTATTAGGCACTACATTGAATTAGAGACTTACATTAGTTGTTTTAAATGGTCTCTTTTAAAAAGAAGAGCATCTAAAGTGCAATTCTGTCACTTTTATGAGACACGACTGAAAATCAATGGATTCTGTCCAGATCCCCGGTGGCATTTATTCTCTTGTGTATATAGATAAGTATCTTGCTCATCGGACTCCCCACTCAAACACTACCTACTGAGTGCCTTCCAGTAGTACATTAAGGAATATGACTAATGTCATATGCCGTTTGCTCTCATCATCTCCCCAGAGGTAGAAGCATGTTTAGCTGAGTGTTTTGAGAACATAAGAACAGCCATGCTGAGTCAGAACAATGATCCTTGTAGCCCAGTATCCTGTCTTCTGACAGCGTTCAGTGCAAGATGCTTCAGAGAGAAGGATTTGAACAGGGATATTTAGAGTGATCTATCCCCTTCTGAATAGTCCCAGCATCGAGCAACTGGAAGTTTAGGGGCACCCGGAGCATGGGTTTGCATTCCTGGACTTATCCTCTTGAACTTTATACTTTTGGCCTTCATAACATCTCACGACAAGTGAGTTCCATAGGTAGTGTGTTTGTATGAGGAGATGCTTCCTCTTTTAAAATTTAAACCTGCTACTTATTAATTTCATCAGGTGACCCTACTTCTTGTGTTATGTGAAGAGGAAAATAACACTTCCCTATTCTCTTTCTACATCATTCATAATTTTATAGGCCTCTCTTGTCCCTTCCCCTCCCAGTCTTTTTAATATTTGCTTCTATGGAGCTGCCATACCCCTAATCACTTTCACTGCCGTTCTCTGTACCTTTTTCCAAGTCTAATGTATCTTTTTGATGTGGGGTGACCAGAACTGTGTGGAGAATTGAAAGTCTGAAAGTACCATGGGTTTTTATAGTGGCATAGTTTTATGCTTTATTTGTTTATTTCCTAATGGTTCCTAATACTTGGTTAACTTTTTTGACTGCTACTGCACATTGAGCAGATGTCTTATTTTGGGAGGGGTTTATTTTTTAATAAATATACCTATTATTGGTCTGTGTTAGAAAAGGCAAGATCAAAGAAATGTGCCTTGCACTTGGAGTGGAAAAGAGTTAGGTTTGTGATGTTTTTTATTTATTGAGGAAGCTTGTTCTGCAGTCTTGGAGAAAGTTCCAAGTTGATGAGAGCGCTTGTATCAAGAAGCATCACTTGGAATTGTCCCATGTGTCCTTGTTGTCCAGGGTCTGAAAGGGTATGTCTACACTGGCTCGTTAGTTCGAGCTAGGTAGGCAAATGAGGGCAAGCGGAGTTGCAAATGAAGCCCGGGATTTAAATATCCCGGGCTTCATTTGCATGTTCCCGGGCGCCCCCATTTTTAAATCCCCCTTAGTCCGAACTCCGTGCCCGTGGCTATACATGCCACGGACTAGGTAGTTCGAATTAAAGATCCTAATTCGAACTACCATTACTCCTCATTCCACGAGGAGTAACAGTAGTTCGAATTAGGATCTTTAATTCGAACTACCTAGTCCGTGCCGCGTGTAGCCGCGGGCACGGAGTTCGGACTAAGGGGGATTTAAAAATGGCGGCGCCCAGGAACATGCAAATGAAGCCCGGGATATTTAAATCCCGGGCTTCATTTGCAACTCCGCTTGCCCTCATTTGCCTACCTAGCTCGAACTAATGAGCTAGTGTAGACATACCCAAAGAAGGAAGGCTTGGTCTCTGATATAGGTACTGGAGGGCCTATCTGTCTCTGGAATCTGTTTTCTCTTGGCAGATGCTGACAAATGCAGTGATCGGACATCTTTGAACAGGAAGCTGGATAGGAACCTGGTGCTCCTGGTCAAACAGCAGGTTGGCAGTCAAGAGCAGTGGCTCCTGCCTCAAGCCGAATGGCAGGCTGGGGAGACTTTGCGAAGCACTGCAGAGCGAGCCTTGGCTACTTTCTCAGGTGAGTCACCTGTTGTGCAGCTGCTGCTGCCACCCCTTCTTGTCCCCATTTCTTTCTCTTGTCATTACAGGGCTATTATCAGCTTATGGTAATAGAGTCTCATTGTACTCCATGAGAGAGAGGACATGCAGCAGCAGATGGGGTGGCTTGAACCCAGTGGGGTCTCTGAGGAGAGTTGCGTCTGGGTAAAGTTGCTGGGAGCTTATGGATATTGTCCATTGTAGAGCTTATGTACTGACTCTCTACAAGGGGTGCTAGCTGCCCAAGACTGTGTCTGTATTTATCACGGCATGTAGAGCTTGGGCACTACACATGTAGCTGCACACCACAGTGAAAGGCAGGCTGCCTCCACACTTAGCACTGCAGGTAGGTACCGTAGGAAGAGACTTCAGAGGTGGGGAGGCAGAAGGACATTGAACTGCTTAAAATAGCAGGGTAAACAAAGGAAGTACTGTTTAGCCATGTAGAGTATGTGTGTAGGATATATACCTGGGGAGTTCAGGCATGTAGGGCACCTTACTCAGCAAATCCATGTCTCACTATCTACCCTGCCATATATATCTGTGCAAGGGGAATGTGCAGTATCTATTCTGAGCACCATAAATGTATATGTACCCTAAGAGTAAGACTGGTAGTTGTGGTGAACTTGACCCATTAAGTTCTTCATTGTGGCTATACAGGTGTGCAGTGTTTCAGCCTTCGGGTCTGGCTCCTGAAGGGTACTTAGTGCTATAATGGGGGCAAGAACTTCTGTCTCCACCACACAGCCCATTAGCAGCCATGGTGGGCATGTAAAACCTATTCTCAGCAAGGTCCTTCTTGCTTCCCAGCAGGGTGCACTATGAAACATGATTCTGGGATGCATTAACAGGTGTGTTGTGAGCAAGACACGAGAAGTCATTCTTCTGCTCTACTCTGCGCTGGTTAGGCCTCAGTTGGAGTATTGTGTCCAGTTCTGGGCACCGCATTTCAAGAAAGATGTGGAGAAATTGGAGAGGGTCCAGAGAAGAGCAACAAGAATGATTAAAGGTCCAGAGAACATGACCTATGAAGGAAGGCTGAAAGAATTGGGTTTGTTTAGTTTAGAAAAGAAAAGATTGAGGGGGGACATGATAGCAGTTTTCAGGTATCTAAAAGGGTGTCATAAGGAGGAGGGAGAAAACTTGTTCATCTTGGCCTCTGAGGATAGAACAAGAAGTAATGGGCTTCAACTGCAGCAAGGGAGGTTTAGGTTGGACATTAGGAAAAAGTTCCTAACTGTCAGGGTAGTCAAACACTGGAATAAATTGCCCAGGGAGGTTGTGGAATCTCCATCTCTGGAGATATTTAAGAGTAGGTTAGATAAATGTCTATCAGGGATGGTCTAGACAGTATTTGGTCCTGCCATGAGGGCAGGGGACTGGACTCGATGACCTCTCGAGGTCCCTTCCAGTCCTAGTATTCTATGATTCTATGAAAGCAGTGCAGTTAGCTTGACAAAGGAAGGGGCCACTTCATGATCTCTGGGATCACACTACCTGTAGCCGGTTCTTGAGAGGGGTTGTTGGACTACAGAAAAAGACCCTAAGAGGAAGTTGTGGCACAGGATGGGCCTGTGGAAGGGTGTGGTGTTGCTAGAAGGAGAAAATGTGCTGTGTCTTTTGCTGTCCCACTGTTACCCCTTGAGTGCAGCAGCTGCTGTCATTGTGTGATCTGATCTGTTTTCTTTTCCCCTCTGGATCCCTAGGAAATCACATCCAGGCCAAATTCCTAGGGAATGCGCCATGTGGGTTTTATAAGTACAAGTTCCCGAAGGCCTTCAGGACAGAGGACAGTGTGGGGGCCAAAATCTTCTTCTTCAAAGCCCTCCTCCAGACCGATGACATACTCCAGGCGGAGAGGAGAGGAGAGTATGTGTGGGTCAGCAAGGGAGAACTGGGGGATTACTTGAAACCGGACTACCTAAAACAAATCACCAATTTTCTGATGGACCAGTAAAAGACAGCTGGGCTCCAAGCAAATGGGGAGGACACAAAAAGCAACTTCATACAGGTGCATGGATAATACATAGCATTGCTTCTGTGTACAGAGAGAGGCTTCTGAACATGAAGAAGAGTCTAGCCTCCCCTTGTTTTCTATTCCTCTTCTCTGGTCCAGTACCAAATAAATATTAAAACCTCTGCTAAGTGAAGATCTCCCTGAAGAGAGTTGTGCTTATGTTGTATCCATCTTGAACACTCCTCGGATTCTCCTTTTTCCCCCTCCCAACCATGCTATTCCGTAGATCTGTAATACCTCTCTACATTGGATTCCTACAGTTGCCTGAAGTATTCTTTCTTTAGCAGCTGTTTTTAATAAGAGGAGCAGTGAGGGCATGTCAACACCAGAAAATTATTTTAAAATAACTAAATTTAAAGTAATAACTCCTGAAATAACTATTTAAAAACAAGCTTATTTCCCAAGGAAAGCAGGAGTACATATTTCGAAATAACCAACCCATTACTTTGAAATAACGGGTTTGATAGTGTGGATGCTCTGCTTATTATTTTTGAAATAACTCCCTAGTGTAGACCAGAGCTGAGTGAGCTGTTAAAATTGTAACAAGGCATTTATTAATTAGCAACATTGGGAGACTTGGCAAAGGAACATGTTTAAAAATGGGGAACTTTAAACTCTTCATTGAAGCTTCTTAGTCCTTAACTTCTTCTTGTTTGGGATGGCCCCTCTGGGGAGGAGGCACACCTATCAATGTGCAGGGGGGAATAACAACTGCTTGCATCTGTAAGGAATTGGGCTCTCATTGGCCTGGACCATGGGAGTGCAGCATCTTCAGTAACAGATTGGTCTCTGCTAATGCAAATTGTACACATGGCTAGGTTGCCAGAGGTTCCTTTGGCCTCTCAAGAGGCAGACTTTATAGTGTATCTAGTGAACCTGTTCTAGGCCAGTGCGGTATATTAATTTGTGGCATCTGTGCCTCAGTAGAAAGTATCAGTGACTTCCAGGATACAGTGGTTGAAGACAAACTGTCCTCTCAGCTAAGTTGAGCATCTGAGCTTTATGCTCTGAGCAATACCCAAGGAAATGTGCATGCTACAGCTGTGGCTTTGGCTCCTCTTCTGTTTCCTCTCTGCATGGGAAATTCACAATGAAAGCCAAACAGCTTAAGTCCTATGCAGCTGTTTCATCCCTATCTGAGGCACTCCCTGGCTACATCTACGCTGGTGTGATCTTGCGCAAAGACTCTTTAGTGCAAGAGTTCTTGTGTTAAAGTAGTTGCGCAAGAGAGCATCTACACTGTCATGTGCTTTTGTGCAAGAGATGTGCTTTTGCGCAAGAGCATCCTTGCCAGTGTAGACGCTCTCTTGCGCAAAAAAGCTCTGATGGCCATTTTAACCATCGGGCTTTCTGGCGCAAGAAATTCATGTTGCCTGTCTACACTGGCCTCTTGCGCAAGAACATTTGTGCAAAAGGGCTTATTCCTGAGCGGGAGCGTCAGAGTTCTTGCGCAAGAAGCCCTGATTTCATACATTAGAACGTCAGTTTACTTGCGCAAGAACACGCGGCCAGTGTAGACAGGCAGCAAGTTTTTGCGCAAGAGCGGCTGCTTTTGCGCAAGATCACGCCACTGTAGACACAGCCCCAGTGCTTACAGGGGTGCTGCAGCAAGTGGTCTGGTAGCCACCTAGGACACAGCCCTATTTCTCTAGCATAAAGATCAAGGTGTGGTTTTCCTGTCACCATTCTGACAGAGCTTCTGTGAGGCCATTGCAACCCGCTTGTGTGAGTGAAATCTGACAGACATCGATGCAGAACTGCTGCTCAAACTCTGCCCTTACTGAGTGCTCAGTGAGTATTTTCAAAGCACTCTAAACACCTGTTCTTCTCAATCTCACCAGGAAGTTCAGCATTAGAATTGATGCTTCGTGCATAGGGGAAGTTATGGTAGAGACATGATTTATCCAATGCCAATCTCTGTTAAGCTGCGTGTAGCAATTTCCTATTCCTATGCACAGCTTGTTAGGTCAGAGCTGCTAACTCTACTTGGTACCAGTGTTTCCTCAAGATAATCAGCAGCCCAGCCCTGCAGCTGATTAATCAGCCCCACCCAGTCAGGCTCAGGGCTCTGTGCTGATTGCTGGAGATTACTATATGTATTTTGTCAGCCCCTTGGGATCTGTCAAGCTCCAGGCCTCAAATGTAAAGCTGTTCTTAATTAATCTATAAGCAGTTAGAGATGCAGCCCATCAGCCTTCTGCTTTCAAAAGCCAGTGAATTTTGAAGCTGTAGGTTTGTAAAATTTTATATATATATATACACACACACACACACACTGGAAGATTTACTCAGCATTGCTTGGGTCCTTAACTCAATTTTTGTGTTTTGGTGGTTTTTTTGGGAGGGGGGGGATAAAATGAAAACGTACATGCTTCATTTCAATCAGTTCTAGGGGTGAGGGGTTCAATATGCAGGTTGCCCTAGGGAGCGAGGATTACCCCAGCCCTCTTTCGCTGCAGCTTGGGGTCAGGTGAGAAGTACTTCTCCATGGCTGCTGCAGCTGCAGTAGTCACACCTGGAGGAGGGGTGCATGTCTCCCAGCTAAGGCAGGTCTAAGTTCATCTATTCCCCAGCCAGCATGAGGAATGCAGCAAATTGCACTCTCCCCTTGCTCCCTGACAAAGGGGAATAGCTAGCAATGTTCCCATTTGCATGGGGGGGAAGCTTCAGGCCTCCCTTCACTAAAGGGTACCTGGGGTGTGGAAGTCTTGGGGCTGGGCACTCCCAGATTGTGGTGGGGGGGGGGGGGGGCGGCACACTCCTTTCACTTGCCTGGGTATTCTGTTTCTTTATGGTTTTATAAGAAGCAATTACATTCCATTTTCCTGGCACAACCAAATCCTTACTTTGCTTTAAGTTTTATAAGAGGAAGCTGCATACCAAATTTGATGGTCCTAGCTCTTATTGTTCAGGAGGAGTTCTTGAATGGATAGACAGATTCACAGCCGAACTCTCTCAAATATATAGTAGATTAAAATGTATAAAACCTCTCATCTTAAATTGCCCTAGGAGGCTTAAGTGAGGAGCTGAATCATTGCAAAGAGACTAGGGAGAGCGAAAGCAGACTGCAAAGAAATGAAACAAAGCCAAACATGTGCCTCAGGTCTGTGAGCTTCATTTGCCAAGGCCTGGTGACTCCAGCTTTACTGAAAATGCGGAAGGGTTGGACTTCAGCCCTCGGTGATACTGTATGCACCAGGAAGAGGGCACTTCATCCCAGCCATGCTAAGCACCTGCTTTTGCAGTCCCCTGCCTGTCAGACACACCTCACAGCAGGGTGTTCCTGGTCTCCATGGCAACTGTGACTGGATCTTTGTTCTCAGCCTGGGCTCAGAGTTGCCCCTCAGGAAGGACTCAGCGGAGTTCTGCCTCCTTGCCACTCACGCCAGGGCTCCCTTTGCAGGATTTCGGAAAGACTTTTAACTAAATGTCTCGCTGTTGGCTTTGAGGTTTTTCAGAACAAAGAGAATTCCATTTGGCTTTCAGAGGGTTTGAAAGCAGCAGCTCTTCTCCCCACCATCCAGCTCCTTGCCACTGGGTGGGTGAGGTCTGTGCAGGTTGCATGGAAGCTCTCTTCCCTCACACCAGACCACAATCATAGCATGGGAGCAGAGGCAAGGTTTTGATGTTTGTTTGTTTTTTAAACCAAGCCCCCATATGGGACTCCTAGTCCCATAACTTGCCTTGTAAGTGCGAAAGTTTCATGGAACCACCTGAAGTGGTGGGGCAAGCAAGGTTTGTTCTGACAAGAATCCATGGCCTCTTTCCACAAGCTGTTTCACTTGCAAGGACTCAGCTGCGAAGAAAGATCCCAGCTCCTGTGACCCTTCAGCTACCAATGAGTTGTCTCCAGCAGCTCCAGCTTACTCTTTATTCTGTCTGGTCAGACCCCACTCAGCCTGGACTCAGCAGCAGGGAGTAAGAGTGAGGTGATTCAGAGTCCCTTCCCTGAGAGATAGACCTACCTACTTTCCCCTTCCAGTTTCCAGGGGTCCTACAGGAGCTTATCTTCTCCTTGGGAGACAGTAGCAATGCAGTCACTGAGGCAATATACAAAGGATGACCCTCCCTCCTTCCAGTGAGAATGTCTTCAAACTGCTTTATATCAGTATAGCTGTCCCTTTGAAACATTTCTGTTCTTCTAGGCTCCAGCTTAGATTTCACATGAGGAAGAATCTGTTCCTGCCTTCCCTGAGAAGTAGAAGACACAGGTTGAAATTCTTTTGTGTAGAAAAAAATATGGAGCCCCATAAGCTTCTGATTTTTATATTTTCAAGTTTGGGCAAATGCTCCCTTTGTGACCTTAACCATGGGTCCTTATCTGTGACTGACCTACTTAAAAAAATGGGTACTTGAGATAACCATGGAAGGCTAAAAAACCTCAAACTCATTATTTCAGGATCAAGTTTATCCTTTCTCCCAAAGTGAATTAATATAAATCAACACTAGCAATAGCAAGACTCTTTGTAGAATTTGAAGATGAAAGGTGCGGATGTCCATCTCCTACACGTTAGAATGACAGAGCCAATTTCATGAGGAAACATATTTTGGAAAAGGCATAAGATTCTTTGTTGTACAAAGACACAATAGCATGCAGCCCGTGTTAGATTTTGAGTCTTTCATCATCCATGAGGAGATCAAAATTCTATGCAGAAATACTGAATTCCTTCCTTATTTCATTGTTTACCTCCAAGCTCTGGAATATGAAAATATACCTCCTGGAGACACATGGAAGATAGGCACCTACATATATATTTTAGCTTCTGCTACTGCAAGAAGTATTTTCAATGTAGAGCACAGCCCTTTGGGGCTCAACTTCTAAATGAATATATAGTCAAATGCTTCATCAACCTTCCTTTCAAGTAGAAGAGATACATATCTACCCTTATCTGGATGACCTTCTTATGCTATAATAGGACCCAGGAGTCATTGCTAAAAGCCTTCAGATACAGGGCTTTGAGCAAACAGATGGTAGGGCCATTTACAGCACGCGCAGATCTCCAGCAACTAAGTTATCACTCCAAACCATCTTTATTTCAGAAGAGAGATAGAAGATAGTTTTCCAAACATTAGCGCACCTAAAATAGAATCTCACTCAGCTACTGGGCTAGGTTGCCTGAATGGACCATTTTGGAGGGGGCAGGAGAAAGAAGAACAGTCTCCAGGGCTCATGCAGGCTTTAGTCTCTTTGTTGACAATATTGCCAAGGCTGTATGTTGGTGGTGATGGGTTAGGGATGTGGGCACACTTGAATTGGCTAGTTTGGGAGGTGGTATGCAGTGTGACAAAAGCTAATTCTTCACTCCTGAACCAGAGCATGGTTCTGTCCTGCTCCACTGAGCTGGGAAGGATGAGATCTTGTTCATTGCACTGGTAGAAACAGCCCAGGCCATCCTGTCCTTCGCCCTCAGTTATGGGTATCTCTCTGCTTTGATCTGTCCCTTCTTTCTTGGGAAAGGAAAGAGAAAATGAGGGCTTGGCTCCCTCTCAGCTCTATGGCCCCTTCTGCCTCAGTGTCGTCCCCCTCACCCCCCGGTGATGTGCAAAAAGCCATGCCAAGGAATCCTTTGCATTTTATTACATTAACCCTCTCATCCCAGCAGGTCTGAGAACTGTGGGTCCATGACTGATAGATTCTAGCCCCAGACCATGTTCTGCTGCCTCATGTCTGCATTTACAGCCTCAACATTCCTGTGGTGTGGAATGTCAGTAGGTAACGTGTGTGATGTGGGCAGAGTCTACAGGCCTCTTACCAGCATCTTGGTTGAATCTTAGCTGTTTTTGTTTATTGGGATATTTATTGATACTATATAAGGTCCCTTGTAGGGGTGGTGGGTGAACCCAGGGCTGGTGCAGACAAGCCCCCCATGCCACCTCTGCCGCCCAGAGTCCTGTGGGATCTAATAGCCACCCCAAACACTGTAAGGGCAGGCCACTCTTCCTCCAATGGGTGGCACATAGCCCCAGCCTTCTCCCGTCAGCCCAGGAGCATGGGGGAGGGCGGGTGGTGGCCCCGGGCTTCCCCTGCCCTGGGAGCAGAGGAGGAAAAGTGCATGAACCCAGCCTTCCCTGGCCCTAGCAGGAGCATGTTGGGGGAGGGCAGGTGGTGTGCAGCTCCGGCTTTCTTTGGAGCATGGGAAAGGTAGCCCCCCAGCCCTGGAGGGCACGCAGCCATCCCGGTCCTGTAGGGTGTATGATGGTCAGCCTCCCTGGCCCCAAAGTGTGAGATCTTGGCATCAGCCTCCCCAGCCTTGGTGGGGCTGAAGACCAGACAGCCCCGGGAGATGGGCTGAAGGAGGGCAGAGGCTGGGGATGGTGTATGGGTGGGGCCAGGCTGGCAATTTGGGAAGGCATTGCCTTCTCCTGCCTCTTATATTCATGGCTCATGGTCCATTGTGCACTCTGTTTTCCTTGCTGGAACAAAAGGTGGAGAGCAGGGCCGGCTTTAGGAAGTGCAGGGCCCAATTCTAACAGCTACAGGGCAGAGTCATGTCCCGCCTTCCCGCCAAACCCCGGGGCCGACCTCCGCGGCGCAGGGAAACCCCTGCGCTCGACTCACCCTTCCTGCGGTGCAGGGAAGCCGCCATGCTCCTCCTCCGGGGCCTACACCCCCTCCCGCAGCATGCCCAGCATGCCAGCACACTTCCGGCTTTAGGGCGTGGGGCCCTCTTAGGCGCGGGGCCCTATTCGGGGGAATCGATCGAATCAGCCTAAAGCCAGCCTAGATTTCTTGGCAATTTCTTTCTCGCTCTACAAAATCCCTGTATTTTATTTGTGTTGAAAGTTCTGCACCATAAGAAGCCTGAGGAACTTTGTACCAGAATGTCTCTGACACCACACAGCATTTCTGAGCTCTGCCTGTGCCTCCCATAAGCTGGTGCGCACAGTCTGCAAAAAGAGCAGGCCTACTGAGCTGAGTAAGGCAAATTTCACTCCGTGCAGCCAGGTGGCACAGTCATGTAAAGATTTAAAAGCCTGATTTAGATTTCCAGTGGCACATGTTTACCTGTCTCTCTAGTGCCTACCTGGTATTTATTCCCCCACAGTATGAAACTATCCATGTAACCTGATCTGGCTGGTTGTGTAGGACAGGAACATGGGCTAGCAGGGGCTGTACCGAAGAATAGCTACACGGATAGGTGGGAGGGACAAGACATGCATTGTGAGGTGGGGCATTGGCAGAGAGGAACAGACTCAGAACAAAATTGTTACAGAATCTGTGCCTGCAATATCAGCTCCTTTATTCAAGAACAAACAGCTATAAACTGGCCATCAACAAGTTTGGGATTGAAATTAGATTAAAGTTTCTAATCATTAGAGCGACGTTTTGGAATAGCTTTTCAAATGGAGCACTGGGGGCAAAAAACCTAGCTGGCTTCTACATTAACCACAATAAATGTCTGGCAGGGATGGTATAATGAGACTGCCTGCAATAGCACATAGTCAATCTGCAATTGCTAGTAGTAAATCTCTCCAATGGCCGGTGATGAGACACTATATGCGAAGGGCTCTGCTACAGAGAATTCTTTCCCTGTTGGCTGGCTTGTAAGTCTTGCTCACATGCTCAGGGTCTAATTTCCTTATCTGGTGTTAGGAAAGAATTTTCCTTTGGGTTCAATTGGCGGAGGCCCGGGAGATTTTTCCTTTCCTCTACAGCATGGGGTACGGGTCACTTGCAGATATAAACTAGTGTAAATGGTGAATTCTCTGTGACCTGAAGTCTCAAATCATGATTTGAGGATTTTAGAGATTACAGGTCTGTTACAGCAGTGGGTAAATGAGCTTCTGTGGTCTAATATGTGCAGAAGTTCAGACTACATTATCATGATGGTTCCTTCTGACCCTAAAGTAGGGACGTTAAAAAATGAGTATTTGTGTAAACGTGTAACTGCTGAAATTTTTATCAGTTACCCGTTTACATGCAAGGGGCAGGTGGGAGCTGGTGGGAGCAGGGAGCTGGTGCTCACAGGGAACCCGCCTGACCTGCCCCTTCTGCCTCTGATAGAGAGGCAGCAGTGCGGATCACAGGCCCCCAACCCCCTGCACTGCTGCCTCTCTATTAATCCTAACAGTTACATGCACCCCATCCTTGCTACCTTTGTATCAGAGGGAGCAGAGTGGGGGCGCGGCAGGCAGCTTCCACCTCTCCCCCCACTTGCTGCCTCTGATATAGAGGCAACAAGGATGGGGTGCGTGTAACTGTTAGAATTAACCAATGAGCCCAGGCTAATCAGTTAATCGTGTACACGAGTACACACTAACACCCCTACCTTAAAGTTTGAGTCCATATCTTCAATACACATGCAGTCAGTGGGAAGCATTTTTGAGCAGGATGTTTGAGAGCAGGTGGTGTTTCAGATGTGATTCTCCTGAGAAGGACATTTTCTTCTTTAAGAACTTGGAAGTCTGGTTAATACTCTAGTTCTGCCTTGAGTACATGACCTACTGAGATCCCTTCCAGCCCTACACTTCTGTGAGTCTATATGTACAATGCTGCAGAGAGAAACTGACTCCAAGTGCAGCCCGCTGGGTTTCACATGCCACCCAAAAGCATCTTGTAAGACCAGGGACAAAAGGCCATTTAATGAAATTAAAAGGGGGCAAATGCAAAACAGACACTAGGAAAGACTTGTTTTCATACCATGTGTGATTAGATAGAAAGGCATTACCCCCAAGGGGTCATTTATACTGGGAGCTTAGCAAGATTTCAGAAAGGACAGGACTCTATATGGATAACAACTCTAGCTATTCTTGTTATAATTGACAACGCATTTTGGAGGAGCTGTTAAACCTCATGCTTATTGTTTTAAACCAGTGGTGAAAGTAACTTAAAATTTCTTACAGGTACTGTCCTATTGTAACCCAGGTCCCTGCCAGTTCTTTAAATAGCTCCCTGATGGCTTTTGCCGCAGCTCAGCCAGCTCTTCCCAGAGCTGCACACCAGGGTATACCCCCTTACTTTCACCTCTGGTTTAAACCCATTTCTGACTATTAGTGGCCAGGACAAGACCTAAGATTGTGGCAGATTATCCCACATCTGCCTCCTGCATGGTGACACCTTCCTCCGAAGCATCCGATACTGGTCACTGCCCAGAGGCAGGATGCTGGACTTTGGGTTTGATCCAGTCAGGCTCTTCCTATGTGTCTTCCTACGCCAGTAGCATTGGTGGTGTCATTCCCATGTATGTGTGTGGCCTTGAAGCTCAGTGTACTCCCTGCTTGCCTTCTGCTCACTCTCATTTATCAAAGTAATTACACACATTACATTTATCCTTTCAGGTTTTACCCTCCCAAATGTTATTCCTGAGCATTAAACCTGTGGGGGAAGTGAATTACCGGTGAAAGTAACTAGATATAATCCAAGTTTAATGGGCACATAGAAAAGCAAACCAGCTTGGATAGGGCAGCTCAGGCAGCGTCCTGCATTTGCAGGCAAATAGGAATTTATCTTGATGTGTGTATATATCCAGCTTAGTGATCTGTGAGCTCTTAATAATTGGTTTGGTGCCCTGTCAGCAGTACTCACTCTGCAGAGCTTTTCCTCGTCTCTGGTTAATATAATGGGTCACAAATCCCATTCGCTTTTGAATTCTGAGTAATCCTTTGTGCATGTTGCCTATTGCTTTTTTGGAAGCATTGGGGGGAAAATCAGAGCCATGTGCTCTGGACCCGTGCATTTGTAGGCCATTGGCCTGCCTGGGCTGCTCTTCTGAATGGCCAGCATAGCTTATTAGTGCCAGACACCAATGTATCACTCTGGAAAACAAATTGCTTTGCAATCAATGGCATTAGCAACTTGTGACTGTTGGGGAGCCTAGGAAAGGGACAGGGTGAATTCAAGAGCAGGCAGCCAAGTGCTAATAGGGTTACCAGATGGGTTTCAAAAAAATACCGGACACATGTGATCTCAGAATGGGGCGGGGGGGGGGGGGAGAGATCAGGAGGAGCAGTGCTGACTGGGAGAGATTGGGGGGTGGAGAACTGGCCAGTGGGAAGCAGGGCTGGCCGGGGGAGATGGGGGGGGGTGGAACTGGCCAGCGGGGAACAGGGCTGGCCGGGGGAGATGGGGGGGGGGAACTGGCCAGCGGGGAACAGGGCTGACCCAGGCGCACGCATATCCTGGGGTGCTGCCCGTCCCGTGCACAGTCCCGGCGGGGTGCACGGGTGAGTCTGGCCCCGGGGATTCCATCCCGCCCCGCCCTCACCCCCCTCCTCTCTCCTGTGTAGTTGTGTACTGCCTGGCTGGTAGACACGCTCACGCAGTGTGAGTGCGTCTACCAGCCAGGCAGTATGCAACTACATACTCATACTCATGATAATAATGAAACTTACTTAATTAGAAAATACTGGACATTTATATGTCCTGTATTTTCTCAATTTGTTTCCCGGACAGAAAGCTCAAAAACCGGACTGTCCAGTTCAAAACCAGACACCTGGCAACCCTAAGTACTAAGGGGAAGGGCTGTGATTAATGGACTGCTCTTGCAGACCCCAGTATCATGCCATGGCTGCTGTGCTTCAGGGAGCAGTGTGGGTGACTCTCTCACCCTCTGAGCCCATGCAGACTCCCGTGTTCCACTTGTACTAGGGGCTTTGTGTTGCATGGGGCAGCCTGGATGAATGTAGAAGATGTTCTCCTTTGACTCAGAGCAAACTCTTGCCCAGCATTGTGCTAGAAAAGGCTTGCTTCATGGCCTGGTAGGTAGTTCCTTTTGAATCAGTCCTGATGCTGTAGTGTGGAAGGGAGCTATGTTCTGGGGAAGCAGTGTTAGTGATCAGTAGTGAATGTTGTCCTCTGAGAGTCAATGCTGATCCCAACCCTCTGGCATGGTGCTAAGAAGTCCTGGGCTGCAGCAACTTTAGAAACCTTCCAGTAGTGACCATTCTCCCTTCTCCCAGGCTTCCTGCCTTTCAGTCCCCTTGATTTCATTGGCCTGGAAACAGGATTCTTATAGCTCCTGAGTTCATCTGCTAGTGATTGTTCTTTCTCATTCCATCCCATCTGACTCAAAGCCCCCAGCACGATATGAGGTATTGGAGTCAACACCACTGATTCAGAGAGAAAAGCATCCTCTCCTCGAAACACAGTGCCCCCTAAGGTTGCCTTGGATGCTGTCCTCTGTGAGTCAAGCATTCACCATCAGCCTCTCGGTGTGCGTGCATACACTCAGCATTGCTATCATGGACACCTTTTTCACTCTGCTTGTAAATGAAAGGGGATTGCAAAAATATTTGACTTCAAATAAGGGGAATGCCAAACTGGAAAGTTTGAGAAACTCCTCCAGCCACACAGCACTCTACAGCACCATGACTGGGGCATGGGTGTCAGCACTGGCTCAGCAGAGAGCACCCCCTATGGCTGGAGATGACATGTTTCAGATGAGACTGTGGTTGCTTACGGGTAACATTACGTTAAAACCTGAGACTATCTGGGGTTGTATAATGGGATACAGGCCAGCTCCACTAAGATTAGGAGAATCTTGTATGCTAAGTCAGTGTTTCTCAAACTTTCCAGGTTGGCATTTGCCTTATTTGAAGTCAAAAGTGTGCAATCCCCTTTAATTCACAATAAGAGTAAAAAAGAGTTTTAAAAAAGAGTTACAAATGAGTATAAAAGGTATCTGTGTTAGTAATGCTGTGTGTATGCATGCACACTGAGGCTACGTCTATACTGCACAGTTATTTTGGAATAAACTATTCCGAAATAGCTTATTTAGAAATAGAACGTCTACACTGCAGGGAAGCCTCAAAATTAGTCCGAGGAAGGCTTCCCAAATGTAGAGGTGCTATCTCGATTTAGAGCCCCAGGAGGAATAACAGAATGGCCCTGGTGAGGGGCTATTTCGAAATAGCAGAAGTGGAACATCTACACACACCTTATTTCGAAATAGCTATTTTGGAATAGGCGTTATTCCTTGTAGAATGAGGTTTACAGAAGTCGGAATACCCCGTCTGTTATTTAAAAAATGTATTTCAGAATAACAGAATTGCTGTGTAGATGCTCACATAGTTATTTTGGAATAACGGCTGTTATTTCGAAATAACTTTGCTGTGTAGACACACCCTGAGAGGCTGATGGTGAATGCTGGAAGGGTAAGTGTGTGCATGGAGTGTGAACACCAGATCTTATTTGCTTTCATTTCTAATAACAACTTTAGCCTCTCACAGCCCTTCCTCCCACTCCCCCACCCCCAATTGCCTTCTAGACCGGTGGTCACCAATCAGTAGATCGGGATCTACTGGTAGATCTTGGAGCCTCTGACAGGTGATCCTGACCGGTTTGGCCAAGAGGCTCTCAAGTGCAGCACTTCAGCTGTCCCTTCCCCCCACTGCTGCGCATCTCCTGCCCCTTGGCTTAGAGCTGCCCCTCCCCCTGGGAGCCTCTTGCTTTCTGGGCAGGGCAGGGGAGGGGGAGTGCTGATGTCAGGGTGCCCCCTCCCACTCTGTTTCCTTTCTCTACAGAGCAGAGAGGGGGCACAGCAGGATTTGGGATGCAGTTTGTTGGCTGCTTTAGGGAGAGGGCCAGGGCCAGGGCAGAGGGGAGCCTGCCTTAGCCCCACTGCACCACCACCCAGGAGCCACCAGCAGTGCCTAGATGGAACCCACATCCGAAACTCCTACCCCAGTCATGAACCCCCTCCTGCACCCCAAGCCCTTGTCCTAGCCCCGAGCACCCCGGCATCCAAACGCCGTCCCAGAACCTGCACCTAGAACCCCCTCCTACATCCTAACTCCCTGCTCCAAGAGCAGCTCAGAGCCCCTCTCACACTCCAGATCCCTTAATCCAAGACCAGAGCCTGCACCCCAACCCTTGCCCCAGCCTGATGAAAGCGAGTGAGGATGGGCAAGAGAGGGAGGATGGAGCAAACAGGGGTGAGCCTTGGAGAAGGAATAGGAAGGATGCAGGGCAAGGGAATTTATATTTGAGGTAGATCTTGAATTGCACCTACATTCAAAAAGTGATCTCGTGCTCAAAAAGGTTGGAGACCACTGTTCTAGACTCTCCCTACCCACCCACTGGTGTTGCAACCCCCTGGTTGAGAAACATGGTACTAAGGAGTGAAGGCAGGCTCAGTAGGGCGTGTCTTTACCAGGCTCCCTCATTGCTTTCATTGAATTGACTCCCTGTGATCTGGACTGCTGGCCTCTTCTCGTAGTCATAGCCTGGAGGGAGCAAGCCTTTGCAATGGGGCTCTGAGGCTGTGGGCAGCTCTGGTCTGCACATCTGGCTCAGGCCTGGGGCTAGATTAATTTAAGAGTCACATTTGGCCGAGTGTTCTGCTGCAAAATTTTGTTGACAGCCGTGTGTAGGCCAACACTTTACTTGCCGCTAGGTGGCAGGCTCTGCCTGGGAAATCTCATCGGCTACTCTTCCCAAGATTTTCCTTAAACTCTCCCAGGGCCTCAGCTTCATGAGTGGCTGCGGCAAGGGTGGGAGCAATAGCCTGGACTAGTTGCTGGTGGTTATTACAGCTCCAGCCCTGCTCAGAGCATGGGAGGCTTGCACCAGAATGGCCCTGGGGAGGTTGTTGCAAAGGGAGTGTGTAGCAGTTGGCTTCTCTGCCATGCTCCCTGTGGCTCAGAGGACCTGAGTGGTGCCATCAGGGGAGGGTCAGGCCATGGGGCCAGGGGAGGCATGTCTGAGAATGGAAGGGGCAGGGGGGTAAGAGTATACATTTGTGGTTGTGTGAATGGAGGCTGCACACGTCTGGTCGTTCATGGGAAGGGCGGACATTGGAGAGTGTGGTGACTGGTGGTTTTGCTAGAGGCAGACGCAAGCCATGAGACAGGCTCTGATTTCCATAGGGCCAGGGGTTAAATGTTTCCTCAGTGGAAGGCGGCAAATAGCTTGCCTCCAGCACTGTGGCATCCTGTGTTGTGGAGAGCAGAGGAGTGCTTTCAGGTCCGGAGCTGGAGGAGCTTTATTCTGGGGCTTGGAGGCTGGGTTGAGGACTCCAGCCCCTGGCCAAAGTGACCACAAGCCATTTAAAATGCTGCTTTGACCCCTAATGATTCCCCCCGCCTCTCAGCATCCCCAGCAGAATTCCTGAGGGTTGCAAGAGCCAGCTTCAGCTGCATCTCAAAGGACTGGAGGGCGGGGAGCTTTGGGTACTGCAAGTCCCTTATGCAAGGGCTAGGGTCCTCTAATAGTCATGCCCAGCACTAACTCTCCAAGGCCAAGCTCTTTGCATATTTGTGTCTCTTCCCAAGCTGGGCAGCAGTGTGGTCCCATGGCTGTCTGGAGCCTGGGGGAGAGTTGCCTGCCATGGGAGGCTGTCACAGGAAACTCTTGATTCCCAAACACTTATGACTGGCTCCTTAGCACAAGGGCATCAACAGGGCTGGCCCACAACATTTTGGCACCTGAGGCGAGGAGCTCAAATGATGCCCTCTCGCTTGGGCCAAAACTTTGAAAAGGTCTCAGTTCTGCCTTTTTTTTCCTGTTCTTCTCTCTCGGTACTCCTCTGCTATCTACATATGTACCAGCAGCAGACACAATTTTCTACACTCTGGGTCCTAGTGGTGCCCCCCCCCAGTCTGGCACCTGAGGTGGCCACCTCGGTTCGCCTCATGGTAAGTCCAGCCCTGGGCATCAACATCCCATTTGCAGTGTGGCAGAGAACCTGTTCACTTTAATTACCGTTAGTAAAAACTGTGCATTAATGTAGCACTTGTGAAAGGAGCAGACCACTCTCCCTCCAGCCCGAAGGCTGTTTCAGATTGCTCTGTTGATGCCCCTCACTCTTGGCCTATGGCCTCCCCACCTATTTCAGGTTTGGGCTCCCCCTGCACTGATCTATCAAATACGCCTCAATCCATTTCTGCCACTGCTCCAGCACACACATCTGCCAATGAACCTCAGCCCTGACCTGCAGAATCTTTACTATCCTTCTCCCTGTACCTCTGCCAATGCACCTGCCATCCATCCCCCCGTTACTCCACTCTTTGGGATGAGCAGAGCTTACCCTGCTCTGTATCCAACTCTGCTTGTGCTTTGAGGCATCCTCTTTAATGATGCCCCCACCTGCAAGTTGCTGCGTTCCTCCTCAGAGCCAGGACCCAAGCTCAGCTGTCCATCCATCATTGTCAGAACTTGTGTCCAACAGGACTTGTGCTGGTTCCACTCAGTATCTCCTATAATGCCAGGTGACCACGGGCTCTCCCTCTGACCCCTTTCCCTCTCAGAGCCATGTAGGCAACTTTCCCCCGGGGGTGGGATGTCTCTCCCCAGGGGAAGCATGTCAGTCAGAGTCCAAACAGCTGAATCTGGCCTGTGTGAAAACTCACAAGTAACTCCATAAATTATCAGGTTGTAAAGCATTTCCTCCTCCCTCCCCTCCTGGGCTTGATGTGCCCAGCTGCATGTTCCAGATGGCCAGGAGGGGCGTAGGAGGTACCATCTCTGGCACTGTCCCATGGGCTGCATCAGCCCTGCTGTGAACTCACGGCAACAGCTAGATGGGGGAATTGACACCCCTGGAGCATTTAGCAACATTTCCATCTGTGCCCAGTGCAAGCAGACTTTGCTTCCAAGATCTGCTCCAGGGCTGCGGGGACAGGACCCCCCAGAATGGCACCCAGTGGAAGATGCATCAGCAGAGCCCTGGATGCATCTGAGCCATTGATCTCTGAACTCTCATGCTTTATCCTAGAGATTCCCAGGGCATTGGTAGCAGGAAAGTTCTGGGTTCCAAAGGAAGATCAGCAGAAGCAGGACTGGGGAAAGAGGCTCAAGAACAGGCTGCCCTATTGCTCCTCCCCCCCCAGTATCCTAAAGAAGCAGATGGCAGAGTGAAGTAGCCGTGAAGCTGCTGCAGCCTGTCCTGTCCCCACCCATTTGAGATGAGAGGCAAATTTCCAGCATGCCTCAGCTGACAAGGCCCTTCCGCAAATGCCATGGAAACTTCTCCATTTTATGCAGGCCCTGCCGCTTTTCAGTGTGGGGGAGGGAATAAGGATTGTTTGGTTTGGGCTAGTAGGAGGTGCTCTGCCTGACCTGGCTAGGGCTATGCATGGGGATCCCCTGTGTGGGGGACAATGCAGATCACAGCCTTGTCAGGGAGCCAGTGCTCTGCAAAAGTGCCAACAAACAGCATTTATACTGCCCTATCCCACCTCCACTGCCAAGAGCCCTATCCCACTTCCACTGCCAAGGGGCCTGTCACAGGCTTTTGTGAGACTCTTCCATTAAGAGCTTTATCCTGCTTCCACTGCATGCAGCAGAGTTTTGCTGTTGATTCAGCAGGAGCTGGGGTGGGTGCTTGTAGTTCAGTGGCACTCTGTTGCTGCTGGAGGAGAGTTGTTAAAATTGTTTGGAAGCTGCCTAGAAAACAAATACACTATAGACCAATCTATAACAGCCGGTTCCTCAAAAGGGCTGCAGAGGCGCTCCTGGCAAAGACAGGCTGGGAAGCCTAATTTCAGGACCAGGTGAACTATAGAAACTAGAGCAAAGAACAGAATTATTGGCTACAAAGATAAACACGATTTCATTGGCACACAATTGTTCCCATAGGTAAAGGGAAGTCACATGTCACCAATCTATTAGATTCTTTCACAGAGTCAACAAGCATGTGGATATGGGTGATCCAGTCGATGTAATGTGAACTTGAACTTCCAGAAAATGTTTGAGATCCCTTGCCAAAGGCTCTTAAGGAAACTAGGTAGTCATATGATAAGAGGGAAGTGCCTTGTGGATCAGCAGCTGGCTAAAAGATAGGAAACAAAGAATAGGTGTGAATGGCCAGTTTTTACAGTAGAGAGAGGTTACCAGCAGGGTCCCCTAAGGATCTGTACTGGTACCTGTGCTCTCCACATATTCATTAATAATCTGAAAACAGGAGTGAACTGTGAAGTGGCAAAGGTTGCAGACAATACAAAATTATTCAGGATAATTAAGTCCAAAGGAGACCACAAGGAGTTCCAAGGGGTTTGACGGCGAGTTGGGATTCCCCCTAGTCCTGCAGCCCCGTAGCAGCAAGAACGGACTTCGCCAGCCAGTAGAATAGAGAGGGTTTATTGCTCCTCCAGGATACAGCACAACACGGATGTGATGTGCTTACAGGAGTCAGGGCCAGGATGCCTCAGACACCTTGGTATAGGGGTCCATTGCCTCCCCTAGATCCTCAGTCCTCAGCTTAGGCTGTTTCCTTCATGTTTCCCCGCCAGCAAGTGCCTCGCTCTCAGACCCTGCCCCCAAACCAGGTGTTCGTCTCCGCCTCCCTTCCTTTGTCTCTCCCTTGTGGAAAGAGTCTTGTTATCTGGTCAGGCTGGTCCTAGGTGTCTGGGCTAATACACGTGGGTGAGTCAGTGGGAATCAGACATCATAGTGCAGGGGGGACACCGGGTTACAGAGCAAACAGCACCCCCACTACATCACAAGGGGATCTCACAAAACTGAGTGACTGGGCAGCAAAATGGCAGATGACATACAATGTTGGTTAGAACACAGTAATGAACATTGGAAAAAATAATTCCAACTACACATACACAAGTATGAGGTCTAAATTACCTTTTGCCACCCAAGAAAGAGATCTTGGAGTCACTGTGGCTTGTTCCCTGGAAACTTCTGTTCAATCCACAGCAGCCACCAAAAAGGCTAATAGTATGTTAAGAACTATTAGGAAAAAGATTAAAAATAACATAAAATAGTATAATACCACTTCTAAATCCACAGTGCACTTATACCTGGAATACTGTGTCCAATTC
This sequence comes from Pelochelys cantorii, assembly GCA_032595735.1. Classification (NCBI taxonomy): domain Eukaryota; kingdom Metazoa; phylum Chordata; order Testudines; family Trionychidae; genus Pelochelys; species Pelochelys cantorii. The sequence goes on from CM064338.1 coordinate 31,279,179, forward strand.
TGGTTGCCCAATCTCAAAGGGTGCATCTACACTGCACCATTATTTTGAGATAACTAGCATTATTTTGAAACAACAACGTGAGCGTCTACACTAGGGATGTTAAATATTGAGTAATTTACTAGTCGAGTAGTGGATGGAATTTCCATCAACTACTTGACTAGTCGATAGGCACTTCCGCATTCCTCCTTTGAAATGTACAAGAACCCCTGCTGGGGCTCTTGTACATTTCAAATGAGGAACTCTGCATGCAGCCTGGGGCCAGCGGGAAGTCCTGCTGACTCTGAGCTACATGTGGGTGCCAGCTCTGAAATGTACAAGAGTCCCCAGCAGGGGCTCTTGTGCATTTCAAAGTGGAAGCGCCCTCATGGAGCCTGAGGTCAGTAGGGAACTCAGAGTCCCCTGCTGAATCCGGGCTCCATGCTGCGCTGCTGCTTTGAAATGCCACGTGGAGCCTGGGGTCAACTGGGGACTTCCCAGCTGATCTCGGGCTCCATGCAGCATTTCCCCAGAGCCTGGGATCAGTGACTCCCCAGCTGACCTCGGGCTCCATGCAAACACCATGGTGGCATTTTAAAGGGGCAGCACTGCACAGCTGATCCCAGGCTCAGCTGTGTGGCGCTGCCCCTTTGAAATGCTGCCCCGGTGTTTCAAAGGGGCAGCATCACATGGAGGTGGTACAGGCTCAGTGCGGCACTGCTGCTTTGAAGTACTTCCTCTTTCCCCCCACTTTGCTGCCTCTATCTGATAGAGGCGGTGTGGGGGGGAGGGGAGTGGGAATCAACTAGCATTTGCTTTTCAGATAGTCAACTAGTCCTTAACATCCTTAGTTTACACAGCCATTCTGTTATTTCAAAAAAAATTGAAATAACATCTGGCTTATTCTGAAATCTGTAAACCTCATTCTTTGAGGAATAACGCCTATTCTGAAATAGCTCTCTCAAAATAAGGCGTGTGTAGATGCTCCACAGGTACTATTTCGAAATAACCCCTCACCAGGGCCATTCTAAGTTATTCCTCCTCAGTGCCTCCTGGGGCTCTAAATCAAGGTAGCACATCTACATTAAGGAAGCCTGCCTCCAACTAATTTTGAGGCTTCCCTGCAGTGTAGATGTGCTATTTCAAAATAAGCTGTTTCAGAATAACTATTCCAGAATAGCTTATTTTGAAATAGCCTTGCAGTGTAGACCTACCCTAAGGATATAGTGGAACTGGTTAAGGTTCAGAGAAGGGCAACAAAGATGATCAAGGGAGACTCAAGGAATAGGGCTGTTCAGTTTAGAAAAGAGACAACTACAATGGGGATCTGATCAAGGTCTATAAGATCAGGAATAGTATGGAAAAAGTGAATAGACAGGAGTTATTTATCCCTTCATACAATAGAAAAACCAGGGGGTGGGGAAGTTGCACTAAAAAATTAGGAAGCAGCGGGTTTAATGCAAACACTAGGAAGTACTTTTTTCACACAGTGTGTGATTAACCTGTGACACTCATTGTCATGGGGTGTTATGATGGCCACATGCATAACCTGGGTTCAAAAAAGATCTGGGAAAAATTAATAGAGGATGGGTCTGTCAGTGGTCATGAGCCAAGATGATCAAGGATGCAACCCCAAACCTTTGAGTACTCGAAGCCAGGAGTGTACCTTCTCCCTGAAGCTCTGGTACAGACTTCTGTCGGAGACAAGATACTGGGCAAGATAGACCAGGCTCTGACCTATGATGGCAGCTCTTATGTTCTTAAGGTTCCTCTGGCACATCTCTAGCTGAGCCCACTACCATCAATGCGATGTCTTATGATAGAACTCTAGAAACCATCTGCTACGTGCATGTCTGGATCATGCACATGGTGCGATTACCATGCACACCCGGCTGTGCTAGGTGCCTTGCCTAGGCTTTGTCCAATGCTGAGCCCCACATCCCTGTGCACCAGAGGGATTGTAGCCACAGGCCCCAGGCTGCGTCACAGAGGCAGGGAAGCTGCAAGTAGTCAGGTTCCACTGGTATGCAAAGTAGCCAGCAGGCTTTTGTGCTGTGGAATTGGCAAAGCCCTTGTGCCTTTGTAGATTCCCTGTAAGTACCTTCCAACAAAAAAGGGATTATCTGTAGCTTGTTAGAGTCCTCACAGGGAGAGAGAATCAGGCTCTTTGCTCTGAAATGTTCTCTTCTCTGGGATTACAAGATAATGCATATGAAATGCCATTAGCTCAGCCAGGTTTATGGATTATTTGAAAATCAAATTCTTGTAATCTCATCCACCATCTGGCACAGGCATAGCAGCCAGCCGCTAGCCTGGGGCCCTGGAGTTCTGGGGAGCCAGGAGCACCACAACCAGTCATAAGCTCCTGGGAGCTGCTCATGGCTCCTCCCTGTCTGTCCCTGGGGCTCAGGGCCAGAGCCCAGTCCTGGAAGCATTGGCTTTTTCCCAAGTCACTCTGGATTCAGCCAGAGGCCAAGTTTCTCTTTAGGCTCCCCGAGCCTGGCAGCATTTGCAGGAAGCTTCTCTAGGCTCCCATCCACCCACAAGGAGACCCCACCCCTCTGCGCCCCCTCGATTATCATGGTGAAGGCCAGGCCTTAGTCACACCTCCTGCTGCCATACCAGGTGGCTCTGGCTTGCACCAGGGTGCACAATGATCATCTTACCCCATCTCCCATCCCTGTCAGCTTCCTCCTGAGGGCACGGGCACAGAGAGGGGAGACCTGTGACAGGAGCTGAGGAGGGGGACACAGAGCTTGGCTCCCCTCTCAGCTCTGAGCAGCAGTCACAGAATCACCCTTTGTTCCATCTCCCACGCTGGGGCCCAGGCAGCTGTGAGCGTTGCGTGGTAGTGGAGGTTCTTTTGTTCTGGGGCTGAACTCTGTCGCCTGGTGGGCACGTTCCAAAGAAGGAGAATTGGAAGTCTCACTTAAAGATGTGCTAATGTGCTCGGTGTTTTTCTCTCTTTAAAGGTTCATTGAGGCTCGATGAAAGGTGCCACTCTGAGAGTCCCAGAGCCAAAGGGTTGATGCTGCCTGGCAGCAGTAGGGAAAGCTCCCCTAATTCAACTCTGCTCTGTAGCAGCTTCCTGCAGGGACAGAAGGGGGTTGACTTGCCTTAGCCTCTCTCTGCTCACTCCACACTCTGGGACCCAGGCAGTGGCAGGTCTGTCATTGCTTTGAGTTCCTTCCCTGGCTCCCAACAGGGATTTCAGATTGGGGTGTTGACTGAGGCTACATCTAGACTGTAGGCTTCTTGCGCAAGAAGCTTTTTTCAGAAGAGATCTTCCACAAAAACTTCTTGTGCAAGAGAGCATCCACATTGCAAAAGCGAATCGGAAAAGCGATGGGCTTTTGCACAAGAGAGCATCCAGACTGCCTGCATGCTCCCTCACAAGTGAGTAGTGATTGCTATGGACAGAAGGGCCACCAGGGCACCTGTGCTTTTTCCTCTTCTCCCCCTCCCCCCATCCACACACGCCTTTTTGTGCAAGAGCTCTTGCGCAAAAAGGCGTTCTTCCTTGTACAATAAGGATTACCAATTGCACAAACCCCCCTCTGATCTTTCAATTTACTTTCGCAAAAATGCGCTCGAGGTGTAGACGCTCCATGAGTTTTTGTGGAAAAAGTGTGTTTTTCTGCAAAAATTCTGTAGTGTAGACATAGCCTCAGGTGGTGGAATGAGTCACGGGCAGGGTTTGTTCTCCCTTGTATCTCTCTGGAGTCACGGGGATGTGCCCAGTAGGTGGGTGCTCCCAGTGCGGTTTTAAAGGGAAGGAAGCAGAGGGCAAGTTCCCAAGATGAGAGGGAACTGACCCCAAGGTAGGGATGTAAAATCCTGTTTAATCGGTTAACCGGTTAAACTATGGATGGCTGGAACAGCCCCTGTCCATGGTGGGCCCTGCGGGGCTAGAGCAGACCCCTTCCTGAGGTGGGCAAGGAACTGCTCCAGCCCCCACTGGGTAATTGGAACTGGTAAGCCAAACCTCACATCCCTACCCCAAAGGATACCTTGTGCACATGCACACGTGTGTGTGTGAACAAACAGGCTGACAGCCTAGTAAGCTAATAGGCTACCAGCAGGGCTGCACCTGGGGAGCCAGCATGCCCCAAATAAGCAGCTTTTCCGAGTATGGTGCTCTGCTCTGCTGTATCTCTGCAGCCCATGGATTCAAAGTCAGCAGCCCGGGGACTGGGGGGAGTGGGGGGGAATCTAGCCCTGGAGAGAGAAATGGAGGCCCCTGGCTGGTCCACGTGAATCCCCCAGGCAGCGTGACTGTTTCCTTTGCACTAATGAGATTTGCATTGATGTCCTGGCTGGACAGAGTGGGCTGAGAGGTCAAGACTCACTGCAAGATGCTGATGCAGGGATTCTTTACAGGAGGTTGCATTTCCTTATGAATATGAATCTGGAGCTGTCACAGTGAATCTGGGCTGCGTGCTGGGGCTGGAGGCTCCCATCATCAGGAGCAGGGAGCCAGCGATAAATTGGATTGTTCGCTGTGTGTAATGCAAGTGGACGTGAGCGTTCTGTGTGGGGCAGGGCATTAGTGCCACCCCGGGAGAGCATCTATGCCATGGCCTGGGGCTGAGTTCGTGTACAGGCCAAGCTCTCGTGGCAGAAGCCTGGCTCCCTGGGGGCAGTCACAGCCTGGCACTTCAACTCTCCTGTGGCCATCTTCATATGCAAAGGAATGGGCAGCATGTGAGGTGACCCAACAGGCAAAGGGATGCGTGTCTCCGTGGCTGGGGCTTGAAGTCTGCCTGCCCCAGTCATACCTGCTATGCCAACCATTGGCAACCTTGTACTAACCTCTGCTGTGACACAGCCTCCCATCTCCCTGTGTTAGGTCCCCAGCAGGGACCCAGCCTTCTCCTCAGGGGCTGTTGCAGCTAGGAGTTGCTGTGCGATCCTGCCTTTGTGAAGGAGGCTCTGGGGTGCTGACCCAGGACTTTCCTGTCTGTCCCTTGAATGACAGGTAATCAGGGACATTTGTCCCCAGCTTCTGAGTCCAATTCTGTGTCAAACCTCAGCTTTGATGAGCTCGGGTCACACACCTTACGGTCTGTGCTGCCCCACTCCTGTGACCCCCTACCAGGAAATTCTGGGGGATTCCCCAGGCACCTCCCCCCAGCCCATCCCCTTCCTCTGCTGCAGACTCCCATGGCCTGTGGAGGGCAGTGTAGCCCCTGTTCTGGTCCAAACAACCTTTGTCACGGCTTGCTCACACTGAAGCGCCTTGAGTAGGATGTCCCTGTGGCCCTACAGCCACTGGGGTGCTGGTTGGGAAATGCTGCCTGCCCTGGGACTGCTAACTTGGCTTAGATGCTGCCCAGGGCTGAGTCTAGACAAAGCCCTCCCCTCTCCAGCCTGAGAAAAAGGCAATTGCCAGGGCTTCTCTAGCACTAGGGCTCTTGTTCTGCCATGCAGGGTACATCTTCCATGCCCCAATGGCCTGGGTGAGCATGAGGGACTTTGGGCGGAACCTCCCTCCTGCCCAAGGCCTGTGGGGCAAGGATCATTATTACAGGAATCAGTGGCAGAGGTGATGAGGGCTTCTGCCCTGCCTCAGCCCCACATCCAGCATTTGTGCCTCTAAGAATGTAATGAGTCCTGGATTTTCTGATGGAGATAATTTGCACATTTAATTGGCATTTTCCCTTTCTGATGCTTGCCCTACACACACCCACACCCACACACTATACATACACAGCCATTCATGTAAACGTTGCCCACAGCCACACGTGTACACACACATTCCCACCCTCCTACACACACAGTGCCCAGCCACCACGCTGTATACACACCGCACACACACAGTGTCTACAGCCATCCACAAAGCGTGTACTGAAATTCAGACACATACAACCACAGCCACAGAGCAACTCAGCTCTCTGCAAACTCAGAGCCACACCCACTCTGCCCTCTGCCCTCTGCCCCCCCAAGTCACATGTGTTGTCTACTTTTCACACTCGCTCACACTCCACACCCCTCCATCATTGCACCCTCACGTGTACTGGTTCCCCTTCCTGCATCCTCCCCTATTGAGACACTGTTGCCTTCACCCTTCCCATCTTGCTCGCACCTCTATGCATCTGAGCATGGATGCAGGGCACAAGAGACGCCCAGCTGTGGAGCAGGATGCTGGACCGCCTCAGTCTGAGCTGCCTCTCCTCTTGCACACAAGCACTTTGGGTCGGTTGAGGTTTATCTGCTACCTCCTCCACATACATGCAGACACTCCCCAGCCAGACACACACCTGCCACTCCCACATGCAGTGCTTGAGAGCCTGAGCTGGGCTGCCCCACGGTCTGGCCAGAGCTGGGCTTTGGGGCCAGGAAGGGCCTGAATGCAGAGAGCTGTATTGCGGCCGGCTTCTGTGCTGCTTGTGCTTTCATACTGTGCTTGGGGACAGTGCCCTGAACTCCATGTTCGTTGCATCGCTGCGATTTCAGAGCCATTTTGCCCAGCTCAGAGGAGAGGGTTTCTACCATCCAGCCCTGCAAACTGCCCTGGACTCTGAGCATCAAGCTGGGCCTGATCTGGATCATGCATCATGATCACAGATAAAGATGCTGACCCGGGCCCAGCCCTGAGCTGTAGCTGAGCTCAGCAGAAGGACTGAGCAGGTCGGCCATGCACCTTCCCCGTCCTGCCCCAGCTTGCTTCCCAGCTGGGACGGCTCCTGTGGGCACTCTGACAACTAGCCCCTCCTCCCACTCAAATAAGGCTAGACAGGCTCTGGTACCATGGCCAGGTAGTGACAGGGGCATGACACCCACTGTTCTACTCACAGCCCAGACTCAGAGCCAATCCATGTGACTTCTTCTCACAGTAAAATCTTTCTGGTAGAGATTAATTGTGTCCATATTTTCACAGTCTGTTGACTGTTCCTACGACCTTGAGCCAAGGGCTGTCACGTGCCTCATAATTGCAGGCACTGCACTTGCAAGGGGAGAGCTATTGGATCTGATAAGGGGCTCTTTTAATTTGCCAGCTCCCTGGCCTGAGGAGATGGGGGGCCCTTGCTTCAGGAACATCATTGCTTGACCCCCACATGAAAACCTGTAACTGCTCCATGGGCCTCCTGGTTTCTTCTGGAGCCCCGATTCAGGCTGGGGGCTCCTGCTACCAATTCCCCAGGGACTGGAATTGGCAGTCTGTTCTCATGCATGCAGCACCCACCCTCCCCCCGTCATGGCATTTCCTGTCCTGTTGGAAAGCTCACACCTCTCAACCTTGCACACAGGAGAGGCCCTGAGCACACCCATAGGAGGGGGTCTGGGTGGGAATGCTGCCTCCTTCCCTAGCTGAAGCAGGAGCTGGGGAAGGGAGGGGCAGGGTCCAGCATTTTTTGTCTTTGCTAAATCAGCCAAATCCCAATTTAATGATGCTCCACAGTATCCGGAGGTTTTTATTTTAAATACTCCTCTCCCTGGGGATTTGCTCTTCCCTCCCTCTACTCCTGGGCAGGTCCAGGCAGCCTAGCCCCTAGCCCTGCCTTCCGCTCTGGGTTCACACTCCTGAGTTCTTCTCACCAGATACTTGTGACACTCACTGCTGCATCAGAGCACCAGCATGGAAGGAAATGCATGCAAGGATTGATCCCCTTGCTGGCACCAGTGCCCATGTCCCCAGGCAAGAAGTGGGGGTGTCACACCGGGGCTCAGAAGCCCTGTTATCAGGCACAGGTGCGATCCCCCTCCTTTGGGACACAGCCAGATAAGGAGGTGGGTGGGGCACCTCCTCCCTCAGGCACACCAGCCACTCTGTTTGTGAAAGGCAAGCGATGGTTAAAGCAGACCTGGAGAGAGGGGGGTGCAGCTTGGATGACAGGCAGGGAAAATTGTTAATTCTCTGGCAGTTAATAACAGATTATCCATGAACAAGGGCTCATAACATGCTGTGTGTGGAATTATTTTGAAAAAAAAAATAACAACTGCAAGCCCTAATTGATTCTATTGGTTTTCTGCCCTGGATGCCAGAATGCAGAGCTCACCCCATGCCGTTAGCTGTCCAGAGGGGGAACTCCCCCTGCAGGGGCAGACACACATGTGGGGTAGCTCTTGAGGCAGCAAGGGGGAAGGGAAGTGCGCACAAGCCTTCTCCATCTGAGCTGGACAAGGCATTTGACAGGCATTAATGAGTACAGTCAGGCTAAGGAGGATTGCCTTCCCCGTTTTACAGTGGGGGAAACTGAGGCATAGTCATGCGACCCAAGGCCACACAGGACATCTGGGGCAGACTGAAGAACATGGCCCAGGAGTCCTGAGTCACAGCCCTGTCCTTTAGTTATTGGTCTGTCTTTCCCCTCCTGGGACTGAGCATGTGTGTGCACAAGTGGCACCGTCTCCCCTAATGAATGGGTTGGGGCTGCTTTTACTCCTCCCTCCATAACCTTCTGGGAAATCCCCCAACCTCCAGCCTAGCTGGGAGCTGGCTGTACTTCATTAGCACTGCTCCGGAGGGTAACCAGCCAAATTCTACAGCTGGCTTTAAGAGGGCAATGTGGGTTAATGGCCACTGGTAACATCTCTGGCTATGTCAGCTAAAGTAAAACCTTATACCTCACCGCTCATAGGGCTAGATGCTATTGCCTGGCTGGAGTAGTGTTGTGTGCTTCCTCTAAAGCAGGGGTGGGGAACCTGCCACACATAGGCCATATGCGCTTTGTCAGGGTTTAGCCGCTGGCGGGCCGCCAGACAGTTTGTTTACCTGAGTATCCGCAGGCACAGAGCCCCACAGTTCCAAGTGGCCACGGTGTGTTGTTTCCTGCCAATGGGAACTGCCAGAAGCTGTGAGCCAGCCTGCACCGCTTCCTACAGCTCCCATTGGCTGGGAACGGTGAACTGCGGCCACTGGGAGCTGTGGGGCTCTGTGCCTGCCGATGCTCAGGGAAACAAACTGTCTGGTAGCCCACCAGCAGGTAACCCTGACAAACTGCATGCAAGCAGTGCGCTGGAAGTTCCCCACCCCTGCTCTAAAGCATCAGCTATTAGTTCTTGCCAGAAATAGAGTGCTAAATGAAACAACTCAATGGCTTGGTCTAGCATGGAAGAAGCAGGAAGGTGGACCCGATCGGCCTCCAGTCTGAGCTGGGGTGGTGGGAGAAGGACAGGTAGCTCAGAAGGGTCAGGAATAGAGGAACAAGGGTGGGTGAAGTTTCCCAAAGCCCCTGAGATTTCTAACTCTGTTCCCATTGGCAAGGTGCTCTCAGGCTATGTCTACACCGCAAAGTTTTTTCAGAAAAATGGCCGTTTTTCCAAAAATACTTCACTTACGTCCACACTGCAATTGCGTTCTTTCAAAAAAAAAAAAATGGAAAGAACACAGGGTTTTTTCTGACATTGGTAAACCTCTTTCTACGAGGAAGAAGCCTTTTTCCGAAAGAGATCTTTCAGAAAAAGGTGTGTGTGGACGGGGAAAAGGGAGTTCTTTTGAAAGAAGAGGAAAGAGGAAAAAGCACAGGTGCCCTGGTGGCCATTCCGTCTTAGTAATCACAGCCTAAATGTGAGATAGTGTCCACACTGAATGGACACTATCTTTTAAAAAAGCAGATCACTTTTTTGATGTGCTTTTGCTGTGTAAACGCTCTCTTTTGGAAGAAGTTTTTTCGGAAGATCTTTTCCGGAAAAGATTCTTCCGAAAGAAGCCTGCAGTCTAGACATAGCCTTAGTCTGTTCTAATAAGGCAGAAGGTACGACAGAGCAACTATCGGCCTGATCTGTCACAACAAAGCCTATGCTCCTTTATACTCGTCATAAGGAACCAGGGTTAGAGCAAGTGTCCCTCACTGTACGGTGCAACCCACACCCATGCAAGCCATTTACAGAGACTTGGGCTAGAAGGATGCTTGGTTTATCATGCCCCCAGTGGTTCTGGTACATTTCAGTGGAGGTTCATGAACCTTCCATGCTGCCAAGTTGAGCTTTGGTTTCTAGGGAGTCCTTAGACAGGATTTGCAAATTCCTTTCTTTTGCCTTGGTGGGTTGGTGTTTTAAAAGTGGAGGTGGGGAATTTTCCTCCCCATGATGAAGGGAGAGAGAGAATGCACCACAAAGGCCCTGCTGGAACCTCTCCTCCACACCTGGAGCCCACGTGTCATCCAGAAGCCTTCTCACAGTACCTGAGCAGAGGCTGCTCTGGGGTGATCCTTATACCAGATGGCAGCTCCTTGGGAGCTGGGGAGAAGACAGGTTGGTGGCCACGGAGTTCCCAAGCCCAGCCATCTCATGAATGTAGTCACCAGCCTCTTCCTACACCTCAGGGGAAGGGCAGAATAGTGGTGTTTCTACTCCACTTACTGATAGGCTGGGATGCCTGGACATCCCACTGGCAAGCTAGAGATAGACACATGTTACACAGGCACTGGGATCAGGGACAAAATCAGGGGAGATTCCCACCTGGGTATTCTAAGCAGCTCCCCTGGGAGGTTCTGGACCAAGGGCAGCAGTGGTATAAACTGATCGGGTGTAAGGGGCTGAGTTAGGTGAATTGCCCCAGTTGGGTTGCTGAGAGGAAATGGGGATGCAGCAGGAAGGTGTAAGAAAAAGCTGCTCCACTCACGGGACAACATAAATCTCTCCCTGCCGATGTCTGAGGTGAGCTCGGTCAGGGCCTGGGCTCCAGCCTGAGGCTGTCTGCTTGGGGATAGGAAAGGAGTTATTGCCGGCAGTGATGGTGTATTGTGTGATGGGAGCGCCATTGCACACACCCATCAGTTGGGAATGGCTCTCCCTCGCTACTTACCTGGCTGGGATAGGAGGGGGGGGGCTTCTCTTCTCATCTGCATATCCAGTCCCCCTGCCCCACCCTTTTTCATCCCAGTATCTCCATCTCTGAGTGCTTTGACCCGTTCAGCAGCCCTGGATGGAAGGTGGCAGGGCAGGCAGCAGTCCTGCTTGTTGTAGATTTGTACCCCCAAGGCCAGAAGGAACGGTTGTGACCATCCAGTAGTACTTTCTGTATAGCACAGGCCATAGAACTTCCCAGACTAATTGTTAGTGTGTATTGGATGCCAGGCTCATCCCGATCCTAACCTTGTTTGCCTTTGCCCTGGTTTTGCTGCAGGAAGCATTTCCCCTCCTGGCTCCACAACTGCTTGCTACTGTTTGCAAACAGGGCTCGGGGGCTGCACTTTGTTTTTCCAGACATGATGCCTGTTGCACTGTAGAGCTGTATGGCTTGTTCCTAGAGGCCAGCTGCTGGGGTGTTTACTCCCCTTCATTAGGCCTCTCCTGATGACTCTGCAGCACTGCCAGAGCAGCCCTTGCGATTGTCCAGTTACTTTGCGATATGGGGACTGATAAACAGCAACGTGAAGTCTCTGGGGAAAAGTCAGAGGATTCACAGTAAAGTCTGGGCAGAGGTGAGCTGCAGAGTTTAAGAGATCAGGCTTCATATAGGCTAGAGACCAGTTTCCATCTTAGGCCACAAATGAAAGTGACTTTGGTGGATGTCATTCAACTCCCGTTGGGACTCTTCACATGGTGCAGAAAAATTTGCCACTCTGGAATCCATGTTTTGGAGCACCCAGTGCTCAGGAAAAAAATTAAAAGTAAATGAAAGTGTCATTCCCATAAGCAATTAATTACTAATTATACAATCACAACATTGTCTATATCAATAAAAATTACTAGGTTTTTCAGTAAATTGTAGTTGTAATTAAATAAATCTTTAGACTTCTTTTAAAAAATACCCTCCAAATCATTTTTATTAGTGCTACAGAATAACATAACTGTGTAATTAATAACTATTAATCTGTCACTCCCAGAAGGGTTATTTCCAGGTTGCACATGTTTATGAAAGTATGCTTTGCTTCCAAAGCACTTCAGGCAGGATTGAGGTACATGGACGGATCTGAAATCAAAAGAGCTCCCGCAGAAACCAGCAGGTGAGGGCTGCAGGTCAGGATTGAGAAGAATCTGGAGAGCTGGGTGTGAGAGGCCCAAGACTGGAACAGTGCTGCAGGTCAGGACTGAGGTGTATTGGCCGAGCTGTGCATGTAGGGGAGCCTGGGACTAAAATAGCAGGGGATGCCTTTGATCAGGATTGAGATGCATTGGGGGAGAAGCTTTCCTGACAATCAGAACATCACAACAGGGTGTAGGTCCCAGGACTGCAATTCTTGAAGGTCTTGAGGAAGTTGTGCACCCTCGGATATTGCAAGGCTTACATACTCCATGGGAAAGGAGACACTTTGCTCGTGAAGAAAACCATTCTGTTGGCCATACAGGCATCATGGTTAGCCCAACCAAAGGCAAATCTTTTTGTCTACTGCCATGAGTGGACTTTCCTAGGAGAAGCCAAGGAAGATCTGAGAGGGGAACAAGAATGGGTGGGGAGCTGAGGGTTCATGAAACATCAAGGCCTGTTTTTGAAAATAAAGTGTTGGTTTTCACAAAATATTTTCCCCTTAATTTAAACCATTGTTTTCCCAGGGAAATGGAGTAATAAAAGCCCATGTGTTTCTAACTAAAGGAGAGTCTGTGCTGTGTAAACAATTGTGTGTCCTGTCTGAACAGGATTCTTGAACTGTGTCTTCTAGGCATTTATAACAATAAGGTGCAAACAACCCCCAGCCTGTACAGCAGCCCAGCACTTGCTTTTCACCAGAGCCAGTGGACCAGGAACCCCACTGTCAGTCCTAGATGGAGAACCCAGGCTCTGCGAACAATTCTGCCGGGCAGGGTGATTTCTCTCCTTCCTGATGCCCAGCTCCTGCTGGCTTCTTCTGCCTGTCTCACTCTCCTTCCAGCAAGGCAGGCTGCTGGCAATGATCCAGGTGGAGCAACTCGGGCCATGGGCATCCAATCTGCAGCCAAGCAAGCCTAGCTGGGTCCAGTTAGTGCTTCCAATGCTGTGCCTCATCTGTTTTCCAGAGAGGCAGTGGTTTGACCAATGAAACCCAGGCCCTTTGCCCAGGACCTCTAAAGCTGTGTGCTGTGCTTTCTGTTCTGTCTCTGGGAAAGACCCACCTGCTCAGATCCCTTCCCCAAAGCACTGATGTCAGGGGGGCCCTGACACTCTCAATAAATCTTAATTATTTAATGCTTGCCAAGTGCTTTGGCAATGCAAAACCTTCTAACGTAATAGCTGGATATCCCTTCCCCCCACTTCCCTCTCTAGAGCCCAGCTCTTCATATCATTGTCAGACCAGAAGCCAACCTGCTTTTCTCCACACCATAGGGGTTAGTCCTGTCTCACAGTTATACCCTTAGCACTAGAATCAAGGGTATGACTGGGTGGGGGATTGACTGGAGAACCCTCTGGCCCTCACCCAAAGTCAAGCCAAGACCTGTCCTAGGGATACAGCCATCAGGGCCCTGCTTCCAACACGACTCTCCCCTGATGTCATGCAGATAGGATTTTAGCCATGTCCTTAGGCTGCGTTTAAGTCTCCAATTATCCAAGACCTGTTATGTTTGGGGAAGAGATACTGGGGTAACCCAAACTCTAATGTTCATCCTGCTGGTGAGAGCTGGGTCTGGTGTCAGTGCTCACCTTGGAGGCAGTTTGGGTCCAGATTTAGATCTGTATCTGATCTTCACTAAGGACCCCACCCCTATTAACAAGCGAAGCCAACCCCCCACTCTGAATGCTCTATACTTGGAGTTCACATGCAGGGTTGCGGCTTGACAGAGGCCATCTCCTGTGCTCGTGAAAGGTGTCAGCTTGACAGTGATAGAGACTGCAGTCCTCTTCTTAGTGCCTCATTGGACCGAGGCAATGAGACTTCCCTCTGCCAACGTGCCACTACTAGGAGCAGTTTTGCCTCCAATGCCCACCCAGGAGGCGATTGCCAGCCAGGGAGACAATGAGCGTCCACTGTTATTGTAGTTCTTCTGCTGGGCTTACCTGGCCGGTTGGGAAATGGTCTGAAACCCACCAGTTCAAATCATGAGGATGGTAACAACTTTCAATTTCTACTGCCTTGGCCTGGATTTGAACTTGCAGCCTAAAGGATGAAAGAGCTATGTCTCTAACCAGTCCCCAGGGGAAGTGAAACTTTCCCCTGGATAAGATAAAAGGGAGCTCAGGGTGAGAGCTCCTTGAAAGGACAGTGCTACTAGCAGGGTAGTATGAGGATTTCAGTACCAGCCATTTTCCTCTGACCTTAATCCATCATTCCATTTTTTTCATTGCACCCTGCAGTTTCCTCATTTTTCAGGAACTGATCCTTTGTAAAGCCTCTTCTACTCTCTCAGTTACTGCTGCAGTCTCCTTTCCCGGTTATTTATTCCACAGAGTTTTAGTCTCATGCTGTGGACATCTCTCTCTGTGATGCCCCATACCCACACATCAATGTAAACATCATTCCTCAATCTGGCTACTAGTCTCTCCTGTGCTCCTGGAGTGTTTCTATTGCCCATCAGTCTAAAGCCTCCTGAGGGACCTGAACCTGACCTCAGAGATTCTAGTCCTGTACCCTGACCTGGACTGATGCTACTTATGAGCCTTCTGAATTTCAAAACTTCATCAGAGAGGAGACTGTAGAATCATAGAATCCTAGGGCTGGAAGAGACCTCAGGAGGTCATTGAGTCCAGCCCCCTGCCCAAAGCAGGACCAACCCCAACTAAATCATCCCAGCCAGGGCTTTGTCAAGCTGGGACTTAAAAACCTCTAGGGATGGAATCTCTAGTAAGGTACCTTAGGAATCTGGCTCCTCCTACCAATCATCCACAATAACCCATCAGTTGTCCTGGCCAGCATTGCTCGTCCCATTACTCCTCAAGTCTCCAACTGGACTGAATGTGGCAGTGAGGCCTTCCTTTGGAAACTGGAGTCCAGGGTCATTCTACAGCAGGAGCTAGGAACCTCTGGCATGCTGATGGCACACAGTTCATCAGGGTTAGCTGCTAGCAGGCCACCAGATGGTTTGTTTACTTGAGCATCCGCAGGCATGGAGCCCCTCAGCTTGCAGTGGCCACATTTTGCCATTCTAGGCCAATGGGAGCTGCAGGAAGTGGCATGTGTCAGGCCGCCCTCTCCTATAGCTCCCATTGGCTGGGAAAGGCGAACTGACACCACTGGGAGTTGCATTGTTCTGTGCCAGTGGACACTCAGGTAAACAAACCATGTGATGGCCCACCAGTGACTAACCCTGATCAACCGCGTGTGGCCAGTGGGTTGGAAGTTTCCCCACCTCTGATCTAGATGGACTTGTGGAGGCAGCTTCCCCCCTAACTACATCAGAAAAGCAAAGGGGAGTGGGGAACCTCCCTGAAAAACTCAAAAAGCATGGAGGGGACTGTAAAACTTTCAGAGATCTGCGTTTCGAAATGTGATCAATCAGAACTAACGAGGCTAATTAAGTGCTCTCAAGAACGGCTTTCAACTCCTGGACCTGAAGATGGATCCAGGATCCTCAGTATGATGGCACGTGCCGTCACATCTATCCACAGCATGTGCTGTCACATCTATCTTCTGTTTTTAGCCATGCTAGCATAGGTAAAGCTGGTATCAGTATGTCTACCTGGGCTGTGATCACACTTCAAATTGCAGTGTAGACAAACAGTTAGGCTCTTCAGAGCCTACATCACTTTTGAAAATAGCATCTAGGCTCCAAAGTCACTTTGGAACATTTAGCAATGTTATCCCAACTCCCTTTTCTTTTGGAATAATTTTTATTAAAATCCATATATAGCATTTATTTTATTAAGTTTTGTAACTGAAATGTTGGGACAAATTTGACCCAACTTTGCAAGTCACTGCTATAATAAACCAGACAGTTAAGTTTGACAATTTCACTCTGGGTTCTCTTCCCCTGCACCCACAAGTGACAAATCACAGCCCACTAGAGACCCTACAATAACAAGGCAGTGTGCACACAGCCCAGTGCATATGATGAGCAATGACATGGTTTGGAATACATTGATATTCCCACTGACATGTCCTTTCTGAGGGCATCAGCGTCAGCAGTCCTTTTAACTGTGAAGCGATAAGGATGACTCATGAACCATTCAAGCAGAGGCAGTGTCAGTGCCTTAATGGTCTATTGGGTTTCCAACATGCATCAGCAAAATCAGGGATGAGCAGAGAAAAGAGAGTCACGTTAATCCCTAATTTCTAGGGAGGGGATTATGGAGACAAGAAAAACTCCATGTCCCAAGTGTGCTTCATTTGTGTCATGGGACATCTCTCCTGGAAGCACAATCTCCTCTGTTCTTCAAGCATGAAGTCTACTCTCTACTATCTCTATAATTAGTGATACTAGAAATATTAACCCTAGGAACTCTGTCCAAGGAGGTAAAAGTTTTACATCTATTAATAACATCGTCTCCACCTTTTTATGCTAGCATTTTGGGGTATTAACTCATGGGACTTGGCAGACTGAGATCTGTGTCCTCCAGAATCATTATAAGGAAATCTGCTGGAGTTGTTAGATTTGGAGAGAGAAAGCCAGAGCTCCTGAGAATTCAGAGAAGAGCAACACAGATGAGTAAGTGGCTCAAGGATATTGACACACAGGGCTGGGGAAAGATGGAAACTGATAAATCTCTATAGTTTGGCTAAGCAATGCCTGAAGCTGGGACACTCACCACCTCCAGCTGATTGTGGGGTACAAATACCAAGTAAGGAGAGAAAAGGCTTCGGGGGAACCCAAAATCTGTGGGGGCCATCAGAGAAACAGGAGTGAAAAAAGCGAGGGAAAACTTAAGATGAGTAAGAGAAAAAAGGTCCCAGCTGTGCTGATTCTTCTTCAACTGGGATCAGCTCCCAAGTGTGGGACATTTAGCCTGGGCCCTGAATAGACTGTAGGGAATAATCTCCTAGTGCCAGGGGATAGACCTGATGCTACCTTGTCCAATGTTCTGGCAGCCCATTTCTTCAAATCCCTTCTCTGGCATCCTCTTACTTTCCATGTCCAGTTTAGTATCCTTGTCCCCAACTTCAGGGCCCTACATGGCTCAATCCTTGTGCTCTCTTATTACTTCACTCTGCCTAAACACCCCCTTTGGTATCATATTCCCTTTCCGTGTTTCCTACAGTGTTGACCCTTTACCCCTACAATCCCCTGACTGGCCTCCATCAACCCTCTCTCTCTTAGGATCCTTCCTTAAAACTACTATCACCTTTCCCTGAAAGCCAGGGCTATAAATCCCAAATACACCCCAGCTACTCACCAAGATCACAACACCCTGCCCTGCTGTGACACTGGTTGCCCAGTACATTGTGTGGTTTTATTTTGGGAGCTCCTTGGGGACAGAGGCCACATCTCCCTGTTCTGCAGAGTTGAGCAAGCTACTAGCCTGGGCAATTA
The DNA here is from genome assembly GCA_032595735.1 of Pelochelys cantorii. Classification (NCBI taxonomy): domain Eukaryota; kingdom Metazoa; phylum Chordata; order Testudines; family Trionychidae; genus Pelochelys; species Pelochelys cantorii. Next base: position 31,296,420 of record CM064338.1, read on the forward strand.
ACTCCCAAACATTAGCTGGCCTGCTCTTCTTTTTAAACAACCCAGAAGGAAAGAATCTAACCCTGCAACAGAACCCCTTGGAGACATGACAGTGGACTAGCTGTTAGGCTGTAATGATTTGCTTTCCCAGGTTGGCTCTGAAGATTTCGTTTTGGCTACTTCTTGAAGAGAGTTTAATTCTGTGTAGAGCAGAGCTAGAGCAGATGCATGGTATATACTCACCAACCACCAGGGTCACGAGATGCTATTTCTCCCTCTACAGTCCTTGCAGCTTCTCCAGCAACATTAAAAGCTACGTGCAGAGAGGGAGTGAGGAGCAAAGAGACAAAAGAGAAGAGCTACCAGGTGTGGTCAGGAAACACCCTGTATTTTATCCCACCTGCTCCCTCATGGTGACTCGCCCTGAACAGTCTCAGGAAAATCCCATGTAAATGGAACATAAATATTTTATGAATCCAGCCCTGGCAGAGTAAATTAAAGGGTCATTAATGAGCTCATTAAAGAGCTTTGCACTTTGTACTGAATTATGAAAACTATCACGCAGTGTTAAATGAAATGGCGTTTTAGGAGAGATTTTTAAACTCTTCTAACTAGTTCTCTCTGTCGTTCTCTGGCTTTTTTTTCCCTGAGAAATGTCTTTCGAGAGCGCCGCCTGTAGTGCTACCAACTAGATTTCAATGATAAATCTTCTTATGTTCCACTAATTGCCCAGAATTTTTCTTGAGAGTTGCCTGAGGTTCGTGCTGACAAAGAAAGGATCCCTTCTGCCTCTGCTTAAAATGGCAGCTTCCTCTTCTGAGAAGATGCCAAGGAGGGGGCCCCTGAATGGCAGTGAGAGCTACAGGTGCTGCTGGGAGTGCTGGAGCTGCAGGACACAGGCAGCAGATGGACTATGAGGGTAGCAAAGCTGAGCTTGCCAGGTAGGGTTGACAATATTTAAAAACCAGACATCCCATAAGAGCGCTGAAACCTCCCCTCCCGACCTTTCCCTTGAGGCCCTGCCCATACCCCACTCTTTCCCCAGGCCTCATCCCTGCCCTGTTCCTTCCCCCTGAGGCCCTACCCCCATTCACTTCTCTTTCTCCCTCCCTCTGTTACTCACTGCTTTTCTCCTCTCCACCCCCTCCCGCATCCTGTGTGGGCTGGGGGGGGGGGGTGTAGTGAGCAGGGGTGGCCGCTCACTGATCCGGAGGGGGAAGAACCCCTCTCCGTGCCTGGGTGGAGCGAGCCCCGTTAAGCCCCTTTAACTCTCCAGAAGCCAAGGGGTGGGGTGAATAGTGTAAAAGCCCAGCCCAGGAGCTCAGTACAGCCCAGCCACCTGAGGAGGCAGAGGCTTGCCCTAAGCTCCTGAGCAGGGAGGCCACTGATGACCTTGCTGAAGCTGAGGACTGGCCCAGAACTCCAGCCCCCACACCAAAGAGGAGACCCTTGTAACCCTGCTGGAGGGTAAAGACTCCAATGACCCCAAGAACCTGCAACAACCGTGGAGTGAGGGAAATGCCAAGGGCGGGGGGGAGGGATGTTAGGAAGTGGCCCAGGGGAAACCGACTACAGTCAGGATGACCTCATTGTTCTGTAGTGTTGTGGGACAAATGCCTGCTGACCCCAGCGGCATGCCATTGTTAGGGCCCTAGGCCGGGACACGGTGGAATAGGGAGGCCTGCGTCCCCCCTGCTGCCCCAATCTATGGGTGGCAGTCTCCCCCTCCCTCGCCATTGATTTACTGTGTTTGTTTACCTGCCTGGTCCTGCACCAGGACCTGACCTTACTAACTGCTGAAATGTGTTTGTTTATCTGCCCCGCCCTGAACCAGGGCCTGGGTTTATTAACTGTGGAACTGTGTTTGTTTACCTGCCCTGCCCAGCACTAGGGCCTGGGCTCACCCAACGACTGGGACTGTGGGCTTGAAGGCGGTCACTTGGACACTTATTTACAGGTCTGAGCACTCATCTGGGGCTCAGGACTGAGCCAGGTTGCCTACATGGGGACTCACCTGCACAGAGGGGCTGGGAGTTGTAGCTGCCAATGCAGGTGGCCTTGGCTGAGTAGGGGCCGGGGTGGATGATGAGTTGGCACCTCCGCACCACTCCACCTGCAGCAAGCAGACATTGGGTGTCCAGTCAGTAGAACTGACCAGACAGCGTCAAGTCCCCTTGTCAATCAGACTTTCCAGTCAAAAACTGGCTACCTGATCTCCCTATAAACTACAGCTTTTCCTTGCTTTGTTCCCTGTTCTTTTCCTAGCAGCACTTAGAAACAAGCTCTTGATTCCTGCTGTCAGTGGAAATGGTTGTAGCTGGCACCAACACTGATCCTAGAGGGTGTACCAGGATGTGTCCACACACAGCTTGCACAGGGAGCTGGGCTCATGTTGGTTGTTAAGTGATGACATTTCTGCACTCCCACAAAAGACACTGTGATATTTGAGCATAGAGGCCCAGGACTGCAAGAACAGATGCTACTGCAGGAGGAGAATCAGCAGAGCTGTGTGGGGAAGACATGGCCTGGAATAACAGATGGTGCTGTGGGCAGGGGTTGAGGGGCATTGGCGGAGTTATATGATAGTCCCTGGACTGGAATAGCAGGAGTGGGTTGCAAGTCAGGACTGCCTTGCTTTGGCAGAGCTGTGTGTGGGGGAAGCTGCTGCAGCAGCTGCCTGCATTATGCTTGCTTGTAGCCTGCACGATTGGCCCTTTGCTCTTTAGAGCACTAAAACAACCATTGCAAAGACCAGAGCTGGCCTGCTAGAATGGTGACATATACTAAGGGCATCAGATAAGCAACTGAATCAGAGAATCAATGGAGTCTGTTTCCCCATCTTTGCCCATCTCATATCTAACAAATCTCTATTATAGCAAAGAGAAGTAAACAAAGCAATGAGAATTATAAATGCCAGCAAGCACCAACTCTCTCCTTCCCCCATCACAGAGGTCTTGCTCCCTTCCCTTCCTGCCTTTAAATTGCTTCTTGATGAGGAATACTAGGGCCGCCTGCTGCGGAACGGAGGTGACTTGATATAAATACACATTTAATGTCCCAATAATTGTCACTATGAATAGATGCTAATTAAGAGGTTGCTTTAGAGAGGCTGTATCTCTGGCTGGTGGCTTGTTGTGCTGGTTCAGACAGAGGGAACCAGACTTCATAGGACTACGCCTCAGGTCTAGCACCAAGACAAGAGGGAAACAACAGGGAAGCAGGGTTTCTGCAGGCTGTGTGTGGAATGTCTCACCCTAGTGCAAATGCTTTGGTATTCAACCCTCTTCAGCTGCAAGAAAGGACACCCAAGTCAACTGCTGTCTGGTTTGATCCTGAAGGCATTAGGTCTCCACTACTCACCTTTCCTTAGTGCTGGCTTTATCCAGGAGCCTGGGACTCAGTGTCCACTGATCAGCTGAGAGGACAAAGATTAGACAAGAATCTGCTCTCAAGAAATGGCATAAGAAGGCTCTTGAAGTTGTATCCAAGTATGGCCAGACACAAAGAGGGGCAGATTGTGACTCCACTTCTTCTTGCTCATGAGGGAAACAACAGGGAAGCAGGGTAAAGATAATGAAGCAAGTAATTAAAAAAATCATCTGCAAATACTTGGAAGATAATAAGGTGATAGGGAACAGCCAGCATGGATTATCCACAAGGGAGAAGCGGTGGACGTGGTATACCAAGGCTTTAGTAAGGCATTTGTTACGGTCTTGCATGATATTCTTATCAATAAACTAGGCAAATACAACTTAGATGGGGCTACTATAAGGTGGGTGCATAACTGGCTGGATAACCGTTCCCAGAAAGTAGTTATTAACAGTTCACAATCCTGCTGGAAAGGCATAACAAGTGGGGTTCCGCAGAGGTCCATTTTGGGACTGGTTCTGTTCAATATCTGCATCAACGATTTAGATATCAGCATAGAGAGTATGCTTATTATGTTTGCAGATGATACCAAGCTGGGAGGGGTTGCAACTGCTTTGGAGGATAGGGTCATAATTCAAAATGATCTGGACAAATTGGAGAAATGGTCTGAGGTAAACAGAATGAAGTTTAATAAGGACAAATGAAAAGTACTCCACTTAGGAAGGAACAACCAGTTTCACACATACAGAATGGGAAGTGACTGTTTAGGAAGGAGTACGGCAGAAAGGAATCTAGGAGTTATAGTGGACCACAAGCTAAATATGAGTCAATAGTGTGACGCTGTTGCAAAAAAAGCAGATATGATTCTAGGATGCATTAACAGATGTGCTGTGAGCAAGACATGAGAAGCCATTCTTCTGCTCTCCTCTGCATTGGTTAGGCCTCAGTTGGAGTATTGTGTCCAGTTCTGGGCACCACATTTCAAGAAAGATGTGGAGAAGTTGGAGAAGGTCCAGAGAAGAGCAAGAAGAATGATTAAAGGTCTAGAGAACATAACCGATGAAGGAAGACTGAAAGAATTGGGCTTGTTTAGTTTGGAAAAGAGAAGATTGAGAGGGGACATGATAGCGGTTTTCAGGTATCTAAAAGGGTGTCACAAGGAGGAGGAAGAAAACTTGTTCTTCCTAGCCTCTGAGGATAGAACAAGAAGCAATGGGCTTAAACTGCAGCAAGGGAGGTTTAGGTTGGACATTAGGAAAAAGTTCCTAACTGTCAAGGTGGTTAAACACTGGAATAAATTGCCTAGGGAGGTTGTGGAATCTCCATCTCTGGAGATATTTAAGAGTAGGTTAGATTAATATCTATCAGGGATGGTCTAGACAGTACTGGGTCCTGCCATGAGGGCAGGGGACTGGACTCGATGACCTCTCGAGGTCCCTTCCAGTTCTAGTATTCTATGATTCTATGTTACTTCCACCAGCAGCCCCACTGACAATGGTGGCACTCTTTGGGCAAGTAAGTGCTCACCAATGTGAATTGGGGGCTCCCAGTCTGACCTGGAAATGACATGGGACCTTCAGCACCAAAGAACTAGCCTCTGACTGCTGGGCTGGAGGAGCAACCTCATTAGCTGTCAGTAAAAGGCAGGCTGGGCACAGTCACATGCCCTAAGTCAGCATAAGAGGCAATCCTGTGATATAATTTACAGACATCTCCATGCAGAGCAAAACATCCAGTCTCCTTAGTTTCTTAATAGACTTTGCACATGGAATGAAACACTTGTGACAAGACACAAAGTGTGGTTTGCATGAGCATTATCCATGAGGCTATATTTCCCCATGATATTTACTGTGAGACACATTCAGATTCAAACCCAGTGACACATACATTTTTGCCCAAGCTTGGACCAGATACACTCATTCTCATTCAAGGCAGAGTGAATTTCAAATGAGTCTGGGGAAGTAGTAAAAGCCAAACTTGGTGGCTACTCTTGGTGATTTTGGGCGCATTAGAACTCAGGCATGTAAGTCCATACTTAATCAAAGAGAAGATGTATGAGGCTGTAAGAATGCAGATGTCTGTTTCTGCCATCTCTATTGCTGATATTTCACCTATCAAATCTAACCCAATCTTTCGCTGGCATTTTAATGGAATCCATGAGCATGGTACCTCTAAACTGGGGCTCAAGCAAGATGAAGCTCTGTAAAGTCACAAAACTAGCTAAATTCTCTTTTTATATAAATACTGGGATGAATACGGTCCGATTTTACAAGGTGTTGAGCACCCACATCTCCCGCTGATCTCACTGGAGATCAGAATCACCACCTCTCAGAAGCAGAACATCCTGTTTTAACTCCTGGGTGTAAAGTTTGTAAATTTCAGGATGAGGAAAAAGCAAATTGGTGACCCCCGATTCCTGAATTTTGATTTAAGCATTTGTTTCTAATAGATGATGAGTCAGATTTTCCTTAGTGTTCTGTACCCAGCTGCTCCTACCATTCTCCTTGACTTTGAAAGCTAACGGAGTCTATCCCTAAGGGGCTGGTTTCCTATAGAAGCTGGGGATCATCCCAAAACTGCTGCTGTCCCCTGGAGTCTTGTGCTGGATTGTGACAGGAGAAGAGATGCTTGGGCCCCTACAGGGGCAGACAATGCAGAGACCCCAAGAGAGAACAATGTCCTTAGACGTATATGCAGGGAATCTGTAGGGCTTTATAATCAATCTTCTCCCCCAATCCAATTCACTTGGTGGCATTACATTCCAATGCTTGTGACATCATAATTCAGTCCCCATGGGAGCTGCTGTGATGTCCCCAATGCTGGCTGAATTCACTCAGGCTGGGTGGGCTGTGAGAGAGAAAGAGGTGAAATGACCGACTGGAAGCTGAAAAGGGTCCAGATCCAAGCCTGATGAACCACTAGACAATGCAGAGTGTGAACTCATTCCACTCTGCTAATGCACAGATTTCCTGGTGATTAGCGCTGACGTGCAGGGAAATTCAGCAACGAGACCTGACAGCTGCAGGGGGTTTCAGCCACGGACCTGCTTTATTAAAGTTTGCCAGAATGCCGGCTGTGGCTCTTTAGAAGCATCTTGGCCAGCACTTGGCAGCCTTCACTGTATTTTTCTCGCTAGCTGAGAGATCCCATCTGTCTTGTGGTTTGCTTTTCTCAGAACCGAGGGCTCCTAAGCAGGACACTTAAGCGTTCTTCTGAGCACCACTTAGAGGGAATGGGTCGGAGAGATTTTTCGAGAGCCCTCAACTCAGAAATTGCTGCAGCTTTCTTGCTGTGACTTTCTTGCCAGTATCAGGAGAGTTTGTCACCATGGAACAGGAGATGGGAGAACCATTATCCTGGTGGCAAATGGAATTGATTGAAGAGGATACTCGCCAGAGGGGCTGGAGTGGGAGAGTGAAAGGACACCAAGACCTCCAGAGGGTGAAAAAGAATTCAATTAAGGCACATGTTGGACTGTTTCCTCTACAAGCCATTAGCAATAAGCCCCATTTCCACAGCTTTCCAGCTTGTTAAGGATACTGGTTGGGAATAATTTGATCTGCTGGCTGAAACCTAATTCTCCCCAGCTCCAAGTGTTCCTGGCTGAGGGTAGCTGTGGAGTTGTGAGTAGAACAGCAGCCTGAGAGCTCTGCTGCTAATGTGTTGTGTGATGTTAGTTTCTCTCCTTTGGTGCCTCAGTTAACCCGTCTTCACAAGGGCAATGATCCTTGGCCCCCATGTGAGACAGGCTCATGAAGGGCACTCTACAGTGAGAAATATGAACACAGCATTTTTGAGCTGAGAAATGAAGGGCCTATTCTATCAGCTCAGCCTGCAGAGTCCCCAGGAGGAGCCTGGTTTGACTTTGGCTGCAATGCCAGAAGATGCTCACAGAGTCAGACCAGACATTGGCTGGAGAATTGCACTGATGGGCAAAGCGTACTTAGAGAAGACACTTATTGTCTCATGTGACATCACCAAAGATTTCTGGAGGATTCTCAGTGCAGGGATTTACAGGTCTTTGTGCAGCAGAGAGAAAGAGCCAGCTTGTGACATAGAATCATAGAACTGGAAAGAACCCCGAGAGGTCATCCATTCTAGTCTCCTGCACTCATGGCAGGAGCAAGCACCATTTAGACCTGAGAGGTATCTGTCTAACCTGCTCTTTAAAATCTCCAGTGATGGATTCCACAACTCCCCTAGGAATTTATTCCAGTGCTTAACCACCCTGACAGGTGGGAAATTTTTCCTGATATCCAAGCTAAACCTCCTTTGCTTCAGTATAAGCCCATTGCTTCTTGTCCTATCACCAGCAGTTAAGGAGAATAATTTTCTCCCTCCTCCTTGTAGATCTGTGATGGGCAACTTGCGGCCTCTGGACCCCTTTGCTGCCACCCTCCCCCATGCACCTCTGGTGCGCTGGGGCATCAGAGCCTTGCTCTTCCTATATCTCTCCTCTCCCTCCCAGCACTTTTGGAGGTGCTGCAAATCACCTGATTCACTCTGTCTCCCCTTCCTTCCCAGAGCTGGGACACAGTGAATCAGCTGTTCAGGGAGTTCCAGCTCTGGGAGGGGGAGGAGTGGAGACAGAGTGTGAATCAGGTGATTCACATACTCTGAAAGTGCTGGGAGGGAGGAGGAGTAGGTAAGTGCCGGGATCCGGTGCCCCAGTATGTGAAGCGTGTGGGGGAGGGAAGGCAGACAGGGAGGCTGTGGGACTGCAGGTGGAGCCCCAGTGGACTGAGGACTGCTGTGGCCCACTGAGGTGAAGGAGGGCCACTCATGCAGGCCACCCACTATTCATGGTTGCCCATCCCTGTTTTCAGTACATGAGAGCTGCTCTCATGTCCCCTCATAGACTTCTCCTTTCCAGACTAACAAACTCCGTTCTTTCAATCTTCCCTCACAGGTCATATTTTCTAGACCTTTAATAATTTCTGTTGCTCTTCTTTGAACTTTTTCCAATTTTGTCCACATTTTTCCTGAAATGTGGCACCCAGAACAGGTCACAATCCTCCAGCACAGGCCTAATCAGCACAGAGGAGAGAGGAATAATTCTTGTGTCTTGCTTACAACGCTCCTATTAATACATCCCGAAATGATGTTTGCTTTTTTTTGCAACAGTGTCATACTGTTGACTCATATTTAGCTTGTGTTCCACTATGACCTCCAGATCCCTTTCTGCAGTACTCCTTCCTAGGCAGTCATTTCCCATTTTGTAGGTGTGAAACTGATTGTTCCTTTCTAATTGAAATACTTTGCATTTATCCTTATTGAATTTCATCCTTTTTACCTTAGACCATTTCTCCAGTTTGTCCAGGTCATTTTTATCCTTCAAAACACATGCAATCCCTCCCAGCTTCTTATCATCTGTAAACTTTATAAACATACTCTCTATGCCATTATCTAAATTATTGAAGAAGATATTGAACAGAACTGGACCCAAAACTGATTCCTTTGGAACCCCACTTGTTATGCCCTTCTAGCATGACTGTGAATTATTGATAACTACTCTCTGAGAATGGTTGTCCAACCAGTTATGTACCCATCTGACAGTAGCTCCATCTAGGTTGTATTTTCCTAGTTTATTAATGAGAAGGTAATGTGAGGCTGTATCAAATGCTTTACTAAATTCTAGATGTACCAGGCTCGTTATCCTATCAAAGAAAGCTATCAGGTTAGTTTGACGTGATTTGTTCTTGACAAATCCATGCTGACAGTTACTTATCACCTTATTATCTTCTAGATGTTTGCAAATGGATTCCTTAATTATTTGTTCCATTATCTCTCCTGGTGCAGAAGTTAAATTGACTGGTCTGTAAATCCCTGAGTAGTCCTTATTTCCCTTTTTTAAACAGATGTATACTATTTGCCCTTTTCCAGTCTTCTGGAATCTCTCCCATATTCCATGACTTTTCAAAGATAATAGATAATTGCTCAGATATCTCCTCAATCAGCTCCTTGAGTTTTCTAGGATGCATTTCATCTGGCCCTGGTGACTTGAAGACATCTATCTTGTCTAATGATTAACTTGTTCTTTCCCTATTTTTGTTTCTGAACCTACCCCATTTTTATTTACATGAGTGTCCTGGCATCATTCCAGTCAGCCAGCATAGGATGTGCAGGTGACCAGTCTTATTCAGCAATAGAGCATCAATTCATCACTGCTGATACATATACTGGGAGGGGGAGCAGAACTAAGATTTGGGAGGCTATGCCCATTCCATAGTTTAGAGGCCCTCTAAAATTACAAAATGATGGCGCCCATTTACCTTCCCTTCACATCAAACCCTGTCACTGGGTGATGCCGTAGGGGAGACAGAAGGGGATGGATCCCTTGGGGTGCTGTTATTGTTTGGGTCTCAGGCCAGGTAACTCTTTACCTCCATCAGGGATTTAATCCCAACACCACATTTAACAGCTATCGGTTTACAAGCAAACAATACCAACACAGCAGCGGTCCCCTTCTCTCTTGGCTTGGGGCAAGGCCATGCCAGTTTCCCTCAGAAGCATAGCGAGGGTGATATGCACCCGGGGGCAAAGGCAAAATTAGTGCACGCTCCCGCTGCACGGTGGGACCCCGAACCTGGCGCACGGCTGAGCCTGACCCTGGGAGGAAGGGGGGAGCTTGTACTGCATCTTCTCCCACCCCCTCCAGTTTGGTGCCCGCACATGCTAACCCACCAGTGGAAATGGAGGAGGGTCGGGCTGGGGGTGGAGAGGAGGCTCCAGCCACTGCCGGCAGGCAGAGGAGGAGCAGGTGAGACAAGGGATGATGGGGAGCGGAGGGAGACTAAATTGGTGCCCCCCTAGTGTGGTGCCCAGGGGCGACTGCCCCTCTACTGCCCCCCCCACTACACCACTGGCTTCCCTGTCTAGACTCAAGTGCCAAATGCCAGTGGGCCTGGCTCTCTGGTGACAGGGGTTTTAGCTAGAACATCACCTTGTGGTCTTAGGATGGGCACTTGGAGTGCTTGTGTGTTTGCAGCAGAAACAGGCTGCTTGCAGCAGCTGGGGCTGGTGGCAGTGTCCTTGTCTGCTCAACTCCTTGCCCTGGCCTCTGGGTGTAACCCACAGCTCTCCTGTCTGTGCTGAAAGGCATCACGCAAATACCCTTCACCTTGATCCTCCAAAGTATCTGGGCACATATCTGCCATTGGTTTCAGTACTTTTGAGGAGCTGGGCCCTTCTGCCCAAGTGCATCTCAAATAATACCCTCTATAGGCCCAATCCTGCAAGATTCTGAATGTTCTCTGTTCCCAGTGATGATAATGGGAGTTGTGGAGGCTCACATCTCAGGAGAGATCTCCTTGCAGGGTCAGGCCACATACATGACTGATTGCTTGAGAATAGGGATGTAAAATCACATTTAATTGGCTAACCAGTTAAATGTGATGGTTAACCGGGGTGCGCAAGAGGGGCTGCTGTAGCCTGGCTGGGCTGGAGCACTCTGCTGCCTATCAAGGCCTGGATGAAGTACCCTTCCCTTCCCTGCAGGCAGGCACCACTTGGCAGGAGCAGCCCCCTGACTGCAATGAAGGGGGGGGAGCGGAAGCTGTACCAGCCCCCACCAGTTAACTGGAAATGTTAAGGGTTAACCACTTAACTGGTTAAGCAGTTAACTGGCAAACCTTTCACATCCCTACTTACTGGTTAACTAGTTAACTGGCAAACCTTTCACATCCCTGTTTGGAACCCACAATTGCCAGCATGTTGCTGATTGGGCTCCCTTACTTTGTGGGATGCTTGGACTACTCCCTCGTGGGAAGTGGCTTATTCCCCATTTGAGTCATTAGGCAGCAGAGTGACATGATCTCTTTAAATGCAGCTTTTGCCTTGCCTGTTATAATGGCATTGCCCCTGGATCCTCAAAAGTATTTAGGTACCTTACAGCCATTGACTTCAAAGGGAGTAAGGCACTTATCAGTGCCTTGGAGGAGCACCATCTGGGCCCTTGAATTTAATGCAGGCATTGTCTGGACTACTAAAAGTTGGGCTTGGGGTATAAAAGGCTGCAGGTGGCTGGCCAGCAGGCCTTAGTGCAAGCAGTAGTCATGGCTTTATCTATTTAGGGCAGGGCAGGGCAGGGCAAGGCAAGACCTGTGCAGCAGGTAGTCAATCAGCAAGAAACTTATTCTGGGTCATCATACTACACCTTTATGTCCTATGCGCTAGCCAGACACTTTGGGGGCTGGTGTAGCCAGAGAGCTGGTGAGCCACATGGAGCAGATTAGCCAGCTCTCGCTTCTTGGGAGGGAGAGTTGCTTGCTTGGGTTCGGCCTTGAGGAATTTAGCTAAGCTTCTTCCTCTTGTTCTGGAAGAGTTGGATGTGTGTGTCAATCCCAGCCTGATCACTCCGCATGGTGGAGGCTCCAGCACACCTACAAGGGTCTCCCCTCCCCCCGGTAGCTATACCAACCCAAGGAAAACAGGCCTGGCTAGAGCTTTCGCCCTCACTATTTACCTATATGGGCAAGAGCTGGAGAGGTCAGGTTGATAAGCTAAGGTGGGAAATTGCTGGCTGAGTAGTTAGAGCCCAGCACTCGATGGAGAGAAAGAGGGTCGAGTGCCTAGCTAGAGAGATTCCTCTGTTAAGAAAACAACACGGGGTGATTTAGGAAGGCTTGGATATAGACCTGACATCAGTGATATCACTATGTTTATGGTAATGTAATTAGTGATGCCATCAATACTGCTTAGCCTGAGCCTGCAGTTAGTTTGCAGTGTTGTACATTGGAGTGAATGTGGAATGGCCCTGGTGGCAAAGGCAGCCAAGCTGGCCCATTACATTCCACTGGGGGGGGGGGAAGCAGTAGGAAACGTTTCTAGCTTTACTACGCTCAGCATTTCAAATATATAGTAGCCCAATGTCTGTGACTCTGTAACGCTGAAATGCTGGCTGTTCCCTCTGGGCAGAGCCTGACCATGTACGTCACTGCCCCGCCCCCCTTTGCCTCCTGCCGTGGTGAACGGCTGATTTCTGCGCCGCTCAGCCAGGCCGCCACGGGGAAGCAAGTGGAGCAAGTGGCCATTTGGGCTCCCCCGCGGCGGCCCGGCTGAGTGGCGCAGAAGTCAGCTGAGCACCACGGTGGGAAGCGAAGGGGGACGGGGCAGTGACGTGCGGCGTGACAGAGGCTCCAGGCCCCGCCCCCTGGCCATGAACGTCACCTCCCCGCCCCCCTTTGCCTACACGCGGCTACACGCGGCATGGAGTAGGTAGTTCGAATTAGAGAACCTAATTCAAACTACCTACTCCGTGCCGCGTGTAGCCGCGGGCATGGAGTTCGAACTAAGGGCATTTAAAAATGGCGCCCGCCCGGCAAGATGCAAATGAAGCCCGGGATATTTAAATATTTGCAACTTCGAATGCCTACATTAACCACCCTAGTTCGAACTAGGGTGGTAGTGTAGACATACCCTAAGTTCTGTATCCCAAAGGAAATTTTGTTTTCACTCTACTGCTTCCCAAACAAAATAAATTATTAGATGCAAAATATGACTAGATCATCCAAAGAGGAAACACTCACAAGCAAGAGGATTCAGAATGAAGGAGACAAGTTAACATTACTGAATGGCTTGTGCAGCTCTGGTTTCTTCCCATCCAGAATGGGCCTCCTCTTTGGGCATCTCTGGAGGCTGGGGAGAGGCTCAGAATCCTTTAGGCTGCCGGGAACTTGCTCTGAGTTTCATTGAAACCCCTAATCACTGTAGTTCAGTCCCTCAGGCTCAGACAGCCCTTGACCTCTCTGCTTAGCCTGCCGGCGAAAAGGCCAACCCATGCTGATGGCACGGTGCTTGTTGGGATATGGACACCTGGCCACTGAAAGCATGAGGTGGTAGCAACTCACAAATCAAACCAGGACAGGAGTGACTGAATCAGGTATCCTGGAGGTAGTAAAAAATCCTGTGGGTGAGTGCTAGCCCCCATTGAGTCACCCAGTCCTCCCATTTATGTCTTAATCCCTTTCCCAGGACAGTAAGCAAGTTACTGATATGTTAGCTGGAAACATGTTCCGCTGTAAGATGTGCACTTTCCATCAGTGGCTAACACAACCCTTCTCTCCAAAGAACCCCCAGGGGTAATGAGCACAGAAAACCCGGCTCTTGAGGAGCTCTGTTCACTTCAGCTGCTTCCTTGCCACCTCCAAATTAAAGGGACTTCCAGCAACTAACTCCATGTTTTCACTGATGGTCCCTTTCTGACAGCAGCTTGGGGCGGGGGTGGAGAATTAGGAGAATGAAAGGGAAAGAGCAAGGAGAAGGAGTTGGGGAAGGAGGGATTCAGGAGGGGGCAGGGAGGAAGAGGAGAAAAGTGGAGGACAGAGAGAGGAAACTGGGTCTGAGGGGCCCATTCCCATGGAAATCCCAAACCAGCTGAGTATTGTTGGGTTCAGGGTGTCAATGGGAACCTGTGACTCACCCCGATTCAATGATTCTGGCTGCCCCTGACACGGCTGTCCCCACAGCAATACCCATGGCCCAATTTCTCCCCTTCCTCACAGGTGATGGGCTACCACCTCTTCCTGCTGTCCTGAACAAACCCAGACATTTTGAGCAGAGACCTAGTGATCTCCCCTCCCCCTGCCTTTAGGAGGTGGCTGTCCTGGATGTCCATCTCCTCTCAGAAGTTTTCAGGGTGATTGTCTGTCCTGCATCTGCTCCAAGGGCAGGTTTGTGGCATCCTCCTGGAGCCTGCCATGCAACGAGCAGCACCATGGGGCATGCATGGGGGAACTTCTCAGCCAGGACTTGGCATGGAACATGCTTCTTCCAACCACTTCCAGTGTAACAGCCACTGCCAGGTAGGAGAGAGCTCTGCATCATGGCTCTCACCGCCACTATTCAAATGGTCCACTGCTTGCTTGGAAGCCTTTCATTGAATCTCACTTCCTCACCAAAGAATTGTACCCCTCCCTCCCATCATACACGTACCCACTGGATTGTTATTGAAGGGTCACAAGACTGCTGGGTTGTGCACTCTGGCTTGTTAGTGTAGGGTCTCTTCAGGTACGGTTTTCCCCCCCTAGGCAAGAGATCAATCAAATGTATCATTTTGCAAAACAATCCCTAGAAAGACTCCAAGGAGCCCTTAAACTAGCTGGAGGGAGCATCTGGGGCTGATGAGCTAGTCTTGGCGGTTTGTGTCTTTAAACAGCATCAAGGGCACTCAGTGGCAATACCTGCTTCTGGACCAGCCAAGGCAGGGATAGAGAGATGACTGCGGAGCAGACCAATTGACCTCCCAGGATGGGGAGCCACACAATGAAAAGGGCGGTAATTTTGGCTCGGTACCTGGAAGATGGAGGCCTGTAGGCCTCACTCCCAGAGCCAGGCTGTGTCCTTGCCCCTCCCAGCTTCTGTAGCAGGGAGCCCACTGCCACCTAACTGCTCTTCTTCCTCCCCAGAACTCTCTAGGCCAGGCCTCCTCCCTGCATGATTAGCAGAAGCAGCTGTAACTTCCTGCAGAGAGTGGTGGCTAATTGAAGAGCCCTTATCAATATTGCATGGTCCTTGCCTCTGGCCCCGCTAGGGCAGCAGCTGTGATGGAGGATGCTGCTGAAGAGCTGGTGCAGAACACATGCTGCTGCTTCTGTCTGCACTTGGGGCTCATCTCCCATCTGCATTCATCCCCCTACTCCCTCAGCAGCACCCCTGGCCTTGGAGGGCAGCTTTGGGGAGATTTCTCTGGTGTCCCGGTTGCAGGCCAGCGTGCTGTTTGGCCATGCCCCCGAGCTGCAGAGACGCCATGCAGTGATTTGCCCATCGCTTTCCCACATACTCACTTCTCTTGCTGCCTCTCTGTGCCAGTCCCTAGCAGCTCAGCCTCTGGCTCCAAGCAGCAAGTGGGTTCCTTCAGCACCACAGTCAAATGGGGGCTGTGCCGAGAACTGGAGGTGTTGAGGGGTGCAGGCATTGCAGACAGGGAGAGAGGAGCCTTCCAAATGCAGCTGTGGCACTAGCCATGTCTCCCCTCCTCGATTCTCTCCTCTGGCCCCCCATTATTGTCTATTGCATCAACGTGAGGCTTCTGGGTCTCCCCTCCAAGGCCCTTCACGTGTTGACCCCTCTGTATTTTTCCTTTCCTCTCCCACTTCCTTGCGTCCTGTGCTCCGCCTGTGATGCCCATCCTCACCGCCTCCTCTGTCAGCTTCTCCCACAAATGTCTTTGTGCATCTTCTGCCTTGTCTGTGGCACATGGAACTCTTCCCTGACCTGACCTGCGGCGCCACCAGCCTCTCTCCCCTCAAATTGGAGAGACGAAGGCAGTCTGGGAGAGGGGGTTGATTAAATATTTCCCAGTGATTGGGATCTACGGTACTGGGCACCTCGCTGTGTGACCGTGTCAGAGCCCCCCTTCCCTCCTGGCGTGTGTTATGCTCTTTGCGGCGACGTCTTTCCAGTCAGCTCAGGCAGGGGCAGCAGGTTTGCAGAAATGTTGGCGATGCCCAGAGGTCACACCCCTTCCTCATTCAAACTGCCCTTCTCCCCACCTGCCTAAGGCTCTGAGAGGGAGTTTGGGCGGGGCAAGGGTGCAAGCAAGGCACATGTCGGCAGTCAGGGTAAGCGAGTGGCCAGAAGCCATTCTAACCCTGCTACACTGCCACTGGGGCCTCCTGGGCATTTTAAATTGCCCCAGGCTGGCAGACAGGGCTGTGGGATGTACATGGTGAGTGCGCAGGGCAGCAGGAGTCCAGGGGACAGGGAGGGCAAATAGGCGTGAGGTTGGGTGAAGCCCAGCCCCACGGCAGAAATATTCCTGGTGCCGGGGCTCCATGGGCCCATCTGACTCACTGCCTCTGAGCTTAGGAGACATTTGGGGGCAGGGACTGTGTCTCCCAGTGTGTGTGCAGAGAGCCCAGAGCCGTGCCGCCTCACAGCTTGCTGTTAGGGAGCTACATACTTTACCAGCCATAAAGAGATGCGGAAGCGCTTGTCTAGCAGCAGCTTGCCCCAGCCCCTTCCAGCAGCATCTCCCATTGCACTGCCTGGTGTCCCTTTTGGGGGTGTCACCCACCACCCCCTAATTGCGAGCCCTTGTCATTTGATTCTTAGGTAATCATCAGTTCCCCGTTACTGTGAGCATCTTACAATCATGCAGCTATCTTCACAGCCCTGCTGGGATGTAGAGCAATGGTATTATCCCCACCCACAGGGCAGAGCCTCCAACGGGGGGGGAGGTCTCATCCTCCCAGTCCGCAGCAGATCTCCACTTGTGGGTCTGAAGGGAAAAGCTTCCTTCGTTCGGAGCCAAGTGGCGTCTGGGCTCTGCTCCTGCGCGGATGTTGATCATGCCGTCTGTATTTATTTGGGAACTGCAGTGTTTTGCAGCTGGCCCAGGGCTGTACTTGTGTCCTGCTCTCTCCAGTTCAGTGACAGGTGCCCTGGGGAAGAGGGGATTTAAATATATCTAGATCCATGGAGTGAGTGGTGACAAGAACCTGAACTCCTGCCTACTTCACCTGCATGGCAGAGCGCACAGGGCATTTATCTCAGACCTCTCCACCTGCCAAGGCTCAACTAGGGGTGGATCAGGAGGTGGGTGTGTGACCAGCACACACACCTCTAAAATGCGTGACACAGTCACATATCCCTTCCTCCCAATGGAGGGACACAACCTCACAGCGGAGAAAGAGGCTTGGATGATACAAGGTTGTAGCTTTGCTGGGGACTCAAGATTCTCTCAAATGGCACATGGAAAAGTCCCATTGGTTGCCAGCTATTCAATACCCTGTAAGCGCCTAGCACAGTGGAGTGCCTGATCCTGATTCAGGCCGTTGGCCATGTAGCAATGCCACCCTGCCCACTGGACCTGGTTTTGTACAAAGCGGAGCTCTCACTTCACTTCATGTGGTGTGGTGGGTGCTCAGCAGTGCTGCACATCAAGTCCCCAAGGAATTTTTCATACAGAGGGCATCCAAGCGTGCATGGTGCTTAACAGGCAAATGAAACAACAGGGCCATGGCCAAAGGAGCTTATGTGCTGTCAGGGCTGTTCCCCACTCTGGCACCCCGAGTGCAGAAGGTGAGGGCCTTTCAAAATCTTGCCTCTACAGGCACTGGTTACAAAAAACTTCTCCCCAGAATCATAATACAAAGATTTTGGGGAATTGTGGCCACGATCAAGTGCTTTTTGATCCCTAAAAACCAGGGGTGAGCACTTGAAATCATTCCCAGGGGTACCCCAAGGTCTTTTGCCCGAAAAGAGCTTGAAAAAAGAAAAGAGAAAAACAAGCTGCAGTGTCTGGTAGCTGACCCCTCAGTCAGAGGTATACAGCTACACACAGACAGACCTTCTAGGACACAAGAATCAAATCATCACCTAAAAAAAAGTGATTTTTATTACAAAACATAAGATAAACTTGAGAAAGCATACTTGGTTGCTAGATGTTACAGAGCAACTAAGGAAAACAAATTAAAACACAGAGAAAAGTCTTGGCACAATGCTTAGATGGTAGTAAATGGGGAGGGGAAGCATAGATTCACACAGAGCAGTTCAAACCAAACCACAAAATAAAGAAAATTACCCTGAATGCGACTGGATTCACGTTTCCCTTTTACATACTTCTAATATTCTCTTTATTCAGTTCTCTCCTATGCCCTGAATTCCTTGAAGACATGGCAGTCCTGCCTGGGTTTAAATCATTCTGTGGCTCTTAACTCCTGGTTTATCTCTCCCATGCAAAGAAAGCAGGCAGGGAACCTATATCCAATTCAAATTTCAACACTCTGTCTCAATTGGTTCTCCTGGAACCCCTGGCCAACACCTTTACTAGGTACCTGAGCTTAACTCCTTAGTCACTGGGTGCTGATCAGCACTCCTCCAGTCCATTACATGAGCTAAATTCAACTTAACAGAGCAAGCAATGTCCTTACATAAGGATCTTTCTTCTCCTGTGCCACCAGCACCATGGTCCTTTCCCTATGTAAGCTGTCATTCATTTTTTATTTGTCAGGGAAGCCCAACAGTACTGCCGGGGACCTCGTGTCCTGAAGCGGAAAGCGTTATACCTCCAAGGGACTTGGCAGCCTGACAAGATGGGCACAAATTGTAAATGGGACCACAAAACATTGCAGGCAAGTGTCCTGCCAACTTGCAAGCAATGCTTGTTAACCGTACCAGGCTAACATTTCTAAAGGGAGCTTCTGGGTGGGATGTGCTTGTGTGCCCTTGCACTTTTCAACAGGCAATGCTCAGGAGTGTGAAACGTCCTGATGCCCAATGGAAGAAAGTCAGTAAGTGTGTATGAGGGACATGGCCATATAGATACTTCCCATGCCCCTTTTCAACACACTTTGGATGCATGATGAGCTGCTGCATCATATAGCTGAAGGGCTGTCCCCTTCAGGGAATTGCTGTCTGAATGGCTGAAAAGCCTCTGACATGCGCTCTGTTCCCAACAAATCAGATGGACGAAGAATGGGTACTGGAGGGGATGGGATGGAGAGGTTGTGAAAACGATTTCACTGTTATTTAAATTTCCTCTGCATTAAAATGTGAGAGTTAGGAAAGTCTACCACAAAACTCCCCCAGCCAGCTGTGGCACAGGACAGCCAGCGATGAGAAGCCGAGCAAATGAAGTCATCCATAGTGGAAAAACACGCCAATACAGCTCAATAGAGAACAATACAAATCCCACCTCGCACAGGGGGCTGTAAGAGAAACATCTTCCCTCTGTCTAATCCATTACCACGCACTTCTTCCAATAACAAATAACTTAGGAGCGAGAAACCCAAATTCAATTTCTCTCTCAGTCCAAGTAAATATGAGGAGGCTGCCAAATTTGACTGAATAAAACTCAGTGATCTCATATGTTTTCCTCAAACGCATTAAGAAAAATAAGAGCAAAGGGGGATTTACCCCACCAGCATGGATATATGCTCTGAATAGGGGACTGAGTCGAGCGAATATTTTAGAGCAATGGTGTCCAACCAGCAGCCCTCAGGGCTCTGCCTAGAAGGTGGTTGGGTGGAGGAGAAAATTTGTATTTGATGATGAATTGAAAGCATGGCCCTGAGTCGGGCCCTGGGCTGTTCAAACAGCAGGGCTGGAATGAGTCTTGTCACTATGGGGAAGTGGTAGGGGACATCATCTTTCCAGCTGTCTGCCTCTGTTTCCCTGATAGCTCCTTGGAAAGTAATGAGCACCGCTGTTCCATGCTTACTAATGGCTGCCTGCTGCATCTTAGGAGAAGGCCGAGTTGCTCCACTGCCTGCTTCCCACTCAGCCTGTGGGAACTCCAAGGAGAGCAGGACAGGAGCTCAACTTAGGACAACAACTAGCAAAGGACGGCTTCCCTCTGCCCCTCCCCCCACAAGTACCCAGGCCAGCCTGTCCCATCCCACTTTAGAACAGGCATTGTTCAAACTTGCAACAGATTCCAGCTGACCCATACACCAACTGGAGACAGGCCAAGTACAATGTGCTCCAGCCATGGGATATGTCCTGTACACCAGGATCTGTGGGTAGGGAAGGGTCATGGCCAGTGGGGATCATCCCCTAGCAGGGAAATCCCCATCAGGGGAAAGGTTTCTGCTCTCTTGGTGCTGCCTGAGTGATGGAAAGGGAATGGAACAGGTCAGAGAACCTGCCCCAAAGTGGTGATTTTGGCCTGTTGCAAAGAATACACTTCCCTCTGGCTGAAGCGGGTAGTGGCTGGTGCATTATTGTTGTTATTTTACTAATTATGTTATTTAGCACTTGATATTTGGAATGACCTTAACACATTACAGCTGGGGAAAGATCCCCAGCAAAACCATTTCTCCTCTGATTTTGCCTGGGTTCACGTTTGCCAAACTTTCAGTGAAACTGGAGCCATGTAATGAAACATACATGTTTCCCAGCAAAATTGCAAGGGCTGTTCTTTCTTAATGATGTGCCAGCGAGCACACAATGGCAAATGTTCCCCTCGCTTTTGTGAGCACTGAGCTGGGTTGGGCTGGGCAGGTGCATTCGGTGGCAGTGAGCAAGGCTCCCTGATTAGCTGAGTGTAGTCTTGGTGGCCAAAATGACTAGCAAAAGCCATGTTGCCTTATTGATGTTGGCAGGAGTTAAGAGTGATTGAGCTGGCCTGCTCTCTCTGCCTGGTACGGGATGTGAACCTTGTACTTTGGGGCTGAAGCCAAACTCTGGCAAACTGAAGCCCCACTCTCTTTGGACTAGCTCTGCAGCGATCTCTTTTGGAACACCCCACACACCCATGACTGCCGTAATAATAGGAGAGACTAGACGGACACTGAAGTAATTCTGTGTGAAATGTGGTGATTTCACAGGCCAAGAGGCACTTTCTCTCCCTTCCTCCCTCCCTCTCTTTCTATTTTATGGCATTTTGAAGATTCAAAAATGACATCAAATGAAGTGGTCAGAAAAATCTGTGAAATTCTGCCCAGTCCTCATAAACATAGCGAACTAAGCTTCATCACCCTTACCCCCATCCCACCTCACCTCTTGGAGATACATGGGTTAGAGGTATTATCCCTCTTGTCTGAAGAAAACAAGGTTCAGAGGAGTAAAGTGACATGCCCCAGGCCACCCAGTGAGTCTGTGGCAGAGCTACAGACAGCATGCTGGAGCTCCTGCACCTAGTGGCAGCTCTCTGCTGAACCCATAAGATTAAAATGTTCCCAAATTAAGCTCATGGGGCTTGTCCTGGGCATCTGAAGATAGCAAGCTAGACACACAGGGTGCTGGTTCTTCGACTAGTCTCCAGCTAAGGGGAAGAGAACAGAGGAGCAGAAGAGATGAAAGGAGAAACCGTCATATAGACACAGCCTACATCTAGACTTGGAGGTAGGGCCTGATTCCTGTCTTGTACAAACGTGCTCACAGTAGCTCTCATTGAGCTAGTGCACTAAAAATAGTGTAGCCATGGGTAGCACAGGCAGCAGCAGGAAAGGACACCACTGACCTGAGTGCAAACCCACTGAGGCCCTGCAGCCAGGCCCACCAACAGAGGGGAGCAAAGGGGGCAATTGCCCAGAGGTCTGGCAATTTAAAAAGGTCAGGGGGCCGGGTTGCTGCTGCAGTAGCTCTGCCGAAACACGTCTCTTGATTGAATGATGCTTTTGATAGGTTCCGGGGTGGGGCTAGTTGGCCCTGGAATCCGCATGGGGCACATTAAAAGAGTCTTTCAGTCAAGAGACACTGCTGCAGCTTTCCCCGGAGCAGGCAAGTTGGGCCCAGAGAAGGGAGGGGAGATGAGGGAGTTGGACTGGCCAACCCAACCCAGGGCTCCTGTGGCAGGGAGGGGAGGGGGCTTGTGACCTCTGCTGAAGGGAGGGGGCCCACTGATTTCTGCCCTGGGCTCTGAATTGCTATTGGTGGGCCTGCCTGCAGCTACATTCATGGGGCAGCTAGCTCATGCCATCTCTTGCTGCTGCCCATGCTGCTGACGCTACACTATTGTCTGTAGCACATTAGCTAGGTGAGAACTAGCATGAGCAAGTGTACCTGAGCTGGGCATCACGCACACAGAAGTAGCCACAGTGTGATTAACTTTTATGCCAGAAGAAAAAGGATTTAGCTAACTCGGGTTACCTAAAAATACAATCCCCCAAAGATACTTCACCGCAGTGACTGCTGCAGTTGTCCCAGGCTATGTCTACACTGCACTTCTCTTCCTGAAAAAACCGCAATTTGCGTAGCTTTTTCTGCTTCTTTTTTCAGAAGAGGTATCCTAGAAAAATTCTGCAGTGTAGACATAGCCCCAGGGATATTCTGTGATCACCAGTGGGAGATTAGTTGGGCTCTGTGGGATCAGGAGTAGACAGGGAGGCATCCATAGGACAAAATCTCTATTGATATATGGACACCAGCGTCTATAGCGTGAGAACTCCCTGTGCTGGCCCGTGCTGCCAAACTCAGACACAACCAACAACTTAAGGGAGAGGTGGAGAAAACTGTTTCTCTGCTACATTAGAAAACAGTTTGGTCTCATTAAAAATCAGCTTTCACCTGCTACTAATTTTCCTCTTGGTTACGGTGGCCTTGTGTGTTTGTTTGTTTCACTGACTGAAGAGGAGAAGGAGCTGTTCACACAGTAAATGACGGCACACATTGGAAGGGGATACGTTGGTTAATGAACAGGGAATGGGGACCAGGATGCAAAAGCAAAAACAAAATCCTCTCCCAGAACTTGATGGGAAATCTGCCAGGAGACTGAGGGGTTGCCTGCACTGGGGACTTTTTGCACCAATGTAGCTGCAATGCATTTTGCTAGCCCCTAGTGCAGACCGGCCGCTCTGCTGCAAAAGGTGAGCTGTTCCTGTGCAGCTTACCTGCTCCTGCCTCGCTGAGATAAAAAGGTGTTTGCTGGGAGTAGGGACATACGGATCTTGATGGACTGAGCTGCATTGGTGAAAGGCACTTTTTGCATTGGTCCAGGCAGTACCCAGGGGCTTGCATGGGTGAAGCTATATCTGTGCAAAAATCCCTCAAGTAGCTAACTGAGAGAAAACCAACTTATGTGCAAAGAGAAGACATATTCAATCACTTTGGTATTTTAGTTGGAGGACTGATGAGGATTCTTTTTCCGTGCGTGCCCCGACCCCTCTTTTTCCTTCCTTCCACCTGGTCCTTCCCAGCCCCGTGCCCTCTGCCAATGCATTCTGCCCTAGTGTGTGCAATGCCCTCCCCCAGCCCCTTTCTTGACCCACCACCCTCTCTCCAGCCTTTTCTAAAGTCTCCCTCATAGGGTTGCCAACCCTTCAGAGTTGACCTGAAGTCTCCCGGAATGAAAGATTAGGTCACCGGATGAAACCTCCAGGAACGCATCCAAACAAAAGTGGCAACCCTCCCATCTCCTCCAGCTTGCCTGCATGGAGGGAAATGTACATTTAAAAATAAAATCAGCCAGCCCACTCTGATTTGTATGTTCCCAAGGGGTAAGGGCAGAGAGTCCCCTTGATATCAGACAGACTCCAATTTACTTCAAGGAAGAGGGGCCTGGACCCATGTGAGCAGCTGTAGCATTCTATCATCATCACTTTGTCCTGCCTTCTGCTTGTTTATTATCCCCATTCATCGGGCCGTGTGTGAATTGAACTTGTAACCACTCCGGAGCAGAGGCTGCATCTTTACATTTACGTTCAGGGCTCCTACAGCATTCCCCACTGGGACAGCTCCAGTTTCTGTTCGCTGCTTAGTACACTGAGCGATAAATACACATTACTAATGATTATCCTCATTGCCTCTCATTTCATGCTTAAAATGAGCTCTGAAAACAGAGCCCCAAGCAAGCCCGGCCTGTGCTGCAGGATTCCAGTTCCTATAGAAACGCATGTGACAGCCACATGCATGTACCCACTTCAGTAAATTCTCAGCCACCCGCAATGGTGTTACAATACATACACACCCATCTATTAATACCAAGCGTGGTGGCAAAGCTGGTGTCTTGGCAGCTTCCTGCAAATGTGATGGCAAATGTTTTCCACATCTTCTCCCACTCTAAAGAAGGCCTCCTGGCCAAATCCAGGTTACCTCGCTCGCCAGTCCAAATGTCTCAGGCTTCATTCCTTCCTCCCTTTCTGTTTTACAGCACATTACTGCCCATGACCTCATTTTATGGCAGTCGCCTTCATTAGCTGACTGCTGTAAATTGCCATAAAGTGAGGTAATAAGCGGAGACCAGTGCCATTAAAACACTCCATGAAAACAAAGTTGGAAGGCTCCAGCGCAAGATGTTTTGAAGTGACTGTTTCATCCGGTTTCTGAGCTGCTCCGAGGGCTCTGAGCATGACTGGATTGAGGGCCAATATCAGAGGAAAGGGAGAGGAACAGTGAGCACGGCACTCGTTACTGAGTGCATAACATGAGAACGTTTTAGATCACATGGTCTAGCAGATGGGCTCGGAACTTGGGAAGACTCCTCTTCCATGGGACCTGGGCTGCCAGGATCTAGAGCTCATTGCACCCAGTCCCATATCGGCTATCAGGGAGCTCTGGTCCTGGAAAATCAAGTGTCTACGGCAACAGGACATGGGGGATTCGAGAGGGGGGAAAGCCAGGATAGGATGACAGAGGGATGTTAAAGGTCTCCGGGGTTAGGTTCTGACAAGTACCTAAATGTCGTGAGTGTTTACCTCCAAGCCAAGCAATGAGCTGCCTCTTCCTGTTTCCCCTCACACTGGAGGCACAGGCCCCTCCATCTTGAAAAGACCTCAGCTAGGCCTCAGGTTTGGTGGCTAGGGTCCGCAGTGCATGGATGCTCAACTGCCAGATTTACCGGCACAGAGAGTGAGGTTGCATAGTCAAAGGCTGCACTGGACCCAGTGGTTGGACATTTGTGTCTGGAATCTGGAAATGCTGAGTCCCAGGGACACAGGAAATAATGGGGGAAAGTACCTCCACTGTGTGGATCGCTAAGCAGTTGTGAGATTTGGGTGAAACTGTTAGTTACCTAGACATGGCTGCCCATCTCCCTGGAAAGCCTCATCCTCCAACTGCCCCCATTACCTTCTCCCCCTCCCCCACTAGGCTATTCTCACAGTGTCCCATGGTGTAGCAACTTGCCCTCTTAGTAGGCAGGATGTTGCAAGCACTAAGACAGCATCATACAAGCGGGTGGGACTGTGGTAGTGTATGATTGCCGTTGTGGAAAAGAGGGTGAACATGTTAAGGAGCTGTGGTGATTGTGGTGCATGGTAGTGTGTGCACCTGTGTTTGCACATGTGTTTCTGGGGAGGTGCAGGTCAGAGTGATGATGAGTTTGTTACTTCTAGAGAGTGTGTGTGGTGTTGTGGGGTTTCTGGTCAGGATGCAAAGCGATGGGGTTCCTGCACAGAAGTGTAGGGTGCATTTGTTCTGAGTGTGCGGAGCAGTGGCATGTATACGCACGCATGGAACTGAGAGTCAGCTGTGTATGCATCTGTGGTTGTGCATACAGGAAACAAGCAAATGAGTAACGGAGCTGCTGTATTTATCTTTGCCTCATTCTGCTGGGCATTTCTGGCCCTCCGCATTAAAGCCATCTCGCATTATTATGACAAGTAATTAGGATGATGCGAGAGGCTCCAAAATGACTTTATTAGGCTACGGAGGCTGATAAACCCCATGCTCCAGACAGGCATTTTAACATCTCCAGGCAGGGTGTGAAAATGTCCCCCCAGGCACACTTTGGCCAGAGAAGAGACTCCTTGGTCCCGCTGCTGCCAGCACCATCTTAGTAGAGATTCAGACTGAGCTTTAGAGAAAAATGGTAAACAAATAGCAGCTGGTTCCTGAGCCAAGTGACACCAGCCAATGAGCTAGGCAGCCCCCCATGCTCCTCCTATCCCTTCTCATGATAGGCTGTGATATCCATGGGGCTGCGGTAGATTCAAACCCAAGTTCTCATGGCAGGCTCCCTATCCTAATAGTGTGAGTAATATAATCCCCTCCCCATCCAGCCAGGAGCCAGGCAGCTGGAGCTAATGTCGGCTAACTGGGGTGCTAAGCAAAAACAGGCAGGGTTTTCACATCACTCTGAAGACTGTTACTTAAACACCACGCTGTTTCCAACACCTGTCTCTCATCACAGGTTTTGATCCGCCCTCCCATCCTTGCAGGCACAATTTTCCACCTTCAGCTGGTCACAGGTGGAGTTGGAGGCACTCAGACATCTAGTTACCAAATCAGCAGGTGAAATCTTGACACTGCAATCGGTTTCCCTCTGAAATCTTTTGTGACCAAGCTCACACTGGTCAGTCTGGCTTGTTAATGCAGGGCCTCTGGTAAGTGCTCAGAAGCCCCCCTAGTGCACCATGCTAGGTTATTACTTGCTAGTGTTGGGTCATTCTCAGTGCAGGCTTGAGCAGACTGGTTTGTCATTAGAGAACAGCAGTCCCCATACTCAGGCATGCCCCCTAGAGGGGCACAGAAGAATGGGGGATGCAGAGGGACGGGAAGGACGGTGGGAGGGCCACCCAGCCCAGCTGCACCTCAGCCCTACTCTGGCCCCACTTCCAGCCATGGCCCTGGCTTCTGGCCCCAACCCGTCTTGGCCCCTGGCTGCAGCTCCATTCCTGGCCCCAGTCCCACTTCCAGCTAGCTCCAGACCCACCCCCAGCTCCGGTCCCAGCCTCAGTCCCTTTATCCTTGTCCGCATCCTCTCCACCCCCTAAGAACCATGGTCCTGCTGCTGGCCCTGGCTCCCAGGGCTGGGGAGGTGTGGACAGGAGTGAAAGAGACACAACCCACAGCCCTGGGATCATTGTTATAGTGTGTCTCCTGATCACTGGGGGATCTGTACTCGTTGTTGTTGGAGAGGGTCTCCCAGGAGCTCTGGAGTTGATTTTATTGCTCCATGTGGCTTTGGATGAGTGAAACGATTCTAAAAAAACCCAAAACCCCACTTAAAAAATAACAATGGTCCTGTTGCGCCTTAGAGACTAACAAAAATATATAACAAGTATCATGAGCGTTCGTGGGCACAACCCACTTCTTCAGATGACAGATATCTGGTTCTATTTATGACGTGATGGTGGTAAAGACCTGCACCAGCCATTCCTGTTGGCTGACTGGATGAAGGGGTTGTGTGTGGAGATGGAGGAGAAAGTGGGAAGAGGGGGTTGTGCCCCTGGGTATATTGTTCACACACGTACCAACGGGGTTGCTGTGTTAGTCTGTTTCAGCAAAAGCAACAAAGAGTCCTGTGGCACTGTAAAGACTAACACATTTATTTGGGCATAAGCTCCCAACATCACCATGCTTTGTTTTCCTCTGCACACACAGACACACCCAGCTCACTGTTGAAGATCCTGGGTTGTGTAACAGACATTTCCTGTACTAAGGAGAATTATGAGTAGATTGGCTGCTAAGGGGCACTCAGAACCCTTTGTGCACATATTACTGCACTTGGGCTGAAAGCCCCACTGAACAGAAAGGCTATGACTACATTGGTGCAATCTTGCGCAAAAGCAGCAGCTTTTGCGCAAAAACTTGCTGCCTGTCTACACTGGCCGCGAGTTCTTGCACAAAGTACACTGATGTTCTAATGTATGAAATCAGGGCTTCTTGCGCAAGAACTCTGACGCTCCCGCTCAGGAAGAAGCCCTCTTGCGCAACTGTTCTTGCGCAAGAGGCCGGTGTAGACAGGCAGCCAAGAGATTCTGCGCAAGAGCCGTCCAAATGGAAAAAAGCCCTAGCGGTCGCTTGGACGCTCTGTACGCACAGGCAGCTCCGGACTTCCTGGTAACCCAAGCGCCCTTAAAGGCAGACGCAGCCTGCAGAGGCCACGAGGCAGAAGCACCTCTGCCACCCAGCTCTGCCGCGCGGCTCTGCTCCCTCCAACAGCCACCAGACCACCCAGGATGGCCGCTCCGGGGGGGAACAACAACCCGCACCCCCAGCGCAGGAGGCCCCAAGGGGCACAAAGTGGCGCACCCCTTCCTGGTCCCCAGGGGAGATCGAGGCCCTCCTGGACATCTGGGGAGAGGAAGAGGCCCTCCACAACATCCGTGCCCGTTGGAGGAATGCGGACATCTTCCGCCACATGGCCCAGGCGCTCTCCGACCAGGGTCATCCAGCCCGGACCCTCGAGCAGGTCTGGGCTAAGGTCAAGGAGCTGTGCCTGGGCTATGTCCGGGTCAGCGAGGGCCAGGGGGCAGGAGCCGACACCTGCCCCCATTACCAGCGGCTCCACGCCATCCTGGGAGAGGCAGCACCCCAGGGACCATTGGTGCCAGTGGACACCAGCAGGCGCACCCTCTGTCACCAGGCCCAGCGAGGTGGGGGATGAGGAAGAGCTGCCCAGTGGGTTGGAGGAGGAGGACAGCAGTGTGACCCTCCAGCTGGAGGTCCTCTCAGGCAGCCCGGATGTCTCCCGTGCGTCATCGGAGGCCGGGGAAGGATCCACTGGTGAGTGTTGCACGTTGCACTCACAAGGGCGGGGGGTAGCCAGGCGCCTGGTGGGGACGGGGAGGGAGCGTCACTCGGGCAGCATGAGCTGCATGCTGTGTAGCATTACCAGTATGCAGCACGTGCAACCACGTGCAGCCTGGTGACCGAGCAGCACGTGGCCACGGCAGGCATCTCCAGGGCACGCCTGGACCGTGCTGCTCACACACATCTGGACCAGGGGGGAAGGGTGGATGCCGGCTGGAACCAGCCAGGGCCCCAGGGGCTCAGGCCAGAGCCCACACCTTCTGAAGGGTGCAGCACACAGAACAGCACACTGTTCCATGCCTGGCTGTGCGGCACAGCCAGCTGCTCCTGGGAAAACCGCAGCATCACAGCCCTGTGAGCGTGGCCCCCACTGAGCCCCTCGCCTGCTCCCGGTGCCTTGGCTGGCCCCCCGAGGGAAGTCCCCACTGCAGCCACACATGTCCCTGGGCTACGTATGTGAGGGCTAGCGGGAGGGGGAGGGGAGAAGTGCTCGGGCCGGCCCTAGGGCCACCTGAGTTTTGCTGCAAGGATGGTACACTCCACAGTCACCCCTGGTTCCGTCCAGGAGACATCCGCATGATGGGGATCTGAGAGCACAGACCACGTCTGCCATATGTGCTCCCAGACACTGTGTGGGGATTCATCTTGCTCCCTGTCAAACACCATTGATTAGCCCAAAGCCTCACAGCGTCCACCGGCAGGGAGTTCCACAGGTTAACACAACACAAGCGCCCTCCCACCCTCCACGGGGCCAGGACACAGACCGGTGCTTACAATACATGGGGAGGAGCACCCTACTCCGGGGGCGGTCCTGTATGCAAACATACAACACAGAGGGGGAACGAGTGGGCCCAAGCCACAGTTCTATGGTGTCACCTGGGCTCAGGGGCGGAGGACATGGGGTGTGGGGACAGTGGCTGGGCTGCCTGACTGACCCATCTTTTCCTCTGTTCCCTGCAGCGGGACCAAGCAGGAGCGGGGGACCCTCCAGCCCCGCGGCAGTGGCAGCGGCAGCACCCCCAACCACCCAAGCACCAAGCCGGCGGGTCTGGCAGTGGGACCAACTCCTTCGGCCGCACATCCAGG
Organism: Pelochelys cantorii; assembly: GCA_032595735.1. Lineage (NCBI taxonomy): Eukaryota > Metazoa > Chordata > Testudines > Trionychidae > Pelochelys > Pelochelys cantorii. The sequence continues at coordinate 31,325,712 of CM064338.1, forward strand.
CCGTTGAACGGATTGAGGTGGCCATCACACGCCGGGTGGAGGCGGACCTGGAGTGGCGCCAGCAGGTCTGGGGCTGCTTCCAGGTCCAGTGTCAGTGCATCGGCGATGCCATCACCGCCCTCACCACCCACATTGGTCACGCGGTGCATTATGGCATGGCATTGCCCCCTGCACCTGCTATCACTCCCATACCAATGCCCGTGCCCCCTCCTCCTGCTGCCCCTCCTGCTCCTGCAATTCCCCCTCCTCCTGTCTCTCCTGCTCCCACAATTCCCCCTCCTCCTGCCTCTCCTGCCCACCTCCCCGTGCTGCCTGCCCCGATGTGGCCTGAACCACATGTAGTGGTCTGCCCCCGCAGAGGCAGTTGCAGGGGCCACCCCTCCCAGCAGTAGCTCCCCTCTCCCACTTCAGAGCCTCGTCCCCCCTCCCAGTTCAGAGCCTCCTCCCCCCTCCCACCCTACATCCCCCCATTGTAAATAAAAAGTTCCAAGACTTTGTTTTCCAAAAAAACCTGTGTTGGTTGTTTATTGGGAGGTACGGGGAGGGGAGGAGGGAAGGGTTGGGGATGGGAGGGAGATGTCAAGGGAGACAGAGGCGACCCTACTGTGGGCCCTGGGAGAACATCTCTGTCAGGGGCTCCCCGATGCGCACCCCATCATGGTGCGCCTGGCGGATGGCAGCTGTGTGGGGCTGTTCGAAGGCCTGGCCCTCACCTGCCATCCATGCCGGGAGGAAGACCTCCCCCTTCCACTCCACGATGTTGTGGAGCACACAGCACGCAGCCACTACCTCGGGGACATTCCGCTCACCCATCTCCAGACGGGTGAGCAAACAGTGAAACCGGGCTTTCAGACGGCCAAAGGTGCACTCCACCTGGTTGCGGGCCCGGTTGAGGCAGTCATTGAACCGTGCCCGGTTGTGGTCTGTCCGCCCCGTGTAGGGCTGCATTGACCAGGGCAGCAGGGGGTAGGCCGCGTCCCCCACAACACACGTGGGCATGGGCACGTCCCCAGCAGTAAATTCCCACTGGGGGAAGAAAGCGCCCGCCTCCAGCCTGCCAAACAGTCCAGAGTTTCAGAGAATGCGGGCGTTGTGTGCCCTGCCGGACCAGCCCGCATAAATGTCCAGGAAGCGGCCAAGGTGGTCCACAAGGGCCTGGAGTACAATGGAGAAGTACCCCTTGTGGTTTATGAAATGGGCCGCTCGATGCTCTGGGGCACGGACGGGGATGTGGGTTGCATCCAGGGCTCCCCCACAGTTGGGGAACCCCAGGGCCGTGAAGCCGGCCACCGTAGCCTCCACGTCCCGCAGGCGGATGACTCGCTGGAGCAGGATGTCGTTGATGGCACGGACGACCTGCAGAAGGGTGCACAGAAACACAGGGGAACACATCACATAAGGCAGGGTGAGTGCATGCTCCCTTGGGGGGTTCCCCCCCCCCCGTGATGCCCTCTGTCCTCACACTCACACACACCAGGGACCCCTTGCCCCACAGGCCACCCCCCCCCCCCAACCAGCAGGCCTGTGCAAGGGAGGGATGGCCCAAACCCCTGGGTGATGGGGCATTCCCCATCGCCCCAGCCTGGAGTCTTGCCTGACCCTGGGCATGGAGTGCAGCACCCTCCCCGCCCCCACCCCAGGACTCACCTGCATGACGATGGCACTGACGGTCGATCTGCCCACCCCGAACTGGTGTGCCACTGATGGGTAGCTGTCCGGGGTGGCCAGCTTCCATAGTGCGATGGCGACCCTCTTGTCCACGGGGATGGGTGCCCGCAGCCGGGTGGTGCTTCTCTGGAGTGCAGGGGCGAGCCAGGCACACAGCTCCAGGAACGTCTGCTTTCTCATCCGAAAGTTCCGGAGCCATTGCTGGTCGTCCCATTGCCCCAGGACCAGCCGGTCCCACCAGTCAGTACTGGTGTCCAGTCTCCACGAGGGCCTCTCCACGGTGAGGTGGGGATGCCACAGGGATGCCACCGCCTCCATGGTGAGGGAGTCCAGAGCGACCTGCGCCTCGAGGACCTGGACGACGAGTGCAGCAGCATGGAGCAGCAGCTGCAGGCACTCCAAAATGGCCGGAAGGGGCCAGAGCAGGCACAAGGCCACTCCTGGCTCCATGGCACAAGAAGAGAGCTGAGGTCAAAAAATCAGCTAATGGCACTAAGGCACAAGGCTGTGGTGTCCAACAAGGCAGAGGGCAACCACAACTAGAACTGCTACGGCTGTCAGTCCCTGCAAGAGGTACTAAAGCACGCAGCAGGAGAGAAACGGCTGTCCGGGGAGATCCCTTTAAGCACGTGTCTCAAAGGAGCTCTAGCCCCCGCCCCCGGAAAGGGCTGGTGCCCTTTTGCCTTCTCCAAAATGGTTCCAGGCTCCTGCTTTTGTGCAAGAGCGTCCCGCCAATATAGACTCTCTCTTGCGCAAGTACTTTAACGCAAGAACTCGTGTGTTAAAGAGCATTTGCCCAAGATCATGCCAATGTAGACGTAGCCAAACAGGAGCTATTTGAAAGGAGGCAAATCCCGTTTCTGTGAAATAGTAAGGAAATAGTTATCCCAATAATGACACAAGCCTTGTGGGTTATTCCCTCTTCTGGGCCCACCGGGGAGCTTGTGAGTTGCTTGAGGCAGTTTATATTTTGTCCCATATGGCAGAGAACAAATGATCATCATAACAAAACCCTGGCCAGTTTCGTCACATTGATTACATCGTTTTTATTCCTGTCGGATGCAGCGTGTTAAGCAAGAGGTGATAAATAGGCTCTGTTCCTAACAGCTGGGCTTCTGGCAGCTGAGCTTTTTCCTCAGTGTCTCTGCAGTTCCACCTGTTTGCTAAAGGGTATGTTAATAGGAGAGTGTAAAGAAACATGTAGAACACCCAGAGATCAGGCTGTTTGCAGAACTCCTTGTGTAAAGCACGGGCATAGCCAGTGTCCATAAGGTAAGAGTCAACACAAATGCAAGAGTGTTTCTTTGTAAATGACTGAAATTCCAGGAGATGTGGCCAGTGAAAGTGTTTGTTAGTCATTGCCCCTTAGGAGCAGAAATGGAGTCAGATCAGGATTTCCTCAGTTGCAAAAGAAAGGAAGAAAGGCCCAGTGGTTAGGCAACGTGATCAAGTCCCTGCTCTGTTACAGATTCACTGAGCGACTTTGTGCGAGTCTCTCTGTGCCTCAGTACCCCATCTGGAAAATGGTGTTGGAGAGATAGCTATGTTAATGGCTGTCAAGTGCTCAGACAGCCTGGTGACAGGGTTCCCGGCAGGTAGAATATGGAGCTCTCAGGTTCTACTTCACGCCCATCTCTAATACAGAGATGGTTAATATACCTCATGACACTGAGATCAGAGGTCAGATCTGAGCATCCAGGGGCCCTTTACTGTGGCCTCACTGTAGAACTCACTGTAGAACGCCTGGTTGCTCAGCTGTACACACAGAACAGTCCCGGGGATGTACCTGCTCCACATCCACACAGAGCTCTTCTGTTCCGACCAGGGAGACAGCAACCCTGACAGCAGGAGAGGCAGATGGAGATGGAGGGAATGAGGGAGGAGAGGGAAGGAGAAAGCGAGGAGATGGATAAGGGTCGTGACTAAACACTAACAACTTCAGGGCAGCTGTTCTCATCCTTTTTCACACTAGTATCCCCTGCCCACCTTTCGCCCCCAGAACTCCCCTCTCCTCAATGGAATCTCCCTCCCATTTAGCTGTATGGAAGGGCACAGCAGTTGTGACCTGCTGTTGGTTGCACCCTGCAGTTTGAGAACCCAGGCCTATGAGGGAAGCTGTCTAGTTGTTAGGGATTCCAGGGAAGCTGTCAGAGCTGGATAGAGAGAGAAAAGTCCAGTGCACACAGCACATCCATTCTGTATCCAGGCTAGCTATGGAGGAACCCCAGTTACAAAAAGGGCCCAAAGAAACTCCAGGTTTCACTGAGTCTCTCCCATTCCCTCAGTTCGCATCTGCATAGCCGCAGTTCCCCCACTGCTGGCGGTTGCTCTAAATCCCTAGCCCTGGACCTTCCCACATAGTGCAAACAGACAAAAAAAAGCTCTGGGAGTGCTGGCTTGCCCCATGCAAGTCAGCGGAGCTGGGGCGGTGCCTGATGCTGACCCAGGATACGGCTGACACCAGTTCTTGCTATGCCTCCTCATAGCACTTCAGGGCAGTGGTTTGGGGAGCATTAATAAATCCGTAGCACTGAGATTGGTTTAGCATCCCTCTAATTGGTGCCATAAAGTTAAACCCAGCCACTTAGAGTTCTGCTGGGAGCTGGGGCTTCCATTTACCAGTTCTCCCGTGCAGCTAAAGGGCACCACGCACTAATAGGTGTTAAATTGGAGCATCAAATTTTAATAAGCCTCTTAATGGAATTGTGTGGATCCTGGGTAGCTTTTGGAGGCTTCCATTATGGCACCAATGTGCCCACGCAAGCCCGTTGTACCCAGGGAGCAGCACTGGGAGTAAAGGGAATTGAGAAAGAAGTGGCAGCTGAGAAAAGACAGAGCTGCAGAAATGAAAAGCTGCCTTGCCCTATAGCATGCAGAAAGAACTGGCTGGGTTATTTTCTCTTATCTATGCATCACAGTAGCATTTAGTTTCCAAAATAGATACTACACAACAATGAGGAGGCTAGTTAAATGGAATCATCATAAAAGCATAATATACGAAAGCTGCATGGAAACATTTTAAAAACACCATAATAGACTTAAACTGTATATATACCCCAAATTAAAAAAAATAAAAAACACACAGAGGACCAAAAAAATGCCCCCATGGCTAAACAGCAGAGTCAAAGAGGTGGTTAGAGACAAAAAGCCATCTTATAAAAATTGGAAGTCAACCCCTACTTGGGAAACTCAAAAGGATCCCAAACTCTGGCAAGTCAAGAGTAAAAGTATAATTAGGCAGGCCAGAAAAAAAATTGTAGAGCAGCAAACAACAGACACAAAAATGAAGGCTTTGTCTACACTTGCACTTGATTGATAAAAATGTTGTCGTTCGTGGGTGCTGCCTCCTCTCGCATGAAAGACAGAGGTTTACCATGGCATGTGCAAATGTGAATGCTGCTTTGTCGGCAGGGGGTACAAGTAGTTTGTTGGCAAAAATGCCAGTAAACAGTATTCACGCATGCTGATTTTTAGTGACAGGGCTGTGTCAACACAATCTTGTTGCTAAAAGCAGCATAGTGCAGGTATATCCTAACAGTGTTTTGTTAGTACACCAGACGCAGGGAGCCTGCCAGACAATCAGTGGTTGGGGTCATTGGATGATTTAGGTGCTATAAGAACATTCAAGGAAAACAAGCCTGTGACGGAACCCCGCCCCCATGCTTTATGAAATGGACTCATGGACATGAATACACATAACTGAAACATGGTTTGAGTGAATTATTTCATGTAACCCATTGATCTTCATGTCATGATCTGCTGGTTCTGTTTATAAGAACATAAGAATGGCCATATTGGGTCAGACCAAAGGTCCATCTAGCCCAGTAGCCTGTCTGCCGACAGTGGCCAGTGCCAGGTGCCCCAGAGGGGGTGGACCGAAGACAGTGATCAAGTGATTTGTCTCGTGCCATCCATCTCCAGCCTCTGACAAACAGAGGCCAGGGACACCATTTCTATCCCCTGGCTAATAGCCTTTTATGGACCTAACCTCCATGAAATTATCTAGCTTCTCTTTAAACTCTGTTATAGTCCTAGCCTTAGCAGCCTCCTCTGGCAAGGAGTTCCACAGGTTGACTACATGCTGTGTGAAGAAGAACTTTCTTTTATTAGTTTTATCTTACTCTGTTGTATGTATCATGTGTGTGTGTAAAATTAGACACATGGAGTGGGGAATACTTCGTGAGTTTCAAATGTGTGAATGGGAGACATGGAGGGTGTTACCTGCAACTTCTAGATGAGCCACTGTTAAACAATCTTTTGTCCTTCAGTCTGAGCAGTGGTTGGTAGGGAGTGGCCTCAACTCCTTAACAAAAGGAATAGTAAAGGAGAGGCCTGGGGGTTTTGGCTGGGCTGTACCTGAAGGAAGGAGCCAGGGACCCCAGGGTGGGGAAGAGAGCCCTGGTTTGGAGGGGCAGCTGGAAAGGAGGTTTTAAGGTGAGTTTGATTAAGTTTGTACTGAGGTTTCAATGTAGAATTAGCCAAGCAGTTTTGTTTCTTTTGATTTGTAACCTACTTTGCTCTGCCTGTTTTCACTTTTTACTACTTAAATCCTACTGCTTCAACTTAATAAAACCATTTTTATTTTCTATCAAAGCCAGTGTAAGTGACTGTTACCTGGGGGGGAGAGGGGCAACCAGTGTGCACATTCCCCCTTTCATTGTTAAAGGTGGCTTAACTAATTCTTTGGGGTTTGATCCCATCTGGGGAGTGCTCCTGGGCCCTAAACTGCACTCTCCTTGGACCTGAAGTGGTTCAGTGTCTGTGCTGCTTCTCGGTGGGGGCAGGGACCTCAGCTTGGGGCCTTGGCTGGGGGAGACCAGCAGAGCTGGCCTAGCAGGACCAGGCAGTGAGGAGCCCCAGAGAGCGGGAAAGTGAGCGGCAGTGGCTGTGTCAGCACCCCGGGAGGCACCCCCGAGGGGTCGTCTGTGACCGCACCCCATCACAATGGTGCAGTGAGCAGGGTAAATGTGCACAGATACTTGCTCTGGTTGCTTGTAGTGATTTTAAGTGGGTTCTAAGTGTGGTTTTGGAAGGCAGAGAAAGGGGTTACTGATTTGTTATTTTCTGTTTGCTTATTTCAAGTAAGGGAAATAGAGTCAGGGAAATGAGTGAGAGAGAGGTGCAGAAGGAATGGGAGCTGTACAGAATCCAGGAAGCAGCCAAGGAGGCAGAACACAAGAGACTGGTGGAATTAAAGTGGCATGAGATAGAGGCCATAAAAGCCCAAGCTGTTCGGGAGCAAGCTGCCCACGAGGAAGCCCTAAAACTAATACGACTTGTAATGTACAGAGAAGGAAGAGCTCGAAGAGCTGCTCAAGAGAAGAGGTAAAAAGAGAGGATGCAGGAACTGGCTGTACTGGCTGAGAACTTTGTGCCATTGATTCAGGGAAATAACCTCTGTAAGATGGCTGAGTCCATCCCAGGAGTTGTTAGCAAGGGTAAGGAATCTTGTGCTGAAATCCCAGATGGGGAGGGAAATGCCACAGGGGCTGGGGAGGGGGCAAGAGGGAGTCTCTCTCATTCTCCTCCAGCTGAGCTGGACAATTTGCAGGGGGGGCAGAGGAAGCCAGCCCCGATCCTGAGTCATTGCCCAGTATCAGTGGGTCTGTCCAGGCTGCGGTATGTCCAGGAGGGGCATGGGTATAGAAGGGGGCAGGTCCAACCCTGGGAGGCACAGAGGCGTGTGCTTTGGAGCAGAGCCTCAAGGCAGAGGCTGGAGACCAAAAGGCTACTGGAGGAGGTGAGGAATCCACAAGCCTGGATCCTGAGAGCTTACCCCATGAGGAAACAGGGAAGACTGCTGGGCTTCCCAAAGAAGGGCCTGTCATGGCTGGGAGCTGTGTGCCCATTGCAGAGAAGCTAAGTGAATTCTTTGCATTAGTCTTTACTGCAGAAGATGTGAGAGAAATCCTCACACCTAAACCATTCTTTGGTGATAGATCTGAGGTACTGTCCCTTACTGGGATGCCAGTCAGGGCTGGCCCGAGCCATTTTGGCACCATGGGCCCACCCATGGGGCACGGGTCTGCCCCCCCAGGGAGCACGGGCCCACCCCCGGTGCGCACGGTGCATGTGCTGCCTGGCCCGGCCGCTGGCGCACAGCCTGGGGCCCGCCCCCCTTAGGGAGCATGGGCCCGCCTCCGGGGTGCACGGTGCATGCACTGCCCAGCCTGGCCCGGCCACCGCTGCTGGTGCGCAGCGCCTGGCCATGCAGGGCCCCGCGGCTGTGGGGGGAAGGGCGCTGCTGGCTGGCGCCGCGGGGATGGGGGGGCGGCGCTGCGGGAGCTGGGCGCGCGGCGCCTGAAGGCAGCTATAAGGGACGCCGCGTGCCCCTTACAGCTGCCACCAGGCGCCCCCCATCGGTTGGCGCCCCGGGCAGCTGCCCGGCTCGCCCACCCCTTAGTCCGGCCCTGATGCCAGTAGTAGGGAGGTGAAAATGCGGGTAATTGTATAAACATGGAATCGTTGAAAAACTCAGTGGTTACTCTCACCTGCAGCTGTGCAGGGCAGCCGGCAGCTCCCTGGGAGCTAGTGCACGCCAGGAGCCATCTTTTAAGCTGGCTCTCCACGCATACTGATACAGAGGCAGCAGTGTGGGGCAGCAGCTGACTCTCCAGGAGCAGGGCGGGAGCCTGTGTGTAACCATAAACATTAATCAATAAGCCCAGGCTCATCGGTTAACCATTTACGCAGCTATACGCTCACATCCCTAGTCAGTAGAGGGGGTTTTGGAATAAACTGGGAAATTAAACAATAATAAGTTATTAGGAACAGAGGGTATTCACCCAAGAGTTCTGAAGAAATTCAAATATGAAATTGCAGAACTACTTACTGTGGTATGTAACTTATTGCTTAAATCAGCCTCTTTATCAAATGACTGGCAAATAGTTAATGTAACACCAATTTTTTAAAAATAAGTCTACAGAGGCAATCCCAGCAACTAAAAGCTAGTAAGCCTAGCTTCAGCAACAGGCAAACTGGCGAGACTATAATAAAGAAAAGAATTATCAGCCACATAAATGAATGTGATATGTGGGGAAGAGTCAACACTGCTTTTTTAAAGGCAAATCATGCCTCTTCAATTAGAATTCTTGGGGGGTAGGGCGATCAACAAATATGTGTATGTGAACTTTCAGAAAGCCTTTGACAAAGCCTCATCAATGGCTCCTAATCAAAGCAAGCTGCCATGGGATAAGAAGTAAAGACCTTTCCTGCATCAGAAACTGGTTTAAAAATAGGAAACAAAGGATAGAAATAAATGGTCAGTTTTCACGGCGGAGGGAGATAAATAGCATGTCCCCAAGGATCTGTACTGGGACCAGTGGAAAGAGGAGTAAACAGTGATGCAGCAACATTTGCAGAGATAGTTAAGGCCAAAGCAGACTGGGAAGAGTTACAGTGGGATTTCATAAAGTTGGGTGACTAGGCAACAAAATGGCAGATGAAATGTAATTTTGATAAATGCAAAGTAATTCACATTGCAAAACATAATCTCAACTATGCACAGAAAATGATGAGGTCTAAATTAGCTGTTATCAGTCAAGGAAGAGACCTTCGAGTCATCCTGGATAGTTCTCTAAAAACATTGTCCCAGAGTGCGGCAGCAGTCAAAATGTTAGGAACCATTAGGAAAGTGATAGATAATAAAACAGAAAATATTATAATGTTATTATATAACTCCAGGGAATGCTCACACCTTGACAACTGAGTGCAATTCTTGTCTTCCCAATTAAAAAACAAGATATATTAGAATTAGAAAAAAAGTACAGAGAAGGGCAACAAAAATGATTAGCAGTATAGAACAGCTTCCATATGAGGAGCGATTAAAAAGATTGAGACTGATAGAGGTCTATAAAGTCAGGAGTTGTGTGGAGAAAGTGCATAGGAAAGTATAATTTACTCCTTCACATATCACAAGAATGAGGGGCCACCCAAATGAAATTAATAGGCAGCAGATTTTAAACAAACAAAAGGAAGTACATCTTTACACAACGTACAGACAATCTGTGAAACTTCTTGCCAGGGGACATGATGAAGGCCAAAAGTATAACTGGGTTCAGAAAATAATGATTCAAGTCAATGGATAATAGGTCCATCAATGCCTATTATTAGCCAAGATAATCAGGGATGTAACTCCATATGACCTGTGTATTCTAAAACCTCTGATTTCCAGAAGCTGAAACTGGATGACAGGCAATGGATCACTTGCTAACTGCCCTGTACTGTTCATTCCTTCTGAAGCACCTGGCATTGGCCACCATCAGAAGAGAGGATACTGGATTAGATGGACCTTTGGTCTGACCCAGTGTGACCATTCTCTCTCTCTCTCTCTCTGTCTCTCTGATGGGGCTGCAATAACAAAATCCTTTCTCATTCAGCACCTTCTCTTTCCAATACTTTGAAGTGGAACCCCTCCCCCCCATCATCTTTGCCATTCCCATCAGCAGAGTTGGAGCCCAGAAGCTGGGCACACACCTAGACTTTCATCAGCAGTTCTCATGATCTCAGAGTCCTGGGCAGCTGAGCCATCTTGCTGCTCCTTGGATGCCTTCTTAGGCCATTGAGTGCAACCCGATGGGAGCAGGACCAGACAAAGTGAATTCCCATCTCCCATGGAGTCAGCCCATTCCCATGAGTCATACAAGTGCTGCTGACAGTCGGGACATCACCTGTAACTCTGCTGGTCGCCCTAGCTGGCTGGTAAAAGACAGAGTACCTAGGAGCCCAGTTAACAGCCTGTTGTCCCCTCCTTAGACAAAGGGGAATCTACCATGTACCTTAAGCCATTTCAATAGTCAGGGCAGCACAGGAGGAACCAGTGCCCCATGCTAGAGCCACACATGCCACTGGCCAACATCTGACCAACCTCTTCTAAGCACAGCTAATCCACACATGGCAATAAATGGGCTCCATTGGTACCTGCCAGTTTCCTGGATCTCTCTCAGGCCGGTGTCAAGCTTCAGGCCAGGGTGTGGCTCAATGACAGCACTTGTTGCTCTGTCGGGAGACCTGCTCCTGACGTGTGATCCATACGCATTCCACTGGGCCTCTATATGGCACCTGAGAGGAGAAACTGCCGGGGTAAATGGAAACTCCCTGAAATGGTTCAGGGCATTCCTCTTGGAGCAAAGCCTTGTGGGAAACTGTTTCTCCATCTGCAGACCCCTGCCCTATGGGGCCCCACAGGGCCCAATTCTTCATCTTAGTATTCAGAATCTGTAGGAAGTCATTGGGCAAGCTGGAGAGATGGCAGCAGCTGATGTATCAGAAATACACAGGCACACTGGGCTGTACATCCACCATGGCTCATCTAGCCAATATAAATGCCACCATGGCCCATGGAGCTCAGTGCCCAGACAATTTCAGCAGCTGGAGGAAGAGCTGCTTGCCAATGCTGAAAACCAAGCAAGACTAGAGACACACTCTAAAAGACTTGCCTCTTCCACAACATCCCCAACAAGCCAGGGTACCCGTCTGCCAATTATTACACCAACCAGAACCCATGGGTTCCCCTGGAATTCTTCAGTGCAACTCACATCCCAAATAGCCACAGCACTCACATCCTGATCCACAAGGGGACCCCGAGGCACTAGTGCAATGCAAACAATAAATAATAATGATAAATGCAAAACTCATTGCTTCGATTTAACTCTTCCTTAATGATTTCTTCACATAAACACAGCATGACCAACAAAATCCTATAAACTAATCTATCTATGTCTCCTGAAGGCTGGGAAGAAAGAGAGAGACATTGCTATTTGTATTTCTACTCCTAAGCACTCGGATATGGCCATAGAAATATCTACTGTAATCTCTCTCATATTTATGGTACCCTTAATAGTGTAGTATCTGGTCATTGGATCAGCAATTGATGATTGCCAGGAGAGCCCTAACGAGGTCCAAAAGATTCAGGGTCACTACACAGACCCCAGTCCTGATAATGATCATGGTTGTAATGGCAAAGAGCTGCAAAAAGATCACACGCAGAACCATCTCTGTGGCCATAAATGATCAGGCTATGCTTAAGGTTTGGAATAGCTCAGCTCCCTGGAAGCCCTGGACCAGGCTTTTCTCTTCACCCACTGAGGTAAATAAATTGCGTTCCAAGCAATTTGCTCTGTGGGGATCTTTATTAGTTTTATGATGTGTTATTTGTTGTTGAGCAGGCCAGGGTACGGCACATTGGAGTAGGATATGTGGAGGAATGCATGGTCCCTGCCCTGAAGGCATTGAAATCTGCATTACGCACACAGTGTAGATAGGGGGCTGACAGAATTGCTGTGCCCCTCCACAAGGTTGGGGGGCCCGGCTCTGCATTCCCAGAAGGGGTGTGGCTTGAGGCAGAAGGGGCGGGGCTGTGGGCAGCCAGCCTTCAGCGCTGCCCAGATCACATCATGGCTCTCCTTCTCCTCCCCCTGCTGCCAGCCTTCAGTGCTGTCTGGAGCTCTGGCTGTCCCTACTGCTCCAGTAGCAGCAGCAGCAGCAGCTGGGAGTCCCAGACTCTTGTGAATAGCTGACTCCCAGAACAGCTGCCCTCTTTGTCCCCGCCCTCTTTGGCAGGCTTGAGTGTTGATCAGACACACACACAACGAACTGAGGCTCTGATAAGATTCAAATCTCAGAAGATTGCTTCATTTTGTTGGTCTTTTTAATATCATTTCCTTCCGTGGTGAATCACTGCCGGAAGGTCTTTCCAAATGCAGCTTTAATGCTGCAGGTCCTGGCTTATGGTTCGTATGGATATTAAAAATCCCATGGGGAGCTTTCTATAAGAGATGGGCTTGTTCTGGTGCCCTTGGACAAAACCTTCGCTCTTTAGGGCCTGCTGATTGGTTGTCTGCCCCCCCTGCCGCGCCTTAGGAAGAGGCTACATTTCAGTGGTGAAGAGACTCCGGAGTGTAGAAAGTGCTTTTGTAAAGTGCTTTGGAAGTGGGATCCTTCAGGACAGAAGCTGTTCTGTGTGAATAGGGAGTGTGCAAGCTCTCTAGACAAACACCCTCCAACTTCCACCATGTTATAGCAAATGCCCTCAAACATCAAAAGGGTGGCAGACTCTCTAAGCCATCACACACACCCAAGAAGCAGGCCTAGAGATCTCAGTGTCCTCAAACAATGTTTTGTGGCATGTTCCATGACATGCCTGCTTCTGTGGTGGAGAGAATTTGTATGTGATTGGGGTGATGACTTGGCAGCTAGTTTCGGAGGAACAGGATTGCCCAGGCTTAACAAAGACTTGCACATTTTTTCTTGCCCACTCACCCAAGCCGTGCTCTCTCTTTGGCGATCTGGTTGGTGAGGCGTTTTAGAAAGTGCAGATAAGAAGACAATTCCACAGTGACTACACATTCTCTGGATGTGAAGGAGCGCAAGCCTCTGTAGTAGAAGTCTGTGTTAAATGGCACCCGCAAATTTTGCTAGAAGACAATGCAGTGTAGAACAGGACTTTCCCAAACCTGATATGCATGAAACATCTATCAGGAATGATCTAGATGGTGCTTAGTCCTACCATGAGTGCAGGGGACTGGATGTGATGACTTCTCATTTGGTCCCTTCCTGTTCTAGTATTCTACGATTCTATAGCAATGTTTGCAACTTCCCATTTCTGCCCCAGTGACAAGAAACAGTGAAACTGTCCAGCCTAGTTTCACTGAGGGTGAAATGCAAACGGTAAAAAGAATGCACAGAATAATGAAAACCAAATGGTATTTTACGTCATCTTTCAGCTTCAATCATTGGGAGACATGATGAGTAGTAACTCAGATGGGGAGTTGTTAAAGGTACACAGAGATTTTCATCATGATGATGGATCTTTCATCTCTCTTTTCTTCTTCCCTTGCTTATTTTACTCCCCTCATGTTGCCTCCTCCATGATAAGCTACACAGAAAGAGCACAACAACAACAACATGTTTTATTGGTCCTATGACCCTGGGAACTATGCTCCATATTTTTCAGTGCCATATGTTGGCACTTTATTAACTGTTCAGAGAAATACATATACAAAGCTCTCTTGTAACACTTCCCAGCTGATCTATTTCTCTCTTTGCAACCATCATCTTTGCTCTGGAAAGGAGGGTTTATTTGGGGAAGGACTGGATGGGGGGGAAGAGGAACAATATCACTCCAGCTTGGAGAAGGGTGAAGTGGGGAATTTGCCACCCCCAAACCAAGGGGATTTGATGCCAAGCCAATAGAAGGGGATGAATGCAATTTTTGTCAGTTCCATGCGCGCTTCTGAATGCAGATCATGAATTACACACCCGCCAGATGACAGGCTGACATTTTAGGTCCAAACATTCTCCTATAATTAGTAGAATCTAATGCAATACAGGGAATGGCTCCATTTTACACACACATTAGCGTAATGCCTTTAAATAAGATAATTGATTATGCCTCTGCATAAGAAAATAAAATATTCGGTGTAATTAAAACCGGCATTCGGATGCTGGCATGCTGACAGGTGAGGCCATGTGTCATTTTATAAATTCTTAAAGTGATATTCACACCCACATTTGAGCGCCCAGCGTTTTGAAAATGATTCCTTGATGCTGAGTTGCTTTTTATCTTTAGCTCAGAAGTGTTTTGCTGAGGGATTTTTTTTCTCTCATTTATCTTCATTCTGGCCTCATATCAGCATTTGACACGAAGCTGCAGTTATACCATCCCAGAAAGGGAAATTGGTAGCTCCCACAACAGAAGCACCATCAGGCTTGCTCTGTATTTGCAACAGAGCCCTCCAAGGAGTGCTGGGGTTACAGCAGGGGGCATTCTCCATGCTGAGTCAGCACCTAAATGTCAATGGGATACAGCATTGGCCTTCACTTCCCGTGGATAGTGAACTGCGGAGTAGCGCTTCTAAGGGATTAAACAGCTGCCACGTCCCATCCCAGCAGTGGCTGCCTTTCAGTAGTAGGGGAAATGATTCCTGTGCATTGTGTCTGCCAAGTGCTTTGGGGTCCTTTTGGAGGGAAGGTGCAATAGGAACTAAGTCATCATCATTCGTACAGCAAGTGAATGAAGGAGCCACTGTTCACACGGTGCCAGTGGATAGCCCCCTGGGAAAAACAATTTGCTGCATGTAGGATGGACCACATGGTGACTTGGCCAGGCTGATGTTCACTTTTATCCTTTTCAATTGCTTATAATGAGTTTCCTCCTGCTGTCAGCCCTCTGCCCCCCATGTGCCTAGCACCAGGGCACCGTTCCACATGCCCAAGGAGATTTTAGGTGCCCGCCCTGAATCGTTGATCATTAAAGATGCATTTCAGTAAGGGACAAGGTGGCTCAGGGGATCAGGATAGGGCCATGGAGTGTTTCCCATCGTACACCACCATGTGACATCTGGCCCAGCCTGGTGCTGACCAGAAGTTGTTAGCCAGCTGAGTGCTGCTGTGGTGCCTGTGTAAAATGAAGAGGTGGTATCAGTCTCTGGTTCCTAATGGACAAGGGCCCTTATGGCAAACCACCACCAGCAAGATTCACTGGCGCTCACTCGCCTTCTTGTTGATAGTATCAATGTAGAGACCAAGATCTGTCTGGGCAGTGAGTCTCACCTGAAGAGATGGTTCCTCAATTCAGTATCAAGGCAGATCATCAGGGGCAGGTAAGGAGGACTGGGACTCATGCCCTTCTTCTGCCTCTGGCATATCTGCCTCTGGCATATTCAGCAGGGGCTTGACCTCCAGAGCATTAATCTGGCACCTTTCACCAGCACTCCAAATCTTTCAAAAGAAGAGCAGGATCTGGCTGTCTCTTGCAGTTGTGTTTATCACCCTATAGCAGGTTCTTTATTTGGACTCCTAGAGAATAACAGGTAAAGGAGTTTCCTACCAGTGCCATAAATGCACCTTCCCTATGCTATTGCTAATGGATCGAAAGAGTCTGTGTCTTTGGTCTGGTTTGGGTGTGCAATGGATTCTCAGAGTTGGTTCAACATCCCCAGGAAAAAGTACCAGGTTGGCACCAGGAATGTGTACCAGGTATGGAGGTGACACACAGCCATGGTAGCCTTTACAAAGCAGCCAAAGACAAGGAAGAGCTGGAACAGAACAAACCAGATCTGACTGCAGCCATTCCTCATTGTCCTCAGAGGCATCCTCATCAAAGATTGCAGCGATATTAACCCTGCGGAGCAGAGGGAATTGCGGCAGCGTGTGGCCTTTCTCCTCAGCTGTATCTGGGATGAAACATTTGATCTGGACTGATCAGATCTCGCCCCGCCTGGCCTGACCTCATAGTCTACTAGCCCCGTATCTGTTCCTACTCGTGGGCATTGTGCTCCTCAAAGAGACACAAGATATACATTCACCTAAACACTACAGGGGTGGTAAAGGCTTGTGGGAGGGAAGGCAGAGTATGCACCCGCCCAGGCCCATTAGCTGGACCGCAGATACATGATCTGCAAAGAGACACTCCTGGAGGAAGAGGGGTCAGCAGAGTGACTTATTGGCCCAGCCACCTGGCGAAACTGCTTCCTATGCACTGCAAGAGCTTGGCAGTGCTGATGGCCAAGGCAGCAACTCTAGCCACTGGGTGGAGGTCTCCATGGACCTCTCATTATGACTTGACCCCCCTTCCAGGCTTCCCACAGAAAGGGTGCTTAGGAGACGATACTGTGTCTGCAGCTGCATCCACTCTGCCTACAGCTGTACCGACCTACCTCAGTTGTGGAGGAGATGTCCCTCTGACAAACCACATAGCCCATTGAACAATGAATGTTCCCCTCTGCTCTGCCGACCGATCCCTCTCCCCTCAACTCTTGCTAGCCCTTTAAGTAGTCTCAAACAAGCCCAGGAGTGAAATAGTTCCTCCTCTACAAGTGGAGATTTCCCTTTCCCCCATATCACCCTGGTCCAAGGCAGTAGACTGATAAAGCCTTATCCTGCCCCAGGCACAGCACTAGTTAAATGCCATGTTTTTAAATTGCCCCTTTCCAGCACTCCCAATTAGCCCTGAAAGGACCCAAGACACCTGCCATTAAAGTCATGAAACTTTTCATTTTAAAAAGGCTATTTTTGGTTAATTTGTGAGATTTTTCATGGCTCCCCCTGAGGCCTGTTCATTTGGACTCATGGTAGTTCAGGCAGCTGGCTTACATGAGGATGGAGGGATGAAGAAACAGTCCCATTCATTTGCTTGTAACATACGCAGTATATGCAGAATACAGAATGGTGCCTGAAGGTTTTAATAGTCTCCCCTTCCATCCATCCCTGAGATTTCATGAGGTGAGGTCACCTTGGAAGAACTGCAGAATGAGAAGACCACTGCTAGTCTAGGAAGAATGGAACCTCTGGCAAAGGCAATTCTGGCACAGGGATGAGGGAAGGAAGGGGAAGAGGGTGAGGAGACCTCTGAGAGCTCTGTGTCTGCTGCTGCTTGCATTACCCAGCTGCCACTGCAGTGACTGGTTGCCATTACGCCCGGCTCCCGGGGCTGTGGTTGGCAGTGTGGTGCACCTGAGTCAACCAGGACCCTGAGACAGCAGCCAGCGGGTTCTGAGTTACTCAGCTCTTAGGAGAGTTTGTAAAAAATCACACACACACTCACACAAAAGGAGGCACAAGGGAAACACAGCAATGTGTAAGTGGGATGTCTGACTGAAGCCCTGACCTCTCTCCATTCACTCTCCTGCGTCCGTCTCCTCAGGGCTGCCTCTCTCTCTCTCTCTCTCTGCTGTGGTCTGTGCCACATACTCTTCCTCCCTGGGTGGTCCTTAGTCATCTAGGGCCAAACAGTCAGAACCTATAAAAATCCCGACACACCACACCTGGGATCCTCTCTATGCATGCACTAACCTGTGCAAAGCTTGCCACGGCACACACAGGGGCAAATTTGCATGCACAAAGGCATATTTTGTGGCTAAAGGGATGCACACTCTTGCTAGTGCATTTTTGGAAGCTCCTTAGAAACTTTGGCCTCAGCAAACTCTTGGATTTGTGGGGCCACACAACTAATAATCACCTTTTATGAGGGCCACATCTCATCCTCCTAGCTTCCTGCATTGCCAGTGTGACTGGCAGCTGCTGGTACAGGAAATAGCAACAGAGGAAGGCTGGCTTCCATTCTCAGGCCGGGGAGTCTGTCCCAGAGCAGCACAAACATTCCTCTTATGCTTACTGGCTTGCTGGCTCAGTGTGTATTAGTCACTCCAGGCAGTCAGGAGGTGTAACCTGAACACTGCTAATTACTTCAATGAGGCAGGGTAAGAGCTTGATGCAGACTCATTACTCTAAGGCAGTGGTTTCCAACCTTTTTTATACCGTGGACCGGCAAACCGATTCACAAACTTTTGGCAGTCCAGCAACATTTAATTTGCACATTTGCATAATGAATATGCAAATATGCAAATAAACTGTTACTGGCCCGCCAAAAGCCCCAGTCCTCAGAGCTGCCATGAACAGCTGGCTTCAGTTCTGGCATTTGCCACATGGCAGACAGCTGCTGCAGCTGAAGGCAGATGTTTGCAGCGGTTCTGTGGGCCAGGGCTGGGGTCCCTGACCCCCCCCAGTTTCAGCCCTAACCCTAGAGGCTCCCCCACCTGTCCACTATGCCCCAGCCACTGACCCCAGAGTCCCCTGCATCAATCCCCCCCAGTGCCAGCCTCCCACCCTCAGAGCCTCCTGCCCCTTAGAGCCCCCACTACCAGAGCCCCCAGTGCCAGCCTTCTGTTTCCAGAGCCCCACTGTACCCAGCCTCCCTCAGAGTCCCCCTCCAGTGCCATCCCCAGTCCCCAATATTAGCCCCACCCCCAGGTCCCCGAGTGCCAGTCTTGCCCCCATAGCTTCCTCACTACTAGCCCTGCCCCCAGAGACCCCCAGTGCCAGCTTCCCACACCAGATGCCCCAGTGCCCCACAGTGTCAGCCCCCACCTCTTAGAGCCCCCACCCCTTGCACCCCAGTATTAGCCCTGTCCCCAAAGTCCCCCTGCCCCCCTCACCTAGCCCTGCACTGCCTCCCTGCCATCAGCTGAGTGCTGCTGCCCGGGTTGTGGCTGCTCTAAGGCTGCCATGCCGGGCTCTGTGCAGCCCTCCTGCCACGCAGCGAACCACTCTTCTGTGGCTGGTGCTGGTTGGCAGAGAGGTGGGGCAGGACACGCCTTTCCCAGCGGCCGCGACTGGAGGGGAGGTGCTGGGCGGTGTACCCCAGCCCCCAGGGCTGCTGCAGCCCAGGAGCCAGCAGTTCGCAGCCCGGCACAAGTCAACAGCCCAGCGACTGGGAACTGCTGTGCTAAGGGACTTGATGTGTATCCCCGATGCAGTCCCCCCGGCCATGGCTCATCCTGCAAAGCAGACACCAGGCTGGGTTTGGTGATGCAGCATCTATTCTTTGCTGGGAGCACACGATTGCCTCTTTGTTCCCATTCCCACACATCCACCCAGCCTGCCACCCACTGATGACTCACTGCATTATGCTCTAGCACGTATCGAGACATCTTTCAGAGGCCCTCCAAATGCCTCACGACATGAGCTAATGAAGTTCCACAGTATCCTGTGAGGGCAGTCAGTATTAGTGGGACCTCTCCCCTCCAGACCGCTCTCTCACTTAGGGTATGTCTAGACTGCGGGGGGCGGGGGGGAGGGGGGTTCGGGATACCTCTGCTGTGTCCAGGGAACACGTTTGCTTTTCTGCTATTTTTTGCGGAGAAGCAGATGTGCTCTTTTGGAAGCCCTCTTCCGAAAGAGGAGGTTTTGGCCAGTGTAGACAGGCCAAACTTTGGGAAAGCCTCTTCCGACAAAAGTATCAGAAAAAGGTACGCAAATTGCGGAGCGCAATTTGTGTACCTTTTTCTGAAAAACCATCGTAATGTAGACATAGCCTCAGTGCCAGTGAAAGCATCCATGAGTCCTGACTGCCGCTGTCACACTAAACAAAAGAAATGCTGTGGTTGCATCCAGTATGACACCACAACCAATGTTCCCTCTAATCTTTTACATCCATGTATGGAATAATTGTATGCGCACTGAGGCATGTGCAGATGTGCACCACCAATAGAAACACAAAACCAAGGTGAGCTCTCTGCTAACTCAGATAGGCGGCATCTGAATCTCTCCTGTGTGGCCACACAAGTGCACAGCTTACAGGGAACATTGACCCCAGCACCAGCTCATTCATGTTTCTGACACAGCTCCATTCCTGGGAGAGCAGGCCACGCTGCGTAGAAGGCAGAGATAAAGGTTGCGGCTGCCAGCTTCTTTAAGCCCCTTTGTCCAGAGGTTTCTTCTCTTCACTTGAGACTTGTCTAACCAAGAACAGGCTCCCCCTGTTCTCTAGGGGTATGTCTACACTACAGCGTTATTTCAAAATAACGCGTCTACACACAAAATGCATTTCAAAATAGCATTTTTCTATTTTGAAATAGCACGTCCACGCTGAGTGGATGTTGAATCGCATTTAAGGCTGGTTGGAACCAGTTCCGGCAGGGCATTAGGTCAGAAGTTGCCTTGTGGCCAGGGTGGCCAGCAGGGCACCCTGAGAAGGGCTGGAGGCCCCCTATTTTGAAATAAGCGTCTACACAGCGCTTATTTCAAAATAGCAATTTCAAAATTGTCACTATTCCTCGTGGAATGAAGTTTACCAATTTTGAAATAAGCCCTCCCCTATTTCAAATTAATTTTGAAATAACGGAATGGCTGTGTAGATGCTAGGAAAGTTATTTCGAAATAACTGCTGTTATTTCGAAATAACTTTGCTGTGTAAACATATGCAAGGAGAGCAGAGAAGAGGCTGGAGAGAGGCAGGGAGGTGTACAATCAGTCTGAGCATCTCCCAGTGGGGGTAAAAACCACAGCCCTGAGTAGCCTCAAACAACCACAGATTGTGTTCAACAACTTCACACTCTTGGTCAAGCACCTACTGTGTCCCATGTGCACTCCCCCACCTAGAGATCCACCCACACTCTCGCTTACACACACATTCGCACACTCCCTGCCACAAGCTCTGACAGACTGTCTCACACTCCCAAACGCTCTCTCCCTCACATCCACGCACACACACTCAGAAATGAGGCAAGCGGCAGAGAGATGCAATGCAATTAGTCACTGGGTCTGAGTAGGAGGAATGTGGTGAGTGGTGGAGGCAGAACAGGTGGCAGCTCTTGTTGTGGTCACCAGCTCTTTGGCTGTGTCACCAGCTTATTCTCTATTTATCGTAGAGAAGCATTTGGCTTGGTGTCTCATGCAAAGTTCCTAGGAACACAAATTCAAATGTGGGACAATCAGCCACAGGCAACAGTTATCAGCTGTAGTCTGAGCTGGGGGAGAGGGCTAGTGGGATGCCAGAGGGAGCTGGACATGCTGGACATCTTCATTAATGACTGGGAAGAGGAGGGTCAGCATTGTCCCAATAAGAAGCCACAGAGCATGTACTAAACAGGGAGGGACAGCCGTGTGGGCAGGGAACTACGCGAAGGGGCCCAAGGTTAGCAGTCTGGGCAGGAAATGACAAAATGAGATTCAGTGTGGAGATGTGCGGGGAGGAAAGAGTCTGAAACCAGGAGGTGGCAATGGCTGTGAGAGACCTGGGGCGACAAGGGACAACAGTTCAAAGTGGAGTGTGCAATATGATCTGGCAGCTAGAAAGGTCAATGCAATTGCAGTGCACAGCAGGGACTTCACATCACAAAGCAGGTTGGAGGAAGCCCCTCTCTATACAGCACTGGTGCACCCTCCCCCAGTGCCCTGAATTGCTGCATTCATTGCTGGGCACTCCATTTCTAGTAGAGGGAAATGAAATAGAGAGAGTCTACAGGCAAGTCACAAAGGTGGATGAGGGGCTGGAAGAGATGGTTCATGGGGAAAGATTAAAAGAGCTTAATACAAAGAGCAGAATTTGGCTAAATGTTGGCTACATGGTGGACCTGAGTAGTTGCTAGTGGTGTGTGGAGTATGAGCATGAGGAAGGAGCAGAAATTGTTTTGGGTGATCCAAGGGCTGGACTAGGGGCAATTGAACTGAGCTGAGTGAAGGGACATGTTTTATCTGGAGAGACTTCCTAGTTGTGAGATGTGGCAACGTGTGGCATGCCACCAAGAGAAGGGGTAGAAACCAACATTCCCTCTAATTTTTTCCATTTTTTCCATCCTCGTGCACGGAGGCATGTGTGAATGTGCACTACCAGTAGAAACAAAAAATCTAGCTGTGGACACTCTGCTAACCAGCTGGGTGGCATTTGAATCTCTCTTGAGCGGCCACACAAGCACACAGCTGACAGGGAACACTGGTAGGGACCCCATCACCCTCAACACTGGAAACTAGAGCTGATAGAACTCTAGAAAATGTCCTGCTGGGAGCAGACCTGCACTGGCCAATGGGAATAGACAAGCTGGCCTAAGACACGTTTCCAGTTCTAATGTCCATGTCCCTTTTGTAGCTGGGGATGGGGGGTGGTATTTCTCTTCCTAAGTCTCCTTCCCCTGGCTTCATCGGAGCTTCTTCAAGGGATCTCCAGGGAAGATCATCCCTCCCCCCCCAAACACACACCATCCCCAGGCCTTCTGGAGTTCTCTATAGGATCTTCAGCAAAGGATACCCCCCCACCATCACAGACCAGGACCTTCTGCAGGTTTTGTAGGCAACAAAACTTCGCTAACATTTTCTGATTTGAAAATGCTCCGATTGCCAGAGACCTTCCTATTTGCAGCTTCCAAATCCCACAGTGTGTGTGGGTGGTGGATAGGAGGAGAGAATAACCACAAATGTTCAGTTTCACTGTCTCCTTCCTTCCCGACAAGGTTCGGCCCTGCAACTAAATGAAAGACACGCTCCTTCCCCCACCTTCTAGCACACTTCCAGAGAAAGAATGACTCAGCCTGCTGCCCTCTGACCCAGCTCTCCTAAGTCGAGTGGAAACGATTCCTGACAGGTGGAAAGATCTGAGCACTGCTGGTGGTAACTAACCACTGCAAAGCTGGCTGTGACTAAGGGGCAGAGGGCAGGAAAATCAGGGCTCTGATCGTTTGTGAAAGGGGAAGGAGGGAGAAAGCAGAGCTGAGGGATGGCTCTGCAGCCTTGTCTAGGACTTGGAGATGGGGAGCTCCCTGCCAAGGCATGAACATGGTCACTTGGGCCTGATCCCTGTTTTTGATTTGTGGCTCTGGTGAGGTGACTAGCCAGCCACAGGGGTCGGCTATTCAGGGATGCTGGCACTACCATTGCTCACTTCTCTCTGTCACTGGACCACCACTGCCTCCCTTCTCCTGCACCATCCACTTCCTGCCACAGCCCCCATTGCCTTCTGTCTGCCCACTGCCAGTGCTGACTCTCCACCAGGCCTCTTCCCGCCTGTGCACATGGCAATGGAGAAGAAAGGGCCCTGCAGACGTGGCATGGAAAACGACCTGTCCCCAGATATATGTGGTCCTCATATCATGTGCATATTCCTTATCGCCATCCCTGGCACTGTCTGTCTCTCCCTAGTATTGTGGGGGTCCGCTGCCTGAATTACTCTGTGTATGTAATGCTTCTATTCATCCTGGGTGCTATGTGCATCCACCTGACAAAATGTATGTGTGTGTAGGTCCAGGCCCATTCCTGGGACAGCGTCTATGGTTTGCATGGTACCCGCTGGCAGCTTTGGGTGCATCATGTATCGTACATTCTGAGTGCCTATTCTGTGCAGTGTGTGTCTCTTCCATCCGCCACGTCATCAGTCTATAGTGACAGTGTTCACACTCTGGGCTGAACCATCAATGAGATCAGAAGAGCTTGGGGAGGTGGCTGGCTTTTGCAGAGAGCTACAAGCAACTCCATTTTTATCTGTTCAATCTGTGACCATCAACCCCAGTGACCATCGCTGAATCCCCCCTGCTCGGACGCTGACCACATGTAGGACAGCATAAGCTGATAATTAGGAGGTGCCCATGTTCAATAGATGCTACAAACAAAGCCACGCTCTCCAGATTGCCATTGCATTCAGAGTGCGGACAAGTAATGGAGCAGAACAACATTTATTCATTAAAATTCTTCCAGTGAAAAACATTCCCTTGTTATTCCGGCATTTTGCATCTAGTCCAAAGCAAAACCCAACAGGCACAGCAGAGAGAGGGAGAAAACCAAACAAGGCAACGTTTTTACCTTGCATCTGTTACAATGATTGCATCAGCCTTAATTATAATAGAACTTTCCACCCTTTAAGCATTTAGGCACATGCAGTATTCTCAATTTCCCTGTCTTTGACTGGCTCCATCCTTGAAATGGTTTTTCCATGCATTCAAAACAGTTTGTAATTAACAGTCCCATTGTTTTCTTTTGAACCGTCACTGAGATGCAGAAACCAGAGAGTGAGAGAGATTGGGAACGAAGTGCCTCGTTGATATGACTGGGGATTAGTTTGCTTTTAAGAAGTCCCTTTTTCCATTTGATGGAGAATTTTGTGCGGGTGAAAGGTTCAGAGTCCTGGATTGACTGCCCTGGCGACTCAGCTGATCTGCTTATCGCAGAGCAGGTATAGCCTGGCAGCACAAGCAGCTTCCTATCACTTCAACAGTGTGGCCGGGTCAGTCTTTGGGTCATCTTCTCAGACCTTGACCCAGGGGCCCAGTTAGTGCCCTTGGGAGTTGGTGATCCCACCAGGAACTGGATTGCAGCCATCAGTTCATTTCACACAGAGGTCACACAGCAGCTCCGAGATGGGGATGACTTTTGTCCACAATCTGGAACATCACCAGGACACTGACATAAAATACATCCACTGGCAATCCCCAGAAGCAGCCCGTGCCCCAGCTCTTCCCCTGCCAAGCACAGCACAGATGTGCTCTCAGTCCTCAGCCCTATAAATCCCAAAGTCAGATAACAAGCTCTCAGTCTGTAGTTCTGGTGCAAACCCTGGGCAGGAGGGCTGTTCCCTCCATCTGTGCTTCTCATAGACAATCTGCCTTTGAAAGTCTTTGTGGCATAAATCTTGGAGTATGGGGAACTGCTAGGGCACCTGGATTTTGTTTAACAGATGGGAACACACATATTTCAGGCAGAGAGCTTTTCCTATGTGTTTTTTTTTTTAACTAGAATTTATATTTTCAGGTGGGTCCTACCAACTCTCCAAATTTTAAAGATTAGCGGGAAACAGGAGGGCATTCTACTCAGTGTATTGCTTCCAGGAGATGCTCTAACTCCATTTCTGTTTAAGAGAGGGCACCCACGTTTGCTTCCAAGCAACGGTGCCAAGACTAGAGTTCACTAAGTTACCTCTGTTGCACCATATTGCTTGCAAGCATGTCAGGTTGTCCCATAACTGCAGAGGTACAATCTGCCGTACTCTGCCCTACTCACATGGTCATGTCATTTGACACCTTGTAGTTATTTGTTGAGAGCTACAATAGCTCACAAGGTGGCCTTATCTAGAGACAGAAAATGGCTGGAAGTCAGGACTCTAGTGGTCAGCTCCCATCTCTGTTCACAGGATGATGTTGGGCAAATCACAGCCTCTCTCTCGTTATCTCCATTCCGCTGCCTGTAAATGGGTGTGACAATATGTACAACACCTACCTCATCCATGGCCTGCTGTGAGGCAGCTACCATAACATGTTGGAGGGACATAGAGATGACAGCATTCCTTTCCGCCTGCCAAAGTGGTGAGCCAAGCGTGATAGTCAACCCTGGAGACATCTGCATGCAGTAAGCTCCCAGAATGCTCTTTTCTGCAGGATTCCTGGCAACCATGTGCTCCGCCAGTGAAGGAGGCCGGAAGAATCCTCCTCCTCTTCCCCATCTCCATAATTGCATGACTGGTTGAATCGTTCTGAATAAAGGAACCAATCAGTCTGAAGGACTTTTGTCCAGCCCTCGCCCCCACTGCCTATCTGGGAAGAACCCATGTCCTACGTGACTGAAGAGATCAAACACATTTGAGATGATCTCTCTAGCCCCAAAGACACATGGAAAAGCCGTGACCGTTCCAGCTTTCCTAACTGGAGTTTGGTGCAGTCCCTGGAAACCAGGAGGGCCACCACATGGGAAATAAATCCCTGATCCTCATGGCTGATAGTGCCCAGAGAAGCACCCATTCCTAACAAGCTCCATATCTCGTCCAGCCCGCCACAGGCAGTGCCATATTCTGCTTGGCTCTTGGAAACCATTGCTTGACCCTACTGTTCTTTCCAACTTCCGCCGTCATGTGATGGGGCTGAGGAAGTAGGAGGGCACTGGGCTTTACCATGGGGAGAGCCTGAGAATTCATGGTGCTGAGGAAGCCTGGCACTGAAGGCTGAGTTGCTTTCCTATGCCCACTTACCCTCCTCACCCCTTTTGTCTCCTGTGTCCTAAGGGCTCTTGGAGCCCCTTTAGTGCTGATGGTAAGTGTGTGGCTTGGACTAACCCCCAGACTGGCTGCAATAACTGAGTTAGAGCGCAGCCCCATCCAAAAGAGGTTTCTTGTCTTGAACTTGTTGTCCGCTGCCAGCTGCGGCTGCTGAGATGGTTAAAACAATTCCTGAAGGGGACGGTACAGGGACATCACCGGGCTGGGTACAGAGTGTCCCATCTATAGCCCAGCAGTGAGACCACCAGCATGGTTAGGCTCTTCCTCCAGCTTCTGGATGAATATTGCCAGCCAGAAGTATTGGCCTGCCCCATGCCCACTGTATATCTCATCCACTAGCTGGCCTAGGTGAGGGTCCTTTCCACCTCTTATCGCTAGGATTCTCACTGCCCTCTCCACTGTGCAACCCCCGTGCTCTCGTCCTGTGCCCCTCTCTCTCCATCAGCCCCCCTTCCCCCCTCTCACGATGCCACCATTTCTCCCACCCTTCCCACTCCCCTTCCTCTCTGCCTTTCCCTCTTTCCCCCGCCCCTCCATCTGTTATTTCTCTTGCTGTCTGGTGTTATTGACTGCCACAGGGCATCGTACTGAGTCAGGCAGTGGAGTCAGCAGTACTTACGTGCGAAGGTGATGAGAGTGTTGGAGAAGCAGAAGGAGAGTGAGACTGGCTGGCGCGTGGGGAAGGGGGAGGCCAGCGCATGCAGACAGCTGCCAGAGTCTAATGCAGGCTGTTACTTCAGACAGACCCCCATGAGATTTGTGGGTAGCAACCAATCAGATTCCCCAACTGGAGCTATGTAACCTACTCATCAGCTGGATCTATTCATCGCCATTGTAGCAAGGCTTACACCCAACCCCTATGACATCCCACCGAGCAGTTACTATCTGGACTAGCCCTGCAGTGACATCCTTCAAGGTATGTGCTTTTGCAGGCGATGACATCACACAACAGCCACCAATCAGAGTTTCTGTTGTTTCAGGAAGTATCACCTTCAGGGAGTGGAAGGGGAAAGACACGCAGGAGATGTGGCAAGACTCTCAGCCAATGACTTGTCTCATAGTATTGATTTTTAAAAGATTATTAAATGAATACATGTTGAACCTCTCTAGTCTGGCACCCTCAGGACCTGACCAGTGCTGAACCAGAGAATTTGCCAGACCAAGGGAGGTCAATATTGTCTAGCAGCATTACCAACACTTCTGCTGCTTTCTGGGCTCTTAGAAGACATTTAGGGGTAAATTAGAGCTAAATAACAGCACAGAACACTGAGAGCCAGGACTGGTGGCTATAAACAAACTCTATGGGACTGCGGGAAACTAGGCCACACCCATGAAAAGTGGACATCCAGCTAACTAAAATCATGCCGGACCATGGATGCTGTGGGACCAGAGAGTACCAGATTAGAGAGGTTCAACCCATACTTTGCTTTTCTGTAGGTCCTTGCATCTAAGTAGCTCAAAGCAGCTTATGAACAAGGGAACTAAGTCTCACCACATCTCGGTGAGGCACCTGGTTCTTTTAACCTGCTTTCCAGATGGATAAATTGAAGACATGCTTAAGGCCACGCAGCGAGCCAATGCCACATGTCCCAGCTCCTTGTTCTCTGTTCTAACCATTAGACAATATAGTCTGTTAGGTGGCTCCTGGGCAGATTTGGTATACATTTTAGAAAGGCTGAGCTCAGTGAAGTCTCTGTTACAAAATCCTCACCACTTCCAACTTGCAATGAACAAATACACAGTGTGTGACCAAGCGGATTATGCCAGCCTGAGAGGAATAACCATGAGTCCTGTCCCAGTGCCTAGGAAAATGAGCATCAAGGGACTCCAGAGGCACTGATGATTACAGGTACACCATGTGGGCCTGGCAGGATTTGCCGACATCATCTCATTATATTAGGGCTATTAGGGTTTTACCAATCTCCACTGAGCAGTGGGTAGGAAACAGCAATTGTTCCAGCTGAGTTCCTGGGAAAGACACTGTCTAAACGTTGTCCATAGCAGTCAGGCAGGTTGTCCTGGGGGCCTGCACTGACAGACAGGAAGAGAAATTAGCAGAGGAGCAGCCCAGGTGTAAAGGCTCTAGAGGAATTTTGCACCTATAGAAATGAATCGTGAGTCCATATCTAAGAATGTTCGCCTCTAAGTCTGCACCCGCAGTTAAACAAAAAACCTTAAGAAATACTGACCACTTGATTGCCTGCATATTCCCTCTAAGGAGTTAATCATGAATACTTAGGGCAATACATGGGCCCAGCCACCCCTGTTTATGCTGAGATCCGGGTTTGAGAGCAGAGAGTTTAGGGAGGTGGTTGTCTGGTTGTCTCTTCAATCCCTATGGCTTCAGTTTGGCACAGATCATTAATATTAGCATGGCCTGTATATCTCTGGCATCCTCACCAGAGCTGGTCACATCACAGAACAGTACTACTTGAAAACAATTAATGGATGAAAAAACTGGCAAAGTTTGCTGTGAATATTATTTTCAAAAAAACTATTCAATCCTCTAACCCCCAGACCAGAAGTCTTTGTAAGAAAGCCTGTCAGGTCTTTGGGGAAGTTGCTGCCATTTTGCCCTGTGTTTGCACAGCACCTAGCACATGCAGAATGGGAAGAGACTGTCTAGGAAGGAGTACTGCTGAAAGGGATCCAGGGGTCATAGTGGATGACAAGTTAAACACGAGTCAAGAGTGTGACACTGTTGCAAAAAAAGCAAACATGATTCTGGGATGCATTAACAGGAGTGTTGTGAGCAAGACACGAGAAGTCATTCTTCTGCTCTACTCTGTGCTGATTAGGCCTCAGTTGGAGTATTGTGTCCAGTTCTGGGCACCACATTTCAAGAAAGACATGGAGAAATTGGAGAGGGTCCAGAGAAGAGCAACAAAAATGATTAAAGGTCTAGGAAACCAGACTTATGAGGGAAGACTGAAAGAACTGAACTTGTTTAGTTTAGAAAAGAGAAGACTGAGATGGGACATGATAGTGGTTTTCAAGAATCTTAAAGGGTGTTATAAGGAGGAGGGAGAAAAATTTTTCTTCTTGGCTTCTGAGGATAACACAAGAAGCCATGGGGTTTAAATTGCAGCAAGGGAGGTTTACGTTGGACATTAGGAAAAACTTCCTGCCTGTCAAGGTGGTTAAACAATGGAATAAATTGTTTAGGGGGGTTGTGGAATCTCCATCACTGGAGATATTTAAGAACAGGTTAGACAGACACCTGTCAGGGATGATCTAGACAGTACTTGGTCCTGCCATGAGGGCAGGGGACTGGACTTGATCACCTCTTGAGGTCCCATCCAGTTCTAGTGTTCTATGATTCTAGCACACTGGGTGTCCTACTATAAAGCTGGGGTTCCCAGGCACCTCAACAATACAAAGAAGAAACAAATAATTAAATAATGATGTGTTAGTGATACACAGGGCATAGAGTTGGTCTGTATTATACCAGATAGAAGTAACTTCACTAGCAGATTTCTGCAAAACCATACAAATATGGTAAATGTCTGTATTTTCATTTTACTCATACTAGCTCCCCCACCATCTTTCCTATTTTTTGTAAAACTGCTTGAGAGTGATGATTTGGTGACACTCACAACATTTTACAATTTCACTATGGAAACAAATTTGTGTGAAATGTTAACACATTTCCTCCGAAAGGTTTCCTGTTTTCATACCAAAATGGAATAGCCCTTTCACGGACATGTCACCAATTCCAAATTCACCCCGAAAGGGCAGATCTTGATTAAATTTAAATTTCACTGCAAACATTTTGCTGGCCTTTGCTCATTGCTGATAGGTAACCTATGTCCTCTTGTAAGAGCTACAAATCCCCCCTGTCCCCTCTCCTGGCTAACAATAATGTTTTGTTTTGCTTTAGCACCATGCATCCTGAAGGATCTCAAAGTGCTTAGCAAACTAAACACTGGGCTCACTTAATCTAATATTGAAATGCAGCCATCTCTGAGCAGGAAAGTGGCAGCCATTTACATGGAGCACTGTAGCATTTGACATGATTTTGGGATGGGAAGTGAAGCCACTGAAACTGCAGTGGTGAGTTCTAATACTCTCAACAGACTCCCATTCCTGACCTCAGAGATGCCCAGACTGGTCTGAGGAGCACTTGGCTGGTGATCTACGGAGAGCTGGCTAGGCACTTGGCACTAGCCCCTTCTCCTTGTTTGATGGGAATGGGAAGTCTCCATAAGGCAGTCCGTCATGCTGAAGTCTTCACTCTGAACAAGTTGAGGTGCTCCACTTTGTTCTTTACCTGCCATTCAATTTCTCAGCCTACCCTCTGCTGCTCCTAGCCCAGAGCAAAGTCCAACATGCACTGTGGACTGCCAGGCTATGTCTATACTGGCAGGTTATTGTGCAAGAACATCTTGCGCAAGGGTTCTTGTTCAAGAACTCTTGCGCAAGAACACATCCACACTGCCATGTGCGAGATGTACTTTTGCACAAGAGCATCCATGGCAGTGTGGATGCTCTCTTGCTCAAGAAAGTTCTGATGGCCATTTTAGCCATAAGGCTTTTTTGCACAAGAAACCCCTGCCGTGCATCCACACTGCCCTCTTGAGCAAGAGCTCTTGTGCAAGAGAGCTTACACCTGTTAGAAAAGAGCATTGCTCTTGCGCAAGAAGACCTCTGCTACCACACTTTACTGTAAATCTTCTTGCGCAAGAGCGGGTGGGCAGCGTGGACACTCTGCGGAAGAACGGCCGTTCTTGCGCAATAACCCGCCAGTGTAGACATAGCCCCAGGGTATGTCTACGCTGCAATGCTATTTTGGGATACCAGAGTATCCCGAAATAGCTATCCCGTGTCTTCACAGCAAGCCCGTTATTTCGGGCTCACTATTCTGACGTCTGTGTAAACCTCATTCTACGAGAAGTAAGGGACATTTTGGAATAGTGCTTTATTTTGAAAATTGGTGCTGTGTAAACAGTGTGAAATGATGAAGTAAGCTATTTCAAAAAAGCATCGAAATAAGCTACACAAATTGTGTAGCTCAAATTATGCATCTTATTTTGAGTTACGGTGCCGTGTAGACGTATCCCCAGAGGGCTAAAGACATGGCAGGCAGTCAAGATGCAACTGACGTTGACTCTGTAGGTTTGGCCACGTGTGTGTAGACCAGCATAGGCAGAACATTAAAACCTAATTTTCTTGTTGGGCATACATAATTGGTGAAACATTTCTAAATCTGTGGCTTTCAGGTGAAGTCACTGCCAAACAGAGAGAGAAAGAAGAGGTGAAACAAAGGACAGAGGGAGACCAAACCACAGGAATGAAAACCAAATTTCTCTGCTTTCCTCTCATGTTTTCATGTTGCTCCCCTTTTTCTCCCCCCACTTTCCTTTTTTCCTCAGTCACCACATTCTTTCTGGGAGAAAGTGGCTGCTGGAAAACAGAGAGGAGAAGACAGACACTGCTGTGGAATTATTTAACGAGCCAGAATGAATTGCATTTGAAATCATTTAAATGGGATCTGGGAGTATTTAACTGAAGCACAGGAACTTAACAAGAGTGGGAAAGGATCTTTGCGCTAATTGCCGGCAATGACATACCTACAGAGAGAGAACATGCTGCAATTAGTAAGCAAGTCTGTAATTTCAGCCTCAGGTCCCTGCTTGCCCTGGAATATGGCACAGATTCTTGGCTGGAGGGGAGAGCAGGGCTGCTAGCCACAGGTGACCGGAGATGGTAGAAGATGAAGCTCCAATTAGAGAGCATTTAGCCAAATATTTCACATTTTGTGGTGGGACTAAATAAAATGGGATATAGAGGTGAACCAGCCAGCCTTGCTTTGAGTCCGGGCTGGATAATCCTCATACTCAGATGACTCATTTTGCAAAACCAAACCCACCCTTTGTTTTTGCCCACCTCCAGTTCCTATGCTAAACCTCACTGCCTGTGTCCAGACTGGCCTGAGACCACAGGGATTTGCAATGCAGCCAGGCCCCACTCCTGCCCTTCAAGAAATGAACTAGAGTGAGGACTGCCTAGCTCATTGTGCACAGAGCACACGCAGCCACCGGACACAAGTGACTCTCCTGCTCTGTTAGACTGAGGTGATTAGAGTTAGGAAGCTCTTAAAGGGGCAAGGCTCCATATCCCAGAGCCATTCAGTCCTTATCTGCTGTCTGGTGCTAGGGGAACAGGCCCTCTCGTGCTAGGCACTGCACAGTCATAGAACAGAGAGAGAGAGAGAGAGAGAGAGGGGCTATGTCTACACTACAAGGTTTTTGTGCAAAAATGGCCATTTTTGTGCAAAAACCAGTGGAGCGTCCACACCTCAAGCGTGTTTTTGCACAAGAAAATCGACAGAACAAAGGGCTTTTGCCAGTAGAGTTATTCCTCTCCCCACGAGGAATAACTTCTTTTTGCGCTACAGCTCTTGGGCAAAAAGGCAGGTGTGGACGCTCTGGAGGGGTTTTTGTGCAAGAAACCCCTATCAGCAAAAACACAGGTGCTTTCTGTGAATGGCCATCAGAGCTTTCTTGCGCAAGAGTGTCCATGAAGTGTGGATGCTGTCTTGCACAAAAGCACATTGCTTTTGTGATGCACTTTGAGGTGTGGATGCGCTTTTGCTCAAGAAGTTTTTGTGCAAGAACTCTTCCACAAAAGGCTTTTTGCCCAAAAACCCTGTAGTGTAGACAAAGCCAGAGAATCCCTACCCCAGAGAACTCAGAGGCTGAATGACAGGTAGCATGCACTAGGGCAAAACAGATAAGCAAATAAACTGGTGAGAGGTTGGAGCGGGGGGAGATGAATGAAAGGAACTGAATTGAGCCTAAGCTTAATATTTCAAGACCAGTTGTTCAGCAGGAATGCTCCCCTTGCGTACATGAGGAGTACATATCCTCACGCCTGCTGCTCTCTATTAGTAGAGATTGCATTTTGCAGGAGCAAATTCTGTCACATGTATCTATTGGTTATAGACTATCACCTGTGCAACAGGGTGCTAGTGATTTTAAACCACACTAAATACCAGCCCCTGAAATGCAAACCCAGGAAGTAACCAAGCAAAGTGGATTCAGTGCCTGGAAACCACTGCTCGTCCCCTTCTAACACGAGTTGAGTGTAGGCAGAAACTGTCTCAGGTACTAGATGGTAAATAATGGAGCTGACTTTCCCCACGGTGCACCTAAGTGGTTTCCCTCCTTGCGTGTGGGTGCATCAGGCCAGTGGATTGTCGCTCTGCATCTCAAGCCCGGCAGCTGGGTACAGCCTCTGTGATGTGTCAATACTGTTTTCCTTCCTTCCTTTCCCTGGCACCCCCTTGCCCTGCCGCAAGCTCCATCTCTGATGCTGCTGCCTTTATTCTTTGTCTCACAATCAGTTTTCATCTCAGTAATTCCCATTCAAGGGCTAGTCCCTGATCTCTCTAATTGAGATCAGAGCTTAATACATTGGGTGGGGGAGGGGAGCTATTTTTAATTTGCTAGGCTCCCATTAATTCTTCTAATTACAAAATCTCCATCTTTCCATCCTTCCAAGTTCAGAGGAAAACTCTCTGTGACTTCTGTCGGAATCGTCTTCTGATAAATTGGTACCACAGCCTCCTTGAACAGCTGTCCTCTTGAGCAGACATAGTAATTAATGTGAATAATAAATGCATTCAAAGCAGGTTCATAACCCTCCATTCTGTGCACTCAGACTTCCATTCGCATTGCAAGAGACACACATCAACGCTCCACTCACAAAACAGGTCCAGGGGAGCTGCTTCAGATCTAACAAGCCTGGTTTTCATTAGCAGTTCTTAGGCCCACAAGAGATCTTCATAGACAACAGGCCTCTTGGGAAATGGAAGCTTCTGATTGGCTGGAAATGAGGCCACGAGATAAAATAATCATAACAAATTGGGCCACCAAGGACTTTGCTCTTGTCACTAAGCTGTACACCATGGGTGCAGGGAACATCATGGCATCCGTGAGGATGGAGCTCACACTCAGCTGCTCTAAAAACACAGGCTAAGAGAGAATCTCTCTGAGTAGTACAGGGCTATTGACACACATATCGGGGTGAATATGCATATAATACATATTCATTGCAATACGCTGCAGATAGACAGGCAGTCCCTCTAGTCAGACTCTGTCAGGGGAGCTGGGGAAAAAGTGGGGATGATTAAGTCCCATTGCTTGTTCACCTGTTTGCCTGGCTTTCCAGCACAGGGAGTAACATGTCCACCTGGAGCCCAGGCATAGACACAATACCAGGGGAGGCCTAAGTCATGCTGGTTACAGGAAATGTCTGCTACTGTCGGATAGGTGCAACTGTGAGTGATGACATACACCTGTTCCAATCACGCAAACTATTGCCGGTGATATTCATTTGGATTTTTAATATATCGGCTTGGGCTGTGCTGAAATATTCCCTCCAATTGTTCCAGTCCATGTGCAAAATAAATTTTATGTGCACCAAGGCATGTGTGGACGTGCACCACCAGTAGAAACACAGGCTGCTGATTGTGGGAGTTCTGCTAAACAGCTGGGCAGCATTGGAATCTCTCCTTGGTGGCCACCCACGCGCTTAGTTTACAATGAACATTGCTGTGTGGCCCAGCCCAGGCCCAGCTTTGTGTTCACATCACCTTCTTGCCCTGCATATTTAAGGAGATGGAGTTTTACAGAAACAAATGTTCCCAGTAAGCACATTTCAGGGGCACAGGCATGTGGGTTTGTGGGAATCATACTGTAAGTTTGCACATGCATGTAGTTGCATAGCAGGTCTTGTGAATTGCACTCAGCCAGTCACCACCTTCTCCTTCCCCAGTGATTTGGCTACAGCTGTGAGCAGTGGAGGGTCTCAAGTGTAAATGAGGAAGGTTCTCAACTAGGGAACTCACTTTTTCCTTGATCTGTGTCATGCTAAAAGTCAGACTAGGTGATCATAATGGTCCGTTCTGGCTTTAAAATGTATGAACTTTCCCCTTCTCCAGATGATCGATCAATCAGATTTCAAATGCACAGCACCTATCTGCATAATATGTAGGTGTCCCTTAAGGCAGGCCTGTCATTTTACATACAGTGAAACCGAAGTACTGGAAAGTGAAGTGATGCCCAAAGTCACACTGTGAGTCAATGGAAGACCTGGGACTGGAATCCAGGAGTCCTGACTCCCTCACTGTAACTGGTGGACTCAAAAAGCTGGCAAAGTGGAGCGAGAATGGCTGAGGGCTATGCCCAAGCAGAATCAGGGAGCCCTAGTATAGCAAAGCAAAGGTGTGAGGTTCAATGAGCCCTCTCTCCATTTACACCAACTGCTGACTTGCACTTCCCCTCACACACATTTCAGAGGTGCCCATAACTGATTGACCCAGACAGCCTCATCCTTCTGTTACTGTTGCTTTTGCCTTTATTTGCACAGTGTACACATCCACTGAGTTAATGGACTCCTCTCAGGAGTGGCCAAGCCAGGAGCCATCAGAGCAGATTTCCCTGAGATGAGCAATCCGTCCCAACCAGCGATTTCAATTAAAGGGTCATTAGTGTGAAATCTTATCCATCCCAGCTCCCATCTGCTGGCAGGAGGTTGTTCTTCTCCCTGTCCCGAGCCCTGTACTGCGGTTAGAACGCAATTCTCTCGCTGGAGCCCAGTAGCTTTGCTAAAACACAGCAGCTGCTGCCGATAAACAAACATATTGATCATACAGATATGGGCTGTCAGGGACTTAATTCATGAATGAAGTATGTTGTAAGAGCACTGGGTGGGCAAAGATTCCATTTAAAGGGCCAGCAGCAGCCCATGGCAGAGACCTTGCTTAGAATTTGAAGACCAGCATGTCTCCAGCAGCTTAGTAGCTCATCAGCTTTATAATATTGTGATGTGATAGTCTGGGACTTTAAAGGTGTCAGTGTGAATTGATCTACACAGCACAGACAGCAAAAGAGCAAACTTCCACAACAAAGACCTTCTTACTGGAGAGCATGGAGTGCAGTCCCCAGGGCTCAGTCAGTCCTCAGCTTCTCTGCTGAGACTGAGCTGAACTAGTGCTGGGTGAGACCTTTCTGTGGGAGTGAGCCGGGCTGAGCCCCACCAGCTCATTTCGCACTGTCCCTCCTGCAGCTGTCACGTGGTTGTGCCACATGCAGCTCTGCCAACACAAAAGAGTTGCTGCCAGTCGGTGTTTTCTGTGCACTGCGCCTTTAACTGTACAGTGTCTCTTTGCCTGTCAGCTGTAGGGGCTGGGGGCTCTGCATTTTGTCAGGGTAGCAGCCACCGAGTGAGTGACATCACTGTGCTCTCTTTCTCTCATGGAGACTTTAACTTGTGCTCAGGGGTGGCAGGTTTGCAGAAATGTTGATGTGCCCAGAATGCCCAGAGCCTGCATCCCTCCCCCATCCAAATTCCCTCCCTCCCAGGATACTGCAGTGGGGGCAGCACATGGTGACACACCCTCCCCCTCACCACAGGCTGCAGGGATACAAGTGCTGGCAGCCACATGGAGCAGGTAGGCAGGAAGCTGCTCTAGTCCTGCTGCACTGCAGGTGATGCTGGCAGGGACCCTCAGGCCTGTTTAAATTGCCTAGGGGCAGGATGAGAGACATACAGGATGGGGGAGCATGCTGGGGTGCCAGGTGAGACTGAGGGAGAGACCCAGCCCTGAAGTTTGGTGGAGCCAAACCCAGGGTCAGGAATATTCCTGGTGCCCAGGCACTACAGGCCCGTATTACTCATCACCTATGCTTGTGCTTCTTTTCCTTGTTGTTTTCCTGAATTTGCAGTCATCTGGAGTGTCTGGAGACACAACAACAGTCCAGTCCCGTTGTCGGGAGAACCAGTCTAGAATGCAAAAAACTTAAAAAACAACAAATAATCTGCAGCACCTTGGAGACTAACAAAAAATGTAGATGGTATCATGAGCTTTCGTGGGCCCAACACACTTCTTGAGATGACTGGAGTAAGGGGTCCAGGGTACAAATAAATAGCAGAGCAAGAGGGGAGATGGGGAGGGACAGAGAAGGAAAAAATAGGAAAATAATATTGTCAAATTAGAGTGTCCGTGCTAAATGAAGCTAATAGAGTAGATTACATAGTCAGTGCTTAGCTTTTCAGGTCATTAGGTGTAGTAGTGGCCCATTCAGGTCAGGTCTTTGTTCAAACCTTGATTACAGGGATCAAACTTGTAAATGAAACCAAATTCTGCAGCAGTCTGGAACTGGTGACAAAAGGCTTGTTCTTGCCATACCAACAGCCAGTTCTCTGTCTTCGTGCACAAGTGTTCGAATATGACTCTGGTTATAAAACTTACCTAAGCACAGCCGGTGTGAGGCACTCCCACTGTGGAGCAATGGAATCCTCCTCAGGTACTGAGGTGGTTCCTCTGAGCCTGGCCAGTCAGGACACAATTTGCAATAGCAGCTGGCTGAACTATGCAGGTGACGTGGGCTCCCTGCAAGCACCATCTCTGGGACTGCATGCCCTGCTCCATATGCAGTGGGAGCACATGGGAGAAGAGGAGGAGCTCCCAAATACTGAGGCCCTGTAGTTTCTGCTGCTACCCCTATTTTGGGGCAGGCCCAGGAAACGCATTTGTATCTAGCTGCCCTGAGCAGACACAAAGACACAGAGAAAGCGTTGCTCCGAGGCCAGCAGTATAACCTTATCCCAGGCATCAGCAAGGGGGGAACTGAGCTGCTGCTGAAAATGGCTTAACCGGCAGAGAAGGCAGGGCCAAACCAGCCAGAACCATTTTGGAAGCCGGGGAGAAGTTTGCTTGTGCCTTGATTTGGTCCTATCTACAGCTGCAGTTCAGCCATTTTTGCTTTGGTGAGGCAGTGCAGCCTAGTGGAAAAGGAACCATCTCGGAAGTCAGCCTTACTCAGACACTGATTTGCGATGTGACCTTGGGCAAGTGACTTCTTCTCTCTCTCTCTGTGCCTCTGTTTCCCCTCTGTGTGATCTATTTAGAGCAGTGTTTCTCAAAGTGGTTCGTGAAACCACTTTGAGAAACCTGCTAACTGGCGGCTCCGGAGTGTTTATTTACTGGTGCCGCAGCCACGGAGCCTCTCATTGGCTCTGGTCCACAATTTGTAGCCAAGGGGAGCCACAGCATGCGCTGGCCCGATGTGATGTAGTGGCAGTACCTTGCTGGTTGCTGTGCTTGGGCTGTGGGCTGTGGATGACCCCTACTGGCCTCTGTCTGTAAGCACTGCCCAGCAGGGGGCATCTTGAGGGCCCCCATGACAGTGACTGAACCGATTCTACCAGGTAAGGGAAGGGATGGAACAAAAGAAGTGAGTGTTGGGGGAAGGGGCAGTCTTGTACTGGAACCATGAAGGAAACAGACTAAGGAGGGGGCTGGAATCTAGGTGCCCAGGGACCCTATCTCAAGGGGGCTGAGGCATCCTGGCCCAGACTCCTGTAGACACATCACGTCTATGCTGTGCTGTATCGTGGAGAAGCAATAAACCCCGTCTATTCTGCTGGCTGGTGGAGACTGTTCTTGCTGCTACGGGGCTGCAGGATCGGAGGAACCCCGACTCATCGTCACACCCGGCCCACGCCGCTTCCCGTGGCTCCCTTTGGCTGCAAATGGTGAACCGAAGCCAATGGGAACCATGAGGCTCTGTGGCTGCAGCTCCAGTAAATAAACACACCGGAGTGGGCGGCCAGTTAGCAGGTTTCTCAAAGTGGTTTCACGGACCACTTTGAGAAACACTGATTTAGAGCATAGGGTCAGCTTCTTTTATGCAGGGACATTTGTACAGCACCTAATGCAATGAGGTTTTGGTCCAGGAGTGGGCTCCTAGGTGCTATAATAAAATAAGTAGTAAATAATAATAATAATAATAATAATAATAAATTAATAATGCATCTGGACTATGGTGTGAGCTTAACCCTGGCATTTTAGGTGCTAATATAAAATAAAATAATATCAACAATAACCATTCCAGAACCAGTCCATTTGCACCTGTTGGTGCTGCCCTTTGCCTGTGATGGGTCAGTTTCCCTAGGAAGGCACAGCTTAAGTATGCAGTCTGCACTAGCACTGCCACTGGGAAAGGTACGTGGAGAGGGACTGGCAGGCTGCAGCAAAGGAATGAGCACAACCCTTCTCTGTTTATTTACTCATTCGTCCTTCCCTTTTATGAGGCCTGATCTGGGAAGGGCCCGCCTGAGCAGTGGCTACTGGAGAAAAGCCGCTGTGAGAAGAGGGGGAGAAGAGACTGCTGGCCTCTCTGGGGTTTCCATACAAGGTTACAAAAGAGGATAATGGGAAAATAACACCACATCATCAGCTTTAACCTTTGTGAAAAATGCTCCTTTGGAGAGGCCAGAGATTTTTATTCTAAAATCAATGATGTTTGTGTTCTTTGTAAAATCAAATAAGAGAGAGAGAGAGAGGGAAAGAAAATGGTGTTTGTGTTTATTGGCTCTCAGAGGCTACAATTTGGGTGCAGGCTACAGTGACTCCCACTGAATTGGACACCGGGAACAATGTCAGGATAATAGGATGTTACAGGGGGTGTCTGAGACAATTGAGAGAACACAGCCCTTTGCACATAGTCAGGCCAGTCACACAAAGCCAGCATAGGGAACTACATCTTTCCACCCCAAAATGCCAGCACCAGGAGATGAACAGAGAGCTCTGGTTGGAACGGCTGTTCCCTTGGAACTCCATTGTCTGATTCTCCCTAAATCCCTGCTGCCTCTTCCCAGCCCTTTACTTCCATTGTCCTTGAAAAATGTTCCTGGGCTTTTAATTTAATGAGAAGGCTTCTGGTGGCTTTATTCAGCCATTCAAAATGCACCCTCCCTCACCCCGAGGGAGTGAAATTGGTTTGTTTGCTCAGCCTTGTGGTGATTTAGGGCCAGTTCTTGAGTCAATCCAAGCAGTAATGTTCCCATCTGGATTTGCATCCCATTGGGTTTTATATCTTGGTTGGATTTCATAAATTCATCAAGAAACTCTCAGACACATTTTGGAGCCACAGTCACACCTCATCCACCAGGGTTGCACCTTGCAGCCTGCACCCAGGAAGGCACCACAGGGCTCTCCTATTGCTTAGCCAGAGGAGATAGTCTTTGCCTGTTTCCATCACATTTCCCCCGTTGAGAGCACATTGCACCTCCCTCAGATGAGAATCACATTCGGAAGCTTCCTCACGCTGGAACCTTGCCCCGGCAGGATGTCAGGATGTCAGGGAGGAGTCCAGTGTGGGTGGGGTAGGGTGGAGTAGGGTCATTCTCCTTGCTAGGCAGTCCCAATGGGCAGAATTGTCAGGCTGCCAGGGCAGCGGGAGCTGAAAGGTTAATAAGTAAAAAATGTATCGAGTGAGAGAAGGAGACAGAACTCTCGGTAGTTCATCAGCATCAGATTCCAGTGAAGGGCTGTTGCCTGTGGTTTCTGAAGCTGCTGCCGAAAGGTCAGGCCTCTCATTGTGAGAAAAAGCCTGTTCTTCTCTTCTAGCTGTTCCATTAATGCTTGTTTTTTTCCTCTTGGTTTATTTTTAACCTTCCTGGCAGGAATGAACGAAAGAACGAGTGAACAAACGACAGAAAGCGAGCCCAAAACCTCCCTTAATTGGCCGAGCGGCTTCTGCTAAAAGAGCTTCTGAAGGAGACACTGCTCCAGAGGCAGCTGAGAGCATTAGCATGGTGAATATTTACATGGTGACGAGAAGAGGGCTTTGGCAGGGTCAAGGATGGGAAGTGGGGACCTCTGCAGAGATAGCTTCAAGGCTGGGATGCTGGGGATGTGTCTGATGGTTTGCGTTCTGCAGCCGGCTCATCATGTTTCTTCCCCATGTGCCCCTTTCACTTCTCAGACTAGACGAACAGCTTCTCGGCATTTCTGATAGGCAGATGAAGGCTGGAGGAAAGAGTGGGCAAGGCGGAAAAGGGACTGGAGACGGGGGAACAATGGAGAAGAGGGACAGGTGTGTGGGCTTCTTGGCACGTCAGGCATTTGTGAGTTTTCTCTTCAGACTTCACAGAGAGCCAGTTGGCTGGATTGGACAGTTTCATTTTCGTGACCTGCCCTATGGAGACAGCAGCCTTCCTCCTCCTCCATTTACAGGCTTGACCTTTATCAAGAGCTCAAGAGGATGGCCTCAGCACTACACTTAGGACAGCAAATTGCTCATGTATTTTCTCTTCCTTTTCATTCCCTCTCTTCCCCACCTGCCTCTTCTCCCCTCCCCCCCCAATCCTCCTGCCTTGTGGGGTGCCCAGCATCCAGGGTGCAAGGCTGCTTTTGCCTCCGGCTTCTGCTGCCATAAGCAACAAGAGACTGGGGACTCAGACTCAGGGCTCAGAGCAGCCAATGTTTGTCCAGCTGAAATAATGTTTGTAAGTAGGCATCTTGCTGGAGAGCTGTGCTGGGGTGGGGCTCTGTTGCACTGGAATTCTCTCTTGCTCACGTGCTTCCCATTGGGCTCTGCGGCGTTAATCCCAACATGGTGCAGCTCACTCATGATTTTTTTAACCCAACTTTGGGTGCTTAACTGACTGTGGCTCCAGACCCTGCATATTGCTCCCCCTGTCTCTGACCTCATTGCTCTCTTCTTCCCTGTATCCATCTTCATTTCCCTCTCTCCCATTTCTCTGTGTGGTCCCCATCCAAAAATAAAATAAAATAAACAGATGTTTAATTCAGCACATGAATGGTCCCACTGACCTCATGACTGAACCTGTAACTTGGCTCTCCCCAAGGTGGCAAGTTTGAAACCCCCCCATGCTGGAGGGATTCTGGCTCCTTTGCCCATCAGAAGAGCGGAGGTTTTACAGGGGCGGAAAAGCACTGTGGACACCAGGGACGACTGGGGAAGAGGAAAAGGTGGGGAAAGATCTTTGGACTCCTCCCCCCAATTTCAGTTTCCAGGCCTGACCTCCTGCTTGTGTGTAAAATGGGACTGAATCATCCTAACCTACAAAACTGGGTTATCATGAGGCTCAGGCCCCTGGTGTCTCAAAGCATGCTGAGAGGCCTGCTGGCGAAGGGCAGACTGCACACTTAACACTCAGTGAAAAATCACACAGGACCTGCCTTCCTCATGCTGTTAATTCTTTCGTTGCTGCTGCTATATTTATTTGTTCTGATGCCTTTCACAACGTACCCTCCCACGTGTCTGGGTGCCTGTCCGACAATATTAAGTGATGAAACACAGTTAAGGATCAGTAGCCAGAAAGCAGACCCACTGCTATCCCCCAGTTTAGGAGGCTTAAGAAATTCCCTGCCCCTTCCCTTCCTGCCCATGGAAAACAGGTAGGCATCTCAGCATGGCGCAGGGCAAAGTTCAAAGGGTGAAGAGGCCTGTGAACCCTAATACCTCAAAAACTCAGAGACTGATTCCCCTACATTTAGCCCCTGCCTGTGGCACTTCTGCTGCTCAGCTCAGTAACAAGTTGGGGATAATACAGTCAGGCTTACATCTCAGGACTGCAATATTCAATTAATCAATAGAATATTCCATTAGTGCAATAATCAGTTGGCAGAGCCTGATCTATAGGTACATCTCAGCTGGGCCTCGCAAATTGATTTCTGATGAAGTTCTAATTGACTTCACAGTCAGACAAGGGCTTGTCTGAGCGCAGTGAAGTCCAGCTTGAGAAAGCTACGGCAGCTCCGTCTCCCCTCGAGGTGAGGAGGGGGAAGGTGTGATTTACGCCCCATTTATTACAACAGTCTCTATCCAATGCTGCTTTATTGGTCCCAGGTGAGAGATGAAAGCTCACTGCTTTAATGCTGAATGTCTCAAGCAACCCAAGACACCCGTAAGCTTCAGGCAGCAGCTTGTCACTCCCGGAGCAGGTGCCCTATGGGCTCCTTAATCCTGACCCCTTTAATGTAGGTCTCAGCTAGGGAGCAGGCCTCAGGGGGCTGGGATTTCATCAGCACACATGTGCGTGCACATTGGACCATCATGCAGGTTTTCAGCAACACAGACACCCTCATCCCTCCCTTGGCAGAGGGGCTGCGGAGTGTATCTATTTACTGCTACCGTGGCTCATGGCCCGGGGGCAGGCCCGGTCTTTGGGGAAGGCGAGCAAGGTGGTCGCCTTGGGCCCCGTGCATTCAGGGCC
The DNA here is from genome assembly GCA_032595735.1 of Pelochelys cantorii. NCBI lineage: Eukaryota > Metazoa > Chordata > Testudines > Trionychidae > Pelochelys > Pelochelys cantorii. The sequence continues at coordinate 31,368,664 of CM064338.1, forward strand.
CCATGGCTCTGCGCATTCAGGGCCCTGCGCTGTCTAGCTCCCAGTCCCGTCTACCCGGCCCGGAGCCACGCAGCCGTGCGGCTCAGTGTGCTGCCTTGGGCCCTGCAAGCTCTTTGGCCAGGCCTGCCCGGGGGCTCCTGCAGCCTCAGCTGCTCGTGGACTTTCAGGTAAAGACGGGAGTAAAGGATGCTCATTTTATCCTTGCTTAGCCAGGGACTATCACCTTTCCTCTCTGATCTGCACTTCCGAAACAAATATTGTTACTAGTCTGCATGATAGTAGTGCCTGATTAGGAATATGGAACGGCTCCCATATGAGGAGAGATTAACAAGACTGGGACTTTTCAGCTTGGAAAAGAGACGACTAAGGGAAGCTAAGATAGAAATCTATAAAATCATGACTGGTGTGGGAAATGTGAATAAATAAGTTATTTACTCCTTTCTATAACACAAGAATAGGGGTCACCAAATGAAATGAATAGGTAGTAGATTTCTTCAGTACTTCTTTACACAATGCACAGTCAACCTGTGGAACTCCATGCTAGAGGATGTTGTGAAGGCCAAGATTATAATAGGGTTCAAAAAATAGCTATACAAATTAATGGAGGATAGGTCTATCAATGGCTATTAGCCAGGATGGGCAGGAATGGTGTCCCTAGCTTCTGCTTGGCAACAGAACATAAGAACATAAGAACATAAGAACGGCCGTACCGGGTCAGACCAAAGGTCCATCTAGCCCAGTATCCTGTCTGCCGACAGTGGCCAGCACCAGGTGCCCCAGAGGGGGTGGACCGAAGACAATGATCAAGCGCTTTGTCTCCTGCCATCCCTCTCCAGCCTCTGTCAAACAGAGGCCAAGGACACCATTTTATCCCCTGGCTAATAGCCTTTTATGGACCTAACCTCCATGGAATTATCTAGCTTCTCTTTAAACTCTGTTATAGTCCTAGCCTTCACAGCCTCCTCTGGCAAGGAGTTCCACATGCTGACTACACGCTGTGTGAAGAAGAACTTTCTTTTATTAGTTTTAAACCTGCTACCCATTAATTTCATTTGGTGTCCTCTAGTTCTTCTATTTAGGGAACTAATAAATAACTTTTCTTTATCGGCCCTCTCCATACCACTCATGATTTTATACACCTCTATCATATCCCCCCTCAGTCTCCTCTTTTCTAAACTGAAAAGTCCCAGTCGCTTTAACCTCTCCTCATATGGGACCCGTTCCAAACCCCTAATCAATTTAGTTGCCCTTTTCTGAACCCTTTCCAAGGCCAAAATATCTTTTTTGAGGTGAGGAGACCACATCTGTACACAGTATTCAAGATGTGGGCGTACCATAGTTTTATACAGGGGCAGTAAGATATTCCGGGTCTTATTTTCTATCCCTTTCTTAATAATACCTAGCATCCTATTTGCCTTTTTGACCGCCGCCGTCCCTCTGGGGCACCTGCATTGGCCACTATCAGAAGCAAGAATACTGGGCTAGATGGACCTTTGATCCAACCCAGTATGGCTGTTCTTGTTCTAGAAGCCCCAAACAAAATGGAGACCTCATGGTATTAGGTTATGTGAATACACATACCGGCAGGCATCTCCCAACCCTAAAAACCTTCCACACTGCCATGTATGCACCACTCAACAACTTAAGCTAGTGCCCAATGTGTCTGCCTGCATACACTTAGGCTATGTCTCCACTACAAGGTTTTTGCGCAAAAACTGGCGGAGCATCCACACCTCAAGTGTGTTTTTGCGCAAAAAAAAAATACAGTAAATTGATGGGACAAAGGGCTTTTGCCGGTAGAATTATTCCTCTCCTCACGAGGAATAACATGAGCTCTTGCACAAAAAGGCAAATGTGGATGCTCCACAGGGGTTTCTTGCGCAAAAAGAGCCTATCAGAAAAAGCACAGTTGCTCTGATGGCCATTCTGTGAATGGCCATCAGAGCTTTCTTGAGCAAGAACATCCATGCAGTGGACGCTCTCTTACGCAAAAGCACATTACTTTTGCAATGCGCTTTTGAGGTGTGGACGTGTTTTTGCGCAAGAAGTTTTTGCGGAAAATCTGTTCCGCAAAAAGCTTCTTGTGCAAAACCCCTGCAGTGTAGACAAAGCCATAGTGCCTTGCATAGCATGCATTACCCCTGTGAGTTCCATAAACTGGCCTGGTTTCTTTCTAGGTGCAGTTTAAGGTGCTGGTTTCCATCTGAAAGCCACTAATGGTTTTGGCTCATTGGTACCATGAAGAGAGCTTCCTTCTGTGTGCTCCACCCCTATCAGCTGAGACAGGCCAGCTCTTGTGCTGGGGCAGGGCATTCTGGGTGGAGGCCTATTTGCCAGAAGAGGTGGCAGAAGTGGGGGGTGAGTTTCAGTTGTAGTTTGGGGAGTTCTCTGACCCGGTAGTAATGTCTTGGTGTCACTCTGCCTTATGTGAATGCAGCTGGGCACATGTTCCTAGTGCTAATGACAGGCGGGCTTTCCACACGGAACACGTGATCATTACGATTTAATATTTCTGGTGTGTGTGTGCTGAGAGCCTACAGGATACTCTGCACTGCCCTGCAAGATACAAAGGGAAGAGACTTCCTGCCTCAGCATGAAGGGCCTACAGTCATATAGAGAGATGTTAGGAGAGAGACAGGTGCATGCAGAGTCAGCTCGTGCTACATACAGCGCATAATGGATTCTCTAGTGGCTGAAATGCATCACACTAGGACAGGACATCACCCCACGGCCAGGCCTAGCTTTCTGGCTGGTGCCCGGTATTTACAGTAGAGCACCTCAGTGATGCTACTGAACATGCCAGCTACATTAGGCTACATTAGGTTCTTCCAGCTCCTGCTAGCTCTGAGGAGATTCTCAGCTGAGGCAAGTGCTACACAGCTCCTACTGACTGACAGAGGAAGTGACACCTGCTGAGATCCCCTCAGAGCAGACCCTAGCATGCTCAGCCAGAGGGAGGCAGCTCCCACTGGGTGACTCCCTGCTGGGACCAGTTCAGTGCATCTCCTGCTGATGCAAGGAAGGAGGAGATGCCCCGCTGTGACCTGCTCAGCTCCTGCTGATTGGCCCAGGGGAGAGCACTCTTTTGCCTCCCCTGGGGAGCTGATGTCCTAGGGAACTTTCAGTCCAAACTTCAGCCACAGCAATGTGCTGGGGTCAGACAGGCCACCAGATGGGTGAGTGCTAATCATTTGAGCCAGCTCCATTCCCTGTTCTCTCACTGCCTGGGGGCGATCATGCTCATTTCAGAGGCATGCTCTCAGGGAGCAGTGGCAAGGGTGATATAAGGGTTAAACAGAAAACAACAAGTGTTTGGCTGGTTTCTGAATTATGAGAGGGAAAAAATGTAAAAGTGTAAAAAAAAAAAACCAGAAGTGAGTGCAATTTCCCCATTCTCTGGCTGTATTAACCCAACAGTAGGCTGGACACGTAGAGGACACTTTGTGGGCAATGACTAGTCTGTAATAGTGACTAATCATCTCTAACTGGGTGGGCTTTATTTTATTGAACAATTATCCAAATGGCTTTGGCGTGAAAAAGAAATCCAGCTCTGAACAGTTTGTTTGCAGAGAGGAATAATAGCCTAAAAGAAAGTAATTCCATCAGTGTATGTATTACTTGTAGTGATGGCTTTGAGAGAGTGGAATGCAGCTCAGGTAAATGCCCAATTAGAGGGATTTCAAAGGAACAGCTTAGAGCTACCTCATTTGGTTTTTTTTCTCCCCACCATTTTTTCCTTTTATTTATTTTAAAGGAGACAGATTTAAATATTTCATTTTGAAACACGGTGTCTTGTGTTATGAAGCAAAGTTCTCCCTCATCTCATGGGAGCTAGACTGAAAATGGTGTGTTCAGATTCTTGGATCTGGCTTCCCCACTGCTGTGTAGAGGGGACCTGGTGGTTTTCTATCTGCACATACCTGTGAGGTCACAGTCAGTGTTCCTAGGTGAGCAGAAAGAAACATAATCCTGTCCAGAATGGTATTTAGGCTGAACTTTATTGGGGGAGACCCCTTATTCAAATGGCAAAAGACACTTCCTAACGCCATTCTTTTAACTTCAGCCCTTCCTGAATTTAGGGTTATGGTCCCTGGCTCCAACTCCTTCCTTGAGTTTTGCTTGTAGGTGGAGTCAATGAAACCTTGACCAATGAGGTTTTGCTTTAAAAAGAAATGAATGTTTGAGGGGAGCCAGCCACATAGCTGTGCCTAGCACAAAAATATGGGTAATGTAGCCACAAATCCATTTCCTTAGAGAATTGCTGACAAATGGGCCTGGTAATAGACTAAATCCAATCATAGGTGTGGCACATGGAAAAGATATAATGGGCCTGATTTTGCAAAGGGCAGGTGCCTATGGCAATGCATCAAAATATCACCGCGGTCCCATGCCTCTTTTGCACTGCATTTACTCTAATTGCATACAAATGGCCCTTTATACACGTACACCCACCCATACATGGTGTGAACAAGTATCCAGTTTATATGCACAATAGCTGCACATGCACACGGTTCATTTTGTTGCACACAGGATTTGACCTTATGAAAATTGGCCCCCTGAAGCCCTACACTCTGGCCCCTTTCCTATGGAGCCTCTCATGTCTAAGTGTATGTCTTCACAGCAGCACTGTGACATGGGCCGTGTAGTCACGTTTCATCACTGGGAAGAACGCTCTCCCAGTGATTAACTCCCCCCACCCCATTCCGAACAAGAGGTGCTAGCACTGCCAGTGATAAAGCGCTGGCTACACCGGCACTTTTCAGTGCTAAAACTTTTCTCGCTCACAAGTATATTTTTTCACACCCCTGAACTACTACAGTTTTTGCGCTGAAAGTTGCAGTGTAGACCCAGCCTGAGATACTAGTTCTGATCCATCCCAGACTGGCAGTGACTGAGAAAGCCATCACCGTCTGACTGCAGTTGGATGCCCTTCTAATACACTGGTAACCGGAGTCAGTTCCCCGCAGACAGGCGTCCACATCACAAAACCTGCCATTGTAACATCAGAATAAAAGCCAAGAATTTAATGAGCCGCAGAGAGAAGTCCCCTCTCAGTCCTAGATAAAGTCCTTCTTGAACGGCACTTAGACAGGTTTGTGGCAGGCAGTGTGCCACCTACTGTGCGGTACCTGCTCTGTGGATAAGTTGAGGACTCCTGTCTCCAGAGCTGTCAATCCAGCAGCCTGAAATTCAATTAAAAGTTGTACGATTTTTTAATGCAATTTGTTTCTACCGATTTCCTTTCTCAGACTCATTTGCCAAGCTGCACAGCATATGGGCAGAGTGCACCATGTGTGCTGGGGAAGCGTGTCCAGCGCTCAGCGTGTCACAGACTCCCACACAAATATGGGGACTATGAAGCAGGAATCATTAAGTGTCATTATTAATATGCCGGAGTGTGACAGAAGAGGATTTATTTTTACATCGAAGCCTCACACGTACACTCTCCTCATGATAGGGATAAAAGGGGAAAAGTCTTTCATTTGACGCCTCTGCCACTGCAGCACATGTTGCAAATACACCGATTGTTCCACTATCACAGCCCGACCCAAACCAGAGTTGGAATGGTTGCATAATGGGAAGCTTTACATGCTACATCCACTGTGATCCCTGCTTGGTCTGTAGTTGGGTCGGTGCTCATGGTAAAGGGTTGTTTAAATACCAGCTGAAAGCAGCACAGTGCACTAGAGAGCAGAAAATGCTCAACAAGCAAGGTTGCAGAAAATTATAAGTGGCCTGAATTCCACGCATAACATGAACTTACTCAATCGCAACCCTGTTTCTGAATTTCAGTTAAATTAAATTCAGATCCTCAGCTGCTGGAAGCTAGCGTCAGTGAAGCATGAGTCCAGCCCTGCTGATTTACACCAATTGAGCAAGTGGGCCGAAAAGTTAAAGTTCAGAAATAAAGGGTTGAATTTGATTAGCTTCACATTCTGGGTGAAAGTGTCTCTCAGTGATTGGGCACTTGACGGATCTTGCAGTAGCATTGTAGAGGTTGGAGTAGAGGTTGGTGGTGCAATAGAAACACCAGCACTGAGCATTGGAAACGTCGGCGGAAAACCTCTACTGATATCCCAAGCCAAGGAGAGGCTTCAAATAGTCTCTAGTGTAAACCTCTGAATCAAACCAATACACCTATTGTTATCAAAGGTCACTTATCCATGACATGCAACACGCTAGCCACTAGCCACATGTGGCTATTTGACCAGTTGAATGTGGCTAGTTTGCTGGTTAGACACCATGGAAATCATTGCTGACCCTGGGCAAGATGGTTTTCTACAGTGTACTCTCAAGCAAATGTAACTTTTCTGGTCTCCATCCACCTTAAATTCTGTCAGTTCCCCTGGGAGCCATTGTGTGTTACTGCAAATGCTCCTTTTATTGTGGTTTTCTCTCCTCTCTCTGGGTTTCAACTTCCTACTACCTCTTTCTTTTTGAATGCATTTTCCTGTTTGCTGCTGTGGTCAGAAGTATGGTGTCCTAACAGGTATCTTGTTCTGTCAAATGTTGATACCCATTCAGACACATGCATGTGGTCCCTCTGTATGCTGCCCCGGCTCTGTGCAGATAGCCATCACGGCAGTCGCCAAAAGAACCCCCAAAGATCACAAAATCAGATAAGGGGTGGAGACACTAGGACAGGTTTATTGTCAAATGAAGAAGTGAGGTTTGCCCATGATAGCTCAGGATACTGTATATATTTTTGTTCGTCTTGAAGGTGCCATGGGACTACTCATTGTTTCTACTGAACCACTATGCGCAGAGCTTGACAAATCACTGTTTCTACTCGCTTGTGGCGAGTAGATTTCAGCCGGTCGCCCCGTTCACTGGTGGCGCACGCATGTGCAATGTGGGTCTTGTGCATGCGCAGTGCGGGGCTGGCGAGTAGATTTCACTGCTGTTTGTCAAGCCTTGACTATGTATACGCACCCCCTGAGAATGGACTCGGTTCAGTCAATGGCAGGATTTTCCACTGCTCCCTAGGCTGGTCAAAGAGCCTCTTGGTTACATTTTTATACACAGATACAAATAAGTTACACATCACTTCTGATGTGACACCCTCTGCCATACTTAGCTATCACCCATTACCTTGTTCATGGTGCTTCGATCAAAACATCACTATCCATCATGCTAGACTCTATCCAGAACCTGGGCTGTTATGTCCTTGTTATCTATGGGGAGTGTGTTGGTACCAAGATGTCTTCTATCGAGGTGTTCTGTTACCTCCCCTCCGGGATGTGTTTACTTGTGCCTAGTACCTATTAAATATGAGTGGTTCCGCAATATCAGCTCTGTTCTTGCCACAGTCTGTGAGCAGGGCCTGCCTTTTGCTCACAGCTCAACTTTGCATTATATTAGCAAAGTCTTCACCATTTTTACCTAGTCTCAGGTCTTCCACCAGGCTTGTGCTATATGGACTTATGTTTCAGGCCCTCATCTTACTACAACTGCGAGCTTTCCTTTGACCTCAGAGAGATGTGGGTGTATGGAAGCCTCGAAGGGTTGTGCTGAAGTGCAGCTTTTTCATTGCATTTTGCACTGTTTTTGACTCCTGACTCTGTTAGCCTCTCAGCTCCATCCACACACTCAAATCCCAACCTTTCCCCCGACTCTGCTGCTCTGTATTAGGACTACTTGGCTGCGGCTGCTGCACTTCTCTTAGGGCTGAAGGTAAATTTTGAATCTCCAGCTCTCCTGGGGGTACGTCCACACTGCAACACTATTTTGGGCTACCGGAGTATCCCGAAATAGCTATCCCATGTCTTCATAGCAAACCCATTATTTCGGGCTCACTATTCCGATGTCCCTGTAAACCTCATTCTATGAGGAGTAAGGGACATTTTGGAACAGAGTTTTATTTTGCAATTTGATGCTGCGTAGAGCGTGCCAAATGACTAAATAAGCTATTTCAAAATGGCATCGAAATAAGATACACGATTTGCGTAGTGTTTGGTTAAACACTGGAATAAGTTGCCTAGGGAGGTTGTGGAATCTCCATCTCTGGAGTTATTTAAGAGCAGGTTAGATAGACATCTACCAGGGATGGTCTAGATGGTACTGGGTCCTGCCATGGACTCAATGACCTCTCGAGATCCCTTCCAGTTCCAGTGTTCTATGATTCTATCTGATTTTGCATTACGGTGCAATGTAGACACACTCTTGCAGTCCACCCAGCAGCCCATTGAGTTCAGGTCTGATGCTCATGCCCCTGTCAGAGGAAGCATTCAAAATTCTCAGGCAAAAAGATCACCCTCTCCAGGTTCTGCAATGGCTTTATGCTGGATGAAATATAGCTTTTCTACCAGGCAGTTTATTAGCCTAGCTAATTAACCCATAATTAGTGTCTTGCTCACCTCTAATCACAGGCTGCTCACACCCGAAGTTCACAGAGAGCAGCAGTGAGTGCTACAGCACATATATTTATATAGAGTTGTGCCACACTGTATGAACTGTATTTACAGGGACAACATCAATTCATTCAGGCACAAAATATGACCTACCTAAAACTGCCAGAGAAAGGGACTGGATGGTGCTGAGGGTTAGGAGTAGGATATGGAGCCTCTCATCTTTAGAGCAGAGGTTATGTATAACCCAGGTCAGTAATGCTTGGCCTTCAGTATCTTTTAAGAGCTTTTTAAGGAGTTATAAAGGTTAGAGATGAAGGAGACCTGTTAGGTCATCCGTCTACATCCCTCTCAATGCAGGATTGTTCCCAGTGTATATTTTCTCATGCTGTTTCCAGCCTAGATTCAAATATTCCAGTCAGCAGGGCTCCATCACTTCCCATGAGAGATTACCCCACAGTGGATTTTACAGAAAACTAGATTTTGCTGATATTGAACCTAAATTATCCCTTTGCTTGTTTTCACTTTTCCCACGTACCAACCTCTACAATGCTGCTCTCTCATCAGCCTCTTTAAATGTTTGTAGGCTGAGATCATGCCCCCCCCCCACTAGCCAAGCTAGACACAGTGAGCTTTCTCTGAATTTCTGATTATTGTTGCTGTGCTCTGATCTCTTTCCAGTTTGTCAATAGCTTTCTGGCAATGGGAGGCCCAGAATACGAGTATGATGATGATTCTTAAAACCGTCACCACATTGTGGTACATTATTACAAGGAAGCGCACGAACCCCTCCTTGCACCAGAGGGGGATGACATTCTGCTCTTCCGCAATTGTTTTCGAGAGGGTAACATCATCCTGCAAGGACAAAACATCTCCACGCTGATAAAATCAGGACCAGAAAAGCAGGCCTGCTTGGATGAGCAGATTGCAATGTGGGGTTTTTGCAATGATTTATTTTTAAATAAAACAGCCGCCGTAAAATGGGACAGAGGGGGGAGAAGATCAGATACAAATGAGAGAGCCATCTAAGTGGATTGTTCTTCCTCTGATATTTAAAGCCTTTCAGTCACAGCGCGGCTGTTCTGCCCTCCTACTGGCATGAGCTGATTCCCATCCCATGCTTCCCCCCTGCCCATCCTTGACAAATCAGTGATCAGTGCCTGCGGCTGGCTTGCTGGGAATCTTAGAATCTCAGGCCTTTGTTTGTGATGCTCCAGTTGGGCAGAATTCTTTCCCTGCAGACTCAGTCTCGCTCAGAACTATAGTGCATTCGGGTTACTCTCCTCACCTGGAAGATTCCCATTCTTCTCATGCTTCACTTGTTTCACGGCAAAGTTGGCCTCGTCCTGGCACTCTGCTCCGTACATTGGTGCTCGTGGAAAATGCAGGGGACAGGTGAAAATGAAGTAAAAAAAAAAAAAGAATTGAGTCAAGAGGCAATCTAGACCTCTCTCCTCTGCCTACCCCCACTGTGGAGTGGGAAATTAATTTTGGCATCCGCATAAAGGAGGACGAAATATCATTTAACCCATCCATTTAGATTTGTGCAAGGTCACCCCTCACTATGCGTTCTGGGCCCTGAGCTCTTCATGAAACAGCCCCTAATAGATTCATAGAGTCTCAGGCAAGAAGGGACTGTTGTGATCAGTTAGTCTGACTTTCTGTGTAGCACAGGCCAGAGAAATCCCCCAACATAATTCTGACAGCAGGTCTTTTAGAAAACTGTCTAATCTCGATAGAAAAATTGTCACTGATAGGGAACTTACCACAACCCCTGTTGAATTGTTCCAATGGTTAATTACTCTCACTATTAAAATGTACACCTTCTTTCCAGTCTGAATTTGTCTAGCTTCAACTTCCAGCTATTGGATCTTGTTTATATTTTCTCTATTGGCTTGAAGAGCCCATTATTAAATCTTTGATCCCCATGTAGATACTTGGAGCTCATAATACCTTCTTTTTGTTAAGCTACCTATATGAGCTCCTTGAATGTATCGTTCCAAGGCCTTTTTTCTAACCTGTTAATCACTCTCATGGCCCTTCTTTGAACCCCTCTCTAATTTATCAACATTCTTCTTGAACTGCAGGCACCAGAACTGGACACAGGATTCCAGCAGCAGTCGCACCTGAGCCACATTCAGAGGTTCTGTATCCTGATTCACCTGTTTATGCATCCCAGGGTCGCATTAGCTGTTTTGGCCACCCCGTCACACTGGGAGCTTATGGTCATCTGATTATCTGCCACAACCCTCCCCTATTTTTTTCAGAGCCAGGGTTTCCTAGGGTACAGTCCTCCATTCTATAAGTATGGTCTATGTATTTTGTTCCTATGTATCCTTTTGTTGAACACAACCCTTCTTCCTTTAACAATGCACGTTTCATTATCACCTCTTTAAATCCGTTGCTACTTATGTCTTCCCTTCTCTCTTTTCCATTCTCATGTCACATAGTGGGAGAAGGTGCAGCTACAGGCAAATTAGACATTCCCCATCTCTCAGCATAATAACAATCGGTGTTAGAAGGTTAGCCTTTATTTCACAGTAGCTTGTTTCTCTGTGTTTGTGTCTCTTCCTTTGTCTTGTTACAAAAATTGAGAGAATTGGTTGTGCACACAGAACAGTGTCCGTCACTTGTTATTGTTTGTATTTAATTGGCCAAGCTTGCAAGGCCATACACTCTGCTGGATGGCATTTTCCTGGCTGTCTGTAGCATGATAACTTTTGAGTGTTTTATCCAATCGATTTCTAAATTTCACAGAATGGTCTAGGCATCCGTGACCAGAGCCTTATTGATTTGGGGACACATTGGAACACTGGAAGAGGGAACACAGGGTTGGGGGTGAGAGCATACCAAGCCCCTGTTGGCTTTTTAGCACAGCCCAGCTTCAAGCATTTCTGAAAATGTCTCTGGATCATAAGAACATAAGAACATAAGAACGGCCGTACTGAGTCAGACCAAAGGTCCATCTAGCCCAGTAGCCTGTCTGCCGACAGTGGCCAGCACCAGGTGCCCCAGAGAGGGTGGACTGAAGACAATGATCAAGTGATTTGTCTCCTGCCATCCTTCTCCAGCCTCTGACAAACACAGGCCATTTCTATCCCCTGGCTAATAGCCTTTTATGGACCAAACCTCCATGAAATTATCTAGCTTCTCTTTAAACTCTGTTATAGTCCTAGCCTTCACAGCCTCCTCTGGCAAGGAGTTCCACAGGTTGACTACACGCTGTGTGAAGAAGAACTTTCTTTTATTAGTTTTAAACCTGCTACCCATTAACTTCATTTGGTGTCCTCTAGTTCTTCTATTATGGGAACTAATAAATAACTTTTCTTTATTCACCCTTTCCACACCACTCATGATTTTATATACCTCTATCATATCCCCCCTCAGTCTCCTCAAACAACGGGTGGACTGCAGCCATTAATGCTTCTAGCATAACGATATTTTGAATTTATCTCGGCTCATCCTCCCATTAGAGATTAACATATCGACAGCCTGAACAATTTATCTCCCAGACCACTCATAATGGCTGGGGGAAGGACAGAAAATAGGGGAGTGCACAACATGCTCCCTCTATATTTTCCATCCATGGGTAGAATTCATTTTGTTATGTGCACCAAGACATGTGCGGATGTGCACTCCAGTAGAAACATATGCTGCCAGCTGTGGGAGGGTGTGGGTGCTCTGCTGGCACTTGAATCTCTTCTGGGTGGCCATCCAAGTGCTCAGCTTACAGGGACCACTGGTGTACGGAGGCCCTGCCACAGAGGAAAAATGGGGGACTGTGGTAGGGGAGGACAGGGCCAAGGGGACACACACAAGCCCTGGCAGGGTGCGGATGGGGAGAACTGAGGGGAATCCCTGAATTGGAGGAGGTAGGAGGGTATTACATTAAGGGCATGGGATGGGGGAATGCAAAGAGTCCATGGTACGTACAATGAGAAGCTGTGCAGTGGGTGACCCCCCCCTAGTTTATACTGGTTTATGCCTCGCCCTTTAGAAGGGTTTTGTGGTCAGATGTCTTGTAAGTCTTAGTGGCATAGGCCTCACGCCCTGGAGGAATTTGCAAGTCTCACAGGGATGTCTACACAGCAACGTTATTTCGAAATAACTTTCCTAGCGTCTACACAGCCAAACCGCTATTTCAAAATTAATTCGAAATAGCGGAGCGCTTATTTTGAATTTGGTAAACCTCAGTCCACGAGGAATAACGCCAAATTCGAAATAGCTAACTCGAAATAAGCTCTGTGTAGATGTTTATTTCGAAATAGGGGGCCTCCAGCCTTTCCCAGGGTGCCCTGGTGGCCACTCTGGGCACAACCAGGAAAACTCTTCTGCTCCCCTCCCCCCCCCAGCCCCGGAGCCCTTAAAGGGGTAGACTCTGGCCACAGTCCCTGTGCCAGCTGCAAGCCTGCCAGCACAGATCCAGCAGCTCGTGCACCTGGCCCAGCATGAGCCAGCAACCCAGTGGCACCCAGCCCTCCACTGCTCCCCAGGAGCAGGCTGGCAGCTCCTAGGAGCCTGCCAGGGGCCGCCAAAGGCGGGCGCCTTCCTGGTCTAGTGTGGAGATCATGGACCTCATTGAGGGTTGGGGGGAGGCCTCCAATGTCCACAATCTCTGCACTAGACACAGGAACGTGGCCATCTACAGGTGGATGGCTGCCAGCCTGGTCACCAAAGGCCACATGCATACCCAGGAGCAGGTACGCATGAAAATAAAAGAGCTGTGGCAGGCCTATGCCAGGGCCTCAGGGGGCAGCTCCCAATCAGGGGCTGACCCGGACCCCTGCCCTTATTATGATGCCCTGGACCGCATCCTGGGGGGTCAGACGGTCCGTGCCCCCCAGGTGGTCATCGACCCTGGGGCAGAGGGCTCTGCCCATGACACTGAGGAGGAGGAGGAGGAGGAGGATGGCCAGGAGCCGCAGGAGCCTGGAGGGAGTGTGCCCTGCACCCAGGATCCCTGAGCCATCCCAGCAAGCCTGTCGCTGGTGTCATCCGAGGCCGGGGAGGACTCGACATGTGAGTGCCATCACTGTCTCCTTATGTGGGGTGGGGGTAGCGGGGAGAGGGAACCCAGGGACCGTGCTTGTGGGCCTTGCTGACCACGGAGCATGCAGCAAACCTGTGCATGTGCCGTGCCACCCTGAGCATGTGGCCCTGGCTGGCTGCCACACAGGGGCCCTGGCCTGTTACCCACACGCATGTATGTATGAAGGTACGTGACATGCTCCTGACCCCGGGGAGGGATACTGCATGATGCCCTCCCTCCAGAAGCCCCCTCTATGCAGAGGCAGGGCACATCTCCCCTCCCCACCCCATACCCACACTATATACAGCACAGGGGCCAGCTCACACTCCAGGGATAGCAGGACATGATGGTGCGGAGACCTACCATCCTCGCCTTGCAGAGGGGGGCTGGGCTTCACCCACTGTGTCCCCAGGGATAAGTGACCACTTCTCGTGTTCTCCACAGCCGCAGCAGCTGCTAGTGCAGGGCGCACCACCCCGCCCAGGACAGCCTCCTGCACCCGGGCCAGCAGGCTCACCCGGAACCAGGAGGAGTACCAGCGGCAGCACCTGGGGTTACTGCGAAGGCAGGTCCACAGCCAGGAATACTGGGTGCAGGAAGACCTGCAGCTGCGGCGGGAGAGCTTGCGCGAGCTGCTTGACCCGGGCCGTGCCATCCACGACCACCTGCAGACCTTGGTGCAGAGATTGGTGCCTGCTGCCTCTCCAGTCCCTGCGGCCACCCCAGCTCTTGCTCCTCCTGTCACTCCTGCTCCCCCTCCCGCTTCTTCCTCCCCACCCCCACCTACCCCACCCTCCATACCCGCTCCCCACCACGGGATGCCGAGGCCCCTGCACCCTCAGTGCTGGGAGACAGGTGGACCAGCAAGACCCCCAACCCTGAGCTTCTCCTTCCCCTTCCTCCCCTTGCCTCCCCCTTCTTGATCCCTCCTCCCAGGTTTCCCACTCCCCTCTCCCACCCTCATTCCGCCCTCACCCCAGTTATGGTCAATAAAGAGAGTTTGTTTTTGGCAACACATGTTTTATTTTACTTCAGGAAGGGGGGTTAGGGAGGGGAAAGTGGAAGGACGTGAGGGTGGAATAAGGCACAAGGCCCCAGTGGGGCACACCAGGGAGACTTCACTCCTCCTCCAGGTAGAAGCTCTCCCGCAGGGCCTTCCGGATACAGACAGCCCCCCAATGGGCTTCCCGGCTGGCAGCCGTACGGGGCTGCACGTGGAGGCCAGCCAAGTGGTCGGCCTCTGCCATCCAGGCTGGCAGGAAAGCCTCCCCCTTCCTCTCGCACACATTATGCAGCACACAACATGCTGCCACCACGTGCGGAATAGTCCGCTCAGAGAGGTCCAGGAGGATGAGGAGGCATCTAAAATGGGCCTTCAACCGACCAAACGCCCCCTCCATGACGATGCGGGCCCTGCTGAGCTTGGCAATAAAGGCCTATCGGGAGGGGTTGAGGTGTCCCATGTAGGGTTTCATCAGCCAGGGTTGTAGGGGATAGGCCACATCCCCCACCAGGCACACAGGCACGTCCACATCCCCGACCCTGATGTGGCAGTCAGGGAAGAAAGTCCCGGCGTGCAGCCTTTGGCACACAGAGGAGTTGTGGTAAACCCGCGCGTTGTGTGCTTTGCCGGCCCAGCCCACGCTGATGTCCACGAACTGGCCCCGGTGGTCAGACACAGCCTGCAGGATGACCAAGAAGTATCCCTTCTGGTTGATGTACAGGGAGGCCTGGTGGTCCGGGGCACGGATGGGGATGTGCGTCCCATTGATTTGCCCCCCTGCAGCTGGGGAAGCGCAGGGCACCAAACCCCTCGATGACCGTGTCCAAATCAGTAAGGCAGATGACTCTGCAAAGAAGCACTCTGTTGATGGCCTTGACCATCTGAAGAGGGACACACAAAACCGAGAGTCACTGGGGTGCCAGGGTGGCTGACAGTGCTCCTTCCCCGCCACTGCCCCGTGCCCCCATTCCGAAGGAGCAACCCCCACTGCAATCCTGGCCACTGTGGGCAGTCCGTAGTGCGGCTGGGACAGAACAAACCCTCCCAGGGAGGGGACTTGCATCCCCCTCCCCCCCTTTTCCCTAGGGCAGTCCATCCCCTCCTTGCACGCCCCCCCTCCTGGCACAGTGGCTGGAGATTGCCATACCTGCATGAGCACTGCTCTGACAGTGGATCTCCCCACGCTGAACTGGTTTACCACGGAGCGGTAGCTATCTGGTGTGGAGAGCTTCCAGAGGGCGATGGCCACATGCTTGTGGAGGGGAATGGCGGGCCTCATGTGCATGTCCTGTCGCCGCAGAGCAGGGGTGAGCCACTCACAGAGCTCAAGGAAGGTGTCCTTCATCCTGAAGTTCTGGGTCCACTGTTGGTCTCCCCAGCGCTCCAAGACGATGTGGTCCCACCAGTCGCTGCTGGTGTCCAGACGCCAGATGCGGTAGGGCACGCTGGCATCCGGGCACTGCTGCTGCTCCTCCCTGGTCCCCAGGGGGGTCTGGAAGAGGGGCTGTAGGTTGGGCTGCAGCAGATGTTGCCAGGCAGTCTCCAGCAATTGCAGCCAGGCTTGCAGCAACACGTCCAAAATTAGCACCAGAGTGCCCCGGGGCAGCTCTGGCTCCATGGTGCCGAGTGCTGTGGTGTCCCAAGTCAGGGCAACCAGAGCAGGCAGAGACAAAAATGCTTTGCTGTCCCTCAGCGAGGTAGGCAAGCAAGCAGGAAAGCTGAGAACTGGCTGTCCAGGGGGGTCCCTTTAAGCACAAGCCTTAGATAGCCTCAGGCAGCAGCCACACAAAGCAACTACTGACCTGATGCCCTGCTGGAACCGGTTTCAGCTGCCTTTAAATGCGATTCAGCGTCCAATCAGTGTGGACGTGCTATTTCAAAATAGCAAAACGCTATTTCGAAATGCATTTTGTGTGTAGACGCGTTATTTCGAAATAACTTATTTCGAATTAACTATTTCGAAATAAGATATTTCAAAATAACGCTGTAGTGTAGACATACCCATACAGAGTTGGACTCATGCTGGTTTGCACCCAACACTTAGGAGACTCTCCTGGTGAGGGACAACTGGGATGATTTGGTTCTTCTTGGGCATCAGGGCCTTTTAAAATTGCTAGAGCGCAAGAAGTTGACATCTAAGGATGTGTCATTATGGGGAAATGGAGCAGGATAACTATTTCAGAATAATCTATCTGCTAGAGCTGTTCCAGAACAGCCCCTCCATGCAGAGATGCCAATAAAGTCATTTTCTCTCACAACAATTTATGTTTCCAGGCAGAGTAGTTACTCTGGAATAGAATCACTTTTTCATCTAGAATAGAGTATCCCATGGGAAGCTGATGTGGAATAGCTTGTCCAGTCTTTCCCCCACGTAGACAAGTCCTTAGTGCAGCTGTACTTGCGGATGTCCGGGACAGTGTTTGCGGAGGGCTCCCAGGTGGTGTGTCTGGGGGAGTTTGGGAAAGGATCCTAGACAGGTGGTACCTCCAAGGAACGTGTTTGGACGGCATCCCACACAGGAGGATATGTTTTGGAAGTTCTTTGTGTGCAGGCTTCTGGAAGGTTATTCTCCTGGGATCAGGAGCAGGAGGGTGTGGCCAATTCCAGGAACGATTCCCAGGGAGCCAATTATTTCATGGCCAATTTTATTCCCTTGATTTATGGCCATGTTATTAAATGTCTGTGTTAAAGGCGCACTCCTCTCTGAACATCTCACTTCAGTAAAAGCATTTGTTTTGTCACCGATTTTATTACTGACTCATGGGAGAACCTAGATTAAGTCTAAACCTGTCTCCAGAGAGCTCAGCCTTGATCTCTCCTGTGTAATTCACAGGGAGTTCCTTTTTCTGAAGCAGGCTGTGAGAAGTTTATGTGAGGCGGGAGCTGGCCACAAAGAAAGCATTGTTTTGTCAATTACTGCTTGAAAATAGGATCATTTGATTAGCTCTAAATGCTCAGGACCCAGGGTCTGATCTTGGTTACTGACAACGTGGAATGAATGGGCCTGTACAGGCAAAAGCCAGAGTGGCATGTGGTTCAGCAATGTTCATGTGGACAGTACAAAGGAACAGTTCATGGCTACAGTGATGTGAGGGCAGAATAGACCTGGCAAAGGGCGGGTGGGGTGGGTCCTGTCCTGGCTGAGGATCCCAGGGAGGTCACATGAGATGTGAGGGGGCATGGCAGAGAGAAAAGCCCTGAAATACAGCCACTCGGGCCACCTGGCAAGGCTCCACTGGCCCAGTTGTGTCTGATTCCAGCCACCGGATGGAGAATTAGAAAATGAGTCACACTTCAGCCACCAGAATGAAACCCTCATTAGTATCACTGCCAGTGGACATGGCTGGGGGCACTGCGGAGGGAAGCCTTCTCCCCCCCACCCCAGGCACAGCCAGTCTTGTCAAGCCAGCCAGGGCTTGTCATCTCTCCACAAGCTTTCTCCATTTTGGCCTCCCTCACCTCCTTCTGTCTGCTGCTGCTGTGCCCTCCTCTTCTCCCCATGCAGTAGCTCCTTGCCTGCCACATCCAGTGCCAGCTTCCCCTCTTTACCTCCCAGGCGCCTCCCATCCTGCATCCATGCTCCTCCCCTCCTGCATCCATGCTCCACTGGAGGAGACCCCCAACCTCCCTACCTTCACAGGCCCCTTTATCCTTTCCACCTTCCAAGGGTGCCAGCTCCATAGCTCCTCCCCTCCTGCATCCATGTCACTTTACTGCCCTCTTGCTCCCTCCATACCCTTCTGACACCCACCTCATTGTGTCTTCTCCCATGCTCCTTGGCAAAGTCTTCCAGCAAACACCAGTGCAAGACCCTACTGGCAACTCCTCCTGGGCATGTCTGTGTCTGTGCTAAACTCTGGGTAACTTTGGGCAGGGCCAAGCACGCTATTGGTGCTCAGTAAATAACTGCAATAAGCACACTACAGGTTGTACCTCCCTACACTGGGACTCTCTGGTCCGGCAACATCTGTGGGCTGACAGCACCACGGAGTTCAGAGGCAGGGAAGTTTGGCAGTGGGGCTGGGAGTGCCACAGGGGCAGGGGGCGTGGTGACTTGGCCAGGAGCCCTGTTGCTGGGGGGTGGGTGGCGCAACAGAGAACTCTGGCTCCGGCGACTGGGGTACTCCAGCCCAGCAGCCAGAGAGCTTCGGCTCCAGCAGCGGCTAGGGAGCTCCAGCCCTGGAGACTCTTGGCTAGGCTGGAAGTGGGGGGTGGGGGAGCAGGCCAGAGCCTGAGACCAGGAGTAGTAAAGCTGAGCACAGACCACAAGGAGCCAGAATCAGGGAGGGAGGTGAGCTGGGAAGCCAGTGGCAGGGGACCTCTCCTGGTCCAGCAAATCCCCTCGTTCAGGAGCAGTCAGGTCCCCAGGGTGCCAGCCCAGGGAGGTCCAACCTGTACCACAGAGATCTCCCATGGAAGTGCCAGAGATTCCAGGTGTCCACATCCCCCAGCTCTCAGCATACTGGTGGGGAGAGTACAAGCAGCTGGTATTCAGTGATTTTACAGACACAGGCTCAGACCAATCCAGACTCCCAAATCTAAGCTCTGAGCAGCTCAGAATCTCATTCCTGACTCTTGTTATTTCTGCATCATTAAGGCAGAGGGAAGTCTATTTCCTGCCCTTCGCTTACGGGCTTTATCGCCCTTATCATTTGTTTATCCCTTCCCTAAGCCATGGCTGCCTGGATGGCCATAAGAACATGGAGTCTGGCTTTGCTGTCATTTCTGATGGCCGCTCTGAGGCCAAGGGGGGACTGTTGGCTTTGGATCCCATCCTCCAAAGCACCTGCCTGGAAAACATTCAGAACAACTTCATAAGCATTTTAGTGCCAGTCGGTGAGGTTCTCTCCAGCCATAAACCCAGGGATGATCTGTAATTACACATGATCTGCCCATTCTGGAAAATTGATCCTTACATGGTCCATTGGGCTCTGTGTCCCAGTGTCATGTCTAAATGCAGATCAGACATCCCCCTTACAATGGCTCAGACATCACTCCAGAGTGATGCACCACAAGAAAATGGCAGGAGCCGTTTCATAGTGATAGCATCCCTTAAACTCAGGACCCTGCCTGAGGCTTGCTCTGGCTTTGCTCACGCTCACTCTCCCCTCTTTAGCTTTGCTGGGGGAGGGAAGAGGAAGATGGGAAGGCGAGGGGCAGAGAATAAATGAAGCCCATCACGTTCTGAACAATCCTCTTTGGCCCTATACATGCCTAGCCCTATAGATTCCCATTTCCTGGTAGGCTTCTTCACCAGCTGCCCGACCCATCCAGCCTAGTTGTAAGACCTGCAAAGAGTGGCTTTTCTAGCTGCTCTGTGCAGCTCCAACTGGCTCGTCTGGATGTGGGGGAGGAGGCAATTCCCAGCAGCCCCCCCGAAATGAGGCCACGTCTACACTCAACTCCAGATATGTGAATGATTTGAATTTTTGCAAAGTCTTCACTGCGGGAGTTTGACAGGAGAAACTCTCCTGTCGACTCCCCTTACTCCTCATGACTGGATGGGGTATCAGAGTCGAGGGGAGAGTGATCAGGAGTCCATTTAGCGTGTCCTCGCTAAAACAACCCTCGGAGATTGATCTCCGTGCTGTCGATTTCCCGCAAAGTGGAGATGAGGCCAAGAGTCAGACTAGTTTAGCAAAGGTCTGAGCAGCGCGGCTTGGAACAAGTCACTTTCTTGTCTCTGTAGTGGAGGGACGTTGGCTATGGAGATGTGTCAGATGCACACAGCTGGTCTGGCCTCCCCATTGCTTGGATCAGCCCCCCCAGACACACCCAGGCTCTCTTGTTACAAGTCAGTCATGGGGGGTGTATTTTGGGGGTATAACTTCCCATTTGAAACTCTTTGTATCTCCACTTCCCTTTTGCTCTCTGATTATTATTGGCTATGAAGGTCCTGCCCAAAGATGTTCATCACCACTGCACTTGGAAGAACACTGATTGGCAGAACATTGACATGCAAGAAGTCAGACCTCTCTGGCTCCTCCCACTCTACGTTCATTGAGATGGAAATAGATGCTGCATGAGAAAGCACAGCTGGAATGTGCGGTCACTGGGGAGGTAGCAAAGGGGTGAGCATGGCTCCAAAACAAAGCTGGAAACTCCTTGCAGTTTTTCTGCCTGCACAGTGGACCGTGCTGCACCAGAATTGCTTCAGCCTCTCCCCACTCCTGCAGGGTGAAACAGCTGTGTGCTCTGGGAGGCTCAGGGGTGCTTATGGGCTCAGCCTCCAGGGAAGGTGAGAGAGACTTTGCAATTAGGCAGCACGGAGCAATGTGAGGTGAATTCTAGGAGTGTGCGTGGAAATATTTCTGTGCACTCAGCACAAAACCCCTAGGTGTGACTAAGTGTATCCTCTGAAATGCAGAGCTGGCTAAAACCTCCACTTGGTGCAATGCTTCTGTGGTAGAGACCAGGAGCCCTGAGTCTGGTGGGAGGGAGGAATAATGACCCAGCAGGAACTGCATGTGGGCGGAGGCATATACATGGGCAGTTAAAAACTTTGCCACTCTTTTCCCAGCCTCCAGAATGATCCTGGCAGCCTTGGCCAGACAGAATGCCATGGCACGTTTGCAAGCTGGCATGTGAAGAGAGAGGGACATGGGGAGGGAAGACAGAAGCAGAAGAGGAAGGGAGAGACTGGGTCAGAGAGAGGCGGCTGGGGGAGAGAGGGAAGGAGAGAGAGCCACAGGAGACTGACTGAGAGAAAGGGCAGGCCGGGGAAAGGTGAGGCATTGGCCTTCATTTTCTTGTGTTGGCCAGCACTGCCTGGTAACCTGGATTCTGGGGGATTAGCAGACATTGCCTGAGAGGGCTGGCTGCCTCACCTGGCTATTTGTTATCAAAATCCGCTGCTCCCTGAGATCCTAATGTCACTCTCCAAGGACTCCAACCACTACTCCCCCGCCCTCTCCCCCATCCCCCCCTGCCAACCTCCCTGCCCAGCTCAGGAAACACACCCGCAGATCGGCTTCGGTACCCAGAAGAATGGCGTAGCTGAGGGAACTGCTGGACAGGCCTACAGACCCGGGGAACTGTGACTGCCGCAGATACGGGACTCCCCCAGGAAATGTCCTGTGGTGCGTAACAGCTGGCCGTGCCCTAGCCCACTCACTGCAGTGGCAGCACGGCCTGGGTTTCAGTGCACTAGAGCCTCGACATTTACTCTGGATTTTCTCTGTCTTGAGAGGGGGAGGAAAGAGCAGCTCCAGCTAAGCAGACAAGGCGATGACAGAATTGTGACCAGCCAGCCAGCGGTCATCAACATGCAGGCCCCATGACAAGGGAGGCAGACGGATCAACTGCCCCAGGGCCCGGCGATTCAAAGAGACCTGGAGCCCTTTAAATCGCCACTGGAGCACCGCCCTGTGCATGCTGGGGGCTCTGAGGAGGAGGGCCCACTCTCCATGGTACTGGGGGCTGGCTGCCCTTGGCCCCACCCCTTCTGCCTGAGGCCCTGCCCCCTGTGGGAGGGTGCAGCCCCTCCCCCACTTTGCCCAGGAGCCTGGCATGGCTGTCGGCTCCCCTGTCAACAGGTGTGTTTTACCCAACTCCCTTGAACAACAGAGCCTCTGCTATGTGACCAAAGCGATGGGGCTCTCTAGGGTTCTACATTCCTAGGCCGAAGGGAGCAGCGAGGAGAAGTGGCTGGGGGCCGTTAGTGGATGCAGAGGGAAGGCAGCAGAGTTTTTGTCCCAGGAGCTGGAGGAGGCAGCGCTGGTAGGTTTGCTCACATCCCCAGCCCCAGCCCTGACAAGCTGCCATTCTGGCGGCAGAAGAGAGAGCCTTCGATGCAAGGAAGGAAGCAGTGGGAGAGCTGCAGTCTCCCACTAGCTAGTGAAACAGACCAAAGCAGTGACAGTAACTGAACAGCTACCTGTGGGCTGACACCTTCTGAGCTCCTGAAGGGAGTGACATGCAAATACCTCCTCACTCTGACAGATCAATTAACCAAAAACAATTGCTCACCAGGAAGGATCAAACTCCTCGTTCACAGACACATGGAGAGGTGCACACAGCCCCATCTCTCACTACTGGCAGTAGCGAGAACTGCACTAGGTGCCTTGGTAGGAGGTATCTGAGCACTTGGCTGTGTAGTAGGGGACTCTTGTGAAGGCTTCAACCTCCCAGCCATCAAGCTCAGCCCTTTGTCCTGCTCCAATTGCGCCTAAAACCCTGCAAGAGCCAAAGGCAGAGTCCAAGAACAGCAGAAGCCACAAGTCAATCACTCAGGGTGAGGATTATTAATGGCAATTAAAGGGGAAAGGATGGCCTAGTCAGTGGAGCGAGCAGAGAGGTGGGTGGGGTTTATAGTCCTAACTCTGCCACTGACCCTATGGGACTTTGTCAGAGTCCTCTCCCCTCTCCGTGCCTCAGTTCCCCAACTGTAAAATGGGGAGAATGACACCAAACTGCTGCTGGAATGTGCTTTGACATCTACAGGTGAAAGGTGCAAGAGCTGTGTTAAGCATCGTCAGCATGTGGTAGCGCTCACCAGCCCCAGTCATGGACCCGGGACCTGTTGTGCTAGGCGCTGTACAAACAGAGGATCCCTGACCTCAAATAGTCTGTTTTTATAGCATCACTGATGTCCAGGCTTCTTTTCAGACAAAGAGAACTGGAAAAAATTCTCATGATTAACCTCCCAGATTCCTTCCCAACCTACACATCTTTCCACTGATCCACTCCCTCACTCCTTCTAAGCTCTTCCTGCTTCCGAGTCACAGTTCAGCTGTCATATTCTGAGTGTTGGGGCCTTACTGCATGGGAGTATGCAATATGTGGCTGACTTCTGTCCCTGGCTTCCAAATGCTTTGCTTCTCGGTGCTCAGATGCAAGTGTGACTGCAGAATAGACCTAAATAACTGATGGCCGATAGATTAGATAATTACTAAATGAGGAACGGCAGGGGTGAAGGACCAAGGTATCTGAGGAAGATCTGGGCTGCTCTTGGTTAATTTCAGTAGGCCTGGCCTGGTGCCTGGCTAACGTCAGCCTTCCCATAGTCCTGCCTGTGCTCTCTGGGTTTCTAATTCACCCCACTTGAATTATATTTGTATAGATTTCCATTATCGGAGCAGGACATCGTTGTGGTTTGCATTGCACTTTGAGCCACTGAAATCTCTCCCCTTCCTTGGTTTGATCTCCCTGTTGAAATTGATTCCGTTTGATCTTCTCATTGTAATGCAGTCAAGGGAAGCGAGCCCAGTGAACAGAATTAAACCGTCTCTCTAATGCGATTACAAATGGCTGTTAACCCTCATATCAACATGAAGGAATTGATATCTAAGGAGGGGAACTTGAACGGCCCACCTCCACCAGGTGCCAGCTACAAGAAGGGCAGCCACAGCACCAGGAAGGATTATCTTTGCCTCCCTCTTTTGCATGGGGACTGTAAGAGTTAGTGAATGTTTGTCAAGCACTTTGAAGATGTGAAGCATTATAGAAATGCTGCAGGTGCCAAAAGCTCTGCTCCTATTACCGCTTTCTCTCAGGTGACAAGATCATCTCATTTTGCAATTATCCGGTGCTTTCTATGCCAGGATTTTAAAGTGGGTCACTCATGTTCAGTAATAATGCTCTGGTGCAGCAGGGATTGGAAGGGTTGTTATTATTCCCATTTTACAGTGGGGAAACCAAGGCACAGCACAAGAAAGGGGATCGCACGATTAGTCCAAAGCAGAACTGGGACTAGAACTCAGGTGTCCTAGGCCTTTGTCAGTTCCCAGCCAAACTATCTGGGCTGGAGGCCATCCCATCACACCTCTCTGCTGCTCCTTTCTCTAGCTTCCCATAGAATAGCAAGTTCAATATCTTGGTCCTTATGGACAAGATGTTTCATGGCCTGTTCCCAGTAGATTTAAAAGATTGGCTAAAACCCCAGGACGAAGAATGTGATTGACATGCTGATCCTCAGGGACAGGGAACTGCCTCCCATGAGGGCAAACTTGTCAGTGTGAAAGACAGTGCTTTCGCAGGGGCTGGTCCTCAACTGTGGAATAACGCCTCTGAGAATAAGACCCTTGGCAACCACACTCCTGCTCTCACTATCAGGTGCCCTTCTTTGATCTACCTTCCTGGGCACTCACTCCGAGTGGTACAAACAGCAATAGAAATCAGCACAGAATGCTACACCCCTGCTCTGCCCTGGGGCAGCGCCAAGAGAAGAACAGACCCCACCCAACAGATATCAGGAACACTAGTGCACAGTCAGGAGGCATTGAATTACTGTAGAAAGTCTCAGAGGGGTCGCCGTGTTAGTCTGTAGCTTTAAAAACAAGGAGTAGTCCCATGGCATCTTAGGGTACATCTACACTGCAAGCCATTGTTTCGAAATAATGTCGAGCTGGAGGACTTCTTATTTGGACTCCTGTAGCCCTCATTTCACAAGGGGTAAGGGAAGTCGAAGGAAGAGGATTCTTCCTTCGGCTTCCTGCTGTGTAGACAGCGCCAAAAGCCAAATTAAGCTATTTCGACTTCAGCTGCGCAGTTAACATCACGGAAGTTGAATATCTTAATTCAACCTTATTCCATAGTATAGACATACCTTTAGAGACTAACAAAAAAAAATAGAATCATGAGGTTTCGTGGGTGAAACCCACTTCATGAGATGAATTGGAGTGGGAGAGGAACCTGAAAGAACCAAAGTGCTGTCTCCCTGCTCTGTGTGGTTTTGCCCACACTACACCCTTACCTCAAAATGAGCTACGCAATTTGCACTATGCAAATTGCGTAGCTTATTTCGAGGTAATTTTGAAATAGCTTATTTCAGAATTTGGCACTGTCTACACAAAGCGCTATTCCAAAACGTCCCTTAACCCTCGTGGAAGGAGGGTTACAGGGATGCCAGAAGAGCACACCTGTTATTTCGAAATCTATTTTGAAATAACAGGCTGCTCTAAAGAGGCAGAATATCTATTTCAGGATACTTCTAGTATCCCGAAATAGCTCCACAGTGTAGACGTAGCCTGTCATAATAACCATGAGATCATCCTTCTCCCATCTGGAAGGCATTTCCAGGCAGGTTTTATAAGTGCTGTGAGTGGCAGCATGGCACCCACTGAGGCCTGTGCAGGAGGAGGGGCTGCTCTGTGAGTTAGTATATTACCACAACGCAGAAATTGTGTGATTAAGAAGATGAACGGTTGTAGCCACCTGCATGAGCTGGGTGGAACTTAACATCATGGGGGAGCTTTCCCCTGTTCATGGCCCATCCCACTCTGAAAGCAGAGGATGTGGGAGCATGTGGTGAGTCAATCATGCTGATGTAGCCAGCACAGGGACGGATCATATGCGGGTGGTCTGGTGCGTGTATGAGCTTGTGGGCCAGTCAGTTCCAGAGGAGCAATTTCCTTCCAACCGTCCATCTGGATTTTTCCTTCCCATCATCCATCTGTTTGTCCACCAGCTGTTATTCGCGGGATGTGTGCACTCACACTCTCCTCAAGTGGAAAAGGCTCAAAGGCAGCGTGTCCTAGGCACTGTCCCCTCTACCCTTTGCTATCCATGTGTGGAATACATTTTCTATATGCACTGAGCATGACAAATGTGCACCACCAGTAGAAGGAAAACCTACCTGTGGGCACTATGCAGCAGATGGGCCACCGACTTCAGCCTCCTGACGAGCCTGAGCAGGTCATCCATTGCACTCTGTCATCTCATGAGCACAAGGCCTGTAGCAAACAAACCCAACATCTTTGTCCCTTAGGCCAGCAGGGCCGGGGAGTTCTACAGGGCTGGCACCCAGAGCTGTGGGCCTGAGAGGTAACCACCGGTCCCTGAGTGCAAATTAGGAGGAGCACTGAGAGGCTCTGAAGTTCGGAGTCCTCCCCATTTTCTTGGCTTGGAAGGGCAGGGGCCTGGAGAGAGAGGTTTCTGAAGGCACAAGAATCAGAATCATAGAACACTAGAATTGGAAGGGACCTCAAGAGATCACCAAGTCCAGTCCCCTGCCCTCACAGCAGGACCAAGCAATATCTAGATCATCTCTGATAGATGTCTGTCTAACCTGCTCTTAAATATCTCCAGTGATGGAGATTCCACAACCTCCCTAGGCAATTTATTCTAGTTTTTAACCACCTGCACAGTTAGGAAGTTTTTCCTAACATCTAACCTAAGCCTTCTTTGCTGTAATTTAAGCCCATTGCTTCTTGTCCTATTATCAGATGCCAAGGAGAACAATTTTTCTCCCTCCTCTTTGTAACACCCTTTATGATACTTGAAAACCGCTATCATGTCCCCTCTCAGTCTTCTTTTTTCTAAACGAAACAAGCTCAATTCTTTCACTTTTCCTTCATAGGTCATGTTTTCTAGACCTTCAGTCATTTTTGTTGCTCTTCTCTGGACCTTCTCCAATTTCTCCACATCTTTCTTGAAATGTGGTGCCCAGAACTTGACACAATACTCCAGTTGAGGCCTAATCAGTGCAGAGTAGAGCGGAAGAATGACTTCTCGTGTCTTGCTCATAGTACATCCTAGAATCCTGTTTGCTTTTTTTGCAACAATGTCACACTGTTGACTCATATTTAGCTTGTGGTCCACTATGACCCCTAAATCCCTTTCTGCAGTACTCCTTCCTAGACAGTCACTTCCCATTCTGTATGTGTGAAACTGATTGTTCCTTCCTAAGTGGAGCACTTTGCATTTGTCCTTATTAAACTTCATCCTATTTACCTCAGACCATTTCTCCAGTTTGTCTAGATCATTTTGAATTTTGACCCTATCCTCCAAAGCAGTTGCAACCCCTCCCAGCTTGGTATCATCTGCAAATTTAATAATCGTAATCTCTATGCCATTATCTAAATCATTGATAAAGATATTGAACAGAAAGGTTCCCAAAACAGACCCCTATGGAACCCCACTTTTTATGCCCTTCCAGCATGATTGTGAACTGTTAATAACTACTCTCTAAGAAAGGTTGTCCAGCCAGTTATTCACCCACCTTATAATCGCCCCATCTAGGTTGTACTTCCCTAGTTTGCTGATAAGAAGGTCATACGAGATAGTGTCAAATGCCTTACTAAAGTCTAGGTACACCACATCCACTGCTTCTCCCTTATCCACAAGGCTTGATATGCTATCGAAGAAAGCTATTAGATTGGTTTGACATGATTTATTCTTTACAAATCCATGCTGGCTGTTACCTATCACCTTATTATCTTCCAGATGTTTGCAGATGGATTCTTTAATTACTAGCTCCATTATCTTCCCTGGCACTGAAGTTAAACTAACTGGTTTGTAGTTTCCTGGGTTGTTCTTATTTCCCTTTTTATAGATGGGCACTATATTTGCCTTTTTCCAGTCTTCTGGAATCTTTCCTGATTTCCATGATTTTTTAAAGGTGTTAGCTAAAAGCTTGAATACCTCCTCTATTAGCTTCTTGAGTATTCTAGGATGCATTTCATCAGGGCCTGGTGACTTGAAAACACCTAACTTTTCTAAGTAATTTTTAACTTGTTCTTTGTTTATTTTAACTTCTAAACCTACTCCATTTGCACTAGATTCATTATGTTAGGCATCCCGTCACCATCAAACTTTTTGGTGAAAACCGAAACAAAGTCATGAAGCACCCCTGCCATTTCCAAGTTTCCTGTTATTGTTTCTCCCTCTTCACTGAGCAATGGGCCTACCTTGTCCTTGGTCTTCCTCTTGCTTCTAATATGTTTGTAGACTGTCTTCTTGTTGCCCTTTATGTCTCTAGCTAGATTTAGCTTGTTTTGTGCCTTTGCTCTTCTAATCTTGCCCCTGCATATCTGTGCTGTTTGCTTATATTCATCCTTTGTAATTTGACCTAGTTTCCACTTTTTATATGACTCCTTTTTGATTTTTAGATCAAGAATTGGGATCTATATGGCACATGAAGGACTCTGAATGATTAAGAGCCCAAGGGCAGATCAATGCTAGACAGAGCTCTGATTCACTAAAATATCCAGGATCCCAGAAAAATCAGCCCCCTCCCACCCCAATCCCACACATTCTCCTCCTTGCTCTCTTCACATTGAGCTCCAGGATCTTCCTTTTCAATCACTACTAAGCAGCTTTTGTTTCCTGCTGCCTCTCTTTTGGAAAGACTCATCTTCACTTTCTCCCATCTGCCAGGAACGCCTTGATTTTCCTTCTTTTGCTGCCCCTGCTGATAGACATGGTATCTTGCTCACCCACAGCTCCCTTTGCATTCTCAGGACCTGCTTCCCAAAGGCCCTCACACCCTACTAGACCCCTGATAAATGAATTGGAAGAAGAAATCTTAATGCTGAAGAGGGAAGGAGAGAATTTCTGAGGGGCAGGGGGTCTCCTTTCATATACACATTGCATCTGTGTGTGAGCTCATATCTCAGTCTTCCATCAAGGCGAGCACTCTGTCCCCATGGTAACACAGACCTATCCCCTGGAACTGGCTCCTCCAAGTTGTGCTGGGAACCTGGGAAGTTCAGGAGTTTCTGAGGAAGACAGTGGCACAAGGCATGAGGTGGAGGATCCTCTCCTCACCATGGCAGGTGCGAACCAACGTGAGCTGGGAGCTACGTGTAGTGATGTTGTGAAGGGTGGGACACCCAGAAGGTACGTGGAGCTGAAACAGTAACCACCTTGTTGATGTCGTCTCTTTTCTTCACACTGACAGCTTGACAAGCTAACAGGAAAAATGAAGTCAGTGAAGGGAGAAATGCTATCAGGAGTTCTGTGCTAAAAGGGCAGACAGGCCAGATTGGAGGAAAATGAGAAGCTGTCCAGGCTAATGCAATCATTTATCACATAATCTCACTTGGCGCTTGGGTGAGGATCCCGGCAGTCCCTGGCACCGTGCAGAAGCTCTCCTGGCCCCTTGTGCACTGGCACCATATGTGGGGCTCCTTCTCAACACCTCTGCTGGCTGCTTTGCTTGTTGCAATGGCCTGCTGTGCTCACTCCCCATGGCCAGCTGTCTCTAGTCAGCTCCCCTCCTGGCCATGTGCAATAGCCATTGTAACGCACACTGGCTGTGTCAGGTGTGGAGTTTCTCTTGTCTCATTTTGGACCTTTTGTTAGAGAGGACGCCATCTTATTAGGTCACAGCTCATGGGCCTAGTGGGCTCCAGCTCTCATTAGCCCATGGCACGGGGCCTAGATTTATGGCTGCCTAGCATCATGTGCTGGAAAGAGGCATTGTGAAACACCACTGCAAAAGCAGGGTCAGCTGTAAAATGTGACAAAAGGGAAGCAACAAGGGAATTTCCTTCCCTGATCATGTTGCATCATAGATTTTGCTGCATGTTTGAGCCATATGTGACCTGTGCCCAAGGGGCCTGTGAGATCTTCTGAGCAATTTCCAGCTAAGATGAGCTCATTCATTTAAACACACCCTTTTTCAAGGAGTGCAAACCAATCCACACTACTGCTGACACACAGCCACTGCAGCCGCAGACCAAATTCAAGCGGAACCAGGAAGGGTTTGCACAACTCGCATTTGGAAACTGGCTCTTACCACCCGGGGTGATGTGACTTCACTTTACAGTACACGTTCTAAGGACCAAGTGAGCTGAGGGAAGTGATCTGATTCATGAGAACACATGGCATGTTATGCTGACAGTGATTCTCTCTAGTGTACATTTTGAGAGGTTGCAGGCTTCCCAGGTAAACCCCTTGCTCCCTGGGTCTCCTCACCAAAACAATATTTTCCCCAAGGCTTCAAGCAGCTGGTCAATGGGAGCCTGGTTTTTAAAAACCATTTGCACTCAGTTACATGCACTAAAATGAATGCTTTCAGGTGTGCGTGTGGTGACCACGACTGTACTGCAAACCAAATGTTGCCCCTTTGCTTCCACTTGGAGGAGTAATTGATGATAGGAGACAGGTCCAGTCTTGGTGTAATCTTGTTTAGTCACAGGTAATACACACACTGTCCTGTTTCCCTGACTGCAATAGCAAGAGCCAGAAGCAGCAAGTTTCCTTTTTCAGAAATCCCCAAGTCTGCTGCTCCAGTGAGCGCAGTGCCCAAGAAGCTCTGTCTCTCTGCTCCTTTGAGGGTCAAGCGCACCCTTCTGCTGCCTTTCTCCCTTCAGTGCACACATTTTGCACAAGTATCTTAGACCCTGCATTTGCAACCAGGAAATCTGCAAATCCACCTGGTTTGGCTCTGCTCTGACCTAGGGATGTTAGGGTATGTCTACACTAGCCCCCTAGTTCGAACTAGGGAGGCTAATGTAGGCATTCGAAC
The DNA here is from genome assembly GCA_032595735.1 of Pelochelys cantorii. Classification (NCBI taxonomy): domain Eukaryota; kingdom Metazoa; phylum Chordata; order Testudines; family Trionychidae; genus Pelochelys; species Pelochelys cantorii. Next base: position 31,399,236 of record CM064338.1, read on the forward strand.
TTGCAAATGAAGCCCGGGATTTAAATATCCCGGGCTTCATTTGCATGTTCCCGGGCGGGCGCCATTTTGAAATCCCCCTAGTCCGAACTAACTGCCCGCGGCTACACGCGGCAGTTAAAAGTTAATTCGAACTAAGTCCTTAGTTCGAATTAACTGTTGCACCTCATTCCACGAACTCCACTTAGGAAGGAACAATCAGTTTCACACATACAGAATGGGAAGCGACTGTCTAGGAAGGAGCACTGAAGATAGGGATCAAGGGGTCATAGTGGACCACAAGCTAAATATGAGTCAACTGTGTGACACTGTTGAAAAAAAAAAAAGCAGACATCATTCTGGGATGTATTAACAGGAGTGTTGTAAGCAAGACAGGAGAAGTCATTTCCCCGCTCTACTTGGAATTGAAGAGCGGCCGCCAGTGCCATTCACCATCGGTCTTCTTAACAGCCTGACCTAGTTCTTATGACCCTCCTTTCGGAGCCTCCAGACTGGCTCACCTTGGAGAGGGACATGTGCTTTCTCCTTCTTCACCTACCCCCACCTGAATGCAGCCAGAAGGGCAGGAGGGTCTCACACATTTAGCTGCCTCATGAGACCCAGATTTTATCCACTTCTAATTAATTCTTAAAGTTTGGTTGTTTGAGTCGCAGTCCCCAAGAGAAGAGGGTGGTATCACTGAAAAGCATCCTAGAGAGAGGACCTTCCAGATTTATTAGCCACTGATTTCCAGAGTTGGGAATCGAGAGGAAAAACCTCCCTAAAGCTACCGATTGTCATGTCCACCCAGACCATGGAGTGTTAATTATTATTATACTTAATGGCACCCAGTGACTATAGAGCAGTACTAATGATGCAGAGTAATTGGATTATTACTGCCCCTCCCCACTGAGGTGTTCAGGATGCTGCGTGGTTAAAATACGTTAACACACAGTGCTTGCAATGAACAAGAGAAAATCCAGGCAGGATGCTAATAGGGCAAATGAAGGTGGCAGTGATGAAAAGGAGGCTGATCCCCATCTGATGTGAGGGGTGAAAGCAGGAGACGCCAGTGATCGAAATGCAGATTCTGTTGCTAAAGCCTGAAGGGGTCAGGCATGTTTCTGTCAACATTTGTCGCAGGGTTTACAAGGAATAAAAGCCTGGAGATCTAGGAGTAGATTGTGGCTTTGCATCCAATACAGTATTGGCATGGCCCTACCAGCACCCCAGGAAAGAAATGGGGTTCAGAGAGCCAAGGCCCCACTTACTCTATGTCCATCTCCATCTGCTTCCTGCTCACTTGCTTGCAGGAGGCGTATGCCTAGAGAGCAGGGGCTATGTGCTCTATCAGCCTCATGCTGAAGCTGCAGGGGGACTGAGCAAGGGGTCTTACTGCCCTGCTCAGAGGAGTAGGACAAGGCACAGCCAGGCCAGCCCATGTGTTACAGCTAAAAAATAGACTGAGCCAGATCCAACATCTTCCCCTGCACACATGCACTCACACATTTGGGGAGTACAGTCTAGATCTGATTGTGTAGCTTGGGCTCATTTCTGCTAACTGTCCCATAAACCATTTCGTCCCCTTCCTATCTGCAATACACAGACCAATCTGTATTGTTTAATACATAAGAAGCAGCATTTTGGAAATAACCACCTCCTTCTAACTCTCCCCAAACCAACCCACTGAATGTTATTTCTGCCTTTTATTTGCATGGCCTTATCTTCCCCTGAGCATACCCTTCATGGCCACCTATGATGTGTTTTATCATCATCCCCACGTGACTTCAAACATGGCTTTAATAGGTACAAGGTTTAAAACAAACAAAAGAAAGTACTTCTTCACACAATGCACAGTCAACCTGTGGAACTCCTTGCCAGAGGATGTTGTGAAGACCAGGACTTTAATAGGGTTCAAAAAAGAGCTAGATAAGTGCATGGAAGATAGGCCCATCAATGGCTACTAGCCAAGATGGATAGGAATGGTGTCCCTAGTCTTTGTTTGTCAGAGGCTGGCAATGGGTGACAGAAGTGGGATCACTTGATGATTGCCTGTTCTGTTCATTCTCACTGGGGGCACCTGGCATTAGCTCTGTCAGAAGACAGGATACTGGGCTAAATGGACCTTTGATCTGATCCAGTATGGTCGTTGTTATGTTCATATGTTCATCCGGGAGGGCTCAAAATGGGCCCTACCCAGACTTTGATCTGTCAGTTCCTTCCCCCACACAGCACACTGGGATCCAGTCCCATGAGGGCTGGGGCTGGTAGGACAGTACATGTGCTACGGACAGATGGTTAGTGCTGGGCTTGCCGGGTGATGTGACCCATTGCGGTGCTTCTGTTTTAGTTGCTCAGGCAGTGCAAGAAATGGCCCCTCAAAGCCTGCAGCTAGTCCATTTTCTCTGCCACATGCTCTTCAGTACCATGGGAGAGAGATGCTTGTAATGCCCAGGCTGGGAGAGAAGAGAGGAGTCTGTAAGGGGGGGAAGGGATATAGGAGGAGATCTGAGGCCCACCCATGAAAATACAGTGGGATTTGGGCTGGTAGGATCATTCCGCTAGTGGGAGGAAAGTTCCTTTCCACCAGCTCTCTGGTGCTGCTGTGTTTGCGCCTCACTTCCCCCATCCCAGTGGAATTCTGCTGGGAGGATCTAAGGGGAAGGAACTTTCTCTGATGTTCTCATTTGGCTCCTCAGCTGAGGGACCAGTCAGGTCTCGGCTCATGGGAACACCAGCGGTTTCCAGACTGAGGTGCCATGGCTAGAGGATGTCGGGGAAAACCAGCTACATCCATGCCCAGTAGAGATTTTGCTTCTCTGCAGGTTCCTGATGTGGGCAGCTCGCTGTTGTCTGGCCCTGGAGGTAGAAACTGGGTGGTCATTAGGATCAATTGGACCCGACAAGAGGACTGCACTGCACAGTGATAGAGGGGCCTATGGAGCACCCCCCCTTTCAGACTGACAGGTGGATTTCATCCCCAGCCTGGGGGAGGCAGATCTCAGCCAGGGGGAGGTGCTGTCTTGCCCACCTGTTGTACAGATGAGAAGGAAGAAACATTGGCAGGCTGGAACGTAGGACCTGTGGTGAGAAGTCAGCTTGCCAGGTTGCTAACAGCACCAGCCTCACCGAAGCCAGCCAGCCTCCTCCCCTGCCCAAGAGAAAGCCATGCCCAGTCAGTGTGTGTGTGTGTGTGTGTGTGTGTGTGAATTCTGCTTCATTCTATTCCATTTAGCTTCTTACACTGTGCACATCAGGGTGATGTCTGAGACTCTCAGATGAGAGATCGGGGTTAGTGGGAGACGTGGAATGAAGGGGGCAGTTAACCACTGGCCCCTGCAAAGACTTGATGCCCCGGGTGTTGAGAGAAAACCACCTGCAAGGACCCTTTCTATTTCCCTGGGGGAGCCTGATGAACCACTAAATAGTAACATATTGTAATATAGGCAGGCAAACTGATTCTGGCGGGAGATGGGGCGGGGATATTCATGCGGATTTAAAATAGATGGATGCAATGGCTGTATTTTAAAGAGGGGGTGGGAATGTTTTCCTACCTGGACCAGCAGTGCCTTTGGGTGCCATCTGGGGGGTGGAAAATCTCAGTTCTGTTCCCTCAGTTTCCTCCTGTAACAGAGAGTGACTGACTCTCGCTGCCACAATGGAGTCTGCCTCCCGGCTGATGGACAGTGCCTATCTAAAGGAGATTCCTTTTAGACAGGGCTGTCCTTATGAATTCTGGTGCCCTACATAGCCCAAGCACCTGCACCCTCATCAGCCACTGGGGGGGGCAGTAGCTCTGGGGGGGCTGCACTCAAGACTGCAGGGGTCAGGAGATGTGTGTGTGGGGGGGGGGGGTAGGGCTAGGATAGGGAGGCTGGAGGAGGAGCAGGAGGAAGGCGGCCTGATGCGGAGCTGTGGGCTGGGAGGTGGAGCAGGGACTGGGCTGCCAGGGCTGGGAAGAAGTTGGAGTCATGGGTGAGGGGATTCAGCCGTCAGTGCTGGGAGGCAGTTGGAATAGGCAGCTGGGGGATTGGGCTGCCAGAGTTGGGGGGTTTTGCAGGAGACCGGGGGTTGGATTGCTGGGGCCAGGAGGCAAAGCAGGGGCCAGGAGATTGGGGCCGCTGGAGCCGGCACTGCCTGCAGCTGATGCTAGGCATATGCAGCATCGGACACTACTAATTTGGAACATATTCTATGTATGCCTAAGGACAACCCTGGCTTTCTCTATAAATGAATCAATGCAGCACAGGGCCAGGTGATCACCAAGCAAGGTGTGACTGTACGGGGGAGGTTCCGCGAGTTACCAGCCCCCCCTGCCCCCGTACTGGCGAACTGTTCCAACCATCCCCACCACCTCACTCGCGGTGTTGTCCTTAGTCGGCTTCCCTGGCCCGTCAGTCTATAGTCGTCGCAATGCAATATCCTCACACTCCGGGGAGGAGAGGGGGGCCCGGGCCCGCCCACTCTCATGGGCCCCAGCCCAGGCCCCTAAGGACTCGGACTCTCTGGAGTCCGGTCTGGCTGACGGGGCTTCCTGCCGAAACTCATCAGCCCACCAACCTTGTCAGGTTCTGCCCTGGGCTACTTCCTCTCTCTCTCTCTCCCCCTTTTTCCCATCTGGCCATCCACCCTAGGGGCCTACCTGGCCTCCGGCAGCCCGGCTGCTTGACCTCTGTCCCGGGATCTGGGTCCGCGTTGCCTCATGGGGCCCCTGCTGAGGGTGCCACCTGGGCTTACCTTCCCTCCAGCTACTCCACTGAAGGGGGGGGGAGGAGAAGGCCCCCACTAAGCCACACCCACCTTCCCCTTTCCTGGCGCAGCGCAGTGTTTTAAATCTCCCGCCATTTCCGGCGCTGGCCGGGACGTCGTCTGCCCGCCCTGGGGTGGCCCCGCCCACCCCATAGTGTCTGGGCAGCGCCTCGGCTGCCGTGCCTGGAGCCGCCAGACGCTCAGCAGCCCGCGAACAGCCGGCACAAGGCCAGTACCCTGTCCCTAGCGCCCCGAACAAGGCGCGCACGGCGGGGACTCCAGTACGGAGAGTCAGCGCCCCGTCATACAAGGACAGAAGAGGAGGGCACATGCAAGAAAGTCTTAGCACATGGCACCTCACTCTTCACATCCCAGACATGGGCCAGAACATTCATGTACGTCCAGAACCAGCCAGGCCCCTTCCTTGGTTGGGCTCCATTGTTTGCTCTTGCCCCTGGGAATTTGCTTTAAAAGTCAAGATGATCCTATTGCCTTTGTGGTGGCATTAGCGTTCTTTCCTTCAGTACACCGAGTTGCCATCAATTAAGCAAAGCCATCGCTGAAGAAAGAGGAGCGAGAGGGAGTGTGTGCATCCACAAATCCATTTGCTGTTTAGGTGTCAGAAATAAATTTCACCACTGGAGTCTGCAGCATCTGATTAGTGAATTATTCAGTTTGGAGATTGCGTTCCTTGTGACCTCATTAGTAACCCCAAGGTGAGTGGGATGCATTAGACTAACCACCACTTTGCCACTGAGGAGCACAATGGGGGCATTAAAAGGGATTAAAGTGCTTTACCAAGAAGTGGAGCACAACTCATAAAAATAATACAAAATAAAAAATAAAGTGCATTGTTAACCAGCAGATAAACAGGCCGGCACGGCCTGGGGATGGGGCAGGAACATGTTGACAAAGCAGGGTCTGGCAGATAAATAGGCCAACATGATGTGGGAATAGGAGAAGGAGCGTGCTGGAAAAGTAAGGTCTCGCAGATAAACGGGCCAGCATGGAAAGGGGCTGGAGGTCGGAGTGTGCTGGCCAAGCGGGGTCCTGCAGCTGAGAGTAAAGTCCACTGCTTTAGAAGACTTTGCAGCATTACCACACCAATCGAGAACCACTTCGCTCAGGCCCAGCTGTGGGGAGGGAGTGCAGGTCCTCTCACATGGCACTTGCATCAGCATTTACAGCCTGATCCAGACCCTATTGAAAAATCAGCGGAAAGACTCCTGTTGACATGAGTGGGCCTTGAATGAGGCCTGCCTGGTGAGACATGCTCTAAGAAGCCTAAAGAGAGATCAGCCTAGACCCTCCTGTTTGAAGAACTTTACCAAGCTCAGTGAGTATCACAGCCCTCTTGCGGAAAGGAAGCGACTGAAGCACAAGGTGGTGACAGGAAGGTAGCTGTCCCAGGTCACACACTGAAGCAGTGGCAGAGCCAGGGTTGCACCCCATGTCTCCTTGCCCCCAGCAACACATTCTCACTAGTTCGTGACACGGCTACTCTGCGTATGTCGCTTTCTTGTGCTCTGATTGAGAAGGGGAATTTTCGGCAGGGTCGGGACCCGAGTGTACTGAAGAAACTGTCCTCAGCCCAGGGCTGAAAGGGCGATTGACTTGTGGCTGCTTGGTATCGATTATTTTTAGACTGTAAAACAATCTCTGATGGTCTTTCTGAGATGGATCCCTTCCATCACTCTCCGAGACCCAGGGCCTCCCTCTGCTCTCCCATCCCTGGTATCTCAGAACCCAAGAGCCAGGGCCCATTTTCTGGCCTCCTGGTCCCAGTTCCATGTCTCCTGATCCCAGGTGTGAGTCCCCTCTCTGGTGTCCCATTCTACTGAACCTGGAAAGAAGGGTTCCCATCTGGCTGGAGCTGGGTGCAGGGTGGGGGAAGGAATCCAAGAGCAACTCTGCTAAGTCCTTCTCGCCCTCTTCTCTGTTTGGGGGTTTACATCACTGTAACTGAGGGCAGGATTTGAATGGGGGTGTTTATTCTGAACATGGGATGGATGCAGAGTGGGGCGAGAGTGCCTAGGAGAATAGCCAGAGCTGACTTTTCCTGATTCACCCAGCTTTCCATTAAAGCAAGGAGATGGGATTGTACCAAGCTGTCTCTGGGTCATCTCTTCTTTGCTCCTGCTGGGCGGTAGCAGCTGATGCGAATGACTTTCATCTCACCAGGGGATGAGCCCGTTAGTGACCAATGTGGTTGCATTTGTTTGCTCAGCAGCAGTTGCAAATAATGGATGCTAAAAGGCTTTGTGGTTCATTGATGACCATGCTCATAACCACACACTCTTCATCCAGTTCTTGGGAGAAATCCAAACCTCCCCGATGCTTCTGCTTGGGTCCTAAACTCTGCCTCCTACTTAGCACAATGGACTGGTTCCCCCCAGGCCTGCACTCACCGGAGATCTCCTTTGCAAAGGGTTCTGGGGAGAGTCCTCCTAACTTAGATCCTCAGGTGGACAAATCCAGTTGGCAGGGGCTGGAGGAATCCTTGTTCCCTTCCAAGGGTGCAGGGTTGGAGTCCCATGTTTGCAGCTGAGACTTGAAGCCAGGCAGGTCTCCAGTGGCAGTTCCAGCAGAGCCCAATGCGTTCTCCCCCATCTCTAGCTGAGCCTCTTGATGTGATGCTTACTCCCAGCGCATAGCAGGGCCGGCCTTCCAGAGAGACACATGCTGTGTTACCCTGAGGACACCTCCTACTTGACCACTCTTCTTTGGTGGTGCTGCCTAGTTGCTAGGCACAGGCCCATGGCTGCTCCAGTGGAGGGGAAGACTTAAACAGGGTTTTCTCCCTCCTCATCCTGATGTCTTGGACTCAGATGAATGAACCCACCCTTATGGAGAACCCAGTCAGTAAATTGTACATGTCCCATGGTATTAGCATTCAATCTTCAAACTTCTTCAAAGCTGGGAATACTTCCAAAGTCTGAGCACAGGGATGATTATGATTCTATAATAATATTTTAATTCTGTGATAAGCTAAATTAACTTCAGCCCCCTTGTGTCCCATTTCCCTTGCTGGCACCGATAACAGCTGATCACACCCCTAGTGTGGAGGAGCTGGTGGGAAGTGAAAGCTGCCCTATCTGCAGGAGTGTGAGCCCGGGGAGATGGACATTGGCCCCAGAATTCCAGGTATGGGCACCCGTCCTGTCTGCATATCAGGACCAATAGGGGGCATAGTTGTTTACAACTGCACATACCCAACAACCTTTCTTAGTAACCAGGTGCTGCCACTGCAAGGTTAACACCTGGGCTGGGAAGGTTCCTTGGGGGAAGAAAAGCCTGGATTGGATTCACCGTGAAAAAAGGACAAGGTGGGGACTGGGAGGGAGCAAGAAGTAAACAGAGAAAGAGCAAGCCCCCCAGCATCCCAGAGCCATTAGAGGTTCTGAGGAGAGTGAGGATGTAGCTAGTTCTTGCTGCCTTAGGGTATGTCTACACTACCACCCTAGTTCGAACTAGGGTGGTTAATGTAGGCATTTGAAGTTGCAAATGAAGCCCGGGATTTAAATATCCCGGGCTTCATTTGCATCTTGCCGGGCAGGCGCCATTTTTAAATCCCCTTAGGTCGAACTCCGTGCCTGTGGCTACATGCGGCACGGAGTAGGTAGTTCAAATTAGGATCTCTAATTCGAACTACCGGTACACCTCGTTCCACGAGGAGATCCTAATTCGAACTACCTACTCCGTGCTGCGTGTAGCCGCGGGCACGGAGTTTGACCTAAGGGGATTTAAAAATGGTGCCCGCCCGGCAAGATGCAAATGAAGCCCGGGATATTTAAATCCCGGGCTTCATTTGCAACTTCGAATGCCTACATTAACCACCCTAGTTCGAACTAGGGTGGTAGTGTAGACATACCCTAAGATAGATAAACCCCAGGCCTCCAAGCCTGTTCAAAAGAAAGGGCCTGTCTGTGTTCCTCATACACACTGACTTTCGTCATGTCTGTGGCAAGAGGGGGCTAGGTCAGAGCTGCTGCCTAGGAATGGAGGCTGGTTGAACTAGGTGAGTAACAATAAGAATATGTGCCAAAGTAGAACCTTGACATGGTCAGGGGGACTGAGGCAGCTATTGTAGTGGGGGAGACAATAGGGGTGGGGGTGGGGAGTGTGCGTGTAGCCTCTCCAGTGACACTCTGCTTTTCTCCCTGTGTTTGCTTGTCTAGCTGCAGGCCTGGGCTGTTTTCTGAGTACTTTCAGTCTGGCGGTGCTGGGAACCTGCTTTTTCTTACTCCTTGCTGGGGGAGTCTCAGGGGATTATCCAAAGTGGGAACCTTTTGGTTGATGCCTCTCATTACTTACAATGCAAGCCGTGCCCACATGCTTTAAATTACATGTGGACCCCACTACAGTGCTTTGGCCTCAGCTGGGACACTGTAGCAGGGGCGAGAGGGAATGAAAGAGCCAGACCAACATTTAAGAGTTTTATGGGGCTTAGTGGTCCCCACTTTCATTATATCTAAAGTGAGTGAGGAATCTTATTTAAAAAAACAAACACACACCAAACTAGTCACAAATAGAATGTATAACTGACACTTAGGGTCGGGAGCAACCTAGGATTCTGGCTCTGCTAGAGCTCTTTCCTTCTCCCCCCTCCGCTCCTGCCCATCACACAAGTACGGGAAATTCATTTAATGCTATTTAATAATATATACTTATGCACCGTGTATCTCAAGCTATTTGCATTGTCAAGTCATGTGCATTGATGTGAAATCTTCTCTTTCCCCTGTGTTGTTGCTGGTGTCATCTTCAAGCAATCGCCTAATGGTGACTTGAAGAACTGAAGGGGAAAGATGCAATAGAAATTAAAAACTAATCAGTGAGTTGAACCAAGGATCCCTTTCATTATCATCATTATGATCACTGTCTTGTGTTAACTGAGCATCCATGAGACGGCGAGGTAGTGGGAACACCTTCCTCTTTAAATTTCAAAAAGGCTAATGGAATAATGGTTTAAATTAACCACACACATTTTCTTCCTTTTGCATTCCAGTAGGATTCCCTGTTAAATGGAATTTGTCAGTGGATATTCTCATCTGCCCCAGGTTAGCAGCAACTTCAGGTTTGAAGCGGCTATTTAAAAAGTAAAAAAATAACCTTAAAATGGAATGCACTATTGTGCTATATAAAAACGAGTCTCGTCACAGTTCATCTTCATTTCTTATTTGAATCCTCTTTTGGCACCCTCTGTATTTAAAAAGGCTGGCACTTAAAATTTCACATCTCTTTACTGTCTGCTTACACATCACTTAATGCCTTGGCACTGGTCAAATGCCTTCCCTTCCCATAATCAGGCAGAATGTTTGCAAACTGTGTCATGGGTAAGCAGCCATCATGCCATTCACTCTGCACCCTGGGAGAGCTCCAACAGAGGCAGAGCTGCCTTGCCTGTTTAGGCATGTTGAATGCAGAGCAGTCTGATCTGTTGCAGAAACTACCTTACAACCCCTTGGAAACTCTCCTGTTTCTCTCATGCACTCAAACAGGAGCTGCAGTCCCTCAGCACTGCCTCGCATCCAACCAGGAGGCTGCTTCCGCTGGCAACAGGTTGCACTTTAAGCAAAGGATATTTAAAAACCATTTACAAGGCTTGGTGTGGCAATTTGTTCTGAGCGAGCCCCCGGCGTGCTTCGAATGGCTGCATGGTACCCTTCAAAGGGAACAATGGCCACAATAAAGGGTGAAGGTGGAGCCTGAGAGGAGGGGGAGGGGCCTAAGGGATGATGGGCATGTTCCTTAGCGCAGGTTCTCTCTTTCCCAGCATGTTCCATGCGGGAGCCGTTGGCACTGCGGGTTTTCTGTGCCAGACGGCTCTTCTGCTCACTGTTGCCTCACAAGGATTCTCATCTTCCTTTCTTCCCATAACCCTTTAAAATGTTCCATCTGTCAGGGCCTGAAGCTCCCTAGCGATTCTCTTTGACATGCAAGCCGCAGCCTTACGTTTGCTTGTCAAGCAAACAGCCAGACTGACAGACATCCTGGGGTGCACCAGCCTAAACAGACCCACTCATATGGCTGCACACAGAGCGAGCGGGATATGCAGTGGTGCAGGCTCCGGGGCATACAGGCATATGCCCAGCCCACGTGCCAATGCAGACATGCATGGGGTACATTTAACACCCCCTGTCTGAGTCAGTGCAGGGTTTGAGCCCCTGAGCCTCAGCACCATGTTACCAACTGACCTAAAGCGGAACCTCCAGGAGCTGGTAGCAGTAGTAGGTTGCTATCCCCTAGCACGTGGTCCAGAGCCGCCAATCTCGCAGCCCTGTCTAAATCCCGACAGCTTGGCCTCATCTGTGGTTCCCCTTGCTGGCTGCTAGATGCCGCTGTGGAGTCCGGCTTTAGGCAGCTTGTCTGCTTCCCCAGCGGGGAGGAACAGCACCAGCTGCAGCGGGGACGCTGCTAATGAGCAGACAGCATGCTGCAGCAGGGTGACTGGTGGAGACTGAAGGGAAGGGGGGGGGTCAGCACTAGCCCTAGGCTCCCCCTGTCCCAGAGAATCGTAGATAGATCCCAACCCCTGGAGAAAGCCCAGCGCCCAGACCTGCCTCAGTACCTACCCTACCCTCCACCCTCAGACCCTCCCACCAGACCCAGCACCCCAGGTACTGGCCAACACCCCAAGATACCTCCTAGCTACCTCCAAGCCCCTGCCTAGTGCTGTGCTGGGAAGGATGCAGCCACCCCAACACACTTCATAGCAACGTGTGAGTGAGTGCCCTTCCATAAGGGTCACCCACGGAGCTGTAACCAGTGTGGCTGGATTCAGAGACACCCAGAGAGAGATGTTTGCATGAGGGCTGGCTACAGCAGCACATGCAGACAGCAAAGCTGTCTGTATGGTCCCCATCTCGGCAGTATCTGGGCACCTCGGCCTCTTTAATTCATTTGCCCTCACAAGCCCCTGCGAGCAGGGCCGGCTTGAGCTATTCCTGCGCCCCGGGCAGCGGGCGCGCGAAGCATGCGTGGCTCTGCCCCCGGGCGCACGGCACATGCGAGGCCCCCGCACCCCAGTGCGCTGTGCACCTTACAGCTGCAATCGGGCATGCAGTGCCCCTTACAGCTGCCATCAGGCGCCCCCCCATAGGTTGGCGCCCTGGGCAGCTGCCCGGCTAGCCCCCCCCCTTAATCCAGCCCTGCCTGCAAGGCAGAGCTGATACCCCCAGGGTACAGAGAGGTATTGAGGCACAGAGAGGCTAAGTGATTTGCCCAGGGTTGCACACTAAGACAGTGTCAGAGCAGGGACTAGAGTCCTACCCCTGTACCTGCAGGCATGCAAACGGCACCATATCTCACATGGTGCAACTGGGACTGGCCTCAGCATAGCCCGTCCCTGCTTCTTGGGGATGCTGCAGCCAGGCACTGATGTTCTGTCTGCAGTCTGTGGGACGGGAAGGAAGCAGGGAGCTGCAGCTTCCCTCAGATGCCCCTGGGCTTGCCTCTCCTCCAGGAATTCAGGGACAGGGTTGAGTCTCCCTGCTGTCCTGCTCAGTGCTCACAGGACAATGCAGCTCCCCTGCTTGGGGCTGAGCAATGCTCTGAAAGCCACAGCTGCACTGCGAGCGGGGACGGTGCCTCATGGCACCCAGGCTGTGTTGCTGAGAACAGCGCCTGGGTCATGGTGACCTCAGCATGGGGGAGATCCTGGGCAGCTAGCTGGCCATAGACCCAGAGCGAATGGAGCTGGGAAAGATTTGCCGGGCCCCTCCCCAGTAGCATGGCTGGGTTTGAACCAGTGCCGGGACTTAGCAGGTTCAGGAGTTTGGTGACATCCATCCCTGGGTGACAGGGGCAGCTGCCATTCGGGATTCACCCCTCTGTGCTGATGTGCCGACCCTGGCTCCCTGAGCCAGCCTGACTCTGCTGCCCAGCATGCATCACCTCCCCAGCACACACGCAGCCATCCCCAGGGGCTCGGCTTCACTGGAACAGCTCAGCCATGGCGGCTGCCTCTCCCCGCCCCAGACTGTCTGATTGCTTGACAGCAGTTGATGCACCAGGGGTCCCAAGGACAACCCCTCTCAGAAGCAGCAGCAGGACGTACTGACCCGACCCTTCCATCACAACAGCTGCTGTTAAGGGAGCTCTGTCTCCATTGCCGAGTGAAGCATTTCCCATTTTTCTGCCCCCCCCAAGAATCCAGGCTGCCCCCCAAGTACCCAGGCCACCTTTCCTTTTATGGGGGGTGGGAAGGGGCTCCAAGGTACCAGCTGCCCACCCTGGAGAATAGACATGATTAGCATCCTCTCACAGTGCACCCACCAACATACCTGGCCAAATCCCTCTGGGTCCCATGCAACATCTGGCTTCCCTGCTCAGCTCAGTGTCAGAGCAGCTTGCTGAGAACTGGCCAAACACATTGCATGCTGCCTAGGGGCTTTTGACCACAAGAGATTGCCAGATTCTCCCGGTGCATAGCTACCCTTGCTTCTCTAACCTCCTCCATTGCCTCTAATTAGACTGAAAGCTCTTCAAGGCTGGGCCAGTCTTTTGCTCTGGGTTTCCACAGTGCCTCGCACAATGGAGCATGGCTGATAATAGGGACCATACTGGAACTGAACCAGTGACTGGCTCTCTTGCTCATCCTGAATTCTTGGAGCTATTTGCTGCCCCAGGCAAATGTAAAAGGCATCTCCCAAATGTTCCTATTTACTTTTAGCTGGCAGTGCCTCTAACAGCCCCGGGAGTCCTCAGCAGAGATTCAGGGTACTGGAAAAGAGGATGACAAGTATTTTTCCATGTGTGTTAGAGACCAGAGTTTTCTTGTGGCCACTTCCTGAACAACAGGAATTCTCTGTCTCCAGGGAAAGCTGTGTTACCCTGCCTTGCACGGGGAGGTTTGGTTCCCGTCTCTTTCTCCCAGTGGGGCAAGTTTGTCATGACCCTTTTCGGTTTATGCACATGCTCCACTGGGGCTAATATTTCTGGAGGTCTGGAAATAGGATTGACTCAGGAAGATGGAAGCAGCTGCTCTTGTATTGTCCTCCTGACCCCCCCCGCCTTGCTTGCTTTGCTCTGGGTCCAGGCGAAACTGCATTGGCAAAGCCCAGATTCAGTCCCTTGCCATATGTTGTTGCTGTCTTGTTGCAGTGTAATCATAGGTTTCCTGGCCCCCCTGCCAGACAGCGCTTTCTGGGGCCCAGGCATAGGTTTCGTGACCCCTCACTGTGGCGAGTTTCCTTCTGTCTCTGGGAAGCGCAGCTGCAGACCAAGCTGGGGGGAATGTGATGCTCCAGACAGAGAGGGGCAGAGAGCAGTAACCAGGAAAGGGAACGTGCTGCTTACAGCAATGCAAATGGAATAAAGCCCCTCAGCTCTGCCATGCAGCATACCTGGATTCTCCACACACACAGCTCTGCTGCTGCCCATTAGGCCCCACCTGCAGCTCCCACTGCTGTGTCCCCGCTCTCCTCCAGGCTCTTCCTGGCTATTCCGTTCCTGGCCTGCTGCAGCCCTCCCGATATACCTGCCCCCTGCCAATCCACTCCTAGGCTGGGACTTAGTCCCTATCGAATGCAGGGGCTCGGGGAAATTCAGAGACCCTCTAGGCTTCTGATTTGCTCAGCAGGGAAATCACCCCCCTGCAGTGACAAATGGTGGTTAGCAGCATCCCACCTTGCCCTGCAAACCTGCTTTCTCTTCGTGCTCCCTCAGACACTCTTCTCCTCTCCCCCCAGCAACCTGCTGCTCTGATGGATGCTGAAAATGCCCCTGTCTGACAGCAAATTGCATCCAATTGGGTGATGGGCAAGCGGTGCCTTTGGGGGATCAGCTCACATTGAAAACCACCCAGCCCCCCCAGATTGCACCAGGGCTTTCAGGGGTTGTGCAATTGTTGTCTCCCAGCCCTAGCTGCTTCCCTTGGGCTCCCCATCCTGCTCTCCAGGCCCATAGGTGAGCCAGCACTTGGCCCAGCTGGGCAGGACATGGCAGAGGTAAGGACCTGGCTTCTTGCTCGTGTACCAAGCCTCCAGCTCGGGGATCCTCTGAGTAATGCAGCTCACCCAGCTCCAGAGGGGGGTGGCAAACACCCAGTCTGTTTGTGTTTTCTCTCCTCCTTTCACCTCCTAACAGCCTTTCCCAAGTGGGCAGGTAGCATGGTCACCACCTGCCACCGAGCCACTCTTCCCAGCCATCTCGGGCTGGGTCTGGGCACTGAGAGAGCTGCCATCCGCTAACAGAGCGTGGCAGCTGCTGGGGGGCAGCAGCTGATTAGTTGAGATTACAGGGTTCAAGGAAGAGGTGGCAAGAGAAGGCATTAAAATCCAGGGATGCGTCTCTTTGTGACTATGCTAGAGCAGGGAAACCAGCTAGCCACTGACTCACTGGGGAGGCATGGGGGGAGGCATGTAACCCTGGTGCCTTTGCCCAGGCTGAGCTTTGCTTTGTGGTTTTTCCTGCCCCCCTCTTTCTAGGGGGATATGGTGAATTATGACGAAATCAAGTGGTTCATCCAGCAAGAGCTGAGCAAAATGTTTGAGGGTAGGCAGTGCACTGGGGAGGGGAGGCTGGAGGGCAGGCCCGAGCTGCAGCTAACGGCTTAGCGTGTGGCGTATCTGGCCTGAAAGAGCTGCAACTGCCCGCTGGGGCAGGGAGTGAACAAGGCCCAGTGGGCGAGAGCAGGAGAGGTTAAATGTGATGGGCCAGGCGTGGTAGGGGTGAATTACTCCCTTGGATACTGTGCTCGAGGCTGGAACCAGCCCGCAGCGGGTTAATATTCCTTCATGGTGAGGAGTTCTCTCTGCAATGCAGAGTGTATGGAGCTGGGGTAGGGGATTAAAGAGCTGGGAGCTCTGGAGCAGAATCCATGGGGCTGCAGCAGGGACTGCCCTGCTCCCTGAAGGGCAGAGAAGTGATAGCACCAGGGAGCAAAGGAAGGAAAGTGCTCTCAGCGTTTACTGCACACTTTTTCTTCCACTGTCCCCATTCCCTGCGCCCCTCAACATAGCTGTCACCGGTTCTTTGTCCTGCAAACCCAGTAGACCAGGCCAGTGCCTCCCAAAGCTCTACCAGTGCTCCTGAATCCACACTGGCAGCACCCTTTGCTAGTCCAGCGCTGGCCGCACACAGCTCTGCCCTGCTCCTCACTCCTGTCCTGCCACCTCTATTCCACTCCTTCTCTTCCAGCTTGCCCCAGCTTGGCCCTGCCCCTCACTTCTAGCCTGGGCTGCAGAGAAGCCTCCAGATTCCCTGCTCCTTTCAAAGAGCTGCCCCTTCCTGCTCACTTGCATTTTCACCCCTTTATTTTCCTTGTGTCTCTCTCCCATGGCCAGGAAGCTATTATGTGCTAGCTGTAGGTGGGGCGGGGGAGGTACCTCCTAGCCAGACATCTCCATCACAGCTGTTTGAAGCCACAGCCCCCTCCCCTGTCTTACAACGAGTTCCTGCTTTTGGAAGCCCTGCAGGAAGCTCAGGAGCTGGGGCTGGGAAAACATCCTGACTCAAATATTTCTTCTCCACCCTGTGACCAGCAGGTGGCGTTGCATTTATCCCCAGCTCGCTCCTGCAGGGCTAGCTACATGCCTGTTCTGCTGGGCTGTGACCTGACACTCCCAGGTTTGGATTCCCTAGTCTAGAGGGGACAATTGTGCCTATTTCTTAGCAACTCTTCTGGCCGTTTCTCACTGGGTCCCTTGGAAAAGCTCTCCTGCCCTTGGAGCGCTTTTTTCTTCCCACGTATCCGCGTGTAGAAATTGGGTCCCAGTCGCCCCCCAATTACACGCATGTGGCAGGAAGCTGAGATGAGCGATGCTTCCCAGTCCTCCTGCTCTAATGCAGAGGTCTGAGTTGATGGCTTGGGGCTGGCAGGGAGGGTCAGATTCCTACAGTCAGGGACAGCACGTATAATGGGGGTGGGGGAGGCACTGCCTTTCCAGACCGCCAGCCTGGCCCCACCTGTACTCTGCCCCTAAGAACACCTGCTATAGGCAGACTGGGTATGGCGTGTTGCTGCCCTTGAGTGCCTGGCCTCCCTGTGCTCCGGGGCCAGCAAGGCTGGGGCTGGGTGCCACCCTACCTCCCCGTGGTGCTGGGGCCGTGCACCGTCCATCCTCCCCATGCTACAGAGTGGGGAGGCTGGGGCTGCGTGCTGGAGGGGGGAAGCTGGCTCCCATGGGGGCAGGGCGATGGCAGAAGGGGTAGGGCTGAGGGCGGATCTGGGGGCTTGCCTCCCCCAGCCCTGCCTTTACCCTCAGCGCAAGCCTACAGTGTAATAATACTGTGATCCTTTACTTGGCCTTTGCTGAAATCAGCAATGTCTGCTCCCAGCCGACACATGCACATGCACATGCACCCCTGTGGCGTCTGTGGAAACCAGAAAAGAGCCAGCTCAGGCACTGATGGGAGAGAGTGGCAGACAAGCATGCTGCTGCCTCTTGCTCACAAGCCCTCTGGCAAGGCAAGCATAGGCCAGGTAACAGCAGCCGGCTTTCCTTGGGCTTAGGTGCCTTTGGTACAAATGTCCCCCAAAGGGCAACCCACACTGGACAGCCAAGCGGGACAGAAAGCGGCTGGGGACGACAATGTTTGGGAACGGGGCTCAGAGGCCCTGAGCAAGGAGATGTTTGGAACAGAAATTTCCTATGAATGGGGCAGCCAATGCAGCAGCGAAATGCAGTGCCAGGCGAACGGCAGGAGCTGCAGAGAAAAAGGTTCTTGTATAGCTGCAACGAGAGACGAGACAGAGAGGAGCCCACGGTTGAACTCAGGTCATGGCAGGCGACAGGGCAGGACTTCAGGTCACTGCAGCAAGCAGCCACCAGTGCTGCTAGGAAGCAATGCAAACGACCCCACATGAATTGGAGAAACCTGCCCCACAGCAGATGGCAACCCCATTTGTGCACAGCCTGACAGCCCAGCGCAGCCGGGAAGCCCATTATGCCCATGCATGTGTGGCACTGAGACCACTGAGAAAGGGAGAGTGACGTCTGCTCTGCTCCTTAGCTAAGTGCCAATTGGCTTTTAGCTCATGCAATAGAGGCCCATGGCTTTTGCCTCGAAGTTTCCAGGTTCAGTCCCACCTGCCAATGTTCCGGGTCTGTTGGCTTTTAGCCTGATTTTAACACCAGGAAGTATTATGATCTCGGGGGAGGAGAATGAACCAGACATAATAGCATCGCTCTAAAACGCTGTGGCTCTGCCTGCAGAGAGGTCGGCGCACAGGCCACAGAGGGAGACATTCACATCTGAGAGGT
This sequence comes from Pelochelys cantorii, assembly GCA_032595735.1. Taxonomy (NCBI): domain Eukaryota; kingdom Metazoa; phylum Chordata; order Testudines; family Trionychidae; genus Pelochelys; species Pelochelys cantorii. The sequence continues at coordinate 31,417,166 of CM064338.1, forward strand.
GCTTGCTTGGATGGCTTTTAAACCACTGACACATGGCAGCTAAAGCACCAGAAATAAAGAAGGGAAGGGAGAGGTCACAGGGGAGGAGAGGGTGCCAGATTTCTTCAGCTCTGTGACGGTTTCATTGATGCGATGGTTATGGGGTGGATGTAGGGAACAAAAGTGCCATGATCCCCAACTCATCCTTTCTCCCACCCAACTGCTTCTCCATGGCCAATCTGCTATGATCCCTGCTCGCCCTCCTGGCACCATGTTTCCATGCTGAAATCACGAGTGTCTTTGTGCCCTGTTGCCCTCTCCTGGAAGGAGTGAAAACTGCCATAGCTCTGCACAGGTTCTAGGACCTAATCTCTGTAGCATTGGTGATAGCTTGTGTTGTAGCAGCAGTTCTGTTCCTGCATTGGAAGGTTTCTGTTGTTATCCCGGTGCCAGCCATAAGCGGCTGTGTTGCTCTAAAAGCATCCGACCCTTTTGCTGAAGCATTGCAGGGAGCTTCCTCAGAGTGAGCTTATAGCAGCTGGAAAGCAGAGATTACATGGGGCATTTACTGTTCTCTGTAAGCTCCCCTTGCTCTGGAGGAGGCTAACCCTCTGTGATGTGCTCTTGTCAGAGCTGGCCTTTAACACAAAGTAAATACCCTTTCCAATGCACTTCCTGCTTGGCACCCCAGCAAAGCAGAGAGAGCACTTCTCTGCTTCACCCCGACATGTCTGGAGAAAGCCCATGACCTGAACAGCCTGCAGCAGTGTTGTCGTGCAGCCAGTATTTCAACCCTTTCTAGACCCGCCGAGGCGCCATCCTTCCTAGGGAATCCAAATATCTAGTACTGGATTCCAAACAGGAAGTAGCTAGCAATCTGCTGGGGTTACAGCTTAACCATCCACACTTAGTTCATGTATCACAGCCACCCTGAGAGCCAGACCTTCAGGAAAGCAGAAGCATCTAAAACAAAGCCAAGAAGGACACTACTTGAAGAAATCCAGAATGCTGCCTGCAGTGCTGACCATCCCACTCTGATAGTGGCCAGGGACACCACAGGAAGCTGGAAGCACAAGCGGTACAGCCAAACAGGTCCTACAGAAGGAGCTGTTCTGAGAACAAGGAGCAGCCATGGGATCACAAAGCTGACAAGGGCCAGAGAAAGTAGCTACTGATGGATGTCCAGTAAACAGCTCACATTTTAGCTAGAGCAAAATCCATTCACAGCAAGTCTAGATGATATAGTTCATCAAATGGCAGCACTTTGTCCATCCTACATCCTCTCCCAGGGCTCCAGCTAGTGGAGCTGCTCCAGTGCTAGTATATGTCTACTGTAGACAAAGCTAGTGAATCAGCAGAACACAGTTTACATTCCAAGCCAAATCAAGGAGGGGTGCCAGGGTGCTTGCCCGCAACAGCCAGACATGAAATTCCCCTTAGAAAGGAATGATTTAAATGAAAGGAAAAACATTTTAGTCCAAGCCCCTGGTGCCAAATCATCATTTTATCAGCCTTGCAATATTTGAGGTTTCTCTTCAAGCCCCAAATGGCTCGAGAATCTCAGTTTCCATTATAGAAAAGCGGGTTTCTAGTTTTCATGATTGCAGAGAAAAGTTTGAAAACGTGGTCCATGCTTGAGCCTAAGGGCTCAAGGTTCAGACCCCCAAAAGTATTTAAGCACCCACTGAAATCTATGGGAGTTAGCCGCTTAAATACCTTTGAAAAGCAGGGCCCAAAAGGCGAAGACGATCCCTGTAATTCCTGCAGGTCACACCTGGAATTAGTTTAGTCCTCAGCAGGGCACCCCCTTCTGGCCAGTGGCTCACTCATCGTTACTCTGTGCTCTCCCTGTGCTCTGGTCTAGATCCCCGTTGCTCCCCCGATCACTGTGTCCTCTCTGGCAGGGCCCACCTCTTGCCCCTTTCCCGGGGGTATCAGCAGTCCTCAGTCTCTCCTGCCACTGTGGCCAACGCAAGCCACAGTCTGCGTAGGCCACTCTCCCTGGTGACAAGGTATGGTGTAAGGGGGAAAGAAAGAGACCTGGGCCCACCCACTGCTCTGGGTCCTGGCTCAGGGACCCTCTGGCAGCAGCCTTGTCCTACCCTCCTGCACTATCCCTTATCTGCCGCCAGTTCCCTGGGCCTCTTCCCTTGTAACCCTTGCACCTTCCTGGCCCCTGTATCAAGGCTGGCAGCCTGGCAAGTATCAGGATGGCGCCTCTCTCCCACTCCCCTGAGCCTGCCCAGCACTGCTTCCTCTACGGTGCTTCTGCTTGGGAACCAGTCCTGCACCCTCCCTGGCATGAACCCAACTGCCCTCTGCTCTGCGAGCATCTCCTTAAAACAGGGCTACCCCAGCAAGCTGCCTTCTCACTGTCTTCTTCTAAGCCCTTCTCTGATTGGCCAGGGCTCTACACAGGCTCCCTCCAGCCTGCTTTAACCCCTTCCTGGCCAAAGTGGGGCAGCAGCCCCACTTTAAACCCTAAAGTTATTATTTTAAATCTAATGATTTTTAAGCCAATCTCTTGATGATTAGAGGACTGACCCCTGTTTTTTGAATGCTTGCATTGGTGAAACTGGTCCCACTGCAGGTCCCCTCTATCATACAGCAGGAGCTGTTGGGCTGTGCTGTGGAGATATAGCGATGGACAACCATCATGGAAAGGTAGAATGAATGCTTTACCCTGACAGAGGCCCAGCAGAATCCACACAAATTCCAGTGAAATCTGTACTGAGGGCCCCCCCAAAAAAGATCTTCCAGCACCACTTTAGAGTCTCATCAAAGGCTTGTTGTACACAAGGAACGAGAAGAAATTCTTCTGTTCTAGGCTGCCCTGATTAAGTCTCAACTGGTGTATTGTGTCCAGTTCTGGATGCCACAATTGAAGAAAAATGTGGACAAACTGGAGAAAGTGAAGAGAAGAGCAAGAAAAATTATTAACTGTCTAGAAAACATGATCTGTGAGGGAAGATTTAAAAAAACTGGGTTTGTTGAGTCTGGAGATGAGACGACCGAGAGGGGACACGGTAACAGTTTTCACGTACATAAAAGTTTGTCATAAGAGTAAGGGCAGGAGAATTGTTCGTAATCTCTGAGGGTATGTCTACACTACAAAGTTAATTCGAACTAACAGCTGTTAGTTCGAATTAACTTTCATAGGTGCTACACATGCAAACCGCTAGTTCGAACTTAATTCGAACTAGCAGAGCGCTTAATTCAAACTAGGTAAACCTCATTCTACGAGGACTAGCGCCTAGTTCGAATTAAGTAGTTCAAATTAAGGGCTGTGTAGCCACTTAATTTGAACTAGTTGGAGGCTAGCTCTTCCCAGCTTGCCCTGGTGGCCACTCTGGGCCAAGCCAGGGAAACTCTTCTGCCCCCCTCCCGGCCCCGGAGCCCTTAAAGGGGCACGGTCTGGCTACAGTGCCCGTGCCAGGTGCAAGCCTGCCAGCACCCAGCCAGCAGACCCTGCACCTGGCACGGCATGAGCCAGCCATCCGCTGCCACCCAGCCCTCCGCCTCTTCCCAGGACCAGGCTGGCGGCTCCCAGGAGCCTGCCCGGGGCCGCAAAAGGCGGACACCCGCTTGGTCTAGTGTGGAGATCGTGGACCTCATCGAGGTTTGGGGGGAGGCCTCCAGCATCCACAACCTCCGCACTAGGCACAGGAATGAGGTCGTCTAGGGCAGGATAGCTGCCAGCCTGGCCACCAAAGGCCACTTGCGAACCCAGGAGCAGGTTTGCATGAAAATCAAGTTGGTCCAGTGAGACCCCCGACCCTGAGCCCTGAGCTTAGAACATAAGAACGGCTGTGCTGGGTCAGACCAAAGGTCCATCTTGCCCAGTAGCCTGTCTGCTGACAGCGGCCAACACCAGGTACCCCGGAGGGGATGGACCGAAGACAATGACCAAGCAATTTGTCTCGTGCCATCCATCTCCAGCAAGGAGTTCCACAGGTTGACTATTTGCTTTGTGAAGAAGAACTTTCTTTTATTAGTTTGAAGCCTGCTACCCATTCATTTCATCTGGTGTCCTCTAGTCCTTCTATTATGGGAACTAATGAAAAACTTTTCTTTATGAACCCTCTCCACACCACTCATGATTTTATATACCTCTATCATATCATCCCTCAGTCTCCTCTTTTCTCAGCTGAAAAGTCCCAGTCTCTTTAGCCTCTCTTCATATGGGACCAGTTCCAAACCCCTAATCATTTTAGTTGCCCTTTTCTGAACCCTTTCCAAGGCCAAAATATCTTTTTTGAGGTGAGGAGACCACATCTCTACACAATACTGAAGATATGGCGTACCATAGTTTTATACTTCCCCTACTCCTTCTTCCCCTGGCTTCCCCCTTCCAGCTCCCTCCTCGCAGGTTTCCCCCTCCCCTCTCCCACCCTCTCTCTTCCCCTCTCCCACCTCCTTTTCCCAGTCTCCCCAGAGGTTAATCTCCCCACCCCCAGTTTTGTTAAATAAAGAGAGTTTCTATTTTTGAACACGTGTCCTTTATTTTTTACATCAGGAAGGGGGGCTAGGGAGGGGTAAGTGGAAGGAGGTGAGGGAGGAATGGGGCACGAGCCCCTGATGGGGAGGACTGGGGTGGCTCTGCGGGCTCCTCAGAGTGGAAGCTCTCCTGCAGGGCCTCCTGGATCCTGAAAGCCCCCCGATTGACACCCCTGGATGGCAGCCTGCGGTAAGTGAAACCGGGATGATGGTTGAGTGCTGTGATGTGCCGAGTGTGGGCACTCAGGGCACTCCAAGACAGGACTGCTTTGCTGTCCCTCATCGAGGTAGACAAGCAAGCGGGGAACCCTGAGAACTGTCTGTCCGGGGTGGGGGCTCGGGTCCCTTTAAGCACAGCCCTCGGCTAGCCTGAGGCAGCAGCTCCACACTCTAAGTCCTGGTTCCGGCCAGCCTTAACTGCGGTTCAGGGTCCACTCAGTGTGGACATGCTAGTTCAAATTAGCAAAACGCTAATTCGAATTAGCTTTTAGGTCTCGATGCACTAGTTCGAATTAGCTTAGTTCGAATTAACTAATTTGAATTAAGTTAGTTCGAATTAGTGCTGTAGTGTAAACATACCCTGAGGGTGTGTCTACACTGCACCCATAGCTTGAAATAAACTACACAATTTGAACTATGCAAATTGTGTAGCTTATTTCGAATCAATTTTGAAATAGTTTGTTTTGAAATCTGGTGCTGTCTACACAGCACTTATTTCAAAATAAATCGCTATTCCGAAACATCCCTTACACCTCATGGAATGAGGTTTACAGGGACATCAGAATAGCGAGCCCATTATATTTTAAAATAATGGGGCACATTCAAAAGATGCTGACTAGGTATTTTGGGATACCTCTGGTATCCCAAAAGAGTACTGTAATGTAGACATAGCCTGAGGATAGGATAAGACGCAATGGGCTGAAATTGCAGCAAGAGGGGTTTAGTTTGGATATCAGTAAAAACTTCCTAACTGTCAGGATGGTTAAGCACTGGAATAAATTGCCCAGGTAAGTTGTGGAATCACCATCATTCAAGATATTTAAAAGCAGGCTAGACAAAAACCTGTCATGGATGATCTAGATAAAGACAAAAGATTTATACGATCTGATGAGAAATCAGAGCATAAGTGCAGGTAACTGGACTAAATGACCTGTCAAGGTCCCTTCCAGTCCTATGATTTTAAGATTCCATCACAGCTTTCTCTAGCCATCAGCTGAAGACCATCTTCTGCTAGGGAAACCGGCTTTTGTTAGTCCACTTAGAAATTTGCTTATGAGATAATTCTCTAGGCTTCCGGGGTATGGTACCCAGTTGAGGGTTAGAAAGTTCCAGTTGGCAATGATCACCTGTAAATTTCCTCTCTATGCTCATAGATTGCCCCAAAAGGAATGCCAGGTAGCTATGAGCAGTAGGCACAAATTTGGATTTACTTCTGTTGTGCATCCCAAACAGCTACTGAGGGCATCAGTTATACAGACATGATGATGTTGTCATATTATCTATCATTTTTATTTCATTGCTTGCCAATGTTTGTAATACCCATTTGGGAAACATTCATTCTTTTCCCTCTGAGTTCCTAACAACCTTGATTTTAATCATGCTTCTTTTATTTTTCTCTTTGTGCTTGGGGTTCACCAGTGGCAGATCTGAGAAGACGGGGTATTTGCTACATGCAGCAGGGGGAGCAAATCAACACAGACATTGTTTTCCTCTCAGTCCTCCTGTGTAAGCCTCAGCTGTCCTGTTTTAAATTGTCCATAGTGAGTTCTTTGATTGAGTTTTAAAGAAAAAGATATTTGTCATCAGGAGAGAATTTCTCACCTAATTAAAGTGGGTCAGATTTGGGGTTAGAATATCACTTCAAGCATGATGTTGGGCATGGATCCAAGTATCCAGTTGGCTCTGGGTGATTATGTCCAAACAAATTTTTCCTTTTTTTCCCTTTGCAAATTATTGATGGAAAGACCCAGCCTTTCTCAAATGTATTGTCTATTTGGAATCATACAGGCAGCTCCACATTTGAGCTGTTTTGATTAGGTTCCTGGTCATATGGCATGTTTCCATTGCCCGTTTCGATGAGCATAACTCAGCATTTGTAGTTTGAATCCTCAGGGCTGTGAATTCAGCATTCCTTTGTGGAGAACTTGCTGGGTTATTTACCATTTATCCAGCCAGCCTTTCCAGTAACTTCATTGTCAATATATTGGAGAATAAACTAGATATAGGTATGGACCAGTTAAAAGGAATTTGTTTAAATAATGAAGTAAATTTCAGGGGTATTTGTCTTGTTCTAACCCCAATAACTCAGAGCCCTGATTTGCCTTTCATTTACTATTTCATTTTATTTCATGTAACTTTTCAAAACCCAATGGCAAAATCTGTTTGGTGTTGGAAATGTATTGGCACTTCCTGGCTCCTGGACTCTGTTACTCCCCTGCTGGACTGAGCCAGAAACTTGTTTGTAGTGCTCTGTTACCAATCTGTTTACAATGGACCATCTGAAAGGAGAACTTCTTCCCCGATCGCCCCCAAGCATGGAGCACGAAGGGGTGGAGAGAGAGACTCCACTCCCCACGAGAGAGAGATGGAGGGTAAATGCCTCAAGCAAAACGAGACCTGTCAGCTCCTCTCTGCATGTGTCTTCTGGCAAGAGGCCGTTTCTGTGATGCAGTGGTGCAGAAAGTGAGAAGGTGGCTCCCAGGCAGTGCTTGGCACTTTCCACATGGCTGCAGCAATTGGTATTTCCACTGCAATTCAGAGTCAGACAGATTTCACCTCTCAGGCCCTTTCCCCACTCTGCCCACCCATGTCCTTCCTCTCAAGCCCTTTTGGCCCACCTCTTTCTCTTAGACTCTCTCCCAACTCCCCTACCCTCTTTCACTCTCTTCTCTCCACCCCACATCCCAGGCCCCCCTTCTTTTCCCTGCCTCACACCAGCACCACAGGAGGCGGTTTGTTTTTTTAATGTCTTGTTTTCTTGCTAACAAGGGCACAAGACAGGCGCTGTCAGGGTTTATTTCCATCCTCATGCACCATCAGGCTGAGACCCCCATCCTGTGCATGCCTTTGTCCGCTGGGGTCTTGCACTGCCCAGGGGTGGATCAGGTGATCTAGAGCAGCTCAGGGCAGCCAGGAGGGGGTGTCTCTGGGTCTGGATGATCTGTGATTATCTGCGCCAGGCTGTACCTTAGGAGCTCTCGAGATCATTGCTCCACTGAGAGACCACAGAATGGACAGCGTTGAAGAGAGCATCTTTTGGAAATGTTTCCAGGGAGAGGCTGCCACAGGGAGGGGTTGAAAGCTTATTGTCTAGTGGTTACTTGGCCCCACTGAGAGATAGCACCAGGCATGGGTGAGTGTATTCTGACTGCCCTTCCGTGGCAGGACAGCACAGTTATCCCTGCTTTTGAGAGAGTGAAACGGAAGCACAGAGAGCTGAGAACGGAACCCTAGTCACTGCCTCTCTCAACGTACTCACCCTCCTGAGGAGCAGGCAAGCCAGAAGTACCTGATGTTAATAGTGCTGAGGTATTCCCCAGGCCCAGCTGCTCTCAAAAGTCTAGGAGGAGGGAAGTAACGGCAGCTAGCTATCAGTGAGGGGGCTGTGACAATGTGTGTGTGGGAGGAGCTGAAAATGAAATGCCATCCTTTGCCAGCCCAGTGTTGTTCATAGTTGGGAGATACGCAGAGCTGGCATGGGGGATGCTTCATCCTTTGATCTGTGAGTTAATGGCATGCACGGGAATACCACAAAGAGCGAAGGGAGTGCAGCACTGGGAAGCAGCAACAAACATTCTTCTGTCCATCTAGGGCTTTTCATAGCATCCATCGCTTTCATATGTCTGAGCTGCACTGGGACGTGAGACCAGCGAAGAACTGGTTCTGGGAGCACTTCATGGAGCCTTCTCCTCTCTTCCATTTCCTTACTCTAGGAGGCTCTGCTTTGGGAATAGTTTTTACAAGTGGAAATGCTTTGGTCATGAGCAGGCTTTGCATTTTGCCTAAGGATGTTGAGGCAGGTAATTCACTAATTGTGCAGTTGATAAAATTTTTATCGACTACATGATTCGTTGATAAAGGAAGGCTTGCTCAGTCCTGGCTCGTGCTGGGTCCAGGAGCTACCCGCGCTGTGGCTCTGCAGTGTAAATGTACTAAGAGCCGGGAACACAGGCAGCCTGGCTCCTACTACATTTAAAATGCAGAGCTGCAGCAGGAGTAGCTCCCAAACCTGGCATGAGCCAGGACTGAGCCAGGCTTGCTCACAATGGGTCTAGCAGCCCCTGTCCGCTGGGGAGCTGGGACCCTCCGTGATGGGGCTGCTACGGGAGCAGCCTCTGCCTGTGGTGAGCATGGACCTGCCATGGACAGAGACAGCCATGGAGGGGGGGAGCAAGTGGCACTGTGGAGATGGTGCTGGGGGAACCAGCTTTTCAGCTCGCTTCCCAGCACTGGCTCCTGCTTCCCCCCTTACTGCCTCTGATCCAGAGGCAGCAAAGTGGGGAGGGGGCTCAAATAGTCGAGTAGTTAACTCAACTACCCAATATGCGTAGGCTTATCAGGTAGTTGAGTACTCGACTCCTCATTTACATCCCTAATTTGGCTCTGAAGTTAGGCAGATCCCGGGGCAGCCTATTCACCTAAGGAATTTCATTTCCCAGCTGAAACTCCTTGACCAATAACATTTTACCTCCATCTCTCACATACTTGGCCTGAGGCTTTGTCAGCTGTGTTGCCCCTAAGGAGCGCAGCCAACTTAGTGAATCATAGATGGAGATGCAGTAGCTAATGTAGCTGGATCCTGAGTTGTTGATTGCCTTGAGTCTTAAGAGCAGTGCCTTGAACCTGCAATGATGCTGTGCTGGAAGCCAGTGGAGGGTGTGAAGCAGAGGAGTGTTATGTGCTTCTGGAGACATGTCCCAGACTGGAAATGAATGGAGGGATTGCTGCTTTCTATACAAGCTACTGCCTCTGTATTGCTTCTAACTGGGATGGCTTGCATCCTGTGGGATGTCAACTGGTGAGCTGAGATACCACTGAGCCCCCCTTTTCTGCCAGTCTGGTTACCTTTTAGCCCTGTCTTGTAAAGTCAGGCTCTGAACCTTCCTCCAGCAAACACAAAGGCAGGTCCGCACCCAACTGCAGAATGATACAGACACTGAGATCAGCTTTGGGAAGACCCATCTTAAGGGACTTGCCACAGCACCCAGGTGTCCGCCTCCTTTGGAGTGCAAACCCAAAGTTATATGAAATTCACCTCCTCCACAATCTGGGTTATATTATAAACAAGAAATAAGTTTATTAAAGGTGTGTTTTAAGTGGCTAAGGAGGTAGCAAATTGAACAAAGCAGATTACTAAGAAAATAAAGCAAAGCACACAAACTAAGCTTGATTCACTAAAGAAACTGGTTACAAATAATAATTCCTCACCCTAGATATTGTTTTAATAGAGTCCATGTATCCAGCAGTCCCCTCCCCTACTCCCCACAGTTCCAGTCCTTTAGTTTCCAAAAGTATTTCTTTGGGTGGGGATGCAGAGAAGAAGCAAATTGAAGGCTTTTCCTCTCCTGCCTTATAAGGGTTCCTCCATCTCCCAGTGGAATACATCGGCAGTCAGGGATGGTGGTTAGTATCAGATTACTGTCACCTTACACTGTACCATCGGTGTCCACAAGTCAGTGACAGTGTGTAGTGTCCACAGGAAGGCTAAGTCTTTTAACAATCCATTGTCCTCGCTGATGGGCCACCAGCCCTATCTGGCTTTTCCATTGTAATACCTGAAGTGTTAGCAGTGGGTGTCACCCAAAGTAACATAGTTGAAATACAGATATAATTAGTCAATCTTTCTAACTTCAGATACAAAAATGATACACGCATTCTAATAGTATAATCATATTCAGTAAATCACAACCTTTCCAATGATACCTTACATGAGTTATCTTGCAAAAAGCATATCTTAGTTATGCCATATTCACTTTGTAAGCACATTTTCATAAAGAATATGGAGTGTAATGTCACACTACCATCAGCTCCCAATGTGCTGTTTTACAACAACCCAGCCTGAAGATACTGAACACATGAATCATGTAGCCAGAATTTCCTCCATGAGGAAAGGGCAGCATTTCCTTACTAGCTGAAAGTAGAAGGAGGCATGAATGCTACCTAGTCATTTAGTCTCAGTGATGAGTCTAGCAAGACTTGGCGGTGTAGGTGGACAGAGGGATGAGGGTCAATGTCTTTAATGGGAGTTCTTGAAAACATTTCCCTTGAGCATTGAGATGTGGCCTCCATCTGTTGCCACAAGGCCTGCCTTTGTAACTGAGGCTACACTGTGAAGCATCTAAGATGGTGGTGTCAGCGACCAGGGAACTTGCGAACAGCAGCTGTTAACAGGGAGTTTGGAGAGGGAGTTGGGAAGGGGGTGAGATACACTCGCCATTCTTTTCACTACACTCCTACCCTTCAAGGAGGCATTTAATAACAACTGAAGAATCTCTCAGAAGGAAGGTAGGTATGGATGGTGATAGGTCTGCTGTTGTTACCTGCACAGCATATGCCATGTTTGTCTTCCTCCCAGAAGAAAGAAGGGATTTCATCTGCTCTAAGTGCAAGCTGGTCACCATTTTGGAAGAAAAAATTAGAGGACTTGAGGCCCAAGGATCGACCCTATGTTCTATCAGAGAGGATGAAAACTTCCCCGATAGAAGGCAGCATTTAATCCTGCAGGCACAGCAGGCTGAAGAGCCAGTCAGGGCAGTACAGGACAAGGAAGAAAACTGGCAGCATGTAACCTCTAGAAGGGGAAGAAGGCCAATTCAGGTATCCCCCATTCCTGTAGAGGTAAGTAACTGCTATCAGGCTCTTTCCACAGGCACTGCGGTGGAGAATGCTTTGGCAGGGACCAAATCAGAAGGGAACACCATCTACCAGAAGGCATGGGATGCATAGTCCTAGGAATGGGGGTTCCACGACTCCCCCCCCAAAAGAAGAAGATGGGTGGTGGTGGTCAGGGACTCCCTCCTAAGAGGGACTAAGTCATCCATCTGCCATCCAGAGCTGCAATCTCGAGAAGTGTGCTACTTACCAGGAGCCCGCATTCAGGATGTGACTGAGAGTCTTCCAAAAGTGATTAAACCTTTGGATCGCTACCCCTTCCTGCTTCTCCATGTAGGAACTAACAATACGGCCAAGAATGACCTTGAGTGGGTCACAGCAGATTATGTAGCACTGGGAAGAAGGATCAAGGAATTTGAAGTGAAAGTAGTGTTCTTGTCCATCCTTCCGGTTGAAGGAAAAGTTCCGGGTAGGGATCGTCGAATTGAAGAAGTAAATGCGTGGTTGCTCGGGTGGTGTCGGAGAGAGGGCTTTGGTTTCTTCAACCTTGGGATTCTGTTCTGGGCACAAGGATTGTTAGGAAGAGATAGGATCCACCAAGCTAAGAGAGGAAAGAGCATCTTCGCTGGCAGGCTTGCAAACCTAGCGAGGAGGGCTTTAAACTAGGTTTGTTGGGGGATGGTGACCAAAGCCCTGAGGTAAGTGAGGAAGTCAGATACCAGGAAGAATCACAAGGAGAAACGAGTAACAAAGGAGGACCCCTGATTCGGATGGAAAAGGTAGGGAGATCAACTGGTTATCTAAGGTGTTTGTACACAAATGTGAGAAGCCTGGGAAACAAACAGAAAGAATTAGAAGACCTGGCCCAGTTGAAGAACTATGATTTGATTGGAATAATGGAGACGTGGTGGGATGACTCGCATGACTGGAGCACTGTCATGGAAGGGTACAAACTGTTCAGGAAGAACAGGTGGGGGAGAAAAGGAGGAGGAGTTGCATTGTATGTAACGGAGCAGTATGATTGCTCAGAGCTCCAGTATTTAGAGGGAGAAAAGACTGTTCAGAGTCTATGGGTTAAGTTTAGAGGTGGAAGCAATAGGGGTGATGTTGTGTTTGGTGTCTGCTATAGACCACCGGATCAGGTGGATGAGGTAGACGAGGCTTTCTTTGGACAACTGAGAGAAGCTTCCAGATCGCAGGCCCTGGTTCTCATGGGCAACTTTAATCACCCTGACATCTGTTGGGAGACCAATAAAACAGTACACAGACAATCCAGGAGGTTTGTGGAGAATGTTGGGGATAACTTCTTGGTACAAGTGCTGAAGGAACTGACCAGGGGCCATGCGCAGGTTGATCTGCTGCCCACAAACAGGGAGGAAATAGTAGGGGAAGTAGAGGTGGGTGACAACCTGGGAAGCAGTGATCATGAGATGGTAAATTTCAGGATCCTGACCAAAGGAAGAAAGGAGAGTAGCAAAATAAACACCCTGAACTTCAGAAAAGCAGACTTTGACTCCCTCAGAGAACTGATGGGCAGGATTCCCTGGGATGCTTACATGAAGGGGAAAGGAGTCCAGGAGAGCTGGCAGTATTTTAAAGAAGCCTTATTAAAGGCACAGGAAGAAACCATCCTGATGCGCAGCAAGAAAAGCAAATATGGTAGGCGACCAGATTGGCTTACCGGGGACATCCTCAGTGAGCTGAAACACAAAAAGGAAGCTTACAAGAAGTGGAAACTTGGACGGACGGATGTCTAGAGAGGAGTATAAATGTATTGCTCGAGAATGCAGGGGAGTTATCAGGAAGGCGAAAGCGCAATTGGAATTGCACCTAGCAAGGGATGTGAAGGATAACAAGAAAGGTTTCTACAGGCATGTTAGCAGTAAGAGGGTGATCAGAGAGGGTGTGGGGCCCTTACTGGATGAGGGAGGTAACTTAGTGACAGATGATATGGGAAAAGATGAAGTACTCAATGCTTTCTTTGCCTCTGTCTTCATGGACAAGGTCAGCTCCCAGACAAATGTACTAGGCAATGCAGTATGGGAAGGAGGTGGACAGCCCGTGGTGGGGAAAGAACAAGTTAGGAACTATTTAGAAAAGCTAAACATACACAAATCCATGGGCCCAGATTTAATGCATCCGAGAGTACTGAGGGAATTGGCAAATGTCATTGCGGAGTCTTTGGCCATTATCATTGAAAACTCGAGGAGATTGGGAGAGATCCCAGATGACTGGAAAAAGGCAAATGTAGTGCCCATCTTTAAAAAAGGGAAGAAGGACAACCCAGGGAACTACAGATCAGTCAGCCTTACCTCAGTCCCCGGAAAAATCATGGAGAGGATCCTCAAGGAATCCATTTTGAAACACTTGGAAGAGGGGAAAGTGATCAAGAATAGTCAACATGGATTCACAAAGGGCAAGTTGTGCCTGACCAATCTGATTAGCTTCTATGATGAGGTAACTGGCTCTGTGGATATGGGAAAGTCAGTGGATGTGATATACCTTGACTTTAGCAAAGCTTTTGATACAGTCTTCCATAATATTCTTGCCAGCAAGTTAAGGAATATGGATTGGATAAATGGACTGTAAGATGGATAGAAAGCTGGCTAGATTGTCAGGCCCAACGGGTAGTGATCAACGGCTCAATGTCAGGTTGGTGGTCAGTTTCTAGCTGATCCCCAAGGATCTGTTCTTGGACCGATTTTGTTCAACATCTTTATTAATGACCTGGATGAGAGGATGGATTGCACCCTCAGCAAGTTCTCAGATGATACTAAGTTAGGGGGAGAGGTAGATAGGCTGGAGGGCAGGGATAGGGTCCAGAGTGACCTGGACAGATTAGAGGATTGGGCCAAAAGAAATCTGATGAGGCTCAACAAGGACAAGTGTAGAGTCCTGCACTTGGGATGGAAGAATCCAAAGCATTGTTACAGGCTGGGGACCGAATGGCTAAGTAGCAGTTCTGCAGAAAAGGACCTGGGGATTTCAGTGGATGAGAAGCTGGATATAAGTCAACAGTATGTCCTTGTAGCCAAGAAGGCTAATGGCATATTAGGGTACATTATGAGGAGCATTGCCAGCAGATCCAGAGAAGTGATTATTCCCCTTTATTCGGCTCTGGTGAGGCCACATCTGGAGTATTGTGTCCAGTTCTGGGCCCCTCACTATAGAAAGGATGTGGATGCATTGGAAAGGGTCCAGCGGAGGCCAACCAAAATGATTAAGGGGCTGGAGCACAAGACCTATGAGGAGAGACTGAGGGATTTGGGTTTGTTTAGTCTGCAGAAGAGAAGAGTGAGGGGGGATTTGTTAGTAGCCTTCAGCTTCCTGAAGGGGGGTTCCAAAGAGGATGGAGAAAGGCTGTTCACAGTAGTGACGGATGGCAGAACAAGGAGCAATGGTCTCAAATTACAGTGGGAAAGGTCTAGGTTGGATATTAGGAAAAACTATTCCACTAGGGGTATGTCTAGACTACGTGGCTTCATCAACGGAGCCATGTAAACTAGTTTACCTGGCACAGGCAAAGAAGCGGGGATTTAAATAATCCCCGCTTCATTAAAATAAACATGGCCGCCGCGCTGTGCCGACGATCAGCTGATCCAGCAGAGCGCGGCAGTCTAGATGCGGATCTGTCGGCTGGGGAAGCCTTTGCCGACCGATCCTGTAAGTCTCGTTTCACGAGGCATAAGGGATCAGTCGGCAAAGGCTTCCTCAGCCGACAGATCTGAGTCTAGACTGCCGCGCTGTGCCGGATCAGCTGATCGTCGGCACAGCGCGGCGGCCATGTTTATTTTTATAAAGCGGGGATTATTTAAATCCCCGCTTCTTTGCCTGAGCCGGGTAAACTAGTTTACTTGGCTCCTTCAATGGAGCCATGTAGTCTAGACATACCCTAGGAGAGCGGTGAAGCACTGGAATGGGTTACCTAGGGAGGTGGTGGAATCTCCATCCCTAGAGGTTTTTAAGTCTTGGCTTGACAAAGCCCTGGCTGGATTGATTTAGTTGGGATTGGTCCTGCCTTGTGCAGGGGGCTGGACTTGATGACTTCCTGAGGTTTCTTCCAGCCCTATGATTCTATGATTCTAATGTGCTTTTGGAGCTGAGGTGTCCTTGCTTCCTGTGTGATTTGGTCTAGGAGGGAGAGCCAGAGCTGGCTGTGAGATTGGTTTTCTGAAGATTGGGCAGGCTAATGTACTTTTCAGTAAGATTGCTAGGGTTGCATATTTGAAAGAGGCACTGATTGTTAGCAGAGGGAACGGTTGTTAGCTGCTCCCACCTGCCAGGAGAGACTCAAAGACCCAATATGCTAGCTTTGGAACTCTCTGAATCGTTCCCCTGGAACTAGGGCCTCTGGTGTGCTCCCAAGCCCATCCTGCATCCCACAAGCCAGATCTGTAGGACAGCTGCAGAGCCCTGAATATATAAAGGGCACTGTGAGCTTGAATCACAATGCAGAATCGTGCCTGGATGACACTGCTGTGATGATTAGAGTCCATAATTCAATTATTTCCTCCTCAACCACAGTAATCAGGATGGTGGCCACTGGCCCAACCTCATCAGGAACCAAGCACTTTCCCTGAGCAGATCTTCCTTCCAGGGAGGGGATGAGGTCTTATTTGAATAGCAGGTGAGCTTCTGGTCGTGACTCACCCGTCAGTAGTAGGCTGCATGTTCTTCCCTAGAGTCTGTTTGTTGTGGGGTTGGAGGGAACTTGGTCACTTACCTGTCCTGAGCACACCCCCCCTCCTAACTTAAACCCCCTTACATCCACACACTACGGCTGTGTCTAGACTGGCATGATTTGGCTCAAATACTTTTAACGGAAAAGTTTTTCTGTTAAAAGTATTTGCGCAAGAGAGCGTCTATACTGGCATGTGCTTTTGCGCAAAAGATGTGCTTTTGTGCAAAAGCATCCATGCCAGTGTAGACGCTCTCTTGCGCAAGAAACCTCCGATGGCCATTTTAGCCATCGGGCTTTCTTGAGCAAGAAATTAACGTTGCTGTCTACACTGGCCTCTTGCGCAAGAATACTTGCGCAAGAGGGCTTATCCCTGAGTGGGAGCATCAGAGTATTTGTGCAAGAAGCACTGATTTTGTACATTACAACGTCAGTGTTCTTGCGCAAATACTCGTGGCCAGTGTAGACAGGTGGCAAGATTTTGCGCAAAAGCGGTTGCTTTTGTGCAAAATCTTGCCAATGTAGACACAGCCTACATGTTACCTGCATTGCTTTAGCCCTTACACACACTCACATAATGCATCTTCAGCTCCCCCTTTCCCCACGCAAACAGCTTTATAGGTGCACCTCCTAGATCCTTCTCCACTCACTCACCTCATACACTCTCCTTGTCAGGTCTAAAATAAACTCAGTCTGGAACATGTTCAAAGGCTAATGTGCATCCTCTCTTAATTATTGATTTGTTTATTACAGACACTTTGGCAGGACACTCACTGCAGCATGTATGCCAAACGCCTGCCTCCAATTCTCCTCTGTGTGCACAAGGGAAAGAGGAGGTTTAATTGCTGGTGAGGAGAGGGGGCACAGGACAGTCACAGATTGCTGGCCTGTCCCCTGTGGTGGGCTCTGTCCCCACTAGAGCACTGCTCCCGTGGTGCAAAGGTTAATCATCATTATCTAAGTATGGGGTGAATTCCTCATGGTTTCCTGAAAAAGCAACAGCAGCCACGGAACTTGTCTCCCGCCTGCTCCCCTGCCCCATGTTCAAAGGAAGGAACCCCCTGGGTTTTGGGGCTCCTTGCTGGTGGCCCCATCCACTCAGGAATGAACACAATATCACCTCTGAGTGTGTAAAGCGGAGTCTCCGGGAACTGGCATAGTGAATGAAAACACAATTACTCCATTGAGCACCGAGGCTGCCGTCCTCTCAGTGCAGGGAGAGATTAGATCCTACACATTTGCGTGCTGGTTAATGACTCTGCAAAGCCGCTATTGAAAAACAGTTGCGGTGCCACCTTGAGTGGTGCACATACAAATGCACACACACAGCCCTGCCTCTACTGGGGCTGCTATTAGCTTGTCACTTTCCGCTCCAAGAGCTCAGACTTTCAGATAATACAGGGGAAGCACCAAGATAGGAAAATAAAGACTCAATCAGCCACTGGGAAAATTCTTCATTCAGTATGTTTTCTCCAGCCTTGTTTCTTAGCGGGCTCCCATACAAGGTCAGACCAATAGTTCATCCAGTCTGGTACTCCATCTCCCCATGAGAATAGAGAACTGTCCATTTTTGTTAGGCACAGTTAATTGGAGCTGGGTATGTTGCAGAATAGGAACTAAAGAGGGTGATGAGACTTTGTGACTTACATCTATTTTGAAAGGAAGGCAGCTGCCCAATCTGACACTGGATTGAAGACAGTGTTTCTGTTTTGTGTACAAACCTTGGGATGAAGTTCAGATGGGAACAACGCTTGTGAATCGTTTTGCCTGTTTTACAGTGGAGCGCCTCTGGGAGCTGCTGAGGTTCCTCACCACCACTGGAGTCCCCATGCTTGATGAATTCAACATTCACATGGCTGAGGGAGCTTTGGAAACAGCCCACAGTTTTCTGGCTGCCATAATAACCAGGGGGCTGTCCCATGGGATAGTTGGCTCAACTCAGATAGCTGTGCACACTCTTGTTCTAGCATTTGGGATAGTAGTGGGAAATGTGGAAATTATTCCCTTGTCATACAATGACTGTGGATGCCTTTGATTTTAGGTTTGGGCTTGGTTTGATGGTCCTGTTTTTGAAACTTTGGGAAGCGTATTAAACCTTCCAGTACCTGAGTAGAGGGAGTCTGTTTTCCTTCTGCGCAGAAAGTTGTCTTCCTTACACTGCTTTAGGTGTTAGTGATGTAATTGACAGGGCTTGTCTTCACTTACCCCGAGAACGACACTCTGGAGATCGATTTCTCAGGGTTCAATTTAGCATATTTAGTAAGGACTCACTAAATCGACTATAGCGCTCCCATCAACCTTGGTACTCCACCAGATCATGAGGAGTAAGGGAAGTCGATGGGAGAAACTCTCCCATTGACCTTCTGCAATGGGGACACCACAGAAAATTGACCTAAGATTCATCGACTCGAGCTACGCTAATCTTGTAGCTAGAGTTGCATATCTTAGGTCGACTTTCTCTGGTAGTATAGCCCTGGCCTTAGACTGGGGAGATCATGAGCCCCAAATCTAGGTTTTGGCAGGTAAATATAGGCACCACTAGATTTCAGATAAATTCAACCTTGGTGGGACTCTACTGTAATCAGCAAAGTCCCACCCAGGAGGAGAACCTTTTAGGAATTAGAGTCTTAAAATTGTTAGCCGTGTCAGGGTTTTTTTAAAAGCTATTCAATTCACTTGTAAGGACAGCCTGGGTTTGTAGAATGTGTGTGTGTGAGATTTGAGGCCAGGGAAAAACTCTGGGGGAGAGGGAGTTGGTTCTATAGTGAGCTGTGATTTAACTTGAAAACTTGGTAGCAGGCTGGCATGATTGTTGTGTAGCCTCTGATGA
The DNA here is from genome assembly GCA_032595735.1 of Pelochelys cantorii. Classification (NCBI taxonomy): domain Eukaryota; kingdom Metazoa; phylum Chordata; order Testudines; family Trionychidae; genus Pelochelys; species Pelochelys cantorii. Next base: position 31,435,981 of record CM064338.1, read on the forward strand.
GCTGTATGTCATGGCAGCTGTTTTCTTCACCCAATTTCCTTCCCAGCGTCTTTAGTGCGGGGCTGTATCTCACTAAGCACACTGACTTACAGCCTGGCAGCTGGAGGGCTTGCCATCTGGACCCCAGCCCCAGGAGCTGCTGCCCCAGGAGTTCCGTTTTGTAGGATTGTGTAATCTAATGGCAGTTGTTGCCTGCAAAGGGGAATTGGGCCTGGGAATTGCACAGGGGCACAGAGGACAGGGTAGTGCAGAATGTTATGTGCTGGTGAGTAAATAAGGAAAGCGAAGCTGTGAAGTGGTGCTAGGTCTCGAACTTGAAATTTTGTAATGAATGATTTAAAGCCTAAGGCACACACAAGTGCCCATATGTTTTCTGGCTTTTAAAATAGGCCGATTGGTTTCTTTTTAAATCTACAGCCAATGTCTTCCAGCGTGGCCACTGCCTCTGTTTTTGGGTGTACACCTGGAAAAAGCTTAAAAGTCCTGATTTTCACCAGGATGGGGCACCCGCAGCTCTTGGTGGCTTTAGTTGGAAGCCTCGGTGTTCAGCACTTCTGCAAATCAGGCATGGAGTCATCGCAAGTTGTCAAGTATCAGAGGGGTAGCCGTGTTAGTCTGAATCTGCAAAAGCAGCGAGGAGTCCTGTGGCACCTTATAGACTAACAGAAGTGTTGGAGCATAAGCTTTCGTGGGCAAAGACCCACTTCGTCAGATGCAGTATCTGACGAAATGGGTCTTTGCCCACGAAAGCTTATGCTCCAACACTTCTGTTAGTCTATAAGGTGCCACAGGACTCCTCACCGCTATCACAAGGTGAACACCCAGAGACTGTGTTACCATAATTAGGGGACACCTTAGAAAATTCAGGCCTTCATTGCTTGGGGAAGATCGTTTGGGGTTATGTTTTCAGGTGGTTTGAGATGCCATTTCCCTTTTTGTTGGCACAATTTGCATCCATAACTGGACTGCAGGGCCACACCTGATCACCTGACTCTCTGATTTCCTGATTTGTGCCCATGGTCAGGCAGTGAGCTGGTCAAATTCTCAGCTTTCCACAGCATTCCAGCTGTCAGCATGCAGTGCAGGTGCAAATGGGGAGCCATGGGGCTGGATTCCTCATTAGTGTTTCTATATCACTGTGACACCCTCTGACAGCAGGCACTAAAGCAGAAATCTGATGACTGTATTTCTTGTTCTGCACATGGCAACACATTGGCTGTTTCTTGTGCTGACTGGGGTACCTCCAGCGGGTAGTGACTGGACTTGAACTGTCACTGGCTTTATGATATTGGAGCTGGGAATAAGACAGAGTTGGATATGCGGGGAAGGAATTGAGAGGGGTGATATATGGAAAGGAAAGGGCTAATGTGGAGCTGGAAGGGTGACTGAGGTACCATTTATACTATGTGTCTTTCAGAGGTCTTATGTATCATTCTTGAAGAGCTATCCCTGTGATCAACCTTGGTCAAAGAGCATGGCCCCATTGTGGTAGGTGCTTACAAACATGTGAAAAAAATGTCCTTGTCCCAGAGACCTTACTGCCAACTTCTGAGCCTTTGCCACCTTCGCTGCTAACAAAGCACCTTCGCCTCTGTTCATGCTATCCCCATAACACAGGAACATCAGAATCACCCCACTGGATAAGACCTGTGGGCCATCAAGCCTGATGTTTGGCCTCCAGCAGCAGCCAAGACCAGATGGCTCCTGGGCAGGTGCAGGATATCCCGCAACAGGTGGTTGGAGGATAAGTGGCTTCCTTCCACGGCGCCTTTTTGTCAGTTTGTTGCTCTAACTCTGGATATTGATACAATTTGTAAAATTGCCTTTTGAATCCTGATGAGCTTCTGGCCTCATTACTGTCTTCTGGCAGTGAGTCCTGCCGGCCAGTGGTACATTGTGTGAATCGGTATTACCTGTCCCTAGGTTTGATTTTGCCACCTTTCCATTCCACGGAATGTCCCATTGCTCTCGTGTTCTGAGGCGGGGAGGGGGAGGGGGGCAGAAACAGATGTTCTTCTCTAGATCATTCAGTATTTTGTGGGCTTTACTGTGTCCCGTGCTTGCTCTCTCCTAGGGCAGACAGTCTCAGTCCTTTCAATCTCTCTTCACTCTGCCATGATTCATTCTCACTGCCTTTGAGTCCCCTCTATTTCCTTTCTGAGACGAGGTCACCAGACTGCATGCAGAATTCCTGGTGGCATCTTACCAGCAATTGATTTAATGGTACTATCAGCTTTTCCGTATGATTCTCCAGCCTATTCTTTATGGTTGCTAAAATTTTTGACCACTGCCTCCCATAGAGCAAAGGCCTTTGCAGATCTGTCCCCTGGGTATTCATTTTTTCCTTTAGAACCCACTGAAGTTTTTGAATTGTTCAAATGAGTCCCTCCAATGTGCAATTGTTAGCAGGTGACAACGAATTTCAGCTCCATATCATAGACCCTGTGCTGCACTGTTTTGACCCTGCTTATATGATTCTTACCAGGACTGGGCTCCAGTGAACCCATGTGCTACATTTCCCAGCATAGCCTTGCCCCCAGCCAGACATAGGCAGTGTTTATTACCTGATACCCAACCTTACAGAATTACATGTAAACACCTGCATAATAGTGAATCTATTTCCCCCTGGCTTGTTCTAAAGCAGAGCTGGAGGCAACGTTCTACTTGTAAATAGTGAGAGGACATGTTTCTCATCTTTCTCTTGAAAAAGGCATTTTTCAAAGTTTCCGTGCCTGTGTAAGAGCAAAGGAGACTTCAGTTTGTTGGTTCTCTATTTCTTCTTCATGCCTGCTTAAATTTCTGAGCATTGGGTCCATTGTAATTGGTCGCATCATTGGAAATTAGAGTGGATTTTGTGCTTTCTTGCTGTGATTTCCATTTATCATATTTGGTATCTCTCTCTCTCTCTCTCTCTCGGCACATGTGCGAATGGTGGCACACAACCACCTCCCTGCAAACCTACCTGCTGTCACAGCATGGCTTTCCAAGAGGACATGCAGCTGGGGAAATCTCAGCCCCGCAATCTAAGAGGCCAACAAAGATCTCATCCCAATTCAGTGGGAGTGGCTCTTTCCACACGGGCAGGGAAGCTCATCTGCTCTGTGGATGAAATAGATGCATCTGCCTCTTTCACCAGGTGATGATGATAGCAATGGTGATCAAACCTGGCATCCCCACGTGGCCTCTCATCTTCAAAGGGCTTGGGAAGCTCACCAACTAATTTGCACAATGCCACTGGGAAGCAGAGAATATTGTCCCCATTTTACATAGATGCTGAGGTCTCTTATCTTGGGTACACAATTTTAGATAACTAGGGTGTGTTTTAGGCATGCTGAGTACCTACAGTTGGCACGCAAGCCTGTGGGAGCTGCTTGTACTCAGCACTTCTGAAAATCAGGCTCTTGGTGTCTCAAATTTGGACAACCCAAAAGGCAGGGTCTTGAAATTAGCCACTGTTGAAAATCTGGCTCCAAGTAACTTGCCCCAGGCCACAGAGAGAATCAGTGTCAGAGCCAGCATTAGCCCTCAGGAGTTCCTGGCGCCTGTTCTGACACTGAGACCACTAGACTGTGGCTTTCGGTGGAGCATACAGGGCTGCTGTCTTTTGCAGAAATCTTTGGCATACCCAGCAGGACCATCTAGGGATATAGCAATTGCCAGTGGCTGCAAAATCTCCCCTGCATCTCTGGTACCACGGAGCTGGTGAAAACTTTGCAGGATCTCACACCACGGCCACACTCTCCCTCTGCTAGTGACAAGAGCTGTAAGGAGAGAGGAGAAAGGGTGCAAACCCATTTGCCTCTGTCTAGGCCTCTCTGTCTCTCCACCCTAAGAACCTCCTCAGAAGAACTCTCCCCAGGGACTAAGGCACCTCCTGTTTGAAAAGCCTGCACCTGGTGTGGAGGGAGCAGAAAATACACCATGGACAGCGACTTGCAGCAGGAAGCTCAGCTCTCTTTCACCCATCTGCAAGCACACTCCCGGATTCCTCCCCGAAGAGCCCTGCCTCTCCCTGGGGACAGGCTGTCTCCAGACCAAGCCCGCTCCTCTTCTTCTTTCAGGCTCCTTACGGCCTCCTGTTGTATTTTCCCCTACTCCCCTGACCTGCTGCCCCATCCCCTGGTTGTGAAAGGAAGCAGGGTGGGGAGCTGGTGTCTTTTCTGCCTCTCTCCCTGCCCTTTCTTTGAGGTCACCACGAACAGCTGCTGGGATGAGCTGAGCTAGAGCCAGGAGCAACTCTGCTGCCTTCCAATCTCCCCAGCTGCTTAGACATTAACCCCATGTTGTCTGCCTCCTAGCCCGATGTTTCCGGAGCGTGTGATTTTTTTCCCCTCCCCCCAGCTTCCCAGGCAAGGCTGATCTGTTTGCAGGAGGCTACCTCCTTTTGCTACACGTGGGCTTCTCCTGCCAAATGCCTGAAAAGAGTTATGGACATCAGATCAAAAGCTGCCTATTCCCAGGGCTTGGGGGAAAGCGGAGCTTTGCTTCAGTAGCATTCCTTTTGATGCTTGTGTGAGCTATGCAGCTTGGGCAAAGCTAGGAAAACAGACTCCTCTCACACTCAGTGACTGCAGCTGTTTTATTTTTGATTCCTCTAGCTTGCACTTCCCGGTGACTGAGTAGGGAACTGTCTCTCCTGGAATCAGTACTGACCCCACTGCCCCAGCATGATCCTAGCCTAGGGGGTGTTGTGGGGCAGGGAGTAGCAAGGGGAACTCAGAGTCAACTGATCCCAATGCCACAATGCAGCTATAAGGGGGATGGTGCTGCTGGAGAAGTCAGCTTTCAGGTGGGGTGGAAAACTGATGTCCTGACCACCCATGGTTATTAAAGTGCTCGGGGCATTTTCCCTAAGAACTGGGATATTTGACCCCAGTGACCCAGCCACATTCCAATTTGGGAAAGCACCTTCTTCCCTACACTTCTCCACTTCCTTTCAATCAGATTCTTCACTTCCCATCCTCCGCTGTTGTCCAGTGTTGTTGAACAGCTGCTTCCCACCCCAGAGGTGGCTGCATTTCCACAATGTGCAAAGTGATACTTCTATAGTCTGTGTTTGTAAAGTGCTGATGGATCCTTCTGGATGAGAGGTGGGAGAGACGTGTTAGGTTGTTGTTCCTGAACAGCTTTGGCATGGGAGGCAGGCTGGTGGGGTTGCTGAATCAACGTGAAGATCAGTGGAAGGAGGGGATGCTGGAGCATATATTTGTGTGGTAACAATCCTTTAAGATCAAAGCCTCTTGGGAAATTGTGACTTGTAGTTTTTCCCTCACCTGCAGGAGGAGCAGTGCGTGATAATGATTAGGTTGAGACACCAGGAGTAATAACCTTTAACTAAGAACCACTGGGGTAGAGGAAATAGGATGACCTGATGCCCTGATTATATAAGAACAGGCCTCATATACAGGGCTTTCTCTTATATAGGCTCCTGGGCTCACCTCCCCTACTACATACCACCTCCTGTGTTGATTTTTTACACTTGCTGTCTGGTCAGCCCAGGAGGAAAGATTACATCACAGAGAAGAGAGGACAGCCAGCGTATGACGTTAAAGGAAACCCTGTAATTAGAACGAGAGAGGCAAATGTTCATGGTACAGCCCGGCTTCTTGTGTCTAAGACCTGACGGCTCAGGGAACAGTGCTGGGACATGGAGCCTTGGACCATTAGTCAGTTCTAATCCAGTCTAATTTAGTAGTGAGTGTGACGACGAGTCGGGGTCCCCCCTGATCCTGCAGCCCCGTAGAAGCAAGAACAGACTCCGCCAGCCAGTAGAATAGGGAGGGTTTATTGCTTCTCCGGGATACAGCACAGCATAGACGTGATGTGGTTTTAGGAGTCAGGGCCAGGATGCCTCAGACCCCTTGGATTAGGGGGTCCATTGTCACCCCTAGACCCTCAGCTCTCAGCTAAGGCTGTTTCCTTCATGTTTTCCAGCCAGAAATTGCCCCGCTCCCAGACCCTGCCCCCAGCCAGGTGTTCATCTCCACCTCCCTTCCTTTGTCAGTCCCTCTAGGAAGAGACTTGTTATCTGCTCAGACTGGAACTAGGTACATGGGCCAATACACACGTGGGTGAGTCAGTGGGAATCACACATCACAGAGCAGGGGGACACTGGGTTATGGAGCAGACAGCACCCCCACTATGTCACATTGAGTGAAATCTTTACTGCCCACTGCTACTTGGGTGGTTTTCTGGAATGAGCACTTGGTTTCCGGCTATTTCCTGGCAGACAGGTGCCTGTGCAAATCCAGCCACTTGCATAGAGAGTTTCTAGTATCTCCTGCTCTGGCTATGGTAGAGGTAAAGAAGATGGGTCCCGCCCTGGCCTGGTCGCCTGGAAGACCTGGTCAGCAGGACTGTTTTGAGCGGTTAGCAGCCCTTTGATTCCAGATTGTCTGTGCTTGACTCTTTTTCACATTGTACCTGGGGCTGCACAAAATAGTCTGGGGCTAGATTGGCTGCTTTCGTGAGGGTGGATGTGTGTCCGAGGGGGATAAATGCAAGTTCTTATGGGACTCGAGATTAGAACTGAGTGGTACACTGAGGTTCTGTGGCACTTGGTCACCTCTGCGGTTGGGACCTATGTCCCTCTTGGCCGAGGGGATCTCCTGGGGAGTCACTGACTTAATTCTTCATGGAGAGACTCTACCACTGCCTGAGGGAAGGCAAAATGGCAGCCTGTCTTCAAGCAATGATTGCAAGGCTGTGCTCAAGATACCACCTCTTAATTCTGACAGTCAAATCAGATTATGTCCTGCTCCTCGCCTCAAGAAGGAAGGGGTGTAAGCAACACCCACAATTCCTGTGGTCCTCAGGTTTTGTTTTTTAACTCCTTTTTGGTCTGGTTTCAGACCTGTGTGTTATGGAGGCTGCATTGGTTGTGTTGGGTGATGACGTCCCTCCAGTGAAGGACTTTGGGTGTTGCTGTTCATTCCTTTAACTGTCTGGGGACCCTGTGCTAAATTACTAACCTGGTCCTGGCAGAGACAGAGGATATGTCTACACTACAAAGTTTTTTTGGAAAAGCGTCCATTTTTCCAAAAAAAGTCAATTACGTCCACCCTGCAATCGTGTTCTTTCGAAAGAAAATCGAAAGAATAGAGGGGTTTTTCCGACGTTGGTAATCCTCTTTCTACGAGGAAGAAGCCTTTTTCCGAAAGAGCTCTTTTGGGTAAAGGCATGTGTGGCCGGGGAAGAAGGAGTTCTTTTGGAAGAAGAGGAAAGAGGAAAAAGCACAGGTGCTCTGGTGGCCACTCCATCATAGTTATCACAGTTTAAATGTGAGATAGCATCCATTCAGTGAGGCTTGTAGAGCGGATGTCTCAGCACATGGGCATGCTGCACTGGCCGGTAGGCCCTATGCTCTCATTCAGAGCAGCTCTGCATTTGAAGCCAGAGAGACCTTCCAAACTTTTTGCAGTTTTAAACCTCTCCTTTGCAGGAACCCATTACTGGGGATCAGGGGATTTTTGCTGCCATGTGAACATGCTGACGGTGAGCTTCAGGGAAAGCGGGAGCCAGAGTAACATTGTCAATTCATTATAGAGGAATTGAAAACCTCTGCATATAGATTTATGCTCCATTATCATGCTAACTCGGATATAAGCCCTACTTTCCAGGCATAGAACATCCTGGCTGCAGCTTGGGCTTGAATTGTAACAGCCACTAGACAATTGCCAGGAGCTGCTTTGGAAAATGTAGGGCAGCGGGCAAACACGCTGAGAGTCTGGGTTGCTTGCGGTCATCATGTGGAGGGAAGGAGCAGGGATGATTCCTGCCCACTGCCTGGGATGCAGGGGGTGAGTTCCCAGCCCTGCGATGGTCTTCGCTGATGCTTTGTTGAATTCACAACTACCCAGGATGAACCTGGACCTATGTTATAGAGACAGATTCACATAACGAGAGGTTACGGCCGTGGCACTGTGCTGTTTGCAGTTTGAAGGGGGCAAAACCCAAAGCCTGTAGTTCGGCAGCATACGTGTTTGCTTTCCCTCCTTCCCCCACTTCCATCCCTTCGGGTAGTACACTTTTAGACACAATGCATGGGTGAAGGCATGGGGGGCATAAGGAAGAAACATTTTCTCTGACCCACTCTTTCTACCAGCAGGCTCCTAATGCAGCACCCGCCCCCACCCCTCTTCTAACCCTCCCTATTCAAGACAGAAAAAGCTCCCTCTTACGGGTTCTACACCTAGCCCCTTCAGTTACAGGCTGGGGATGATCTGTGTGCACACTTCTGAGTTTCCTGTCAAAAGCAGGGAGGGAAAGACAGGCCATTCCTGATATATCTAAGGAACAGTGAAAGTGTGGGGTGGAAATCTTATCCTGGCGCCTTCTTGCATGAGAAAGAAGCAGCAAAGGGCTCAGGTTCAGTTTCTTTTCCTCCTTCAAGCTACTTCTATGCTCTGTGCCTGAGTTTCCCAGTATGTCAGGTGGGTATGATATCGTGTAATAATGGGGACAGAACACGTTGCAGGGGGGCTGTGTGGATTGGGTCATTACTGTCAGGAAAGTGCCTTGAGAGCCTCAGGTAGGAGGTGTTAAGAGAAGGACAAAGTCAGCATTGCCATTAATGTCTGTATAATGCTGCAGGAGGGTAAACCCTGTCAGAGCTAAGAATTAGGATTATTTACACGTGCCGCACTCCCCCCCCCCCCCAGTATTAGCATGGAGCCCCTGTGCAACACTTTATGGTCTGAAAATGACATGTGCACAATGCACAGGCATGGCTTGGGTACCGTATTTTTAGGCCTGCACCATCAAGCATGGTAATTACATTGTTGTTATTGTGCTACCCCTTGTGACCCCTGCTGCTAGTCAGACCGGAGGAGACACTGATGAGGCTCTTCTTTGACACAATCTTTTTTATTTACCAAAAATGTGCAGTGTCCCATTTCCCTGCACACAGGAGGAATCCAGTCCTGGGAGGCAGCATCCTTGCTCAAAGGTTCAAGTTTCTTTTAGCTCTTGGCTTCTCCCATGGCCACATCACACTTCCAGGCAGCATCTGTCTCTGTCCTGCTTGTTCCTCACCGCACCAGCCCTTGGTTAAAACAATAGCGAGCAAAGTCCCTCTGCCCACATTGTAAATTCCTGATCTGACTCATTTATGCCTTTGCTTTGGGCGATGACGTATGCTGAACTGCCTCTCATGGTTACCTCAAATGAAGGGCAGCGGTTAAAGCTATATTATTATTTGCATTACCATAGTGCCCATATGTGTCTATCTGCTGCCCATGTGTCCAAGGGCTTTTCTGGCCTCTCCCTCACTGAAGTACCTGAGCAAACATTCACCCAGACATCTAATTGGACGTTGCATGCAGTCACTCCTGCTTGAAGGACCCAAGCCACAGCTGTAGGGCATCCTTCCCAGGAGTAGGGGAGACACAACAGTGCAAGCTGTTGTACACAGAGACTGGTGGTACAGCCCTAAAATGGGTGGGCCCAGTGAGAAGAGGGGGCAGTACCAAAGGAGGCCCATGACAGAGGGGCTCAATAGGTCAATTTGCTGGGCATCCTCTGTTGGTAGGATTCTACTGGAGCTCCTGCCCTGATTGGGCATAACCTGCCCACTTGTGGGGGTGAATCCCCCCTCTGATGCAGCTACTCATGGGTACAAGAAGTGCACATTGCAGCCCCCATGGGCACAGCAGTGAATCAAGCCCACTAGCTAATGCATGCAGCCGTGAATCCCTTTCTAAGCACTGACTCACCCCTTCCTCAGCCAGTGAGAATTTTGCCTGGGTATATAGGTCAGGATTTGGTCCTGTAACTGTAGACACAGAGGGTGTGTCTAGACTATAGAGTTTTTTCGAAAAAAGTGGCCTTTTTTCGAAAAAACTTCCCCTGCATCTAGACTGCTGCCGCGTTCTTTCAAAAGTAAATCGAAAAAATGTGGCAGTTTTTTCGACCACGGAAAATCTCGTTTTACAAGGAAGAACGCCTTTTTTCGAAAGTGCTCTTTGGAAAAAAGGCGCTATGTAATTCAAACCGTGCTTTTTTGAAAGCGAGCATCCAGACTGCCTGGGTGCTCTCTTTCAAAAAAACAGCTCGCTTTTTCAAAAGTACTGGTTGTAGTCTAGACGCTCTTCTTCGAAAGAGGCTTTTTCGAAGGTATCTTTCGAAAAAGCTTCTTTCAAAAAAGGCGTGTAGTCTAGACGTACCCAGACAGAGAGGTCCCCATGCCTGCTAACACCACCCGCCCGCCCGCCCCTGCTTCCCAGGTCTGACTGCTCATCTGCATTTGCTGAGCTGAGATGGACACACCTGTCCCCTTCTTTTCTAGACATTCTTTGTGACGGGCATTTTTCCTGTCCTCCTGTCAGCCCCCAAAGCCAGGCAGCCCTGCTTCTTGACTCCTCCTGTCTCCAGCCCAGCAAATAAATAATAAATCCCCCCCTTATTCCCTCTTTGCTCTCACAATTAAGCTTGTTCTGCCACATCCCCTCTTATTCCCAAGCAGCTCTCCAAAGAGTCTTTGGAGGGTCCTCATTTGTTCTAAATCTAAGCATCTTTCTCCCTCTGCTCCCAGAATGTGCGGAGGAGAATTTAAACAGGGACAGAGGGTGTTGAAAACACAATGTTTCTCTTTCAAGCCGGGCTGCCACCAGGGGAGAGATGCTCATGCATGAGTCACACCCAAATGCTAAGCAAGATCACAGCTCTTTGGAATACAGAAAGTACTCAGGTGGGAGCTGCGAATCCATTGCCGTGAAAGAGCAGGCTGCACGAGGTGGGTCACCCCTGCATGCTGGTCTTGCTCCTTTTTGTGAAACTACCCAAGAGATCTTTTTGTCTAATTATCCTCAAACAAAAGAGTTTGCCATCTCCTCCTGCTAGATCCTGCAGGGATGTCCTCTTGTCAAGCTTGTGACATTACAGTAATTTCCATGGCAACACACTGTGATATCACAAACACAGGGGGTTGACCCCATGGCACTAATCTGCCACCCAAAAAAGGAACCCCCTTTGGTACTAATCTGCCACCCAAAAAAGGGTTGTTGTTCACTGGGAAACGAAACAGGCAGACCTGCCACTCCGCTGTTTGATGGAACGCACCCTTCTGGTCCCCCAGCACAGCCATGTGTCTGCACTAGTGCCTGATGTTTGTTTAGTGCAAGGAGACAATGTTTTCTATGCTTTGGCCAGCACCAACCATGCTGTCAGCACTCAACAGATACATAACAAGAAGAATGAGAGGCTGCGTTCCAGAGGGTGGTGGTGGGGGAACAGGGGGTGGCTCTCATTAAAAATACTAACAGATGTACGGAACAATAGTTACGTTGCTGTTCTCTAGCCTCTTCCATATCTGGATCTCAAAGCTTTATCCAAACAGGAACGAATGGACCCTCCTAGTGCCTCCTGGAGGTGAGTCAGGGTCATGATCCCCTTTTATGCATGGAGAAACCAAGGCCTGGAGCAGGTCCGAGCAGAACTTTGAATCCTGGGCGCCTGAAGTTACGAACCTGAATTTGTACATAAGGGCTGAAATCAGTGACCTGACACTCAGAGGTGCTGAGTTCTGACAGCTCCCATTGATGCTAGTGAGGACCAGGCCTCTAGTATATAGGTGCCTAACTATGGATTTAGGGTCTAGCTTGAGGTACCCAAGATGGGAATTTTGGCTTGAGCATCTTGTTTAAAGCCACAGGGAGGACTGGGACCAGAGGAAGAGCTCTGGTCTCCTAACTTTCAGCCTTGACTCTGGGCCCATCCTTTCTTCCAAAACATTACAGCAAATCAGCACCAGTACAGCTACCATGGACCACAGGCCATAGCGATGGGAAAGCCCACTTCAGTCCCATCTAGTCCATGCAGGGACCCCGGGGAGGGCCCTTTCCTCTGGTCTATTTACTAGACCTTGCTGTCCAGTCTGCGACAACTGCAAACAAATGACTCAAGAGTGTCCAGCACCTGGCACCATGCATGCTGGACCAACGCTAAGAACTAAGAGAGATTTAATCCCAGCCCACAGCTCCCCTTCAACTCCATCGCTGCTATTCTGCAGCCCTGCTCCTGTATCGCCCTGGCTCCGTGCGGAGGAGCAGCACAAGAAACTTACAAAAAAAAAAAAAAGGCTGCACGTAGGAAAGCGCTGTAGAAAAGCCGAGCAAATTAAGCGGAGCTCTGATCTGCTTGGGTCTGCGCTTGCCAAAAATGCACCATGCATCTTAATTCGCTCTGCTGTTGAGCTCTCACACGCTGCTCTCCTGATGCCATCTCGCCTCTCAGCTCAGCCTGGTCACCACTTCTTCGGTATTTTTATTTTTTGGGGGGTGCATGTCGGATTGCAGAATCTGCTGCCGCTGTGGCAAGGGAGCGAAGGAGAGTCCCCTTGCCCGGGGCTCTGCTGGCAGCTCCAAGCGATCCACTGGGTCCCCTTTCGCGTTTTTTTCCAACCGCCTCTATTTGGGTGGGGGTGCATTTCTAGAAAGTGCTTCTTGGACGCTCTCCAATCGGTTCGACACCCATCCCTGGGAGCTGCCTTTTCTCTCCCCGAGATCCTTACCAAATCAACGCCGACATACAAAGAGCCCGTAATCCACAAGGGAGTTATTCTCCTCTGTGTCCGTGCACGGCTTTCCCCGCTGGCGATCCGGATTGCAGCACAATTTAAAAAAAAGGAGAAAAAGAAAGTAAAAAACCTGCAGAAGACAGTCTCCCCTCCCCCTCTTCTCAATTGCAATCCCAACTGTAACTTTTCCTCTTCTAGCCGGGATGCCTTTCCTCATCGCCAATCCTCAGCTTTGATCGCACCCTCTTTTTTTAAGTGTGTGTGTGTGTGGCGGGGGGGATCCTTGTATTGCAGAGAGACGAACACGCCGAGACGGGATCTCGTTGCAATCTAGCTATATCTCTATATTTTTTGCATGCATCTTCCTGCTGCAGCAGATCCAGCCGGCGTGGGGGAGGGGACGGGCAGGGTGCACCCTCCTCTCCTGATCCTCTCTTCTGCCTCTGTGTGGTTTTTTTGCAGGTGTGTCAATTTTAATTCTGCCCAGTAGGTGGGACTTGGTGACTTTAGCACCATTTTTTGTGTGTGCTGCCTCCCCATCTTCTATTGCAATCCTCAGAAGTCTCAGAGAGAGAGAGCGAGCGAGCGAGAGCGCCTGATACCGAGAGCCAGTCTGCAATCAACAAGGCAGCCCTATCCACTATGCGTCTCAGACCGCTACTGTAGGGGGAATTACAGCTTCTCCTAGCCAGCTGCCAGCATGATTTCATCTGCTGGAGGATTTTTGCATCTGATCGTTTGAGTTTTTTTCCTCCCTCTGTCTTTGTTTCCTTCCCCTTCTCCTCCCCCCCCCCGGACCCCCCTTTCCTCCTCCTCCTCCTCTTTTTTAGAAGCAGCAGTCGGAGATGGATGTCTCTCTTTGCCCGACCAAGTGCAGTTTCTGGAGGGTATTTTTGCTCTGGAGCATTTGGGGAGACTATGTGCTTTCGGTGCTGGCTTGCCCTGCCAATTGCCTTTGCAGCAAGACAGACATCAATTGCAAGAAGCTGGATGACGGGAACCTCTTCCCTCTCTTGGAAGGGCAGGATTCAGGCACCAGCAATGGCAACACCAGCATCAACATCACTGACATCTCCAGGAACATCACTTCGATGTGAGTCAGCTCTTCCCACCCCGGTGGGGCCCCTTCCTCCACGGCTGCCCGAGACACTGGCGCGTGTGTGTGTGGGGGGGGGGGGGGGGGGAAGAGGGAGAAACCGGCGTGTGGATTATTTCAGGTGCCCTATTGATGATGGTTGGTCTCTCCTTGTCTAGCCCCCTTAGCCTGGGTTGCCGGGCAGAGGACGCGGATTTTCTGCCCCCGCTGAAGCAGCAACAGTTTGGCTCACGTTTGAGTGGAATCAAGTCGATGAGATGAAATGGCTTTAGCAGGGGAGGGCTATGGGCAGAGATGCTGTGAAGCGACCTCTTCTTTTCACTGGTGGTGTGAGCCCAGCGATGGAAACACGCACAAACTGGGCACCCACAGCGGTTCTCAGGCGCCTGCTCGGGTAGAGACTTCGGAGCCGATCAGGTTTTATCCCCACACTGGCAAACCCGCTCTCCTCTGCCCCGGCTGCCTCTCTCTGGGAAGCTGCTGTTTCTACTTTTTTAAGGGCAAAAGGAGGGGGGGGGGAGTGAGATGTCCCTCAAGTTGCTACAATTTTCCAGCCCCACTCTCATACTGAGCTGGAATTTGTGTATTTTCATCTCCGGGTAGCGGGGGTATGTGTAGGAGGCAGATATTTTTAATGGAGCACTTTGCGTTTGTTTGCATGCTTGTTTATCTGGAAAATCAACTTAAAGTTGCATTATCCTTGTTTGGAGAGGCTGGTAGCGAACCCCATGCAAATCTCATCAGCATAGAGCGGGAAGGGACTGGATTTTCAGCGCCCCCCCTCATCATGATGTTTTATGTGTGTGTTTAAAAAATCCCCCATCTTCTACACTCTCTGCTCTTCAGTGTTCAGTACATTTTTGGTGAGGTGAACTCCAAGCAATTTCATTATTCTAATGCTAATTGAAATGTGGGCATTTAGGGAAATGTAGCCCCATGAGTAAGTTGCCTGTGGGAGTTTTACAGAAATGAGGTGGAATTCTTTATCCTGGCAGTTAAATGCAGCAAGGGTTGGAATGAGTAATTGAAAGTTATTTATTTATTTTCCACCTCCATTGTGAAATAGCTTGTTTGAAGAGTGCGCTTTGATGGCTCTTTTCCTCAGGCTGTGCTATTTGGTCACAGTGCAATTGTAGCAACCGTTATGGAATAATTGTGACACCCTCCTTAGGAGCTTTGCTAGTCACCTTTACCGGATAAAGATGACTGGGCTACCACAGATCCCAAATGCTGTTAACAGGTTTAATGTAATGAATGCCCAAGCAGTTCTAGAGAGAAACGCGGACCTGTTCCCATGTTATGGCTTTTCTTTTCCAGCAAATCTGCTCAGAAGCTAAAGGAATTAGGGAAAGTAAATATGAACCTAATGTAATGTTTGCGTTCAAAATGGCTCATATTTACCCTGGGCTGGAGTATTGGTATGGATGCTAGAGAGATCCAATGATGCTAGGAAAGTGGGAGAAACTTGTGTTTGTTACTGTGCTTACTGTTTGTTGTGTTTTTATCTTAACCCTTTGCTGTTAAACTGTGAGCATCAGGCATACTATGCAAAGGGGAAAGAACTAGCAATTTGGTTACTGTACTGTGGCTCAGAGGCAGATCGTGTAGCTATTAGTACGTGTGTGTACACACTTCTGAAATGCTGGAAGAGACAGTATAATGTGAACCCTTTGTGTCTAGAAAATAAACGTCCTTACTGCTTTAAACATGCTGATGAGTGGTCAGCAAAAACACCCAACCCAAACAAACCCCCTAAAACTCAGCCTCAGATCGCTCAACTCCATTAGCAAAGGTGATGTTTGTTTTCAGGTGAAGAGCATCTTTTCACGACAGGAATACTAAGAAGGTGACTGGGTAATCTCTGGGAGTTCCACCTAGCATAATATGTCTTCTCTTGCTCCCTACATGGACTTCTCTAGCTGTGGAAGAAACGGTGGTAGCTGAACTGATGCTAGTCCATAACCACCACTATTGTGAATCAGGATTTTAGGATGCATATCGTGGAAGACGTCTCAACAGTGAGATCTGTGAAATGGTGAAAGAGTCTAACCAGGGAAGAGGTGAAAATCTGGGTGCCCAGGATGCTTACAACTGGCACTAGCAATTGTACTTGGAGGGGACAACCTAGTGGGCCAGGGCTAGATGGCACCTAAGAAGTCATTTCTTCCTCTGATTTGTGTGGGATTCCTTAGGGACCTGAGTGTGTGGCCTGAAGGTGCTAGGGCAGCAACTTGTTTTTAGCAAGAATACTTTGCTCATTCTGCCTTCAACAGAAAGGGAGGCTAGAAAATGGCTGAATGGACCAGTACATGGGGAGAGAAGGTCAAAGGTCATCCCTGCCCCCACCTCTAGATTTTAAATATGGGCTATAGTTCAGTTCTTTCCTTGCCTTTCAAAACTATGCTGTTGCCAAAGAAGTTATAGTGCCCAGATGCTAGGGTGATGGGCACGTTCTAAATCTATCTAATAATGAATGCACTTCCTTTCTCAAAGAGAAGAGTGTGGCACCCCCTCATGCTGAATGTCACTTTTGTGTTATCCCGCTTCATCCTGTTTCCTAGTGTCAAAGCCCACTGGGGCTTTTATTTCGCTAGCCAGAAAGACTTAGTGGAGGGCAGTTGCCACAGTGGGCAGTGAGATGGGCTGGGGTGGGGGGCTGTTTAGCTCGCTAATCCCTCTTGGCGACTGGTGTGTGAAAGGAGACAAGTAGCTAGCTTGCAGCACCTGCCTTTCCTGTCAGCCTCTGGGGTGGGTGTGAGGGGAGGCTGTTTTGGCATGGGCCAATAGCAGAGCTCTGATGCTTGCTGCTGATCCTGTGTTTCTGGGCCTGTTCTCCAGTCCACACTACCTGACAGCCAGTGTGTGAGAAGGAATCTCTAGTTTTCAGGAGACTCTTATGGAGGCTTTCCCTACACGCGGCTGTTGAAAACGCGGGTGGGGATACTGTCTTTTCTCCAGAAAAGCCACAGAGCTTAGGGTGGTGCCTTCCCCATTGCCCAAAGACAGACCTGGTAAAGCTGTGCTCACTGGGACTCTGGTGGATTGAATGGTGGACATGCAAGGCCATTTTCATCAGGGGAAGGGTTGGGAAAGATAAGGGTCAGGGCTGTGAGGAAAAGAACCCTAGGTGGTAAACACTCCACTCACCTTCATTTTCAAACTCTCGTTATGCTCCAAAGCCCAGCCGGAGAGGCCCTGAGCCCTTTTGCCACAGGTCTTCAAAAGACAGCCATCTTACGATGAGTCGCCGGAAGCCTTTTGCTCTAGTTATTTAACATCCTGGAGGCCGGCGAGGCCAGGGCCCATTGTGTGAGGTGTTGTACAGGCAGATAGGAAACGGGAGGCCTGCCCCAAAGTGCTGAGGGTCTAACAGAGCACATCACCAGCATGAGGCAGAAGTGTGGGCCGAGCTGAGGAAAGGGGTAACATGCTACGTGGTAGGCACAGTTCTTAGTCAATCAGGGTAGTGATCACTGCTTGCCAGCTGCAGCCTAGATGTCCTTGTTTGTGGTATTTGGGGCCCTGTTCTTTGGAGTTTGTGTGGGGCATTCGCTCTCCTTTCCCCCATCAATGGCAGGGAATTAGCAGCAGTGAGGGGCTGGACCCTGGCATCCCATATCTGCCCCTTTCCCTTGGATGCTGCCAGTGCTGAGAAGCTCTTTGCCACCTTCTTCTCTTCTGGGTTGCTCCCTAGCCCCAGCCATGCAGGCGTTCCTTCCCCTGAAATCAGCCCAGAGGGCTCGGTTTGTGCAGGCTTGTTCAGCAGCGCCTCGCTTTGTCACGATGCGGCTGTCGAGCTGTCGTGGACCGAGTTTGAATTGCGTGCTGAGGTGCCAGTTCACCGTAGCAGATTCCCCCAGCTGTCTGCGTGGGGAGGAAAACGTGCAGTGTGAGCGCAGCGTAGCCAGGGCCTGTGCTGCTGGCAGCTATGTGTGAAGGCAGCCCTGCTCAGCCACGGCCACTCTCCTGTCAAGCCTGTGATCCTGAACACCAGGCGCTCCTGGAAACGCAGCCGCACGTGGGTCGCTCTGAGTTTGGCTGGCCTGCCTTAGTTATCAGAGCCGGTGTAACTCAAGCTGCCCTTTAAAAGCTTGTTTAGAATTTGAACAAAAGCCTCGGTTAATTAACGTTCCGCTCTCAGACTGTTTTTTTTCCCCCTTCCCACTCCTGTCCTCCTTCCATGGAGATCTGAGCGGTCACATTTCTTGCTCAGATCTGTGAAGCCAGGCCTGATGTAGGCTGCAGAGGGCGACCAGGTTGGGGGCACAAGGCGGAGAACCAGCAGGGAGGCATGGCCCTGTGAGACGGGTGTGGGATCTCCCAGCTGCTTCCAGGAGCAGATTGCTCAAACTGTGGTGGGCTGGAGGGGCTTCTGTAATTGGTGGACTCTCCCATCCAGTGCTGGGAAAAGGGTAACTTGCAGAATAAGAATCCAGCCCAGAAAAGGTTAACAGAGACACATTCCTGGCCCTGGCTGAGTGTGGCAAGTGGATGTGGATTGTGTGTCTGGCAGTACTCTGTGTTGAGTGGCCAGGGCTCTCACCCCTGTCCCCGAGCGCCCTGGCAACGCATCTAGCTTTGTGATTTTGCTTCTGGGGACGAGATTCTGACCAGGAGCTGTTTAGCGCCTCCCTGCCCCATGGGAATCGCGTGCACTTTCCTGTTAGCTGTAGTTGTGTAAAGTCAGGCGCGACCCTTATCTGTGCTGCCTTCCCAGAGGCCAGGATGGTGCGGAGCTCAGCCAGCATCATGCTCCCAGGAAGAATCTGTGGCTTGTCCTTGGTTCTGGAAAATGGGGGCTGTTCCTGGGGGGCCCATTCCAGCCCAGCCAGAGCAGCCCGCACCGTGGCAGGCCCGGCCTGCTGTGCTGTGGGCAAGGGAAGGTCCGCTCTAGCCTGGCTGCAGTGGGCGGAGAGGGGAAGGCTGCTCCAGCCAAGTTGGGCTTGAACCTCCCCCGTCTGTGCCCGTTTAATCAGTTAACCGGTTAAACATAACATGTAGCCAGTTAACTAATTACATGGGACTTTACACACCTACCGCCTGCTTGGGGCCTCAAGCTATGGCTCCCCTGAGGTAGCGCTTGCCTGCGCACTACGAGGGCCCTGTGGCTGGGCTAGCTTGCAAGTAGCTTGTGGCGGGGGGGGGGGTTTCAGCATCCCTGTGGGGTCCCGTGGGCCGATGTGCTTTACTTATTTCCTAGTGAAGTTAGTGCTGCTGTGGAATGCCAGGTGTGGGTTGGGGAACACGAGCTTTCCTCACCCCTGGGAGAGAGCAGTTCAGTCTCCTTGGCGCGTTCCGTCCACAGCCTCTCTGCTGAGAGTGCCGGGGAGGAGCCCGGGTGTGACGTGGTCACTTGGCCACGAGAAACAGGACTTGATCCCCACCAGCTCCGTTCAGTCTGTCCACCGAGCAGCCATGTCCATGACCTGGACGGGAGAGTGCCTCCTCCCATTCCCAGTGCCCCACCTCTGCTGGCTTGTTAAGAGCTTGGTCACTGGTTAGCAGAGCCGACCCTTTCCAGGAGGGCAGAGGGGACCGGCCGTGCCATGCCATGCTGTAGTGCTGAGTCGCTGGTATGGATCGGCTCCCCTGTCATTGCACTGGCATCATCTTATCAGGGCAGATCTTAAATTCTTGGCGTGCTGGCTGGAGACTCGGGGCATTTCCTTTATGGCGGCGTGGGAAGCACACGTGTGCTCTGGCACAGTGTGCGTGGGTAAGACGGGATGGAGGAGTTTGCCATCTGGGCCTCCCTACTTTTCAGCTGCTACTCTGGTACTGGAAGGATTCTGCCAACAGGATAGTGCTGGGGCGGAGGGGTGTATCGTTCCTGGGCTACCTGTTGCAAGTTTCTAGGTGGGGTTCCCCTTGCCTAGCACAGAGATCCTGTCCCCAGTACGCAGGGCAGCTGGCAGTTGCTCCTTGTGCTGACTGCGGAAGCAGATCAGTTTTACATTGGGAAACACCCCTGTTGAGGGCTTGGAGGTGGGGGGCCAGGAGGCATCATTACCATTACCCAGCATGACTGGGTAGCTGCCTAGGATAAGGTGAGCAAAATTCACATCCTAAAAGAGACACAGGAATCTATGCCATCCTATTCTTGGGGGGCCCCTCATGGAGAAGCCTGTGGCACCCTCAAAAGGGGTGAGCCTCTTATGGGGTCACCTGCTATGCAGGTGATTTATCCTGGGGGACAGAGAGAGTAGTCAAGGCCCGTGTTCCCTCTATTTTTTTCCACCCACGTGCAGAATAAATGTCATGTGCACCGAGGCATGTGTGGATGTGCACCACCAGCAGAAACACATGCTGCCGGCTGCTGCCGGCTGTTAATCAGCTGGGTGACATTTGAATCTCTCCTGGGTGGCTGCCCAAGTGCTCAGCTTACAGGGAGCACTGGTCAAGGCTCAGCAAACCTAGCCGATGCAGTGAGGTTACATCAGATCCCCAGCGCTGTCTGGTGTAACCAGACCGAGTTAAACCTGAATGTGCTTCAATCTCTACTATGTAGGCCTTGGAGGAGGGGCCTGCTGGATCAGTTCTCAGCAGTCTCACAGCCCTGGGAAGACTGGCTCGCTTGTCATGCATGGTGAGCTTTGTGCACATGGACACAGGGCAGAGAAGAGACACTCCGTGTAGTGAGTACGTTGCTCCTGGAGGAAGCAGCAGATACATGGCTCTGACACAGCCTGCCTGTGCTATAGTGCATGGAGCAGTGAGCTGCGCACTGTTCCACTGTTGCCCACACATCACACCTCCTGCCCAACGCAGGGAGGGAAGGAGGTTAGAGTTCCTGTCGGCCTATGATGATGGGAGGGGTCCCTGGTGAACCATCCAGTGAGCCTCTAAGTGAACTGTCCTGCTGGACACTGTGGGGTGCAGTTACCAGGGGCAGAGGGGGGACTGTGCAAGCCACCCCTCACTGTACTGCAGGGGCATCTAGGCCTTTTACCATGGCCTAGGGCGGATCCAGCGTTGCTGCCTGTGCTGATGCCCGAAGAGGGTGCGGTGGCCTCTGTTTTCGCTAGGAAGTGTCTCTGTGCACATTTCAGCCATGATCTGTCCAGGCAGTGTGACCGGGGAGGCCGCTGGTTGGACACACGACCGCTTTCCTCCTCCGTGCCCAAGAATCTCAGCTGTGACCTTCAGCCCTTTATGAGATGCATGTGCAAATGTAGTGTTTATGAGAACTGGCTGGGACCAGCCAGAACAGAGGCAGCTGTCAGATATTGCAGGGATAAGGGGGCTTTTAGACAAAGTAGGGGCTGTGCCAGCTTCTCCCTGCCTACCGACCTTCTGCTACGCCTCTGTCCTGACCAGCAGCATGCTCTGCCTTGCCCCCTCCTCTGCTGTTCCAGCCCTGATGGTATGGGGAGGGAGAGTGTCTTCTGAGTAGAGAATGCAAATTGTGCCAGCTTATGGGGTGAATTCCTGACATGGACAAAGATACACTAGGATGAGATTCACCCAGCTCATTCTCACTTGTGCCATCAGCTGGGAGATGCTGTTAGGTCTCCAAAGGCCACGTGCCCCTATGTTCCCAGCGCCTCGGGTCTCTCTGTCTCTCCCGGATCCTGGTCCCTGAGGGTTTGGCTGCTAGTGAGATCATTACAAAGATCTGTAATTCAATCCATCTTTGTTTTGCACAGTGTTTGTTTATGCAGCGCGCTCATCCCGACGCACATTGCCAAGTGAGAGGCGGGCGCTGCGAGAGACAGTGACGGCAGAGGGAGAGGGAAAGTCACATCCCAGGGTGTGAAGATGTTTTGGGTTGAGTCTTGGAGCCAGATGGGGAGTCAGTGGGTTGGAGAGAGGCAGGGAAGTCTGCTCCAGGTGGCAGGGGGTGCTGCGATGATGGTGCTTTCACCAAGAGAGGGCAGTTCTGTGGAAGAGGCAGGCGTTCAGAGAGACACAGTCTGTGAGGGAGGCTGGCTTGAGACTGCAAAGGACCATAGAAACGAAGGCAGCTGAACTGTTTGGATAATCCGGGGAGCTGAGCCCTGGAATCTTCCAGCTTATCCTGGCTCTGGCCTTCATTTCCAGGGGCTGCTTCCCAAATGAGTGTCACCCGATGCCCTGCAGGGGTGATGTCTGGAGCCTCTCCTCTCTGTTGCTCCTGCTGGGTGTAGTGATGGGGGTTGTTACAGGTCCTTTGCACAGGTCACACCCGCTTTCCCAGCGTGCTGCTGTTGCACTTTTTTAACTCTTTCCCTTAGGGCTGGGATTTTTCCTGCTGAAGTAATTAAATCAGTCCTCCCTCTAGTGCGGACGTAGTTATACTACTGTGAAGGTGCCTTATTCCCCTACCCATACAGGAGGTTGTTCTGCTTTAAATACACTGGTGGGACTAAACACACAATTTCTGTGTGTAGACAAACCCCCAAACTCAGAACTCATGCTCCTGCCCCTGTGCATTTCTCAGAGCTGTGCTTAGCATCCCTGCTTTGCATGTGGAACTCTTCACACTCCTAGAAGAAGGAGGCAGCTTCATGCCTGCCTTGATCTTTGGACCCTCCAGAGCATCTGCAGCCAGCCTAGTTCTACACAGGGACATGGCTGCCTCACAGCCGCCTTTCCCAGGAAAGGGAAAGGAAGTGCCAAATATCCCCCAGCAAATGCTGTGCACAGAGCACAGCCCAGGGGCCAGCTAGAGATGGTTGTAAGGGGTGCGGCTCTGCTGACTTAGTGGACTTGCATCTGCCCGTGCCAGGTCTCCAGTTGGCCCAAGAATCCGCCTCTTAGCAAGGCTTGGAGACCATGCATGGCAGGTTGTCTGCCTGCGCCAAGCAGACTGGCGTCTTCAGCCACAACCTCTGAGCTGATGTCTCTGTGCCTTCACTTCCAGTGCCACACGCTCCCCCCCTGAATGCCTCTTGCGAGGTCAGGCCTCACAGCTCTGTCAGTGCGTCTGGCGTGGCTCTCTCCTGTCCAAATGCTTCTTCTCTGATCAGGAGGCCACAACCCCAGAAATGCCTAATTCTGGAACCTGTTCTCCAACCCAGCCTGCCTGCCCAGGGAGGTCCCACTGGTAAGCTTGAAAGCTACTTCTGGAAGGGTAGGCTATCTGCTGGGCAGAGCCTCACTGAGATGATTTCTTCTGCAGACAGGAGATGGCTAATGGGAAAGCAGGTGACTGAGCTGGCTTTGCTTGGCATTGATTGGACTGTAGAAGGGAAAGGGATCGATGGGCTGTACGTAACATCCCCCCAGTCTTTCCCCTCCACTGGAACCTGCCCAGCAACCCTCATTCCCAGGGGCCACCTCTAATCTCAGATTCCCCACAGGTCTCGGGGTGGCTGAGAACCGCCAGCCTCTCTGACAGCTGGCAAATGTGCCACGGAAGTGGCAGAAGAGTCCAGCGCTCCTTGGAAGCGGTGGGACAGGGAGTTGTGAAGATCCAGACACAGGCCAGGCCTTGCGTTGTATCCCATCCCATAGGGAGGAGCTCAGACACAGGAGCTGTTGTGAGCTGCTAGCCAGGGTGAAGCTGGAGGAAAGGGGCAGGGTGGTGTGAATTGTGAGCATGCCCCACCGTGCAGGGAGCACTGCATGCACTGAGATGTGTCCAGCTCAGTTCTCAATGGAATTGTTTAGCTCACCCTCCCGCGTGAGCCCTGAGATGTGTGGGCTAGTTTCCCTGAGGACGGAGGGTTGTTTATGTTAAATGATTTTTCCACTGGAGTAAAATCCCCAGTGTAGAAGGTTTGTGCGGGTACAAAGCAGGGCTCAGGCTGAGTGCCCAACTCTGGCTTTTTTTAAAGGCAGAAACATCCCCAGCCATCACATCAGGGACCTCATCTGGTTAGCTGTGCTTCAGCTCCTGGGGTTCTAGGAACATCTGAACTGCTGCAGCTCGACTGACCAGCAGCCACTGGTGTGGGTGGCCAGAAGTTTCATGAAGAAACCAAATGCCCCTTTAGCCACAGTCCGATATTAAGTGCCATGTCTTCCTGACCCCAGTGTCTGGCCTGGTGATGCCTTGCAACATGCAGCTTAACAGTGCTTTCCATTTACCTCTGTCTGCTGGAAGGGCAGGTGCTCTTCGGTGGCTTTTAGCCTCAGAAACATACTGCTGCAGTGAGTTCCCTGGGTTCATTTCATAGTCTCAAAAGTGTTTCCCTCCATCTAGGGGAGCTTAAATTACTCCTTCCATTGAGCGTCCCTTTGGACTGGCTGATGGCAAGTTCCACTTTGCCCAGTAGCTGGTTAAGCTCCCACTCCTCCCCATGCTCGACCCACTAAGTAATTTTTTCCATCCACACCTCCTTATTCACCCTCTGTGCCAGTCACTAATAACGAGAGCCCTGCACATTTGTGGAAATCCGCTTTATAGCCATGGGTATCCACATCTGCGGATGTAGATGCAGATATCCACAGCTCATTTTTGCGGATACAGATGTGGATGTGGATACAAAAATTTGGATCCAGGCGGGGCTGTAGTATGACTACATTGACCAGCACCAGCCCTGGCATCTGTGCCAGAGGCAGCCCATTATTGACTTCTCCATGAACTGCCCAGTTGTTCCTTCTCTGTGCATCCTGTCTCTACTAGCTAGTGTCTCTCCTAGCCAGATCGCCTTACAGCCCTGAGGCTGACCTTCTGTTCCTCTTCTCAGAGGCTGAGGGCACAGGAACTCTCCACCACTTCCATATTCCTGGTCCCACTCCAGAGCATCTCTCTGCTGATACCTCGCTGCGGGGCCTGATGTTCTTCCCTCAGCCCCAGGCTAGCTGCTGATTCCTTTACTGTCCTTGCCATGCCCCTGTGTGACCCAGGCTCTGCTGCCATTTCTTGTCTCCCCCTAGCTGGCCAGTCAGAAACCCACCCGAGACGCCCTCCCATAAACCTGCCTCTGAGCAGCTGCTCCCAGCCCGGAGGGGATTAGGTTCTTGAGCTCTGGGAGTACGTGCCCGCAAGGCAGCCTGGATCAGGCCTTGCTCCACAGCAGAGCTCAGACACTCTCCTAGCTCCCCAGGCTACTAGCACCCGGCTTTCCTTGTCCGTTACCTGGAAAATGCTCAGGGTGTGAAGTGCTGAGAGCCCCTGTGAGGGACTTTACCTCAGCTAAATACCTGAGCTTGTCCCTTTCTCATCCCAGCCTGGCAGTGAGGAGGGTGCACTGGGGAGCCCCTGGCCCATAGGAGCACTGTGCTCTCTTGCAGCTTTGTGGCAACTCTCCGGACACCCGTCAGCCAGCAAACAGCCCCCCATTTCCTCGTTCCCCTAGTCGAGTGGCTTTGCCTTTTCCAAGTGTAGTTCAGCCACTGGAGGGCAGCGTGCCGTACAAGATTGCATGTAGGCGTCCAGGAGAGACAGGCTGGAGCTGCAGAATGGTTTCAGATTGTGGTGGTGGGGGGGGGGGGGGAGATGGTGACAAATAGAGACGTGGCAGGACTCCCTGGTACCCCCCAAGTCCTGCACTGAGAAGAAAGTTGGCTCTGACTCAGCCGGAGGGAAGGGCAGGTTTCTGGATGTGCCCAGACAAAAGACACGCCATCCTGCCAGCCCCTCTGTAGTGATCAGGGCCCGAGTCTCCTCTTGCTTACCTCAGCATGGGTCTGGTGGGTGCTCCATAGGTCTCAGCAGCCCTGGGCTCTGGGGCTCAAGCTCCTCATGACGAAACTCCCTGTCCCTGCTGTTCAGCTGTGAAGCAGACATGGTCCTGTGTCACATGCTGCTGTGGGACCCCGCTTTGGGCTGGCTCGCAGCTCTCTTTTCTGAGCCTCTCCCTCCCTCCCTGCAAAGGCACCCACATGCTGCCTCAGTGTTATGAGCTCTCTGGCCTCAGGATGTTCACATCTTCTCCCCTGGGGTCTTCCCTTGGGTGGTGCTGGCCCCCGTGCTCAAGACAGAGCTGGTACAGAGTGAAATGTGCCAGGGGGCGGAGTGCTGGAGATCCAAGGACAGAATTTTAGTTCCTTATTAAATAAAATCGAAGATGTGGATGTGCTGTATTGTTGCCCTTTGCGACGATCATTTAGCAACAATATTAGATAGCTAGGGCCCTACCAAATTCATGGCTGTGGAAAATGTGTCACAGACTGTGAAATCTGGATCCCCCTGTGAAATCTGTTTATTTAAGGGGGGGTTGTGGTATTGCTGCTCTTACTTCTGCGCTGCCTTCAGAGCTGGGCAACTGGAAAGTGGCCCCTGCTGGCCTGGCGCCCAGCTCTGAAGAGAGCGCTGCCACCAGCAGCAATGCAGAAAGAGAAAGGTGGCAATACTGTTACCCCCCTACAGTAGCCTGGCGACCCGCCCCCACACAGCTTCCTTTTGGGTCGGGACCCCGATGGTTTCAACGCCATGACATTTCAGATTTAAACAAATGAAACTGTGAAATTGAAGATTTTAAAAATCCCATGACTGTGAAATTTCCCAAAATGGTCCGTGTATTTGGCAGGGCCCTGTACAGAGGAGGTCGGTATTATTATTTGCTGATGTGGAAACTGAGGCACAGAGAAGGGTAGTGACTCACCCAAGGCCACCCAGCTGCAAAGCCAGGACAAGAGCACAGTCTTGTGAATCCCAGTCAAGTGTTCAATCCACTAGGCCACAGGACTTCACCTGTAATGTTAGTTTTCAGCCTGTGGGGTGTGCTCACCCACCCCCAGTTATCAGGAGGGTGAGGTGTGATGTGGGGCAGTGGCCAGCCTGGCATCCAAGACAGGGCAAGGCAGCAGTGAAGCAAGCATGCAGGGAGTCCATAGTGGTTGAAGGGTGGGGAGAGGGAGTGGATCTGTGCCCGGCCCCACCATGGTAGCAGTCTGCTGCTTTCTCCCCCTCCCTGATCACTGGGCAGTCCCATCTAGGGAGGGCAAGGAGCCCTGGTCCCTGCTGTGCTGCCATGGGCTCCTTGGGATATGGAACCAGCCAGGTCCCATCACCCCCTGACTCACTTCTGCCCTTCATGACTGGGAATGGGGAGGGTGACTTCCCTGGAGAAGGTGGGGGGTGCAGCCTGTTACTTGAGTCCCCTGGAGAAGGTGGGGGGTGCAGCCAAAAAAAGTTGGGGAACCTCTCTCAACTCTAGCCACAGCTGAGGTGTTTGCATGAACCAGAGCAGCTAGGGCAGGGGCGGAGATCTTCCAGTCTAGCTGCTGAGGGAATTTAGGGAGATGCTCTCAAACTCCCCAAGGTGGAATCTGGCTAGTGCATTAAGGCTCTTGACCAAGTGGCGTGA
The DNA here is from genome assembly GCA_032595735.1 of Pelochelys cantorii. Classification (NCBI taxonomy): domain Eukaryota; kingdom Metazoa; phylum Chordata; order Testudines; family Trionychidae; genus Pelochelys; species Pelochelys cantorii. Next base: position 31,462,769 of record CM064338.1, read on the forward strand.
CCACATGTAGGCAGGATCTGACCCAAAATACAGTTCTTCCAGCAGTACCACACTGTGGTGAGCCCGGGGTTTGAGAGCTCCACCTACTGAGTCTCTCTTCTCCCCCCCCCCCCCCCCCCGCCCCGCACTGTGCAAGGAAATTGGAGTCAGCACCGAGGCAGAGGAGAGCACCCTGTCTGAGTCACCCACAGCAGCTCTAACAGCCCCTGGGTTTCCCCGAGAGAGGCTCTCATTAGAGCACTGAGCAGCCCAGCTCGGATGAGCTGACAGGTTGAGATGCCATGGCCACAGTGGGTTGTAGAAGAGGAGCGGTATATGCAGAAGGGTGGCTTGAGGAGTAGTTACTCAGAAGCAGTTTTGTGCGTTTGCAGAGTACTTAACTTAGGATAGGTCTACACTGCATGGCTAGGTAACCTGAAATAGCTACCCCGCATCTTAACAAGCCGTCCGTTATTTTGAAATATTTTTTGAAATAACAGGAGCACTGTTTCGGCCTCCTGGTAATCCTCGTTCCATGAGGGCTAAGGGATGTCTCCAAATAGTGTGTTATTTCAAAATCTGGCGCTGTTTAGATGCACCAAATTTTGAAATAGCCTATTTTGAAATTCAATCAAAATAAGATATGTTATTTGTGTAGTGCAATATCTTATTTCGAGTTTAGGGTGCTGTGTAGATGCACCCAGAGACAGTCTTAATACCTGACCAGTTGCAGTACCCTGATCTCCCACTAGGGGTGTATGGCTGAGGTTTAGGGTCACAGTTAATTCATAGTGGGTTGTGGTGAAGGCTTTGTCCATCCTGTTACTTTCAAGCTGTGGTTAGATACACCCACATACTTACAATCCTGTCTATGGGGCGGCTTTAAATCTCCCACTGATCAGTGCCTTGGAACCAGGTGTAGTAGTTTGGGCCACTCCTGCTCCAATTAAGCCTTTACTACATGTACTAGCACAGTGCTTTGCTAGTGATAGGTGGGTGCTGAGTGCAGGGCTGAAGAAACTGCTGGATCCCCAAGATGTAAAGGGCAGAGAGGAGACTGGGGTGGGAAAAGGGGTGTGTGGGATGTGAGGAGTCACATGGGACTGTGACATGCCCCTTTCTACTGTAGCAGTCCTACTTCCAGAGTCATGGCTCCCCATGGCCCTCTGGTAACCACAAGCATCTCTACAAGAGGAAAAAAAAGGGTCCTAGTTATTTTCCTGCCTGGATAATGCAGTTTGGATGCATTTATGGTGGAGTGATTATGCCACCTAGTGGCTAGATCTTGTAATAACAGCTCAGGTTTTCACTAGTGCAGGGTCTGCAGCCTTTCAGAAGTGGCAGGCCACGATTAACTTATTCACTTCTATGGGTCTGCATGCCATGGATACTTTTTAAAGTTAATAATAGTCCCACTTGCATGTTAGCAGCTTCATTAATAAATAGAGATGCAGATCTTACTGCTTAGTGTGATCCTTGGAGAGAGGGGGCAGGAGCAGCTTGGCTGGTACCTACTGGTCTCCAGGGATGAGTATCTCTCAGGAAGGATCTGCAGGCAGTGCTGGAAGAAGTGCATGTGCCACTCCTAGTTCCCAAAGCCTGGATCCTCTGTTGCCATTTCAGCTGCCCTCTTCCTCCCCTAGCTTCTGCACAATCAATGTGCATCACCACCACATCCGGCTTTGGAGATGGCTGAGCCGGTGATTCTGTGCTGGACGGCTGTGAAGTAGTTGGTGATCGTCTGGCCTGACACCTTCCACCCCACCCCCCAACCCCCACCTGGGCTGCCCCCTACCCACGCCCCTGAGCAGGCAAGAGACTGGACTGTGACACCCGCCGGGAATTGACCAGCCTGCCCTGAGAGCACCCGCGGCCGCTGCTGTGCACTCGGCAGAGGGGACCAGCCAGCCACTACGGCCCCAGAGTACTCTCCAGTCCTGGGCCAAGCTGCTCTCCTGGGAGGGTGGGAGGGGGGCTCTCTCCACCGTGTGTCTCGCTTGGTATCCTGTCCTGGCTCCACTCTGGCTTTTCCTTTCACATTTCTACAGTCGGATGCACTCCCTCAGGTGATCACCAGGCAGGGGGAGGCTGTGCAGCTCCCATGTCCTGCCTCTCCGGATCAGGGGGGAAGGCACGGTGGATAAGGAAGCACGCACGTTGCTGGGGGAGGGGAGGAGCAGTGCGCGCCAAGCCGGATCCGGTGCAGTACCTTGGAGCTTCCCCCCTCCTGCAGGAAGCTGGCGTTGGCTCCAATCTTGCGCGAGCGCGATGCTGGATCGCTAGCACAGGCTCCCCTTTGTGGGGGGGGGGAGGGAGAAGTGAAGGGGGCTGAGCTGAAACCGCAAGCGATAGTTAGCTCCTAAGTGAGCCATAGAGCCACAAGTTGCCGACCGCTGGACTCAGGGGACTTTTCTGGTGAACATTCCCATAATACCATTAGGCTTTCATTGCACGTGCCACTCAAAATCATCTTGCATGCCGCTTATGGCACGCGTGCTGTACGTCGCCAACCCCTGCACTAGTGGCTGGCCAGTGTGAAAGTGTGTGCACGCGTGTGCATGCACATGCATGGGAAATGGCCGGGGACACATCCCTGCTCAGTGTTGGGATGCTGTCCAGTAGTTTGGGGCCCACCTTTCAGTCCACTTGAAGAAAGGGGGGGAAGGGGGAACTTGCTGCAACTCAGAATATTTGAAAGAATTTTGGAAAGTTCAGTGGGAACAGTTGATTGGACAGGAGACTTCTCTGGGAGGCTGCATGCTGCAACCTGGCAGCCCCTGCTGACACTGCAGAGGTGGCATGTGGAAGCAGCCATGCTGGTTCCATTGCCCCACGCTCAGGTAAAATGCAGACCAAAAACAAGCCACGTTGATGGCGCCGTGCAAATGAGCCCTGGGCTGGTTAGGAGCCAGGGCCAGGAAGCATGAGGATTTTTCCAGTATCATTTTGATTTCAGTTGTGCCCTTTTAGCTGCTCTCCGTGCCATGCCCCCTTGCCTCCTGAGTCTTCTCTCTTAAAGCTGCAGTATGGAATGGTGGAAGGTACTGAGCTGGGCAGGGTACTGGCTGGGAGATAAAGGGGCCCTTAGCTACAGCATTTCATTGTGTGAGCAGCTCCTGGTGCTTAGCAAATATGCAGTAAAACTCTCTCAAGCAGGACTCTCCAAAATGTGCCCGGCTTCGAGGGGAGATTGGCCACCCCGGCTTGTCCCATGCAACAGAAACTAACCCTTCCCTTCCCATCTCCTAGCTCAACCCCTTCCCATTCTCAATTGCTGGCCCCTCACTGCCCTGCTGCTCCCCACTGTGGCAAGATCAGCCTTGGCTTACATGGGAAAGGAACATCAGGAAAAAATTTGCTATATTTGTTGCCTCTTTTTATATGCGGCAGCAACCGGTTTTCAGCCAGCCGCCCGCAAGAGCTGCCTGGGCCACAGGTTGGGAAACAAAGCCATGTATGAACCTCTCACATCACCCCCATGTAGGCACTCCTCTCCCCGTTTAGAGACTGCCAAAATGTAGAGAGGAAACATCTCTTTAGCCATGTCGGTCCCAGAGGGCTAGGGGAGGCTTCCCGGGGGAGCAACTCTAGTGAGCAAGCTAATGGCTCCAAGTGGCTTGGTTACCATTGCTCCTTGGCAGGCTGTCTGGCAGCGGTCCAGTCTGGGGAGGAATGCTCTGTGCCAGCTGCGTGTTTGAGAGGCTAAGGGAGAACCCGCCTTGTCCAGCCTCCCCTTCCAGGGCAGCCTGTGCAGCCTGCTCGGAGCCTCCTCCAGACAAACTGCTTTCTGAGCGCCTGGTTTGCACCTAATGAAGCTTTGAGAATTAATTGATAGATGGCGCCAGTGCTGGGGTTTGTTAAAGTGACTGTGAATGCCTAACTGCATCTGTCCAGTGTCTGACAGAGCTGCTTGGCAGGGCAGGGCCTATTCCTAAGACACACCAGAGAAAAACCAGACTTGTTCCCCTCACTCAGCAGCAGCAGAGCCCAGCAGTGGCCAGGACAGGAGCAGTCAGAGCAGGGAATAGCAGCTTCATGGGTCATTAGCCGTGCTCCCTGCACCTCCGTCCTGACCTGCAGCCCTCCCCATTCTCCCTGCTACCCCACTCCTGAGCTCCCACACAGCTCTGGCAATATCTTCTATCACAGCCCTCCTCTGCCGCTCCTGTTCTGGGCCCCCAGGAGCACAAACGCCCAGTCCCGCCTATTTTATTTTTATATAGAAATATGTTCCCAGGGACCTGGCCCTTGACCTCAAAACTTGTTGTCATGGCAACCCGGTGGACCTTTGATCCTAGAGCCCTATGGGGTGGGAGTGAGGGCCGACAGCCTCTCTTCCTTGTTCCTGTTTTATGTATGTTACCCCACAGCTGTGCAGGGCGTGGGGAGCCCCACAGAGCTCGCCGCAAAGGGGGAGCTGAGAACAAGAGGATTATCGGCCAAATATGTGAGGTAGGTGACATTATTCTGAAATTTCAAAATGCCCGTCTACACTGCAAGCCATTATTTCGAAATAATGTCGAGCTGGAGGACTTCTGACTCCGACTCCTGTAACCCTCATTTCACAAGGAGGAAGAGAAGTAGAAGGAAGAGTGCTCTTCCTTCGACTTCCTGCTGAGTAGACAGCGCCAAAAGCCGAATGAAGCTATTTCAACTTCAGCTACACAATCGACGTTGCATAGCTTAATTCTCAGTTTAAAAAGCTAAGTTGCGTAGCTTAATTCGAGTTTTGCCCTGCTATGTAGACGTACCTTTGGAGGCCTGGCAAATTCAGGCTGTGTTAAATTAGGAATGTAGAAACTCCATGGAGTGACTTCTGCAGCTGAACAGCAGGGAGCAATGTTCCCTCTAATTTTTTCCATCCACGTGCAGAATAATTGTATGTGTACCAAGGGGAGATGTGCACCACCAGTAGAAACACATGCTGCCAGGTGTGGGCACTCTGCTAATCAGCTGAGTGGCACCCGAATCTCTCATGGGAGGCTTCTTGAGCACTCAGCTTACAGGGAGCACGGGCAAGGAACTCTAGCTCTGAACTGGAGCAGGCTGGTTAACTCCTGGCGCTGGTAGGACTCAAAGTTACAGCCTTTGGGTAAAGACAGCAGTGCACACTGCCCCTGCATCAGCCTTAGGCCTGGTGCTGCACATGGCCTCTAACCTCTCCTTGTTGCTCACAGCTCAATGGCAGAGCCCTTATCTTCTGCAGCCAGTCCCTGCCTGTCTCTCACATCTCGGCTCAGCAAAGCTGTGTAACGCAGCAAGCTGGGCAAAGAACCCAGCTATCCTGACTCCCAACCCTGTGCTCTAATCACTGCTGGTAGGTCATACTGCCTTATGGGCTCGGCAGGGACACTGTCCTTGCGTGATCTCTCATGGCCCCAGGCTGCAGGTGTCAATGGCTCCTGGGGGTCAGCACTTGAATTAACCCAGGCCTTCGCTCTTGTCAGAGTGAGGCCATGTATCTGGGTTCCCAAGGGGGAAGGGCGCAGCATACAGGTCGCACCCCCTTATTAGTCACTGTTCCGTGTCCTGTCCCGGGCCTTCTCAGATCCTTGGCTCTGGGGGCTCCTTGCGAGTGCCACAAGCCACATCCGCCTGTCTGTCTGCTGGTGGGGGGTCAGCCTGTTGGCCTATACGCCTGCCCGGCCATGCTGGCAGTGTGCCGACCTGTCCACTCTCTGAGGGGGCCACACCTGTTCATATGGCAGCTGGGTTCCCTTCATACTCAGCCCCTGTGCCAAATGCAGGGCTAACTAGATATTGCACCCAGCCCAAGCCCAAGCCCAAGCCCAGCCACGTCTCCTTTCCTGTCCACTTCCTGCCATTCCTGCTGGTTCCCTGGGTTCCCTCCTCCTCCTCCGGCTCTCCCTGCCTGCGTGCTTCCAGCCCCCCTGCTGGTTCATTGCAATGTGTATAGACAGGGCCCTGTGTTTGGAAATGGAGCTGTGTTGTCTCGTATTGATCCCTGCATGGATGGCTGCCGAGCCGGCTCTAGGGAGCCCTAATGACTCGCTTGGCAGTCGCCTCCTCCCCCACCTATCTCCTGTGCCTGACATGGCATCCTCCCAATCACAGGCTCCCATTGTGGGATGGAGTGGTCCTGTGCAGGGGGGGCGGGGTGGACTCTGCCATGCTCCCCTGCTCCACTGGAGGGAGGATGGCATCTCTCTGGATCCGTAATGGCCTGGCAGCCCAAATCCAGAGGAGGGGAGCCACAGTGCCACTACCCATCCCTGGCTCCAGGCAGATCCCTCCTCAGATCCCAAGGAGGGCCTGGGCTGGGAAGCAAATGGTGGTGTCAGGAAGCCAGAGTCACCAACCCGCTTGTTCCAGCTCTGAGCACCTGGTTTTCCTGTGGAAATGGTACAGTCTCCAGGGATCCTGCCAGGGCCCTGCTCCACTGCTCTTCATCTTTGGGAGACGTTCTGCTTGTCTGTCCGTCTGGATGTCTGATGGCCCTCCATGCCCAGGAGCTGGGTGCTCTGGGCACAGTTCATCCTTGCTCCATGGCGGGGAAGGGCAGTATAGCTGCTGGATGGCCTCATAGTTAACTGTAAGGCATCCTTCATGGGTGGCACCAGTGCAGGGCCTTGGAGGGGGTATTCCAGCCACTTTCTAGCATACGGGTAGGAAATTTTTTTGATCTGAGGGCCACATCTAGATATTAAAAATGTATGGTGGGCCATGAATGCTCATGAAATTGGGGGCTGGCATGGGGTTGGGGTTGCGGACTCTCAGATGGGGCTAGAAATGAGTTCAGGATGTGGGAGGGGGCTCAGGACTGGAGGTTACAGTGCAGGGGGAGGAGAGGGCTTCAGCTAGGGGTGCAGGCTCTGGGGTGGGGTTAGGGATGGGGAGTTTCGGTGTAGGAGGGGCCTTGAGTTTGGGTTCAAACGGTTCAGAGGGTGGTAGGGGGATGAGGCCTGGGACAAGGGAGTGTGGGGTATGGGAGGGCTCAGGGATGCAGGCTGTGGGTGATGTTTAACTCAAACAGCTCCTGGAAGCAGCGGCTTGTCCCCCGCCCGGCTCCTACACAGAGGTGTGGCCAGTTGGCTCTGCATGCTGTCCCGTCTGCAGGCACCACCCCCACAGCTCCCATTGGCTGTGGTTGCCAGCCAATGGGCGCTGCAGAGTTGGCGTTTTGGGCCGGGCAGCATGCGGAGCTCTTGGCTACCCTGGCTTCCAGGAGCCACATGGAGCCACAGCAAATGCAGTATGGGGCAAGCCCCAGACCCTGCTCCCCAGGGCGGGAGTTCGAAGGAATGAAAGGTTTGACAGACCGGATGCAGTGCATGGGGAGTAGTTTGCCCATCCCTGGTATAGCCCATTGGAGCTGTGGCATCTGGATGGGCAGTGCTCTCAGGGCTGCTCTAAGCTGATCCTAGGCACCGATGGGTTGCCTAGGAGCCTCAGGCTTGAGGCATAACCATCTCCCTCCTCCCCGCCCGCTTAGATTCCCCCACTCTACTCTCCCTTCTGACTCTCTCTGCCTGCTGCCACCTCCTCCCCCCAGTGACATGCAGTATGTGGCAGTGTGATGAAAAGGCAATTTGCATCTTTCCCGTAATCCAATCTTTGACAAGGGCTTATTGTTTTTAAATCAATTGGGAGCCGGCGAGTGGGTTTGTGGTGCAGAGGCAGATCATAGAGGCGGCGGGCGTCTTGGACATGTGGTCTTGCAGTGGCCCTGTCAGAGCTACATGTACCACAGGGAAAAATTGGTGATCAGCCTGCTGCACCCAGAGCCTTGCACCCATTGACTAGTCAGATGGGGAAACTGAGGCACGAAGTGGCACAGCACAGCGCTCTGAGGCATATATTGCCACCGGCCCAGCTCAGCTGAGCTTCCCATCCTTTCCCCCGCTCTCAGAACTCCAGTTTCCTGACAGTAAAATGGGATCTCAAGAACAGATTCTAACAATTTTTCCATTCTCTGAACCCCACCTCACATGCGTTTGCCTGAGGGCATGCATGTGCACATTCAGGAGTGGGGGTTGTGCACATGTGCTCTTCTAAGTACATGGGTGTGTGTTGCCAGGAACATGGGTGTGTACGTGCACTTGCTTGGGTACAGGTAGGTGTGCACTTGCACACGTACCTGAGTGCACTCTGAGGAACATTTGCCCATGTGCACTCCTTTGCGTGCATCCACATGTGTGCACTAACCTGAGCCTACAGCTGCCATGGGAGACACTCTCCAAGCCACTTGGTGGGCCTTGGACCCAGCCTGTGCGTACTGTAGAGTATAGCAACACCAACCCGGAGTCCTGGAGATGTGGCAGTGGACAAGCTCTATGAATCAGCCCTCTTGCCCCTTAGGAGTGTGGCTATTCCACTTACCCCCAGGCTCCTTGATCTCACCTTTCTTCCTCCCTTCAGCAAGGTGCTCAGTGCATTGTGCCCTGGCCAGGGAGGGCTGAGAAGAGAGGAAGGGCTCATTGGGCGCCAGTGTAGCTACAATCTCGTAATGATCAATCAGAACTATCACTTTTCAGTAGCATCTAGGGTTCTCTAAGAGCTTTGCTGACTGCATCAAGGGCTGACCTCACCCAGCACTAAAATGCACCTACATCTGGGGTGGAAAACCATGCTACTCCAACCGCTGCTGACTCACTGCATGGCCTTTGGTGGATCATATAGGCCAGAATTCTCAGAGGGACTCAGCGTTCTTTGGGTACAATGGGAACTCCTGGGTGATGAGCTGTTTCGAAAGTCCGTTTGCTATACCTGGGTGCATAAATAGGAGTAGGAGATTCCAGCTCATTTGGGTATCTGGCTCTAAACCTTTTCATGCCTCAGTTTTTCCATCTATAAAGTGAGGCTAATGATTCAATCCATCCTCTCCTCCCACAAGGTGAAATCCACTAAATGAGCCCTGTGTGTAACGAGGATCATTAACGTTAGATAAGGTCTTAGCAAAGGATGTACAGAACAGCCTGTGGCCAGCCAATGCTGATGACCCTGTATTGCGGCATTTACAGGACTGGATGAGGTGCATCCCATGTCATGTCAGGCATGTGTAGGGTCCATGGATTTTGAAAGGTGTGTTGGGGCAAGGGTGTTGATCATTGTAGCAGTAGAGATATGTTTGCAGGTTTTATATTTATTCTGGCAGGGTCTGGTACTGCTTTGAGTTGCAGCCTGATGAGCTTTGAGAGAGGGTGGAGTTGTTTGAAGGGGGGTTCAGGAAAGATTTCTTTTGGGATGGAGTGCCCGTTGAGTATGGGTTCCAGTTGTTTGATGAGACCATGTATGGGTTCCAGTGTAGGGTGGCGTGTGGTCGGAGGGGGTTTTATTTCTGTATTGAAGCAAGTTTTCTTGGGGTATTTAGGTGGTCCGTTCCAGGATGCCATGTACTTTTCTTGTGAATGTTCGATGAAGACATTTCTGAGTGTGTTGAGCTGCATATCCTGGACTTTTCCCTTTAGAGCATATTCTGTGATATCTGAGTGTCTGGCTGTCGTGGACAGATGTCTTGGCTTGTTTGGGGTGGTTACTGAATGTGTGAAAGCAAGTGTGGTGATCCGTGAGTTTCTTGTAAATGGTTGTCTGTAGGGCTCCATTGTTGAAGCTGATCATGGTGTCTAGAAAGCTGATGTCAGGGTGGGAGCATTCCAGAAAGTTAATGAGACAGAGTGGTTGTTGGAGTTGTGGTGGAGATCTGTGAGGGAGTTTAAGTCCTCTGTTCAGAGGATCAAAACAGCATTGATGCGTCTCTGGTATATAATTGTTATTTTGCTGCATGTGTACAGAAATTCTTCAAGGTGGCCCATGAAGAGGTGGCCTAATTCTGTCCTGTGCCCTTTTCTCTGACTAAGCCCATCGTCTCTTTGTTCTTGACATGCAGCCCCCTGCAAGTCAAGCATTGGTGTCCCCCCCCCAAAGCTCTCCCAATTCCCCTCTCTCCAAACGTGCAGTCCCCTGCGAGTCCAGCCTCATGTGCCGCACACACAGCTTGGCCAATTCCTCTCTCTCTTGCCTTGTAGCCCCCTGCCAGTCCACCTCCAGGTACCTCATATACAGATCCGTCAGTGCCCCACTCTTTTGCCCTCTACCCCCTATGAGTCCAGCCCCAGGGACCCCATGAACAGCTCTGTCAATGCCCCACTCTCCTGCCCTCTACCCCCTGTGATTTCAGTCCTGGGCTCCCATCAGAGGAGATAATTGCTCAGCCTAAATTGCCTGTGGAGGTTTTTTGTTGTCAGCAAATTGTCCTCTGGAACCACAGCCAACCTCCCCCTCTCCCACGATCCTGTTGGTCATGATCTGGAGGCGGGTGCAAAGGGAGCGTGGGTTCAAAGGGACACACAGCAGGGCTGCCTCATGTTCCCCGAGGGCTGCGGGGGATCCCTCCCCCAACCTCCGCACGCCTCTGAAGTGTTTATTGCGACTCTAATAGCAGCACAGTAATCCGCCCCTGAGGAGCAGGCGGGAACAAAAGTCAGTGCAGAGCCTGTGCTTGCCTTTCAGTGTCTGAGGCAGGGGGATCAAAGCTCCAACAGTTCCCCTTTCTTGTCACACAGAAAAGACAAGGTCGCTCTCAGAGAAACCAGGTGCCAGCGCGTCCTTGCCAGCCACAGTACTGCATGGCAGTGGTGCCTCTGGGAGCCAAACAGTGCAAGCTGTTGGGTGTGGCTACGCTGGAGCCAGGGGAAGGGTAGCTGTGCTGCTACTCCCCGCTTGGGGCTGTCGCCGTATGGGGAGTGTGTAGGGTACAATAGGGCATCGTTCCCTCCTTCTGCTGTGGGGGGACAGGCTGTGGGGTGATTCTTTATGGCCTGTTGGTGGGAAGGCTGTAGAGCTGGGGCAGGGACGGAGGGAGGCTCAGAGGCTGAGTATGGGGCAGGGTGCCTCCATCTTGTCTGTCTTGGTAGCTCAGAAGCACCCAAACCCTGCATTCAAGCTCCAGGTGTTAGCCTGTGTCTCCGCTGGCGTAGCAATGTCCACGCTACTGTTTACAGCATGAGCTGAGCACCACTAGTGCACATCTGTCTGTCCTGTGTGGGCGCCTTGGCTGCCATGTGGACCTACCCTATGGCTCCCATTGCTGTAGCCCAGTGGTGGGCAACCTGCGGCCCAAGGGTCGCATGCAGCCCATTGGGGTTCTGTGTGTGGCTCGCAAGACATTTTGTTCACTGTTGCCCAGGTGCCCGGTTGCCAGATTCTGCTGCTTTCTGTCCTGTGTATTTTTTTTCCTAGTGGTATTATAAAAGTGTCACACACGTAAAGCAAGGACACGTGAAGTGAGGTGGGTGCCGATTGCACATGCCACTGTGAGAACCGAGTGCTTCCTCGACAGCCAAAGTGCTGCTACGGTTCAGTCAGCACATCCTGTAAATTCTAGGTCCGCAAGCGCAGAAAAACAACCCTATCCCAGGAGGCCATCTTGGTGATGACAACCTTGCAGCCCACTGAGATGAAGGAGAGCCACTCATGTGGCCCACTCACTGGCCTCCGTTGCCCATCACTGCCATAGCCTCGGAGTGCCTGGGGTCGTAGCTCAGTCAGTGTGCGGGTGCTGTGGTCTCTGTGGGACAATAGGTATTGGGGGCCTGACTAGGGCGTGGCTGGGGTCCCCATTGTATGATGTGTGTGGCATGGTCAGGCATGCTCCACACTTGTGTCTTGGGGCTGGGGCAGGCAGGTTCCCTGGCTGAAGAAGCCTTCAGGGGCCCAGAAGACTCAAGGATCCTCCTTATTTAGCCTTGCTGCATTGGAAGGCACCTGAGCAGCTGCCCGCCTAGCTCCACCTCCCTTTGAGCTTTGCTCTTTGAGTGCGCTGCTGCCAGGGCCCCTCTGGGATGGAGGAAAGTTGGTGAGCCACTTCAGGCTCCCCCAGGGAAGGGGCCAGGCAGTCCAGAGGCTACCGTTGCCCCCTGCTGGTTGGAAGGGGTTGCTCCGTGCTCCCAGCCCAGCTCCACTGGAACAGTTTCCCCAGGGTGGATTTTCCATCACTGGCCATTTTCAAATCAAGGCTGGGTGTTTTTCTAACAGTTCTGCTCTGGGAGTTACTGTGGAGAGGTTCTGTGGCCTGTGTCAGGCAGGCGGTCAGGCTGGATGATCACAATGACCCTTTCTGGCCTTGCAGTCTGTGAATCCCCGGGCACGGCTAAGAACGCAGGTCTGGAGACAGTCCCAATCTCCATTTTGCTGGATTTATTTTGCTCTTCAGCTGTGGACACTTTAAGCTTTCTTTGTACTTCAAAGTGGAATAGCCGGCTGTCCCGGGAGACACGCTGTAGCAGGGAATTCAAAGCAGTGTTTGGCTAATCCAAACACGAGGCAGAACTGGGGCAGGGGCAACACACAGCTGCCTGCAGCTCTGCTTAAAAGCTTCCTTTTCTCTCCCGTAGGAGAGACCTAGAGGTTGGGGCAGCAGCGGTCATGCCTAGAGGTCAGGTTGGGGATAAGGTCAGTAATCAGGCATCAAGCAGGTTGGAACAGGAGTGGGCAGGGGCTGGGGCAGGAGCAGTTTGGCAGAACCACCAGACAGCGGGGGGATGCCCTCTATCACATAGCACTGTTGAATACACTGGAGAAGCTGCTCTCAGTGGGAGCTGATCTCCCTGGCTTGGGGTTACCTGGTTATCCCTTTGCCTATGGATTGGCTGAGCCTTGGCTTATTGATGTGGAGCCTTCAGGTAATCGGGCTCAGGGATGATTTATTACATTACAGCAGGAGCTGGGGCCTACAGCAGGGGAGAGGTGATGGGGGCGAATACACCTGACTTACAAAAGGAGTTCATCACAGCTTGGGAGAGGCAAGGCCCAGGGGTGAGTGCTCCCCAATGATCAGAGGGGTGGGATGGCTGTCTGTGGAACAAACGGTTAACGTGAGGTGTGAGAAGGTGCCCCAGGGGTTAAAGCATCCCAAAGGTTGGTGCTGAGGGGCCTTGTCTAATAGGGGTCCCCTTGGGCAAAGCTCATGGGGTACATGATGCAACTTGTGGGAGCTAGGCTCTCGCTCGGGGCTGGGAGTTCTTGCCAGCCCCGTCTTTACCTGGTCAGTGTTGTGGGAGGAGGAAACTCAGGGTACATCTATATGACCAAAAAAAACCCCACCAAACAAACCCTATGTCAGCAAGCCTCAGAGCCTGGGTCTAGTGGCTCAGACTCCAGATATGGTGCTAAAAATAGCTGTGTGGCCATTCTTGCTTGGGTCCTGAATTCCACCCCATCCTGAAGTTTTGGGGCCCGAGTGGCAATCTCTCCATGCGTACTTTTAGTCTGTTGTCCTGGTGGTTGCTGCCATGGGTGTTTTTTTCAGTGCAGACATGCTGTCAGAGTCCTCATCAGCCCGTTCAAGTGCTGTTAACCCTGTCTCCCCAGCTTCCCCAAGGCTGTGTAGGGCTCTGGCTCCCCTGGGTTAATGGCTTTGACTGGATCTGCTTTATGGGGGAGAAAGGAGCCTGATGAGAAGGAAGTGTCAGGAGTGGGAGCTCATCAGCCTCTCTTCACATTGGGCTTTTGACCTCCCTGATGCCAGCATGTGATCCTCCCCTCCAGCCCCCAACCCTGAGAGTAGGTACCTTTGTGCCTCTCCATGCCAGCACCACTCAGAGCCATTTCATGAGGCAGGGGGGAAATTTGGGGCTCAGATGTGCTCTGGCACTTTGGCATCAGGCCTTTTTTTCTACTGTTCAGTTCTGCTGTGCTCTGCTATGCAAGAGGGGGCCCTCTCAGCTGCAGGGAGACCAAGTACTAAGGGAGCTCTGGCGATTTCTGAAGCTGCCAAGAGCGTGTGGGGTGACAGCCCTGGAGTTAGCTGTCCTCTGTCTATACAGGAGAAAGAGAGAGAGCAGAGCAAACTTCTGTGCACTGCCCTGCCAAGGACTTTGGCCTGGCCTCAGGGGAGTTCCACTGGGGCTGAGAGGGGGTTTCAGTCTCCGTGGCCCTTGGCTTCCCTGCTAAGTGGACTGCTGGTGCAGTTTGTGAGGATGGTTTGTGGGCTGTGAGTGCTTGTTGAGCCCTACCAGCTTACGCCAGGGCCACCAAACAACAGCAGACGTGGCCCTGTCACTGCTAGCCTATTCTGGACATTCTCCAGTGGTGCAGAAATGAAGGGCTCTTGTTTCTGAGTGCTTGACCTGAACTGGCTTTGCGCTGATGTGACAGTGAACGGGACCGGGCAGGAGCGCTGCCTTTCTTCATCTCCCCATCTCTGAGAGTCATGCATGGTAGGAAGCTTCCTGGGATAGAGCTTTGATTCTCCTAGCATATAGGACTTGGGTCACTTCTCTCTTATCACATCCTCCCTCTCCCATGGTGTCCAGGCATCTATAGCCCCAGGAGGTTCTGCTCTGTCACATACCTACTGAAGGGTGAGTGGGGAAACCTAGTTAGCTAGTGGGGTGAGATCCCCATTTGGGGTTGGCTAGTGCTGTCAAACAGAGATTGCTGGAAAGCTTTCAGATCCCTTGGGATGGCAAGGAGCCGAGCCTAGTACCTGGCTTGTAGTAATGGCGCTCTCTCTACCGCTTGTGAGGCAGTCTTGGAGGCTGTGACTCTGGCGCTCCCCAAAGTGTGGCTGGGTCCCTCGCACAGCTCTGCCAATGTGCCTCTGGCCAGGCCTCTGGTCTCTGTCCCTCCTTGTGCGGTAGTGACCCAATAGGCTTCGTCTTCACCTTCCCTGCTATTCTAGGCCTGGGCTGGCGCATGGCTGCTAGGAGTGAGGGTTGTCGTAGATTTGTGCTGCAGGCAAGAATCCTCCAGGGAAGGGACATCAAACATATTTGTGGGGACAGACCCACGGGGGTCACCTGCCCCCCGCATTCACAGACCCCACCCACCCAGCCACTCCCCACTTTGGGGGATCATCCTAGTGGCGATTATAACAATTGCTCGGATGGAAAGTAACGTGGGGAGGTATCAGTGTGCATGGGGCTGCTTCTAATACAGTTTAACTGCAGGTAATGAGGAAGTCAAGCCAGCACCAGTGCCCAGCCAGCCACAAGCCGCCAGCTATTGCACTGTATTGAGCAGGGGTGAGACCTGCCCAGCTGGTTCCCTTGTAACTCAATTGAGGTTTGAACCAAGATCTCCAGGGTCGCTCTCTGCATCCTCCCTTCTCCAAATCATTGTCTGAGGCCCTGCCACGGGCAGGTCATTTTGAGGCCCAAGAGCCACTTGTCACCCTTCCCCTCCCCACCAGGTGCCTAGGGTTGCCAGGTTCCGGTATTCTACTGGACAGTCCAGTTTTTGGGCCCCCTGTCTGGTAAATAAATCCAGAAAATACCGGATTTGTGCAATGTCTGGTATTTCCTGGATTTCTGGTTGGGCGCCGGACAGAAGCCTGGCGGGGGCTGGGGGAGTGGCTGGGAGGCGGGGCGCAATCAGTGCTGGGAGCCCTGGCTGCGTCTGACGCCTTGGGGAGGAGGAGAAGCCCTGTCCCTGCTCCTGAGCATGTGGTGGAGCCGCAGCCGGACTCACTCGCGCTTCTCTGGACCGTGTGCGGGACTGACAGAGCCCCAGGATCTGCATGTGCCTGGGTCAGTCCCGCCCTCCTCGCTTCCCCCAACCCTTCCCGACCAGCTCCGCTGCCCCCGACCCCCTCCCAGTCACCCCTGCTTCCTGCCGGCCGGTTCTTCTCCTCCCGATCTCCCCTGGCCAGCCGCGCTGCCCCCGACCCCTCCCCCATCTCCCCGGGCCAGCCATGCTGCCCCGGCCCCCCCCATCTCCTCCAGCCAGCCGCGCTGCCCCCGACCCCCCGCCCGCCAGCCCTGGCCCCCGGTCCCCCTCCCCCATCTCCCACGGCCAGCTGCACTGCCTCGACCCCCCCACCTGCCAGCCCTGCCCCCTGCCCCTCCCCATCTCCCCCAGCCAGCCGCGCTGCCCCAACCCCCACCATCTCCTCTGGCCAGCCACACTGCCCACGACCCCCCGCCTGCCAGCCCTGGCCCCTGGCCCCCCCATCTCCTGTGGCCAGCCGCGCTGCCCTCGTCCCCCCTCCTGGCCAGCCCTGCCCCCCTCTTGGCCGGTTCCTCCCCCCCATCAAGTGTGTCCGGTATTTTTTCTAAACCTACCTGGTAACCCTACTGTGCCCAGTGAGTGAGATTTGGGCATGGGTGTCACTGAAGGTCCAGAGGCTTCTGAGCTGTCACAGGATGGGGACTTGATGTGGTGGAGGCAAATGGTGGCTGCTGAGGGGAAGATGGGAAGGCGGGGTCAAGCTTTGTGCAGCAGCTTCTGAGTGGTAAGAAACTCCAGGACATGGGGCAGTGATGGTGGAGGAGGCAGCCCACAGAGGCTGTGGCGGGATGCACCAAGTCGCCCAGGACTGGGGCAGATTGGCCAGCTTCCCTAGCTCTCAGGCAGACTGCCTGGTGCCTTTGCCCATTGCCTAGGCGGCATTGACTCTACGGGGAAGGATCCCTGACTTCCAAGAGGCATTTGCTAGAATAGATTTGTTTATTCAATGACTTAATTAGCATCTTTAAATATTAACTAGTAAACAAGCCGCGTCTAGCGGAATCAACATTTACAAACAGGAATGTTTTTTTTCTCTCTGGGACATGCGTTCAGTTTTCAAAGTGTTTAGCTGTTAGATGGTGAGACTCTGAGAAGGGGCTGGTGGCAGCTGACGGCTTGTGACCCAGCAAGATGTGAAGCAACATGTGTGGCCTGTGCTTCTGCCAGGGGAGAGGGTGAGCAAAGGGAGATGAAGTTCTGAGGTGTAGAGTGAGTTGAGGTACAGAGTTACAAGTGGGCAGAGAGGTAGGGGTACAGAGTTGGACCTGCAGGCCATCAGATACAGGGAGGCAGGGATACAGAGGGAGGTACCAGATCCGGATGCATCATTGCTGAGCGCTACCAAGTTGAATGCCAGGAGGCAAGAGTTTCTTTGTGGCCTCAGGCAGACTGGGGAGGGACAGGAGGGAGGTGGCTAGTCCAAGACACAGAACTAATTGCAATAAAGAGGTGGCTCTCTGGGAGCACAACTGTTTTACAACTGATCTGCATCCTAATATCTCTGCAGATGGAGTCCTGGCTGGCGGCAGATTACACTGGGGGTTATTTATTGGCAAAGCACTGTACAGTTTTAATTTTTCTTTTTGCTTATTCAGACTTTAGCTCCAGAGGAAAGTAGCCTAGGGTGGCTTTGAAATGGATTCTCTCTGCCCCATTAACTTATTCAGTGAGTTTAATGGGTCTTTTTTCCTTCAGCCTTGAAGCCATCATTAAAAGGCAGAGATTTATAAAAGCAAAGATACTCCTGAGCTTTAGTCAAACTTTGGGTGCTCGGGGGCAGGGGTGGGAATTGTGTTGGTACTTCCTGCATTGTGGGGCGAATGATGTACAGACCATATTACCATTGATTGAGGATGCCTGGCTTAGTCTAGAGCAGCGGAGAGTTTCCCATCGTGCATAGGAGCAGGAGGCTTTATACTGCATTGCTGCTGATGCATTGAGCCAAGCAGTGAAGCTGGGGAAAGCGCTGGCAGGAACGGAGGGTTAATAACTACATAGGAGGGTCAGGAAATAGGGGGAACTTAGATTTATAAACCAGTCTGGCTGACATCACTGAAGGCAGAACTATAGTGCAGGGGCAGATCTGAATGTGTGGTTTCCCATGTCTGACACTGCCAGCCACAGGATGTGGGCACAGTAGGGATGTTAAAATGTGTTTACTTACATAATCGTGTAACCACTGATAATGCATTTAATTATGTAATCGTGCAACCATTCCCGCCTGCCATCCCCATGCCGCAGGAGCTGGTAGGTGCGGGGAAGTGACTTTTAAGAGCAGCAGCACGATGGCAGGGGCGGGGGGGCGAGGGGTGGAGGGGGCACCGTGTGTAACTGTGCACGTTAACTGATGAGCCCAGGTTCATTGGTTAACCGTGTAAATGGTTACACTTTCACATCCCTAGAGGGCATCATATATTGGAGTATTCGCTTCATATCTAAACAGGGCATGTGTGCAAAGAGGAAGAAACACATAAAACCAGCAGCTCCTGCTCTTCCTCATCTTGAAGGTCTGGGATAATTCCATGCTTCCTCCCCTACAGCTTTATGTGGAGACGTGATCCCTCATTTCCTCTCCTAAATGCTTCTGGGAGGCTTCTGTGTAGTCATGACCCGCCCTAGATACGGCTGCATTTCAGTGGTGGTGAAATGATTCCTTCGTTTTATTGTGCACCTTGGGGCTGGGCTGGAGGAAGGGTTTAAAGGACTTTGTGGGAGTGACAGACTCACACCTTAGCCCTCATCCTCTTCTTTGAGTGATGGCTGTCTCCATCGCCAGTCTAGAGCCTGCGAGGTCCTAAGAGGTATTTGGGGTGGGGCAAGTGGAGCTCCCTGATGACTTTTGCTCATCAGGGGGTGCCGTGGAGTTCTGATTTTGCCAGGAGGCTCCTGCTGCCCAAGGTTTGCTTGAGATAGGATGGTTAGGTTAGGTTACATGAGCAGGAACACGTGTACTGCTTGTTGGCTCGATGAGGCATTTTCCTGAGTGCTCCCTTTACAGCATCGATCCCTTCACCTCTAATAAAATAACTATGCAGGGAAGCAGATAAAATATCCACTGCATTGATCACTTCAGTATGAGAAGGCTTTGTGGGGCAGGGAGGAGGGAGAACTGGAGCGGGCAAACATGCAACTCTGTGGCAGTAGGCATGGAAGCAGATAGGGGAGGGTGACCTTTGGAGGGTGTAGCTGTGGGCGCATTGGAGCATGCGAAAGCATGCATGTGAGTACACGTGGGCGAGTGACGGTGTGACTAAGCATGTGTTTGGCTGCCTCAGAATGCGCAGCCTTGTAGCTGCAGCTGCAGCTGCAGATAGGCTGTGAGCTGTGATTTGTGATTGATGGGATCTTATCTGGGCCCTTGTGTTACCCATAATAGTGACTATTACAGATTGGGATATTACCCGGTATGGCTCATAATCCGTCTGTGTTGAATAGCTGCCGTCACTTCAGGCCAGGGGGAGGGACACTTCCTGCCTCATGTAGGCAGTTTACAGCTTTATTTTCATCATACTTATTCTATTCCTGGGCTGGGAAAAACATTAACTCTTCACTGCCCGTCTCAATGCCCATTGGTTGTCACTTTTCCCTTATCTATCTCCCTACCCAGAAATGTGCGTGCGCACACACACACACACACACATTCAAACATTCACACCTGTGCTAGTTACACCCACTAATTCACATTCAAATGTATTAGTTCACATTTGCAGCATGCCCTGGCTTGCGTGTTCATTTCTCACTCGCTTACAACAGTTTTGCAATCTCATGTACGCTTGCAGCAAATTGTCCAGTACACAAACCCTAGTGTAACATGCAGTCTCAGCTGCTCATACCGGCTGATGCATGTTTACAACATGCTTGGATCATATGGTCTCTTGTATGCACACACTTTTAGCGCACTCCGCCTTGCTCGCTCAGTGTATGCTCCTCCTTTACTGGGCCAGTGTGGTGGGAATTTGATGCTCTTAGGACTGACTGGCCCTCAGTTCCCTCATTATGAACCAGACTTTGGTATTGTTCAGGTCCCTTAATAGAAGCGGGAGCAAATCCCTGAGGGTGCCATCTCCAGTTTAGAGGCTATTTTTTGCCGCTGGGGAAAGGATACCAACGACCATCCCCCTAACCCCAACCCCAGCTCCTGCAAGCTCCAGTGACTTGACCACGCTCTTTCCTGATATCAGGCACTCCACGTGTCTGGGATTTGGATGTGTCTGTTAATTAGGGCAGCGACAAGGCCTTTCCATTCCTGGCTCTGGGGCTGCTAAGTGGTAGGCTGTGGCCCTGTGCTGCTTCCTTCCCATAGGGTGCCATGAGGCTGCTGTGCCCTTTGGCTGCACTGACGCAGGCTTCACATTGGCCAGTGCTGCAGTGTTCATGGACGAGGGTTTGAACTGGACCTTGTCTGGCGTGTTGCCTTCCTGAAGTGACTCAGCTCCGTACGCGTCCGCCAGCTCAGCCAGGGGAGCCACAAGCGGGTAGTCCTTCTGCACATGGGAATTCTGGCGAAATGAATGGAGTTGCACCTGTTTATCCCAGGGGTGGATTTGGCCCACAGAGGCCTGGTGGGGGAAAGCAAAAGGGAGCCCAGGTGGTTAGAGCCTTCTGGGAACATCTAAGCCCAGCCCTAGCTAATGGCAGGTGTGATGGTCAGCAATCTGGGATCAGTATCCCTGACATTGGGAGGACTGGGGCTGCCCTCAATGGGGAAGGGCAGGCATGGCTGAGAAACAAGAAGATAAAATGCCACAGGAGCCTTCCAGAGGCTGATAGGGACCTTGGTTTCTGCCTTTCCATTCTGGCTCTAATATGTTTGGTTTGGCTCAAGGTACCCTTGTGTCCGCTGATTTTTTGCCTATGTCTTGTTTGATGCTTGCCCCGTTACCTCCCTCCCTTGCTACCTGAGCCCAGGGTGGGGCTTGGCTTGTAGCTGCAGGGTTGCTTCCTAGGGCTGGTGCAGGAATGGCCTGGCATCTTGTACTGTCTCAAGCAGATTGCAGACTGTAGCTCTCCTCTTCATGGTCAGAGGCACAGTGTGGCTGGCCCCTTTAAGCGGAGATGGACCCAACTCCGCCTGTAATACAACTCCCTTGCCTTCCCAGATGGAGAGAGAAGGTCAGGGGGTGGTGTGTCATTGGAACCAGACAGGGTTCCTGGAGAGCTAAGAGCAGAAGCCCGGAGAAGAACTGCGGGGAGGGGAGAGCATGGGCAGAGCACTAACTGGTGCAACTCCATGAACTTCACCAGAACTCCCACGTGCAATAGGGCTGCCCTCCTGCGACTAGCTCACTTGCTCCCTTGGCCAAGATTGTGGGAGGAGGTGGGTGTCCTCCCACATCTCCTCTGACTCAGTGTGAACAGTGCGTTAGTGCTCTGGGGAGTGGAGTGTAACAGGGCGAATCTGGGCCGTCTGACTGGGGTAAAGGCTCTTGGTTGTATGCATGCTCAAGCTGCTCACTGGAACTCTGTGAAGTGCCTGGCTCCGGAGAAGGCTCTTCCTTGTGGCATTTTGGCTTTGCTGCTCTGGGGCCCAGCCGGAGGCAGGAATTGCAGGGGCAGCTGGGAAATGGGAACATAAAAGGAGGGAGTGTGCTGGGGATGGGGGGAGGGGGTGATGTGACCTGACCACAACGAAGGGTCTGTTGCAGTTGGGACGATGGCTTGCCTGGCTTCCCTGACCCTGTTGTATGGCCCATGGCCCAGGAACTGGACGCTTTGCCTCTCGTCCCTGTGTGGACAGCATGATGGCCATCAGCTTGGAGAGCTGCCCTAGCTGCAAAGAGCTTCTCCAGAGCACTGAGTCCTACTTCCAGCCTCTCCACTATAACCATTGGAGTCCCCTTCCATTGGGCCTCCTTCCTGAAAAGTGAGGTGGGTCTGAAGCAAAAGGCATGAGCGATGCAGCGGGTGTTGCTAGAGGAATAGGTCACTTGCCTCTGCCTCAGGACAGGATGTTGGGGAGGATATCTGGTTCCCAGCCATGCTCCATGGAATGGCTTACTGTAAAATCTTGAGTATAATGCACACTTTTTTTCCGATTTTTTGGGGGTCAAAGTCGGGGTGCACATTATACAAAGGTGTTACTTTTTAAAGTTTTATTTTTGGCAGCGCCTCAGGCTCCTTTAGGCTGCTCCTGGAAACTTTCCCGCTGCAGCGTGGTGCGGGGGTTGCCGCCCCGCCAGGCTCCCGGACAAGGTGAGGAATCGGCGGCACCGCCAGGCTGCAGTGCCCTGGCTCACTGCCTGCCCGGTGCTCCTTCAGACTGTGCCTGGCGGTCCCTGCGGCAGGCGCGAGCTCAGCGAGCACCAGCGAGGGAAGAGGCTGTGCAGCCCGAACCTCTTGGGTGAGCCTGCAGGTGGGAGCGGTGCGTCTCTACCTCCTCCTCTTCTGCAGCCCAGGGTTGCCTCCGGGAAGCGGGCAAGGCTGGGCTTGATGCTGGTGGGTCAGCTCCTGGCTGCGGGATGGCCACCTGTTGGCAGAAGTTGTGGGGCTGCTAAGCTCGATGGCTTCAAACCCCGGGGCACATTATACATAGAAGTTCAGATTTTTCCATTATGATAGGATTCAAAATTCAGGGTGCACATTATACATAGATGTGCATTATACTCGAGATTTTACGGTATCTGTGCCCCCCTAAGGCTGAGCTGTATTTGATGCAGTGCTCCAGCGAGGGATATGAATGTTTAACGCCCACTCTCGCCCTATTTAACTGATTAACCGGTTAAACATAACATTTAACTAATTAAATGGGATTTTACATCCCCAGCTCCAGCTACCACAGCTGGATCCTTGCATTCCCATGTAGCGCCTTGACTCTAACCAGTGCATTTCAGTGTCCGGCTCTCCCTTGTGTTAGCAGACAGCTGCAGGAAGGGGTGTAACATGCTCCGCCAAGCCGCATGTCTCCAGTTTCACTCTTAGCAGAGGGAAGGTAAGTGGGGCACTGGACCCAATGAGGGAATTCATGGCTTCTTTAAGGTCATGCTATACCCACTAAGCAGCTGAGAATCCCCATGGAAGGTAGCCTGTGGAGCTGGGGGTGTGTGTGTCAAAACATGCCTGTGCCCTGACTATAGCAGTCCATAAAGGCCATTGAAGCAGCCATGCAAGTTATGGGCTGAACTGCTGCAACCCATGCCAGGGACTAAGCTCCAGGACATGATGGATGCAAGCCACTCCTGGCTCCATATGACTCGGCTGGGGTGAATCTAGCCCTGAGTTTTCTCCTGGCCCTTTTGGGGCTCTGTTGAGGGAGCTCTTGATTTTTTTCATAACTATTGATGCAAAATCAGGAGCCCCCTGTAATGCTGCACCCCATCCTATAAATTCCCAGCCTCTCTGTGCCACAAGCCCTGCAAACCCCTCACTGCTGACCCTGGAAACCACCCTCTGCTTTGTTCCGAGGACCCTGGAACTTGCCCATTCCTTGGAGAGCACCTGCTTCTGGCCCCTAGCTCCCTCGCTGCCACCCCTATACATCCCCCAACTCTGTAAATCTCCCGGGTGTTGTGTCACGGAAGGAGGGCTGGCAGGCAGGAACGTGGGGGAAAGGACTAGAAGGTGCAGGGCCCTGATGCCCCCTTCCCTGGCTCTTTGGGTTCATTCATCCCCTATGCCAGCTTTAGTGTGGCTCGCTCTCCCACACGGGCTGGCGAAGGCTATGCTGGTTGGCTGTGGGGAAGGTCACTGCACCCTGGAAGCATAAGCACTGGGATGGATCCTGCAATCTGCAGGTTGCAGTACAAGGAGTGCAGTCTTCACGGCCCGTTCGCGCTTTGGCCTGGTCTGAGACCCCCAGCAAGGGAGCCTGTTGGGGTACTTTGTTGTACAGAAGGTGGTGTGTGAGGAACAGAGCTGAGATCTTGCTTCAGAGACGGGGGCTGCTGAATGGCTGTCATACCAGTATGCTTCTCTGGGGATGCCCCTTGGCCATAGTGCCCATATTTAACCTGGGCAGAGGAAATGTGTTCCTGGGATCATCTGGGTGGTTGCAGACACAGTGGGGCCCCTATTCTGACCCTGCTTCTTCTGTAACACAGGTTGTGCGGGGGGAGAGTCATTCTCAGTGGCTTTCTCTGGCAGATGTGGTGCAGAGATGGTTTGGGAAAGGGGAAGATTAAATGCAGAATTCCTGGCTGTGAGCTTCCTACTTTGGACAATACTCAGTGCAGTTCTCAAGCAGGGAAGTGCGTTGGGCTCCTTTTGGCCTAGCAGTGCCACGCAGCTGTAAAAACATGTTCACTTGCCTCCACGGTATGCTGTGCTGCAGACAAATATGGGCTGCTCCTTTGACAGTTATGATGCTGGGGGAAGAAAAGCA
Source organism: Pelochelys cantorii (assembly GCA_032595735.1). Taxonomy (NCBI): domain Eukaryota; kingdom Metazoa; phylum Chordata; order Testudines; family Trionychidae; genus Pelochelys; species Pelochelys cantorii. Next base: position 31,486,533 of record CM064338.1, read on the forward strand.
GCAAAAATCTCCGCTGATGTCAGATAGGAATGTGAAGATTTAACTGGTGAAGGTTAACTGGTGGGGCTGGAGCAGCCTCTGTCCATAGCAGGCCAGGGTGCTCCACAAACGGGCTGCTCCAACCGGGATACCAGAGCAGCCCCTGCCAGTGTGCGGGAGGGAGGGGGTAAGGAGGGAGAGGGGGGTGCCCTGGCAAGCCACAGACAGGGGCTGCTCTGGCATCCCAGCTGGTTGCAGCCTCTGCCTGTGCATTCCAGCCCAGCAGCGGGAGGCCCCTTTAATCGTTTAACTGATTAAACAATATGTTTAACCGGTTAGCCAATTAAGCGGGATTTTACATCCCTAATGTCAGATAAGGGTGTAGGGATGAAAAGCAGCCAGGACATGAAAGTGCGAGGCATTGAGCCAGAGCTTTGCATCCTGAGGTGCAAACGTGGGGCCAAGTAGCTGGGCCTTTTGTGGGATCAGCTCGCTGGCAATCATAGCATCGCCTCTAACCTCAGCTTCCTGGTCCAGCATTTGAGGTAATTAACTGACACTAGGAGATGCGAGGATACAATGTGTGTAAGGTGCATTTCTGTTTAATGGAGGAACCTGGGGAGAAGCAGGGCTGTGCCTCTGCAACTTGGGAAAGAGAAGGGCTTTCACCTTGAACATGGGGGGAACATTTCCTCCTTTACCGACAGACAGTTGGTATCTGAATACCTCAGGCAAGGGGTGTAGCTTCTCCAGTATGGTACATGCAGGCCCTGGCGCTGCTGCTGCCAATGGCCCCATTGTGCTAGGCTGGGAGATGGGAACTCTCCAAGCTTTGCTTTGCCAAGTGCTGGTTCTGCACTTCGCTGTCATTAGGTGTGAACAGTTCTGCCCTGCTCCAGTAGGGGGCAGTGTTGCAAACACCTGAATACACATTGCTGGAGCTGAGGAGGGGTTGCGGTTGTGTTTTGGGCTGTCATTCCCGGGTGTGTATGGCATTGATGGCTGAACCTTGGGACAACAGGCCCAGCATTTCCAAACCCCACACATCACCACCCCCTGTCGGCAGAGCTCATCCGTGCAAAGACATGCAGCCAGTGTAGCCGCCACCCCTGCGGTGGTGACTCACGAGTGCACCAGACACCTTTTCAAGCCAGTAAAAATTGTGGCTGTTGCTACAACTCAGAGCAGTAGTGGGCCCGTGTGAGTTTTAAGATGAGGGCCCCGTGCGTCGAGCTGCTGGTGCCCTCAAACCCCAGAAGCCAGTGGGAGTTGAGGCAGAGTTGAACAGCTTGCAGGGTTGAGCCTGTCAATAGTAAATGAAAATAAAGGTGCGGCCCTGGATCCGAATATTTCTCTGAATGGCCCTTTCTTTTCTGTAGCAATTTGTCAGGCTTTGCTGTGGGGCATACTGCATTAAGGGGATCAAAGTGTATGAGCCAGGCTCAAGCCCCTTTGCTTGATTCTGGCACAAAATGTCTGGGAATGTGGCTTGTTTGTTTACCTGAGAATTTTCTTTCCTAAGGGTAATCCCATGGTCTCCAGTTGTCTGTCCCCTTTCTCCCCTCCCCATTCTGACCCCTCACATTAGAAGTGTGGCTGGAGTATCCATGTGTCCCAGCTGTTGCAGGCTGTAAGAATAGCCTATGCTAGGCTGGGTATTAGATTGATCCCTGCAGTCCTGGGGCTGGATCTGCACATTTGCCCCCTTCCCCACCACCTTGGACCTGGCTCTGAATCTGGCCCTAATCAGTGAATTGTTCCCTTCTGTTTTGTGTAAGTTCTTATGCCGGTCTCTCTAATGGTGTAGTCACTGTAATGTCTGAGCCCCTTCCAGCAGAGTTTTAAGCAACCTGACTAGCATCTGTCACACATTGTCAAATTCTGCTTACTGACCTAGAGAACAATTGCCAGGATACTAACAATAGTCTCTTCCAAAGTTACATTGGAGGGCTGCTGAATTGAGTTGCTAACTGGCTAGAGCCATCACTGGAGAGACGGGCAAGGTATTGGCAAAGTAGAGAGAAGCAAATGTAAAACCAGCCTTCAGTGAAAAAGAGGGATTGTGGCAGTTGCCATAGCCCATATCCAGCTATTTAGGCACTGCCTCACTGTTTATTTTAGTAGCAGAGACTAAATACTCAAGGATTTGGGCCCATAAATCCAATTTCTAGCCCTGGTAAAGTATCACAGCACAAGTCTGTGTTGCACCTTTTCTGTGTTCTGTGAATGAGGCCAGATGTGTGTGAGCACTAGTTTAATGTCGGTCTGCAGTCTGCTAGGGGAGACACAGAAGGGAACTGTATGGTAGTCACAGCACAAGGACAATTGTGGCAGCTGAGAATAGAGAGGGCAGCTGAGGGAGAAGAGAAGGTGGATTTTAAAAATCCATATATATAGCAAAAATAAATTTCCAGCAAATATTTCCAGCCCTGCAGTATTAAGAGAGAGAAGCACCAGAGGATAAGGGAAGCATGAGCAATAACAGCACGGATTTAGAAAGAATAAATCTTGCCAGACAAACCCTGATTGCTTTTTCTTTTTGATGGAATCACAAAATTAGTGGCTGAGCCCGACATGGAAATCTTAATATATTTGGATTTAGTAAAGCATTTGATACAGTGTCTTGCCAAATCTGCCTCTGAAAATTAGTTCAGTTTGGCTTGGATATGATGCTGCCAAATGGACTGAAAACGGGCTTAAGGCCCTCAACAAACGCCTGCGACAGCAGCAGTGTGCCGAGCTGGGGAGAGATGTTTAGCCAGGTGCAGCAGGTAGCACCGAGCTAGGAGCTGGCTTATTCACAGCACCTGAAATATTGCCTCAGTTCTGGATGCTTCGTTATTGGAATATTGACCAACTGGAGAGAGTTCAGAGAGGAGTGTTAAAAAGAGATCTGGGGCACTGAAGGGTCTGTTTATGTGCAGAGGATAGTCTCCAAGTTTGGAGGCTGTAAACTTCAAGGAAGGAGGGGACTTTAGGGCAGAAAACATGGGGATCACTGGGAGCAAAGGGATGAATGTCTGTCTTGCTCCATCACTACCACAGTATCTGAGTTCCTCACAGTCGTAAGTATATCTACCCTCCCAACACCTCTGTGCAGTGGAAGTGCTATTATCCCCATTGTGCTGATGTGGGGATAAGGAATTGAGCTGGAAAAGCTGGGGTGACTGTCAGAAAACACTTCCCTGCCACAGTGGTGAACTCTCTGCCCAGGGACATGTACTCTCTCTGGCCTCTTGACACCAGGCTGGACAAAGCATCAGAAAATGGCACCTGGCCACAGTGGCAGCGAGGAGGGCTGCACAGTTGAACTGGCTTTTTCCTCCAGGATTCTTGAAGACAGCAGGAAGCCGAGGGAGCAGGAAGTTGCCAGCTGCTAATGCAAACCCAGGGGTGGGCAATAAGTGGCCTGGAGACTGGACATGGCTCACCAGGGTTAGCCCCTGCTGCCAGATGCTTTATTTACCTGTGTGTCTGCAGGTAGGGCTGCTTGCAGCTCCTGTTGCCCATGATTCACCTTTCCCAGGTAATGGAAGCTGTGGGAGGCAATGTGGACCGGGATACCGCTTCCTTCAGCTCCCATTGGCCAGGAACAGTGGTAAATTGTGGCCAATGGGAGCTGTGAGTGGCTGTGCCTGTGGATGTACAGGTAAACAAAGCATCTGGCAGTCCGCCAGGGGTTCACTCTGGTGGACTGCATCTGGCCTTCAGGCTGCTTATTACCTATCTCTGTGCAAACTCAATTCCACACTGGGTGTGGCTATGAATAAAGTCCTTTGCTGTCTGGTGTCAATCCCAGAGTGTCTGGCCCTGCACTGAGGGTGTGTGTAGACTACAGGGTTTTTTCAAAAAAACTTCATCTGCGTCTAGACTGCAGCCACGTTCTTTCAAAAGTAAATCGAAAGAACGCGTCAGTTTTTTCGATCGCGGTAAACCTCATTTTACGAGGAATAATGCCTTTTTTCGAAAGCACTCTTTCGAAAAAAGGCGCTATTGAATGCAAACTGTGCTTTTTCGAAAGAGAGTGTCTAGACTCTCTTTCGAAAAAGCGAGCTGATTTTTTTAAAAATCTGCTTGTAGTCTAGATGCTCTTTTTTGAAAGGCTTTTTCGAAAGTATCTTTCAAAAAAGCCTCTTTTGAAAGAGGCTTGTAGTCTAGATGTACCCTGAGAGTTACTCATAGCCGTTAGGCCGGGACAGAAAGACTGTCTCTGCTGCTGATCAAAAAGGGACAATTGGGGGGAGGGAGGGGTGTGCAGGACAATGCTCCTGGAAGTAAACCTGGGCTTCTCCGTGCCTGCGGGGTGATAGTCTGTCCTCTGAAATCTCACCGTGAGCCAGCAGCATTTTGGCTTGTCTCCAACTGGCCACATCAGGAAGTAGTGGGGCCAGACTGCCAAGTGTTCAGTACCCAGAGCAGCTCCGCTCCCATTCAGGCATCTAAATCAGGGCCAGATTTTCAAGAGCAGTTAGCCCCCAGCAGCTCCTACTCTGACACTAGGGCTGGGTTTGAAGGAGGCTCAACTCAAGGCTTGGAACTCTTCTGAAAACCTGGCTACTGCTTTTGGTGCCTTACGGATGCTAAATTCCTCTGGGAAATCTGGTCTTCAAGGGTTCAGTAGGTTCTCTGGGATCCTGTCCATTTCTGCAGCACAAAGCCAGTCCCTCTGGCCGAGAGGGTGCAATGCTGTCCCACAGTGCTGTGACTGCTCTATGTACCGTGCACCTACCAGCACAAGGTGTCTCCAGCTTTCCAGGCTTTGTGATCACCAGGTAAATTGCAGACAAAGTGAAGACATGGATGTGTGTCTATGGGGAGTGTCTCTAAACCACTGCCCAGCCTCCCTCCCTTTCATTATCTTCAGTGCCTTAAGAAAAAACATGATGGTTCCACAAAAAAATGTATGGAGGAGAGAAGGCAAATCATGTGCTTGTATTTACAGTGGTTGCTACAAGAATCAGGGGGCTGTCAGTGATGCTGGAAGGCATAGGAAAGGGAATGCAGTCAGCCAGTGGAACTCACTGCCACCAGATGCCATTGAAGTCCAGAATTGTGCAGGATGCAGAAAGGGAGTAGAGATAAAGAGGGCTAACGGGGCCTATGATGGGGTGTATAAAACCCACATTAGCCACAGCAAGGTTAAAAAGGAGCTAGAGAGCCCAGTTCACCCATTCTCTGGCCTCTGGAAGGGAGGCAGGTAATTCAGGATTTGACTCAGCTGGGTGGCTCCTATCAAGAAAGGACTGCTGGGAGAGGAGACCTAGGAAAGTGGCAGCTGCATGTCTGTAGGAGACTCTTGATGCAGGTGGGAGAGAAGAGATGCCGGGGAGAGGCCCTGAGGGTCAGTAGCTTTGGAGGAGAAAAGAGAAAGCCCTGGGAGGCCGTGCTCTGAACTGAACGAGGAGGAATTCTGCAGAGCTCAGGTTAGTCCATAGCTTTCCCACTGTGTTGTTTCTTGTACCTTCCTCTCTTGGCTCTGGCTCTAGGTAGTGCCAGCATTGGGATACTAGCCTGGAGGGTTTACTAATGGAATCCAGCCAAAGGTGGGAGGAGCATAGGCCCTTACATCCTTCCAGGGAGTAGCATTCTCTAACTGCTGAGATCTACCATCCTGATTCCCAATGGCACCAGATAACTTGGGCACAGTGGATACTTATTCCTATTTTATTGTGGGGCTGCTTGATGTCCCGCCTGACCAGCCTCCCAGGGATTTTTGGGTCAGACCTATCTCCCAGGCTGCCTAAGCACCAGATGGGGACATTTGATACCACCCTTTTAGCAGGAATCTCCAGCTGCTATTTGTTCAGCCCCTTCTCTCAAGCTCCCTGCCCAGAGATACCAGAGATCTTGGTCGTTCTTTCCACCATATAACTTCTGTTGTGGACTGATGGGATCTGCAGTTCTTGCTCATGTGCCCCCACTGCTCCCCAGCTCAGGTCTGCCCTGTGTTTTTCTCCTGCCTTTCAGCCTGAAATGGGCAGAGGCTCTGGGTGAGAGGGTGTGGGAGGGGGAAAGGGCCAGTGCAGAATCACAGAGGGCCCAGGAAAGCGGTTTTTAGATGGTCTAAGTGTGGCAAATAAACGCCTTTCTTTCTTGTTGGGCTTGAGCAGCAGATAAATGGCAACCAGTTCTAATGATGATAATTACCAGATTTCAGTATTTATAGAAACTGGTGCTTTTCTGTATTGGCATCTGCTGCTGAGCTCTCACCTTCACACGTAGAATCCTTGGTGAATAATCACGGCAGCTATTTATTTACTGGCATATTTGTAACCCATCTTGTTGCTCATGGTTAAAATTAGCAAATTAAAAGGAGGCTTCTCCCTGAGAGCTGCCTGTTGCCTCTTGCCAGCACAGTCCCTGGCTGATGTTCTCAAGAGTCCTACAGTGTCCCCAGCGACTCACTTGTCGCTGCCCTGAAGTGGCCTTTGCTTCTGCTAACACAATGGGGGGTGCAGCTACACTGAAGCCATAGGTCGAAATAAGATACGCAATTCGAGCTACCAAATTGCGTATCTGATTTTGATCTAATTTCGAGATAACCTGTTTTGAAATTTGATGCTGTCTACACTGCATCAAATTTTGCAATAAACTGATATTCCAAAACGTCCCTTTACCCTTGTGGAGCAAGGGTTACAGGGATGTTGGAATAGCAAGCCTGTTATTTCAAAATCTATTTTGAAATAATAGGCTGGTTTAAAAGATGCAGAATAGTTATTTAGCACCACAGTCTAGACATACCCTAGGTCTGCTCCTTCTGTGCATTAGAGCTAGGGATGTAAAATCCCAGTTAATCAGTGAACTGGTTAAACCTTAGGTTTAACAGGTTAACTGATTAAGAGCAATCCCACTTCTGCCCTCCCCACATGGGGAGCTGGCGGCAGGAGTCAGCAACCCCACGTTTGGGGTGGGGTTGGGTGGCTTCTGCTCCTGGCCCCCTTGAGTGTGGGGGCTGGATCCCAACCCCTGTGGGGTTGGAGCAGCCCTCTGCCCACAGTGCAGGTGTGGGGCTTGCTCCCGGGCACCAGTTAACTGGTACTTGGTAAGCATCACCCAGTAAGAATAATGCTTACAAGGTAACCAATTAACCGGTTACCCATTCACATCCCTAATTGGAGCATGTATGTGTTGTTAGTACACATCTCTGGATGTGGGCAAGTTTATGCCCATGTATGTGCAAAGCTGTATGTTTCTGAGGGTGTGTATTATTTGCATGCGCAACCTGTATGTGCTGTTGTGTCCTGCATGTGTGTGTGCACGCTCTCCTCAGGAGCTGACTGGCTCTGTACTTTTCCTGCACATCCTTGCTGGCCTTCAGACCTCTGTACTGATCAGCTCAGGAGATTCCATCCCCATGCAAGGTGTGGAGGAGATTCACTTATTCAATTTTCTATCTCTTTGGTGCCGCATAAGCTGTATTGATAAATTAATCTCATATTGTTGCGACTAAACAGCCCTGCAATTTTTTTCCACTGTGCAGTCTAATCTGTCTTGACAGCTGTATCATTATTTTATATTTGTTGTAATCTTATTCACTGTATTGGCTGTGTGTGTGCTGTCATGCTATCACCATGTAAGCTAGAGGCATGGCTGTCAGTCCCGCCCCTTCCCCGCCCCCTGTCATGCCAATCTACTGGGGGAGTGACTCTGCTCCACAGCCTACACGCAAGGCAGAGAAAGCGAGTTGTGGTGTCAGAAGCAAACCACTGGGAAGTCTTGGAAGGTGTTTGCGTGGGTGTGGAACTGTGGGTGGCCAGGTTTAGCCACATATGGCGGGGCACTGGGCAACGAATGGCTCATGGGCTACCAGGCTGAGTAATGCAATCTGTGGCTGTCCTTTAACCTGGAGATATGGGCTGAACAAGTCGGTGGCTCCCATCTAGCACTCTGTCCGAGACTGAGAGCCCTGCTTGCATTGCATGCTGGGAGCTCAGTCTAGTTAGTAACACTATGCTCACTTCTCTAGGGTCTCATGGCGGTGGCTGCGTTTAGCTCCATATCATACCAGTTGGGCTGAGCTGCTGGACAGCAGGGGTTTCACCAACATGGCCCTCAAATGGGCATAATGTGGCCACCCCACAGTGTAACAGTGGAAGGGCTGCAGAGCTGTCGGACACCCTGGTTAAACTGCTCTCAAGAATGTGTCTGTGTCTGCTTGTAATGTAACTTCTTCAGGGGTGGGTTGCACTGATCTGGCTGGGCACCTTGACAGGTAGGTCGGCAAGGCCATTATCTACATGCTTGAGCTTCATAAAGCAGGTAGCGGTTGCTGTGGGTGTTGCTATGCCATATGTCAGAGGTTCTTTGGCTGCTGACAAGGTGATTGACATGACTGGCTTGTATACAGATGTTCAGCACAACTGGAACTGGGGGTGGAGACAGAATGAGATGCACAGGGCCAGGCTGGAATTGGCTCATTAGGGAAGGTGGGATGTAGGGGAGGTTATTCTCCCTGATACAGAGTGAAGGTGAGCAGGGATCCTTAAAATACCGCCTAGAGGCAGGGTGGTTGGCGGAGGCATTCTGGCACCCGTGATGCGTTAATTCTGGTGCATCACTCTCTGTGCTGGCAGGCTCTGTGGAGAAGGCATATTTCCCACCCAGCTGTTACCCGGCTTCAGAAACACGAAGAGACTGAGTTTTCACAGCACATTTCAGGCTTAAGTTACCTCCAGGCACTTGGCTCAGCAATGAGCTAGTGGCTATCCGTGCAGACAAACACATCTATCTCCTGCATTGGGTGACGGCTCAGGGATGTTAGAGTCTGCCAAATAAAGATGGTGACTGTTGATTGGTGGGAGATGTGGGGTTGTTTCTGGCAGTACAAAATGCCATGGGACAGCCCAGGAGAGAAGTTTAGTTAAGGTCCACCTGCCCAGCGAGGGCCCCAGTGAGCTTTCGGCAAAGGTTAGTTGTCCAGTCCTGATGTAAGATATGAATAACCTACAGCTTTTGGCCTCCGCCTGGAGAAGGGATGGCTCCCTAAGCTAAACTAATACCTTGCAATTGGTATAAATTGTAGCCACATGCTGGCCAGTTTTCCAGATGGGCAGAATATAATCATGGCTTTGTTTTCCTCTAAACCAGTTGTGGACAACTTGTGGCCCAAGGGCTACGTGCGATCACTCAGGATTCTATGTGTGGCCCAGGATTCTATGTGTGGCCCACGCAGGGTTGCCAGATTCTGCTGTTTTTTTTCCTACTGGTATTACAAAAGTGACCCACATGTAAAGCAAGGGCACGTGAAGTGAGATGCATGCTGGTTGCACATGACATTGGGAGAGCCATGCGCTCCCTCTCTGTCCAATCAAAGCACTGCTACAGTTCAGTCGGCACATCCTGCACATTCCGGGTATGCAAGCGCAGTTAGTAAAACTACCCTATCCCGGGAGAGCGTCTTGGTTATGACAACCTTGCAGCCCACTGAGATGAAGAAGGGCCACTCACGCGGTCCACTCACTAGCCTAGGTTGCCCCTCAGTGCTCTAACCCCTTTTGTTACAATACCTTCAAGCACCTTCCAACTGTTAAGAACACCTTGCAATCCACACCAATTGGGTCATGAGGGAAGGGAATTGTCTGCACTGAGTTGGTGGCAGACCCAGGAACAAAACCCAGTAGTCCTAAGTCCCTCTTCCCTGCTTTAATGACACACATACTCTGTCCGCCACAGTAGCGCTGTCGTTTGGGGCTGATTGCATCCCCCCATGTGTTGTAAGTGTCATGCCCATTAGTATGATATTTTGGCTCTGCCTGTCTCTCGATTCACATGCAGAGTCACAGACTCCAGCTCCCATCTCTCTGGAGGGTTCTCTTCCCCTGGCAGCAGCGACTAGCACTGAAGTGGAAAGCAGCACGTGGGTAGCCCTAATCTCAGTGGCTGATGCCTGGTCAGCAGTTTCCTGACTGTGGTGCCTGTTTCACACCACCATGCCTCTGAGGATGCTGCCAAACTCTGCCCACTCCAGGGACTTTGGAGAGGGAGCAATGGAAGGAGATAAAAAACCAGATCCAACCAAACCACTTATGGGGTATCAAATACCTGCTAGTGCGAGGGGTGCTGTAAAGTCAGGACTGCTTCATATCTGTGAGAATTGCTCAACTGGCTTGACTGGCTCCTGCCCAAACCTCAAGGCAATGGGAACTGGCTGGCTCCACACGCTGCCATGATGTGGGCTACTCTGTGGAAAGGGGGCATCTCTCCTTGTGCTGATCTGGGTTCCATTCTTTGGTGGCCTCTTCCCTCCCCACACTGTTCCTGAACAGAGCCGTGAGGGGGGTGGTGCAGAAACAGCCAGGCTGGGCTGGGTGTTTGCACAGGTGGTGTTGGGCGTAGGCATCCTTGGAGGGAGGGGCACTGGTGTGTGATGGGAAGTCGGTGGATTCCAAAACAGCACCTGATATTCTAGGGCTGTGGCTTGCTGTGGTGCAGGAGCAAGAATCCAGGAGGACACAAGGAAAGTGTCATGTGTCAGGTGTTGATTTATACCCGGGTACTCTCATGCTCCTCGTTGGTGAGCATCAGACTGTGGCTGGTTTTGGGATCACAGTGCTCACCCTAGTTGCCAGGCTAGAGGCTGTTTCCTGCCCCCAACCAGCCAAACTCCAGTTTGTTTTAAATGGCTTTTATTTTTGTTGTGGGATGGGTGGGAAGTAAGGAGCATGGTAGCTCCTCACCCCACAGGGACATGAAGGCACCCGGCCTGGCCCTTTAGAATACAGCATGTAGTGGGGTCAATCTCCTATTCTTCCTTTGCCTCCTGTGCAGCTAAGACTAATGTTTCAGGACCCTCCTTGAAGGTGGTTCAGCCGTGTCTGTCAGCTCAGCAGTTTATAGTGATACATGGCTGGCCGGCCCTGCTGTTCCGAAGGGCACCGTGTCCAGAGGGAGCCATGATTCCTGGGTCTGGACAGCCACTGAACCTTATGGCAGTGTGCTCTGCTCCTCCCTGGGGCTGGCTCCCCTCCCATTTGTGCCCACTGCCATCTTGCTGTGCCTCTTGCTGCTCTGGTGCTAACGGAAGCCATGGAAATGCTGGTACAAAATTCCTTCTGCTAGGGAGTGAATCTTTGACAGGGTGTGTGAGGATGGAGTATCTGCCCACTAAGCAGTAAGAGGAGATCCCAGCAGCTCAGCCCTGCTGCCCTGCCAGCCCGATGGGAACAGTGTGGAGCTTGATGTCTCATTGCAGGAAGGGACTCTGGATGGGCATCCCTGGATGGGCAGCAGTGCAGGCAGAAGGACTCTGTTACTGTTTTCTGCTGGGCTGGGTTATACAGGCCAAAACAGCCCTTGAACTCCTGGCTGTGTTAACCATGAGCTGGCAGCCAACAAGGGAGTGTTGGGGGAAGGAGGTGCTCCCCAGAGGTCCTGCATTTGCCTTGCTCCTCTCACCTGTCTTGGAGCTGATGGGCCAGTGGGTGGCATCCTCCCATCCTGCAGAGCCCAAGTCACTGGGTGTGCATGGCTCTGCATGATGCTCTAATGCAAGTTTTGCATCTAGGACGTTTGTCTGGAATGTGCCAAGCCAGGCCTGTGGCTTACGGACCACGAGTGGCACTCAAAGCTTTTCCAGATGGTTCCTGAGATGACCAATTTTAAGAGTCAAACACTGGGATGTTGGAAGGGGAGGCCAGGCCAGTTCTTACCAGGTCACGTACAGAATGAGAAGGGCTGAGAAACCAGGAGCGAGCAGACTCTGTTCTGGGTCATATGGGTGAAGAGACAGCAGACACCCTGACCCTCTGCATAGTCCGTGTCTGCCTCCGGGCACAAGCTGTACGTGCGCCTTGCAGTTGGGGTAGTGCCTTAGATATTCTGGGTTGGGGGCCTGGGCTGTAGCAGTCAGCCTGTCTTAAAAAGCAATGAGCCCTGAAAGAAGCAGTGTTCTCTACCTGCACCTCACAGACCTGCACGCCAGAGAGGAGCACCTCTGGGTGAGTGAAAGAACAACCTTGTGCCCCTCTTCCTCTTTCCCCTCATTCACCTGCCCGTCTTTGGATGGCGGGTAGGTAATTTGGGGACAGTTCAGTTGCAGGAACCAAGTGATTTTGTTTCTGCAGTGAAATTGTTGGGGTGTTCACTGAACTTATCTACCGCCATCAATGCTGGCTCAGGGTTTTGAGCCCACTGCATTGCTGTTCCCTGTGTTGCCCACTAGGATGGTATGATGGGGGCTACTGGAACCCAGCCAGCCTGCCCTGCAGGAGTGGGACTTTCAGAGAGGAGCAAAAAGGGAGAGACCCGCTTAGCTGGGGAGTAGCAGGCTGCAGGAGTGTGGAGCTCTGCTTGCAGGAAAGAAGGCTGTTGCTGATCTGGTCTCCCAGGGCAAAGGGAAGAGTTTATGTGATTGTCTATTAGTTGGACTTTGGCTCTCCTGACAAGGTGAGACCTGTAAACGAACTGTCCGGAGGGCTAAGTCACTGCAATCCTGAAGGTGTTAGTCCACTGCTATTCCAGCCCCCAACAGGGTACTAAGTGCTGGACTGCATAGGGCTGCAAGGAGACACTCTGGTAAGGATGCACTGTTGTAGACAGGCACCCCGTATGGCTTAGGGGGACTGTGATTCCAAATCTCTTGAACTCCCAGGTGTACTGGGGGGGCCCTCATAGGGTTTCAGGCACTTCTGCCTCAGAAGTGGGGAGAGCTGTGACAAGGAGGATGGAGGCAGGGGGACTATGTCAACTCAGCACAGTGGAGTAGGGGCTGGCTGCTCTGGGGTCAGGGTAGGGGCAAGGGCGCCATTTCGGGCACGTAGGGGAAGCAGCAGCCATGTGCTCTGGGACGCAGATTGCTTTTCATCCCATTCCCTCGGACGCTAAGGGAGTGAGGGGAAAGCGCTCGCATTCCGTGCATGCCTCTCACACCTGGCTGGTGAGCTCCCTTCACCCGTCAGGTGTGAGAGGCATGCACGGAATTCAAGCACTTTCCCCTCACTCCCTTAGCGTCCAGGGAATGGGATGAAAAGCTAGCTGCATTCCAGAGTGCACGGCTGCTGCCCCCCCACATGCCCAAAATGGCACCCTTGGGTGGGGGACCTCTGGGCACCTAACGGCTTTGGATAAGGATTCAAATTTCATCTGAATTGAACTTCCTTCCAGCTTCCGGAGGTTTCTGCTTGCCAGGCTCTAGGTCTGAATGTGGCACATAGCGTGATCCCACAGGCCTCTTCACTAGGCTGCTGTAGCCCATGGTTCTGTCAGACCAGAGCACAGAAACTGTTATGCCCGCTCCCCTCCTCCTCCTCTTGAGTTTGTTGTTGCTGTTTCTTAGCATAAGCGCAACATGCCTCAGATGGCATGGTGACCAGGACTCCGCACTGAATCTGATCTGTGGGACAGATCATTAGCTTGCCCGGGCTGGGCACGGTCGGGGAGTGTGACATGAATGCTGATCCATGCCACCCGCTCTGTTGCTGGCAAGCTTGGCTGGCTAGTGGCTTTACTCAACAATTAGAGGTGCCACATTTATGGTGAGGCGTTCTGGGTCCTAGCAAAAGGGTGATGCAGCCCTTATGCTGCACAGTGTGTGTTGGGCTATCTTTTAGCAGAGGATCGGCCCTGCCACTTCTCCATGGGTGTGTGGCCAGGTCATCCTATGTCTTTGTGTAAGGAGGGGCTCCTTTCTCCCTCCCAGTTCTTAACTCCCACAGGCCTGTTGGGTGGATAGAGCACAGCAGACAACTGGGGCGTGCCTGTGTCACCTGCTGATCTCTGCGTGTGCTGTAGGCCTGGTAAAGCCCCCTCAGTTCTGTCAGGCCTGAGATGCCACCTGACAAGGCAGGAAATTGATAAAACCCCAGTCTGGCACACAGTGGCTGCGTCTAGACTGGCATGATTTTGCGCAAAAGCAGCTGCTTTTGCACAAAAACTTGCCAGCTGTCTACACTGGCCGCTTGAATTTGCGCAAGAACACTGATGTTCTAATGTAAGAAATCAGTGCTTCTTGTGCAAATACTTTGATGCTCCTGTTCGGGCAAAAGTCCTTGTGCGCAAAAGGGCCAGTGTAGACAGCTCAGATTTGTTTTGCGCAAAAAAGCCCCGATCACAAAAATGGTGATCGGGGCTTTCTTGCGCAAAACCGAGTCTAGATTGGCACGGACGCTTTTGCGCAAAAGCATCCATGCCAATCTAGACGCTCTCTTGTGCAAATACTTTTAACGGAAAAACTTTTCCGTTAAAAGCATTTGCGCAAAATCATTCCAGTCTAGACGCAGCCAGTGAGAGCTCTTAGGTCCCAGCTGTTGTGGGCTGCTGAGTGAGCCAGCCCCCAGAGGACTACCTTTGTGTTGGCATGCAACAGCATCCACATGCTTTATGCAGAGTAAACTTCCCTGTCTTCTGACTCTCTTGGATTCCCCAGCCACTCTCCGCGATAGCTGACTTTGACGGCTTGGGAGGGTGGGCTTTTTCCCCTTGGCTTGATGCTGGATGCTGATGTGGTGCCACCGTTGCCATGAGAACATTGGAAGTGTGTTTATATCTGCAGCACCACTAGCTGGCTCCAACAACTGAGAGACTGTGTTCAGTGCTCAGGCTTTCTCTTCCTGCCACGCCAAGTCTCTGCTGTTCTGTGTGCTCCCGTCTCACCCTGGTCTGTCTGTCTCTGGCCCTCTTGCTTGCTCTGTCTCCATTCTCATTGCATTCGGTGTCAACATGCAGATTGCATCCTCTGATAATCTGGGGTGATATTTACTATGACGTCGGGCTGGTACTGGAACTTCTCAGCCCACGCAGCTGCCTGGGAAGAAAAAAGCAAAGTTTGAGTTAGGATTTGCAAAGAATCCAAGAACATGCTGAGATGTTTTCTCTGCTGACGATCTGTTTTCTGGCCTTGAAATTGCTCTGTGACCCTACATGGCATCAAAAGGGAGGCCAGGTCCTAGTAAATGAATTTTCAGCCTCAGTACAGAAAGAACAGGCGCCATCAGGAGATTGAACTTGGCTTCACTTCTCATTCATTCTTTGCAATTATGAATTAGAATGGCCTCTGGATTTCTTGAATGCTCCGGCAAGGTTTTATACCTGTCAGTTTAGCATCAACCTTTGGGAATTCTTTGGAAATATTTGGTGGGTTCTAAAATCAGAAACTTCTCATGCTTGTCGTGTATGTATTTATAACATCTCCGTAAAAGGGGTTCTCTGTGCACCCTGCCTGGGATGTTGCTTTGTGATAGAGATCTGTGCTTAACTTCACTGCTATGGCTTCCTTTATTAGCCCATCAACTGATCTTAAAAAGAAGACAGGTGGCTTCACCCCCACCTCACAGTGTTGAAAATCAACCATTAGAGGTTGCTATTGACCACCCATTGCAAGGAGTTAAAATTTATTAGGCAGTCAAAAAAAGTCTGACTGCTAAAGGAGGCTGCTTAAAAAGAAGCGTGTTCTGTGCATCTGCTTTGGATCCTTTAACAAGCAGAATCCAAAACATACTATACTATCATATTATATATATATATATATATATATATATATATATATATATATGAGCCAAATGTCTGTGACTCTGTAATGCTGAAATGATGGCTGTTCCCTCTGGGTGGCGCTGTTGCTGAAATGCTGGCTGTTCCCTCTGGGTTGCCCGTGCTGCATGGGGAGCGCGGGGCCCAAACGGCCGCTTGCTCCCCTGCGGTGGCCCGGCTGAGCGGCGCAGAAGTCAGCCGAGCGCCACGGCGGGAGGCGAAGGGGGGCGGAGCGGTGACATGCAGCATGACAGCGGCTCCAGGCCCCACCTTCTGGCCGTGAACGTCACCGCTCTGCCCCCCTTCGCCTCCTGCCGTGGCGCTCGGCTGACTTCTGCGCTGCTCAGCCAGGCCGCCGTGTGGGAGCAAGTGGCGTAAGCGACTGTTTGGGCTCCGCGCTCCCCTGAGTGAGAGGCAGGAGGGGGAGGAGAAGAGAAAGAGAGAGACAGAGAGAGAGGCAGGAGGCTGAGGAGAGCTGAGAGAGAGAGAGAGGGGGAGGCAGTAGGAGGAGAAGAGAGAGAGAGAGACGGAGTGAGAGACCGGAGGCTCAGGAGAGAAGACCGATGTGGAGGAGAGACCTGAAAATCCCGTCTTATGACGGGCTAATTGGCTAGTTTTCAAATAACTAACTGTAACTGTTGCTCCCACCTGGTATGCTGAGCAGTGTTCCCACTAAGCTGGGTGGCAGCACAACTTCACAGGTGATCGATCAGCCCCGCCCAGTCAGAGGCTCAGGGCTCAGTGCAAGGAGCTGACTGACTGGGCAGGGTTGATCAATCACCTGTGAAGCTGTGCTGCCACCCAGCTTAAAGAGAACACTGGTGCTGAGAGGATAATGCACAACTCAGTTATGCGCTTATATAGGGCATAAATGGAGTGGAGTATTTATTATGTCACTTCACCACTAGGGATAGAGGCATTTCCATTCTGCATCGAGATCCAAACTTGTTTCCTTAGGCCTAGTCTACTATAACCTATGCAGCTGTAGCGACACGAATAGCAAAGTGAAGTCAATGTACTTACTGCGGTGTCTTACATGCTGTAAGGTCAGTGAGGGCTGCGCTCCTGTCAACTCCAGCTACTCTTCTCATCCTTGTAGAGTACCGGAGTCAACAGGAGAGCACTTGGAGATTAATTTATTGTGTCTAAACAGACTTGATAAATTGAGTGTTGGTGGATCAATTGCTGAAGCATTGATGTACAGTCTGGTAGGGATTTAAAAGAGTAGTCAAATAGTTGACTACTTGATAAGCCTAAGCTTATTGGGTAGTCACGTTGACTACTTGCATCCCCCCCATCTCTAGCTGCCTCTGTATCAGAACTGGGGGGAGCTGGCTTAAAAGCTGGTTCTCCCCAGCACCAGAGGCAGAGGCGCAGTGGGGAACCCCGCTTATACCAGGTTCCCCGCTGTGCCTCCTCACTTATCTACTCATCGAGTAGTCGATGGAAATTCCATTGACTACTTGAGTAGCTGATTAATCGAAATTTAACATCCCTACTGTCTAGTGTAGACAAGCTCATAGCTGGGTCTGTTAGGGTGCATCTAGACTACATTCCTCTTTCGAAAGAGGAATGCAAATGAGGGAAATCGGAAATGCAAATGAAGAGATTATTTACAAATCTCGTGCTTCATTTGCATAATCCCTTCTGATTGCTTTTTCGGAAAAAAAAAGCGGTCTCGACGGGGTTCTTAAAAAAAAAAAAAAAAACCTTTTTCGAAAGAACCCTGTAAATCTCTCTTTTTTCCAGGAATAAGGGTCATGTAGATGCACCCTTAGTAATCCTATCCAAAATGCCACAGCCCTTTAACAGAGTCTCTCACTGCTCTGTTGTGTCCTTCCATGGTACTTAAAAAAAAAAAAAAAAAACAACAAAAAAACCCTCCCTTGTTAAAGGGACTGTGCCAAAGTTGAGGGTGTAGTGGGGGAGGCGGGGAGAGAAAATTTGATCAATTACACTTTCTCCCCCTTTGCCTTTTTCTCTGGCTCTGACAGAATGCCAGTGTCATTTTTGTGCAGTGCTGACCATCCCCTTCCCGCAAAGTACAAACAGCCCAGCACTTACACGCCCTGGCAAGTGCATCTCCAGCTCTCCTGGCCACAATCAACACTAGAATAACACACCGGGGGGCTGCTTCATGGAGGACACCTCTTCAGAAAGGAGACCAATTTTTTTTTTCTTCTTTGAAGCTTCCAAGCCATGATTACCAACTGCAGGAAATGGAAACATCATCTTGAAAGGCTGCTCATATCACTCAGCTGACCGACAACCCCTGGCATTGAACTCTTGCTGCCAGGTGTGGTTGTTGGAGGGAGTCAGCTGCTGCTAGGGGTGTTTGCTCCAGCTGATGGGGCCGAGCTTAGGCTGACATAGTGGAAATCTCCCCCCATGGAGGTGTGGGGCAGATGGCAAGGGCTGGCTGTTATTGCTGGCAGCTCAGGAGGAACAGGCTGTGGTTTCTCTGCAATGGAAGGAATAAGCGGGGAGCTGTGGCAATGGGCACATAATGAGCCATGAGGTAATAGCTTGTTTGGAGTCAGCGGCTTTGCTGTGGAAAACAGGCTCCAAGCAGGCCAAGGAGAGAGTTTCAAATCCTCCGTGGCAGTGCTGTGCAGATAGAGAGACTGGGGCAGGCCTCTTCCAAGCTCCCAGACAACCTTAAGTGGCTGTGCCCCCAGGCCCTTTGGAACAGTGTTCTGCTGGGGAGGGGGTGGGCAGGTTGGCATTGCTCCAACCCAGCTGGGCATCTCTGCCCAGTTGCTCAAGCTTTATAAACATCTGAGGAGCAAAAATGCCGGAGGGTCAAAGTTCAGGCTCCTTGGGAGCCATTTAGAAAAACAAATGCTTCGTGGGAGCTAAAAACAAGTCCAAGAAAGATTGGCTCCATCTCCCCGCCTCGTTGGGAGCAGCACAGCAGGTTTCATACTATCTGGTGTGTGTGTGTGTGGGAAAACTGGTGCCTGAAATAGCTTAGGAGGGAGGAAAAGGCTGAGAGAAGTGGAGGAGGATAAAGCGGGTTGCGGGGAGGGAGGGGGTGCAGAGGAGGGAGAGGACAAGAGCTCAGACTGGGGGAGCGGGGAACAGAACCTGGAATCTGTTGCCAAAAGTTCATACCCGCTTAAGGAGCAGAAAGACTTTCTGACACTTGGAGTTTGCAAATCTTTGCTTTTGTTTTTACAGCTTTTGTGATAGAGGAGGAACCGGCCGGGGGGGAGGGTTCAGCCCTTAAATTCACATCTGCATTTAAAATGGGGGAAAAAAATCTAGCGAAGGAAAACCCTCCTAAATTTAAATGACATGGAGCCTTTTTGTTTTAAGTGTGTGTGGGTGAGGAGGGAAAGGGGGCAGGACTGGTGCAGCAGCGGGGCTGTGGTTTTGGACTAAGGTCTACGAATAGAGGTGGTAGTGGTGGGCCAGGAGTGGAATAGCAGGGGATTTTGGGGTCAGAATTGGGACACATGGCTTCTGTTTGGCACGCCTCGATCTTCTTTTGCATGGAACCCACCCTACTTTAGACATAATACCCCAGAAACTGGTTGATATTGTGATTGGAGAGAGCTAGGGTTGCCAGGTGTCCGGTATTGATCCGGACAGTCTGGTATTTTCGTCTCCTGTCCTGTAAAAAAATTCAGAAAATACCGGACACCTCAAATGTCCAGTACTTTCTGATTTTTTTCCCAGCCAGGAGGCGAAATTCCTGGGCTGTCCAGATCAATAGGAGGCAGCCTGGCAACCCTAGTGCTCACCAGTGAGCTGTCTGGCCCGGCGCAGGGAGGCAAGATGGCAGGCGGCCACCGGCTGCCTGTTAGGGCCAAAAAGCCTCACCATGTGTTTTTTAAAGGGGCCACGCTGTTTGTTTGTCTTTTGTAAATTTAAAAAAAAATTTTTTTTTTTTTGCTTAACAACTCTCTGAGTCCTGTACCTAGGCCAGCTCTTTTTCTGGTTATAAGATTCACAGTCCTGGTTTTAGATTCACAGTCCAGGTTTGTCACCTGTCCAGTATGGAGACACAACCAGAGATGGCTTTTCCAGTATCGCAAGGGTGCCAGGATGACCTTGCTTGTGTGCATCAGGTCATACACGAGGGGTGGGGTAGCACACTCTTGAAAATAGCATCCTTTCTGTGGCTTGCATGCGAGGGGGCACCATTTGGGGGGGGCAGGCTCCATCGTTCCTGGAAGTACCTGTATGTCCAGCATCTCCCCTACCCACATCTCTGTTGTTAATCACTCCACCCAGTGCAGCGTGGAGCTGTAGATACCCTTTGCCCCCTGGGAGTCAGGGCCTGGTGCTGCACTGCAGTTTAGGATAGGAAGTGAAGAATTGCCATTTGAACCTGCAGAGGGAATTTAGTGGGACAGAATGTAATTTAATGAGTTGGAATCTGGCCAGAATGCAGAACAGAGGGGTACACCTAGGAGTGAAGTAGCTGTGCCACCTTTACTGACTCCAGAGGCCCAGGACTTCATACTCTCATATGAAAGAATAAAAGGAATAAAACAAATGTCCTTCATAGAGAAGCCTGGATGGCTCTCCCTACTGCCCTAGCAGTGGCTGGCTGCGAAAAAGCTACTTCCTCAGTCAGGCGATGCTGGCCCATCCTGAGGCCTATACTGTGATTGAGATGCTTAAAAGCAGTTTTTTCCCTTGGGAAGCCCTCAACCCCACAGCTGCAGGGCCATGAAACATGGAACAGGTTTATTTATGGTAATAGTCCCTAATCCAGAGCATATGCTCTTGAGACACAGCCGATAAGTCTCTAACCGGCAGCAGCAGGGGCTGCCTCTCCTGGTGTAAAGGATTGTTTTAGCCATGAAAAAAGCTGCCCCATCAGCACTGGATGGGTCCACCAGCCATGCCTCCAATCTAACAACATCAGAGAAATGGACCCTCCATGGGGAGAAATAGTCTGAGATCCCTGGAGACCAAAGTCATTTGATATCTTCCACTGGAGCTAAAGGGAGAGATGGGCTGGCTGAATGGTTAAAGCAGGGCTCTGGGGCCATATTCTTCACTGCCGTGCAGCTGCTGCATTCCACTGCAGAGGTGGTTGCATTTCAGTAATTATTTACATCTGTGCCAACAGGATGTAAAGTGCTGCTGAATTAGAATTCCCACCTCACTCACTCAGCATGTGGGGGGTGGGTTGCACCTGTTCTGCTGGGTATTCATGACACAGGGTGAAAGAATAATTAGACCTTCAGTGGCTCAGTTTCTCCAACTCTAAAATGCCACTTATCTCATTTGAAGGGGTGTGTCAAGGGTTAGTATCCGTACAGGGTCTTAGGAATGTCTGATGAAAGGTGCTAACACAGTGCAAAGGTTTATTAATATAATCACTTTGCTGTCTGGCAAAGCTGGGGTGACACAGTTAGCGGACACAATGGGGGGATAACAGCTCTTGTGCAGAGCTTAACAGTGCACAAACAGAGCCCCATTCTGTTCCTCTGACCAAGTCAGATGCTGTTAGATGAGGTGACATGTCCAGGGTCCCATAGAGCAGTGTTTCTCAAATAGTGGTACGAGTACCTTATGGGTACTCGAGAGAAGTCTGGGGGGTACTTCAACACAACTGAAATTTGGAGAAAACTGAATTTTTGTTGACAGTTTTACAGAGCTTTATTATTTTTGTACTTTTTATACCCCAAAATTTCATCGCCAGCTTGGCTACGATTAAGTTGTTTAAACAAATGTGTTGCAATGGTAGAAAAATTATGTGTATCTGAAAACTAGGGGTACTTCTAATTTTATTTTTTTTAAAAAGGGGTGCTTTATAAAAAAAGGTTGAGAAACACTGCCATAGAGTAGAGTTTCTGAAAGTGCTCCGTGAAACCACTTTGAGAAACACATTAACTGGCCACCCCGGTTTATTTTCTGGCGCCATGGCCACGGAGCCTCATTCCCATTGGCTCCGTTTCGTCCTTTGCAGCCAAGGGGAGCTGCAGGAAGCGGCATGGACCAGGTCACTGGTTCTTGCTACTCTGCTTGGCTGCAAAGAGTGAAACAGAGCCAATAGGAGCTGCAAGGCTCCATGGCCAAGGTGCCAGTAAATAAATAAAAAGGGGCAGCCAGTTAATGTGTTTCTCAAAGTGGTTTCACGGAGCACTTTCAGAAACACTGACATAGAGGGTGAGAAACAGGAAGAGGACTCCTAATTCTCCATCCTGTGCCCAGACCATTAGGTTGTGTGTGTCTGCCTCTAGGTTGTACTGCCTCTTAGCGGGGGACTGGTGGGACAAATGCTCTTCTCAGTTGGAGGCCTTCATTATCAGGTGGCTCTGATGAGCAAGGGTTTCCTTCGTGTGAGCAGAAATGCGGTGATTGAGCAGTTGCACTAATCGCTTCTGGAGGCCTAAAGCTCTCGCTGGGGAATCCAGGGCTCAGTTCTGACTGGTGCTAACAAGGACGTGACATTCAGGCGGGTGTTGGTGAACAAAATCCCTGCTGCTGCTGCTGCTGCCACCAGCTGGGTTTCATCTCAGCTGCTGTACTATGTGAAGCAGCCTGTTCTCCTTTTGCAACATGGAGGCAGAAAATCACATGTAACTCTTCTGGCTCTGGGGAGAACCTGGCTCCAAGGTGTGAGAACAGGAGAGCTCACTACTTCTGGTTTGTAGCATAGCTGCTGTGCTGGGGTGGGGCAGGCAATGGTCAGCTGATAGTTCTGAAACATGAGCCCTGCAACCAGGACAAAGCCGGAGGGGGAGGGCACTATCCTGGTGAACTGAATGGGAGGATGGTGCTCATGTTTGCAAGGGGGCATGTCGTAACTGTAGCTAGCCCGGGGGATCGGTGCTGGGGTTCTAAGCACCCAGATCAGCCTAGCCTGGATGTGAACAGCCTTCTGCGAAGCCCTACCCAAGTCACCTACACTGGTGCTGTGCCCTGCATTCCCCCTTGTGTGTGCCGGAGAGATCAGGGGGCAGATCCCATAGTTCTCATCCCTGCAGTGAACTGAGGTGCTTGACAACAAAAATGTGTTGTGCTTGGCAACAAAAATGATTAGGGGGCCGGAGCACATGACTTATGAGGAGAAGTTGAGGGATTTGGGCTTATTTAGTCTACAGAAGAGAAGAGTAAGGGGAGATTTGATAGCAGCCTTTAACTACCTGAAGGGGGGTTCCACAGAGAATGGAGAGAGGCTGTTCTCAGTGGTGACAGATGGCAGAACAAGGAGCAATCGTCTCAAGTTACAGTGGGGGAGGTCTAGGTTGGATATTAGGAAAAACTATTTCACTAGGAGGGTGGTGAAGCACTGGAATGGGTCGCCTAGGGAGATGGTGGAATCTCTATCCCTAGGGGTATATCTACACTGCATGGCTGTTTTGGGATACTGGAGGTATCCCGAAATAGCTACCCTGTGTCTACACAAGCTGCCCGTTATTTCAAAATATTTTTCGGAATAATGGGTGCGCTATTTCGCCATCTGGTAAACCTCGTTGCACGAGGGATAAGGGATGGCTTGAAATGGTGCGTCATTTTGAAATTTGGTGCTGAGCCAAATTTCAAAATAAGCTCTTTTGAAAGAGATTTGAAATAAGACATACCCCAGGGCTGTCCTTGCGAGGGGAGGGAGGATACGGGAGAGGGCAACCCCTTCCAGTGCCCCAGATGTGGAGCCCAGGCAACTCCCCTGCCACAAGCCCTACCCCCCACCCCACCCCTGCTCCATCCTTGCCCTGCTGCTGCTCTGTCCCATTTCCCCCCTTCCCTGAGCAATGTGGGCTGAGGGATGTTGGGACTTAGCTGAGTAGCACCCGGTGCTGGGTGGCAGCACCCTTCCCCCCTGCACTCACAGTGGCGGTGGGAGCTGGAATGCCCCAGCAGCCTACATCTGAGGATGTCCGCGTGGAGGTCTGTGGCTCATGAAGGGCTCTGTGCCCTGCTGCCCTCTCCCAGCCCGCTGAACCCCGCTTCCCTAGTGGCAGGAAGTGGAGTGCCCTAGGCTGGAGTGTTCTGAAGCCAAGCACAGCAGGCTGGGAGAGGACAGCATGGCAGAGTGGGGCAGATTGCTGGGCGGCTCTGGATCCTGCTGCCATGCTGAGTGGACGAGGGGGGGGTGACCCCTGCTGCTACCCAGCAGCAGGCCCCTGTAATTCTCCTGGTCCTTCCCACCCATAGGATGTTGCTCCCCATCCTCCTGTGTAACACAACATTCAGTACGGTATCAATAACTCTCAGTGCCTCTCTTCCCAACCCCTTTAACGAAACTGAAATGCGGAGCCTACGCTTCTGGCCTGCATCCTGATGGGCTAGCAGCAGCATCGTGTAGCTGGGTAGAGCAGCTGTGCCTGGGAGAATTCTGTGTGGATTCCAAGCAGAGCTTAAATAGATCACTTACAGGAGACAGGCTGGTTTTCTAGAGCATCTCCCGTACTCAAATGCCTTTTTATTGCAATGAAATTAGATACTGCAGATGAGGCAGCATTTCAGCACTGAGCAATAGCTCCCAGGCAGCTTGGGAGAGTAAAATGTGTTTTGGTGAGAGGGGGACACTGGCTAGGATGCTGAGCTCATCCCAACCTATTTGAAAAGTGTCCTTAAAAATACACCCCAGGTACTGCTGGTGCCCTGAGAACTGTGTGTGTGCATGGGAGGGCAGAGGATTCTGAGGGGAGGGGACTTCACAGTGATTTCCAGGCTCCTGTACCTACAGGGTCATGTCTTCAATGTCTATGTTGGCAGAGATGATGCGATGCTCCTCCAGTCGCAACCTCGATTGCAAGATGTTTTACAAAGTTATTAACTCCGGGGCAGATGGGGGAGAACTTGGCAGCTTTGGCCAAGAGAGCTGCAGCGGGGAAGGTTCCTGTACCTGCACTGTCTTGCCAGGCTAGGTGGAAGAGGATGGAGAAGGAGGCAGTGCTAGGTGGGAATAGAAAGAGGAGGGGTTATTTTATCTATCCTGAGGGACTGTACGGTCTGTTTTCCCTCCAGCCTGGTGTGTACTCACTCTTTGCCCATGATGGCGCTCCGAGAGGGCAGTGATTCCACCTCCAGTTGCAGGAGAATGAGATTCCACACTGGCAGGAGACATAATGATGTTCAACTTAAACGCTCCATTGCTTAATCCTGGTTCTGTCCTCTTGGATCACCCTAAACACTCCTTTCCCTCAGTGATTATACACTGAGGCTATGTCTACACTACAGAGAAGATCGAAGCTGCAGCTGTCGATCTTCCAGGGTTTGAATTAGCGGGTCAAAGGAAGACACCTTAATTTGAACTGGAGAGGGGCACTCCAGTTGATGCCGGTAGTCCTGCTTCCACCAGGAGTAAGGGATGTCAAAGGGAGAGTGTTCTCCCTTTGACTTCCTGCCATGTGAACAGTGCCAAAAGTCGAGTTAAAGCTATTTTGACTTCAGCTCCGCAATTAACGTAGCTGAAGTTGTGTATCTTAATTCGGCCTTATCCCGTAGTGTAGAAATACCCTGATAGGCTGCCTTAGTCACCGTTTGGATGAGGCATCCTCTGAGTATGTCTACACTGCAAAACAAGCTCTCTGGCAGCAAGTTTTAGAGCTTGCACCACATGGGCTTATGCTATGTGGCTAAAAATAGTCGTGTAGACATTCCTGCTCTCCCCCTCACTGGGTCACAGAGCCCAGGCACCAGCCTGAATAGGAATGTCTACACAGCTATTTTTAACCCAGTAATGCAAGCCTGAGTCTGTTGACCTGAGTGCTAAGACATGATGTGGCAGAGCTTTTTCATTTTATGTTTCTTTTTTTTGCAGTACAGTATAGACAACACCCTGTGTTCATTGAATGCCCTCATAAGTCAGGTCTTCCGCCCTCTCTTTCGACTGCAAAAGGGGGCTTCCTTCCTGCTAAGCTTCAGTTTGGAATCCAACCTCAATGTTAGTTTAAAGACACAAGTTGGCTTTTTCATCAGTGCTGCCCCGTGTCCCAGTGCTCTCCCGGAGCTGCACATGTCTGGGGGAAAGAACACCCCAAGCTCCCTCTTGACTAAACAGTGTGGTGTGGGAATGGAGCAGTGTTTAGACACCCTTAGGATACGTCTACGCTAGCTCGTTAGTTCGAGCTAGGTAGGCAAATGAGGGCAAGCGGAGTTGCAAATGAAGCCCGGGATTTAAATATCCTGGGCTTCATTTGCGTGTTCCCGGGCGCCGCCATTTTTAAATCCCCCTTAGTCCGAACTCCGTGCCCGCGGCTACACGCGGCACGGACTAGGTAGTTTGAATTAAGGTCCTAATTTGAACTACCATTACTCGAATTAGGATCTTTAATTCGAACTACCTAGTCCGTGCCGCGTGTAGCCGCGGGCACGGAGTTCGGACTAAGGGGGATTTAAAAATGGCGGCGCCCGGGAACACGCAAATGAAGCCCGGGATATTTAAATCCCGGGCTTCATTTGCAACTCCGGTTGCCCTCATTTGCCTACCTAGCTCGAACTAACGAGCTAGTGTAGACATACCCTTAGAGGTTAGCATCTGACTGGCTGTCTGTTTGTCCCAGTGCATGGATTGGCCCTGAAGCCAAAGCTTTGCTGGGCTTCCCAAGCTCCTGTAGGGTGCTTCTCGCTCATCTCATTGTCTTTCTGCTGGCCTCAAGTAACTCCCAGCAGTGTTGGAATTAGTAGTGTGTGAATCTGGCAGCGTCTGGGAAGGGTGAGGTGCTCTACATATACACACAGACTGTCCCAGCCTTCGAGCCCTCACGGTAAGAGCCTTATCTCATCCCTTGGCGAGCATCTGTAGGATCATTGTCGCCTGGCTGGTAGCATTACAAAGCGTTAATTGAGATGGCTCTGCACTTTTTGCAAGAGAAGAGTTTCTCTGTGATTTCCCCTTCTACAACATCCTTAAGTGCTTTGAGTGAGCCTAGTACTGGGGACAGGTGCCAGGTCAGGACTGCCATTCCCTTTTCACAGGACAGGTACAGCATGGCAGAAGCCAGGCAAGCTTCCCATGCCCTGTCAGTGGGCTTCAGCTGGGACTCTGAGGCCCTCTGCAGTGGGGAGAGAAGAATTCAGTCTCCACAGCCCAGTCAAATCTTTGTCTCTCTGGGGATGCCAGACAGAGGTCTGGGCTGGTTCTGTGTAGGATTCTGGTGCATTGTAACAAGAGGTGCATCTCCACTGCAGGGCTTAACTAGAAATAAGCTACACAAATTGAGCTACATCAATTGCATATCTTATTTTGAAATAGAGCACTCTTCCTCCGACTTTGCTTACTCCTCATACAATGAGGGTTACAGGAGTCAGAGTAAGAAGTCCTCCAGCTTGATAGTATTTCAACACTATTTCGAAATAACTGCCTGCTGTGTAGACGGGGACTAAGTTATTTCAGAATAGGGCTAGTTCTTTCCAAATAGTGTTGCAATGTAGACATACCCAGGGGGATGTGAATGGTTAACTGGTAAGCATCACTCTTACCGGGTGATGCTTAATGGTTACAGTTAATCAGTGGGGGCTGTAGCAGGTGGGGTTGGGGATGCTCCAGCCCAGCCAGAGCAACCTTTGCCCATGGTGCTCCAGCCTGGCCGAAGTAGCCCCTTCAGCAGTGGCTCCTCTGCCTGTTCCCATGTGAACAGTTAGCTGGTTAAGCATAACACTAAGGATTTTACATTCCTAGTGTCACATCTGGGACCAGAATGCAGACCTGAACACTGTTTTCTGCTAGCTATAAATCGGGCCTGTCCATCGATCATTTCTAACCAGTAGTGCTGTTTGGTTTGTTGTTGTTAGGGTTGCCAGATGGTTTCAACAAAAATACTGGACACACCTGACTTTACATCACAGTCTACATTACATCTTATTTAGAAAATACCCGACATTTACATTTAGAGTTTCTCGTTTATATTTTCTCAATTTGTTTCCCGAACAGAAAGCTCAAATACTGGACTGTCCAGTTCAGAACCGGACACCTGGCAACCCTAGTTGTTGCACCTTTCTGAACCAACATAATTCCTCTGAATGATCCCACATGAACCACTAGGCTGCACAAGGCCGGGGCCATGGAAGGGTAAATAACTGCCTCTACTCCTGCTTTTGTCGCCTGAGACCTAGGCATGACTCAAGTACAGTGTCTACCCTCATATGTGCTCTGTAAGGGCCTCGTTAGAGGCACAGATTTGCATGTGTAGAGAGAGTGCTGTGTCACAACTGTTATGTTTTATGATCCTTACCTTGACAAATCACAATTACACCCTAGGGTTATGCTGATAATTATTTCTCCAAAGCTGAAGTCTTTTTTTCCCAATGACCTCGAATTACTCTCTAACTATACAAACTTCCTCAGGAGAGGAAGACTTTTTTATGTGCCCGTGGGGAGGGGGCGTTGAGGGAAAATCCATCCTTTTAATAGGGAAAATATTGCCCTTGTAAGTATTTATGTGTCTGTATTTCCCTTTGATGCTCAGTTACTCATTCAGTTTTATAACTTCCATGTTGAGTGAATTAAGTCTTTCATGCCTGTAGTTATTAAATGTATTTGATAAGAGCTTTATAATACTATAAAGGATGACTTGATTTTACGGCTTCCTCAGAAACTCTTATGGGGTATGCAGGTGTGGGTGAGTGGAGAATGTAAATCAGAGACCTGGGCTCTGTTTAATCTCCCTGCATATAGTCAGGGTCTTCATTGTGCTATGGGTAGGGATGTAATAGTGTAGTTGACTAACCGATGAACCGATAAGCAAAAGCATTTAAAGTGTATTAGGAGCCAGGCAGGCGGGCAGCCCAGCTCAGTTCCGGTTCATGCTGGATCTGGGAGCTCAGTCCCCTTTTCCCTCAGACAGGGGCTGCTGCCACCCCGGGCTGCTGCTTCTGTATCAGAGGCAGCAGTGCAGGATGACAGGCAGCCAGCTTGCTAGGGGAGCTGGTTTTTAAACTGGTTCTCAGCACAGAGTGACAAGGTTCCTCAGGAGTGAGGCCGGAGAGCACTGGCTGCTGGCCCCACCCTGGAGGACTATAGAATAGTTGAGTAACCAATAAGAATTCATGAGGTTAATCGACTACTCAATTAACTGATTTTTAACATCCCTAGCTATGGGCTTCCTTTTGTCTCTCATGGAGGGCGTGTCTACACTCGGAAATTATTTCAAAATAACTTATTTAGACATAACTCCCGACATAACTATTTCACAAAGGCATGTCCACACTACAGGGAAGCCTTGAAATTAGCCCAACGAAGACTCCCTTAATGTGAACGAGGTACCTCAACTTAGAGACCCAGGAAGCACTGGGGAGTAATTACTATGAACAACTGTGGGGAGTAGTTATTTTGAAATAGTAGCAGTGGAGTGTTCACACTACTGCTATTTCAAAATAACTATTTCAAAGTAAGCGTTATTCCTCCTGGAAAGCAGGAGTTATTTCAAAATAACCAGCCCATTATTTTGAAATAAAGGGCTTGGTAGTGTGGACACTCCACTTCTTATTTCAAAATAAGGGAAGTTATTTAGAAATAACTCCTCCTTAGTGTAGACCAGAGTGGAGTGGGCAAGGTCACCTGGCAAGGCTGCATTCAGGATAGGAAGTTTCCACTTAACCTTACAATAGTCTGGAGCATATCTTCAGCCTCTCCCTGGCACAGGAGAGGAGAACCCTAAATCAGATTCCATGAACCTTCTCTTCTCTGGGGCTGAGCTGAAATAAAGACTGTCTAAGGAGAGGTAAGTCTTTGTGTGCTGGGCTCAGGAGTGAATGAGCTAGTTCTGGATGTCCCATGAAAGTGACCTACCATAAGAACTGTTTACATCAAATGGAGACATGACATTTGATACAGGGGTTGTGAATGATGGGAAGGGGAAAGGGAGGTCTGTGTTCACCAGCAGGAAGGGCCTCAAGCCATGCCCAGCTCCTGCCATCCAGAGAGCAGTATCAGACAGGGTGACTGTACCTGAACACAAACACTACAGGTAGGTCTATGCTACATAGTGCGAGAGTCGTGTCGCTAAAAGTCAGTCAGTGTAAACGCTGTTTGTCAGCATTTTTGCGGACAAAAAACTTTCGCCCCCCCACTATGAGTGATGTTTGCTTTGTTGGTAGGAGAGCACTCCTGCCTGACAAAGTGCTGTTTACATCAATACTTGCCATGGCACAGCTTTTGTCTTTGGGGGGAGAGAGGGGTGATTAAGCACCTGTGAACAAGAAAAGCTGTGTCATTCAATTGCCAGACAAATAGACAAAGTCTCAGGGAGGAGGAGCAGAGACACTCCGTGTGCTGGCTTCTCTTACCCGCACTGGACAGCAAAGACCTTTTCAATACCCACCCCACTTCCTGCCTACCAGGAAGGGTTTAGCAAATCCAGCCAGTGCAGGTTGATGGGGGCAGAATGTGGTATAAACCAAGTCTGTTGCTTCTCTGATTTGGTGGAACTTGCCGGGAATTGTTCATTTATTCATTGTCACAGTTGTTACCTTTGATCCCTGGTCCTTGGACGGAGCCTTTGAGTTCTGAGGTTTTCACATAGACTCATCTGAAAGTGAAAGGTGTTTGTGTGTCTGTGTGGGTGGGTGGGGGGAATTGCCCAGTGCTGACTGCGAACATCTGGGCATCAGCAACTTGTGTGAAAACATCCAGCCGTCGCTCACTGGTGTAACTGGGGTCACCATAGAGGGGGCTCCTCAGAGAAAACTCAGGGGGCTGCAAGGGCAGGAACGGGTGCTCTCCCCGAGTCAGTGCTGACTCCAGTAGAGCGCTACAGAGCAGTGTGCGGGTGACTCAAACGGGGCACCAGTCCTGAGTCCATACTGACTCCAGTGCCCCATTGTGGGGGTAGGAGGTGATGAGCAGAAGGGAGCGGTGGAGGAGAGCCCCTCTGAGTCAGTAGTTCCACGAGGAGTAACGGTAGTTCGAATTAGAGAACCTAATTCGAACTACCTACTCCGTGCCGCGTGTAGCCGCGGGCACTGAGTTCGGACTAGGGGACTTTTAAAAATGGCGGCGCCCGGGAAGATGCAAATGAAGCCCGGGATACTTAAATCCCGGGCTTCATTTGCAACTTCGAATGCCTACATTAGCCACCCTAGTTCGAACTAGGGTGGTAGTGTAGACATACCCCAACAAACTGCAGGGGGGTTCAATGGCTGTCAGCGGCTCATTGGTATTCCCACAGGTAATTGCTGCTTTGCATTGCAGCAGCCTTCCAGATCTGCACACCAGTCACAAAACACGCTGCAGTGGGTTTCAGAGGAAGCCCT
Source organism: Pelochelys cantorii (assembly GCA_032595735.1). NCBI lineage: Eukaryota > Metazoa > Chordata > Testudines > Trionychidae > Pelochelys > Pelochelys cantorii. The sequence goes on from CM064338.1 coordinate 31,517,139, forward strand.
TGAACCTAACAACTTTTTTTTTTTAAATCCTGGTCAGGCTGAGTTGCATGGCCTGGGGACTTGTTTTCTCCTGACAGCAGGGGAGAGGCTGCCATCAGCTGCTGCTTTTAAAAGAAGGCCCTTTCTTCCCTGTCTCCCACATTCATATCTGCTTGGCCTAGAGCTGGTGTGCCATGCAGTTTGTTTATAATGCTAAACATATCAGATAATTGAAAGCTAATGCATCTGTCCAGATCACTAGACCTAATTCGCCTGGATGACAAATCAATTTCCTCGTTGCCCTACAAGGGTGTGGAGTCAAACGCGCAGCTTACATTTCTATTGTGCATGTGTTTATGTGAGTGATGCTTGCTTGCTGGAATCTGGTGCTTATTTCGCAGCCCAGCATCCAAACACAAGTGTGGGTTTTGAGCTGTGTGTCTGTAAAGGGGCCATGTCATTTGCTCAAGTGTTATGGAGAAAAGGCATCCTCGTGGAAATCCACCTCAGCCTAACTAGGCAAGATACAAGTTGTGTGTGTGGACTGGATGTAATGTAGGCATCTCTACATTATGTAGGGGCTATGTCCACACTGCTGGTTTTTTTTTTTTTTTTTTTTTTTTGAAAAAGGTACGCAAACTGCAGACTGCAATTTGCTTATCTTTCCTGATTCCTTTTTCAGAAGAGGCTTTTCCAACATTTGGTCCGCATACACTGGGCCAAATGCTGGAAAAACCTCCTCTTTCGGAAGAGCCCTTATTCCTCATAAAATGAGGAATACAGGGCTTCCAAAAGAGCGCATCTGCTCTTCCAAAACAAATTTCAGAAGACCAGATGTGTTTCCTGGACATGGCAGAGTTTTTCCGGGATACCTCTGGTATCCCAGAAAAACTCACAGTATAGACATAGCCAGGGTATGTCTCTGGAGTGTAAGACATAGGGCTAGAAACTAGGGCTCCAGGAGTCCTTTCCTAAGTCTGCTGCTGACTTGGCACATGATCTTGGTCAAGTGGTTTTAGGTCAATATTTTCAAAAGTGGCTACTCTATATGACCCCGCTGCCATGGATTTGGTAAACACTCGGGTCACTGTGGCTACTCATTTTGGGGCTGTGACACCGCGTACATTTCCCTGACCTGAAGAGCTCCGTGTAAGCTCAAAAGCTTGTGTCTGTCCCCAACAGAAGTTTGTCCAATGAAAGATATTTCTTCATCTACCTTGTTTCTCTGGATTAAACATATTCTTCTTCGAGTGCTTGCTCATGTCAATTCCAATTAGATACGCATACATCATGTGCATGGCTGTCAGAAAGTTTTACCCTAGTGACTCCCAGTCCGGTCGGCTGTGGAATCCCCTGGAGTGGTACAAATGCAGCACACTACATATGACCCTGCTGACCTGACTGCCCCTCAGTTCCTTCTTACCACCAGAGATGGCTGTTGGAACTGTGGCTCTCTTGCACTGCAAGTGCTATGTGTCCCTAGAGTTTACAGCTTGCTTGTTTGTTCAATGTTGTAGTTAGTGCATTGGGAGGTGAAAGGGTTTTCCTGTCCTGCCCAGGTCCTTTTAGGGACCTGGCACATGCCCAAGTCCCAGGTCTTCAAACCCTGCAGGTTTGCGTAAAATTTATGCACACAAGTGACCTTCACGGTTCGTGCCTCCGGTGCCTGGGGGAAGCTCATCAAGCAGGTACAAGATCTGCTAGGCCTTCAGACCACATTCCAGAGAGAAGAAGGGACTTTCACTTGAAGCGGCTCCTAATGGAATCCACTCTTTGGCCTCGAGGACAGAACCCGGCACCGAGTGCTTTGGTGTGCAGTGTGCTGCCTTCAGTCCTGGACTCCCAGGGGTCGGCGCCAAAGAAAGACTCATCCTGATACCAGTACTCACCGAAGGCCACGATGTTCAAGCACTGGTCACACTGCTGACCAAGTCTTCCAGAGTGGCCAAGCCTTTGTCCTGCACACTGCAAGCTCCAGAACTTCTCCCACCCACTCCTGTAATAGACCCTCATCGCTCCTTGCCACACAGGACTGGGGTGAGGACAAATCCACTGGAGAGCTTGAGGGGCTGGGGCTGGAGAAGCAGGCCAGTTGCTAGAGAGAGTTCACCCAGCCCAGCAGGTGCCAGGCAAAGCAGCTGCGGGGAAGGTGCGGTGGAGCCAAGTTGCAGTGGAGAAGTGGCTTTTCTTCCTCCCCCATCTCCCTGCTCCTCTTGCTGATGCTGGGCAGGGTGGGGGTGGGGAGCTCCAGGGAGGCTAGTGGTGGTGGTAGCAGCTGCTAGCAGTGAGGGCAATGGGCCAAACGGTGCAGAAGGAGATAAGCTGATGGAGAAAGGGATGGAACAAGAGAAGCTGCTTTTGGGGCTCACTCCCCCTTGGACTTTCTCTCCTTCCCCAAACACTTGTCTCAGGCCCCTACTACTCCCATAATCCTTTCCCCTGTAGTTCAAATTATCTTTCCCTCTTCACATCCACCTGCCCCACAAAACAATCTCCCCTCCTGATGTTCTGCTATAGTACCCCATCCCATGAGCCCCTGCTTCTCACTGGCTGCCCCAGGTTTCCCCCAAGCCCTCCTTGCTTTTGTGTCTGTGGGGGTATGTCTACACTACAAAGTTAATTCGAACTAACAGCTGTTAGTTCGAATTAACTTTCATAGCATCTATACATACAAACCGCTAGTTCGAACTTAATTCGAACTAGCGGAGCGCTTAATTCGAACTAGGTAAACCTCTTTCTACGAGGACTAACGCCTAGTTCGAATTAAGTAGTTCGAATTAAGGGCTGTGTAGCCTCTTAATTCGAACTAGTTGGAGGCTAGCCCTTCCCAGGTTGCCCTGGTGGCCACTCTGGGCCAAACCAGGGAAACTTTTCTACCCCCCTCCCGGCCCCGGAGCCCTTAAAGGGGCACGATCTGGCTACAGTGCTCGTGCCAGTGGCAAGCCTGCCAGCACCCAGCCAGCAGACCCTGCACCTGGCATGGCATGAGCCAGCCACCCGCTGCCACCCAGCCCTCCGCCTCTTCCCAGGACCAGGCTGGCGGCTCCCAGGAGCCTGCCCGGGGCCGCAAGAGACGGGCGCCTGCCTGGTCTAGTGCGGAGATCGTGGACCTCATCGAGGTTTGGGGGGAGACCTCCAACGTCCACAACCTCCTCACTAGGCACAGGAATGCGGCCGTCGAGGGCAGGATAGCTGCCAGCTTGGCCACCAAAGGCCACATGCGAACCCAGGAGCAGGTTTGCATGAAAATCAAGTTGGTCCAGTGAGACCCCCGACCTGAGCCCTGAGCTTAGAACATAAGAACATAAGAACGGCCGTACTGGGTCAGACCAAAGGTCCATCTAGCCCAGTAGCCTGACTGCCAACGGCGGTCAGCACCCCGTACCCCGGAGGGGATGGACCGAAGACAATGAGCAAGCCATTTGTCTCGTGCCATCCATCTCCAGCCTTCCACAAACAGAGGCCAGGGAAACCGTTCTTACCCCCTGACTAATAGCACTCCATGGACCCAACCTCCATGACTTTATCTAACTTCTCTTTAAACTCTGTTATAGTTCTAGCCTTCACAGCCTCCTGTGGCAAGGAGTTCCACAGGTTGACTATGTGCTGTGTGAAGAAGAACTTTCGCTTATTAGTTTTAAACCTGCTGTCCATTCATTTCATTTGGTGTCCTCTAGTCCTATTATGGGAACTAATGAAGAACTATGCTTTATTCACCCTCTCCACACCACTCATGATTTTATAGACCTCTATCATATCCCCCCTCAGTCTCCTCTTTTCTAAGCTGAAAAGTTCCAGTCTCTTTAGCCTCTCTTCATATGGGACCTGTTCCAAACCCCTAATCATTGTAGTTGCCCTTTTCTGAACCCTTTCCAAGGCCAAAATATATTTTTTGAGGTGAGGAGACCACATCTGTACACAGTACTGAAGATATGGCGTACCATAGTTTTAGACTTCCCCTCCTCCTTCTTCCCCTGGCTTCCCCCTTCCAGCTCCCTCCTCCCAGGTTTCTACCTCCCCTCTTCCACCCTCTCTCTTCCCCTCTCCCACCTCCTTTTCCCAGTCTCCCTAGAGGTTAATTTCCCCCCCCCCCAGTTTTGTTAAATAAAGAGAGTTTCTATTTTTGAACACGTGTCCTTTATTTTTTATATCAGGAAGGGGGGCTGGGGAGGGGTAAGTGGAAGGAGGTGAGGGAGGACTGGGGCACAAGCCCCTGATGGGGAGGACTGGGGTGGCTCTGCAGGCTCCTCAGAGTGGAAGCTCTCCTGCAGGGCCTCCTGGATCCTGACAGCCCCCCGATTGACACCCCTGGATGGCAGCCTGCGGCAAGTGCAGTCGGGCTGATGGCCGAGTGCTGTGATGTGCCGAGTGTGGGCACTCCAAGACAGGACTGCTTTGCTGTCCCTCATCGAGGTAGAGAAGCAAGTGGGGAACCTGAGAACTGTCTGTCCGGGGTGGGGCTCAGGTCCCTTTAAGCACAGCCCTCGGCTAGCCTGAGGCAGCAGCTCCACGCTCTAAGTCCTAACCTGATGCCCTGCCAGCACTGGTTCCGGCCAGCCTTAACTTCGGTTCAGGGTCCACTCAATGTGGACATGCTAGTTTGAATTAGCAAAACGCTAATTCGAATTATTTTTTAGGTCTAGATGCACTAATTCAAATTAGCTTAGTTCGAATTAGTGCTGTAGTGTAGACATACCCTGGATGTGGGGACTAGGTTACTGCCTCCCCCACAGCTGCCCATCTGCTCTGAGCAGGGTTATGTCGAGGGGAAACCAATGGCTTTTCTACATCACAGATGGAGCTGCTCAACTCTTAGCTCTTGGATCTGGCTGGGGCCAGTTGCATCTTGCCCCTTACCTTTTGCTGAGGCCAGGGCCCCTTAAAGAGTCAGGGTACTCTTAGCACTTTGGTGTTGCACAATATAGTCCTTCCCAAATTGGCATTTCAGATCCATCTCTCCACGTAGAATCCTTGTCCCTAGCAAGTGGCCCATTCCACAGGTACTGGGTTAAGCTGCTTCCTACCTGAGGCTGCCAACATGGTCCATAGCAAGTGAGGATAGCATGGGGGTGCTGCCTCTCCATTGGAGGAATTTATTTATTCTAAATTAATCTCTTTCAATATTGTCCTAGCTCCATGGCGCTCTTCCCCCTTACTATGGCTTGGCTAGAGGGATGAGCAACAGATGTACAGCTCCTGTGGATGGTGGCCGCTTTGCTCAGGGGGTTATTCTCTAGCTTGCAGAGCAGCAGGCAGAGGGTTTGTAGAAACCTGGTCCCATGTGTGTAGCAGCTGAACAGTGCCCGTGGAGATCAGAAACAGGCTTCCTTGGCCCCACAAACCTTCTGGTGAACCTCTGCTCCTCCTCCTTGTATGATCCCTGTGACCTTACATTTCCCCTGGCTCCAAGGGTCTTTTGAAGATAAGCATCCAGTGGTGATTGAGTGTAACAAATGGTTCTGAAGTGTCAAGGAAGTCACCCGTAGCAGGAGCCCCACTGACTTTCCTGCATAGTCCAGCAACCTGCCACTGTCTCCTACGCTGTTGTTCCCTCACCTGGTGAAAGACCCGCAGAGGCGCTGCATACCCCTGTGTCCCATTATAGGCAAGGCTGCCCCCTTCTCCATGTCCTGAAGAGCCTCTTGATTGGAAACAAGAAATCAGATCTGCTATTGTCAAGACAAATTCTGCTGGATGGATCAGCTGTCTGAGAGAGGAGAGCCCACTATCCTTTCCCGGGGTCTGTGTGGGGTGAGAGCTGCTCTCAGGGGTGTCTGCCTTCCAGAAGCTTCAGGGACCAGGAGCCCTGAGCTGGGCCCTGAACTCTGGCTCTTCCACTTGGGAATGTTATATGGTGTGGCTGGGCCAGACCCATCCAAGGACACATTGGAGACTGGATGTTGTGAATCTGTTAGGGTCAAAGCTCAGTGCATTTGAGCCTGGAAGGGATCTTATCTGTGGGCTGGGCAGCTCAGCCAGAGGAACAAATCCCTCTTCCCGCCAGTTTTGGGCTCAACAGCCCAACTTTTAAATAAAACGTTAGCCTTTTGCTCAGCGGTGCTAGTGTCACTTCTGTGGGGATCTCGACTGTTATTTTTGCTTTGCACATGGGCAGAGTGAGAGAGACACACAGAGAGGAAGTGACTTGCCCAAAACTCCTCCTCCCCAGTTGGCTACATTAACCATTAGGCCACTGGTGTTTCTATGGGTCTCTCAATAAAATATTAAAGGACAGGGCCAGAGAAAACACAAGGTGATGGCTTGGCCCCCAAAGCTGCGGAGAATTGGAGATAATACTAAAAAAACAAGATAAATTGGATGTGAGGGCGTTATAATGGAAACCACCTGAGTTCCACAGTATGGGAGCAACAGCTTATGTGGGGATTACAAACGCAATAGCCTCTGTTTCCCCACAGACTCTGCATAGGGCTTTGGGCAAAGCTCAGGAGAGAATGTCTCCTATAGACCATCTCTTAAACTGGGATCTGCAGACCCCTGTGGGTCTGCTACAGTCCTTGTGCTGGGCCCACTGATCAATTCCTCTACCTCCCTCCTAGTCTCCTCTGTGCACTGCAATCAGCTGTTCCAAGTTATGCAAATGGTTCTGGGAGGGCAGGGGCAGAACAGGGAGAAGGCAGAAAGAGGCAGGGAAGAAGTGGTGCAGGGATGAGGCTTTGGAGTAGGGGTATAGTGGGGGTGGGACCTGCAGCTGAGCAGGGTGGGCTTGAGGAGTTTGTAAAGATTTTAACATCAAAATGGGGGTGCTCGGGCTGGTAAAGTTTGAGAACTGCTGCTATCAGCCATTTCCTGGGTGTTGCTTGCTGCCTGTGTCAGCCAGTACTTCCCCTGCTTGAAACAGCCTGACTGTCCTGTTGTACCAAGCGCTGAGCCTGTCCTTCCTCTCCACAGACACATAGAGAACTGGAAGAACTTGCAGACGCTGAATGCTGTAGACATGGAGCTGTACACGGGACTCCAGAGGCTGTGAGTATCAGGCCTGGGTGAGGGTGAGAGACCTGAAGGGTGGTGAGGGGGCAACCAGTTCAGGCGGCAGCAGGGAAATATTGCTCCTCTCATCCTACGGCCTCTGCCCTATGATGTAAAGAGCAAGGCTGGCTGCTCCCAGACTCATGCAGAACCTTGCCTTTCTCAGCTGCTGGTGCCTTCCAGTCCTAGATAGAAACTGGTCAGGCAGTCTGGGGGCTTCACACAGCTCTGCCAATACGCTTCAGTCCTAAACTGGACTAGCGGGGGTAATCCTGATCTGGGTCCATACTCTGCTCTCCTAAGATGTGAAGCACTGGCCTTGTGTCACAAGCCTCTGTGAACTTACACACCCTGTCACTGAAGCAGCTGAGTGCTTTGCAGGCACCATGTCCTCAGTGTACCTTTTGGAAGTAGGGATGTTGTGGAATCCCTACTTTACAGATGCGGGGGCTGCAGTATGGAGAGAGGAAGTGTTTTGCCAGATACACAGGAAGTCTTGAGTAAAGCCAGGAGCAGCATCCAGACCTTTCACAACCCATTCCAGTGCCTTAAACTGTGCGGCTACGTCTACACAACGAGTTTTATCGGCAAAAAATATGCTAATGAAGGACTCATTTGGATGAGCCACGATCTCATTTGCATATTTTCTGCCAATCCGTTTTGCGCAAAAACAAGCAGGGTGGATCTTTTCTTTTTGCACAAAACCCCCATTTTTCCTCAAGATCTTTAGGTATATTGATCTTGTGGAAAAATGGGTTTTTGCACAAAAAGAAAACATCCACACTGCTTGTTTTTGTGCAAAAACCCCTAGGACAAAAACGGATCTGCAGAAAATATGCAAATGAGATTGCGACTCATGCAAATGAACCCCTCATTAGCATATTTTTTGCTGAGAAAACTCAGTGTAGACGTAGCCTGCCTCTTTCAAGCAGACACTGAATGATACTGGGTGATGGTTCTGTAATGTGGACACATGGCCATCAGGGGTTAAAGTGAAAGTCTCCAACCTCATTTCAGTGGGAAACCTACAGCAAAAACCAGCAGGGAGCTATTTAAAGAGCTGGTAGGGACCGAGGTTGCATTAGGACAGTACCTGTAAGAAATGTTAAATTACTTTCACCGCTGCAGAGCACCAAATAAAACCCCAGCCTATGAACCCTGGGCAGGTGAGATTAAGTCTAGGAAAGCTGGCATGGAGTCTGGTATCTTGCCCCTAGAAGAGATTAAGAAATCATGGCCATGGTGTTGATTTAGCTCAGCCAAAGCATGAGAGGAAGAGAATCCTTCTCAGCTCTTCTTATTTTGCTGGGAAAAACTTTTTGTCCTCAGGCGCTCAAAACAAAAAGTTTTCCCCTTGGGTTGAATGTCTGCGGTGCTCCCCTGTGGATGTTTACATCTATCACAGATCTCTAGAACAATGGGCTCCAGGATGCTATGGACCAGAGATAGTAAGGACCATGGGGGTAGCAGGTCCGGATTGAGGTGCACTGGCAGAGATGTGTTTGGGCAGTTTAGGACTGGATTAGCAGGCATGCAGCTGGTGAAGACCGAGGTGCATTGGTAATGCCATGGGTGGAAGCCCATGTCTGTGGTAGCAGGGAAAACTGCTGTGCATTGTGCATCAGCAGAGCTGCATAGGAGAGGCTTGCACAGTGTCTGCTCATGCTTTGCCTGCTCTTGACAGTACTAGGTCTATCAGATTAAATCGAGACAACCAGACTCCTTTCCCTTTGTGACCTTACCCAGGTCTTCTGAGGCGAGAGATTAAAACATTCCCTCCTCTCCACGCCCGCTAACTCCCCGAGCATCCCCTGCTGAAACGGTTTTGCTCAGCCTGTCACTTCCAGTTTTATGGGCATTGTCTCTCGACCGTCTCCTTGAGTTTAGTGAAGGGTTTTGAGTGCTCATTGATCCTCAACCTTTTCGCCATCACTGTCCTTTTAAATCTCCTTCCAGGACAATCAAGAACTCAGGACTTCGCAGCATCCAGCCGCGAGCCTTTGCTAAGAACCCCCATCTGCACTACATGTGAGTAACATTGTCCCCCTGGCCTGCTGTTCCCTATGGAAAGGTTATCTCCAATGCAGTTACTCCTCGGGGGGAAGCTATGGGCAAGGGTGAAAGCAGAGTTGCAGGAGGGAGAAGGGGAGAGCTGCAATGAAAGGTGAATGAAGGAGGGGAGTAGAAGAGAAAAGGGATGGGGGAGAAGGGCACAGAGAGAGAGAGGTGTGGGGAAGGTGAGAGCACTGAACAATTCTCTCCTGCTGGCAGGTTGACATGTTTAGGTGTCTAAGAATTGGGCTGGCTTTGATTGTGGCTTTAATGAGCACTTGCCTCATTAGCACCCCTGCAGCGGGTGGTGGGTGGCCGCAGTCCCTGTGTGTGGAGTTCAGGGGACTGCGGGTGGTGGGTGGTGGCAGCATGCCCACGTGCACAGCCTGAGCCTGCACCGCTCATTAACATTTAACAGGTACAGCAGGCTTTGCAGACACAGATCTTGCTGTCACTTCAGGCAGGTGGCTGGCAGCTGTGCTCCTAATTATTGACTTGTTAAATGGGCATTTGAGGTGGCCCTAGGGCAAGCCCAGAGATTGCCTGCTGGAGGTTATTGGAAGATAAGCAGAGATGATAAGGAAGTTGGGCTCTGGAATTTGGAAGGAAGCAAGCCAGTAAATAGCACCCAGTTTTCCAGAGGAGTACCTGGGAAGGCTGGACTGTATCCCATGGAAAGTGCAAGCACGGGAGGCCGAGGGGCAACATTTCTCTTCAGAAAAGGCTGGAATACCAGCACAGGTGCAAAGTGCATCAAAGGCCTGGAGTGAGTGATACGGGATCAGACTCCTCTGAGCTCCAGTGTAAAGGCTAGAGATGGGCTTGGTTATTGTGAGAATTTTGGTGCCTTGTGTGTGAGCCCATGTGCTTTGGAAGGGCGGGGAGGGATATAGCTAGGGTCTTACCAAATTCATGGTCCATTTTGGTCAGTTTTAGAGTAATTGGATTTTAAAAATTGTACATTTCATGACTGCAGCTATTTAAATGGAAATGTCGTGTTGTTGTAATTGTAGGGGTCATGACCCAAAAAAGGGTTGCTGGAGGCCACAGGGCACTGCTCCCCTTCTGCACTGGTGCTGATGGCAGCACTGACTTCAGTGCTGGGCAGCTGGAGAGCAGCGGCTGCTGTCCAGGAGCCTAACTTTGTGGGCAGTGCTGCTGCCAGCAGCAGCACAGACTGGATGGCATGGTATGGTATGGTGCTGCCACCCTTACTTCTGCACTGTTGCCTGCAGACCTGGACCCTCAGTCAGCAGCCACCACTCTCCAGCCACTCCACTCTGAAGGCAGCAACCCAGAAGTAAGGGTGGCATGGTATGGTATTGGCATGCTTACTTCTGTGCTACAGCTGGTGAGGTGCTGTCTTTGGAACTGGGTGCCTGGCCAGCAGCTGCCACTCTCCAGCCACCTAGCTCTGAAGGCAGAACAGAAGTGAGGGTGGCAATACTGTGACTCTCCTAAGATAATGGTGTGACCCACCCTGCAACTTCCTTTTAGGTCAGGACCCCCAATTTGAGAAATGCTGGTCTTGCCTGTGAAATCTGCACAGTATAGGATAAAAGCGCACACAATCCCAATTTTCCAGGAAGAGACTGGGTTTCACATTCCTTTACGTGTTTTTTTCATGGCCAAGAACGTGTTAGGGCCATAGGTGTAGCTAACCACTGCTCTGAATCGTATGCTGTCAGCCATTTCAATGAAAACTGGTTATAACTATCCCTCCCTCCCATCCTTCTGGCTCTGTGAGCACATGTTGCCACCTGTATGGGCATGTTCCTGACGACAAGAGATGGGTGATGGCACAGTGGGGTACACTTTCCTCACATTAACACAAATGCCTGAAAGTTTCATTGTGAAAGCTAGTTGCAGTTGCTAAGTGACAGCAATGTACTTACCTAACAGGTTCTTTGCAAAATGAAAGCACTTAAAAATCAAACACATGAGTAGTTAAGGACGTCACAGAACTTGAACTGTCCACCTAATAAACACACACAGTTCTCACTAAGCCTAAAGAAATGCAGATTTCATCACAATAAAGCAGTTTAAATTCCGACCTATAGATTTTTTTTTAAATGTATCCTCTTGGCTATTTTGGTTGTGCTTTCTAAATATTTTCTTTGATGGGGTACTATTGAATGGGGAAACCATATAATGCATTTATTACTTGACTTTGAATTATTGGGCAAGGTGGCTATGGTTGCTGATTCTTGCAGGTAATATTGTCTAGGCAAGAAGCAAAATTATTGCTTCATGGTAAAGTTATGCAGATGAGCTTGAGTTTGAGGCTGATCAATATGTGCCATGAGAGTGTACATCTTTTTTAGAGAGTTTTGCAGTTCGAGGTGGTTGAACAAATCACTTTTAGTTTGGGTCAGCGGGAAGGTTGCAAAATGTTTGTTTACTGTGGGCCATGTAAGATGTAAACCTCCTTAACTTGAGGATCTTTTCCTTGCCTTGAAGTGCTTGGTTCTGCTGCTGTAGGTAATGGCATTGTTCAGTTAATATCCTTAACTTTTTTCTTGTTTAAACTAAGTAGTGGGGTTTTGGTGTTATGTTCTGGGCATGCTTAGTTCTTTACATGGGAGCGTGGGGCTTGAGAGGAGGACTACATCTGTTCTTCCGACTGCTGTACTCCTGTCCAAAAAAGGCACAACCCCTGCTTCTCATTGTTTGTTCTGACACTGCATCTTGTGTAGGGTCCTCTCTATGCCTCATGGTCACAGTTACTTTCTGCCTGTAGTGTCTTGGATCATCTTTGGAATTACCTGTCTGCTCCCTGGAGAGCTTCCCCTATCACCATGCCAACCACTCGAATGAGGAGACCTCTCCTAATGCTGATACTTCACAATGTGAACAGCTGATTTGAAGTAAGAAAACATAGCATAATGATGGGAGGAGTCCAGACCTTGGATTCTCTGTCACACTTTGCTGTTCATTGTGGTGTCTGACCTCATGTAAGGGCTGGAAGTTCTTAGCCTGTAAACTCCCTGATCCTAGAGGAAAAATAGCTCTAATGCACAGGGAGTGATCTTTGAGACAGTGGCATGAGAGAAATGGGGGCAGGGCAGGGTTCTGAGTTCAACAGGACTAGGATTTGGGTGGCTACTGGCTGTCTAGATGTTCTGTCCTCCAGTTTACTACCTAAGCTTCCTGTGGATCCCTTGTCTCAGATTGTGACAGGTGGTCTCACCTCAGCCACTGAATCTGCCACATGAACCTCTGGTGACATGCAGAGACCCCTCCAGAGAGACAGCGAGTAAGACTATGCCAGTAGCATGGCAGGGCAGCATTCAGGATCCTAGCCCAGCCGCTACTTTGGAAAGCACTCAGACTCCTGGGGACCTGACATTTTTGGAGGCAGCCTCACATTGGAGCTGGGGATAAAAGGCTTAGTGGAAATGTCACTTTGCTCGGAATCTCAGGCTGCTGTATTGGGTCCAGTGGCTGGTGAGGCCAAGGAATACTCTCCCAGTCCCCAGCAATGGGAATGGCTCCCATGAGCCACAGTTGGATGCAAGCCAGGGCCAAGACGTACTGGATGGTGTTGCCATTGTACTTGAGGCTCAGCTAGCCAGGGCTGCGAGAAGTGGGACTTGTGGGCTAGGGGAGGGTGCAACATTGCTGGGAGCATCACCTCTTTCCCTTCTTTGGTGGGGGGGTCTTGTCTCTGTGTGTATGTTGGGGAAGGGGCTGGATACTTTGCAAATGGATTCTGAGGCACTGGACACCAAATGTTTAAGTAAGAAAATACTGAGAGGCTGAATGGAGAAGATTGAGGGGCACAAGGGTGTTAGGGCCCAGAAGTGATTGGGCAATAAAATGGGAAATGAAATTTAATGTGGATAAATGTAAAGTAATGCACATTGGAAAACATAATCCCAACTATACATACAATATGATGGGGACTAATTTAGATACAACCACTCTAGAGAGAGATCTTGGAGAAATTGTGGATAGTTCTCTGAAAACAACCACTCAATGTGCAACAGCAGTCAAAAAATCAAACAATGTTAGGAATCATTAAAAAAGGGATAGAGAATAAAACAGAATATCTTACTGTCTCTATATAAATCCATGGTACACCCACATCTTGAATACTGTGTACAGATGTGGTCGCCTCATCTCAAAAAAGATATATTGCCACTGGAAGAGGTGCAGAAAAGGGCAACAAAAATGATTAGGGGTTTGGAATGGGTGCCATATGAAGAGAGATTAAAAAGACTGGGATTTTCCCTTTAGAAAAGAGGACACTAAGGGGGGATATGATAGAGGTTTATAAAATCCTAACTGGTGTGGAAAAAGTGAATAAGGAAAAGTTATTTACTTGTTCCTATAACATAAGAACTAGGGGTCACCAAATGAAATTAATAGATAGCAGGTTTAAAACAAAGGGAAGTTTTTCTTTCACACAGTGTATGGTCAACCTGTGGAACTCCTTGCCAGAAGAGATTGTGAAGACCAAGACTTTCACAGGGTTCAAAAAAGAACTAGATACATTCATTTAGATTTGGTCCATCAATGGCTATTAACCAGAATGTGTAGGAATGGTGTCCCTAGCCTCTGCTTGTCAGAGGCTGGAAATGGATGACAGGAGAGGGATCACATAATGATTACCTGGCCACTGTCAGCAGACAGGATACTGGGCTAGATGGACCTTTGGTCTGACTCAGTATGGCCGTTCTTATGTTCTTAAATGGTATCGCAGTGGGTGCTGGAAGCTGGGATTGAGGGATAGCAGCAGACTTGTATCTGGGGAAGCTTGCATACCGATTTATACTACTTTACTGATTGGTGGTGTTTTTTTCTCTCTCTGGGGAAAAATCCCAACATCATCTACCACTGTATCATCTCTCTCCCTTCCCCTGAGGGTTTGAGAGAGGTTCCCTCCTGTCAGACAGGCTGGGTTTTTCTGCCTTCTCCCAGCTCCTTCTATTTCTGTTCCTTTCTCAGTGCATTTACAAGTCTCCAGACCCCAGCTGTGCAATCACAAGATGATCACTTACTCCAGCTCTAATTGCAGGAGCTCTGCTTTGCTGGGGTTTATTTAAAACAATGGCTCTGAATGAGTTTTCCCTGCACAGAGTAAAAAAGGGATGGTGATGCCACTGAGAGGTTTTGCAGCGTTCATTTGCTCAAAGTCTCTGAATACTCCAGTGCCTTCTTACGACCCATAGCTGCCCTTGTGAGATTAGCCCTGCGCATGGTTCTCGGTGTGTGATGCGTTGGGGTGAGCAGTGGATGACTGATGGAAACAAACCCTAGGAAGGTGGAGAATAGATCCATAAATAGCCTTAGCCCACCTCTGGGAGAGAGCAGAGCTAGATCTGTTGGCCTATTCAGTCTTTGGTGCTGCAGAGTTTGTCAGCAAAGGGACAATTAGCCCCAAATGGGGTAGTGGTGTTTATAAAGTGGTTGTCTCTGGCCTATTGGTAACAGGACTGAGGCCACTGGGGATACATATGCTCTGCAGTTCAAACCCTGTGGCTGGCCTGTGCCAGCTGACTTGGATTCACGGTGCTTGGGCTAAGGGGTGCAGACATTCAGGCTCGGGCTGGAAACCAGTTCCACAAGCTCCTGGAGCCTAGGTTCCATTCCGAGCCTGTACGTCCACACCACACTGAACAGTCCTTAGCCTGAGTCAGCAGGCATGGGTCAGCCTCAGGTGTCTAACCACAATGTAGACATAGCCTCACTGCAAGGTACAGCTGGACAGCTATTGCAGGGGGACATCTTTGGATGTGACCTAAGTCCAATTCAGATGCGTGGCCTATGGCAGGTGTTTGCCAAGACTCTGGAGGCCTCACTGGTGGGCAAAGGTCCCACAGTGGTTCTAGTTGCTGGCCCCTTTACTGAGCAGTCTTTGGTGTTCCCTTGGCTAACACCAGGCTTGCTCTGGAGCGACACTCCCCAGGAGGGGTCTACTTTGGGTGCTGTGCATCTGACGTGTAGCGTGCATGGGCCTCAGTGGTCCCATGAGAGCTTCAGGCCTTGGCACCAGGAACAAAGGGTCAGGTCAGCAGAGACTTCCTAGCCAAACAGTTTCAGAGCAGTTCAATTAAGCAGGGGGAGGATTGGCGCTTTATGGGATCAACTCAGTCTTGGAGCGCCAGGTTTTCCCAAGAAGACTGTGGGATGGCGTCATTGCTAAATTTGAGGGCCCTTTGGTGCCCCCCGTTCCCAACATGTTCTCTGGGGAGCAGGGTCTGGATCCTCTGAATCATGATGTCCATCCTTCTCCTGCCATGGCTCGGGTAACTGAATTACAGGGCCCTGGGGAGAAAGGACTGAGCACATCCTGCTATTTCCCCAGGCTCTTCTGGAGCTGGGAGGGCAGAATTTCCAATCAGAGCTGGTAGGATGCGGGGAACCTCTCTGGCTAACACATCTGCCCTCCCCTCTCAAGTTGGACAGTATGCTGTCTCTGTCATGGACACGCCAAGCTTTAAGGAGCTGAGATGCCCAGCTGCAAAGGTATGTACAAACGAGGCCCATACACCAAAGTAGCTAGAGGGGAAACCATCTCTCTGCACTCTACTCCCCCCCCCCACACCACCCCGAGCTTTCAAGCAGAGCTTCTACAGTGAGGTCCAGGGAGACACACTCACTGTATGTCCATCCTGGGATCTGCAAGAGTTGGAGCTGCCATAAACCTCTCCCTCCCAAAGCAGTGTTGCCTATGCCAGGAGCCCAGAGTTCTCCGTGCAGTGGGAGACATGCCCTGTGTCCAGATGGGAGAGGGTGGATGTAAGATTTATGTTTCTTTTGTTGGCTGAACTATACCTTCCCTCTGCCATCCGCCAAAGGACAGGCATCAGCCTCCATCTGTTAATGTTACACGCCCTTGGCATGTAAGAGGAAACAAATCTCTGAGGGGTGGAAGACAAGGAATCCAGGAGCTTTATGAAACACATCTGGTGGGCTACCACAAAACCCTGCTTATGACACTCCATGCCCTGCCATTGTGAGGGCCTCAGCAGAGAGGCCCAAGAGTGACCAGGCTCTGGACGTTGAAACCCCAAATGTCTCCTTCCATCTCAGGGCTGAAACACTCCATGGAACGGGATGGCATATAGGAAGTTCTCCTTCCGGAGCCTGCCCTAGTGCCATCAGTGCCAGGGCTGCCAATCTGGCACATTTTACTGGCTCCAGATTTGTCCCCAAGAGATAAAAAGACAAGGGCAACAACAAAACTGACAATAAAAATAATCACGTGGTGTTTTCTGGGGGAAATGGATGCCATTGCCATTCTTAGGGCAGTTGGGGAAGGCTCTGAGGGCTGGCATGGGAAGGCAAGCTAGAGAGGAGAGAAGAAATGACAGTGCCACAGACCGGTATGAGTTCCATATTAATGTATTTGTTTGTCTGCTCCTTCCCTCGCATCAGGCCCATAGGCCTCCTAACCAGCAGGGAGCCTGACAGTGTCACCAGAAACCCTCCCTGCCATTCAGATTGGCTGATGCTGGTCCCTGAGGCGTAAGTCCCTTCAGCCTCCCTTGCACCCCCTTAACAGCCAATGCTTTTCCCCTCCTGCCCCCCTGCTCCTTTCCTTGACCTGAGAACTGAGTCCTTCTCTGTGAATCCCATTGTGTTCTATTCCCCGGTCTCAGGTCGCCCACTAATAGTGAGTGACTCCCTCTAAATACTTTCTTGAATCACTGGCTCTCCATCAGCCAATCTGTAAAGCACCGGTTTGTATTTGCAGAGAGTAACTGAGTGCGTCTTATTTATTGGGTAGTAAAGAAAACAGATTAAGTCCCTGTAATTATAGAGCCAGGTGCACTCTTAAATAAAGCTTAAGGAGTCAGAATTCCATTTAGAGTATTAATAATTGCTGTCTCCGCCCGTAGCCTGTGTTTTCTTTTTCCTCCAATCTGTCTTCTGGAGACTTCTGTGTGCTCTAAATGCATTCGTAGGCCAGCTGAGACACCATTCCCATCCCTGAGTTTCTTCCTTGGCAAGGCTTACCAGCGTGGGGATGGAGGCCTTTGATAAAGCAGACACATGTTTGTACAAACTGAAGCCAGGTTGGTAAATACAAACAAAATGGGGTCATCTTGGTGTTTCCTGCCCTCTCCAGTTAGCAGGGTAGTGGCGTGATAGATTGTTTGGCTTTTGAATGCTGAATATATGGGCTGCCTCCTATCTCACTGGGGATTTTTATCTTCTGTGGCTGTCGCTTCTCTGCTAATGTAGATGTGTGGCTGAAGGGGACAGATTTATGGACGTCAGAGATGGAAAGGCCCATTGGACCAAATGTGTAGGGAACTATTTTACCTGAGAGGAAGATGGGGTGGATGATCCAACAAACCTCCATTGCCAGCTTCTGTGATGTGGTTAACTTAGACCACCTGGGCCATTCACTGTGGCATCTCGGCAGAGATATACTTTATGAACATGGCCTCAGGCCACCTTCTAGTATGGGAAAGCATACCTTGATTGCATGAGGTTCCCTTTCTGTTTTTGACTGGATGCCGGCTAATTCTCTGCCTCACTTCCTGGCCCGTTTGGTAGAGTTGCTGAGTGCTGTTAATGGGCAGTGTATTCCACCCCAGAGCCAACTGCATTCCAGTGCGAGATGAAAGAATGAGGGCTGTGCGTGCTCTGTGAAGATCTTTGGGCTAGAATATTCTGGAGAGGCATTGCAAGGTTATCTGCAGATAAAGGCAGGAGAATGACCCATGACTCCTCCCCTGGATACTGCACAGCCTAGAGACTGGTGCTGTTGCTGAGGCATGCTGCACTTATGGTACTGACATTTCATAAAAGCACCCAGGGTATGTCTATACTGCCACCCTAGTTCGAACTAGGGTGGCTAATGTAGGCATTCGAAGTTGCAAATGAAGCCCGGGATTTAAATATCCCGGGCTTCGTTTGCATCTTGCCGGGCGGGCGCCATTTTTAAATCCCCTTAGGTCGAACTCCGTGCCCGTGGCTACACGCGGCACGGAGTAGGTAGTTTGAATTAGGATCTCTTGTGGAACGAGGTGTACCGGTAGTTCAGATTAGAGATCCTAATTCGAACTACCTACTCCGTGCTGCGTGTAGCCGCGGGCATGGAGTTCGACCTAAGGGGATTTAAAAATGGCGCCCGCCCGGCAAGATGCAAACGAAGCCTGGGATATTTAAATCCTGGGCTTCATTTGCAACTTCGAATGCCTACATTAACCACCCTAGTTCGAACTAGGGGGCTAGTGTAGACATACCTTCAGACGCTAGAAGCACCCTTCCAGCTCTCTCTCACACATTTTCAAGGACCACAGACACTTGACCCATTCAATGCTTGTGAGGTTTGTGTGTCCCCTTGTGTAACACTGCATCCTTGCCATGTGCTGTATTGTTTACACTGTTGTGCACTATATGGCTGTGAGCACTTATTCACGAGCTCAGGCTGAATGGATAAAATAAACAGAACACCAGACTTCAGATTGTTTCAACTGTGTCCAATTGCTTTTCACAAAAATCACTTGTCCTTATTCCCTGGACAGTGATCCCGGGCCTCTCTCTAAAGCTGCCAGGCTAATCTGACCTATAACATAGGGACATTTCTACAAAGAGTTACAAAAAGGAATCAAATACATTCATAGCAAATCATTCTTTCCTGAGTTCTCTCCCATCTCCCAGGCAATGCTTGGTGCTATTGCTATTTAATTGTATTTCTGTGAGGCCAGGTCGACACGAAAGGGGAAAGTCGACTGAAGATACGCAACTCCAGCTACGTTAATTACATAGCTGGAGTCGAAGTAACTTAAATTGTGTTTTGGCGACATCCACACGGCGGGAGGTTGATGGGAGCACACGCTCCTGTTGACTTCCCTCAGTCCTCATGAGGAACAGGTCTACTGGTGCCGCTGGGGGCTCTCTCTCAGTTCGAATGAGTTGCTCTTCACTAGACCCACTAATTCGAACCCCTGGCTGTGTTGGGGTGACAGGTAGGTCCATGTGGATGGCAGGCAGAGCCCCGACTGCACCCGAGAAGCTCCAGCAGGCATACGAGACCCCAGCCACAGGCACGCTGGATCAGCCCCAAACCCAGCCCCAAACCCCTGTCACCCCTGCCCCACAGATCCAGTGGGACCACAGCCCCAGTGGGACCCCAGCCCTAGCTGCCCTGCACCAGCCTGCTAATGGTTAAATTGTTAAATGATATAAATTTAATCATTTAACTGTTTTTACTGATATTTACATCCTTATTTTGGCCCAGGTCTACACTGTGCAAGGGGAGGTGGTCCATTTCTATCTGTTCTATAAGTAAAGGTCTGATCTGCCAGTTCTCAGCACCTCTCAACTCCCATTTGTGCTGCAAGGACATTAGGGTGCTCAGCATCTCTGGGGAGCAGGCCCTTCAATTATAATTCCTCTCAACAGTTTCCCTGGTCTATTTTTTTATAGATTCCAAGGCCAGAAGACACCACCGTGATCATCTAGTATGATCTCCTGTGTAACAAAGGCCAGAGAACTTCCTCCAAATAATTCCTAGTGCAGATCTTTTAGAAAAACAGCCCATCTTGGTTTAAAACTGGCTAATCATGGAGAATCTACTATGATCCTCGGTAGGTTGGTCCAATGGTTAGCTGTTCTCACCATTAAAAACATATGTTTATTTACAGTTTGAATTTATCTAGCATTAATGTCCAGCCATTGGCTCGTGTTATACCTTGCCCTGCTAGACTGAATGTGAGATGTGTTCCTAGTGTAGAAACTTCTAGACTGCAATCAAGTCACCCCTGTGTTAAGCTCACTCAGTTTTTCTCTCTGAGTCAGTCACTCTAAGGCAGGTGTTCTAATCCTTTTAACCATTTTCGTGGCTCTTCTCTGAACTAGTTGCAATTTATTGCCCATCCTTCCTGAAATGTCGGCACCAGAACTGGACATGCGGTTCCAGCAGCAGTCACACCAGTACCAGATACAGCAGAAAAATAACCTCTCTACTCCTACGCAAGATTCCCCTGTTTATGCCCAAGATCCCATTAGGTCTTTTCTCCATAGCTTCACACTGGGAGCTCATGTTCAGCTGATTATGCACCACAAGCTTCAAATCTTTCCAGAGCCACTGCTTCCCAAAATAGAGCCCCCCTCAGAGTAAGTATGGCCGACATTCTTTGTTCCTAGATGTATACATTAGCTGTGTGAAAACACATTGCGTGCTTGTGCTCAGGTTACCAAGGGATCCAATTCTTCTGTAAAGAGTTGTCTAGGTATAATAAATAGTATTAATGTTCCCTCTGATTCCCTACCTTCCCCATGCTCTCCTCCCTACTTTGTCCACCGTGTGTTGGCACACGTCCCAGCTGCCATGCTAATCAGCAGCAGTGACTGGGTGGCATGTTTACTTCCAATCGTTACTCAGACTGACTCACTTTGGAGCATCTCCTCATTTAGCTGGAACAGCAGCACAGGCAAGCTCTGTGTTTTTACAGCTACTGTTCTCCAGGCCAAAGAAGAGACCCATTCAGTGCAGACATTAGACAGTCTGGCTTTTCCCAGAGAGCTGGCCACTTAACTCATTTGAAGAACATTCCAAGGGCCCAATAATGAATTTCCAAGTGCTGTGATACTTCTCAGCATCTCTAAGTCCATCTTCAACACACCACACAAGCATCTTCACCTGCCCTGCTAAGGTGGGCTGGGGAGTGTTAGCCCTGTGTTACAGGTGGGGAATAGAGCTGCAGAGTCGTGAAGTGATTGCCCAAGGCTACACAGTGGCAGAGCAAGGATTGGAGCTGGAGACCTCGTGCCTCTTAGACTCATGCTCTCTGCTGTAGGCCTAGCTGCTTCTTCTAGAACCCAAACCTGCCAGAGAACTGATGTCTGCTACAGTAGTACAGGGAGGCGTGGTCATCATGTGGTTAATGCACTATAGAGGGATTTGAGAGTATGGATGCTGATCCTGTCTTTGTCACAGACTTCCTGTGTGCAATTTGGTGTGTTGTAGATCTCCCAGTGTCTCCATCTCTAGCAGATAGGGATCAAAGCACTTTGTTCTCGGCTCTCTTTAGGCTGTAGCTTTCTGGAGCTAACCAAGTGCAGCACTTTGAACAATGAGGCCATAAAGCTGGTCGGGACCTCTAGGCACAATAGTGAGATTAAATATAATGAAAGTAGTGTAAAGAATGTGTCCTGTTCTGCTCAGGTCCTTGCATCTGTCCCTCACCGTGGTGTTGGAACTCTGCAGAAACTTGTTTCTCTCATAAACCATCTTGCTCTGAAGTGTGTTGACACCTTGAACCACCACTTACAGTTACATCGCACGGGGATGGTGTCTGTTCCCTACTCCCTTGGGCATTTCTGATGTCATGCTGTGCTGCCATTTTGATAACAGATCAGTCATCTCGCTGGCAAATGGATGAAACTGGGAGCTGCTTTGCTGGAATATCTCTGCTTCCCAGTCCCCTCTTTAAAAAAGTCCTTTGCATTGATTGCAGCGTCATTTGAAACTAGCCTTGCCACCAGTTCTAGTGCCAGCTTTCACCTCTGACAAACCTGATTCCAAGCAAAATCTCTCTGAACATGTTAATTCTTGGACTAGGGCAGTTTCATCATGTTCTCTTAGCCTCATGAAGCTGTGTTGTGATGTCACCTATGTCAGGTACTGAGGCTTGATGGAGCACATTTACCCCGCTGTTAGAATCAGGGCACCTATCCCCACTGTGCCGACATAGTGTTTCTGAGCCATGGGCATATTTAGTTTAATCCTGTCAGTTTGGTTTAATCCTCATCTCCCAAGCAAAAATATATGGAAAGACCTGATTCCCGAAGAGCTTGATATGGCGGTTCATGGGTGATAAGGGCCAGAATTCATTTGTACACTTCTGCAGCCATCTTGGAATAAGAATTTCAGAGCTAGCCTCTGGTAGACCATTGGAGGCAGAAGCATCTTGCATCACTCTGTAGACAACACCATGTTAAGCAGTTGTGATGGGAGCCATATCCAACCTTCCAGTGCCAGTGGGGGGCACTCTAGGGTGCTTGAAATGAAGAGGACTAGCCTCTAAGGGGGCCCTGAAGGCACCTAAAAAGGGGGTGGGAAGGAAGATCCGTCACTGTAGGAACATAATAAATGCTGACGGATTTCACAAGTGATCTCACCTGGGGTTTACAAGGATGCCGCTTTGATCACAAGAAGACAGTGGGGTGGGTAGAATGTAGAGACAGTAAACATAATTCCTGTGAAAGAGACCCCTTCCAAAACTATGCTGTTTGAGGAATAAGACATGATAGACCGTGAATGAGGGGGCATTAATTCAGACCTTGTATGTGACTGCGCCAAAATTTAATACACTATAACTTATTCACTGGCACGTTATATTGGAATTATAAAATTTTATTATAAAATTCTAGGGTTTTTTTCCACCAACCCCTCTCCCTCTCTGTTTATATATGTTACGTGGTGGATTGTACAGGATGAAGGAGAGTGTGTGACATACTTTATGAGCCCATCTGTGTGAGCTGCATGGTGGGATTATGACATCACGAGGAGCTCCAGCTGGAATTGCCTTTGCAGTGTCTTTCTGGTTATATAGGCAATATATATACATGTGAGAACATGGGATAAGTTGTGGTGGGAGACCTGATCCTGTGGACATGACGGGCCAAATATAGCATGCCAAGCCTTTTAATCCACTGCCCTACCCACAGTCCCCGCCCCTCCTTGCCAGGAACTTGGGCATGGAGCAGTTCCATGCTGTTCAAAGTGGCTGGCTGCTCCATGTGGCTCTCTGTGCTTGGTGAGGGAGGCTTCGTGTGTTGCCCTTGTCCCCAGTAAAATCTCTCAGCTCCCATTGGCTCCTTTGAGCAGTCTGGGGCTGCTGGCAGACATGGAGCCTGTTTAAGGTCTTGCTGGGCTGCTGGCTAAGAGCTGCCTAGGTAGGCGCCTCCACCCCACCCACTCCCATACCCTGCCCCAGGTCACCAACCAAGCTCTCTGAACCCTCCCCTGCCCCAGATCACAACTCTATCCCAGACCCTGTACTAGGAATATTAAATATAGTTTAATCAATTAATTAACTACTCAATGGAGCTGGCTTATGCTTATTGGATAGTCAACTAATTGACTAGTCGCTTACATCCCTACCCTGTTACCCCCTGCTGTACCCCTCTCCCAGGCCAGAATCCTCTCTTGCGCCCATACCCCTCCTGGACCCTGCACTTCAATCTCCTGCCCCAAGTCATAGAATCATAGAACACTAGAACTGGAAGGGACCTTGAGAGGTCATCGAGTCCAGTCCCCTGCCCTCACGGCAGGACCCAGAACTGTCTAAACCATCCCTGATAGATGTCTATCTAACCTGCTCTTAAATCTCTGGAGATTCCACAACCTCCCGAGGCAACTTATTCCAGATCACAACCCCCTCCTTCACCCAAACTTCCTCTTAGTCCCCACACCCTCTCCTGGATCCCAGTCCCCTACCCTGAGCTCCTTTCTGCACCCAAACTCCATCTCCAGATGCTGCACCCCCTCCATAGAAAAGTGAGGCCCTTCACCACTTACCAAAATCTCGGAGTAGACCCCCCCATCAAAAATTATTGTCCACCCCTGCACTAGAGCCTCCCTCAATCAGGAACATGAGCATGTGGTGAAGTGGGCATGTGCAGGTTAACGCTGGAACTGCAGTGCACTGGCATGTGGTTCTTCCAGGTACTTCACACTCCGAATCCACTTATACCCAGTGAGTGGCATGTTTCTTTTCATCTATGGGCTGGGAGTCTGGTGCTGGAGTCCCTTACCTGCAGCCTGTCACCTCTCCTTGCACCCCTGGTAGGGCCAGTGCCAGCCATTCAGCACCAAGGCCAGAGCACGGAGTAGAGCCCAGCCGCCTCCCATCAGAAAAGAGGAGGGTGGTGAGGGCCAAGGCAGGCTTTCAGAACTGGTCCCCTCCATAATCACCTGCCTTCTTTCCTCTCCCAGCTCCCTCTTCCCCATGTTCCCACTGCTGGCACAGGAACACTGTTCTGTGATCAGAGCAGCAGTGGTGAACTCTCAGCTGCTCACATCTGGCTTGAAGGTGCCTGTTTCTCTTGCTGGTTTCTAGCAACCAGATTTGGGGGGGAGCAGGAGGAAGCACTCCCCATAGCTCCAGAGTGTATGTCACTCCAGAGAAGGAGAGGAGACGGCTTTCTTTTTAACTCTTCTATGGGGCTGCCAGCCTGCCTGAATTATTCTCCTCCTACCCCTACAGTATTGCCTTGTCCCCACAAGAGCTATCTCTCTCCAAAGTTGTGTCTGTAATAATAAAAAAAAATTCTTTCCCACCCCAACTGATCTCCCAGTGCTAGTTCCATCTGTCAACGGAAATGGAATTGTCTCCCAGCCCGAGAATCACAGCTGGCTACACATGTGCCCAACATTCCAGCAAAAATTAACGTATCACCTGGCCCTCCACACACCCCTTCCCGTCCTCCCGTGCCACAGCAACAGGCTCTGCAGACTGGGCGGCCTCTCAGGAATCAGATACCACAGAATTGGAATGGATCAGGAATGCAGGGCAGGGGTATCTGTAAAGCTTCAGTTCCCCAAGGCTCTAGCCAATTCTATCCATGTTTGTTTGCTGTCAAGCAGCACTACCCTACCCTGCATGACTGCTGCTAACCATGGGCTTCAGCTGCAGTGGCCTTATGTCGGCTGCCTTGTTGCCCCACACGTGCCTTTGAGGTGGTGGGTCCAAAGAGACTCAGCAGTTAGGGATGAGGCAGCTTCCTCCTTGCTGTTGTATTTGTCTGGGCAGTGGAGTGTTTCTTTTGCCTTTTTGTGGAGGAATAGTTTGAGCACATCAGTCTTTGCAAAGTAAGTTGGATTGATGCTTTTGAATCTGTTTGTGGCTGCAGGGGATGCTTTGCTCCCTGCCTGCCTCCTTTCCCCTCTGCCCCCTCAGAGGAACACCTTAGCCTCACCTGAGATCCATGCTTGCTTCCCTCCAGCGCCCCATTGCCAGAGACACCCAACACCTTTCCCCAGATGGTTGTGTGTGTGGCCCGCAAGACATTTTGTTTACTGTTGCCCAGGTGGAGAGTTGCCAGATTCTGCTGGTTTCCACTGGAATTGGTAGGAAAAAGCTGTGTTACTAAAGTAACACACACGTAAAGCAAGGGCACCCGCAGTGAGATGTGCGCTGATTGTACACAGCATGGACTGTGAGAGCCGGGTGCTCCCCCTGCAGCCAATCAAAGCGCTGTTCTGGTTCAGTCGGCACACCCTGCAAATATTAAGAACACAAGTGCAGTTAGCAAAAGTACTGTATCACAGGAGGTCAGCATTATGACAGTCTTGCGGCCCACTGAGGTGAAGGAGGGCCACCCATGCGACCCACTCTCTAGCCTAGGTTGCCCATTGCTGCTCTACACCAAGCGCCAACCTATATAAGCTACTTCAGCACAGACATTCATCTCTCGCCCAACGTGCCCTGCCTACCCCCTGCTGCAGGCTGCTCAGCCTTCTTGGCCACATGTCTCTTGCCGGGTCTATCTGTGATGTCCCCTTTGCCTTTGGAGGTTGCACTGGAAGCAGGTGTCTCAGTTTCCCTCTGTTCTGATGTGGGGGTATAAGTGCCATGAGGTAACGGCAGCATTTCCTTTTTATTAGCTGGTGGAAACACAGATCTCTTGGCAGCAGCCTGGCTTCATCAGCCCATGAAGATCCTTTCCCTCTTAACTGTAATTTAGTAAAGTGTCAAGCCACAGAAATTGTAATAATCAACAGCAACCCACTTTAAAAAAAATGCTACAAAAGCTGTTTTATCCCAGGGCTGTGGCAAATTTCTTTGACCTCTCTTCTCTCCTGGTGGAAGGTCTTTCTCTCTCTGCTCCCACTGGTGCCAGGGTCTTTGGGACCTGGCTGGGCAGGGACAGGTGAGCAGGGGAAGCAGGAGGGAGAAATGAGTGTTTGGTGGGCTTTGAGCCTGGTGGGAGGGAGGACAGCACTGATAGGTCTGACTGCCAAGGTAGGGCATGCTGGAGAAATTTGGAGCATAGACGCAGCCACTGCTCTGTCTTTGAATCAACATTCAGGGGGACAGGGAGGGAAGGGAGCACTGAGATAGAGATACAGATGTGGGACGGGGGAAAACAAGGGTGGGAGGAAAGTTGAGAGAGAGGAGCAGAAAATGCAGGAGGTGGAAAGGAAGGAGGTGCTGAACAAAAAGAATATGGGGGTGCTGGAAGGGAGAATTGGGAGAATGATGGGAATGGGGAGGAGCAAAAAGAAATCACCAGGCAGGAGGAGAGGAGGTGTCTGGGAATAATGGATATGAGGGCCAAGGGATAGGGGAGGGAGAGAACCATAGCTGCGGTAGCAGTGGGACATGTGGACTCCATGAAAGTGGAGCAGGGACGAGAGGTGCTGGGGGCTGTGCCTCTAAATTAACCAGCACCAGCCTTTTGGATTTGGATGTAATATTAAAATGTGCCTAATTATTCTTGGATGAGTTTTGTGATGCTGATGATATTAATTATTCTTAAAGGTCAACAGCACTCACTCGAATCCCCTTCTGTTCTATCATGTAATCAGTTAATTAATTGGAAACTATTTAGCAGTGCCTGCCAAGTTCTTTGTCTGCATCGTGTTGTGTTGTTTTGTTACTGCTGATTTTTCCTCCTTCCTGCCTGCTGCTTTCTTCCAAGTCCAGAGAAACTGTAGAGTTGCCCCCTCCCATCTGGCCACTGGCGCTGAGCCCTCGAGAGGGCTCGATGTTGGGATTGGGTTTTTAACCAGCTTACGTGAGCACAGCTGTTCGGTACCATAGGGGCTGCTTGGCAGCTTGCTGGCATTTTGGGGTTTCACCCATCATCCTTCTATGCATGTAGCAAACCAGAGGGAGGGGGGGTTGGAATATGGCTCTGAGGACAGAAAAGGCAGCTCAGTTACTGGGCCAGGAAAGTCTGCTTGAGAGGCTTCATGCTCGATGTTCACCATAGGTCTCACACAACAGCGGTTGTAGTTAATTGTGTAACACTCCCTTTCCCCTCCGCATGCTCTCCTGAAGAGCTAACTGTGCAGCAGGGCTCTCACCTAGTGTCTGGTTACTGATTCATAAATAGGGCCCTACCACATTTATTTGGTAGGGCCCTATTTTTGGTCAATTTGGTCCATTTTGGTCAATTTCATGGTCATAAGATTTTAAAAACCATAAATTTCATGATTTCAGATATTTACATCTGAAGTTTCATGGTGTTGTATCTGTAGGAGTCCTCCTGACCCAAAAAAGGAGTGTGGAGGGGGGTTGCCAGGCTATTGTGGGGGTGGATGGGTGTTATGGCACTGCTACTCTTACTTCTGCACTGCTGCTGCTGGTGGTGCTGCCTTCAGAGCTGAGCAGCTGAAGAGTGGCGGCAGCTGGCCAGGCGCCCAGCTCTGAAGGCAGAGCCACCAGCAGCAGCAGTGCAGAAGTAAGTATGGCCTGGTATGGTATTTCTATGATCATTTCTGCACCGCTGCCTGCAGAGCTGGGCCCTCAGTAAGCAGCCACCACTATCTGGCTGCCCAGCTCTGAAGACAGCACAGACGTAAGGGTGGCAATACCACAACGTTCCCTGAAATAACCTTGTGATTCCCTGCAATTCCCTTTTGGGTCAGGACTAGGGATGTTAAAAATCGTGTATTAGGATAACCACGTAACCTCTGAAAATCTCAGCAATTACACAGTTACCCATGCTGTGTAAAAGGAAGTTTTTCTTCATGCAGTGCAGTCAACCTGTGGAACTCCTTGCCTGAGGAGGTTGTGAAGGCTAGGACTACAACAGGGTTTAAGAAAGAGCTAGATAAATTCATGGAGGTTAAGTCCATTAATGGCTATTAGCCAGGATGGGTAAGGAATCGTGTCCTTAGCCTCTGTTTGTCAAAGGGTAGAGATGGATGGCAGGAGAGAGATCGCTTGATCATTACCTGTTAAGTTCACTCCCTCTGGGGCACCTGGCATTGGCCACTGTTGGCAGACAGGATGCTGGGCTGATGGACCTTTGGTCTGACCCAGTATGGCCGTTCTTATGTGATCTCTGCAGGGACGGGGCCACCAGCCCTTGCCTGCCTGGCTCCCAGGGAGCTGGCTGAGTGTAGCTGGCATCATTAACTGATAAGCATCAGGTTAAATGGCTAATCGGTTATGCTCCACCATCTCTAGTCAGGACCCCCAGTTTGAGAAATGCTGGTTTCCCCTGTGAAATCTGTATAGTAGTAGGGATGTGAAAGGTTAACTAGTTAACTGGTAGGAGCTGGAGGAGCTCCTCGCCCACTGTGGGCAGGAAGCTGCTCTAGCCCCATAGGACCCACCACAGGCAGGGGCTGCTCTTGTCTATGGTAGGGGGGCTGCTCCAGCCCAGCCCAGGCCCCCTTTAATTGGTTAACCAAATAAATGGTATTTTACATCCCTGTATAGTATTGGGCAAAAGCACATAAAAGACCAGAGATCATGGCGGGAGACCAGATTTCACAGTCTGAGAGGTGTTTTTCATGCCATGAATTTGGTACAGTCCTATCCCTAAAGGTGATTTACTAATCCAGTGCCTCTCACTGTTTCTATACCTAGCACATGGGAGCTGTAGTTAAGCACCTTGGGTCCTTATTGAATGTTTCTGTGAATGTATTGTGGGTTCTGGCTTCTCCACATGCTCTGTGGAGTTGGAGGGAGGAGCCGTTGCACTGATTCCCTTCTGTGGTGCTCTCTGTATCTTCCCCTTTATTTTCAGCATGGCTGGGATCTCTCTTCCATTGGGGAATGGCCTGCCTCCCCCCAGACCTGCTGGAAATCTGGGCTGGGGATACAGGGGATGGGTCTTCATTCGCTATTTGCTCCTATCTGGAGGAAGCAAGCCAGCTGAAGCAAACAAGCACAATAAGCCCAGGAGATGCCAGCTGGCACAAATGCTGTTTCTGTGCACTGCATCAGGGAAAAACCCAATGTGCGGTTGTATTTCAGGTCTGATGGGTATCCAGTTAGCTCCATGAGAGGTGGGCAAAGGGCATTCGGGGGAGGATCTCTATGGTAGGGTGGAAGCGGAGGGCAACACTCCTCTCACTCCAGGCTGGCTAGTTGCATGGAGAACTAGTGAGCTTCTGAGTGTTGTTGGCCTTCACCCTATTAGGGAGCTGGCAGGAATCCTCTGAGTCCAGCTGTCCTTGGAGGAGAACAGTGCAAACAGCCCCCCAGTCAATGTGTGATGGGCGTAACAGAAACCCTGGTCTGTAAACCACCCCACATCATGCGACAGTTCGGATCCAACCTTTGTGACCTCTCCCCATCTCTGCAGCATGCTGAACCAAAGCCCTGAGTACCGCTGACCCTTTGGGGGTGATCTCATGGCTAAGTAAAGCTGGGTGCAGCTGAGAGATGCCTTGGAAGAAAGAAGGTGTGGATGAGGGACCACATGGGAGGGCTCTGTGGACCGGCAAGTGCATTGGGATCTGTAGGGGTGAAAGTGCGAGCAGCACGCATGTTGTTGTTCTCCTTTGCAGGGTGAGGAAAGGCGTGTGGCGGATGGGCTCTTAGTGCCTAGCTCCAAGGTGCCACCAGTGTGGGTGCACATTGCTAGCAGTGTCCCCTTGTGCAGCACTGGCAGGGGAAACGCCCTCACGCCTCCTACCGTGTCTCTCTCTTGCTTCATGGTTGTGGTTTGGTTTTCATGCCGTTGTTGGGGGAAAAAAACCCTCTCCTCCCACCCAACTTCCCCCTCAGATTCTGCTGCAGGAGCAGCTGGTGGGTGTGGGAGTGGGGCTGCCAGCAAGTGCAAATTGTAGGCAGCTGCAGTGATGTCTCTGGTCCCGTGCCCAGGAACGGGCATGGGCTGGCTACGTGGGTCCCCAGGGCTGAAATGGGGATGTGCTGTGGTGCGGCTCAGTGGGCAATGGCTCCACCAATCTGGGGTGAAACTCTCCCCTGCAAGATCTAGGGATGTTACATTTTGATTAATCAACTAATCGAATAGTCGATGGGATTTCCATTGACTATCTGATTAGTTGATAAGGACAAGCGCGGTGCTCCGCCTTTGAAATGTACAAGAGACCCAGCGGGTCTTTTTCTTATTGGATAGTCGACTAATCAATTATTCGCTTACATCCCTAGCAGGATCAAACCTTGGCCTCCATCCTGGTGTTTCTGGGATTGTTGGGCATGCCAGCTCTGGCTCTTGCCCTGGGATTTGATGTGCTGGGATCAGGAAGTGAAGCCAGTTTTGGATGCCCCATGTTCTAAGGCAGCATTGGGCAGTTTCCCAAAGAGGGCCAGGCTCTCATCCTCTTCAGACATGGCAGCATTTGGGGAGACGCTAGAGCACGGAACTGGGGATTTCCTGACGGCAACCCCCGGGGGCTGGAATGAAACATCTTTTTTGCTCTTTCAGATGTTTGTGGTAAAACCTGGAGGAGTGCAGGCAGAGAGTGCGGCAGGGGGACAGGCTGGTGGCTATGGAACACTGGCCTTGTCAGTCGAACACTGAGCCCTGTTCTGCTAACTCATCCACTTTGCCTGTGTGTGTGTGAGGGGGCGAGAGGCCTGCATGCATTTGGCATTGCCGGGTGCTTTGGCAGGCTCTTTCTCAGCTGTGGCCTGTGGGGGGTTTGTGCTGAGCTATCAGAGATTTCAATTTAGGCTAATATTTGCAGAACCCAATTCGTGCGGAGGGCCTGTGCTGCCGCTGCTGTGGAGACTTGTAGGGGTAATTTTAGCACGTTCATTAAAGAAGGACAGTACTTTGTCCCTTAATGAGCAAAGCTGCTTACTAAACAGGAAATAAGGTGGGGGAGGAGAAAGGAGCTGGGGCGGGGAGGGGGGGGAGCAGGAGCACAAGAGTGCAGCACTGTTTTTAGAGGTCATTGCATCTGCCTGGGAGAGATGAACAAGATGAAAAGTAATTTTCCCGTGCCGTAGAGTGTGGGTTGTCCAAGGGGTTTGTATTGGACTACATGGGCTGTCCCAGATGGGGACAAGCGGGACACCTGGTGGGGGGGGGGAATGACCCTTTGCTCTGTCTTGGAAGGGCAATTCCTGTGTCATCAAGCCAGATGATGACACAGGACATTTTGCCATGTGGCTGAAAATAGATCAGATGTAGAAGAGTTGGCCTGAAAGATTTTGCCCCTCCAGTAGCTTAGTGGGTGCTTTTTGGTGGCACACATTTTTCACTGGTCCCCCATGTCTCTCTCCTCTTGTTTGTGTGTCACATTCGTGGCACGTGGAGACAGGGCAATGTCAGAGCTGATCATACACCTCTCCTTCCTGTTAGCTTCAGCATCCAGCTCACACTTGCTGGTCAACACAAGGGAGTCAAGATACCTGAGAGATCTTCAGCTCTGGGCTTTGGGCTCAGCCCTGTGGCAGCAATAAATACCCTTGTGAAGACAATGTGTCCTTGGAAGCCTGGATGCGAGGGAGGGATGCCTGTTGCATGGCAACAAACCCTAGGGAATGAGGCATAAGGGATCCCTGATGCATTTGGCATTGCTTGGTGCTTTGGCAGGCTCTGTCTCAGCTTTGGCCTGAGGGGGTTTTGTGCTGAGCTATCTGAGATTTCCGTTTAGTCTAATATTTGCAGAGGACGTATGCAGAAAAGTCAAGCTGAGACATTAAGTGAGGTGGGCATGGGCGGACCAATGGGCACGTGTCCATCCTTTCTTTGAGTAAATCTTCACCTCAAACCGAAAGCAAGTTTGGCTCCCGACTGCTCTGAAGAGCAGATATGAGACTCATGAATCTGTGGCATTCGCGGTCAGTTGCAGTGGGTTAGACTCATGGTCAGCAGCAACGCTCAAAGATTGAATTGCCTGGAGAAATGAAACAATGGCATGCCTGCCAGGCCTTAGTCCATACCATTCCCCTGGGTTGTGTCCAGCTGTTCATGCAAGGGCCTGAGCATGTCTGAAGTGGGGGCTAGTTATGTAGGAATGTCAGGGAGAATCTCCCAGGCTCCCTCTGCCTGGCTGGCTTTTGTTTTTGTGGAGGTGGCGGCCCCTTCCTTTTCCTCCCATTCCCATCTAAAAACGAGGGCTACTGCTGGCTAGCAGAGGGCCTGGAGAGGGCCAGTTAGGGAGTCTGTCCCCTCCCTCTTTGGTGTTTAGATTGGGGGGGGGGCAGAGTCAGTGGGGAAGGCAGCCTAGGTAGTATCTTGGGGAATGTGTCTTAATGGGCAGTGCTCACTGGGCCTCTGTCAAAGAAGTCACGCACTGTGCCCCTGACAAACCTGGTGCTGGGGAATGCAGTCGGGAGTATGCGTTTCACCTCTAATTTATGCCAGGCACTCATGTGCACTCTCTCAGCAGCTCCATGCAGCTAATCCTCCGGATCAGGATTTTCGGAGCTGGCAGTGTGTTATTAAAATGTGTTTGAAAAACGTCTTCCATGCAAAAAGAAAAAAAGGAATAAAGGGCAACTAGGGAAGGGGGAGCTCATCGGGAGAAGGAGTGCGGGAGAGTCCATCCCCAACAGCAGCGTCTTTCTGCCACTAGTTGGACTGAATCACAATAATATAGTTTGCAGTTTAATTACAGAGGCTTTTGTTTGTTAGTGTCATTAATCAGGCATCTGGCTTAATTTAGCTGAATAAAAATGGCTTTTACTACTGGAGTCCTTTTTGCTGCTGCTTAATTGAGGGAAATACAAACATGCCATTTCCTTTTCGAGTAAAGTCCAGTCGTTCTGAAGTTCAGGAGCCAGCCCCTTCCCAAGAATTGGAATGACAAGCTCATTCAGCAGATGCACCTAGGTGGCCCCATTTATCTGCTGGGATAAGATGACTCAGATCACCTTCCATTTCCCTTCTGCATTTCTTCACCAAGGTTTCCTAGCCAGAGGCAAACCGCTTCAGCTATGAACCATTTCTTTGCTGAAATGCAGCCCCCTCCGAGGACATGGATCCTGTCTAATAATGCACATCAACACTTTAGGAGGGATGAAGTGACGTATCCCATACAGTTGAGGGAGAGGAGGCTGAACGTAATAAGCCAAGCTGGAATTGGGTCTGGACATTGGGGCTAATACACTAACTCCTGCAAAAAAGGCATGATATTTATAATCACAAGTAATCAAGAATGCTACGTCTCATCTCAAAGACAAACGCTCCAGGAGCCCAGCAGCCCCTTTCCATAATAGGTCACAAAAGAGTTCTAAATCTGTCCTTTTAGTGTTCAACCCATTCATAGTGCTCTTTTGACTTGTAGTCTAGAAAGGTGGGCTACTTGATCGTTATGGACCACCCCGCCTTCGAAGTCCCATTTGACCATAAGGCTATGTCTATACTACAGGGTTTTTGCACAAAAACCTGCAGTGTCCACACCTCAAGCGCATTTTTGTGCAAGAAAATTTACAGTAAAATGGCAGAATAGAGGGCTTTTTGTGGTGTAGGTATACCTCTTTCTACTAGCAATAACTCCTTTTTGCACTACAGCTCTTGTGCAAAAAGGTGTGTGTGGACGCTCCATAGGGGTTTCTTGCTCAAAAAGAGCCTATCAGAAAAAGCCCAGGTGCTCTGATGGCCATTCTGTGAATGGCCATCAGAACTTTCTTGCATAAGAGTGTCCATGCAGTGTGGACGCTCTCCTGTGCAAAAGCACATGAGCTTTTGAGGTGTGGATGTGCTTTTGCACAAGAAGTTTTTGTGGAAGATCTCTTCTGCAAAAAGCTTTTTGCACAAAAAGCCTGCAGTGCAGACATAGCCGAAGAGTACAGGGAAAGAACATGTTATCTGCTCAAGGGAAGGAGAGTGTTTGGAAGGATTTCCCATGGAAAGTGGGTTTAGGAGGGTCTTGTGGGATATGAGAAGCGGGCAGGAGGGAAGTTTAGACTGCCTGAAGTGGACATGGTAGGTAACATCAGCTGTTATTAAGGCTGCTCGATGCTTCCCTTTATATGATCCTATTTTCAGTTGCTTATAACTTTGTGAAATTTTAACCATTTGAGCTGGAACTTTTTCATGCAGGCAGTCTGCCTCAGGCTGAGTATTTTTTGGAATGCATCTGCTAAAACAGTTCAGCTGTTCCCACGAACAAAACTAGGGAAAACACATTGCTTTATTTGTGCAAAGAATTCTGTTTTCTTTGCAGTGCTCTACTGCCTCATACTTTGGAGCAGGGAATTGAAATTTGGCAGGCCCGGGGGCCTTTGTGTGGGATGTGCCTTTTGCTGTCCCCATGAAAATCTGCTCAAATTTGGCCCAATTATAAGCCTTTGAAAAATCAGTTTGTATGTGCTCAGTAAAGATTTGTTGGATTTCAACAAGTATTATAGTTTCCTTGGGTACACTCCCCTCCAGAGCCTGGAATGGAACCCCAGATTCCAGAGTCTCCCCACTCCTCTGTTGTCGTAGAGAAAACCCACCAGCACAGTGTCTTGTGCTGCTCCACACAAAGGACAACAACCCACAACTGCTGTTGATTACTCTTTGAGCTTAAGTGATAGAGATCTGTGCTGAGACCTAGAAGTTCCAGCTTCATTGGTGATTTAGCAGGGGTGTCTATATGATGCCGTATGACAGAATTTCAGTTTTTTGTTTTGACTTTAAAAATACTGCAAACCCTAGGAAAACACATACAACCG
Organism: Pelochelys cantorii; assembly: GCA_032595735.1. Lineage (NCBI taxonomy): Eukaryota > Metazoa > Chordata > Testudines > Trionychidae > Pelochelys > Pelochelys cantorii. The sequence goes on from CM064338.1 coordinate 31,551,668, forward strand.
TCCCATCCTCCAAAAACCCAAAATAAAACCAAACAAGGCTGCAAAGTCGAACGCTGAGGTTAGGAATGATCAGGGTTAAGGTTGTTTGTGGCTAGGCCTGGGTCCTGTGGATAAAATAGTGTGTGATCATGTAACTAAAGACTGCATCGTAATCAAGGAGGCAAAATAAAGGTTACACAGGCAATTCTGGCATTTCCTATTTTTTTAGCACTCACTGCTAGAGTGCAAGAGGTACTTTAGTATCTAGCAGTGAGCCTCAGCTGACCTGACTGATGTACTCTCACTCATGTTGTCATAATGTGTAACTAACAGGTGTTGTGTAAGATATCACATGTGAGCTGATAAAACACTGGTTGTTAATATTTTGCATGGTGTATGTATGGGTGATACAGTAAAACGTTTGGTGGTGGAAATGCATGCTCAGGTGTTTTGTGAGGTAAGGGTTTAAGTCAACCCACTCTAGACAAAGGAATGTGGGCCCACCTACTTCCTTTAGTCTACAGTGTATATTGAGCAAAGAGAGGCAATGAAAGAAAAAAGTAAAAATAAGGAGTAGTCCTATGGTACCTTAGAGACTGACTAAAATACATAGAATCATGAGCTTTTGTGGGTAAAGCCCACATCATCAGATGAATTGGAGGTAAAAGGTAAACAAAACAAAAGGTAAACAAAGCCATTAAACTAGTAGACAGTTGAGATGTTATCTGAGTGGGGAGAGGAGACTGCAAAAATGAACATGGCCTTGGCTCACTGATGGACCCAGGAGGGCTTCCTGACTTTTAAAACAAAGGTAAAACTTTGAGGATATAAGCAGAGAGAAAAAGCCATTTGGGCATCCTTCACCTGATGACACAAGTAAGCCAAGAGCTTTGAGCTCTGTATTGAATCTTGGCTAAGGACTGGCTGTTCACGCTGAAAGAACAACAGCAGTGATCAAATCACTTTGGACAAGAGTCTCTAGTTTAAGTTAGGTTCTAGTCTTAGGGTACGTCTACACTGCAACACTATTTCAAAATAACTAGCCTATTCTGAAATAACTTAATCCACATCTACACAGCAGACAGTTATTTTGAAATAGTGTCAAAATACTGTCAAGCTGAGGACTTCTTACTCTGACTCCTGTAACCCTCATTGTACGAGGAATAAGGGAAGTTGGAGGGAGAGTGCTCTATTTCGAAATAAGTGCTGTGTAGATGCTCCCTATTTCAAAATATTCTATTTTTGAAATGAGCTAAGTCAATTGCGTAGCTTAATTTGTGTAGCTTATTTTGAGTTAAGCTCTGCAGTGTAGACACACCCTTAGTTGGAAGTGTATTTATTTAGGGTGTGTCTACACAGCACCCTTCTGTTGGAATAAGCTACGCAATTTGTGCTATGCAAATTGCGTAGCTTATTCCGAGTCTAAATTGAAAGAACTTATTTTGAAATTTGGTGCTGTCTACGCACTGCCAAATTTCAAAACAAGGCACTATTCCAACAAATCCCTTAACCCTCGTGGAACGAAGGTTACAGGACGCCGGAATAGTGCACCCGCTATTTCGAGAAATGGCGGGCCCTTTTAAAGATGTGGTGTTGCTATTTCGAGATACTTCCGGTATCTATACATACCTTTTGTTTGTAGCCATGTCTGTCTCTGTTCCGCCTACTTGGCATAACTTGAATGTCTGTGGTTTGTTCATAAATGTAACCTTGTTTTATTACACAACCACCTCAGTGCAGTGTTTCAGGGAAGAGTAAAATCTTTACCCTAGGTAACAAGCTGGCGCTGTGGACTGTCTCGCCAAAGGAGCAGCAAATTCAATGAGATTTGGTGAGGGCTACAGTAAGAGGGGCTGCACACTGCAGGGGAGATGTTCTTAGGTAGACTTGGAACTAAGGGGGTTCTGGTGTCACCCTGAAAAGAGTTACCAGACTGGTAGAAGCGAGGGTGAACCATTGTGCCGCTTTTATCAGTGTTCTGAGCCAAAACTGCCCAGTACAGAAGCGCCCAGAGTTACAGGGTGGGTGGTGACACAACCCATGACTGATCTGGGTGAACCCCCAAGCAGCACATGACTTTACAATTAATTATTTTAAATATATATTTTTTTAAAAACCCTTCTAGGATCAGGGACCTTATGGAGCTCGGCACACTGCCGAGTGTGTGTATCTGTCTCTCTCAACCAATGCCTCTCCCATAGCAGGCCTCTTTTGAGAGCTCCCCTGATAAAGGTTGTAAGTGTGTGTTCCCTGCCCAGAGTCGCCTGCCAGATGACAGCCAATGACAGTGTGTCTTCTCTTCGCTTGGCTCTCGGGGAGGGGCACAGAGAATGAGTGAGGCTAAAAGCCGGGCACATTCGCCGAGCAAAGCACCTCACGTTAGCAAGGCCTTGTCCCCGCTCCATCCCTCCCTGCCCCAAATTGTAATAACACGATCGTGCTATTTTTGATTCCTTATTTGCGTGGAAAGCCCGTTGTTTTTTCTTTCCTCTTTCAGAATCCAATTTTCTCTTGACATTTCTGCCTAATGTAGCTAAACATGACCTTTGTGAAAGGACACTTCCAGCGAGATGTGCTCCCTCCTCTGCAGCTTTGTCTGCCTGGCTTCTACATCTCTCTCTAGCTCTCACCCATCCCGTCCTTTTCCACCTGTGGTGAGGGGCTGACGTGCATTTATCAGCTAATCTTTCTGACCGGATGTTTCTACCCTTTCCACATCTGGTGGTGGCTGACTCTTCCCTGAGGGGAACTGCAGCCTCATTCTCTGACTGCAGGTTGTGCTGACTTCCTAAGACTTTCCCTCGGATGGGAAGTAGGAGCCGGGGGCTCATCTAACTGGAGACTTTGTGGGTGGCAAGCTGGGGTGTAAACCCCCAGCCCGCTAGCTTGCTGTGCATTAACTGGCTGCGTGGGCCCTGCTGACGTGTCTTGAGTTTGGCAGAATGGGTTGATCTGCTGCTGCTGGGATCTGCAGTAGGTCTGAGCGCACTGTGGAGCTCTTAGCACTCATTAGCGAGGCCCATGTGGCCCGCTAGCATGCAGCAGGCTGGATGTACACCCCAGCTCGTCACACCCTAAATCTCCTTTTAGACAAACCCAGTTGTTCCCACAGCTTTGGGATTGGAGGGATCTTTATTGCCTCATTTTGATGCTTGCAGCCTGCAGGTGCACTATATGAAGTAGCATGCCGTGTAACCACAGCTCAGATCTGCTGCCGTGTCATCTGTCTTTCATCTGCTGCCACTCAGCTGCATGACACCCCGAGCACATGATGGGGTTTATCCCCCGCCTAACCAGTGAACAGCACACATTTGGGAGTGTTTGCCTTGTAAGGAGCATGCATATGGCTGGGCTTCAAAGGTAGAATTCCAGATCTAACCTCTTCAGGAGAAGTTTCCTAAGTTAGAGCATCCCCTGGGGCTGTTCTAACCTATGCCACTTAGAATCTGAGCAGCAGAAAGGTGGCTTAAAGTGACATTTGCCCTCTAACCCTCTGGGCTCTGGCTTGTGCACTACATGTCTCATCAAACAAAGCCTGGAATCGGCCCTTGACTTTCTCATGGGGGCTGGATGGCACGCTGACTTGTTATTGCAGCTTCTCGCAGGCAGGCTGGCTCTCAGAGGCCACTTTGTTAAGTAGGGTGTCTCAGGAGGACTGGCTGAGCAGAGACAGAGCAGGTAGGTTTCCAGGGTCTTTGTGAGGAAGCTTGTGAGGAGTTCTTCCAAGCTGGGAAGGCAAAACTTCTTCAGGGACTCCTGTATCCATAAAAGATCAGTTTGGATAGGTAGAACCCATTCCTTTAAAGGCCTCTCGTACTACACACCTGACCTCAATGTATATTGCTTTCTTATTCTGAGAGGAACAGCCAAATAATTTGAAAGGCCCAAACCCTTCAAACCCTCCCTTGTATATCGAACCCACGTGGAGCCAAGCCCAGTGTCTCCCTGCATCTGCTCATGATGCCACCTTGTGTTTATCCCATTTCCCTGAGTCTGATCAAGATCCCGGCGCTCGGCCTGTAGCAAATTTGGCCACCCGTAGCTGCCTTCGTGCCGCTTTCTCCTCTTGCTCCATATTTCCTCTTTAGCTGGCTGCAGATTTAATGAGGCTCTGGATCTCTTGTTCATGTCTCTTGCTCTTGGTTGCCGCATTCAGTGGATAAGGTCACAGCATGAATGATCTCTGCTGCCAAGGAACCATTGTCATCGCTGATAAATTGCCATGCCTGCTCGGGCATAGGCAACCAAGGCAATGATGATTCAGATGGGCCAGAGAAGGGGAGGTAAATTAGAGGATGAGGAAGGGGTTGACTGGCATGAGAGACAGAAATGGGTCAGTGTTTTAATGGAAGAGAGGGGCGTTCCAAGGGAGCCGTGCTATTGGTGATTAGTAAGGGTGCAGAACCCCACTGCTGAGCAAAGGGAAAGAAAGTCCTGAAGCTACTCAACTCTCCAAATTCTGTTCACTGGAAGTTCACTGCCGGCATGCAGCAATGGAGCTGGCTTCCTCCCCATGCTGCAGGCTCTCCCCCACTACCGCCACTGCAAGAATTGGCTTCCAAACCAAAGATTCTCCTGACCATATATTGCTGCCTCTGTGCACTGGGGTCCCAGATCTCAGGATTCCCTGTGCAGGGGTGTGACTGAAAAGGCCAGACAGTGGCCTCGGGTTACTGAAGTTAATTGCTGAACTTCGAATTGAAGCCCAGAGTTTGCCTGCGATCCATCCCTACGTCTTGGTTCTTGCTGTAAAATGGGAGTTTGTTGGGAAGAGGAGAAGGCAGAGTTAATTAGGCTCTAATTAGAAGCAGGCTTTATGATCACTCATGCTGATGATTAATGGTTTGGAGCTTTGGCCCCTAGTTTCTGCAGCTGCAGTTTTTCACGCTCAAATTATTGCAGGTGCAAAAAATTTCAGCTGGCATGTGTGAGCTGAATATGTGTGTAACTGGGCTGCCAGGTGTGGAGCTGGGATGTGCAAAGCTGTGAGGCCGAATTCTTCTTTGACTGATTGCTCATGTCTAGTCAATGCACATGCCCAGTGACCAGAGATTTTTGCCTTAGTCGGATCTGTAGGGCCAGCTCTGGCCCCTGCTGGAGTCCAGTGCTCATGCGCTGGAATATGAAGCGCCACCGATCCTGCAACCCACTCTGTTCCTTCTTATCATCCAAGGCAGTTGCTGGAATGCCTTTCCTCTAGCACAGGGCTACTCAGCTTTGGAAGCCCCAGGGGCCACAATGATACTCACAGCACATACCGAGGGCTGCAGCTTAAGTGGGGTTGAATATCCATGCAAATATATATGCAAATAGCATCTTTCATACTGACGGGCATGCATACAAAGATTAAGCAAGACTACACAACACGCAGGCCCCATTTGAGTCAGTTCTGATGATATTAATAAAATGCAATATTTACCCGATTTCCACCCACCTGACAGCACTTTTAATGAGCAACGACAGTCCAGGAATTTAACTACTAAAACACATATCAACAGAAGACCATTATATTGACTCACCGTTGTGGAGCATGTTTGCAATGGAGGACATGTTCAAAGGATCCCAGCTGCAGGCCGTGTGTTGAGCCCTGCATAAACTCAAACTGCACCGCGGGCCACAAACAAATGGGCGGCCCGAGGACCACATGATGAGTCGCCCGGCTCTAGCAACTGACTGTGCTTATATTGGTTCTTTTTCATAGTGTCTTGCATATAGTTGTTCATAGAGATAGCATTTAGTAGTTAGTACATTAGTATGTTTGTGGTCACCTTAAGGATGTCATTGCAGGAGTGGGGCATACCCCGGTCCCCACACTTCGAACTATGATCCGCTTGCCATCAGCTATGCCAGTCAGTGACCCCCATGCAAGTTATCTGTAATGTTTGGGGGAAATGCATGTTAAAAACAGGCACCAAGATCTTTAAGATCTTTGCAGAGCTGCTCCGTGATCTTTAGTCCATACCTGTGTCCCATTATGCCACCACCCAGCAGGGTCAAGATGCCAGCTTCGACAGAGCAGTGTTGCCAACAGCACGTCCGTGAACTCCCACCCTGCCTCCAGGGATACTCTTTGTGAGTCATCTAATATGGAATCGACATGAGGAAGCATTCGAAGACACAGCTGTCACTCGCCTTCTGTAACTGCCGTTCTTTGAGATGCATTGCTCATCTCCATTCCGTGAGTCGGAGTGGATGGCATGAAGGAACTGAGAGGGTGCAGGCCTGGGCAGTGCCTCATATACCAGCACAGGGTACCAGGGTTCCCCAGAGCTGGCCCCACCGGTTCCACTAAGGCAGAAATCTCCAGCAGCCGTGTACTTGTGCACACTTAATATCCTAACTGTGGAGATTGTTTTGAGTGTGGCTTGAGGATCCATTGAACATTTTGCCTGTTACAAAACGTAGGTTCTTTGCTTTTCCCTTTATGTTAAAATGAATTATTAAATAAAACACAAGCTACTTTTCCCTCTGTGTGTGTGTCTCTCTCTCGCCCTGTCTCTTTCTTTTCCTCACTGTCTGCCTCTGTCCTCTCTGAGCTAGTCTTTGACCCCTCTTTGCTTTCTCGCTGGTCTCCAGGTCTTTTTTTTATCCTTCTCCTCTTGTGTCTCTCCTTCTTTTACTTGACTCAGTAGACATGGGCACTGGTTTGTAAAATGTTCCCAGAAAGAGAAGAGGTCACATTTCTGCAGTGGGGGTGAAGTGTTGCTAGAAAGTGGTTGCTTTTAGTTGCTACTTCAGCAGCCCCTTTCGGTGTGAATGACACAGGACCTAATGGGATCTACAGATATACAAATCCTATTTTAAAATTTTCCTTCGATATGTTACTATTAATGCTTTAGACAATCCAAGCTGAAATAATTATAAGGATTAGCATTAATTTCTTACCAAGCAGTTTGTTTATATTTCACTCAAATCTGGAGTAAGGATGTAAATGGGTAACTGGTTGGAATGGGAATGGGTAATGGTTAACCAGTGCCCAGGAGCAGCGCCCTGCCTGTGGCCCACTGTGCGTAGAGGGCTCCTCCAGTTCTGCTGGGCCCTCCATGCTATGGGCCAGGGCAGGAGCTGGGGCTTTTGGGGCCAGCAGCCCCACGCAGGGCCAGGAGGCAGCGTCCGGGATTCCGGGACCCTGCGGATAGTGAAACCATTCAGATCAGCTTTCCTTTCTATTTGTAGCTAGTTGCCTTTCTGGTTCTCAGGTATGGTTGCAGGGAATTGTTCTATTTGTGTTTTTCATAGTTCAGCAGAATAGGGGCTTTTCCACAAAAAGGAAGGGAAGTCTTCTATCCACATTCAGTCCCATTCAAATATTTTTTTACTAAAGTTGGAGCCTTGGAGTTCTTGATAACTCCCTGTAGCTGTAAACTGTAGAGGAAAATGATGAGCTTTGGGGAACAAGTAGAGTTTGGTGCAGAGGGAATTATTCACCATGAATTCTTTCTCTTGTTAATTTTCAGAAACCTCTCCGGTAACCGGCTCACCACACTATCCTGGCAACTCTTCCAGACACTGAGACTTTTTGAACTGTAAGTTCCATCCTGGAGGGTTCTCCTGGGAGGTGGGAGAGGGGATGAGGATGATGAAAGGAAGAGGAATTTATTGAATTACCCTCTCCCCCTGGAAAAAAAAAAAGATGAGTTTTGAAACCTGTGATGTAGGAATGTGAATAATTATCTAAAATTCCAGAGGCCAGAGTGATTCTGGAAGAGGTTCTTAGGCATGCAAGCACCAGACCAGAGGTGCTTCTCTGTTAACTTCACAGCATCTTGTGAAATTACATTTGGGGCTGATGATAAAGCCCTTGAAACTGTTAATTGCAAGGCCAGATTTTGACTGGACCTCCATATGGTCTGTATCCTGTAGGATGGGGAGAGTACTACATTCCCATTCATTTGCAAGCTGTGGTTGGTTGTATGACATAGCTGGTCCAAGTTTGGAGGGATGTGTTTCATAGGGGATGGTGGTTGTAATGGTGGGTGATTCAATAGTTCTTGAATATCCAAGGCACCTGCCCATTGCTGTTTGGAAGAGAGGCTGGTACCTCTCCTGGGTTACCTGAGGGCTGCAGCCTATTGAATTATTGATAAAACATTCTCCACGGCGTGTGAAGAGTAAGTGGACATGAAATCAATAGAGCACTGCCCTGGTGACCTGTTTTGTTGAGTTTTAGAAATAGTTGTTCAGTGGAATATAAAAAAAAACATGTAGGATTTATCCCAGAGGCTCATGGGATACCCCATTCATCCTCACCTGTGATCAATACAGCTGTAAGCTAGAAGTGACTTATGAAAGAATAATGACAGTCTCTCAAGTGGGAGTAAATGTGTTATCACCGGTGTTACTGCAGCGTATTTTATTTCTGTCAAATTGTTAAATGAAAAATACTAATAGTGATATTAGAAAATAAAGAAATACCCATACGATGGGAAATCTGGCTCGCGGGGTTAAATGCTGAGTTTGGAATTTATCTCTGCACTGATTGCAGCACTGAAAGGTTCCAAATCCTAGCTCAGGTTACAAGATTAAAAGAGGTGAGTGGCTTGTGGACTTGGGTTTCCATTTGTTCTCATTGCACCATCTGGCACAATACAGATTAGTGGTTGCTTGCCAAGAGAGGCCCATGAATGGAAGACTGGGGAAGGGGGGGCTACAGGTCAGGACTGAGGTGCACTGGTAGATTTGAGGGGGAGGATCCAAGGCTGGAATAACAGGCAGTGATGCAGATTAGAACTGGAGTGCTTCTGCAGAAATCTTTGGAGTCAGGAGTTGGAATGGGGTTTGCTGCAGATCCGCGTGAATACTCTCAATATTAATTTGGTTTTAAATAAGTCTGTCCCCTGTGGTTGTATTACACTTAGAGTATGTCTCATGTCTACAACCTTACATCAGACTAACACCAGCAATGATGGAGGCTGAGGTTCCTTCATATGGGGGCAGCAGAAATAGCCAAGATTCTTCTTTCTATCCCTACAAAAGAGATTTTGATGCGGTTGAGCTTGCTTCATGTTATGGCAGCGGGGTAACTCATGACCGACCCATAGCCTCCTAACTCCATAGGCTGATGATCAGGTGAACTGTGTGAAAGAGGAGAATGGAAGTGGCCTTTTAGAGCCACTGGCAGAGTGGTTTTCTAGGAGGTACTGAGCCTTGGCTGGTGGGAAAAGTAACATGGATGAAGTTGCTGTGGATCAGAGAAGGGGAAAATGGTGCTGCCATTATTAAGAGGTATGGTGTGAGCTATCCCTTATGAATTACAACTTGATAAAGCGTCGGGCCCCTCCAGTGTTGGGAAAGTATTAACACCCCACTGTGTATCCCTCAAGCCATCAAAGTGGCTCCTAACATGGAAAAAAAGCATTGGATTTCTCTCTTTCATGTCTGGGAATCAAGAGAAGGGGCCCACTAAGGCCTATGGGGATGACTTCCTTTGAACTGAGTCAGAATGAACCTACACTTCAGATCACTGATCAAGAGATCATACGGCCCTGTGACTATGATGTCTTTCATCAAAAGTTTCCAGATGGGGTGCTGCTTACCAACAATTCTCCATCCAGCTGGACAGTGGCCAGGCTGGTGATCAGCAGTAGGACAGGATAGAGACGTTGCTTCAGGAAGTCGCGAAGAGAGAGGGGACTCTTTCTTAGATGACTAACGAGAGTACCAGTGTTGGCGGAAGGTGTACTTTGAGCACCTCCTCTGGGATAGGAACGAGGGTGGCATAGGTTCTACAGAACTGGTGACGTGATTGACAGAAGACTGAAGTGGGATGGGGATCAAACTACAAGGTTAAATAATTGTCAGTGCAAAAATGCTAGAGCTGAATAATTATATTTCCCATGGTGTTAAGTCTTGAAGCTCAGAGGCCAAGATCAGTACAGTGAGGAATAAATCTCCAGCAGGTTGGGGGAAGGTTAATAACTGATGGGTCAGCAGAAACAAAACATTTAAAAATCCCAAGAGGCTCAGTAAGTAGAAGACATTTATGCCATGCCGTACTACAAGATGGGTCATGCACTTGGGAGGAGGATGGAATACACAGTCCACACAAGGTGACAGTGTTGTACTGGTGGAAGCTAGAGAGAAAGCTGCAGCATGTGATGTTGTATAAGAACTTGAAGGTGAGCCAAATCTCTCTTGAAGGGAAGAAAGTAATGAAAAGAGAAGATAGATGCAGAGAGACAGCAAGCGTGAGAAAGGCAGGTTGAGCCGTCTGAGCTCTGCGAGGCCTTGGGGAGGCAGGAGAAATATGACAGAAGACACAAGAACACATGTTAGCATGAGGTGCGCTATCTTCCGGAGTGATGGGAATGCAGGAAGATGAGATGGGAACAAGCTGGCCTTTTGATGGCAACAGCTGCTGCAGCTCAAGGCCAAGGATGGAGCGGTGGGTACCAAGAGGACATCCCAGAAGAGAACGCACCTCTGCCGGTAGGAAGGGGCTCCTCACTTGGACGTAACATAATATGTCAGAATTTCAGGCAAAAGTGTCACAGCATGTGAAGATGCCCGCAGGAGGAGTCCCTGCAAGCCATAGAGCCAGAAGTAGAGGACATGGGAGGAATGTCACAGATGTGTGCCTGGAGCAGCGTAAAGAGTTCAAATGACTATTCTGAAACGTGCCAGATGAGCACAGGCTCTTCGGGACAATATATGTTCAGTGGGTTTCCTGGGGAATGCCTGGGGCATGTTTAGTGCAAATGCCACAATGCTGGTTTTGCCTTTTGATCCTGCACCTTGAACAGAGTCGATTCACCCTCTGTTCAAGGTGCAGGATCACCTTACAGTGGCTGGTAACACACTGCTCAGAGCCCTTGGGGAGAGAGCAAAGCGAGGGTGTTGGCTCCAGTCAGAAGGGAATGAAATGCAGGTCCCCATCCAGGAAAGGTCACATCTGGGAGCCCTGGAGGGCTCATGGAGGCAGAAAATACAGGTGTTGTCACTCTGAAACAGGGATGAACAGCTACTTGGGGAGGGTTTGGGAGGGGAGGCACTGTGATGGTTTGGACATGCAACCGTGTGTGTTAGGGAACATCAGGCCTGCCAAAGCCTTTCACAGCAAAACACCTGAGAGGAAAGCGAGTTGAAACAGTAATACAAGGATCATGTCACCTCAGAAGCGGACACATGGGAATTTCCTAAGGAACTCCAGGCTTTAGTGGCTTTGTGTCTGCCGTGTAGACACATTGGTGCCAACAGCCTCATTGCAGGAATGAATCGATTTTTGCAGCTCAGGGAGTCTTTGTCATTGGACAGAGCCAAACTTCTCCCCCAGCTGGCAGTTACCTCAGAGGGACTAGTAAGAGATCGCCTCCTATTAGTGATTTCTACACCTTCCCAAATCCTGCTGGCATGGGAAGGGAGCAACTGGTTCTTGGCATCAGATATATAGCAGATCCCTCTTAGGGCAGGATGACTTGGTATAAATACAAGATAATGCATGGCAAAGGAAGGTCCCAATCAAATCCTTTTCAGCCAACACCCCAGGGACTTGAGAAACAAGAACTTTGGTACCCAAATATACTCCCTTCACTCCTTCAAGAAGCCATCTCTGGGGATCTTGAGTGAGAGGTCTCCAGTCAAAGGATGTGCAGCTCTTGTCAGCCTGTGGCATGCTGAGCTGAAGAACATAAGAATATAAGAACATCAGAACAACCATACTGGGTCAGACCAAAGGTCCATCTAGCCCAGTATCCTGTCTTCCAGTAGTTGCCAATGCCAGATGCCCCACAGGGAGTGAACAGAATAGGTAATCATCACGTGATCCCTCTCCTGTCATCCATTTCCAGCCTCTGATAAACAGAGGCTAGGGACACCATTCATACCCATCCGGGCTAATAGCCATTGATGGACCTAACCTCCATGAATTTATTTTGTTCTGTTTTGAACCCTGTGAAAGTTCTGGTCTTCACAACCTCCTTTGGCAAGGAGTTCCACACATTGACTGTGCATTGTGTGAAGAAAAACTTCCTTTTGTTTGTTTTAAACCTGCTACTTATTAATTTCATTTGGTGATCCCTAGTTCTTATGTTATGGGAACAAGTAAATAACTTTTCCTTATTCACTTTTTCCACACCAGTCATGATTTTATAGACCTCTATCATCTCCCCTGCCTCCTTTAGTCTTCTCTTTTCAAAGCTGAAAAGTCCCTTCATATGGGACCCATTCCAAACCCCTAATAATTTTTCTTGCCCTTTTCCAAACATTTTCCAATATCAATATATCTTTTTTGAGATGAGGCGACCACATCTGTATGCAGTATTCAAGATGTGGGTGTACCATGGTTTTATATAGAGGCAATAAGATATTCTCTTAGTCTCTATCCCTTTTTTAATTATTCCTAACATTCTGTTTGCTTTTTTATTGCCACTGCACACTGAATGGATGTTTTCAGAGAACTATCCACAAGGACTCCAAGATCTCTCCCTTGAGTAGTTGTAGCTAAATTAGTCCCCAACATATTGTGTGTATAGTTGGGATTATTTTTTCCAATGTGCATTACTTTACATTTATCAACATTAAATTTAATTTGCCATTTTGTTGCCCAATCAGTTAGTTTTGTGAGATCTTTTTGAAGCTCTTCATAGTCTGCTTTGGTCTTAACTACTTTGATCAGTTTAATATCATCTACACATTTTGCCACCTCACTGATTACCCCTTTCTCCAGATTATTTATAAATAGGTTAAACAGGGTTGGTCCCAATATGGGCCTTTGGGGGGCACCACTAGTTACCTCTCTCCAGTCTGAAAACTTACCATTTATTCCTACCCTTTGTTTCCTGTCTTTTAACCAGTTATCAGTCCACGAGAGGACCTTCCCTCTTATCCCATGACAACTTACTTTACTTAAGAGCCTTTGATGAGGGACTTTAACTATATCCCCTGCATCCCCCTTGTCCACGTGTTTGTTGACCCCCTCAAAGAACTCTAGTAGATTAGTAAGACATGATTTCTCTTTATAGAAACCATATTGACTTTCCCCCAGCAAATTATGTACCTCCATGTGTCTGACAATTTTATTCTTTACTATAGTTTCAACTAATTTGTCCGGTACTGACATTAGAGTTACTCGTCTGTGATTGCCAGTATCCCCTCTAGAGCCCTTTTAAAATATTGGTGTCACATTAACTATCTTCCAGTCATTAGGTACAGAAGCTGATTTAAAGGATAGGTTAGAAACCACAGTTAATAGTTCTGCAATTTCACATTTGATTTCTTTCAGAACTCTTGGGTGAATGCCATCTGGTCCTGGTGACTTGTTATTGTTAAGTTTATCAATTTGTTTCAAAACCTCCTCTAACGTTTGGGAATCTTGCTAACATCCTCAGCCATGAAGACTGAACCAAAGAATTCATTTAGTTTTTCTGCAATGACTTTATTGTCTTTGAGTGCTCCTTTAGCATCTTGATTGTCCAAGGGCCCCAGTGGTTGTTTAGAAGGCTTCCTGCTTCTGGTGTACTTAAAAAACATTTTGCTATTACTTTTTAAGTTTTTGGCTAGCTGTTCTTCAAACTCCTTTTTAGCTTTTCTTATTATATTTTTACACTTAATTTGACAGAGTTTATGCTCCTTTCTGTTTTCCTCACTAGGATTTAACTTTCACTTTTTAAACAATGCCTTTTTATCTCTCACTGCTTCTTTTACTTGGATGTTAAGCCACAGTGGCACTTGTTGGTTCTCTTGCTGGCACAGCACGTAAGAGGCCTCAGGAGCCCCCAGGAAGCATCAGAAACATGCAACATCTCATCGGCATTGGCCTTCCAGCTCTTGTTATCCTGAGGTCACTTCCTCTGTCATGTTCCAGGAGAGTTTTGGACTGACATTTCAGGAGAGTTTTATAAGAAAACCTGCCTCCGAAATTGACCTTCCTAGGGCAGTGAGACATCCAAGCCACCTTTGATTCAGTTGGATCTTTCATTTTTAAAAAACCTTGGTGTTACGGGCAACGCCTCCCTCGCCCAGACCTCCAGTCCTTCTCAAGCAATCTGTAGCTGCAATACATTTCCATAGTTCTGTGGTAAGAGATGAAGGTGCTGAATGGGGGCACAGCTGGGTCTCTGCTCATATCATGAGCATAAGTTAATTTCACATGTGTCTGTTGCTCGAGGACTTATTGCTGCCGACAGTCATGCTAATGGAGTTAGCTATACACAAGAGGGGCTTCCCTGCTGGGTGCAGGGGGACTATTTCAGCAACCAGAAACGATGCCTCATTCTGTAGATTAAATCTCCCCTTCTTGATCCATTCCTTGCCACCAGGGGTTCTGAAATGATGCAGCTAGATATTTTTCCTTCTTTGCTGGACACTCTGATTCACTTTGAGGCTCAACAAAGCAGAGTCAGAGTCTCTGCCTGGGAGAGAGCTTTAAGCAGCAAGCACACAAAACCTCAGCCTTCATTTTATAAGACCCAAACCAGACAATGGAAACACAGCACAGATCTGTTGTTTCCTATTAGGAGCTTTGCTTCTGGCACTTTCATTTTAATTGGTGAATCGTAGAGTGAGCTCGGAGAATCAGGGGCAGGCGGGGAGGATTCCAGGTACCCCACACAAGTGAGAATAGTTTTGTGATGATCACACACTTCTAAACCCCTGATTGTCCCAGTGCGTTCTGCGGCTCCTGAGGCCTCCGCCCCACAGAGTTGATCACTGTTGCTGGGCCACTGGGGACATTTCCAAAGGTTCAAGGCACTGCATTGTGTGATGAGGTTAGGAGGCTTGGCTGAACCAGGCAGTTGCAACACTTGTAGTTTCCACTCCATGTGGGGGAAAATTCATTGTAGGCTGCTCTGTCCTAAACAAGAACTCTTGTACCCAGAGTTACAACTGGTAATTGTACAGTGAGGACAGTTTGTTCTGGAATGTAAGAGGGTGCACAGGTGGGGTGCACCATCACCTTTCCACAGAGTTCACATACATGAACAGGGAACTTGACCAGTGTTGAACCAGAGAATATGCCAGTCCACAGGAGGTCAATATTGTCTATCAGCATTACCAATACTTCCACTGCTTACTGGGCTCTTAGAAGACACTTAGGGGTAAATTAGAGCTAAATAACAGAACAGAGCACTGAGAGCCAGGACTGGTGGCTGTAAACAAACTCCATGGGACTGTGGGAAACTTGGCCACACCCATGATTAGCGGACATTTGACCAACTGAAATCATGCCGGACCATGGATGTTGTCAGACCAGAGAGTGCTGGATTAGAGAGGTTCAGCCTGTAGGTGTCCTTTGCTGACTTACTCCTTACCACATTTATGAGATCCTCTTCCTAGGTGCCTCTCATCTCTCCTGGCCACTTAGGCTCTTCCTCTGTACAAGTGTGAGGTTGCATTACACACTGTTCATGCATAGTTGCGTGGGTCTTCCTGAAAATGAGCTACTTTCATTCTGAGCCCATCTTGGCTGCTGAGCCTGAGTGCGGGTCTTATCAACTGGAACGAAACTGCCAGACCTACCTGTGTCCATTCCCTCTGCTTCCTGAGCCATCAGAACCATTCTCAAAGTTCTCTTGGTGTGTGCTGTGCTGCTCTCCATCTCTTCTTCTGCCTCACAATGGATGAAATATGCTAGACCAGGGCGTGGGTCCATTTCCTTTGGCTGGTTCGTTTCTTTCACTTAGAATGGAGAGACACTTGATAGAGTAAGTCCCAGTTCACTTACCCACTCCCGGTTGTGATTTCTCAAAGTAGTGGGTTGGTTTTTTAAATGAGCTGTCTTAAAGAAATGGGAGTGTCATGCACCCCCTGAGAGCAGTAAGCTGGCCATGGGTTGGGAATATCTCCAGCCTGACTATGTATGTTAAAATGCCTTTTGAATCTTCCTGTCCTTTCCTGGAGTAAAATGTTCTGAATACATCTCATGAGAAAGAACTCTCCACATTTAGATCTTTCTGCAGCTCCGATACGGCTGTTAAGCATATGGCAGCAACTAAGTGAAATTAACTTCCAGAGGCTGCTAATGAAAGCTATGGAGAAAATTATCTCTCTCTCTTTCTAAGTTGCAGTCTCACAGAGATGAGAGCTTGGTTTTGTGAGGTGGCCATCCATCCCTTGGTCATTCTGGTATTGATACCTCTATTGTGCCCATTCTAGGCTCATCGCTTTAGGAAAGATCCAGACAATTTGGAGAGAGTCCAAAGGATTGCAACAAAAATGATAGAAGGTTTAGAATACATGACCTCTGAGCAAAGGTTAAAAAAACTGAGCATGGTTTAATCTTGAGAAAACCAGACTGGTGGAGCAGGAGTAACCTGATAACAGTCTTCAAGTATGTTTAGGGCTGTTATAACAATGACGATGATCAACTGTTCTTCATGTCCAGAGAAAGTAGGACAGGAAGGCTTAATCTGCAGAAAGAGAGACTGAGGTTGGATATTAGGGAAAACTTTCTAACTATAAGGGTAATTACACTCTGGGTTAGGTATCCAACGGAGGTTGTGGAATCCCTGTCATTGGAGGCCTTTAACAAGAGGTTGTACAAACACCTGTCAAGGATGCTATTTGGTCCTGCCTCAGCACAGGAGGCTGGACTTCATGACATCTTAAGGATCCTTCCAGTCCTGCATGTCTATAATTCTTGAGATGTACACCCTCCAGTTGCGTCCATACTCTTGTCTTCTTAAGGCCTGATGAAAGCATTGGCGTAAATGAATTGTCTCTTGGTCTGAAGTTGTGTCTGTGACATTTAGGCATCCTGGTAGGTGCTTCTAGCTGGAAATACAGTGATTGCCACTGATAAGTCAGGATATACCAATAGGTACCGCACAGTGGCCAGAGCTATTTGCTCTTAGCACTCTTAATCTCAAGTAGGTTAGGTCCATCAATGGCGATTAGCCAGGATGGGTAGGAATGGTGTCCCTAGCCTCTTTTTGTCAGGATATGAGTGACAGGGCAGGGATCACGTGAGGATTACCTGTTGTGTTTCTTCCCTCTGGGGCATCTGATATTGGCCCCCTGTTGGCAGACAGGATACTGGACTAGATGGGCCATTGGACTGACACAGTATAGCCATTCTTATGTAAGTACTGCTCCTGACAAGTACACTGTAAACTGGGTGGCCCGGTTCTAACTGGAATATCGGGCAGCCCAGCAGGTATTCTAGCACTGCAGTGTCTCAATGGGACAAAGAACAGGGAAATGATTGTTTGTTTCTGTGCATGGCACATTTCAGGCAGGCCGGATAACCTCCCTCTTCTGCACTTATGGCCAAGTTAGACCAATTGCAGGAGGCAGTCCGAGGGCTACCGTGGTTGTGGGAGAACAAAGCAGGAAGGAATGCTGCTCTGAACTGGCATTGCTTACAATGATCGGGCAGGAGTCCTGAGTCTTGATAGGGCACTGGGAGTGGGTTGAATGGGAAGAGAAGTTACTACGAACAGGGGGATTGATACAGCAGTAGTACAGCCAGGATGTTGAAATCCCTGTCTGTAGCATAGAGAATGTATCTCCCACTCCTGGGAATCAGCTGGCCTGGTGGCCTGGGTTCAAGCAAGGGGAGTGGGTATCTTCAACCTACCAGCAGCGCTTTGGGGAAAAGCATAAAGGAAAATCAATAGCTGTAGCTAAAAAGCAGCACTGTCCCCTGAGTGGCAACGTGCCAGCTGACGTTGGTGTGTGGTGCGTCAAGTCGATGAGAGGAGTTAATTTGCGCAAAAGCTCCCCAGGGTGCCACGATTAGGGGAAGTTGCATCACTGACTCTGGGGCAGGTTTTGGTAAATTCCACCCTGCAGTGTGCTGCTCCTGCATTATTCATGGGGCTTCATGCATTATTGATGGGCCGGGAAGACCGTACGCTATTACTTGCAGATCTGCCCCTGAAGTGCTGTGAGGGCGGCGGCTCTTGCAGGCAGCCTGATTTCAGGGCCATGTTTCCAGCCAAGCAGAATTTCCCCCTCTCTTCTAGTCTCCCCCTTCTTGCAGCTGAGTCTCAGGATGTAACTAATGTTAGCAAACCTGCTATTAGTAGAGTCCGGAATGCCTAAGCACGTGCTGTCCCCCAAGGCTCAGGGCTCCCTCCTCCCCCGGGGTGTGTCTAGACTATAGGGTTTTGTTGACAAAAGTGGACTTTTGTCGACAAAACTATATCTGCATCTACACTACCGCTGAGTTCTGTTGACATAACGTCGACAGAACTTGGCAGTTTTGTCGACGGTGGTAAACCTCATTCTACGAGGAATAACGCCTTTTGTCGACAGAGTTCTGTCGACAGAAGGCGTTATTGCATCTACACTGTCCTTTGCGTCTACGCTCTCATGTCGACAAAGCGGCTTGCTTTGTCAACAGAACTGGATGTTGTCTAGACACTCTTTGTTGACAGAAGCTTTGTCGACAGTATCTGTCGACAAAGCCTCTGTTGACAAAAGCCTGTAGTCTAGACGTACCCCTAGTGTTAGGGAGCCTGCAATGGTACTCCCAAAATGTACTAGCTTGGGTCCCCCCATGCTCTGGTGTGCTAGGGGAATGTGAGGAGTGTCTTTCTCCTTCTCACTTGGGGGCCACATCAGTGAGGGTTTCTTTTGGGGTTTTTGCTTCTCACTTGTGTGCGGCCCCTGACTGATTTTTCTGTGGGTCAGCAGTCCCTGACCCAAAAAAGCTTCCCTACACCAACTTAGGCCGTGTCTACATGACAGAGAAGATCAAAGCTGCCACAATCAATCTTCCGAGGTTCAAATTAGTGGGTCTAGTGAAGACATATTAATTTGAACTGAGAGGGCGCGCTCATTAGCACTGGTAGTCCTGCTCTTATGAGGAGAAGGGGAAGTCAATGGGAGAGTGTGCTCCCATCAACCTCCCGCTGTGTGGACAGCACTAAAATGTGATTTCAGATACTTCAACTCCACCTACATAATTAGCATAGCCGGAATTGCGTATCTTAAGTCGACTTTCTCCTTTAGTGTAGACCAGGTAGGGTTGCCAGGTGTCTGGTTTTGAACCGGACAGTCCAGTATTTGAACTTTCTGTTCGGGAAACAAATTGAGAAACTATACATGAGAAAATATAAATGTCCGGTATTTTCTAAATAAGATGTAATGTAGATTGTGATGTAATGTCAAGTGTGTCCGGTATTTTTGTTGAAGCCATCTGGCATCCCTTAGACCAGGTCTTAGAGTTTCAGCAGCACTGCTGTGGGTCCTTTTTGGACGGTTATCAGTACACCTCATCAGAATCTGGTGTGGGAGTGGGGAGTATGTTGTTTTTTAATGAACATTTGTAGAATGAGCAGGAGGAAACCAGAGGAATATTGGCATAGTGCCTCTGGCAGGGTCAGCTAAGCCAGACCTTGGAATGTAGGGGTATAAAGATTGAGAATCCATGGGTGGGGCTGTTCTGGGCTTGCTGAATCTTTCATAATCTCAGCGTGGGAAAGGACCCTTCCATTTTCAGATAGATGAGTCTGCACTTCCTAATTCCTATGCCTCCTGGTTTCTCTTGACTTCTGCTTGTGTCTGTGGTGGGGAATCCTGTTGTGTCTTTGGCTGAGTCTTGAAGACCCTCTGTGACTGATTATATCCTTGTAGTCATATCCTGTAAGCTATTGTCATAATATTTGTATGTTAAATATTTTACTGATCAATAATATAATGGCAAAAAGCATGTGTCAGAGTAATATGTGAAGTTATAAACAGACTGTGAGACCATGACTAGAAGTATGTTTTCCAGATAAGTCTGGGGAGTAGGCAGACCAGTTCCTTGGAGACAAACGGCAAGCAGCCGCTTCAGTCAGGTGTAAGCGGGGCTAATGGACCATTACCTGCTCAGAGGCCATTCTTTCACAGGAAAGGAGGCAGGGAGCAAAAATCTACATCTTAGCAAAGAGGGAGTCTCCTTCACAAAGATGGCCTGTCACCTTGCTCCCAACTGGAAATGCTTCTGAAAGGAGGGGCAGGACTATAAAAAGAAGGGGTAGACATGGCAAGACACCCTTACATCTATTCACAATCACTGCACCTGAAAAGACAAAGGAAGAAGCTGTTGAACTCTGGGGAAGGGGTTCTGAATCTAATACAGGTTGTTAAGTTAGGCACCTATAAGTGTTTTACCTGTATTTTCCTTGTAACCGTTTCTGACTTTTATGCCTCATTACTTGTACTCACTTAAAATCTATCTAGTTAATAAACTTGTTTTACTATTTCATCTAATGCAGTGTATTAAAGTTGAAATGTCTGGATAACTATTTAAGGTAATAAGACTGCATATTACTCCCTTAAAGGAAGAGTGGACTTAATGTATTTGTACTGCCCAGGAACTGGCTGGGCAGTGCAGGACATATAGGGTACGTCTACAGTAGCCCCCTAGATCCATCTAGGGAGGCTAATGAGGGCGACCGAAATTGCAAATCAAGTCCGGGATTTAAATATCCCGCACTTGATTTGCATGTTCCCGGCCGGTCACCATTTTAGAAATTGACTAGCCCGAAGTAACTGCCTGTATCTACACGCGGCAGTGAAATGGGATTCCGATTTAAAGCCCCGAAATCGAATTAGCTGGTAAACCTCATTGCAGAAGGAATACCAGCTAATTCGAGTTAGGGCTTTAAATCGGAATCCCATTTCACTGCCGCGTGTAGCCGCGGGCAGTTACTTCGGGCTAGTCAATTTCTAAAATGGCGACCGGCCGGGAACATGCAAATCAAGCGCGGGATATTTAAATCCTGGGCTTGATTTGCAATTTCGGTCGCCCTCATTAGCCTCCCTAGATTGATCTAGGGGGCTAGTGTAGACGTACCCATATTTCAGGGGAAGATCTGGGATTGGGAGTGTGTTGGGGTCACCCTGCAGTACAGCCAAGGTTGGTGAGAGCAGAGGCGTGCCTGCCTGCATCACACACATGGACAGAGGTGGGAGGGACTTACATCCTGTTTGTGAGCAGTCCAAGACAGAGGCTATCGCACCTTGGCATTACCCCCAGTGACAAGGCAGGGGTGATACAGCTCCCCACTAGCCCGGATTGTACCCTGCATGTCACGTCCTTTGCCATGTTGCTCCATGTTACATCCTTGAGTCACTTCCTCTTCTTACCCCAGAGGTCATCCTTTCAGCCAAGCAGGGCTGGGTTCCCATCATCCTGCGGGAACCAGTGACCTCATGTCTCCGAGGGGAACGACAAGGGGTTTTCAAAGACGTAAACAAAATGGCTAATAGCCTGGAAAATCAATAATAATAAAATGATCTGTATATAAAATACGTGTAAGTGTATTTTAAATGAAGTCTATTAAAGGCAGCGCTCCCTCCCAACCAGGTCAAAGGGTCCCAGCACAGCACTGTTTGATTGAATTGAAGTGTGTGGTACGCTGTGTGTTAACCGGTGTCCTAGATCACAAGCAGTGTTGTTTTATTACGCTAAGATGCAGTGGTAAGGACAAGAGCAGCCAGCTTTATTGAGCACTCTCTGCTGGAGGCCTGCCCTGAACTGACTGAACCCCTCAGAAGGTCCTGCCCCCACAAGCAATGGGGCCTTATGACACAAGCTATAAATATTTCTTTGAGAGACAGGGGTCAGGCTGCTCCTAGGAGACAGTCCTTGCTTGTGCCAGGTGGCAATGAGGTGGAGCAATGTAACAACCAGGTAGTCCCAGGGGGTTCCAATGTGTAACGTGAATGTGAAATGTCTCGGCTCCTGTGAAATGCAGATGCCACTGTGTTTGGGGTGTACATGCAAGTGAGTGACAACTGCCCCTCGTGGCTAACATCGAATGCAGATTCTCCTTTAGCTCAGCTCAACCCAGGATTATTCCAGTTCAGCACTTGTGCATATGACCTTCCACCAATGCAATTCCATTCTGAACCTCAGCATCATTTGCTGTTCCAGCCCTTGCCCTCTGCGCCCCCCCTAGCCAAATATCCACCTTGCTTTAAGAACACTTACAGCCTTTCCTTCTCTTGCTGCTCCAGGAGTCCTTAATCTCCGCTGGTCTAGAGAAACTCATTTTAGCCTCAAAAAAACAACGAATGGTCCTGCAGCATCTTGGAGGCTAACAAAAAAATGTAGATGGTATTGTGAGCTTTCTTGGGCACAACCCACTTCTTCAGATGAATGGAGCAAGGGGTCCAGGGGTCCAAAGAAATAGCAGAGAGAGAGGGAAAGAGAAGAAAAATAATCTTGTTAATTAGAGTGTCCATGTTAAATGTAGCTAATAGAGTGGGCTGTAAGTGCCCGATACTTCGCTTTTGGTGTCATTAGGGTATTGAATATAGACTCCCATCCAGTTCATGTCTTTCTAATTGGACCATTCATTGTTTTTTAAGGGTTTTGTTCAGTTACAGACTAACACAGCTATCCCTCTGAGTCAGTGGTTCCCAACCTTTTCCAGATGGGGACCCATTTTGACAATTCAAGAAGACTTGGTGACCCAAGGCAATTCAAACACGGGGGGAGGAAGGGGTGCAGAGCCACCTGGGGAGACACTTGGCAACCCATTTGAAACGTAATGGTGACCCATATTTGGATTGCGACCCATAGGCTGGGAAACCCTGCTCTGAGTCATTTTAGCCTGGAAGCACATGCCAAGGGTGACCCTTACAATTGGTGGCTATTTTGTGGAGATCCCATGCAATCAAGCATAATCCTGTTGGTTTGCTCCCCACCCCTTTGTTTATTATACTCTCTCTCTCTCTCTCTCTCTCTGTAGGAGCCTCGAAAGTAACTTTTTTAACTGCAGCTGTGACATCCGCTGGATTCAGCTCTGGCAGGAGAAGGGTGAAGCAAACCTGCAGAGCCAAGAACTGTACTGCATGAATGTGGAGGCTGCTGTCATTCCCCTGCAGGAAATGAACATCAGCCAGTGTGGTAAGGAAAATCCTTTGCATGCTCAGGTTCACCTTGTTCCCCAGGCTATAGACAGAAGAGGCTAGGAGGGCCCCTCACTACCGTGGTCCATCCTATCGGCAGTGCTAAGTGATAGAGAAATATCATTTCAACCCTTCCCAGAATCACGTCTGATTAACCCATTGAACTTACTGATGCAGGATACCAAGGCAAGTCAGAGTGAGCTTTTTGAAATGGATTAGAATAGCTTATGAATATCAGTGGCATCACTAGTGGAACTTGGAGTATTATTCCTCATGATTTGGAGCATTAGTTAACCATCAGCTGTGTTTGGGAAGAAATTCCCCCCAATGGTATCATATTGTCAAGCAAGGCGCATTGTGGTCAGTGCATGCCTTAGCCTGAAGTTGCAGGAATTGTCCCCTTTTTGAGACAGGATATGCTTCATGTGCTTATGCTTCTATTTAATGGATGCTAGAAACTACTTATATTAAAGAGACACTGGCAGTTTGATTATTTTAAAATCATTTTTTTAGTTGATGCACTTTTAAACTAGCAGATCCTTACAGTTTTAAGTGTGTGTATGTCTGCATGTCCATGCACACACATTTTTTTGTTCCCTGATGGTCTTTTCGTGTGGGTCCAAGAGCAATATTAGACATACCCAGGGCTGCTCCTTCTACCAACATTCTCTCTTTGTTCACACTTAAATCTGCTGCCTTTTCAGTGTCAGTTGTGTTACTGCTGTTACTGGCAAGCAGGACCCGGGGATGGTCCTGTACCAAGAACAGGACAGGGAAGGAGGTTGTAGAGTAGGATCTGTCAGATGACCAGTCTGGGGGAAAAGAGAGAAACATTTTAAAAAATTGCATCGCTCTAATCTAGGAATTGTAGAGCATTTCTTGTAACAGTAGATGCACAGTTATCAGCTGGAGATCAGCTGTGACTTTCTAGTTCACAGTGTCTCTTTGTTCTAACTCTTCTTTATTAAAACCTGAAAATGGTCTGAAATATCTGCAGGTAGGTGAACTAAAGAGATTTGAGAGAGAGAACTGTAATTTCCTCCATAAATGAGAATTATAATCCTCAATGATTAGAAAATCCTTCGTGAGCAAAGAAAGGGGGAGAGGGGACTCCGACTATTGGATGTGAGAGAACAGGGTGTTTACATACATAAATCTCCTGGGCTTATGGGGCAAACTGTTCCACTGATTCCTCACCCCCTAATTATCCCTAAAAACATAGAGAAAAGGCAGGAACAGAAGATGCCCAGCTAAGATCTTTCCTCCTGAGATGAATCTTTCATTCAGAGATTGAATGGGCAAGCATCCAAATGACTCAAAGCAGTTTTACATGAGGCTTACTTGATCCTTGCATTCTGGCCTGGCAGGTGGTGTTGCTAGTTCGGATTTGATACGTGGCTTGTGGCAGAATATGGGTACGGTACAGGATCCTGCCCAGCTCCCATTGCTATGTTGATGTTACTCAAGAGTGAATTGCAATCTCTCCTGGGCTCCCCATGTAGCTCTGCCAATGTATCTCAGTCCTGACCTGCAGCACCTTTGCTGTCCCTAGAGGCTATTCTGACTGAGTTCAAAAGTGAATTCAGAGTTATGGGTCTGTTCTTGTTGCTGTGGGGTCACTGAGTCAATGTTTGAACCCACGTTTTCCGGGGGGAGAAGCCATTGCACTGTCCCATTGCCTTCTATTCCCATCTCATTTATTCAGGGCTCCCTCTCTTCCTTCTTTACCCAGGCTGCAGTCCTCAGTACCCCGCACCCCATGCATGCTGTGTCCAGTCATTGTGCTGTGTATCACCCTCCCCTCTGTCTTGCTGCTGGCACTGTCTCTTGCACACTGTGAATGTTTGGTGCCTGGGTGACTCAGCAGGGCAGAGGAGTAAGTCAGAGCTGCTATAAATCACTATTTCTTTGGCACCTTGGAGGGAAGAGTAGGGGCGCCTTTCATTCGCAGAGATGTTAATATGAGGACTTGTCCCTGGTCATCTTCTCTTGATTGTTATAAATTAGAGAGAAACTCTCTCTCTCTCCACTGTAAGTGCCAGGGGCTCTGTTCTCTGCCCTAGCTCAGGCCGGATCTCTTGCCAGTGATTCTGTAGAAGTGGTTTTATTCCTCACAGATCTCTGCACCAGCCCAAGGGGCTTGGAGAGAAAGGGGAGTAGGGACATTTGGGTTTGGATGGCAACTGGCACTTGGACAGAACTTCCTGAGCAATGTGCAAATTGCCAAGCAGAGAGGAGATCCATCCACTTGGCGATGTCTCCCATGTCACTCATCTCTTTCAGCATGAGAAGGACAAGATGTTTGCCATCTCCTGTTCTTCTCCCTCCCCTTCCTTCATTCGCAAGCCCAGGATGGTGCAGGCTGCTTTGCTGTAAGGAGAAGCCTGCTTGGGAGACTGAACTGGTGGGGGGCAGAACCCAAGTGCCCATTCTGTGTCTTGGTGGTCAGGGTGCCCTCTAAGTGTCCTCTTGTTTGACTCCCTTAGATCTGCCTGAGATCAGCGTCAGCCACAATAACTTGACAGTGCGGGAAGGTGAGAACGCGGTGATTACCTGCAATGGCTCAGGGTCGCCACTGCCTGACGTAGATTGGACGGTTGCAGATCTGCACTCCATCAATACGCATCAGGTAAGAGGCCAAGGGGCTTGGGTGGCCGGGCACTTACTGTCCTTGCCGAGGTCCATCACCATGGTGTGAACACGCTGCACAGCAACCGAGGTGCTGGCCATGGGGATTTTCTGGGTCTCCATGAAATGAAGTTTTGCATGGCCATGATTGTTAGAGATCAGGGCATTTTATACAGGAGTTGGGATCCTCTGGGCCTGGGAGGTGGGTGGACAGGCATCATTTGCTGAGTTTTTCCTTATTGTTTTTTTTTGTTTGGGTGGGAATTTCAGACGAACCTCAACTGGACCAACGTTCATGCCATCAATCTGACCCTGGTGAATGTCACCAGTGAGGATAACGGGTTCCTCCTGACGTGTATTGCTGAGAACGTGGTGGGAATGACCAATGCCAGTGTGCTGCTCACAGTCTACTGTAAGTAGAGGCAGGGAGACACTGGATATATATGGGCTGGTAGGAGGTTGTACATTAGGGATGTAATAGTGTAGTTGATAAACCAATTAACCGATAAGCAAAAGCGTATAGGTTAATGCTATAGACTACACGCATTCCCCCCCTTTGCTAGTAAATTTTTTAGCAGGCTGGCCAGCAGCCAGCTCAGTCCTGGCCCATGCCAGGTCCGGGACCTACACCTGCTGTGGCTTTGCATTTAAGTGTATTAGGAGCCAGGCGGGCAGGCAGCCCAGCTCAGTTATGGCTCATGGCAGGTCCAGGAGCTCAGCATCCTCCCTGGACAGGGTCTGCTGTCACCCTGCACTGCTGCCTCTGTATCCAGGCACCAGGCAGGATCTGGTCTTTGTGAAAAGCTGGTTTTTAAGATGGCTCCCCTCGTAGACCGGCTCCCGCTTGCCACCCTGTGCTGCTGCCTCTAATGCAGAGGCAGCAACGTGGAGTGTTCGGGGGCTCCTCCGGAGTGGGGCTGGGAGCGCACTGGCTGCTGGTCTCATCCCCAGGGACTATAGAATAGTTGAGTAACTGATAAGAATTCATGAGGTTCATCGACTATTTAATTAACCGATATTTAACATCCTTGTTGTACATGGGAACTTACTGAAAGTGTCTCCCATGGGCAATTGTGGGGCACCAGGCTAAAACACACCCTGTCTTGATTTACTGCCGTTGAGGGTGAGAACACGGAGTCAGAGTTGCTGCAGGAGACTGTGGCTGGGACCAGTCATAGGGCTACGTGTAAGAGGAAATATGCACAGCTTTCATTGTGGGCCAGTTACCTTGTCCTCCAGCTTCTCTCCATTTGAGTGTGGCTACAGAAATGGGCATACTCCCGGTGAGTGTACCAGTCCCACCCTTTCACACACACACACACACACACACACACACACATATGCTGGAACGAAGGGTGTGTGTGGGGGGGGGATGCTGCAGCACCCCCTGACTTGACGTGGTTCCTGCTATGTGCAGGATTTACAGCTTGGTTCAAAGAATCACAGCACCCTCCCTATACAAATTCTTCGATCACCCCTGCTTCCACGTGGGCAGTGGGCACCTGCTGTGCTGAACTGCCGAACCATTTGTCTGCATGCCTCGCTGGCATGGTCAAGGGCAGCTTGCTTTCGCAAAGCAGCACTGGCAAACCCAGAGTGGTGGTGGGGAAATCCTGTGGAGTGAGGAGGTGCCTACTGGGGGCTACCCCTGCATTTGTAAGTGAGTCATTCATCCCCTAACCTCATTGAAGTCAATGGAAATTTTGCCACTGACTACAATGGAGTCAGGATTTCATCCCAGATCTGTTCCCTCCAGTGAACACTGTATAAATGTGCAAAGCAAGGTTTAAACCTTTTACTAATAGGCTGTAAAAAGCTAAACTTTCACATGCTTCCTAATCTAACTTAGTCAGGGGCGGCCCATCCATATAGGCGAACTAGGCGGTCGCCTAGGGTGCCAAGTTAAATGGGGTGCCAAATGGTGGCGCAATATCATTGAGGGGTTTGGAGGTGGGGGCGCTGATTGCATGGTTTGCCTAAGGTGCCAATTGCTGGCAGCTAGTCTAGGGCCGCCCCTGAACTTAGTACAAACGAGACATTAACAGGAGTTTATGCAACTTTGCTGCTTCGGACAGCTGGGACTTATTACCTGTTGCTGTGTCCATAATATTTGGCCTTAATCTGTGGTTTGGAAATTCCTCCATCTCCATCTCAAGTCAACTGGAGAATGATGCCCTTACACACACGTACATTCCATATCCCATGCAGTGCAGGCACCACCATAGAGATGAGGCAGAAGCATAGACAACAGAACACAATGGAAGGACAAATGGTACATCATCCTCTGGTCTGCCCCAAAATAAATGAATTTGGTGTGTTTGGATGGGGTGGAGGGGCCTTGGTAGTCTAAATTAATACAGTTCCAGATCTGATCAGCTGGGAGGAGATGGGTAAAGTGCTTTGCTGAAGTCAATTGCTCCAAACCCTTGAAGTCCCACCATGTTGGTACTAATTTGCATGCCCAGAACCTGCAAGCCAGTGCCGGTTTGCACCATACTTGCTCCAATGTAATAATTCTGAGAAGAGCTGATATTTTGGTGTATTGGTGATTACTTGCTTTGGTGCTTTCCTAGTCATTCACCCGGACATAGATGGAACCTAATTCTGACCTAGACTTACAGGTGAAACGTGCTGGGTGGGACTCCGCATAGGCACTTGGGGTATGTCTACACATCAAAGTTATTTCAAAATAACAGCTGTTGTTTCGAAATAACTTTCCTAGCATCTACACAAGCCAAACGCTATTTCAAAATTAAATCGAAATAGCAGAGGGCTTTTTTTGAAATTGGTAAACCTCATTCCACGAGGAAAAACGCCAATTTTGAAATTGCTATTTCGAAATAAGTGTTGTGTAGGTGCTTATCTCGAAATAGGGGGCCTCCAGCCCTTCCCAGGGTGCCCTGGTGGCCCCTCTGGCCTCACCCAAGCACACTCCTCTCCCTCCCCCTCTCCCTGGAGCCCTTAAAGGGGTAGATTCTGGCCACAGAGCCTGTGCCAGCTCCAAGCCTGCCAGCCCAGAGCCAGCAGTCACTGCCCCATACCCACTGGCCCCAAAACATGAGCCAGCAAGCCACTGGCAGCCAGCCCTCCACCGCTCCCCAGGAGCAGTCTGCCAGCTCCCAGGAGCCTGCCAGGGCCCGGAGAAGCCGGGCACCTTCCTGGTCCAGGGCGGAGATCATGGAACTTATTCACCTTTGGGAGGATGCCCCCAACGTCCATGATCTCTGCACTAGACGGGGGAACATGGCCGTCTATGGCAGGATAGCTGCCAGCCTGGCCACCAAAGGCCACATGCGAACCCAGGAGCAGGTTTTCATGAAAATCAAGTTGGTCCAGCAAGACCCCCAACCCTGAGCCCTGAGCTTCCCCTCCCCCTTCTTCCCCTGGCTTCCCCCTTCCAGCTCCCTCCTCCCAGGTTTCCCCCTCACCTCTACCACCCTCTCTTCTCGCCTCTCCTGCTTCCTTTCCCCAGTCTCACCAGAGTTTCATCCCCCCCCCCCAGTTTTGTTAAATAAAGAGAGTTTGTGTTCATGAAAATACATGTATTTTATTTGACATCAGGAAGGGGGGTTAGGGAGGGGTAAGTGGAAGGACATGAGGGAGGAATGAGGCACAAGCCCCCAGTAGGGCAGACCAGGGAGACTCTTAGTGCTCCTCAGGGTGGAAGCTCTCCCGCAGGGACTCCTGGATACTGACAGCCCCCCGATGGACCTCCCGGATGGCAGCCTGCAGAAAGTGCAGCCAGGCTCGCAGCACTGCATCCATGAGAAGCACCGGAGTGCCCAGGGGCAGCTCTGGCTCCATGTTGCAGAGTGCTATTGTGTCCTGAGTGAGGGCAACCAGAGCACGCAGAGACAAAATGCTTTGCTGTCCCTCATCGAGGTAGGCAAGCAAGCAGGGAAAGCTGAGAACTGGCTGTCCGGGGGGTCCCTTTAAGTACAGGCCTCAGCCTCAGGCAGCAGCCACACAAAGTAACTCCTGACTGATGCCCTGCCGGACCTGGTTCCGGCCGGCCTTAATGCAATTCAGCGTCCACTCAGTGTGGACGTGCTATTTTGAAATAGCAAAATGCTATTTTGAAATGTATTTTGTGTGTAGACGCACTATTTCGAAATTAGATATTTCAAAATAACGCTGTAGTGTAGACGTATCCTTGGTTAACAAGGGATTGCATGGGTCAGGATTAAGGTGCATCGGCAGAGTTCTAAGGGGGGGAATCTTGCATGGCCCCTCCCAGCTCCACCTTTCTCTCTTGGCATGCTTTTCCTCCGCTTTTCCTCAGCATCAAATGTTGACCATCTTTAGAAAAAACAGAGAGGAAAGTCAATGTAACATCCCGGTGAAATATTAGTGGTTACATGACTATTCGATAGTTCCTGGGGGCGGGCCCAGCAGCCAGTGTGCTCCCAGCCCCACTCCTGAGGAGCCCCCTGCTATCCTTCATTGGTGCAGTGGATAAGGTACATGCCTTTAGAGCCAGAGGTCGAGGGTTGGAGCCCTGCCCTCAACCACTATGGACCTGGCATGCTTAGGATGTAGGACAGATAAGAGGGGGCCCAGAATGTATCAGAGGCAGCTTCCCGTGCAGACCAGATCCTGCCTGGTGCCCTGTGCTGCTGCCTCTGTATCAGAGGCAGCAGCATGGAGTGGCAGCCCCCCCCATTTGTGGGGGGCCCAAACTCCCCACGGACAGAGGCTGTGCCGGCATCCCCCAGACCAGGCTCCCCTCCCCCAGTGCTGCTGCCTCTGATGGGGGGGGGATGGGACAGGTGGCTTCCCCCCCCCCGAGCACTGGATCCTGCCTACCACCCCTCACTGCTTCTGTGGGATGCAGCAGGGGCAGGGCAGGTAGCTCTGCGGAGCCAGCTTAAAAGCTGGTTCCCCATGAGTATCTGGTTACTCATGCTGATAGAGAGGCGGAAGAAGTGGCTCACATGAGCTGATACGCGTAGGGAGCTGGCTTTAAAACCAGCTTCCCACATGTACTGGCTCCCACTCCCCCCCCCCCCCCCCCTGCCACAGAGACAGCAAGGGGCAGGAATGAGTGTAGTCGATAAGATTAACCGATAAGCCCAGGCTTATCGGTTAATTGTGTATTTGACTACACATTGACATTCCTAGTTCAGAGGCCTTTTAGGAGCGAGTACCATGAATATGTATTAAATGGAGGTGAACTCTCAGCTTTACCCTGCTACACTCTCTCTAATTGAGGATACTCAACCAATCGGAGCTTCCCCAGGGAAGTTCAAGGAATCAAAGCCCCCAAGGACATGCAGCCATTCTGAAGCCTGGAGGGATATTTGCTTGAATGGCTGAGAATTCCTAAACCACTGAATGTGACCAGAGAGCCCCGATGGGCACCTTTTAGACATGAGTATAATTAACAATGTACTAGAAAAGCCTGCTTAACATTAGCAGGCTGTTCCACTGACATTGAGTGGGGAGGGAATACAACACTATGCATGTCAGGTGGACAGTTACAAACTTAATTTTGGCTGGTCTGCAGGGTCCAAATCCAAGATCTGATCTCAGCCTTTTTCCCAGACCTACAGAGCCGGCAGCACTCACTGTGCAGCTTTTGTAGCGGCTGGAGTGGCTCAGCGGTGCCCCTTGACGTTGGTGCTCTGCGTGACCCCATTCCGTTCTCCACCCCAGAGAAAAGGCAGCTGTGAGCCGGGCTATTTAGGAATTAAACTGAGGTGGGGGGAGAGGAAAGGGGCTGGAAAGTCAGGGATTCCAGAGGACAACCTGGCTTTGTCTATACTGGTGCGATCTTGCGCCAGAGCTATGCAAATGAGGCTCAGCATGGAATATCGCCAAGCCTCATTTGCATAACTAATGAGCTGCCATTTTTGCGGAAGAGGCTCTTGCGCAAGACGGAGCTGTCTACACTGCCCCTTCTTGTGCAAGAAAAACCCTCTTGTGCAAAGCCATTATGCTGATTATTTTTAGGCATAACGGCTTTGCGCAAGAGGGTTTTTCTTGCGCAAGAAGGGGCAGTGTAGACAGCTCCGTCTTGAGCAAGAGCCTCTTCCGCAAAAATGGCGGCTCATTAGTTATGCAAATGAGGCTCGGCAATATTCCATGCTGAGCCTCATTTGCATAGCTCTGGCGCAAGATCGCACCAGTATAGACACAGCCCCTCAGTGCTGTAGGGAAAGCCATTTTTAATGTCTTTGATGTATCTATTATTCCGGGCAGGGTAGAGCCTGGTTATTTGTTCCTTTATTGGGGATTTTGGCTGTGGAGACAGAAAGTCCCTCTGTCCTGCACAGCTTGTTACATGCCCGCTAGAATGAATGCGAACAACCCTCAGACGCATGTTGGGAAGCGCTTTGCATCAGTGCGAGTGCTATGAAATGCTGTGAGAGCAGCTCCTGGCCGAGACAAGCTCAGTTGATTTTGTGTCATCAGGGCCAGAGGGAAGGGAAGAGACTTTTAAGTAACAGCAGGTTGTCTCCCACCACCCAAACCAAGCTTGGTTCCTTTGGGCCAGGCTCCATTCCAGCTCCACTAGTAAGGCTGCTGCTTACAGACCGCCCGGATCCTAGTTCATATGGCAATTCAGCCATGGGAGGGGGGTTTCTGCTAGCTGTTTGAGTGCACGCTGGTGGCTGGCTGCCTACAGGGAGATGAGATAATCATCATCACCTGGAACAAGAGAGTTTGCTTGGGTTGTGTGGTGAGTCCCACAAGTTTGCACTGTGTTTCTCTCGGCCAGATCCCCCGCGCATCCTGAGCCTGGAGGAGCCAGAGCTGCGCCTGGAGCACTGCATTGAGTTTGTGGTGCATGGGAACCCAGCACCCAGCCTCCACTGGCTGCACAATGGCCAGGTCCTTAGGGAGACAGAGATCATCCGCATGGAGTTCTACCAGCAGGGTGAAGTGTCTGAGGGTTGTCTGCTCTTCAACAAGCCTACTCACTACAACAATGGCAACTACACCCTCGTGGCCACCAACCCACTGGGTACTGCCAACCAGACCATCAAAGGGCATTTTCTTGAGACGCCCTTTCCAGGTGAGAGAGTCAGCCCTTGTGTCTCTGTAGGGCCTTGCATCTTGGAGCACTTAGCAGACTGCTATAGAAGCCATGCACAGGGTTTGTTGCACCTACTGTTAAAAATACAGCCCCCTCTTGTGCATGATGTGGTGACTGTTTAACAGCATGGAGCAACATTGCACATGAATCTAGACATGGGCGTGAAAAAGGATTGTGTATCCTGGTGAAACCTCAGTGGGATTTTAGGGAGGCAGGAGGTCATTATCCAAACTGGCCTTGAAATAGGAGCTAACATACCTCTTGGTGCAAAGAGGTGGCCATGACATTTTTAGTGGCGTTGAGTGGTCATGGTCTTTTTATCAAGTCTCTTATGAAAGATGGTAGCTAGAACAACATGCCATACTAGGGCACTTGGGTCTGATCAACCATGCACAGATCACGCATGACCCTAATTAGCTTATAGGAATGCCCAAACAATACAATACAATGGCAGGAGACTCCCAAAGAGAAAAAAGGGTTAAATGTTGACTGAAAAGAAAATGGGTTTTTGACTTTCATTCTGCAATGTTTCTGGTGGCCTTTGCTCCATGACTTGTCTGTCAGAGATGGGTTAGGGCATGCAGTGTATCTTGTGTTATCTCTGACGCCCCTTAATGTGGCCTTTCACTCATTTGGCACTGAATAGTCTTTTTTTGCATACTACGGAGGTAGTGGTATGTGTGGAGGAAAACCCTTTCAAAGGACTAGGTGAGCTCATTTTACTTCTATCAAGTGGCTATGATGTCGGTGGAATGTCATCAAGATGCTACCTATTTTATTTGGAAAAAAAAATCTTTCCATTTTGGTGCAACTGCC
This sequence comes from Pelochelys cantorii, assembly GCA_032595735.1. Lineage (NCBI taxonomy): Eukaryota > Metazoa > Chordata > Testudines > Trionychidae > Pelochelys > Pelochelys cantorii. The sequence goes on from CM064338.1 coordinate 31,584,918, forward strand.
CCCCACCCCACACACACACAAACCCCTCCCAGGTCCTTTGAATCAACTGTTTGTTAGGCATTCTCAAGAGATGGCTTGAAATTCCTCATTGTGTCACAAGATGATGTGTGTGGTGAATATGTGGAAGGAAAAATGAAGCAGGGGAAGCTCTAGGAATAGGGGTGCAATCAAGAGGGTTGTTATGGCTGGGCTGCAGAGAAAGGGTGGGAGGGTTCTTGCACTGCCTTCTGCTTTTGCCGCACCAGATCAGGCATCATGGAGTTAGCAGAATGGCATGTGCTGTGGGCAGGAGAGATGCCACGAGAAAATGGCAGCTCCATGTTGGCTCCTGCAGTCCCTAGAAAACTGAGCCAAATAGAGCACTTGCTATCCACAGAGCAATACCGACAGCATTTTTCATTTATTATTTATATCAGACTGTCTATGGGCACAGAGCTTTCCTGCAGATCAGATACAGCAACTGGAAACCAAAATCCCTGCTTTGAAGAGCTGACCAATCTAAAGACAAGAACAGAAACAGAAGGCAGTGGGGAAATTATATTCAAGCTTCAAGGATGATAATCTGTCTAGCTCCTTAATCTATGTAGGCTTTCTGTTATCTGGGAGCAAGGGCACAGAGGTTGGACTAGGGACATAGGGGTTGTGTTCTCGCCTTTGTTGCTTCCCATTTCTATGATTCAGGTTTGCTGTCTGCAGAATGTAAATAATAACACTTTGTTTCTGATGCATCTGCAATGTGCTTGGTGGGTGCTAGGCATTTTCCAAAGGTAACAGGAAGCAGGTCTGCTGCTCCAAATTGCTGATGCTAAAAATTCATTCACCCTGGCCACGGTGTTGAAAAAAATAAGCTAATGTTTGTAAAGTTTTTTGAAATCCTTATATAGAAGATGCTGGAAAAGGATAGATAGATAGATAGATATAAAAACTAAAGGTTCTCCACTTTTTTCACCTGCCACTACATCCATATTTTTCCTTCCACGATCCCGTGTCCCAGAATCTCTCTCATTGTGGCAGTTCCCCCTCCAATGATGTAATCAGCGCCTGATTTATTTTTCTTGAAGTTCATTGACCCACACGTTGCTGAAATTGATATCACCATTCAGTGCATCTGAAATGCATAGTCTTGCATTAAAAAGTTGGTTCCTCTAGAACAGTGTTTTTCAACCTTTTTTATCAAATACCCCTTTAAAAAAATTATAAGTACCCCCTTTTTATATATAAAAAAAAAAGTACCCCCAGTGCCTACAGTTTTCAGACACACATTTTTTTTTCTACCATTGCAACACATTTGTTTAAACAACTTAATTGTAGCCAGGCAGGTGATGAAATTTTTGGGCGTAAAAAGTACAAAAATAATAAAGCATAAAACTTAAAACAAAAATTCAGTTTTCTCCAAATTTCAGTTGTGTTGATGTACCCCCCAGACTTCTCTCAAGTATCCTTAAGGGTACTCGTATGACTGGTTGAGACACACTGCTCTAGGACATGTCAGGAGCTGCATATTCAACACACCTCATTACTGCCTCTAGTTCTCTGGGGAGGTTTTTGCTGCAGGAGCAGAATTTTTTAAAATGAAAGTTTAGTCTCATAGAGTCATACACTTTAAGGCCAGAAGGGACCATTGTGATCATCTAATCCAGGGGTGGGCAAGATACGGCCCGTGGTCCATGGCCTGCCCTTACAGCATGGAGCAACACTGCTCAAAGTGTCTGGCTGCTTCCTGTGGCTTTCTGTGCCTTTCTTCTCATGCTGCCCTTTCCCCAGCAAAATCTCTCAGCTTCCATTGGCCATAAACCGGCCAATGGGAGCTGAGAGATTTTGCTGGGGGAGGGAACAGTGCAGCACAATTTCTCAGCTCCCATTAGTCAGTTCCTGGCAAATAGGAGTTGAGAGATTTTGCTGGGGGCAGGGGTAAAACGTGAAGCCTCCCCCCACAGTGCTTAGAGCTACATGGAACAGCCAGATGCTTTGAGAGGTCAGGGGCTGCTGCCAGGCAGGGAAGCCTGCCTGAGAGTGCTGCTGGCCGGGAGCTGCTTAGTTATGCACCTCTCAGCCAGAACCTGCCTCTGGACTCCACTCCCTCCCACACCCAACTCCCTCCCAGATCCTGTACCCCTTCCTACACCCCTCTCCCAGGCCAGAATCCTCTCCTGAACCCATACCCCCCCCCGGAACCTGCACCTCAATTGCCTGCCCCATGTCATTCTCCCCAACCCTCTGCACCCTCCTCCCCTTTGCCTCAGTTCACAGCTCCCTCACAGACCCTGCACTTGCTCCTACATCCTTCCCCCAGGCCAGAATCCTCTCCTGCACCCATACATGCTCCTGGATCCTGCACCCCATTCCCCTGCCCCAGGTATCAACCCCTCCTTCACCCAAACTCCCTCTCAGACCCCACACTCTCTTCTGCACCCTATTCCCCTACCCCAAGTTCCCTTCTGCACTCAACCTCCATCCTAGAACCCGCAGCCCCTCTATAGAAAAGTGCAGTCCTTCACCACTAACCAAAATCTTGGGGTGGCCCCTCATAAAAATTATTGCCCATCCCTGATCTAGTCTGACCTCCTGCACATTGCAGGCTGCAGAATCTTACCCACCCACTCCTGTATTAGGCTCATAACCTCTGGCTGGATTACTGAAATCCTCAAATCTTGATTTAAAGACTTCAAATTATAAAGACTCCACCATTTACTTTATTTCAAACCAGCAAGGGGCCCATGCCCAAAGCTGCAAAGACAGCCAAAAGAATTCCCAAGGTCTCTCCCAATCTGACCTGATAGAAAAATCCATCCTAACCCTAAATATGGCAATGAGTAGGCCCCTGAGCATGTGAGCAAGAGCCACTAGGCAGACACTAGGGATGTCAACATGTAGATGACTACACAATTAACTGATAAGCCTGGACTTATTGGTTAATCTTGTCAATTAGATGCACTCTCCCCCTTGTTGCCTCTGATACAGAGGCAGCGAGGGCGGGGGGGAGAGTGGGAGCTGGTGTCCATGAGGAGCTGGTTTAAAAGCTGGTTCCCTACAAACACTAGATCCACCTGTCCCCCACCCCCGTGCTGCTGCAGAGCCAGCAGTGTGGAGGGTAAGCGGGGCAGGTGGTAGCCAATACCAGCACGTGCAGCTTTCAAGCAGGCTTCCTGCATGTGCTGGCTCTGCTGACCTACCTGCCCCCCCCACACACACACTGCCTCCTAGAGAGAAAGCGGGGGAGGTGCAGGCAGGAGTTGGTACTGGGGGAAGCCAACTTAAAAACCCTTTCTCCCCAGCACTAGTTCTGCAGTGCTGCCTGCCCCTGCCTTGCACTGCTGCCTCTATCAGAGGTAGCAGCATGGGGTGGGGGGAGGGTGGGTGGGGGAGGCTGCTGCGAAGCAGCTTCTGTTTGCAGCTGGCCTGGGCTAGGTATGTTAACTAGCGATTAATTTACTAGTCGAGTAACCGATGGAATTTCCATTGGCTACTTGACTAATCGATAGGCACTTCCGCGTTTTGCCTTTGAAATGTACAGGAGCCTCAGCGGGGGCTCTTGTGCATTTCAAAGTTGGAACGCCGCGTGGAGCCTAGGGCCAGCGGGAAGTCAGAGTCCTGCAGTGGCCCAGGCTTCATGCTGTGCTTCCTCTTTGAGATGCCCAAGAACCCCCACTGGGGACTCTTGTACATTTCAAAGCTGGCATGCCACCCAGAGCCATGGGTCATCTAGGGTGTCCCCAAGCTCCTCTGATGGTTAGAAACTTTTATGTCATTTAAGGCTAAACTTATTCATAGTCAGTTTATATTCATTTGTTGTTTTTCCAGCATCGGCCCTTAACTTAAATAACTCCTCTCCCTCTATGGTGTTTTTCCCTCTGATATATTTATAGACAGCAATCATTATCTCCCCTATTTTCCATTTTGTTGGGCTAAACAAGCCAAACGCCTGAAGTCTTATCTCTTAAGAGAGGGTCTCCACTGCTCTGATCATGCTGGTAGCCCTTCTCTGCATCTGTTCCAGTTTAAATTAATTTTTCTTGAACATGGGAGACCAGACTTGCACACAGCATTCCAGATGAAGCCTCTCCAGTGCCTTGTATAATGCTAATAACATTTTCCTATCTGGAAATACCATGCCTGATGCATCCTAAGATTGCAGTTAGTCTTTTCATGGCCGGAGTCAGTGGTGGCTCGTGGTCATCCTGTGTCAGTGCACATCCTGGGTCAGTGCACCCAGGTCTTTCTCCTCCTCTGTCACTTACAACTGATACATCTCCACCAAAATTACATCAACATTTCTTCTTAGTCCTGAAGGACACTTTGCAGTATTAAATTTCTATCCAGCATTCAAAGTCATCTAAATCTTCTTGTACAATGATCTGGTCGTCCCCCATATTGGCAATATCTCCCTACTTCAGGTCAAATTTTATTAGTACACTCCCACTTTTTGTGTCATTTTCATTAACGAAAATGTTAAATAAGATTGGTCCCAAGACTGACCCCTTAGAAACTTAATAGGAATCTCCCTCTGGCCTGACAGCATGACCCTCTGTTGTCTCCTTTTTAACCAGTTTTTTATCCACCTTCTGATTCTCATATTAATCTCTATCCTCTTCCATTTAACTAATAATTTGGAACTGTATCAATGCTTTACTGAAATCCAGGTAGATTAGATCTACCACATGTCTTTTGTCTAGACAATTGGTTATCTTCCCAAAGAGATTAGATTGGTCTGGGATGATCTACCTTTTGTAAAGCCAATATTGTGTTTTATCCCAATTATTTTTGGCCTCTATGTCCTTAACTACTCTCTCTTTCATAATTTGTTCTAAGACCTTGCATACAGTTGAGGTCAAACTAATGGGCCTGTAGTTTCCCAGATAGATTTCTTTTCATTTCTTAAATACAGGTACTATATTTGCAATTCTCCAGTCATAAGGTATGACCCTCAAGTTGACAGATTCATTAAAAATCCTTGCAATTTCATGGACCAGTTCCTGTAATATGAGATTATGTGGGGCCTCCCCCAGTTTGGTCCCATTTTTAAGTTCATCCCTGTTTGAGTCTGGCTTCCATCTCAGATGTGGTAATTTCTACTTCCATATCCTAGTTCCATTAGTCACCCTGACACTACCCTCAAGCGCCTCATTATCCTTATTAAAAACGGAGGCAAACGAGTTGTTTAGATGTTGAGCCATACCTTTGTTATCTTTAATCTGCATACCAGCATCAGTGCTTAGCACTTGTTTTCCTTGTTTTCTTTCTTTTTAAAAAATGTGGATAAAGAACCTTTTACTGCTGGTTTTCATTTCCTTTTTAAGGTCCAACTTTGCTTAGCTTTTGGCAGGTCTCACTTTTCCCCTACACTTTCTGATGTTCACGAGGTAGCCTTCCTTGTTGTCCATCACTTCTTCCATTCCTTGTAAGCTTTCTCTTAATAACCTGTATGAAATGTATGTTCATCCAGTTTGGTGTTCTACCCTTCCCTACATTTTTTTTCCCCTCGCTCAAAGTAATTCCAAGCTTCTTCCACATTCCGATCCTTGAGTTCTTCAGTTTCCCTATCTTATTCTCTTAACTTTTTCAAGTGTTCCCTTTTGAAATCAAGGACCCGAGCTGCAGACCTATTTTTGTTTAAATTTCCATTTAATTTAAAGCGAATTAATTCATGATCACTCAAATCAAGGTTGTCCTCTACAACCAGGAGTCCTCTGAGGTCCTTGCTACTTACCAATGCTAAATGTAAGATAGCAGCAGTCACTTCTAGGTTCTATGACTGTTTGGTGAAGAAATCTGTCACCTCTCCTATCCAGGAATATATGGGTCCTACCATTTATGCATGTGTCCTCCAATATATATCTGAGAAATGAAAGTCTCTCATAATCACACTAATTCCAGTAGTTTTTATTTCATTAAAAATATTAGCAGTGTCTCTCCATATCCAAATCAGATCCCGGGTGTCTATAGCAGACCCAAGCACAATCCTGGTGCAACCTTTGTTACCTTTCTTCCCCAGATAGATTTTGACTGAAACAGATTCATTTTTATCCATTCCATTACTTCTAATTTCTTTACAGTCTACGCTATCATTACTGTACGGTGCCACAACACCATTATTTCTTTCTTTCCTGAAGAGCACATATCCTTCAATACCTGTATTGCATTCCTGGCTATTATTTCACCATGTTTCTGTTCACCTTAAAATATTTAGTTTCACTTCCTGAAGCTGTAGTTCTAGTTCCTCCATTTTGTTACCCAGATTCCTTGCATCGGTGTACAGACTGACACTTTAGTTGTTTCTGTCTGGCATTGCTTGGTTTCCTTGCTGGATTAGGTACAGTCATTTTACTGCCAGCATACCTGACTGTTACTGTCAGTGGTCTGGCATTGTCTTCCTTCTCGTTCATTTTCCAGCTTTCTTGTTAATTTCTTCATTGCTCTTTTAATTAATTTTCCTCCCTTTCAGTATTAGAATCAGATTACAAGAGCTGCCAACCTCCATCCCAGAAGCTTATTTCCCTCCCTACTCAGGTGGAGTCCATCTCCTGAGAACAGCCCTCTGTCCACGACTCAATAGCTGAACATCCCAAGCTCTCCTTATAGCACCATTGTCTGAGCTATCTGTTCATCGTCATAATCTTGTTTTGCCTTTGCTCTCTTCTTCTGTGGATAGACATATCCCCTTGAAGGTCACCTGAGCCTCCAGTTCTTTAAATGTCTTCCCCTGCCTGTCATAGTCTTCCTTGATGCACCCCACTGAGAACTGAACAGTATCATTTGTTCCAATGCAAAAGACAATCAATGGATTTTTTTCCTGCTCCCATTAGGATCCTTTTCCACCTCAAGTCTTATCTCCATCATGTCTTTTAGCGTGTGGCAGACAAGCACATCCTTCTGTTTTCTGGATAAGCTTTGGTGACAGGCCAGTCTGTTGTTAGCAGGGAGCCCTTAATCTTGGAGACCTGTCTTATCATGGTGATGTTACAATGCTCTAGTATTCCCTTGTCTGCTCTTTCTTTGGCTGTAGGCCTTCTTGTCTTCTGTTCTCACTTTTAGTGTCCTGTGAGTCATTGTCTATCATCTTGGGCCTCTGGATTCTGGTAATCTCCATTGTCTCTTTGCCTCTTCTCATAGGACTAACCACACTCCTTCCTTGTGCTCCCATCTTCTGTTACTGACTGCCTCTCCCTTTCATTTTTCAACTCAGTGAATCTGTTCCTCAGCTCTATTTCTTCTTTGCTAGCCAGTCTTTTCCTCTCCCTTGTTCTTGTAGTCACATGTTTCTGTTGGCCACTTTCCTCATCCAGCAATCTACCATCAGAGTTCTCTGGTCCTGCATGCATTTGCAAATCACAAAGTTTTCCCTTCATTCGCCTCTCTCCTTCCCTCCATCACCTGCTCAAATCCCCTTTGAAACTCCTCCACAGTTTCTAGCTGCCTCTCCAAGCTTCGGATTGTCTCTTCGATCAGATGTGTCAAATGGCACTTCATACAAATGAAGCACCTTTCAGGTACCTTCTCCAGGATAATGCACATCCTCTTGCTTCCACATCCAGTCATCTTCATAATCTTTTCCCTTCTTTGGGTCACTATTACAGCTGCCTCTGCAGCTGTCATAGTCTTCCCTCCTGAGCTCCTGTGAAAGAACCCAGAACGCCCCAGGCGGAAAACTCCTCTGTTTTTGGCACTGTTTGCTGACTCCTGCATTGCTGTTTCTGGAAAATTTCCAGCCCCCTCAAATAAAAAAGTGTAGTGGCTTGCCTGGGAGTCAAGAACTACTGATCTAATCCATCACAGCCCAATAACCGAATCCCTGTGAATCAAACTTCAGTTTATTGGGAGCTGTACATATGACCCTGGGATTATATTTACTTCCCTTCCAAGCCTCTGCCATGATTTTATAGCATTATTCCAGGCACCCTTGGCTGGCAAAGCTGTGTAAAATCCTGTTAGTATCAGGGTCAATTTCTTATGCTGGCGAGTACATTGAAAGCTGATGATGTTCTTGCGCTATGTAAACTGATTGTCACTGAGAGCTTTATAGACATTGTCACCTGGGGCCCTGGCAAGTAGTTTTCTTTGGAAGGAGCTTCAGTGGACACCCTGAGCTGGTCAAGTTGCTGAGGTGGATGACTGAGTTGCTAAGCTGGATGACTGGCCAGCTTTTCAGGGTGGTGCAAATGTAGTGCAGAATCTTTTCCCCCACCAGCTGCATCTCTATCTTCCTGAGCCCATTTGCTTCCTGCCCTCGCTCCACCACAGCGCTGCCACTGCAGCTTGCTGCTAACTTGTGTTGCCCATCCTCCAGGCATTGGAGACATGAGGTTTCCATTTATACCTTATGAATGCACCCGAATCCCAACCTGCAGTGCCCCTCCATTTCAGGTCAAGCTCCCTCATGGCTGTTCCACGGCACCCCAAATCCTGACCTACCACACACTGAGGTTATTTTGAACCATGACTGCCAAATGGGCCAACAATTGGGAAGTTTTGTTCTCTCGCCCTACCTTCCCAGAATCCTGCCCAGCTCTGCCGTGTGGCTTCAAACAGAGAAATCTATTAAAAGTAGCTATTTCAGTGATGGGCAACCAGTGGCCTTTGGGCCACATGTGGCCCATCGGGGTTCAATGTGTGGCCCACAAGTCATTTTGTTTACCATTGCTCATGCACGGCATTGCCAGATTCCGCTGGTTTCTGTTCATTTAGTTCTTTTCCTACCAGTATTACTAAAGTGACATGCACATAAAGCGAGGGCATGTGCAGTGAATTGCCTGCTGATTGCACACAACACTGATTGAGAGCCATGGGCTCCCTCTGCATCCAATTGAAGCACTACTATAGTTCAGTTGACACACCCCACAAATTCTAGGTACGCAAGTGCAATTAGGAAACCACCTCATCCCGAGAAACTGTCTTGGTTACGACAACTTTGCAGCCCATTGGTATGAAGGAGGTCTACTCCTGTGGCCCATCACTGAGTATAGTCTTCCTAGGAGGGTTTTCCCTCTTCTCCCTTTGCGGTCAGTGAGCTGGCACTAGCTAGGGGCTAGCTTGTTCTGAGGCCAGGCTACCCCAAAGAGGAAGTTCAAATCAAGATATGCAACTCTAGCTACTTTAATGATGTAGCTGGAGTGGATGCATCTTAATTCAAGTTTTCCTGACATCCCCACAGTGGGAGCCCAATGGGAGCAAATGCTTCCATTGTCTTCCCTTACTCCTCGCAGGAGGAGGAGTACAGGCCACCGATGTGGGCACCCTTTGAGTTCGATTTAGCAGGTTTTTACTAGACCCCCGAAATCAAGCTTCAGAAGACTGATCGTGGCATTGTCGATCTTCCGCTTAGTGAAGGTATGGCCTGAGAGAGATGCCTTGAATCTCCCTGGGCTGGTTGGGATGATGAGGGAGTGTGGCTGAGAAGTGTTTGGATGGGAGGGGCTGCCATCCCTTTATCATGCTGTTAATTGTGTTGCTTCTCTCTTTGTCCTTTTCACAGGGGGTACAGATAACTTTGTGTCAAGTAAGTGCCTTCTGGCTTTTTGCTTTGTTACCTTTTTTCACTCCTGAATCCAAGTACCTTGCAGATGGCGTTTGGGGGCATCTAATGCTCTAGTGCTAGATATGAGGGCTTGTTAGAGAAGGTGATGGGAAGCAAGACACATATTTTTGCCTCTGTGAGAGCCCTAGTGTACTAAAGAAGGCTTTTATGTGCTGCAGTCTGTAGATCCTGGATGGATCTATTCCTGCTTAGTGGGGTCCTGAAGTAGGATCCATACCAATGGAGAGGGAGGCATGTGTTGTGCTGGTAGCACAGGGGTTGGGGGAAGAGCTGGGAAGCATGACAGAGGCATACATGTGTTCAGTGTATCTTCTAATAATTCCTATAGTGGTTGTAGGTTTGGGGTGCCACTGATAGACAGTGGAATAGATGCCTCATCCACTGAAATGAAAGGAAAAGTAATCTTCGGAGCCAGTGTTTAGGGGGCTTATGTGGTTCTGGGGCCTGGGGAAGTAATATAGAACCTCTCCGCTTGAGATTACTGATTTAAGTTAGGTACAGGTTGGTAGTGCCCCAAAGAAGTTGTCATTGCCCCTATGAAATGAGCAAATGGGTCTCAATCCCCTTCTTAGAAGAACAATCATCCATAACCCAAGCACTGGTTTGGCCTCCTTATGGGGGCAGTCTGAGGACAAGCCAAAGCACTGACTGTGTCTTGGGTATATATACCCCTTCCCTTTTCATTCTAGTAGGGACTCATCCAAGTTAGTTCAGCCCCATGGAACAGGTGGGTAGGGTAAGTGCTGTACCTGATCTATGGCTGGGGGACTTCTGTCTCCTGGGTTTCCAATCACCAGGATTCATATGCATTTAATTTTAAAAATCATGCAAGCCATTGTTGGTTTTAATTTGGCAGGATTCAGTCTTGCAGCAATCTGCGTTCCAGGGCGGCTGGAACCACTAGCTTTCCTTTGGTGCTGGGAGGCATGTGGGTGGATGAAGCGCACTCACCCACAGAACACTTGGGATCAGACTGTGTCTAATTAGCTGGGTTGGAGAGGCACTGTGTCCGATCAGTAACTGGGCTCTGCTTCCTCACTGCTAAGTTACATTGGATCCTAGAGATCTTAAATAGAAAAGACCTATTAAGTCATTTGGTGTGTGTCTGAGCAGAGAAATTATAAGCCCAATGAGACTTGAATTCAAAGTCTTGGAAATAGAAGGCAAGAGACCTGATTCCCTGGGCTAGCTAGTACTACATAGTGTGACATCACAAGATTGAGATGTTCTGGTGCCAGGCGGGAGGGGGGACACAAATCAAATATTTATTCTTTGCTCTTCTGGTTCCAGTTGGTGACTATGAAGTGAGTCCCACCCCACCTATCACTGTGACCCACAAACCAGAGGAGGATACGTTTGGGGTGAGTCCTGTCTTCTTTTGTACAGGGGAAGCATTTTTTATTGATTTCTTCTGTTGCTGGTGGATAGCCAGTATGCTGATTGCACCATCATTATGTCTATACTTAGATATTTGTTTGTAAGTAAAACCCTCCCTTTGCAATTCATGATGGCCAGACTTCAGAAGGTTCAATGGTTTAGGATGAATAAGCAGGGATACTATGAACCATGTGAGCTCTTGAGTTTGTAAAACTGGGTTGGGAATCTCTTGAAGACAGAGTCTCACACAAGGTATTTCCTGCAGGGTCAGAAATTATGGGAGAGCAGTCTGAAAAAGTGACAAATAAACCAATTAATTGAGTTGTTTCGTGCTAGAATAGAACATTTAGGAGCATGGATTTAGCTTGGGTTTATTTTCATCACTACTGATGCAATCATCCCTACTTTACCCCTCCTGCTGCACTTGCTAATGTCATTCTACGATTTGATGAAAATGGCTGAAATAAGTGAACGGTTTGCCAATTAATTTTACTGGATTTGCAAGACCTCAAAATTTCACTTTTCACAGGATCCAGACTGAGAAAGGGAAACAATTGTGAGTAGTAGTGCTAGGGAAATAATTAAGATTTCACAGAATTGCCCGCATTTTGTGAAAGTTTTTGTGACTCTTGAAAACCAGAAAACATTTAAACAAGACAAACCCCTGTTCATTTCCAAAAGATTTGATCCAGCTGTAACTCACAGAGAATTGAGGGAGACCTTCATACAACGCGGCCTTACTAGTGAACAGCACCAAATGTAGAAAAAATAAATGCAGAATATATACAGGAGAACAAAAATCATACTTGTTAAAATGTGACATTTTAAAAATAAAACCATAATGCTGTGTCTACATTGGCAAGATTTTGCGCAAAAGCAGCTGCTTTTGTGCAAAATCTTACTGCCTGTCTACACTGGCCATGAGTATTTGCGCCAGAACACTGACTTTCTAATGTACGAAATCAGTGCTTCTTGCGCAAATACTCTGACGCTCCCGCTCAGGAATAAGCCCTCTTGCGCAAGTATTCTTGTGCGAGAGGCCAGTGTAGACAGGCAACGTTAATTTCTTGCGCAAGAAAGCCCGATGGCTAAAATGGCCATCAGAGCTTTCTTGCGCAAGAGAGCGTTTACACTGGCACGGATGCTTTTGCGCAAAAGCACATCTTTTGTGCAAAAACACATGCCAGTGTAGACGTTCTCTTACGCAAATACTTTTAACGGAAAAGCTTTTCCGTTAAAAGTATTTGTGCAAAATCATGCCAGTGTAGACTCAGCCTAAGTATATCGAAGACGGGGAAAAGCATCAAGTGATGAAAGGAAGCATGTCTCTGTGCTAAGTGCTGTATTTTTTGTTGTTGTTACTGAACACACCACAGTCAGCGGAACACAGGTCCAAATGCAGTAAGGAGCCCTGGAAGGCAGTAAGCATAATTGTCCAAATGCAAATGAAAGAAACCCTGAAAGGAAGCTGTTTAGAGCAACACAATTAAAGGATCTTGGATAAAGATTTGCAGAAATAAATATTAATAAATATAAAAAGGAGCTTTGGGTTGTAAGCCCTTGTGGGTAGAGATGATCTCACTTCTGTGTCTCTATAGTGCTGGGCAGAATGGGGTCCCTGTGTCAATGGGGGGATTTTGGGGACTACCATAGTATAAATATTTAGCATTACTACTAACGAAGTCTCTTCAGGGGCCTCAGGAGAAGAGTTCTACCACCTTCTGTCTCTTGCATTTTCTGCTCCCTTATTTTTGCTTCTGAGGGTTGTTTGCACAGTGACAGGATTGATAATGTGAAAGGGGGACATGCAGTAGGAGAAGAATTCTGTCTCAAGCTAGTATCCTCTTGTGGTTGTGCAGCTACAAGTTGGTTAAGATGTGTCAAAATGGAGATTATGAAGGGTCAAAAAACCAGGGCATTAAGGAACAGTAAGAAGCGAAGATTCCATGCAGAGGTACTTGATGAGTAAAGAGCGAGGGTTCAGAGAGATGGCAAATGTGATACTGGAGCAGAATTGTATCTGTATAGAAATGATTCTTGTTTTTCCAGTAGCAATAAGAGGCTCTTCTAGTTTCAAAATTGCATTAAAGACATTTTTATTCAGATATATCCCTCGCCACAGCAGGCATGCACGGTGGCGTCGAGAATGTAATTGTATGGAAGGAGTGATTGAGATAGGAGACTTCTACAATTCAAGTCTGAACTGGTTTTGATATCCTATGTTCCTCTATGCTAACTTTCAGATTTGCCCCTTGCAGGTGTCCATAGCAGTGGGGCTTGCAGCTTTCGCGTGTGTCCTCTTGGTGGTACTCTTTATTATGATCAACAAGTATGGTCGCCGGTCCAAGTTTGGGATGAAAGGTACGTGTAGCTGTATTTCTCCAGCAAGAGACACTTTGAAGGAATGCCAGGCTCTAACGTCACATTATGAAACATATTGTGTTTTATTTCCACAAAAGGTGTTGTCTATACCAGCCAGTGGCAGTACCAGAGCCCTTTCCAGTACTAGTACCTCTTCTATTCATTGTGTGGGCCTAGAGAGCAATAGAGACTTCCTTTTTGGTTGTTCTGGGCTGCAGATGTTCCTGCAATTGGGAATAAGTATATGTGGTGGGGAGCTGTGTGGGGGGGGGGGGGTTTGGATCCTGCTCTCTATGGCAATGTACAGGAGTTGTTGCACACTGACGAGTGAATGCTTTTGTGCTGTGTTGGTAGCAAGATATCGGAGAGACAAGCTGGCAGGGGTCACATCTTTTATTGGGTGAAAGGGAAGAGCTTTTGAGCTCACACAGTGCTCTGTTTCAGATCGGGGGAATATACTCGGAGCTTGAAAACTTGTCTCTCACTAAAAGATCTTACCTCAGCCCCTTTGCCCTTCTCACAAGTCTCAAGGGAAATGCTGTTTGGCTGCACGGTGTTAGGAAGGGTTGGGTACATGGGAGCGGGAGGTGGAAATACATGAAATTGCCTCCTTGGTGTATTGGCCAATTCCTGACAAAAGCAGGCGAGTGGATTGTGAGTTGGTTTGTGAAGGAAGAAAATACGGCACTGTGAGTCTGTGGGGTGCTTGTGAAGAGCAAGTGACGTTTCAGCAGGTTGCGAGGGGTTTTCCTGCTGCTTCCCCATTGGAATGTTTTATTTGTTTCCTCTGCCGCTTCGTGGCCATCCTCCTGGGAACTGTTTCAGGCAGGCTAGGTGGTGCTTAGCCAATGAGAAGACAGTGATGTTTGCCATATGGAGCCATTCTTTCTGTTCTCCCCAGCAACGTAGTTGCTTCTCTTCAGGATAACGGGGCTCGTGCCAAGAGAAACTGAATCATTGAGCACCGTCTGTTTTTCATGATTTGCCGTGTGTTTATCTCCAGCCTTGGCACGTTGGTGGTGCGCAGAACAGCCTAGTGGGACAGGTTTATAACATAACAAAGTAGTTGCCAGCCTCCATCCCTGTTAATACAGGCATTGTACAGCCAAACACGTGGTCTGTCGTTAACACAATCCTTTTCAAAGGCTTCCGAGGGGCAGCTGATTTTCCCGTCCAAGCTGGGGCCCACCTTTTGAGGAGCAGGGTGAAATGTATTGGGGGCATGGCTTGTGCTTGCCCAGAGTTCTGACATTTCCAGAGTACATCCAGGTGGACTGAGGCTGGTGTTTCCCCTGTGGGGCCTGTGGAGATGGAGGACAGGACTTTAATTAAACAGCAGAACTACTGCAGCAACTTAGCAATATTTAACCCATATGTCCATGGATGGGAGAAATCTGTTAGGGTGTAGAGACTAGTGGGGGTAGAATGGGGGTGCAAGTCATGATTTCTGTGTTTTTATTTCCCTCTCTTCCACTGAGTCAGTTTGTGACCTCACACAAATAATTGGCTTAACCATGCTTCCTGTTTGAGCTTCCCCATTTGTAAAATGGAGATGCAGTTTAACAACTTCATATAGGGGGAATATCAAAGAGTCATAGAAGAAACGTTTCAGTGTTCTAGCATCTGCTGCTGATAGTGCAAAATGTTATCTGTAAAAGAAAAGAATAAATATGCCCCCACACATGAAACACAGATGAATGTGAATATCATTTGGGTAACTCACCTCTGTAGATGGATGGGCAGATGTGCGCTTGCAGGGACACTAAGGGGTTCTGTTAACTGAATGTGAATCTTGAATAGGATTTGAATTCCCAGAAGCCTGAGATGTTCTGTGGTAAAATTCCCTGTGCTGTATTTAGATGGCACAAGCTTTTATCAAAAAAACCCTGGGTTTTCTTTCATTAAGTTGATGTGCTAAGTGAGAGCCCCTTTTGTTATTCTAATAATAAATTGTAGCTATAAATGTCCCCTGGTAGATTTAGTTTTTTAGGAGTTTTAATGGTAAGGCTGTTAGAAAGACAGACTCTGCAGTGCTTAAATGTGTTTTAAAATACAGGGAGAGGTCTCACGGGACTTCGTCCTGTTTCACTGATTATGCTGCTAATGTCAGCTAGGGATGTTAAGAAGTGTGTAATTTTTTAATCGTGTAGTCAACAACAATTTTGTTGACTACACAATTAATTGATAAGGGCTAGCAGTGAAAATATGCAGTTCCAGCTCATGCCGGGTCCCAGCAACTACCCCAGCTGCGGCTCTGCACTAGAAGCCCTTTAACAGCCGGCACATGGTAAGGATGTTAAATTGCGGTTATCTGATAAATCAAGTAGTCGATACAATTTGTATCGACTACATGATTAGTCAATAAGGACTACTTTGTGGATCTGGATTTTAAATGTAGTAAGAGCTGCCGGGCACTTACTCCATTTAAAAGATAGAGGCGCAGCATCCCAGACCAGAGTGAGCCAGAACTGCTTGGTCCCAGTTCGTGCTGAGTCCAGCAACCCGTTTGTGGCAGCCAGCCCTGTCTGCCTGAACAGAGGTTGCTCCTGTTTCCTGATAGTGGCCATTGCCAGGTGCCTCAAATAGAATGAACGGAACAGGTCATCATCAAGTGATTCATCTCCTGCCACCCATTCCTAGCTTCTGGCATCCCCGCCCATCCTGGCTAACAGCCATTGATGGACTTATGCTCCATGAACTTATTTAGTTAAACACCTGGCCTTCACAACATCCTCTGTCAAGGAGTTCCACAGGCTGACTGTGTGTTGTGTGGAAAAACACTTCCCTTGGTTTGTTTTAAATCTACTGCTTATTGATTTTATTTGATGGCCCCTTGCTCTAATCTAGTTTGCCAAACCACTCTTTATTTATTCATGTCTCCTGAAATCTCACTCCTAGACACTAACTCTGGCAAAGATCTTTACAGCCACAGTGTCGTGCTAGATAACAGTGTTGGAGGAGTACACAGAGGGGCACTGGCCACGTGTCCGCTTCCCATGTGACTCCTCCCACACCATCCTTAGCTTGCTTCTTCCCACCCTGCCTTCTCCAGGCATGTCTACACTGCATTCCTCTTTCGAGAGAGGAATGCAAATGCAGCTGAGCAAAATTGCAAATGAAGCGCGGATTTGAATTTCCTGCACTTCATTTGCATAATCGAGTCTGGGCGCTATTTCGAAATACCCTATTTCAAAAAAAGAAACGCTGTCTAGACACGGTTATTTCGAAAGAAAACTCTTCTTTCGAAATTACCCTTACTCCTTATAAAATGAGTTTAAGGGTAATTTTGAAAGAAGGGCTTTCTTTCAAAATAACCATGTCTAGACAGCGTTTCTTTTTTCGAAACAGGGTATTTCAAAATAGCGCCCGGAAGCGATTATGCAAATGAAGCACAGGAAATTTGCAATTTTGCTCCGCTGCATCTGCATTCCTCTCTCAAAAGAGGAATGCAGTGTAGATATACCCTCCCACTCCACCCCATCCCCCCAAGCCCCTGCTCTACCCCCTTCCTGACTCTTCCTTCCCCTGCTCCAGCCCCACCCTTCCCCCACTCCACTTCTTCTCCCAAACCCCCTCCCCTGAGTGACACAGCCTGAGGGACTGTCAGGGTACTTGGTGCTGGCAGCAGGGGTCGCCGCCCCCAGGCCCCAGTGGCGGGAAGCAAAGCGACCTGGCCCCAGCCCACTTTGCTCCTCCAGCTCCCAGCTGCATCACTCTGCTTCCCACTGCCAGTGAATGTGGGGGTGGTTCCACCCCTTTCTCCTAGACCAGAGTTGTCTTGGATGGTTAGGAGCAGCCGTTCCAGGCCCTGCACTTTGGAGAGCCCCATGGGCCTGATCTGAGGACAGCACATCATCCTCTATGTAATGGACCAGTCTGGGTCTGGGCACCCCTGAGGGCATCAGCTCAGGGTGAATTTCTCAAAACCAGGGCTACTTACAGCTCTTGACTGGAAACCTTTCCTATATAGGCCACAAACCAGTCACACAGAGCACTTCAGCTGCCAATCTGGCCAGCAGGAAGCCTCACAAGCAAAACTCCTCAGACACTCCAGCTTTTCCTGTGCCACAATCAGACCCAGACCTCACACACAGGTGAGAGGTTATAAAACCCAATCTCACCAACTCCGAACAGATCCTCTCAGTCCCAAAGAACTATCCACAGTCCCAGGTCAATTTGCACTTTAGATCTTACCCACAAGAGCACGCTGGGCCAATCCTTTAGAATCTAAAATTTAAACATTTATTAATAAAAGAAAGAAAAGGTTGAGAGCAAGATTGTCAAGGAGAATACATTACATACATCAATCACCTAGTGCTTGATGCAGGCTATTAGCAGAGATGTTACAAACTGCCATCTTAAAAGTCTCTGGTGTACCTCCTGTATCAGGACGGGTCAGCAAATCCTTCTCAGTTCTCTGTCCCTAGCAAGGAAGCATCTGAAATCAGAAGCAGGATTGAAGACAAAGATGGAGTCACCTTCATGGTACTTTTATATTCCTGGTGCCTCCCAAACTGGAGCTGGTCAGATGATCATGTGACTTGTCTGTGTTTCACATGCAAGTAGCCATGAGGCACTGGTTGGTTTGCAGACTCCCAGCCACATTCCTCCGGTGTGTATTGTCCATGAAGCAGTGCTAGTTAGCACAGCTATTCACTGAACAATCCTTCCTCACAACAGGCGGTCCAGGCCCATTGCTCCCTCCCAGACAGAGAACTTTTAAAATAGAAGAATGGAGCCCATATCCATAACTCCACATACAAACATCATACAAGTTCATGAGTACCATGCATAGAATCAGAAGAGCATAAGCTTTCATTTGACACCCCACATGATCCACTTTGTACAGAACTTGGGGCAAACCCCACCCGTGGGTGCAACAGTGATCGGTCTGCTAACGTTAAAATCCAATAACGTGACACCCTGATTCAGGAGCAGTTTGTTGCCGGCTGACGCACCGCCACTTGCTATTGAAATCCCTGCTTGGCAGGCTTATAGGAGCAGTTTTTTTCCCTGTTCTTTTTGTTCTGGCTGCTGGATGCTGCGTGCTCAAGAAACCCAGAATGCCTTGTGAGGGCCCTGTGAGCCTATCCTTCTCCCCCTCTACTCTGTTCTTCCCAGCAGGCTGAGTAGGGAGATCAGTGCCTAGTGAATAAGGGGGGAGGTGGGGCACAGCTGGCATGGAGGTGAGGAGTGAATCATAGCAGAGTGTGCAGGCAGATGGCTGCTTGCATTCTGAGGCAGTGAGGCCAGAGAACGAGAGCCTTCCAGATCCCCCA
This sequence comes from Pelochelys cantorii, assembly GCA_032595735.1. Taxonomy (NCBI): domain Eukaryota; kingdom Metazoa; phylum Chordata; order Testudines; family Trionychidae; genus Pelochelys; species Pelochelys cantorii. The sequence continues at coordinate 31,603,467 of CM064338.1, forward strand.
TCCTTGGCTTTGTACACATGGGCAGAAACCACAGGAATGGAGCAGAGCAATCCCTGCTTAGGGATTTCCAGGCCAATCGGTATGGATTTGGGTCCTGTCTGGGAGCCTAGGCCAGTGACTCTGCTTCTCTTCTCTCTTTCTAGCACGTATCCCAGGGCCCAGCAGTCCTGGTGATAGTCTTGGGAATGTCCCAGAGAGCCCCTGGCAAACAAGTGCCTTGTGGTGCTCTCTAGCGACCCCCTCTGGCAGGTTGTGAAAGTGGCAGTGACAGGCTGCAGAACAAGCAGCATCCGGCCTGCCTCGCTGAAGAGGTCAACACAAGAAAGTATACGTGGATTGGTGATCTCACGGGGGATGCTGTATCCCGGGGCGGGGTATCTGTTTTGGGTCGGGGGCCACTGACCCATAGAAAAGTCAGTCGGGGGCCACACACAAGTAAGAAGTAAAGTGAGAAGCCCCTGAGTGAGAAGGAGAAAGACACTCCCCTTGCACACCAGAGCCTGGGGGGGCTCAGGCTAATAGATTTTATGTGCTCCAGCCCTGAGTGTGTGTGGCAGGGGGTCTGGAGTGCCAGCACAGGATCCCAAGTGCTAAGGCTTCGGGGCTGGATCTAGGCAAGCTGGGGGCCGCATCCGGCCCCCGGGCCTGAGGTTCTCCACCCCTGCTGTATCCATTCCCAGGCTAACCTCCTTCATGCTGTCCATGCTGGCTGTGAGAGCTGAGAACAGCTCTGCTTTAGGTCTCTACAGCAGAGTCCCAGCAAAGCCATGACTCAGGTGATGATCTACCTATTGATCTGTACAATAACAACGGTGCAAAATTCTTGCTCTGCCAGTTGGATGATAGCAGGGCTGGCATTGAGGTGGCTTCATAGGCCCTATGTGTTATAATGCACCATCATGTTCCCTGTTTGTTGTTGTTCTGGAGAGCTTTTGGAGTTTGGCTGTGTGCCATCCTCATTGAATTTCTCCACTTGCTCTGGATCGGTCGCCTCATTAATATTGGATCAGGGTTGCAATCCTGCCTTTGGGTCTCCTTGTAGATTTGCCTCCATGCAAGGAGTGGAGAAAAATGTGGCTTGACAGGCTATCAGCGACTGCTGGGGCAGAGGAATGTGAAAACTCAGGGTAAGGGGAGATAAAATGAAAATGGGAAATAAAGGTCTCTTTGTGTACCTTAGGGTTAACCGCAGAAGGGAGAGACATTAGAGAAAGAACAGCCAGGCAAAACACACACATAAACAGAAAATACGTAAGACGCAGACGTTGTGTGCAGTAATTGCTGATGTCTAATCTGTACTTTTGTACACAGCTGCGTGAATGAATTTTTAACCAAGGAGGGACAGTGATTAGTGGCTAGAACAAGGGACCTGGGAATCAGAGCCCCTGGTTTCTATTCCAAGTGCAGGAAAGAGAGTGATTTGAGCAGGCAAACTTGAAGTCCGAACTCCTGGATTCTCCTCTTGTTCCCAGTCTTCCAGTGACTTACCTAGGATGCATCTATCTATGCAGCAGGGCTTAACTTGAAATAAGCTATGCACATTGAGCTATGTCAATTGCGTAGCTTATTTCGAAATTGGGCGTGTCTACACAGCATTTATTTCAAAATAGAGCACTCTTCCGCCGACTTCCTTTACTCGTACAATGAGGGTTACAGGAGTCGGAGTAAGAAGTCCTCCAACTTGACAGTATTTTGACATTATTTTGAAATAACTGCCTGCTGCGTAGACACGGACTAAGTTATTTCAAAATAATGCTAGATAATGCAACAAAATGTTGCTGTGTAGACATACCCATAATGATCTTGGACTAGCTCTCCTGCCCTTTGCCTCAGTTTCCTTATGTGTAGACTAAGGATGGAATTCTTTACATTTCACTTGAATAGCATACTTCTTCCTGGAAATCAACAAGCCCAAATCCTCCCAGTCAAGTGTAGTCCAAATAAATATTAGGAAATGAAGTTTAATTTAATAAAATTATAGAAAAGTCCCGAGGCTTGCGAGATATTCGGACACATTGGTGAGCATGGTCATGGAAGTACTTAGGCAGGTAGACTACAAGTCTTGCGCATTCTAGCCCTAACACTTGGCTTGCTGGTGCTTCTTTGTGTACACGTTTTCTGTTCCAACCCTAAACTTTTTGGGACGAAGATCTTGTGCTCATACTTATTTGTATTATGTACTATTGACACTAGAGAAATAATACACAATAATGTGTGTTTGTAAAAGAACCACAGTACTGTTGAGCGAAGGAGGACAGAGCAGACCAGAAACAAATGTACTTAATTAGCAAATGTGCTGAAGCACCTAGCCGCCCAGTCAGGGGCCAGGGCCTCATTGTGCTATGTGCTGCCCAAACACAGAACAACATGGCTTGTCTTGCATAGCTGAACTTGTTTTCTGGGCTCAGTTATAAAGTAGGCTTTGGTCCCCAAATCAGGTTCCTCATGTAGGACCAGGGTAAGGAATGACAGATGGCCAAAACCATGGGTGGTAGGTGAACCCCGCCTTTGGGGCAGCTAGCCTGGCTCCCCATCTGTTCTACTGGAGGCCCTCCCTGCCACCCACTGGAGCCTTCAGTGCTTCCCTCAGCTCTGGAGGAGTCCCTTGTCCTCTCCAGCACCAGGCCAAGCTGCTGGGCTGAGGCCCTGCCGCCCACCCCCGAGTGCCTGAGCCAAGTGGCTGCATTGTCCCCCTGAGCGCCAGGATGAGCCTCTGGCCCGCCTCACACTGTGCCCCCCCCCCCCGCCAGCACTGGGCTTCTGGCCTCCCTGCGCTGGGCCAAACCTCTGGCCTGTCCCCCTCGGCCAGCCCCAGTGATATCCTGGGCCACCCCTGGCCACTGGTGGGCCCACGTGGTCACTGGCTGGAGCTCAGCTCCAGCCAGCTTCAGATAGAGGGTGAGGTCACAAGGTGGAACATGGGTGGGGTCATGACCTGGGGTGGGCGGTGGGGGAGGACTCAGCCTGCCCTGGCCTGTAAGGACTTGTCGCTACAGCCCAAACATAGCTTCACCTGCTGAAATCCCATTGCTCTTTACATTGTCTGATGCCACTGAAACAGCAAAGGGGAGGGGGAAAGGAAGGAGAGAAGGAAAAGAATAGTAAATAAAGGCTCCTTATGCTTTCCATAATGCTATAAGAATCACACCGTTCAGTTCATTTGGTATTTACTCCAATAGCCTTCATCAGAGCACTGGTGCTGCTGATGTGCATGTGCATGTGCATGTCAAAAGTACTTGCAGAGCTGTTCCATTGTAATTTAGCATTAGTTAATAGCTACTTAAGGTAAAGTGGTTGCCTATTTGATTATGATTGGGGGTTATTAACATTTTTTCCATAAACAGATGGTAACTGTCCTCTGTATCCATTGCAAAGCAATGCCACGGTTCTGATTTCAAGTGGACTAGTTCCTAGAAAGAGAGCTTGGATGCATGCTTTGGATTTTTTTTTGTTTTGTTTTGTTTTTTGTTTCCCTCCTTACCATTGTAATTATCTCTGTAGCTTAAAGGGAAAAAATGTTTAAGTGACACAATCTGCCTTTCCAATGAGACTTAATCCTGACCTCCATTGACTTGCCCATGTCTGAGTATAATTACATGGTTGGTTGGGTTTTTTTTCTCTCCTTGAAGCTGTACAGGAAGCAAAATAAATTTTCAGTTAAGAGCAACAGGAAAGTCACTGCTGATTGCCCCAAAAGGAATCAGTGTACTGCACCCTTCTATTTTATCCTACCAGACTTGTTCATGTTACAGGGATGGTTCCCTCCCGAAGTGCCATACAGAGTGTCTATGCAAGAGGAGCAACTATACATAGGAAGCAGCATCAGGACACAAAAATTGTTGTGAATAGATCCATGGTGAACCTCAAGTAGAACAAAAATTAGTAAAAGTTTCTGTTGCTTCCTTTGGGTGCGGTCCTGTAGTCTGCTGAGCACTTGTTCTGAGGTGTACAATCCTTCGATTCCTGCGGAAGTTGGTGGGGGCTAGAAGCACTCAGCACCCTGCAAGGTCAGGACCTTTCCTTGGTGGTATCTTGTTATTTGTTTTAAAAGCCTCTAGGTTTCCTTTGTGCTCTCAACGTTACTTAGTTTACCTGCCTCGAAAATGGGGATATCGATTGAAAGGGCATGTGGTTTCACTGGGGCCTCCTTCTTTAAGTGCCTTCTGTGTCTTCTGCTAAAGTGCCATTTTATTTTGTTCTCTGATTTCAACATCTTGAAATCTGCTGCTCCGTCTGTAGGCACTTTCCTTTCCATTAATAGTGCAAACCAGAGCCACAGCAGCAAGAGTCAAACAAAACGGTTCCATGCATGTCTTGGCGAAACTCAAAAGAAAGCACTGCACTGCCTCCAGCAGCAATCTCTAGAGCAGAGGTGCGGACCCTTTTTTGGGTTGGGGGCCGCTGACCAACAGAAAAATCAGTCAGGGGCTGCACATAAGTGAGAAGCAAAGAAAAAAAAAAAAGACAAACTCTCACTGATGTGGCCCCTGACTGAGGAGAAAGACACTCCACATTCCCTTCGCACACCAGAGCCTAGGGGAGCCCAGGCTAGTAAATTTTGTGTGCTCCAGCTCCGTGGTGGGGCAGTGGTGGGGCTGGAGTGCCAGCACGGACTCCCCAATGCTGAGAGGAAGCCCTGAGCCTCAGGGGCTGGATCTAGGCAAGCTGGGGGCTCCATCCTGCCCCTGGGCCTGAGGTTCCCCATTCCTACTCTTTGGGGATGCATTTATCTTCTTTTCACAGGACTGGAAGCACATGAGTATCATCCAAGGCTGTGTTGTGCCACCATTCTTGTTCCCTTTACCATTCTTCTAGTCCAGTGTCTCCCAACGTTTTCGAGCATACAGACTCCTTTCCGATCTATTAAAATTTTATGGCCCTCCCATAAGTGTTTTTATACATTGTACATTTATTTAAATTTCTATTTGAAACTTTCAACAGACCTCCTACAGTGCCATCGTGGATCACCAGGGGTCTGTGACCACACGTTGGGAACCAATGTTCTGAGTCCAGCTCTTGGAAGACTAGGCTGCATTTACTTCTACTGTCTTGCTACACCAGATAGCAACAGGTTTTTTGCCTATCTTAACGGAGAGCAACCAGATTCCTGGTAACCAGACTACATAAGCAAAGGTGGCAGAGTAAGTTCTGCCCAACGTTGGTAACTCTGTAGACATACCATCCCTGAAAGAGGCAAGAACCAGATTTTGGAAGGGAACAGAGATGCTTGTCACTTGCTCCTATGAACTACTTGGACAGATGCTTAGTAAAAGACTGGCAACTGCTTAGATCTAAGTAAAAACATTGACTGAACTGTAATGGGCTGCTTAAAAGAAGTGCTTGTGAAATATACTTACCAAACACCTTTCAAGCATCGACTTCAACTTCTTAGCCACAATGAATGTTATGTAAGAGAGTTACTTACAATTACAATTCAGTCGTTGTAATTTAAGATACTTCTGTTATATTTAAGTTCTTTTAACCTTTTCATCACACATCAGACCTTCTGTTTCTCTTATACCTTTCTTGCTTTTCTGCATATTCGTTCTTTCTAATTATGTGTTGGGTTTTCTAATTGCACCGGTTACATTAATGGACCAATGATGGAAAGAGCTCAACAGACTTTGGCTGGTGAAAAGCTGCAACACACAAATCTGGTTCTCTTGTCTTTTCTCCAGTGAGTTCCATGAACAGGTCACAAACCAAGTGGCACCCACAGTTGTTTGCAGCTAAATTGAGATGCAAACACCAAATTGGTCAGGTGGAAGTAAACAGCTAGATTATAAAAAACAAAAAAACCCCCCAAAAAAAACCCCAAACCCACAAGCAAAATCCCAAATCCAAGTGCTTTGCATATTATTCTGCTGGGCAAAGCAGCAATCATAAACGGGAACAGATTGGAACGGCAGGGTTCCCAGGATGTTGGGTTAATGAAGAACGGTAGGAGGCGGGTTATCTGGCTGGATGTGCAAGTGCAGTAGGCTTGTAACTTCTTGGATGTTGAAGTCATAACCTTGCATACAGTTCCTAGGAAAGAGGACTAGAGCTAATGATACAGTCTGTCATGCTGGAGGGTCTGGGTGGACTTTCTTTTGCAGATTTGTAAATGACTGAGTCATGTTGGTTTGTGGTCCTGGTTTCCTCTCTACCCACAACTCAGTTCCACAGCTGTTCAGTATCATACTGCAGAGCTTCTCTTATCAGATCAGCCTTCCCCTTGGGCCAGGAGGAGGGGGACGTTTAAGGTATCTCTTCTCAAAGCAGCATGGTTCCTGCTGGGCCACTCATCCCTTTTTCAGTTCCAACCTGCATTTGCCACTTGGAACATCATGTTTTCTTTCTGTTTTAAAAATAAATAGCAAGAAGGTGGATTGACACATCAGGACCTCTGTTTATCCACAGGACACGTACCATATGCACCAATTTCCTTCATCTAGCTTGGAGAGAACTGCCTCTCTAAGCCCGTGGTCTCCAACCTTTTTAAGCATGAGATCACTTTTTTTAATTTAAGTGCAATCCAGGATCTACCTCAAACCCAAACACCCTTCTCCCACCTCCTTCCTGCCCTTTCTCCAAGGCCCCGCCCCTGCTCAGTCCATTCTCCCTCCCTAATCCTCACTCACTTTTATCAGTCTGGGGGCAGAGGTTTGGGGTGCAGGAGGGATTCAGGACTGGGGCCGGGGTTTGGAATGCGGGTTCCAGCTGGGCACCACTTACCACAGTTGGCTTCTGGGTGGTGGTGCAGGAGGCTAAGGCAGGCTCACCTCTGTCCTGGCCCTGCACCACTCCCAAAAGCAGCCAGCGAACTCTCTCCATCCCTGCCCCCCTCTGCTCTGTGGAGATGCAGTACAGGGAGGAAGGAGGGGCACCCTGATATCAGCACCCTCCTGGGTGAGGGGCACCTCCAAGGCAGAGGGCAGGAGCAGCACAGCAGTGCTAAGAGCGGCAGATGAAGTGCTGGCACTTGATAGCCTCCCGGCCAAACCTGTCAGGATCACCTGTCAGAGGCTCCAAGATCTACCAGCAGTGACCACTGCTCTAAGCCATGAAGACTGAGCTTTACTTTCAACCATATTGAAGCATAAGTACCTCTGCTGACGCTGGCAATAACTGAGCAAATCTGTGTTACGATGGTGGTATTGGGGCTGGAGCACTGCAGAGTAACACAGGGAGAAGCAGGAAGGCCCAGTCCTTGCTTTTCATTCCTGTCACCTTTAATTAGTACTTTAATTGTGATTTCTCTATTCTACAATTCCCAGCCTTTCTTTTGGGAAAGGCTACAGGGCACTAAATGTACTCCCCAGAGTTTGTAGTACATCATCTCCTCTGGCTTGCTGTAGGATGAGGATCCTCAAGATTTTTCTCCTGTTTAGCCAAGGCTCCTCCCTTTTAGCCCATCCCTAAACTGTGCATCCAGAGAGATCAGCTCTTGAAATTAGTGACACCTAAATGGGATGCGAGGAACATGCATTAATACAGGGTAAACACCAGGTGGAAGAAGTAGTAGTTTTTAAGGGAGATTTACAACAGTAATAGGTGGATATTTGTCGGTTGTGTGTTTTAGGCTTCATGTGATCTGAGAAATAACTTCTGAACCCTGAAATCGCTAAGGCTGTGGAATAGTCTCCAAGGGAAATGGTAGGAGTTCTGTCATTTGGGCCATATTGTAAGGACCAGTGTGCATAAGAGAATCTAATTGGCCTCTTCCATCTCTCATTTCTACTTTCTCTGATGAAGTAACAGCGCTGCCTGTGTTTTGGGCATTACTGAGCATCTGTCTACCATTGTTTAGCAGCTTTATTGCTGAAAATGGAAGCCATGCACCATTCAGGCATTTCAATAAGCAACTATGCCAGTAAAAAGTAATGATGTTCATGGAAAATGCTTGGCCTGATACGTGAAGTCAGGTGCATTAGCAGCACTCAGTATTCTGTAGGAACAAACCAGGTGATTTCAGTGTTTGGTGTCCAGGGTCTTCCACGGTCCAGGTCCTAGTGTGGGGAACTGTCTTCAGTTGACATTAGGGATTCTTGGGAAGGAGGGGGAAGAGTGTTCTTTCTCCAGTGGCTGGCTGGAAACCATATTGGATATCCTATGTCTCTGCGTCGGAAGAAAGAGCTGGAACTCTAGGCTGGTATTGCTGATAACCCCAAAGGAAAATAAACTGATTTTCAGTATAAAGTAGTTAGAAATGACTAACTGAAAGGAATGGGCACTTACAATCCAACTGCCACATGTAGACTTGAAAGGGTTTGATTTTTCTCAGGAAATATTGTTAAATGTTGTCCCTCCCCCCATACATACACTATTGCCATAGACGATAACTGAAATTTATAGATAGGTGAAGTAAGAAGAATGCTGCTGCTTGAGAACTTATTAGCATGTGATTTAAAAATATTCACTGTGTGTATTTTGACTAGGGATGATGTTAAAATGCATTTAATTAAGTATAGTGTAACCTGCTGAAAATTTCAGCAGTTGCATGTGCACCAGCTCCTGCCTGCTGCCCCAGCCAAGTGCTGCTGCTTCTGACAGGGGTGGGAATGGGCAGGCGGCTCCAAGGGAGCTGATGCACACCAGGTGCCTGCACAGAACTGTGGAGGTTAACCAATGAGCCCAGGCTCATCATTTAACCACGTACACAGTTACACTTTCACATCCCTAATGTTAACATGTATTGTTGATAGTTTGCGTTTGAATGGTTAGAAAGTTTTAACTTTTTGAATCTCAGTGCCTACGGTCACTAAATAATGAGTATCTGACTCCCTACCCACATAATTTCCTGCAACTGTGAAAAATCAAAATGGATAAAACAAGCTTAAATCTTACAATTTTGTACAATTGTGAACATTTGAATTGATTTAAAAATTGCTTAATAAATACATTTATATTGAAAGCTGAATAAATGTTAAAAACTTGGGCTCAGCAGAGCACTCATAATTGCTAAAAGACTAGTGTTACAAAAATGGAAATCTAAAAAGTGACCAACAACTGATGATTGGAGCATAGATCTCAAAAACATGGCCATCCATGGAAAGAATTATATACTGTTACAGAAATGCTCCAGAAAAATTCTGAGGTATGGGATGCATTCTTGGAAGAATCTCAGTGATCTTATTAAATGGATGGTGCTTGCTCATTCGCTGCCTTCTCTCTCCTCTCCGCCCCTCCCTTCCCCCTGAAATTTGCTTCTGGTTTTTATTATATACATTTTTTTATATTTCTCTACACATATAACAAAGATAAAGCAGAATAAAATGTAAAATTAATTAGATTTTATAAACAAATTATTTGTAAACTGTAATACAGAGAATTGATGTATATTTTATCCATTCATATGGTATAATCAAATGTTTCAGATATAATTAAGGTTAGGTATCAAATGGTTAACACATTGTGAGATGTTAATGGATAGATTTTTTGAGTGTGTGTGTGTGTGTGTGTGTGATACAATTGATTGAGAAAAGATAAATATTAATATTTTTATCCATCAAAATAATATAAAAACTTAAATTCTGCTAAGTCTAACTATATTCTGGTGGAGTTCAAGGAGCTGAAAGAACCATATTACCTGTTGCATGCTACAGGAAGATAGGGCACCAAGTTTAGCCATGACAACTGGTACAGGCCCAGAGTAGGTCGCCCTGTTTTCCAAAGGTCTAGGAAGGAATTCCCTCTCCCCACACTGGCTATATTTTTCTAGTGGATTTCCTTTCTTTATTCCAGTATATCATACCTCTTGTCTCCCGTAGCACAAGGGCAGCATGGAGTCACTGCTCTCTTCTTCCCTGCCCCAGGGTTGTCCCTTTCCTCTTTATGTCCCTACTCTGCCCCCACCCTGCTCCTACTTTATCCCTTCCCCCAAGCCTTGCCCCTGCTTTGCCCATGCCCCTCCTTTTCCTGCCCCTTCTCCTGAGCCCCCTCCCCCGAGCGATGTCACCTAGAGCACTAGCTGGGGGGAGAAGGGGCTTTGGCACCATTAGCAGGGGTTGGGCCCACCCCAGCACTCACTGCAGCATCAAGAAGTGGAACAACCCGGCCCAAGCCCGCTCTGCCCCCTTGGCTTGCAGATGTGACGCTTGGGGCAGCAGAGCTGTCTGGGGCTGGGTTGCTCCACTTTCCACTGCTGCTGGTGAATGCCAGGGTGGGTCCAACCCTGCTTTTGGCACCTAGTCCCCCAAGCTGCACTGGGCCCCCTGGAGCCCCTCAAAACGCAGAGTCCAGGGTGGCTCCCCTGAACTGTCCAATGGATGGGAGGACGGCTCTATATGTTCCTTATTTTTCTTTGCTCCTCTAGTCCTAGAGGTTTCTTCTCTGAGGCTCCAAGACTAGACCTCTCAAAGACCCCGTCTTGAAGTGTTTAGTACACACCACGGCTGTTATTGTGCAACCCAACATTACATTCACTAGTGTGGAGGTGCTCCCTCTAGGAGCTTACTGTATCTTGTCAGTTTGCACAGCTGGGCCAGAAACACACGTCCCCAGGAGGTTTCTGGTGCATTTTGCTTCCAGCTGGTCTCATGGATGCCTCAAGAAAAGAACTGCATTTGATGTGGCATTTTTGCCTTGTTTGTTTCTCATACCAGCTGGACCAAAGACATGAAAAATAACAGTTGTTCCAAGCACTGCAAATATTCTGGTCAGCTCGGAGTCTGAATGAAAGTCCTTTATGTCACTTCATCTCCAAACCAGTTTACCTCTCCCTAATTCAGACCAAGGGTGACTCTGCTGGAAGCTGGACGAGGGGACCCATCTGATCCTAATCTCCCTGCAAAAGGAAGTGTCCCTTTTGCTTCCTTTGCTCCATTCTGAAATGGAAGGTTAGACCGGGTGGGAGGAACAGACAGACAGAGGGAGGCTGTGAGCGGGAGTGGGGGCAGAGACTTACTCCATAATCTGAATTTGGAGTCACTGCCTATTGAGTGCAGCATGGGTGTGGCAAAGACTGATATCCCTGTGCCTGAGCAATCCTAGAGTGGGATGGGGAAGGGTAGGCTCCGCAGCACAAGAGGGATCTGTCCTGACACAGTGCAATGTCTGCCGCTCACACTGAACCCTGCGGCACTGAGACAGATGCTGGAGTTGGGGTAAAGAAGTTTTCCCTTTCGTTGCTGACAGGACAGTTTCATTTTGATATGGTAAAAGCTCTTGCGACTTCTGCAATTTTCCAGATGTGTAACAAAAAAACTAGAAGGAGGGGGCATCTTGGCAGCTTTCTGAGCGCCTGCCTATGGAGCTGCATCCATTGGCTCAGATCTGCTGGCAGGGCTTAATATGATGCCGGCGTGGAGAGAGGCAGGTAAAACCACTGCCATCCTCGGGCTGAGATGTGCTTCCTATGGTACAGGGCCCATGAATGCTGAAGAATAAACCGTATTCTCAAAACAGCCCCACTTCTGCTGCACAGGTTTAGGGAGCCATGAGTTCTGCTGCAGTTTGGAGAAGGCTTGTGCTGAGTGTCCTAAATGATCACGTAAGACGTGGCCTTCGAGAGCAGACCAACAGCCCACGTAGTCCAGTGTCCTGTCTCCAGTCCTGCCAAACCCTCTTGTCCAGGGCCCTATCTTAAGCCCTGTTGGACCAGGCCAGTGGTTCATTTTGTCTCGTGTCCTGTCTCCCACTGTGCAGGTCAGTCCAATCGCTGGATCTGTCCCTTGCAGTACCTCCTGACCTACCAGATCATATCAGCTGCCTATCCTAAATCCTTTTGCCCACAGCAGATGGGTCTGGCAGTGGCTGATGCTGGAGTCCACCTTAGAGGGTGAAAAGTCCCCAGTATGCAGTGCGTGTTATTTACCATTGGAGGGGGGGATTCAAAGCTGTGGGACTGTGAAGAGGTAGGGGAGGAACTCCTCCCTCACCATTGCCACAGCAATTCTCTCTTTCTCCCTCTCTTTCTTTTCTACTTTCCTCCACTGCCCCTCATCCTTCCCTGCCATTTCCTCCTCCTCCCACCAGTAGCATTAATCTTCTGCCTTGTGCCCATGCCGTGTAGTACATTTGAACACGCTGTAGTGACACGGCTGCTGGGACACCTGTGGTATTTAATGATCAGGCCTGCGCTCTTCTCGTTAGGGGGCCCCCTTGTCAGCTCTCTGCCACCTGTTCGGTCTCGTGGTATAGCGCTGTTTATTTAACAGAGAGATTAAGCATGACATGACGACTCCCAGTGGAGGAGCCAGGGAAACTGCTGCCATCTATAAACCGGAGTCTTTATTTTATTTATTTATTTATTTAATTGCCATCAAGAACTTGTGAGCTGGTTTTGGAAAGAGAGGCTCCGGTTAACCCTTTCCTGCTCATGTGGCACAAAAAGAAGCCCATTAAGGGCGTGGCCGCAGGAGGGAGAGGCTCGCCTTATAGCCTATGAAGTCGAGGGGACTGGGGGCATAATGACGCTGGTGCTCAGTTTATGACATTGTGTGGGTTTTTTTTCTAAGAGGGAGGAGGCAACCGCCCCTTGTGTAATTTCCGCAGGTGTTCTCCTTCCCTTCCCTCAAGGAGTGCCTCATTGTGGCAGCATGCCTCCAAAGTGGGCTGAGGAAAATCAGGTTTCCCTCCTCCTTCCTGGTCTCTTGAGAGAAGCTTGCAGAGGATCTCGTAAGCTTCCACAGTGAAATGATGCCTTAGTCCCAGAGAGCAAACAGCTGCCTTCAACTCAGGGGGAGTTCTAAGCTGGATATTAGGAAAAACAATTTCACTAGGAGGGTGGTGATGCACTGGGATGGGTTACCTAGGTTAGCCCTAGAGGTTTTTAAGTTCCGGCTTGACAGAGCCCTGGTTGGGATGATTTAGTTGAGATTGGTCCTGCTTTGGGCAGGGAGCTGGACTCCATGACCTCCTGAGGTCTCTTCCGGCCCTAGGATTCTATGATTCTGTGTTTAAGCTCGTGAGGACTTGGTGTTGGAAATGGACCCTGCTCTCTGATATTAGGCAGCTGGTGTCTTTTCCTAATTCCAGATAGGTGATTCTACACTCTATAGTTATATTCCAGAGTCCTCCTGCACTGTCACTCGGGTTCACTATTCTTCACTCCTTGCCTTCAATTGTTGTACAGTGTTTTGGGGGCACTGGTAAATGGCTGTTGTGCTCCACCCTAGAAGTGGCTACATTTCAGTGGTGAGTAAAGTGATTGCTGTATGAATACCATCTGTAATGTGCTTTGGGACCAAAAGATGAATTTCTTATGAGGAAGTACTTAGGTAGGAGCATTTTCTATATAAATAACTCAAGGGTTTCTGTTGCCCCCCACAGGTGCTCCAGTAACAAATATGTTGACTTCTTTTAAAATATATATTATTAATTTGGATATAATGGCTAGTGTGGAATTATTTAGTAAGTTGTGATTTTTAATCAAGCAGGAAAGAAATTACAAATAGAGAGAAAACATAACTCAAGGCAGCAAAGCCTTGGGATCAATTTATGGTCTCCTTAATTAATCTCTCTCCCTATTATTTATTGCATTTTGTAAAGAGAGAGAATTCACATGCTTGTTGGAATGGAAGAATTCAGCCTGCAAGAAGGCTGAGCAGCTGGTAAGGACATACCCCCAGCATGGCAAGGATGCAGAGAGGGTACATTATACTGGCAGATTATTAGCCTAGACGTTGTTAAGTGTAATAATGGATGTGAGAGGGAGGGTGCGTGATACTCAGGGTTCCAGTTTCTCATTTTGATGCTGTACCTGGTGCCCCTCAAAAATTGCACTAGGCCCAAATTTCCCCCCCCCCCAAAAAAGTGTGCAATCGTACTTAATTTGAATGTGCAAAGACTCTGTTCATGCAAATCATGTGGCTGCATGCAGAACCCCTCCCCTTAAAATCCCTCCCATGCTGAAGAAATTCCTTTCTACTAGTATACCATACACTAGACTTGGGGAAGACAAGACCTATTTGTTCAGCTGGTCTTTTCACTGCCTTCTCCTCTTTGGATTATCTATTGTGCCTTGTCTTGTCCAGCAGTGGTGCTGCTGTCTCTTTCCATGGAAGCCTGTTCCACAGTCTAATGGAACTCACTGTTAGAAGCAGAGCCTACATTTTCCTTTGTTCAGCATCATTCCATCATGCCTAGTAACACCCCTTTGAGCCCTCCTCTATGATTTCTCTCCTCTTCATCCTTTTAGATGATTTTCTCTCTCTCTCTCTCCCTTAATCCCCATTAAGGGAGACCAATCCATATTTAGTTTTTTAAACTCCCTTTGTAAGTCAGTCCCTTCAGTCTCTTCATCATTTTTGTTGCTCTTCTCTGAATTTCCTCAAACGTGTTTGATGCTTTCCTGGCGTGGTGCCCAGAACTGTTTGCAGTATTCCAGGTGTGGTCTCACCCGAGCTCTAGGGAGATGGACTATCTCTGTTCCGTGATGTAAAGTTGCTGCATATGTAGGCTGGAATTTCTGGCTTTTTTTTTTTTTGCTGTTATATTGCATTGTGGGCTGATAAGCCTTTTGCTGCCTGTCATCACCCACCAGCCTTTTTTTGCATAGCTTTTTTTTTCCAGGTTTCTGCCTTTCACTACATTATTTGATTCAATTTTCTCCCAAATGCATTTGCTTGCATTTTTTTCTTGGTTTAGGTCTTGTTTTGTTTCCTTCCCAGTTTTCTAAGCCCTATAGGTGCTTTTTGTGTGACTTCCCATCTTCAGGGACCTCTTAATTTTATCATCATTGGAGTATAGAAATGAATAGACTGGATCTGAAATAATCCTGTTATTTTGGAATCCTCCTCCTGTTAGTGGCTAGCATCAGATGTTTCAGAGGTAATTATTTCCCTAAACATATGAATATCAGCTTTATAGTTATTGTGGTGTCATAATGATGTTACCTAAGGCCAGACTTAACACCATTCCCTGCTGCCAATGCCTTCCCTCAACTCTAAACTTTGCTATTTTATTGCCCTTTGTTTGCACTTCTTCACCCTGTTTTGAATTCATGCACGTATTTCAGTTTTTAAAAGGCAGGTGATGAGTTTTTGTGGACTACCTAGAATGCACTGGCAGATAACAGCTATATAAATAAAATGTGTGATTATTAATGTTATGTGACAGCCCTCAGATCCAAGCCAATTTGAATTAATTTTTCAAGTAAGATTTTGTGAAGCACTGTATCAAATGCTTTATGAAGGCCAGATATATTGCAGCTAGTGCATTTGCTTTCTCTACTCGTTTTGTAATTTAACCAACACAAAAAAAGTGATCAAATTAGTCTGGCATGATTTGTGCTTTATACATCACCAGCTTATTGCTCTTGGTTCTATTATCCTTTAGGCACTTAAAGAATTTTGTCTCTTAATATTTGTTTAATTGTTTTACTAGTGATCAAAGTTAAATTTATTCATCAAATATGCACATGTAACAGTTAACAATATATATGAGGAAAATGTCTGAAGAATAATGGTAGTTGTCTGTCTTACTGGTATGATTCTAGGTATAATGACACCAGTAAGACATATGGAACAGCCAGCAGATGTACGTTACCTAGACTTGTATGTCTTGGTAGCATACCCCTGGTAGCTGCTCCATTTATGTCCAGTTGATCTGGAGAACCAAGAGAAAAAACATGAGTGAATTTACTAGAAGGACTTCTTGTCTGCTTTGACCATTATTTTGGAAATGTGAATTCCTTTATCTTTGTGAGTGCCACACTTAATGAAGGAGTTTAGAATGAATAAATAGTGAGCCTATGTATAGATATATAAAAACAGTATCCCTCTGTTCACTCTGACTTATTTTTGGAAGATCAAGGACATTTTCTTCCACTCCACTGCTGTTGTACAGCTGGATTTTAAATTTCCATTCCCTTATTACTATGCCATTTAGATCTTAATAGCAAAACATATGGTCTTTACTTATCATGTTTCTTTTCCATCAACATTTTTCTATGCTACTGACATATTCCATAATGGGATTTCTGATATAGGACTATTGCCCCACTTGGAGAGTTGGATAATGCTATCTGTCTGTCTCTGTTATCTAGTAATATATAGGAGATAATGGAACATCAGCACATGCCTAATAAGTAGGCTGGGCTGAATGCAATTTTTATATTTTTATAATTTTTTATAGATAGCAATTTTTAGTTTTAAATTGTTTTATCGATTTTAAATTTTGACAGTTATACAAAATTATGGGGGAGGAGGTGTTCCACACAGTATTAGGAATGGGGGATATTGAGATTCAACTGTTAAAACACAAATTCTCAACATCATATGGAGAAAAACACAACATAATATAATTGAAATAAAAGCTGTAGGTTTTCAAGCAACATTTTTCTAATTCTGCTTAAGTTTTGATTTTTATTAATGTTCTTTTTTTCTCAATTTGTATGCATATGGTGAAATTGATGTTTATTGACATTTATTGATAAAAATCTAATCCCTCTGAGCCTACTAGTAAGACTGGTAGCTAGATGGGTGTGTTCTCTTCAGGAATACCAGATGCAGAAGTTGTAAGGATAATTCAGGCACTCCTCTTTATTATATATGTGGCTAAAGGATCTGATTGCTCTCTACAATGGTGGTGGGGCAACCTGCAGCCCAAGGGCTGCATGTGGCCCATTGGGGTTCTGCGTTTGGCCCATGAGACATTTTGCTTACTACTGCCCTTGAACGAGGTTGCTAGATTCTGCTGTTTTTTGTCCACGTAGGTTTTTTCCTACCACTATTACTAAAGTGACATGTACCTAAAGCAAGGGGACGTGAAGTGAGGTGTGCGCTGATTATACACAACATTTTGAGAGTGGTACGCTCCCTCTGAATCCAATCAAAGTGCTGCTACATTTAATCAGCACACTGCACAAATTCTAGATAGGCAAGCACAGTAATCAAAACTGTCCTTTCCCCGGAGATTCTTGGTTATGACAATCTTGTGGCCCGCTGAGATGAAGGAGGACCACTCATGTAGCCCACTCACTAGCCTAGGTTGCCCCTCGCTGCTCTACAGAATCTTTCCTCTTCTAGGTCCCACTGACTTACGTCACAGTAGAGAAGTTAGGATCTGCTGGGTTCTTATTGCAGTTGGCTCAGGGCAACATGCCCAGCAGAAGACATTATCAGTGGAGGCTCTCCTTGTCTTGAACTTAGTTCCTTTAGGGCCGTGGTCACCAACACATCAATTGCGATTGACTGGTCGATTGGGAGGGTTCAACCAGTCGATTGCGAGGCGTTTGGGGCCCCCCCCAATTCCCCCCACCCCCAAGAAGCCCCACTACCTACCTCCGAAAATGGAGATAGTGCCAGCTTCCCGCGGGGTGGAGGGAAGTCCGGCAGCTGCATACCACTTCTGGGGTTTCCGGAAGTGTGCTGCCTGCTCCCCTCCTTCAGGTCTGTGGCACGCCGGGAGGAGGTAGGAGTCCTGGAGGAAGGCGCGTGCTAGGGCTTCCGGGGGGCTGGGAAGAGAGGGAAGGGGAGGTGTGCACCGGGGCTCCCCTCCTCTGGGGGGGAGGAGGTAAGAGTCCCGAGGGCAAGTGCGTGCCAGGGAGGGGGGGAGGAGTCCTCAGGGGAAGCACACGTTGGGGCCCCCTTCCTCTGCGGGGGAGAGGAGAGGACTCCCAGGGGGAAGCGTGCACTAGGGCTTCCCTTCTGGGGGGAGGGAGAGGGGAAGGGAGGTGCTCACTGGGGCTCCCCTCCTCTGCGGGGGAGGAGGTAGGAGTCTCGGGGGGAAACGCGCGCCGGGGCTTTCCTCCTTTGCAGGGGAGGGGGAGGAGTCCCGGGAGGAGGCTCTTGCTGGAGCTTTCCTCCTCGAGGGGGGGTGGGGGGGAAGGCACGTGCCGAGGATTCCCTGCCCCAGCCAGCACCCTGCCCCCTGTCCCCTGTCCCCACCCGGCACCCTGTCCCCACCCGGCACCCTGTCCCTTGCCTCCACTGACACCCTGTCCTCTGCCCCAGCACCCACTAGCACCCTTTCCCAATACCATGTCCCCTGCTCCCACCAGCACAGTTGGGGCCACTGAATCAAAACAGGTTCTCATAAATAAAAACAATGCTGAAACTTTTTGTGTTTGACATATTTTATTTAAAAATGAAGCCTGGCCAACAAACCCCCATCTGTCCGCAGCATCATAACACTCCTGCACACACACACCCCCGACCCTAGATTTGAGCCTATCATACACTGGAACCCCCTGTCCTGAGCCTCTCACATCGCCAAACTCCTGCATCCCCACATCCTCAGTCTTTTGCCACAACACTCCTGCACCATCCACACACCACAAATCTGTGTCTTGAGCCCATTATACTCCTAACCTCCCTGCCCTGAGTCCCTCCCATCCCCCATTATCCTTACATCCACAAGCCTGTGGCTTGCTCAGTACCCCAACCTCCACCTGACCCCAACACTCCCCAGCCTGGAGCCTCCTCCCTGAGCCAACATCCCCTCCTCCACTTCCTCCTGCACACAAATTCCCTCCCAGAGTTTGCACCTCTCACCCCTTCCCACACCCAAACCCCTCATTCCCACCCCAGAGCCCACACATCCTGTCTCAACCCAGTGAGGGTACAGCTGGACTGCAGGCGTTTTTCCGGGATTCCAGAGGTATCCCAGAAAAACTCTTCTGCATCCAGGGATGCATTTGTTCTTCCTCTTTTTTAGCGGAAGAGCATGCTCTTTCGGTAACCCCTATATTCCTCTTTCCAAAAGAAGGGGTTTTTCTGACATTTGGTCCAGTCTAGACAGGCCAAATGTTGGAAAAACCTCTTCCTACAGAAGAATTGGGGGAAAAAAAGCAGCAGTATAAGGTGTGGGGATAGTAAGTGATGGAGAGGAGGAGAATAGAGAGGGTGGGGCGGCGCTTCAAGGAAGGGGCGGGGTGGTAGATCTTGGCTTGTTCTGTCATTTAGAAAGTGATCTTGGGTATAAAAAGGTTGGAGACCACTGCTTTAGGGCCTGCCAGAATCTCAGTTTGGAGGGCTGCAGGTTGCCACTCCAGAACATTTTGTGTAGCAAAGCTTTTCATTGATCCTCCTAATCAGAAGCGGGGATTGGGCTTTTTTTGGTTAAACAGTAGGTTTTGGTGAAAGCATTGTAGACTGATGATTTTGTTGAAGGAAGAACACTGGGACCTATACATTTCTGAATAATAATAAAAATAAATGGTATGGCCAAAACTATGTTTGATATTTTCTACATAGTGGCCCTCAAAGAGGGAAACAGTCTTTCTTCATCGGACATTTAGTTCAAAATTCAACCTTCACTGTTTAGCTGATCTAAATAAATACATCAGCACCCCCTGACATTTGCCTTTGGAAATTACTTTGGATCCATGTGAGAATATGCTTACAACTGGCATAAAGCTCTAAAGCCACACTCACCTGGATTTTCAGAAATATGGTCTGAGTTAGAAGCATAGGGCTAGTTCTTATTCCCATTAAAGTCAACAGAAAAACTTCCACTAGCTTTTGTGAGAAGAGGATTTTATCTTAATTTTTCCCCCCCAAACCCTCACACATCTGTTTTCATCTTGACTTAGGCTTGGTCTATACTGCTACTTCAGTTGATGTAAGTTACAGCTCTCAGGGGTGTGAAAAAATCACTCTGAGCGTTATAACTTACATTATCCTAACAGAGTGTCTACACTGTGTTATGTCGGCAGATACTCTCCTGGGCTACGTCTAGACTGCATCCCTCTGTCAACAGAGGGATGCAAATCAAGCACGTTGAAATTGCTAATGAAGCAGGGATTTAAATATCCCGTGCTTCATTAGCATAAACATGGCCGACGCTTTTTTTGAAATGGAGCTTTTCAAAAAAAACCCAGCAGTCTAGACGTGGATCTGTCGAAAATAAACCCTTTTTCAACAGATTCTGTATGCCTCAAAAATGAGGTTTACAGGATCTGTCGAAAAAGGGTTTATTTTCGACAGATCCGCTTGTAGACTACCGTTTTTTCAAAAAAGCTCCATTTTGGAAAAAAGCAGCGGCCATGTTTATGCTAATGAAGCACGGGATATTTAAATCCCTGCTTCATTAGCAATTTTGACGTGCCTAATCTACATCTCTCTATCGACACAGAGGTGTAGTCTAGACACAGCTCTGGTGACTTACTTTCACCTCTCAGGGAATTGGAGTACAGAAGTTGACAGGAGAGTGCTCTGCCATCAGCTTACCACATCTTCACCAGGTTCGCTAGTCTGACACCACTGCATCGATACCAGCAGTGCCGATTTTGCATGCCAGTGTAGACAAGCCCTTAGTCTGTAAACTCTTTGAAGCAGAGTGCTGTGTCTTTATGCGCTCCTATAGATATATAATAATTTTGAGTTCAAGATTCTAAGCTTTTCTGGCAAGAGTGTAAGGTGTTGAAGGATATG
Source organism: Pelochelys cantorii (assembly GCA_032595735.1). Classification (NCBI taxonomy): domain Eukaryota; kingdom Metazoa; phylum Chordata; order Testudines; family Trionychidae; genus Pelochelys; species Pelochelys cantorii. The sequence continues at coordinate 31,623,767 of CM064338.1, forward strand.
TGGGGGAGGTACTTATAAATTCACACAAAACCCTGGATGAGACTGAAGACCAATATGGGAGGGTAATGTATAAGTGATATATGATGAAGGTATCATGCTCCTATTACTAGAACATCCTTGCAATCTCTAAATGTGATAAATGACACTTTCATAACTCAAAAAGTGTTGCATCCAAAACAGGGAATTCTATATTAGACATCACCTTGTCAGATACAGAGGAGCTAATAACTGAACTAAAATGTAATGGTAATTTAGTTACAATTGATTATGACTTGATCACATCTTTAATGTGCAATCAGACTAAAATCTAGACTAGTGGTGGATATGCACCTGCCTACAAACACTCAGACAGACACACACACACACAGCTTTATAAGAACCAGCTTCATAAAGGGGAAATGACCTATCAGCCAGATCAGTTGGAAAGAAAAATTTAATCAGAAATAGCTGAATGATAACTGGAATTTTTTTTAAAAGAATGCTTTAGATGCCCCCAAAACCACAATCGAGGAAGACGCTTGTTATCAGTTAAAAAACTGATCTGATTTTAAAAAAATGAGGAGGATGAAATAATATAACAAATGGAAGAAAGGGAAAGTTGACAGTAATCTATAAAGATCAGAAGTGAGGAAGTGTAGAAACTTGATAAGGGAAGGAAAGGGACACAAGGAAAAAATCTATGGACAGCAAAACTAAAGACAATAAGAAGGATTTTAAAAATTAAACTAGGAATAGAAAGAATCCTAACAACGGTAAGTGGTCCATTATTAGATGGAAATGATAGACTTATTAATAGTAATGCAGAAAAGGCAGAAGTGCTCAGTGAATATTTCTGTTATGTATTAGAGGGAAAAACAGATGATGTAGTCATACCATAGTATAACATTGTTCCACTACTCTAGTCCAGGGGTGAAGAACCTCCAGCGTACGGGCTGAACATGGTTAATCAGGATTAGCTCCTGGTCAGTTGCTTTGTCTACCTGAGCATCCAGCTGCTTGTAGCTCTCAGTGACTCCTGTTCGCCATTGCTGGCCAATGGGAGCTTCAGGAAGTGGTGGCATGACCTGCACCACTTCTCACAGTTCCCATTGGCTGGGAGCTGTGAACCATGGCCCCATGGGAGCTTTGAGCAGCCGTGTCTGCGGACAGTCAAGTAAACAAACTGTCTGATAGCCTGCTAGCAGCTAATCCTGACAAACTGCATCCGGATAGCACTCCAGAGGAGGTTTCCAATCCCTGGGCTAGTATCTCTGAAGGATTTTAAACAGCAGCTACTGAAGTTAGATATTCTGGAATCAGCAGGTCTAAACTTGCATTCAGAAGTTTTAAAAGAGCTGGCCCGGGTGCTTGCTGGACCATTAATGTTGATTTTCAATAAATCTTGGAGCACCGGGGAAGTTCCAGAAGACTGGAAACAAGCTAATGAGGTGACAACATTTAAAAAGGGTAAACAGGATGATCTGGGTAATTATAGGCCTGTCAGTCATCAATCCCAGGCAAGATAATGAAGTGGCTGATACAGACCTTGATTAATAAAGAATTAAAAGAAGGTAATATTATTAATGCCAATTAACATGGGTTTATGGAAAGTACATTCTGTCAAAATCACTTGATATCTTTTTGATGAGATTATAAATTTGGCTGATAAGGATAATAGTATTGATGCAATATATCTAGACTTCTGTAAGGTGTTTGATTAGGTACCTTATGATATTTTGCTTAAAAAAACCCCTAGAATGATATAAAAAGAACATGGCATACATTAAATGGATTAAGAGCTGGATAACTTATAGATTTCAAAGAGCAATTGTGAACAGAGAATCATCATCGAACAGGTGGATTTCTAGTCTAGTGCTGGGAGAATTGGTTCTTGTCCTAATGCTATTTAATTTTTATTTTTATTAATTACCTGGAATAAAACATAAAAAAGCATCATTGATAAAGTTTGCCTATGACCCAAAAATTGGACAAGTGCTAAATGATATGGAGGACAGGACCCTCATACAGAGTGATCTGGGTTGCTTGATTAACTGGGTGCAAGTAAACTATGAGTTTTAATATGGTTAAATGTTGACATCAAGGAGCAAAGAATGCAGGCCATAATTATATGGTGGGGAACTCTGTTGTGGAACGTCAGTGACCCTGAGAAAGATTTAGGTGTTGTGGTGGATAATCAGCTGATCATGAGCTAAAAGTGTGATGCTTTGGACAAACAGGTTAATGGGATTCTGGGATGCATAAACATGGGAATCTTGAGCAGGAGTAAAGAGGTTATTTTACCTTTGTATTTGGCACAAGTGCTGCTGCCGCTGGAACCAGTTCTGTGTCCAGTTCTGGTGTCTGCAGTTCAAGAAGGATGTTGATATTTTGGAGAGGGTTCAGAGAGGAGTTGGGAGGATAATAAAGGATTTGAAAACCTGCCTTCCAGTGATAGACTTGGGGAGTCTAATCTATTTAGTGTTACAAAGAGAAGGTTAAGGGGTGACCTGATTACAGTCCATAAGAGCTTGCCTGGGAAACAAATAATGGGCACTATAGTCCAGGAGAGAAAAAATAACATGAACCAATGACTGCACGGTGAAGCTAAGCCTGGAAATCAGATCGAAATTTGTAATGATCACAGTAACCCCTGGTACAGTTTAGTTTGCCAAGGGTCGTGTTGGATTCTCCATTGCTGACACGTTTTGAATCAAGATGGGATATTTCTCCACTTAAAAGAACTGCTCTAGGCATTATTTTGGGGAAGTTCTCTGGCCTGTGCTATACAGTATGACAGACTAGTCACTAGATGATCACAATAATCTGTTCAGACCTTGGAATCTATGGAAAGGCAGAGACAATATATTAGAGAAGTCTCTTGAGCGGCACTTTGAGGCTGCATGCTGCCCCTTAACGAAGCCCTTGGGAACAGGGAAGGCTGTGAAGAATTAGTTCCTGTCTACATGTCTGAATACAGTGTGAGGATGGGGGTGGCATCTCAGGGGAATAAAAGCAGAAGGATGCTTTATGAAGGTATTAGCAGCTGATGGTAAGTCTCTGTCTGCACTGAGCTGTAGAGGCTAGGAGTAGCTGGAGTGAGATTTGCTGTCATGCTGATTCTTTAAGGACAAATAACCTTGGCTGGAATTTGCACTACTGATTTTCTAAGCATGGTGCTGCCGGAGTTTGCAGACAAAAAATGTTTTTGTTTTTCTCTTAGGAATAGACAGGGATGGGTGGAAGGTGGGAAAAGGGTTTGTTTCCCATTTTGTTCTCACTGGGAGGTTGGCGTGTATTCATTTCTTTGTGTTTTTTTCCCCAAATCCTTGCCAAGTTTATCTTTCTTCCAGCAAGGAGTGTGACCACTGACTGTAGCCCTGCTGAATGAAGTCTGATGAAGGTTGCTCAGTCAGCTGAGGAAGGTTCTCTCAAACCCTTTGGGGACTGGCTCTGCTGGTCTTGCTATTTCAGTTGTCCAGGTTGGTGGAGGTGGACACATTGCTAGGAAGGATGCTATCTACTCAGAGGCATTTGGAATGGGGTTCAATAGAAGGCTGCCCATTTGAATAATAGGGAAAGTATACGGTTGCACATGCAGCTGCCTTGCTTAGCTGGCAATGAAACCAAATCAGATGCACAAAGCCAACTAGCAAGGGTTTGAAGATTGTCATGTGCATGTATCAATGGGATGCAGTTGTCAGAAAAGTGTATTTCCATCTCCAGATGGCAATGTCCAGTTGCTAAACTTTCTAACGGAACACTCACTTATCTGTGTTAGCATTTATTCCCTGTTCAGTATTATCTGAACACCTCACAGAAATACCAGTGGTGGCAATAGTTTAATCAGTGGCAGGCCTGTTTTTAGCTCTTTCCTCTTCCCTTGAAGTTAAGGGAAATGGGTAAAAATGAAATGTATTACCACTATCTGTTGTTGTTCTAGTCAGAAAGATGAGTCTTGTATTCAATCCTAAGTCATGTCATGTATGGGATTGTTTATCTTTGTGGAAGGGAGCCCCAAAGCTCAGGTTCCCGCAGATTTCATCCTTGTAGTAGATAGTTCAGTGCCTGAGGAGCCCTGTAGTCATGGGAGGTCATGGTCCCTCAGGTAATCTGGGCCCATCACATTGCGGGCTTTGAAGAACAGAATCAGAACCTTGAATTTTGAGTTGTTCAAGAGGAAGCTAAATGTCAGTAGTGCTAAAGCTGTGTGCTCACATTGCTATGCTTTGGATAGAAGGGGAGTTGCTCTATTTTGAATCAGATGGAGCTCTTCAAGTTTAGCATTATGTGCATTTATAGTACAACTGTAGTCATTTATCCTGGAAATCAGAGACAGTGGATCTGCTAGTGGAAACCAGCCAAGTCATTAAATAGGTTACAAAAAAAGTTGGGAAGTAGGCTGGGGCATAGTCTAGAGATGGGCAATAAGTGGCCCTCAGGCTGGACATGGTTCACCAGGGTTGGCCCCTGGTGGGCCTCCAGATGTTTTGTTTACCTGAGCCTCCACAGGTACAGCCACTTGCAGCTCCTGTTGGCTGGAGATCACCATTCTTGGGCAATGGGAGCTGTGGGAAGCAGCATGGACTTGGAATACCACTTCCTGCAACTCTCGTTGGCTGGAAATGGTGATCTGTAGCCAATGGGAGCTATGACCGACCATACCTGAAGACATGTGGGTAAATAAAGTGTCTGGTAGCCCACCAGGGGCTAACATTAGTGAACCATGTCCGGCCTGAGGGCTACTTATTGCCCACCCTTGGCATAGTCTCTAGTAACACACACTAGAAAATGCTCTGGTGTATACTGTCTGCTAAAGGTTGAAGACTTGCATTCTCCATGTATTCTGCTGTGGATGTGTGTTCCCCTTTCTGCAGAATGTTTTTGGTTTGAGGAGGCATCTTTGCTCACCTGACTGTACTGCTGGAAATACGTAGCTGTCTTTGATCCCGCTAGCCACAATGCTGTCATAAAACTCATGGGTGATATTTATTAACTTCTGAGTATCCTGAGGATCTTTCTGAAGATTTTTGGTGGTGGTGACCAGAGTTGTTGACTCGAGTCCCACGACTTGAACTCGAGTCTGACTTAAGTCGCCTAAGTGACTCGACTTGAGACTCGACTCGGGTTCATTGTTTGTGACTTGAGACTCGACCTGAGACTTGCTAATTTTGTTAAATTGACTTGGTGAAAAAATTGTCCAAAAATGCCGATATTGATGGCTTGTACAAAAGTGACTTGACGTTTTTTTAAATTAAGACTTGAGACTCGACTTGGGACTTGACTCGAAAGTGACTTTAGGGCCTCAAGACTCGACTTGAGACTTGAACTGTAGTGACTTGAGACTCGACTTGGACTTGACAGTGACGACTTGAAGACAACACTGGTGGTGACTGACCCTTGGGCTGTAATGGGAGGTGCTCCATTGCTGCACTCTCCCATGGAGAAGATGCTGATGTAGTCTAGCCAAAAAGTAATCATGATTCCCTCTGATTTAAGAGAGGCAGTGTTATTGAGTGGCTCGAGTGCTAGACTGAGACTCAGGAGAATTCGGTTCCAATCTCAGCTCTACCACTAAACCTTAGGCATCTCACTTCTCCTCCATGTGCTGCAGTTTTCCCTATCTGTAAAATGAGGCTGATGGTGTTGACCTTCGTAAAGATCTGTGGATGAAAACCAGTATCTGAGAGGTATTATTATTATCATCAGGACATCTACAGAAAGGGAGTCTCCTAGCAAGATATGGGTTCCCAGCCTGTAACGATCTTCCAGGCAGCAGTAGGAAGGAAGGAAGAGGTCTGGCACAGTTTCAGAAGACCGTTGGATGGTGCGGTAGCGTCATGTCCAGTGAAGGAAAGATTTTGATGCCATGAAGTGAAGGTTCTAAAGGCTACATGCTGGTGAAGTAGGCTTCCCAAGGGGGTGATTGAGGTACCATCCCTTTGGTGGTGGAGGCACTGTTCTGAGAAGACCAATGCTCAGCACTTAGCCTCTCACACTGTGACACGGGTGGCCAGACTTTCAAGAGTGCGCAGCACCTGAAGTACCTCTCACATGTTTTTTGGAAATCGGGCTGATAATGGGCCCTTTGTGGAGAGAAGCCCTGCCAGATGTAATGGAGATTTGTTAAGGTGGCCTAGGGGATATTTTCTGTCTGTGGCTTCTTGAAGACTGTTTGGGCGGAATGAATGTTGTAGTGGAATTCTTTGTGTTCCAGCTCTTGTATTCTGAGGGGCTCCGTCTTGAATGGATAACATCAGATTCACTCCATCTCTCTCAGCTTGATTGTGGCACTGCCCAAATCTTCATAAAGGATGCAATGCTTACATCCCCTTTTTCTTCCGTGCTAGCAGTATCCTACTGATCTGCTGATGCCCCCTGCTTTGCCTCCCATTAGCATTACGCAGTCCGCCAGGCTTTTCTTTTCATAACCTTGTCATTCGCCTTGAGAATTAGTTATACTCGTTTGCATAAACATTGAACTGCATCCCCAATGCCTGCATGGATATTTTGTTCCCAGCATGCAGACTGTCGGAGCTGCGTGGTCTGTATATATTTTAGCCTTGGCACGTAGAGTATGTAAAGATTTTCCACTTACTGCCCAGCGTGGTCTGGTTGGTTCTAGAGCATGTTTTTAGTGACAGCAGCTTTCCGTGCACCCTGCATTGCTCATCGTGCTGGCGGATGTGAGTATTTCGTGTGGGGAAAGCTCTTTTCCTGGAGAATGAATGAAATGAGGAGTGTGGTTATTACCACCTGAGCAAAGCAGTCCCAGGCCAGGCAACAAGATGCATGGGTTGTGCTAAAAGTAAGAAAGCAAACATCAGCACAGAAATGATGGGGGCTGGAGAGTGAGGGACTGGATTCTGTTACTTCTGAGCGAAGGCAAACTTTGAGGCTGTGTTAGCTCTGAGGAGATTTTTGGAACTAATATACCTGAGAGCCTCACATGAGGAGGTGTGAATTCTACTGTGCATATGTCTACTGTGGCAAAGTTCTGGCCGTGCCCCATGGGCCTCGCACTACTGGCAAATAATATTAACCTTAGAGACTTGCTGTGCACCTATACACATCCCCTTTCTTTTTACAGGAGGCAGGGTCCACAGCTTAGTGAGCCATACTCATCACAGGCTAGTCCATGGTTTTGGGGTAAAAACCCCTTGATAGTCCTGGTCTCCCTTCTTGGGATAGGCTTTGTGTTGGCATGTGGGAGGGTTTTGGGGAAATTGGACCCACCCACTACTCCAGCTCCAGCCCAGGGACCCTAAAGTAGCAGCAGCAGAAAAGGCTGTTTTTCCTTCCAACTTGGTAATCAGGAAGGCCAAAGAATAATTGGGATTGCAGCTTTCAAGGGATGTGAAAGGTAACAAGAAAGGTTTCTACAGGCATGTTAGCAATAAGAAGGTGATCAGGGAAGGTGTGGGACCCTTACTGAATGGGCTAATTAACCTAGTGACAGATGATGTGGGAAAAGCTGAAGTACTCAAAGCTTTTTTGCCTCTGTCTTTACAGACTTCTGCATTAGGCAGCACAGTATGGGGAGCAGGTGGGCAGTCCTCAGTTAAAAAAGAACAGGTTAAGAACTATTTAGACAAGCTGGACATACACAAATCCATAGGGACTGATCTAATGCATCCGAGAGTGCTGAAGGTCTTGGCTGATGTGATTGCAGAGCCATTGGCCATTATCTTTGAAAACTCATGGCAATCAGGGGAGGTCCCAGATGATTGGAAAAAGGCAAATGTGGTACCCATCTTAAAAAAAGGGAAGAAGGAGAATCTGGGGAACTACAGACCGGTCAGCCTCACCTCAGTCCCTGGAAAAATCATGGAGAGAATCCTCAAGGAATCCATTTTGAAATACATGGAAGAGAGGAAAGTGATCAGGAATAGTCAACATAGATTCACCAAGGGTACAACATGCCTGAACAACCTGTCTTGTATGACGAGGTAACTGGCTCTGTGGATGAGGGAAAGGCAGTGGAAGTGATATACCTTGACTTTAGCAAAGCTTTTGATACCATGTCCTACTATATTCTTGCCAGAAACATGAAGTATGGATTGGATAAATGAACTAGATTGTCAGGCTCAACTGGTAGTGATCAACAGCTCAGCATCTGGTTGGCAGTTGGTATCAAGTGGAGTGCCCCTAGGGTTGGGTCTGGGGGCAGTTTTGTTCAACATCTTTATTAATGACCTGGATGAGGGGATGGATTGCACCGTCAGCAAGTTTATGGATAACACTAAGCTAGGGGGAGAGGTAGATATGCAGGAGGGTAGGGATAGGGTCCAGAGCGACCTAGACAAATTGGAGGATAGGGCCAAAAGAAATCTGATGAGGTTCAACAAGGACAAATGCAGAGTCCTGCACTTGGGATGGAAGAATCCCAAGCACTGTTACAGGCTGGAGACCAACTGTCTAAGCAGCAGTTCGGCAAAAAAAGACCTGGGGATTACAGTGGATGAGAAGCTGGATATGAGTCAACAGTGTGTCCTTGTAGTCAAGAAGGCTACCGCCATATTAGGGTGCATTAGTAGGAACACTGACAGCGGATCTAGGGAAGTGATTATTCCCCCTTTTTTCTGGTGAGGCCACATCTAGAGTATTGCATCCAATTCTGGGGTCCCCATTACAGAAAGGATGTGGATACACTGGAGAGAGTCCAGCAGAGGGTAACAAAAATTATTAGAGGGTTGGAGCACATGATTTATGAAAAGAGGTTGAGGGATTTGGGATTATTTAGTCTACAGAAGAGAAGAGTGGGGGAGGGGGAGAGGATTAAATATCAGCCTTCAACTACCTGAAGGAGGGTTCCAGAGAAGATGGAGAGAGGCTGTTCTCAGTGGTGACAGATGACAGAATGAGGAACAATGGTCTCAAGTTGCAGTGGGGGGGAGGTCTAGGTTGGATATTAGGAAAAACTATGTGAGTAGAAGGGTGGTAAAGCACTGGAATGGTTTACCGAGGGAGGTGGTGGGATCTCCATCTCTAGAGGTTAAATCCAGGCTTGACAAAGCCCTGGCTGGGATGATTTAGTTGGGATTGGTCCTTCTTTGGGCAAGGGGTTGAATTCAATGACCTCCTGAGGTCTCTTCCAACCATATGATTCTGTGATTCTATGAAACACATATATACCAGGGAACTCCCTTATAATGATTGTGGGCCTAGCAGAAGTCTGTTTACAGTACGCTCAAATGATGTTTTGTGGCATTAGGTGCATGGGGGGGGGAGGGAGCATCATCCCAGAAGGCATGCTGAGAAACTGCTGCCATGGCCTTGCTCTCTCCCAAGGGATTCAGGGTCCCCTCTCTTCCAGGCATACCTAGACATGACGGGGGCCACACACTGTCCTCTTCCCTGTGTGCCATCCTGTCTGCAGACCTCCAGCGAGTCTCTTTGTCTGTGGTGGATCACCCGGCCCACCCCGGTCCCTGGTCCCATCATTCCCTGCCCACATGCGCTGACGCAGTGTGGAGTCAGGGAGGACAGTTCCAGTGACCCAGGGCAGGTGGGAGACTTGTTACTATTTGGAAATGAAATGTACATGGGAAATGAAGGAACAGATAACATCTTACAAGGGTCATATTGGAGGTACAACGTCCGTGCCAAATTGGGTAAAGAATGTGAGTGAGGCCAAACAGCAAAAATTAAGATGTTTGTACACCAATGCGAGGAGCCTGGGTAACAAAATGGAGGAACTAGAGTTAATGGTCCAGGAAGTGAAACCAGATATTATAGGAATAACAGAAACATGGTGGAATACTAGGCATGATTGGAGTACAGGTATTGAAGGGTATGTGCTGTTTAGGAAAGACAGAAATAAGGGTAAAGGTGGTGGAGTCGCATTGTATATCAAAGATGAGGTAGATTGTAAAGAAATAAAAAGTGATGGAATGGAGAAGACAGAGTCTGTTTGGGCAAAAATTACATTGGGGAAGAAAACTATCAGATCCTCCCCTGGGATAGTGCTTGGGGTGTGTTATAGACCACCAGGATCCACTTTGGATATGGATAGAGACCTCTTTAATGTTTTTAATGAAGTAAATACTCGTGGAAACTGCATAATCATGGGAGATTTCAACTTTCCAGATATAGATTGGAGAATAAGTGCTAGTAATAATAATAGGGCTCAGAGATTCCTAGAAGTGATAGCTGATGAATTCCTTCATCAAGTAGTTGCTGAACCTACAAGGGGGGATGCTATTTTAGATTTGGTTTTGGTGAGTAGCGAGGACCTCATAGATGAAATGGTTGTAGGGGATAATCTTGGCTCGAGTGATCATGAGCTAATACAGTTCAAATTGAATGGAAGGATAAACAAAAATAAATCTGAGACTAGGGTTTTTGATTTCAAAAGGGCTAACTTTAATAAATTAAGGAAATTAGTTAGGGAAGTTGATTGGACTAAAGAAATTATGGATCTTGAGGTGGAGGAGGCCTGGGATTATTTTAAGTTAAAGTTGCAGAAATTGTCAGAAGCCTGTATCCCAAGAAAAGGGAAAAAAATTATAGGCAGGTGTGTTAGACCAAGCTGGATGAGCAAGCATCTCAGAGAGGTGATTATGAAAAAGCAGAAAGCATATAAGGAGTGGAAGATGGGAGGGATAAGTAAAGAAAGTTACCTTATTGAGGTTAGAGCATGTAGGGACAAAGTGAGAGAGGCTAAAAGGCAGGTAGAGTTGGACCTTGCAAAGGGAATTAAAACCAATAGTAAAAGGTTTTATAGCTATATAAATAGGAAAAAAACAAAAAAAGAAGAAGTAGGACCGCTAATTACTAAGGATGGAGTGGAGGTTAAGGATAATCTAGGAATGGCCCAATATCTAAACAAATACTTTGCTTCAGTCTTTAATGAGGCTAGTGAAGAGCTTAGGGATAATGGTAATATAACAAATGGGACTAAGGATATAGAGGTAGATATTACCATATCTGAGGTAAAAGCCAAACTTGAACAGCTTAATGGGAGTAAATCGGGGGGCCCAGATAATCTTCATCCAAGAATATTAAAGGAACTGGCACATGAAATTGCAGGTCCATTAGCAAAAATTTTTAATAAATCTCTAAACTCAGGGGTTGTACCATTTGATTGGAGAATTGCTAATATAGTTCCTATTTTTAAGAGAGGAAAAAAAAGTGACCCGGGTAACTATAGGCCTGTTAGTTTGATATCTGTAGCATGCAAGATCTTGGAAAAAATTTTGAAGGAGAAAGTAGTTAGAGACATTGAGGTTAATGGTAATTGGGATAAGTTGCAACATGGTTTTACAAAAGGTAGATCGTGCCAAACCAATCTGATCTCTTTTTTTGAGAAAGTAACAGATTTTTTAGATAAAGGAAATGCAGTGGATCTAATCTACCTCGATTTTAGTAAGGCATTTGATACAGTACCACATGGGGAATTATTGGTTAAATTGGAAAAAATAGGGATTAATATGAAAGTTGAGAGGTGGATAAGCAACTGGTTAAAGGGGAGACTACAGCGGGTCATATTGAAAGGGGAACTGTCAGGTTGGAGGAAGGTTACTAGCGGAGTTCCTCAGGGATCAGTTTTGGGGCCAATTTTATTTAATCTTTTTATTGCTGACCTTGGCACCAAAAGTGGAAGTGTCCTGATAAAATTTGCAGATGACACAAAGTTGGGAGGTATTGCTAATTCAGAAAAGGATCGGGATATCATACAGAAAGATCTGGATGACCTTGTAAATTGGAGTGATAGCAACAGGATGAAATTTAACAGTGAGAAGTGTAAGGTTATGCATTTAGGGATTAATAACAAGAATTTTAGTTATAAGCTGGGGACACATCAGTTGGAAGTAACGGAGGAGGAGAAGGACCTCGGAGTCCTGGTTGATTATAGGATGACTATGAGCCGCCACTGTGACATGGCTGTGAAAAAGGCTAATATGGTCTTGGGATGTATTAGGCGAGGTATTTCCAGTAGGGATAAGGAGGTGTTAGTGCCATTATACAAGGCATTGGTGAGACCTCATTTGGAATACTGTGTGCAGTTCTGGTCTCCCATGTTTAAGAAGGATGAATTCAAATTAGAACAGGTACAAAGAAGGGCCACTAGGATGATTCGAGGAATGGAGAACCTGTCTTATGAAAGGAGACTCAGGGAGCTTGGCTTGTTTACCTTAACCAAAAGAAGGCTGAGGGGGGATTTGATTGCACTCTTTAAATATATTAGAAGGATAAATACTAGGGAGGGAGAGGAATTATTTAAGCTTAATACCAATGTGGACACAAGAACAAATGGATATAAGCTGGCTAGTAGGAAGTTTAGACTTGAGATTAGACGAAGGTTTCTAACCATTAGAGGAGTGAGGTTCTGGAATGGCCTTCCAAGGGAAGTAGTGGGGGCAAAAGATCTACCTGGCTTCAAAATTAAACTAGATGGGTTTATGAAGGGGATGGTTTGACAAGATAACATGGTCTTGGTAACTAATTGACTAGTCATTATCAGTGGTAAATAGGTCAATGGAGGGATGATAGGGGTTACTATAGAGAACTTTCTGGGTGTCTGGCTGGGGAGTCTTGCCCACATGCTCAGGGTTTAGCTGATCGCCATATTTGGGGTCGGGAAGGAATTTTCCTCCAGGGTAGATTGGCAGAGGCCCTGGAGGTTTTTCGCCTTTCTCTGTAGCATGGGGTACAGATCACAGCTGGAGGATTCTCTGCATCTTGGGGTCTTCAAACTATTTGAAGGCTTCAATATCTGAGAGATAGGGGTGAGGATTATTCTAGGAGTGGGTGGGTGAAATTCTGCGGCCTGCATTGTGCGGGGGGTCAGACTAGATGATCATAATGGTCCCTTCTGACCTTAAAGTCTATGAGTCTATGAGTCTATGAGGTTAACCTCACGAACAGCTGATTGGACCACTCCACTGGTCTAATTCCTTCTCATGTGCAGGTATCATGGAAAGGAAATGGGGCTGTCAGGGACTTTCTCCTTTATCCTGCTCAGGAACTACTCTCTCCTGCTGACCATGCTATTTGGCTCTCAGGGTCTCCTGCACAATATGCAGGGTTGAGCTGAAGGGAACTGCTTAGTAGCATGGTCAGCCGAAATCCCATTGGAGGTAGAACTTTCAAAAATAGTTCTTCTTCCAACCAAAGCAGCCTCCCTTTGCCAATACATAATATAAAGGAGCTGTGCACGTTGCACTCTTATAATCCCTTCCCTTGTTAATTCATGCCAGCCTCGCTTTGAAATAATGCAAGAAAACAAACCCAGGAAAGATGTTTTCACAGCAGCTCCATTCCAAGCCTGAGCAAACCACTGGGAAGCAGAGCGGATTGTTATGGAGTAGACCTGTTTCTTTTGAGGTTTCTCTGACTCCTTGGATTCAGCCTTGCCATGCTGTGGCCTGCACATGTCCAGCTATTTCTTTCCTTGGCATATACCCTTGAGAATGGACTCTGACTAGCCTTGGACATACTCTCTCCCTTGTGCCCTTTGGCCTTGCTGCACACTTCAGAACAGCCTGTGTGCCCACAACCTCTGCCAGAGCACCTGATGATCCGCCTCTCTCATGACAGGCTTTTCCTCTTTGTTTTTGTAAAATGGTTGAGGGAATGTGTCCATCGGCAGTGTCTCCTTCCCATTGAGACATCAACAAACACTGCAGTCTAAACTTCTCTTGGACGCCATCCTGTGTCAATGACTTCAGTCTGGAGCTGCTGGACTCTGGTGGGTGCAGTGTCAAAGGTCGCTCAGTCTCGGTGTAGGCTAGGGTGACCATATTTTCCCAAAGGGAAGATGAGACACCACACAGGGCCATTCCCAGGTTCCTCTCCCCATAATGGCATGTGGGGCCGGCCCAAGACTCCCCAGCTACCTGCCATAGGTCGCACTCTCTCCCACCACACTCTTGGCAGCCCACCTGCACGGAGCCAGCCTGAGCCCTCCGGCACTGCACGCAAGGCCAGCCCAAGGAGGTCCCTCTCTACCTCCCTCCCCACAACATTTGGGGCCTGAGCAGGTCCTCCCTGCCTCCCACAGACACTGAGCTAGCCCGAGCCTTCCCTCACTCCCACCCACACAGGACTGCACTAAAGTTCTCCTCTTCTGCACCATGCTCAAGATCAGCCTGAGCCCCTCTCCTGAACCCTCCCTCCTGTATGGGGTTGGTGTTGCCACTCTCCCTCTCAAGCAGTGTTCCTGCTAAGCTGCGCAGCAGCACGGCTTCAGAGAGGATTAATCAGCCCCGCCCAGTCAGAAACTCGGGGCTCATCTTAGCAGGAATACTGCTCTCAAGTTTTCCTTTCACTCTGCTAGGGCTTGCACTCTACTTTTTTGGTAAAACTGGGCATTGGTCCATCTTGCTCTTGCCCACTAATGAACAAGTTGGTGAGAGGAAATGGGACAAATGCTCAATTTTGAGAAAAAAAAAAGCCGGATGGCTGAGACAGGCCTAAAAAAGGTACTGTACCAGCCAAAATGGGATGTATCAGCACCCAGGTGTAAGCTCAAGTTTTTGGGGCCTCTCCTGAGCAGTAAGTGGTACTTACATAGCTAAAGCCTCTACGAAAATGTCTATCTTGATGCCTCTGACGAGCCTGAGGGCTTGTCTGCAATTACGATGCTATAATAGCACCACTATAGTGCTTAGAGAAGATGCTACCTATGCCGTTGGGAGAGCTTCTCCCTCTAGTAGTTTTTCCATCTCCTCTAGAGGTGGCAGCTGTGTTGGCAGGAGAAGCGGTCTACACTGGGGCTACGTTTAGACTGCAAGCCTCTTTTGAAAGCCTCTTTTGAAAAAGAGCATCTAGACTACAACCAGTACTTTCGAAAAAGAAGCTGTTTTTTCGAAAGAAAGCACCCAGGCAGTCTGAATGCTCTCTTTTGAAAAAGCACAGTTTGCATTACATAGCACTTTTTTTCAAAAGAGCACTTTCGAAATAAGGCGTTCTTCTTTGTAAAATGAGGTTTTCCGCGATCGGAAAAAACTGCCACGTTCTTTCGATTTACTTTCGAAAGAACGTGGCAGCAGTCTAGATACAGGGAAAGTTTTTTCGAAAAAAGGCCACTTTTTTCGAAAAAACCCTGTAGTCTAGACACACCCTGGGAGTTTGCTCAATAGAACTATAGACACAGCCCGGAGTCATACAAGGGCTTAGTATGTCAATTTGTTTTTTTTCCAATAATCAAACATGGCAGCTGTTGCTTTATTTGATACCAGGGTAGGATACTTTGTTTACTGCAGCAATCAGTCTGTGAATCAAGTCAACTCCATTTTGGACTGTTGCCCGGTAGAAGGTGTAAGAGCCAATGAACAAGTTTAGAAATTATTCTAAGGGGGATTACTTGGGGAGAGTGTTTCTGGTGTCCTCTGCAGATGCAGGAATCTCTTTCACATAGTTGATTATCACAATTTTAACGAGATAGTGGACTTGCAGCATCTCCTTAGGCTTGTAGGAATAAATCTTTATTTGTGGTCCATAAAACACACAGTAGAAGCCACTCCTAGACACGAGAGCAATTAAAATGTCCACTGAGTGAATAAAAACAGTCTAATAATAATGGTACAGTTAATGAGACTTCAGATGTTTTAGCAAACTGGCTTAGGTCTAGCAAGTTCAGAGATGCATTGTCTGAATAAAGTTGCTGCTGCTGTGAATTGCAGAGATTTTTCCTAAATGCTGTGGGCTTTAAATTAAGTTTGAATATCCCAGAACCACCACCATGGGAGGGTGGAGGGGAGTGTCCCATCCCAAGAGAAATATACTTTAGGAAAAAGCAGTTTGGGAGGGAGGAGAACAATTTTGCAAAACAGTTCACTTGACTCCCTCTTCGAAGGAATTCAGAGAAGAGCCACAAAAATAATTAAGTTTCTTCAGGATTAAATTGTTAAAAAAAAAAAAAAGAGCAAAGTATGTGTATCTTGGCTAGACAGCAGCTAAGGGATGTGATAACCAGCAGTGCACATTTGAAAGATGTAAACAATGAGGAAGGAGAGGGATTTTGTAAGGTAAGGGGCTAGAACTGGAAATTGCAAGATAAAATTAAGCATAAGAATGTGTAGTTTTAGTATCCGGAAACTGTTCCTAATCCTAGAAATGCAAGGCTGAAGTGGACCTTGAGAGGTAATCTTGATCAGCCCGCTGCATTGAGGCAGGACCAAGTATACCTAGACCATCCCAGACAGGTATTTGTCCAACCAGTTCTTAAATACCTCCCCCAGCCTATTACAGTGCTTCCCTATGCTTAGTCTTACCAAGCGTTCCCTAATAGCTAACCCCAGTTTCCCTTGCTGTGGGTGAGCCCTATGAGAGCATGGTATAGATTTCGAGTGAGGTTATCAGGGCTCCAGGGGAGCCAGCTGAGGTCATTCAATTAGGGTGCACAGCAAGAAATGGGGCACCCAGTCTCTAAAGCTGGTGGTTATTCCAATATTTATAGTCACCAAGCCAGCACAAAACAGCTTCTGTGTTAGCTTATTGGTCAATCAGAAGTACAAACAATGAAGTTCCCTTAAAGTACCTAGCGTTAAGCTTCCACCCAGACATCTCAGCCAAATAAAGTTCTACCAATCCCAAAGAATCAGACCTGTTACCTGCCAGGTAACAATAGATATTTCAGATCTTATCCCAAATACACGCTTAACAGCCAATTCTTATTAAGTAAGCTAAAGTTTATTAAAAATAAAAGATCAGTATACATACAGGCATGAGTTCAATTCTTGAGGTCCAGTCACATAATAGAGATGTTGATCTTAAATTCTAAAAGAACTTTTTGCAACTATAATCCATGATTATAGTCCAAAATCCGTATCCAGGGTGATTCCAGCCAATGACTGGGACCTCAAGCCTTGTGGCTTAGGTTTCCCCAGTCTGAAACCTCAAGCAGAACAGAAACCCTAAGTCACTGTCCATTAAAGGGGCACCAGGATAGCCTGGGATGTCATTTCTTATGGCTTGCAGCTTACCCCAGGAGCATCTAAGCAGATATGTGACAAGCAGGACCAGGACCCAAGGGGCTTTATACATTTGCAACAGCCTCTTGGCTTGGGAGAACACAATAGTCTTTTGATGTCATCTTTTGATTCCCAAATATCATGGTATTTAACTAGGGGTGAAAGTAACTTAAATTTCTTATATGTACTGTCCTATTGCAACCTGAGTTCCTAGCAGCTCTTTAAATAGCTCCCTGCTGGCTTTTGCTACTGCTCAGCCACCTCTTGCCAGAGCTGCGCACCAGGGCGCACCCCTTTACTTTCACCTCTGTATTTAACATAAGGTGATGTAGCCATTAAACAGTTCATATATCATTTACCCAGGGCCAGCCCGAGCCATTCGTGCGCCCCAGGCCCCGGGAGCACGGCGCCACCCCTGGGAGTGCGGCGCATGCGTGGCCCCGCCTGGTCTGGCAGCCCCACGTGGCGCCCCCTACAATGGGGCACCCCGGGCGGTAGCCCGGTCAGCCCATAGCTTGGGCCGGCTCTGCGTTTACCACAACCTTCAAAGAGATATATAAACAATAATACTACAATGCGCTATTCTAGCCTAATGTAACTGCCCACTTATCATTTACTCATCTTCCCAACAAGTTTTTCAAGGTGGACCCTGGGTCAGTTAGCCTAGGAGCTGGTTAACCCTTTCTGTCCAGGTGCCACATTTTAATCAGATGACTAATATTTCAATCAGATAACATCACACAGAGGGTGCGTCTACACTGCTGGGCTTAACTCAAAATAAGCTATGCAAACTGAGCTATGTCAATTATGTAGCTTATTTCGAAATAGGGAGCGTCTACATAGCACTTATTTCGAAATAGAGCACTCTTCCTCCGTCTTCCCTTATTCCTCGAACAGTGAGGATTACAGGAGTCGGAGTAAGAAGTCCTCCAGCTTGACAGTATTTTGACACGATTTCAAAATAACTGCCTGCTGTGTAGACGTGGACTAAGTTATTTTGGAATAACACTAGTTACTTTGAAATAGTGTTGTAGTGTAGATGTACCCTCAGATGAATGTTTCATCTCTTGAGTAATTTAAAACTGGCCTAAACTATTTGTTGATTATGGCTGAGGAGCACAGGCAGCACTGTATAAAAGTGGCAGAGCGGGACAGCAGGAGGATGGAGATCAGGGATGAGCTGCATGAGCAGAGAATAGTGGTAATTGGTTGATTGCCGGTTACAGTGCTTTAGTACTGCAGGGCTGTGTTTGGGAAGTGTGCACAGCCCCTGCATGACCTGTGCTTCAATCTAACCAGAGCTATAAGCTGCTTGCATGCAGAAGCAGCAAATTCACCCCCAAATTGTGATGGGGGAGGTGGAACCATAAAGCCCACTGTGCAGTCACTTTTCTTTATCACTGGAAAGCAGTGGGAGGAAGAACAAGATGCTGGCCTTGTTTCCCCCACTAAGACTGCTCCTTCTATCCCTGGGGTTGCCACGTTTTGTGCTCCTTGGTGCAATAGCTAACTGGTAGGTGTGGTAGGCAGGACTGGCTGAAATCTCCCAGCCTCAGCTGATTAATTAACTCTTCAGATTAATTTCCTTTCTGATTATTGCTTGACTAATTCCTCCTAACTCCATGAGACCTCCTCCCCACTTAATCCTCTTTGTAAGCCCTCAGAGTGAAATGCTTGACGTAAACATTAGGAAAACAGGCAGGCATTCTGAAATGTTCCCTCTCCCCACATTGGGACCCTACACCCGCAGCACCACTTTCCCTTTGCTTCACTTCAGGGGGCTACTATGAAGCAGATTCTCTGAAGGGTTCCTCAGAATTTGCCTCTTTTCTGCCTGTCGAAAACTGCTTTGCATGTTAGTTCTCCAGCGTGTCTGTAACAAATTACATAATTTCACTTGTTGAGCCTGATAATTAGTGACAATATCCCAGTAATTTGCAAAGGGACAGGAGGAGGGAGCCTTGTTGAAGCTCTGCTCAAAAACATTAGAGGAATCTTTTCTCACAGCTTCATTAAAGAGAGCATCTAAATTCATTGAACAGCTTTTGATATATGCAAGAGCACAAGAGACTGACAGCGTGGGCTGGGCTTTGCCAGGCATAGGTATTCTGCAAACATATCCACACAGCTCTGCAAAATGCATCTCAGTTGTGATCTGCAGTCCCTCTAGTTATTCCAGCCCTGCCCCCGCCAGTTTCTGAACGAGTTACACTCTTCCTTTATCCCCACCCCCATTATTCCAGTCCTGCCTGCCTCCCACAGCCTTTAAATAACTTCAGTCCACATCCCCACACTTACTCCTCTTGTGGGACTCTCCTCTACGGTTGTGCCACTGTACCTCAGTCCTGAGCTGATATTATTGAGATTGTCCTGATATTAGGGGCCTTGCCTTACAATACACAGCTATACTCCCCCCCCCCCCAAAAAATAAAATAAAAAAGGTGTCTCAGTTTTCCACATTTATTATCTGGTCACCCTATTTTTGATTATTATTAAATTGTTTATATTATTGTTGTGTTAAGAATGGTACAAACACTAATAAGGACTTGGATGATCCCTGGAGGGCTTTACCCAATCTGACCCATGAAATTTGGGAGAGAAGTATAGACTCAAATATATAATTAATGGTCAAATGGGATTAGTCTGTGTTGCATCTGTGTATGTGTAAATGCATAAAACACTCAATGTGTCCATCACTGATTGCTGGGATGTCATAAGAAATCAGCAAGAGGAATGTCTTGAGGAGAGTTTTGCAGAAGCAGAGTGTAGTGGCTCTAAGGATCAGTTCAGGGATCCTGGTCCATGCATAAGAGGCAGGAAGGAAGAAGGCCTGGAGGTGTTTATTTGAGAATCTCACAAACAGGGTAATGAGGTTGGCATTGCTGATGGAGAGGAAAAGAGGGCGATTATGGTGATGGGGTAGCACAGTAAAAGAACAGAGTAGGCAAACGGGGTGGGCAGAATTGTGAGGGACCAATAAGGTGAGGGCGAGAAGTTTGAATTTGATATAGTGAGATGAGATCCTGGAAACAGGTGACTTAGTCAGAGTGATGAGCAATAATGGAACCTACTACAGATAAAGTCTGAGCAAAATGGTATTCTGTGAAAATCTGAGGACTACATATGCTATGGACCTGATCTACAGCATCTCCAATTATGCTAGTCCAGTGTTCTCTAGGGAGCAGTGCCGTCCTACTTATAACCCAGAGGTGGGCAATAATTTTTAAAAGGGAAATTTCTGAAGTGGCCCCAGGCCACCCTGGAAGGGGCAGGGCTTTGGGCAGAAGGGGCGGGGCCAGGAGACTTCTTATGCTTCCCTCCCGACTGTGATTGGCCTGGGGTGGGAGAGCGTGAGAAGTTTTCCCCTTCCCTTCCCCGCCCCTCCTCCTAGAGAGAAATGCCAGCTGGTTTAAAACAGCTCATGGTTCCCTCTAGGTGCCTACGGGGAGGAGACCTCATGTGCTCTCCCTCGGGGCGAATCAGGGCCTAGGGGCGGGGGAGCGCGTGAAGTCTCCTGGCTCCCGCAAGGGTGTGCGGGGACTAGAGAGACACATTGGCTGTTTAAAAACAGCTGGCGTGTCTCACTAGCCCAGGAGTGGGCAAAGGGCCCTCTGCTGGCCGCCCTGCTGCTCCCCCACCCCCAAGCCAATCAGGGCCTGGGGGTGGGGGAAACATGCAGTGGCTAGAGAAACATGCCGGCTGATTGGCTTGGGGGTGGGGGAGCTGCAGGGTGGCTGCGGGCCGGATCCACCGGCTTGGCGGGCCAGATCTGGCCCACGTAAGGCCCTTTGCCCACCCGTTATAACCTCACCCTGTTCTACTTCTCACCATTCATATAGCCCTAGTCATGTGCCTCAGCTCTTTTCTGTAGAGCACCTTCTGCTATTTCAACTGTGACAGACCCAGACTAGTTGGCTACAGTAATTTGATAGAAGGTAAATATATTGGCCACTGGATGAATAGTTTTATGTTCCCTGAGTGACCGGAGCAGGGCGCCACTGCAGAGCAATCAGGAGGATGCTGGAGCCAAATAAGAGCTTGCCAAAAGCAAGAGAGACACAGGCTAATCAGAACACCTGCAGCCCATTAAGGACCAGCTGGGGCTAGTTTAAAAGGCTTCCCTTCAGGGAGGGCGGGAAGCCAAGGACTGGGTGTGAGGACGTGTGCTGTGGAAGAGCAGGAAGGACGTGCTCAGATACTAGGAGAAAGGTGCTGGGAGGAGTCCTTTGGGGAAGTGGCTCAGGGAAAGGCTTCAGATCTGGTGCTAGAGGAAATGCTACCTGGTGCCGCTGCCATTAGGGGCCTTGGGCTGGAACCTAGAGTTGAGGGTGGGCCCGGGTTCCCCCCAACCCTCCTCACATTGCCACAGAGACTACTCCTGGGAGGGGAGGTTGGGACTAAGGAGGCATTTCACCCCTAACCTATTGACTGGCCTACGATGAAGGCTGCTCACTAGGTTGACCCTTTGTCTCCAGTGAAGGGAGAGGGGCTATGTTGAGGGTCACAGTGAGCCTCTGAGGCAAGTGCTAACCACCTGTAAGCGCAGGACCCCCAAGGCAAAGCTGGAGCTCTCCCACACCATCTTGGGCTCTCCCAACCTGTTCTGTCAATGCTCCGCAATCCTGATCTCTGGCACCTCCTTTTATGCCAGGAGATAGCTTCTGTTGAACAGGCGACTGCTTGTTCCACTAAGAGCACTGTTTGTTTTTATTCCTGGGCATGCATTCCCAAAGTCTCTAGATGCTTTAATGAAATATAAGTAAAAACATAACTTACACTGAAAAAGGAAAGCTGTCCATATCAAGCCCAGAGTGGGAACAAAACTTCCCCCTCTCTTCCTCCAGCATTCCACCCTCCTAACAGGCAATAAACGGACACGACACCCACTGGAAACATAACATTCGAAGAGAAACAACAAATTCTGGTGCAGCGCTTTGACCAATGTTTTGTGGAGAGCAGCAAGGTTCTACTAAGAATCCGGCTGAGAACTAGCCAGTCCCTTTCGCTTGTGACTTCACTCACCTAGTGCAGTGACATGTGGAGCCAGCCGTTTCTTTCTCTTTGTATGTGTGCTGTGTGCAGTACTTAAATGTTGCCTAGACTAATTAATTTGGCCTGAGTTTGAGCTGCCAACTGGGGGGGGAAAAAAAAAAAAGGAGTGTGGATACAGAAAAAAGAGAGCAATAATTTTCTGACAGTGCAAACAGCTATTTGAGACTTCTGGAGCAGCCTTGTGCAGCCCAGCCCTGAGTACCACTGCATTACCTTGTCTAGCTGCTATGATTATGATATTTAAATCGGTCTTTAGATCTGCTGCTTTGCTTTGTCCCTGCTGGAAACAAATTACTCTGGCTGATAAAGGAGATTGAACCATAGGCAGAGAATATGCTGTTCTCATCTACATGGTACTAAACACAACACTGAAAGATTACCGAACGTACAATGCAAACAGAGACTCGGGCGCACTGCAGCCAGGGAACTCTGGCCACAAAGCACTCAGGCAGAAGCTTCTGTTTTTCTCTGGCGCCACCAGTCTTGACAAATAATTTTTGTTTGTGCCAACTTTATTCTAGCTGGTGGATGACAAATTGTAACTGCATGCTGCCGCTTAAAGAGGCCTACCTAATTTCAGGCAGCTAGGAATTGGTTTACCCAAACAGACCAATAGTTCAATATCCTGGCTCCTGCCTTACTGGATCATATTAATAGTCCATTTAGTCTATGCACCTAATTGAACAATGATGTTTCTTGTATTGGGCGGGGCAGGGTTTTTCCTGGGTCCAACTAGTGATCAGTTAGTCGTCAAGTGTGAGGACTAGTAGACTGTATAATTTTATCCTGGCAAATATAATTGCATTTGCTGGCCAGAGTTGCAGGTGCTTGGGAGTTTGGGGTTCTCTTCCCAACTCTGCAATTGACCTTGGACAAGTCACTTCACCACTCTGTGCCTATTGCTCCCCATCTGCAGAACTCTGTCTATTCACCTTGCAAAGCGCTTTGGTCTCCATGAACTGGAGGTGCCGGGAAAGCACAAAATATTATTTGTTGTTTCTCAGAAGATCCACCCGACGACCCAGGGTCTAAAAGCATCTATTTCATTCCTGGTCCCAAAGCTCTCCACACACCCTCTTGGAATCAGTGGCAGGAGTTTAAGGAGGTGAAGCTTGAGTCCAGTTTGGTGCACAGAGAACAGTGTTATTCTGCTATGGACTGCATTGCACATCCAGTGGCACTGATGCGGGGCAAGTGTGTGGTATAACAGCTCTGGGCTTGGCCCCATTCTCTGGAGTCAGAGTGGCACTGCACTAGCAGGGGAGCAAGTCTCATACTTTGTTGGCAATAGCAGTCCGAGAGTTCACCCTCAATCTCTGTTTCTACCTGCGTGCTCACATGGCCTGCTAACAGTAATATCCAGTGGTTCCCCTCTTCCCACTGCACATATGCTGCCATTCCTGCGCCTAGCTTAGAGTGGGATCAAGCGAAGGCTATATATAGTCTCTTGTATTTCTGGTTATGGAGTCAGAAGGTGCGTCTACACAGCACCCTAAATTTGAAATAAGATATGCAATTTGAGCTATGCAAATTGCATATCTTAGTTTGAATCTATTTCGAAAGAGCTTATTTTGAAATTTGGCGCGTCTACACAGTGCCAAATTTCGAAATAATGTGCTGTTTTGATACATTCCCTAACGAGGGTTACCGGGATGCCGAAATAGCACGCCCATTATTGCAAAAAATATTTCTAAATAACGGGCAGCTGGTGTAGATGCGAGGTAGCTATTTCGGGATGCCTCTGGTATCCCAAAATAGCCGTGCAATATAGATGTACCCTGAGTGACCCCATGTTCCCCTTTTTGGTACATAAGCAGCATATTTCCCTTTGCTTCAGCACACTGAGTAACCCCTGGGGTAATACAGTCACTGCTGCTCACATGCCAACAGCTTGCACACAGATTCCTGTTGTTTGTGTCGCCTTCACGATCACTTTTGTTGCCAAGTGTCTGTTCAATTTGTAAAGAGGAAGAGAGCAAAAATGAGCGCAGTCATAAAATAATGGCAAAGATGTCAGTGATTAGTCAGTGCTCCTTATTTGGCCCATCTCATCCGACAGGAAGTAGAGGGCACCTGACATTTCCACCAAATCCACAAAACTACTTTTTAAACTAAGTGTATAAGTAACCTATCGAGCTTGCTGCTGCAAGGTGGGCACTTGCTAAAATCCACCTGACAGTCGGTGAGCGGCTGCTGCGCAACAGGTTTGGTTGGGTCTCAGTCTGATGGGCAGCAGACAGGTTCCCACACCCTATGAATCACATGCTGATGGTCACGCTTGGTAAGAGTCTCCACAGAGGGGCCAAGGACTGAATGGGCCATGGAGCTGCATTCCCTCTGGATCCTCGTGGTCTCTGTAAGGCATGGCTGAGGCTCAGTGGGGGGGAAGCTGCCCGGCAGTTGCCAGGGCTATGTCTGGTGTATGGATCAGACGATATCCCTGTCCAAGGCTGTCATGCTGGCATCTTTCACTAGCATAAAATGTGATTTAATAAGACGCAATCTATCCAGTTCTCCTTCATGCTCTTTCAGAACTCCCTGCTCCAGTCTCTGACTGTCCTTGCCATATACAGCCAGGCAGCACATCCCAGGCTGAACCTTTTGGGCTGTGGGCACAATGCTCTCTGTCCTCCATAAACATGCAACCCGCATGTGAAAAGGGAGCGTGGCCAAAGCCAATGGTCTGATGCTGGGCCTGAAGGGGCTGGGCTCCCACCAGCCATCGTGGTTAGGGGGTTGGGACCCAGCACACTCTTCTGGCTTCCTGCACAGCTTGGAAGCTGGCAAGTCAGTGTGAGGGATGCAAGCCAGATTAGCATGGGGGAATGATTGCAATGTCTGGAAAAGCAATGGATTCACAGGGGTGGGTAGATTTCCAGCTGATGTAGCTGATCCAAACATGCACATAAATTATTTGGGACTGAAATTACAGCTTTTCAAAAACACATCTCTGCAAATACCCAGGGGAGAGAGGCGGGGGGGGCGAGCCTTCAGAGCCCAAAGAAATTTCTCATTTTTATGAGGTGGCCAGAGGGTGAGCACAATATCCTTTCAATACTGCATTGTATCAGAATCTCACACACACACTCCCGCCATCCATCTCCCTCAGGCAGCTTAAACTCTGTAAAGATGACTTAGAGCATGAAGGATGCGGTAGGACTGAACCCTAATCAGATCATTACTGCAGCGAGGAGGGGAAATAACTTCCAATCCAAAGCTGCCATCTCTTTCAGCATCTTTTTACTTATTTCATAATAGCCTTTTATTTATTTATTTATTTTCCTGCTGCATGGTCAAAAAATTCTCCCGGAAGACAGGGGAGAGGGTGAGCCACGGTGAGTTAGGGGGAAGAGATGTTCCCTTGCTCTGAATTAAAAACAAACACAGCCAATGCAGCTCTGTGCACGCACTCCGCACAGAGTTTTGCAGCAATCCAAACAATTCCTTTGCTCTAAACTAAAATCCCAGCTGTCAAACTTCTCTGGCTGTTTAGAGTTGTGGGCTCTTGAGGCCAAAGACTAGAGAAAAGGAAAATGCGGGTGATAATTTAAAACAAAGGTTTTATATATATATATATATATATATATATATATACATACATATATGTGTGTGTGTGTGTGTGTGTGTGTATGGTCCAGCACTGTTCATTTCATTTCCAGCTCAGACATCTGATTACATTTTATGCCACTGGTAGCTACTTCGTAGTTTATGACTATTTGGTGCCCCTCCATCTGAAATGAGCTGGAGGTCACAATGTAGTGGAGAGGTGCCCAATGCACAGTTGGAACGAAGGGGAGGGACTATCTCAGGGGTTTGGCATCGGGATAAAGCTAGGTGGCCTAGCTGAACCCAGTCCAGGGTGGTTATGACCAGAAGTTGCGAGCATTTGCTGGCTGTTTGGCTTATGTTACATGAGCCTGGTGATCTTCCAGTGAACAACTTGCCATGCAACAAAAATACCGCCACCACAATTGGCACTTGGGGTATGTCTACACTCCCACCCTAGTTCGAACTAGGGTGGCTAACGTAGGCATTCGAAGTTGCAAATGAAGCCCGGGATTTAAATATCCTGGGCTTCATTTGCATCTTCCCGGGCGCCGCCATTTTTAAAAGTCCCCTAGTCCGAACTCCGTGCCGCGTGTAGCACGAGGTGTACCGGTAGTTCGAATTAGAGAACCTAATTTGAACTACCTACTCCGTGCTGCGTGTAGCCGCGGGCACGGAGTTCGGACTAGGGGACTTTTAAAAATGGCGGCGCCCAGGAAGATGCAAATGAAGCCCGGGATATTTAAATCCTGGGCTTCATTTGCAACTTCGAATGCCTACATTAGCCACCCTAGTTCAAACTAGGGTGGTAGTGTAGACATACCCTAATTGTCCCCCTTATTGGTAGAAGGCCAAGAACTAAATTCCCTGCTCATGTGTCCTTTATACTAGTGTCTTTGGATTGTGGATGATTATGTCAACTCTGCTATAGTCAGGTTCTCAACTACTTTCAGCATTACTGATTAGGACCAAGACTTTGAATTTGGTGTAGATGCGATGGGGGAACCACAAGCGTGTGGAACACTGCAGTAATATTTTCACCAGTACCTTTGCTGCTTAAGACTCAAGCCTCTTTGTTCTGCCTGAGTTGTAGCTGCAGTGGCATCTGCATTCATTGTTGGGTAGAGGGAGCTGCTGCCATCTAACCTGGAAGCAATGAACATGGGCAAGGCCTGTTTGGGAAGAGGAAAGAGGACAGTGTCTGGAGGCAGTCGGAGGAATCACACCACTCTTGCAGTCTTCATGCCCCAGAGTAGTAAAGTGGTAGCCGCATGTCAACTTGAGCAAGGACTAGAGGTAGTCGTTCCTCTTGGTTAGGGTTGATGCACATTGCTGGGGTGGTAAATGGGGCTAACTTGCCTTGTTGCTGCCTGTTCTTTAGTTGCCCTGGGAATAAATGGAGGTTAGGGGTTGTCATAGTGTCTTTCACCATCTTGAGCCTCTGAGAGAGAATGAAAGGCAGTGAAATAAACATGGGGCAGGTCTGTTATACCTAGCCAGCTGGGTTCACAGCTCCTGAGATTATGGTTCCACAAATTCTGTCATGGGTGGCTCTCCCTTCACTTGCCTACATGGGACAGGACATGACAGAGTTGGGTGCACCATGCCGAGACAACGGTGGCAGGTGTGGGAGGTGACACTCTGCTGGTGGAAATGCAAGGTGTCCTATTGGAAAGCAGCTGTGAGAAGAAAGGGTTTGGTTCTGTAGGCACGACTCCAGAGGGCAAGGGGAAGAGGCTGGAGAGGAGAATGGGGAAGGAGAGCCTGCAGGGCAGCACAACGGTGGCCTGCCTGCACAGAGCTGTCTCAGCAACTCCAGCATTCCCTGCTTGAAATGGAAAATTATTCTCCTCCTTGGTGTGCTTTTTTTGTGCTTTTCTCAGCAAAATCAATCAAGAGGAATTGATAATTTATAAGCCTTTGTTTGCCTTTTTCACTGTTCAAAGGCAGAAGGAAGGTGGGAAGCAGAATTCAGAGAAAGAAATTCCAGAGATAAAGAAGCTAAGGAGTTTGCAACACTGTATCCTAGTGCTTCCCCCAGCCCCTGGGTGGGTGCAAGGGTGAAAAGGAGGGGGGCCGCTGTCTCCCATAGGATACTCTGTGGGAGTAAGGTTTCTTTTCAGCTACTGTTGACTCATCAGCTTCTCCTGAAGCAATCTGCTGTGGCTAGCTAGCCAGTGAAAGAGGGGGATTGGCAAAAGGGTATGTCCGAGTGTATCCAAGGTAGGGACCCAGTCCTGTGAGGTGCTAAGCACCCTCCCAGTTGGAGTGATTGAGGCTATATCTACATGACAAAGAAAAGTCGGAAAAAGATACGCAAATGACAAACCGCAATTTGTGTATCTTTTCCTGCTTTTCTTCCAAAAGAGGCTTTTCCAACATTTGGCCCATCTACATGGGGCCAAATGGGGAAAAAAGCCTCTTTTGGAACATCCCTTCTTCTTCATAAAACGAAGTTTACAGGGATGCTGACAAAATGCGTCTGCTTTTCTGACATTTTTTTTCAGAAAAGCAGACGCGTTCCTTGGATGTGGCAGAGCTTTTCTGGGATATCTCCCGGTATCCTGGAAAAGCTGTGTAGTCTAGATGTACCCTGAGAGCAGGACATGCTTGGCTTTCTGTGTGCAGAGCATGATAGGGAAAAAGATTCGATTAGGCAGGGAGAAAGATAAAGGCAGGTCAGCTGCCATCCTGGTTTATTTAGAAAAAGAAATATCCCATAGCAGCGTATTCCATGCGTCTGCTAGACCCCCTCAGAATTCCCTTCCTCCCACTCATATGCGCCCTTCTGTGTCCACACCTATGTGGGCATGTCTGTGCCTCCATGTCCAGGCACACACAGCTTGCAAGCATGTGGGAACGTGTCTGAACCATCCATGCCCACCTCACCTTCATTTCCCACTGAACTGAAGGTACGATGTTGAGAAGGGACCTGTGTCGCCAGGGAAACTGTCTTAGTTTTAGAATTACAAGAGCTACCATCATTGTCAAATAGAGACAAATGTTAGCGCTAAGATAAATAGACAAGGAGACACTCTGCTTAGATAAATAGGTGCTGTAGATAAATACTTAGACAGATACAGTGGGTAATTATGTAGATAGATAGCTACACAGACTAGTATGTTAGAGGTGGATAACAGTGGGCTGATGCAGGATAAAGAGAGAGAAATGCTAGCTCTGTAGCTCAGATCCTGTTATTTGACTAAGGGCTTGTCTTCACACACAGTGCTTTAGCAGCACGATGGCACCAGTGCCGCTGTTGTGCATTAGTGAAGATACTGCAACACTGATGGGAGAGCTCCTGTCAGTGTAGTTTAGCCATCTCCCTGAGAAGCGGTAGCTATATTGATAGGAGAAGATCTCCTATTGACACATTGCTGTCTAGGAGTTAGGCTGGTAAAACTGTGTGGCCCACGGGTGTGGATTTTTTTATTCCCCTGGCTGAGGTAACTATGGTAATATAGGTCTGTAGTGTAGACCTGGCCTAAGCTAACTCTTTTAAGTGCCATTGTAACGGGAGTAGAAGTTTCCCTTGTGAGGAGCTCAAAGTGGGCAACAGGTGCTTTTCTCAGGAAGGGTCGATTGATTTCATAGAATCACAGAATTATAGAATTTTAGAACTGGAAGAATCTCGAGATGTCATCAAGTCCCAGTCCCCTGCCCTCACAGCAGGACCAAGCACCATCTAGACCATCCCTGACAGGTGTTTGTCTAACCTGGTCTTAAAAATCCCCAATGATGGAGAGTCCACAGCCTCTCTGGGCAATTTATTCCAGTACTTAGTCACCCTGACAGGAAGTTTTTCCTAATGTTCATCTTAAACCTCCCTTGCTGCGATTTTTGCCCACTGCTTCTTGTTCTATCCTCAGAGGTTAAGGAATATAATCTTTCTCCCTCCTCCGTGTAACAACCTTTTAGATACTTGAAAGCTGTTATCATGCTCCTCTCAGTCTTTTCTTCTCCAGACTCAACAAAACCAGTTTTTTTTCAATACTCCCTCGCAGGTCATGTTTTCTAGACCTTTAATCATTTTTGTTTCTCTTCTCTGGATGATCCATAGTCTGAACCTTTTTTGCCCATTTTCTTCTATTATTGCAAATTTTGAGCAGGCCTGGGAACCAGCAGATCTTTCTGATGTACCCCCTTAGATTCTGTATGTCAGAAAATGGGTGTTACTGTGAGCAATGATTGACAGCCCTGCCTCAAGTAGACTGGTTGGATCATGGGGTTACACCTGCGCTAGAGAGCCCCTTTAGTTTTCTGGTTCAAGTCCTGCCCAGGATGTCTTTGATTAACAGTCACCAGCATATAAAGGCTGCCTAATGTGGAATGAGTTATTTGTCCACATTAAAGAAAAGCAAGCAAAATACACCAGTATAAATGTCACTAACTGACCTCCTGGTAAACAGCAGAGAGGGGCTGAGAATTCAAGGAGCCAAGGAGAATAAATTCTTCTCCCACCTTAGGAGGTAGAGTCCTTCCTGAGCTAAAAACCCCCACATGATTGGAGGGGAAAAAAATTCTCTCTCTAACCTGCAAATGGGTGATCACCCACACCCAGCACAAAGTGGTTAATAGCACTTTCCCTGCCATCTACTGTAGTCCTTTGGGTTTTGTTTAAATGGTATTAATGCTGAAGTTTTAGTTCATTCCCTCCTGGAAGGCAGACTGAAGGAACATGATAAAATAGTTTGTTTTAATACGCTTAGATGATAGACACTGCCTTTCTATAACACTTTCGTGTGATGTGATGCTAAACTTGGCTGTTCACTGACTATACCATTCCCTGGAGATTCCTATCAGCTGCCTTTCAGGAAGAAATGGCCAGCCCTGACCCATGGGTATAGATCCCATGGAGGCAGCATCTTATGTGTGCCTTTTTATTCCCCTGAGCTCTTTCTCTTATGAAACATGTTTTTAAAACCCAGTACATCTGAAGAAACAGCTCTGGGACCCTTGGTCAGCCCTGTGTTTGCTCCCTTTCCTGCTCATCACCATCTTCACCAGGCCGCCTTCATGCCCTCCTCTCCTCTATTGCTGCAAATAAAAAAAGCAGCTCCATGCACCAAGCAGATTGCTCCAAGGGTAAGACTCAGGAGTGGGGAAACTTTTTTGGGTCAGGGGCCACTGACCCACAGAAAAGCCAGTAGGGGGCCTCACATAAGAAGCAAAAAAACCCCAAAACCCCCTCACTAATGTGGTCCCTGACTGAGAAGGAGAAAGACACTACCCACATTTCCCTTGCACACCAACTTAGGGGGGCCCAGCCTAGTAGATGTTGGGTGTTCCAGCCCCATGATTGGGCAGTAGGGGGCTGTAGTACCAGTGTGGGCTCCCCAATGTTGGGGTCCCAGATCCAGTCCAGCCGGGGGCCAAGTGTGGCCTGAGATTCCCCACCCCAGCTAAGAAGGTCAGAGATTGATACATTGTGGTCAGAAAACTCTTGTCATGGGCTTGACAGGAGGCTCAGGGTTGCCTGGTGTTACCAGGGGTGGGGGGGACTATGCTGTGTGCTTGCTGTTTATTGGCCCCCTGGTGGGACCAGTAGGCGACCGGATATAGTGAGTACTTTGGGCAATTATTGAGAGATTTATGAGTTTGTAATTTGCTCAGGCCCTGCAGCAACAGTGTCTTTAATTAAATGTGGATTCCACCTCCCTCCTCTGCCCTCTCTCTTCCCTGGTTGTGGATTGTTTACTGAGAGACCTGCATAGCTTTTGAAGAGCAGGTAAGAGTCTCTGAATGTAGCCGGAAGGAGCAGGGGATTGAAAAGCAAACTGACAGCCGGAGAATGCGACAGAGAGAGGCAAAGGCAGCTTTGCCAGGCTTAGTGAGTGCACGGTGGTGTCCCATTGTGCGCACTTCAGGCCAGCACAAGGTGGGGGTGCTCTGGGAGCTCTGGTCTTTCTGCATGAGAAAGATCCTGCATCCCTCTTCAGAGCATGGCTGGCCTCTGGGGTTACTGCTCTAAACTGCTGTCTGAGAGACCAAGGTTTGAGTCTGACTCCATTTCCCTCCTTCCTCAGGTGGTCCAGGAGCTAGGATGGCTGCAAAAACTGCTCCTCCTGTCCCCCCACCCCTTGTGGCAGGGTGAGATGCGCTTAGGTTGCTCTACTGCACCCCCTGTGGCTGATGTGAGAGCAATATCCACCCCTCCCTGTGTGCATCAGGGCATGCGCAGAAGGTGCTACAGCCCCAGGAGATGCTAGCAGGGCAGTGCATTGGATGTAGTGGTGCAACAGTCGCACCCCAGAGATCTTCCTTCCTTAGGGCTTGTCTTCTACAAATAGACCGGTGCAGGGTGCTGCTGTAGCACTTTAGCAATGACTCTCCTACACTGGCGGGAGAGTTTCTCCTCTTGGTTTAGTGAACCTGGCTCCCCGAAATGGGGCAGTTGTGTCAATGTTAGAAGCCCGCCACTCAACGTAGTGCTGTCTGTTTGGGAGGAGGGGTGGTAGGTCATTATAACTACATCGTTGGGGGGGGTGGATTTCTCTCACCGAGGACTACGTCTACACTATGAGTTTTCTCGGCAAAAAATATGCAAATGAGGGACTCATTTGCATGAGTTGCAATCTCTTTTCCATATTTTCTGCCAATCTGTTTTTGCGCTGGGGTTTTTGCGCAAAAACAAGCAACGTGGACATTTTCTTTTTGTGCAAAAACCCCAGCGCAAAAATGGATCTGCAGAAAATATGCAAATGAGTCCCTCGTGCATATTTTTTGCCAAGAAAACTCATAGTGTAGACATAGCCCTGGAATGATGCAGTTATACCGATATAGGTCTGTAGTGTAGACCTGGCCTCTATTCTGATTCTGATCCCATCCACTGATCAAGACGAACTAGGGATATAATAATGTAGCTGATCAACTGATTAACCAATAAGCAAAAGCTTATAGGTTAATTCTATAGACTACACATCTTCCCCCCTGCCAGTAAATTTTTTAGCAGGCTGTCCAGCAGCCCAGCTCAGTCCTGGCTCACACCGGGTCCAGGACCTATCCCTGCTACAGCCCTGCATTTAAAGTGTATTAGGAGCCAGGTGGGCACGCTGCCCGGCTCAGTTCTGGCTTGCGCTGGGTCCAGGAGCTCAGTTCCCCCTCTGCCCCGGGCAGGGGCTGCTGCCACCCCGCATTGCTGCATCTGTATCAGAGGGTATGTCTACACTTGCACCCTAGTTCGAACTAGGGATGTAAATGTAGGCATTCGAAATAGTCAATGAAGCGGGGATTTAAATATCCCGCGCTTCATTAGCATGATCTCACCAGTGCAGTCACACACCTCAGTGCTCTCAGTGGTTGCCATCTGATTTCCTGCAGCCACATCTTAGTGATCCTCCAGACACACACCTCAGTGACCACCAGGCATATCCTCCTTCACTAGGGCCCAGCCAGAGTGAACAGCAGCTTGGTGTTCTAGGTACTTCCTGCTAAGTGAGCAGAAAGGATTGGCAGCACCCTCCCAGGTGCAGTGTGTGGGGGAGCACCTTGTTTGTTCAGCCACACAAGTGGTGCCTGCAGCTGGGTGCATTTGGTCAGGCCAGCACCCCTCAGTGGGTGACATGGGACAGGCATATGGCATGAAGCACAGAAAATGCCAGTGGCTCCTGGCCTGCTTGCTGCCAGCACGGGGCATTCCAGATTCCTTCCCCTCACGACGCTGTAGATGAGGATTCTATTAACTGGAAAGTCACCTGTGCCTGCCTCCTCCCTGAGATGCCGCAGATGGAGGAGACGTATGGTCCCTGCACATGTTCAGTTCTGACTTTACAGCACAAAGCTGTTGTCATTTGTCTTCTCGTGAGCTACAAAAACAACCAGAGAAAAATATAAATCCCCTAATGTAAGAGCCCTGTCTCTGGGGCTAGGTTCAATACATATCGATGCTTCGCCTGTGCAGCATGACAGATGCTGTCCTTTGCATCCCCTTCATTAGTCATGAAGGTAAATGTCAAACACCTCTGCTTTCCTCTGCCCTGCTGGCTCGTGGCCTGGCAAGAGGCATCTTTCCCTCCTACCAGCTTTCGGGATGTGGATGAAAGAGCTAATGGGGACACAGGACACGTGTGTAGTGATGGGGATCTGACTCAGGAAGGGGAGAGCGCTCTCTCTTTCAGACTTGTATCATTTTAAACATAGATAATGTGAACTGCAAAGAACTGGACGTAAAAGTAGCCACCTCTAATCCATTCTCTTTTGTGAGGCAGGGCCAGTCCATAGCTCACATGGAAAACTCAAGGCTGCAAGTAGTCTTTCCTAGTGTTCCCATTCTGTTGGAAAGCCATGCGGTATGCCAGAAAAGCCTATGAGTGACTAAGACCCATTCCAATGTCCGGTTGTATTCACTGGCTTCCTTAGCAGTCTCTGACAAGAGGGTGTTCCCCTCATTTGGTGTTCTCAGGGTGGAGTAGATGCTCTTTAATGTGTTTCTATCCCTCTTCCTACACTTGATCCCATAATATGGGTGGTTTCTGGGAATGTGTCCTCTGACTCTTACTCATCTTAGCATATTCATTTGAATCGTAGAATGCCAAGTGTGTAATCCTATTTGAGGGTGGGTTTAGGATGGATGAGTTCTAATAGCTCTCATGTAGCATGTTTCATCCGTGACCTCTTTAATGTGTTTATCTTCACAATACCCTGGCAAGGTAGGGAAGTACCATTATTCCCTTTTTACAGGTGGGGGACTGAGACACACAGACACCAAATGAGTCTCCCAGGATGACACAGGAAGTCTCTGGTAGAGCAGAGAATTGAACCTATATCACTAAAGTCCTAAACTAATGCCCTAATCTTCCTTCCTGTTTCACATCTAATGGCCAGCCAAGCTTGCCAGTTCTTTTTGGGCACCTGCTATCATTGGCTGCTTGGATACATCCAAGCTGAGGTCAGCGGAAGCAGCTGGGGATGCCAGACGTGAGGATCAAGCTGCTTGCTCAGGTACCTATATAGGGCCTTACCAAATTCATGAAAAATGCATCACAGACTGGGAATCTGGTCTCCTCCCTTGAAATCTGTTTGGTTTTGGGTTTCTTTGGAGGGGGGTGTTTTTGATGCTTTTACTCTATACTATACAGATTTCATGGGAGAGACTAGTGTTTCTCATATTGGAGGTCCTGACCCAACAGAGAGTTGCAGGGAGGTTGCAAGGTTATTTTAGGGAGGTTGTGGTTTTGCCACCTCTACTTCTGTGTTGCCTTCAGACCTGGACAGCCAGAGACCGGTGCTATTGGCTGGGCACCCAGCTCAGAAGGCAGCACTTTGCCAGCTGCAGCACAGAACAAGTGTGGAAATATCATACCATGCCACTCTTACTTCTGGGTTGCAACCTTCAGAGCTGGGTGGCCAGAGAGTGATGGCTGCTGGCTGAGAGACCACTCTGTAGGCATCAGTGCAGAAATAAAGGTGGCAACACCATTCCATGCCACACTTACTTTGGTGCTGCTGCTGTTGGCAGTTCTGCCTTCAGAGATGGCATCCTGGCCAGCAGCCACCACTCTCCAGCTGCCCAGTTCTGAAGACAGCACTGCCACCACCACCAGCAGCAGCAGCGCAGAAGTAAAGAGACTGCAATCCCCCTACTATAACCTTGAAACCCCCCCAACTCCTTTTAAGGTCAGGACCCCTACAGTTACAATATTGTGAAATTTCATATGTAAATAGCTGAAAAATTACACCATTTTTAAAAACAATGTTTTAAATCCTATCAGTGTGAAATTGACCAAAATGGACTGTGAATTTGGTAGGGCCATATGCGTATACACTGCTTCTCCCCCTTAAAAGTGATTTGCTCTGGACTAGAGATATCACCTGGGGATGGGAGGTGAGGTCAGTCGCCAGTGGCCTGTTTAACCATCAGCCTCACTGTTAAGAATGCCACCAAGGGGCGATGTCGTCTTAACTGTAATCATGCTATAGACTGCTCTCCACCAGGAACTAGATTGAGCCTCATAACTTCTTTCACTTGGGTCACTGAACAGCTGTCAGGTGGGTAATAACTTTGATCTGTATTGACCTGGGCTGGGTTTGAACTAGCAAC
This sequence comes from Pelochelys cantorii, assembly GCA_032595735.1. NCBI lineage: Eukaryota > Metazoa > Chordata > Testudines > Trionychidae > Pelochelys > Pelochelys cantorii. The sequence continues at coordinate 31,659,299 of CM064338.1, forward strand.
CTGGAAGTGAAAGGTACCATATCCCTGTTCCAGATCCTTTGCAACATTCGTTGCTCAGACCGATATTATCTCGAATCAGCTCCTTTATTTATTCCTTCATTTCACCCTTTTCTGCAGCCTTCTCTGGCTATTGCAGTTCTAGGTCTATGGCTGTAGGATAGAGAGAGGTAGAGTCGGCTTGTGGTTGAGTGCGAATGCGATAACACTGCTGATGGGTGCCAGACATGGTTGTGCGTATGCTTATGCTGAGGGTTATGTGAGAGCTAGAGCTGTTTGCAATCATGGCTCCAGCCATACCATGACAACCACTGCACTTGCTTGCTCCTTTATTTAAATGGGGCTGATGTTCCCTTCTGACCTCAGATGGGAGCTGCGTGTGTGCGTGCATCTGTGAGAAGCAGAGCATGCTGTACTGTTTGGAAAGTGAAATCCCCAACCCTGGTGGGAATTAATCATTTTATATTCTGGACTCTTGCCTCCTGACTGATCTATCTGAATTACAGATTAACTGGCAGCATAGGGACAGTGGAATCCATTTAAATGAATAGCTCTCTAATTTATTAAAGGGGTTATTTGGGCTGTTGATATCAGCAGCATATCCACTTCTTGGAGCAGCAGCAGATTTCTCCCCAGCAGCATGCCACCCTTGCTCTCTGCATATTTTATCTTCCTTATCAAAGCTGAAAGGGGGCCCTCCCAGAAATCCATGTAGGTTTCGGATACAAATGCAGAGCAGTTAGTTTTATTTTCTTCTCCAATTAGCAGTTGGCTCCCTGGTACTGTAAACTTCTAAGTCATTCTATAGGAGCCAGCTTTGTAGTTTCCTTTCTGAGAAAAGCAATGGAGAAATCAGATTTCGCTGACTAGACACCAGTTGTCATGATTAGCCTGTCAATAGTTCTGGTTTTAACCGATGCAGTCTGATATTCTGACATATAGAGGTAAAATCCACCTCTAGGTCTTCTTGTCAGGGCTGCAGACCCTATGAGTTGATGTCCTAGAAAAAATTGGCATGTCTGTCAGACCTATTGAGTGTAGGGGACCAGCCAAGGAAGCCCCTGAAAATAATCATACAAACTAGAGATTAAAAAAAGGCCTCTGTAGGCCTACCCAGCGTGCCTCCGTAGGGCCAATGCAACTGTGTTTCCTCTATTGGCTTCTTGTGCTTTGTCCAGTCCAGTTTTAAATGTGCCAAGCAATGGTGCTTCCATCCTTTCCCTCAGCAAGCTGTCTGCAGATTATGCTATTGGGGAGTATTTCCTGATATTGTCAAGAGGTTCTGTCCCCTCTGAGAGGTCTTTCCCCTCAAAACATCGGGGATCCTTTGCACTAATGGAATGGGGTTCTCTCAGGTTAGTTTGTCCTGGGCAGCCCTCATTCATTTCACAGGGACTCATAGAAGAGGAGTCCACAAGAGACCAATTAGTTCATCCTCCCACTCTGAGTCAGGATTGAGTATCCCTAGACCATCCCTGTCCGGTGTTTTGTCTATCCTCTTCTTTCATGGTATGATATCAGGTCAATTGGAGATGTGTGCACAATGCCAGCAATTTTTGTAACAGTACAAACTAAAACTAAAAGAGCTCAGTTTGTCTTTAAAAGAAGTCAAGTCAAATGCTATCTTTATATCATCCATCAGTATTTATCTCAGCAATCTCTGCTTTCTCCCCATTGTATACAACAAACTTTTGGAAATCTCTTCAATATTATGTCTTCAGGTCAGTTTCAGATTACAAGCCTGTATCAGCATAGCACTAGGGAACCAGCAGGGGGAGCATAAGTAACTATGCTATGTAAACAGTGGGTTTGTTTGCTTGCTTTTAATGTATCTGTGGTGGACTGGGACAGGTTGCTATCTTGTTTTCTTTTTTTGTTGTTGCTGCTTGTTTTGTGTTTAGGATATTTCTAATCTGGAATTCATACCCCAAAAAATCCCAATAATTTTAAAGAGGGTTCAGGATATAAAGTATTTCTGCAATTTAAAATATATTTTGCTTCCTGTAGCAATTAAATGTCTTTTTCTTAGGAAGGATAAATGCATGGAGAGAATGACATCACCAGAGCAAGCTATTTTGAAGTGTGTTGAGTAAAGAAAGGTGATACCCTTTTAGCAGAAGTCAGAAGAGATATTTTCATGACTCTAAAGAACGAAACTAAGTTCAATCAGTTTTATTTCAGACTTTCCTATTACATTCTGTTTTGACTGAAAGTAAATGGGCTGAGTCTGGTTTTTCAAAAATTTGGGTGTGCAAAGAGGTGCTTAATCTGTACACTCAGAACCTGGGCTTGAGCCTGAGCAGGAATGTCTGCACTGCTATTTTTAGCTCTGTAGCAGAAGTCCTGTGAGTCTGAGTCAGTTGACCCAGGCTCTGAGACTCACTGCCAAATTATTATTATTATTTTTTTTTTTTTTGCAGTCTAGAGTCTGTGTCAGTTGCATGCACAATTGCAATAAGTGGCCTGCAAATAACGTGTCTGAAGTATAATATTAGAAGCCAGACAACCATGGTGACTGCCTGTATACAGAGTGAAAATGCTTAATACTCTTGAACCTCTAATCCGGGTGTCCGTGATTATAACCGTGGTTTGGACCCTGGCAGAGGGAGAAGAAAGTAGCTCTGATGCACATATGCCCTATCCCCAGTTAGTCTGGAGGCTTTTCCAGGAGTGGTGTCCTGAAGTGGCAGAGGGCATGATTCCATGCATGCCCCCAGGAGCGGGTTGCCAGATAAACGCCCCACCCTCAATGGCCCTCATGCACAGACTCCACACTCCCAGCCTCCTCACCTACCCTCCCTCCTTCCCAGACCCTGCACCCTTACCCCTAGCCTGCTCTTGCACTCTCTCTTCCTCCAAGATCCTGCACCTCCACCCCCAGCCTGCTTCTGCAGCCTCTCTCCCTCCCAGACCCCCCCCAGCACCTGCTACCACCCATAAAAAAATTCCATAATCCAGCATAGCCTATTTCCCAAAATTGCCAGATTAAAGAAATTCAAGGGTAACAAAAACTCCCTTTAAAAAAAACCCCCAAAAAACAAAAGAACAAAACAGTCAAACTTTGACAGAAATGTTTGTTTGAAAAATGAGGATGAGCTCTGTTGAATAGCATCTGAAAACTAGAATGTGCAACTGACTAGTCTAGTTTCAAGAGTGAAGATGAAGGATTTGCAAAATGAAAAGAAATAGCATTAAGACGGGTGCAAAATGCCTAAGATTATAAAAGTTCTTTCAGTTTGAATCCTCTGAGCTGTTATGAGGAACACAAGGGAAGAAATTTTTTTTTAAATACGTGATTCTTTTTCTTGACAGAAAATTAAACCACAATAGTGAGGCCTGAACATTAATGTTTTATCATAACAGCTAAATCCCTCACTGGCTTGAGTTAGATACTTTGGGAAGGGGACCCCTGGTTCTAAGGATTCTAGCAGCTCTGGTTACCACTGGAGGGGTAAGACTAATCTCCATGGAGAACACACTGGTGTCAGCATTAAGTGATATGGCTTAAAGATAGCCTTGTCAGTATAATTGATCTTGAGTCATTGCCTTTCCTGCCAGGACTGTCTGTCTCCTTACCCATAATCCCCATCACTTTGATGACCCATCAGGAATATGGGAATTGGCCCAGCTTTGCCTTCATCCAATAACATTATGAAATTGATACTGACACTTCCATTGGCACTAATTTCTGTAAGAGATTGGAGCCAGAGGACAAGTGGTTTACTTTCATGGCAGTTAAGCTTTCCAAGTAGATCAAGACGGCCCAAGATTGATCTCACTGTGGCCAGATTACGGGGAGAAGAGATGGATGGGGGGGAGGATGGATAGATTGGCAGCTCACAGCCACTGTAGTGAAGGAGGGAGGTTGATTGTTGAACCAGTGTTGTGGGGTTACAGACTCCTCCCTGCCCCATGGGGAGCTGTTGCATCCCTGGGGTTCTTGAAACCATGCCCCAGCCCTGTGCGTACTGTAACTCAACTGCAGTTCTAAACCCACAGCCCTCTCACTAGGGCAGAGTGGCCAGTGTCAATAACAAGCATCCCACGCAGGGGCTGTGCAGCCTAGCAGTTGTAGTCTGTAGCAAACACTCCTCCTGCTGGGGTCAGCGTGGCCTAGCAGCCAGAGTCTGTAACAAACACCCCTCCCACTGGGGCAGGGCAGCTTAGTAGCCATAGTCTGTAGCAGCAGGTGCAGGCCCTACGGGTTGGGGATTGAGGAGGAGGTAGGGGGACCTGGGCCCTTCCTACTCCACGGGGTCCCAGCCCAGGGCCCTATTAGCAATGGCGCAGGCCACTGCTCACTCAGCAGGGATTCCCACTGCAACACACTGAGCTCCTCGGGATACAAACTCCTGCTTAGGGCTACTTCCTACCAGTCTGAGCTGGATTTCTTTCTCCAGATCCTCTGCAGTATCTCTGGTGTCCCGCTGGCTAGTCTCCAGGTCCAGTCCCACTGGTGGTATACCTCTAGGAGCCCTGGCCTCCTTCCTTCTCAGCAGCCAGCCCAGACTGAGCCTCTCTCCAGGCCTTTATACCTGGACTGCAGTCCGGGCATGCCCAGCAGGGTTGTGGGGGTGGGACTCCTTCAGTCAGGTGAGCCTGGGTTAGGCCTTGCTTCCCCAGTGCCAGGCTGGTACACCCCATTGCACACAGCAAAGCTGGAAAATAGGAAGCATACACTCACCTTCCTCTTCATGTCCAGGATGGCAGTGACTGCTTGTGGCCAGACGTCTGGAGGGTATAAGATACAAGCATTGTGACCACTGAGAGCTGGTAGAAGTTTGATGGGAGAGCAGGTGCTGTCAGATTGCCCTCTTTATTGTTTACTACTGTTATTAAGTACTCAGAGTGCATTCAGCTCAGCTCTGGTCACAAGGGAAGGTCCACAGTGCTGCATAGTAGGGCAGGTGCAGGACTCAACCAGCTGATGGTCCTATCCAATGGTAAAGTTTATGTCACTGAGTTCCTGGCTTGGCTACATCCGTAACCAAGTCAGGGGGCACAGTTCTCTCATGGTGAAAAACTACAGGGTAGGTGGGACCTAACCACGATCCAGCAAGCACATTCAAACTTGGGCTGTCCAATGCTTCACCCCCTTTATGCAGAGACAGTTATAGCCCATGGCAGAACAATGTCCCTTATTTTGGGAGGGGCCTGTGAGTGAGGGACAGAGTCTTCCCACTGGGACCTGGCTAGAGATGTGCAGCTCAGCCTGTGTTTGTGGAGACCGTGTGCATGCCAAGCGGCCCCTGCTCCAGCTCGGCTCTTTGTATGCATGTGCACAGGAGGAAGGGCTTGGTTAAAGTGTTTATCAGTTTGTCACAGTCTCAGGCTGCCATGGCTGGGGGCCAGGAAAGTGGATAAAAGCCTTGGGCCAGTGATAAATAGAAGCTGAAGAAAGGAAATGTGTGTGTTCAGCCCTGAGCCATCAGCTCTGTTTCCGAGGAGATTGCTCCCTGGTGGTTTGGGCATGTGGCTAGATTTGCTTGTCTCTGTGTTGAGTGACCACCAGATAGCTTCTGGTGCAAATGACGGGTGAGAATGGGAACTGCCAGGCCAGTGGGCGAAGAAACTTGTCAGAGTGCTAAGTGTGTTTGGGGAGGGGGTTTCTCTTCCTCTGCTTTTACAATTGGGCGAGTGTGCGTTAGCATGGGCGTTTGAGGGAGTGTGTTTGTATGGGAGTGCCAGGTGCATATAAACCGAAATAGGCAGGTGCTTGGGTGCAAGTGACCATATGTTAACATGTATGTCTTAGCAAACAAACATGCACGTGTGGGGGCTGATTGCAGGAGGGCCCCTTTGTGGCAGGTGTCAACTTGATCTAATGGTTAGTGGCGTTAGGAAATCTAGGCTTTATTGCTGGCTCTGCAGTGGATTTGCTGGATTATGTTGCCGAGTAGTCTCTTTGTGCCTCAGTTTCCTTACTGGTAAAATGGAGATTATGACACGTAGGTCCTTTTGCAAAGAGCTTTTAGATCTCCAGGTGTTTATTGTGGGCGACTGTGCGTATGTGAGAGCAGCACACGTGACTGTTCAAGTGTATAGTTGAACGTGTACTCCTGAATGCGTGTGCAAATTGCAGCAAGCACTGCAGTATATAAAGCACACCTTATGAAGAGAAGAGATTAAAAAGCTGATATGGTGTTATTCCGATTGATTTTGCTTTTGTATTTATACCTGAAGGTAAAGAGCAGACATACTGGAAATCAATTGGCCCTGTGCTCTCTCCCCACTCCCTCTGCAGTGCCGTTTGAATGAAATGCTTATATCATTTTTACGGCATGTCTATGATAGGGATGAGTGAGCCAGGAGATTAATAGGCACGGTTGAGGCCTTTACCCAGCAACTGCCCATCTCTTGTGTCGTAAAGTGCGCACAGTTCTGGAGGTTCAAGGTGCCCTCGCGGTGAAAGTTTTGGGACTCTGGCTTAAATGGGAGGCAAATATCCAGCTACAAGAAGATGTATGGGGGCAGCATGCTGAGAGCACAGGGGAGCTGAGAGAGCACTGAGCTCCTCGTGAATGGGGCTGGAGGGAAGATGGGAAATGCTGAACAGTCAGGGAGTCGTGGCTGGTATAGGACATAGCAGTGGGAAATAGAGGTTCTGTTGTTCCATTTAAAGTGTGACCGTAAAGTGATTGGCAGATTGTGGGCTGGGGTGACAGAGTGGGAAGGATTCTTCTTGTTCATAGGAATCCCAGTTTCATCCACCTTTTGCTGTGACTTCAGCCTTTGTGGGGTTCCTCTGATCCATCAAGTCAGAATTCACGAGCCTTTGGGTTTCTGTAGCCTGCCCAGATGCGATGCTAAGTGCAGCTATTCTGTACTAAGCAATAGGCTCACATGTGTAAAACCGCAGTGCTGCTGCAGGAAGAGTTGTTGCGATGTTGAGCTTCCACATGGACAGCCAACCCGAGTCATGCAGGTGGGACTTTGGTTTGAGGTCTCATTCCAAATACGGTGCCCCTAAGCACAGCCACCCTAGCCCTTATGACTGCTCTGAGTCTGGATTTTGGTGGGAGGGGTGAACCCCAGGAGCTTTTGGCCTGAAGGTAGATGGGCTCCCACCTGAGCCACAGAGACCAAAAGCAAAGAGACTTGTGTCCTACTCAGGTAATGTCTATGGGAGTGTTACAAAATGGAGAATTGGTGCTGGCGGCAGTGTGTTTGTAATCAGCAGGGCCCTGCTGTGGGCCTCTGAAGTCTCTCCTGATTTACCCACCTGTATCCCACCATGGCAGTTGTTTCAAACAGCTTGTCCATTCCATGGGCACTTGGGTCTAGGCACACAGCATGCTATTTGCAGTGGGATTTTGTTACCACGAGAGATTGCTGTATCCACTGAGACAGGGGCCCTTTCTCACTGCGATTCAGAAGAGTAAATCGGCACAATATGCTTGTGACTCGGCAACTCAAAACACCACAGTGCATCCCATGTGCCTCCCTCGAAGGTTCCATATCTTATATATGGCAGTGTCCTCCCCATGTAAAGAGGCATGAAAGCAGCAAAGGGGCTGTCTTTCAGAGGGGCTGAAGGCTGGCAAGTCCCTGGGAGCGGCAGGCACTTGATACTTCTGAGCATCAAGACCAAAGTACGTGCTGAATAATGAAAGTTTGATTTGGCCCTTCCTTGCCTCCCCATTTCACTCTCTTTGTGCCTTCAAAGAAGGTCTGTTCCCTTTGCTGACAGAACTGCATTTCTTCTCCCATGAAGGCTGTGAAAACCGATATCTCTGGCGTGGATGCTAGTGTACCAAGACGGGTTCCGAGGAGCATTCTTGCTAGTGATTGATGTGTGAGCCAGAAAGACTCTAGCTAGCTTCTCAGATCCCAGGATGAGTGGGCAGCTCTGACATTTAGAAAAATCAGCGTTTGGAATGTGAACAGAGCAAACTTGATCAAGGAATTATGAAGAGCAACTAAAGATAAGAGTAGTGCTGTGACCTAGTGTCCTGTCCCATTGCACCACAGGTGTGGTAACTAGTTACTGTCAACCTTTCTGCATTTACCATCAGGTAAAATACTCTTTGCTTCCTCTCCTGAGCTGTTAGGAAGTGTTGCTGTTAGGAAGCTGCCAGGCTTCACCCCCGAGTTGCTTGTATTTGATGGGTAGGCAGGTTTAGGCTTAGTTGATACTTAACATGTTTGAAATGCTCAGGTGTAAGGATAAAGTATTTCCATGAGTAACTCAGAGTGTCATGGTTAGTCACTTTTCGGACTGCTTTTTGCATTGTAGGTACTTGGCACAGCTGGCCCTCTGGCTTTGGGCATAGCTGTAAAACATTCTTCTCTCTATTCCTCCAGCTGGAGCCTAGGACTCAGAATTGCATTTACACCTGGTGCTGGCTTGTTGGACGCCTCCCCTTGAAATGTTCAGATTGTCTTATGATTTTTATTGTCGGTGTTCCTCTGCTGGATTGATGTATTTGTGCTGTCCTATGCATTGACTCATATTCGATCTTAATGCTTCCATTCCCAGGGTGCAAGTGCATTTAGGAGTCACATCAAAATTCCATAAATAAAGCTGAGAAAGAAGAATGCTACCACAGGGGAGCTCTCTGGAATATGAGTGATTTGGGGAATCCCATGTCTTTTTTACAGGAGAGACTCTTTGCTGGGAGCTTTAGGGTTTGGGGAGACCCGGAAGGGCTTGGGAAGCAAACAGCAGTGTGTTGTAGAGTAGATTTATTCTGTGAGTTGCCTCAAATTCCTAAACGTGTTGATTGGATAATTCCCTCGGGGAAGTATTGTCTGGTATTCCCTTTGTTCTGAGAGCCAATTGCAGCTACTGCCGCGGATTATTTCTACATGTGGCATATGGGGAAGAAAGGATGGGGGCAGTAGCTGTGTTGCTACTGCAAGGCGACATGTAGCAATCCTCCTTTAAACGCTACCTCTGGGGAGGCAATAGGAGCAGCTCATTCTGGGCACTTGCTGCTGAATTCAGTGGCAGGTTCATGGCATCCTCCCCCGCTCCATGGGGATGTCTGTTCTCAGCAGTTTGGGTTTCCCTTGGTGTAACTGCTGAAATGGAGTTCTGTCCCTGTAAGGTCCACGTGCTTCTGGCTTTGTCCCCCAAGTGCCCTTGGTTCTGCCTCTGGCCTCCGGTGGAATGTATCGTTGAATGAGAGCTGTGATGATGGCTCTCTAGAAAGGTGCTACTCTGGTTTCAAATCTTAGTGTGGCCCAGGTCAGTTTAGCCAGGGGCTGAGGCAGCCTCTGATGCTCGTGGACCAATTGCAGTGAATTGTGTGAAGAAGGAGAGGGAAGTGCCCTGGGCTGATAGTGACTGGGAAGCTGTCAGGGCAGCCTCGAGGAAGGCATGAAGTGGGGAGTGGCCCTGCAAAGGATGCAGTGGGAAGACAGCGGATGGCTGGAGAGCAGAATGGAGTCGTGGGGCTGTTTGGAAGTGAGGGGAGTCACGTCTGAATGTGGTGCAGAGATGAGGGCAGGCCAAGGGTGAGTGTCATCAGCAGAATGAAAGGGAACTGGACTTTCCAAAACATTCTGCCTGGATTGGAGCAGGTCTGGGCAAGATGCGGCCCGGGGGCCGGATGCGGCCCGCCTCCCACTTTGATTCAGCCCGTGGACTGCATTTGACTGCTTTCCATGTATATCCTTCTGCCCATGCCACTGAATTTCCAGGCAGTGCCTCCGGCAGCAGAATCCTGTTTAAATGGCTCATGACTCCCAGTTGCGGCACTACCCCAGGAGGGGCTGGAGCCGCGAACCATTTAAATAGCTGCAGCAACCCCAGGTGGCTGCCAGGCAACGCAGTAGTGGCAGGGCTGGGAGCTGGAAGCACTTTGTTGTATTTTTACTCTGGGGATAGGCTAGTCCCCACCCCTCATGTTCCACCCCTTCTGGGAGTAGAGCCAGCCCATGACCAGATATCAAAATTCATTAAGTGGCCCCCCTGCAAAAATTATTGCCCACCCCTGGATTGGAGGGAGGTATTCAGCCCCCCTGCCTCTTGGATGGGCCACTGTTAGGGAAGCGCATCCTACAGCATAGAAACTCTAGCAGTCTGCCCTGGTGGATGTCCGAGCCTAAAAGAAAAGGCATCCACACCAGGATAATCTGGAGCCCAAAAGAGTGCATAAATGCCCTTTACAGCAGAGGAGAGCCAGCTTCGAGTCAGGTCCCTGCCTTGAAAGCAGCGAGTGCTACCCTGGCCCTGTGCCCGTATCTGCCAATAAAAATTAAGAAATTGATTTCCTTTTGTTTGCCTGACAGAACAAGGCTCTTTATGAGACAGTAAATGCAATCTATCTCCGAGCATGGCCAGAGTTTTAATTGTATTTGTTGTTCTTTCACTTCTTCTGTTTTATGAGTTTCAGTTGCCATCTCTGCTGGGGCAGGGCTTACCCCTGGGGGATGAGTCAGTGTTTGATTTCAGCTCCAGCTAAAGGTTGGGATTTTTTAAAACACCTTGCTGCTTCTGTTGGTGGGGGTGGTTGTTTATTTTTTTTTAAATGTAAAAGTTGGAGCTGTTTTTGCGTCCGTTGTTTATAAATAAATATGTGTCTCCTGGTTTCAAGGAAGGCTGGAAGATTCTGTTTGAGAGCCCTCCACCTGCCAACTGATGATACGACCCTTTGATGGATTGAATTTAAGATTAAAATCACTGAAGCATGGAGGCACCAGTCGAGGTTTGAGGTCAGGCCAGAAGGGCAGTGAGATTTTACAGGCAGATTTTTTTAATGAGGGCTTTTACAGCACTTGCTGTAACTTGCTCTTGGGCCCAGTTAATTGGTGAATGAAGGGGTTTTTTAGTTATGGATCATATACAGTTCTTAATTCAATGGCTTCGTTTTATGGGTCTTTGTATGATGCAGTGACTTATGGAAGGCCCAAGTAGCTCTTGCTGTGATCTGCATAGATCAAAAATCAGTTTCCAAAAGGCAGCTCCTATTGGTGGCAGTGTGTATGGCCCATTGTCCCATCGGAATGTACTATTTCTTAGCCATATAGCTTGTGTAGGGACCTTTGCTTTGGGGTTGGCCATGTAGTTAGGACAAAGCCTTTCTAGAAAAACGTTAGGGAATTGTGTTGCTTACAGGCTGAGATTTCCAGAGCCACCTAAAGACTTTGGATGTCCACTCGCCATTGCAATGAATGAGAAATGCACGTCCCTATCCTCTAGGTGGCTTTGAAAATCCCTTGTGTTCACTAGGAGGAGATTTAAGGAGGATCAGATTGGAAGGGTAGGTACTTTGTCTTTCTCTGATCTTTTCAGCGATAGGAAAGAACTTGACTCCTCGCTGAGGGCTGTTCTGTTGCCGTAAAGAATGTCATGGCTTGAGCGAGCACTGATCATCATCATTTACAACCTGCCTGGCCTGCCTTCTAGATGCCTGGTAGAGGTTACTGCCGTAGCATGATGGAGCTTTTGCTTCTGTGCCTGTCTGCTTTGGAGAATTCATTACATTATGGATGTGCGTGGGGTGACCATTATCTTCACTTCTCTAATCTCTGGCTATTTATAAGGTATTCTATAATGACTATGCCTGCATCATATCAGAAAATATAGTACCTTGCCTTGTTAAGTAATTGACTGTTAGGATATGATTATGTGAACAGGGGCTTTCCTAGGTACTTATTTTTACTTTATTTTTCATAACAGACGGCCTATATAACCCTGTAAATATACTAAGTGCCTTATAGACATAGAGTAAGAGGTGTATCCTATTTCATTGAGTGTCAGACCTGGTCTACCACAGGAGATCATGCTGGAGAGAAGATGGGGGCTAGGGGGAATACCCAGAGACGGCGGGTTTCAGGAGGATTAGAAGAATGGGAGAAAATGTGTTTGGCAGATGAAAAGAGGGAGGGTTTTGGAGCAGCGGAATCAGGATAGAGCCAAATCCAGAAGGGAGAGAAGAAGAAAAATGGGCATAATGCTGGGAACGAACTAGAAGGAATATAGGGCAGGACAGAGGCAGCAGGAGATAAGAGAGAAGGGAGGTAGATGGCCATACAATTGTGCCCAACTTGTGATGGTGTGTTGGAGGGGGGAAGAGAGAAAGAGACAGAAAGGGGAACTGCATCTTTCTCTGTAGTGGCTCTAATGGCTGGTGTAGGGGCCTCTCTCCGCCAGTCTCTCTTGGATGAGGACAGGTAGTTTCAATTGTGACAACCAAGTTAGAGAGTTAAAGGTGGAGTTCATTTGGTTGCTGAAGTTATGATGGGCCCCCAGAGACTGTAGTTGCTGTATTGCAGCAGATATGAACGACTGTGACTGTTAACCTGAGGTTAGGTGTATACCAAATCCAGCCTCTGCCCTAACCCTTCCTTTGGTCTGTGAGATTTCAGAATAATAAAATCCCAGGGAACACAGAAAATACACACAAAATCCTTCAAAATTTAACTAGAGGCCATGTTATACAGTAAGTAATATCCACAATGCAGACCTGGTTATCCACAGATACCTGCTGCATCATCATTGGAGACTCAGACTCACTTCAGTCCTGTTCCTGGACCTCATGTGGGTATATCAGGAATAAACAGGAGTTGCCCTGGTCCAATAACCTGCATTGGTGGAACAAAATTCTGTTCATTCAGGCATCCACCTGCTGTTCATCCATCTGTCTTGTACAGCTGCATAGATTTGCAAAGGCACTTTAATATTAAAGTCCATTTTTATTCAGTTTTTCTCAGTCCTTCCTCAGAAAATCTCTCTTTGAAGCCAACAGGCATGTGACCAAATAAAGATCTCAGGATTTGGTCTTTCATCAGTGTCCTACATTAAGTTCAGGGCCTGTACATGGTTAGCAGTTACAATATGTATGGTATACCCCAAGAGTGCAAAAGTTACATTATTGATACATGGCTTATTTCTGTGAAATACTGATGACTGCATAGATCACGAGTGGCAGAGAAAATGAAACCTATAGGTATGATATGAAAGGGTCTATCCATTATGTTGGCATGGTGTCTGTGATACTGTGTCAGTGGTAGTTTGTGTCAAGGGGGCAGTACGATTAACCCTGCACTGGAGAGACCTGGATCTCAACCTGTAGTGACCGATGCTCCTCAGTAGAGGAGATGGGAGGCAGTGGAAGTGAAAGAAAATACAAGAGATGCCACCATTGGTTGGCGCAGGATGATGTAGGGGGTGGGCAGAGATCTCAGAGTGGAGATTTATGAGAAATGTGAAATAACAAAGATAAATAATTAAATGATAATGGAATGAAGGAAAGACCTGGTGGGAACTAAACATGAATATGTAAACTCTGTACATAATTAATCTGATAATATCTGGTTCCTGACTTTATTGGGGAAGGGGGGAAAAGAAATAGCTGGATGCTAGCCAATAGCTAAGCATCTTTGTCTCCAACTCTGGCCCTAGCAGAGGTCAGAAGTGCCTCTAAAAGGTGAAGGCAATTGTATTTAGAGCACTATGGGTGGATTTCCTAGCACTGGATTCCCAGGGGCCAAAAAAGAGGAAGCGTTGCATGCTCATTCTCTGCAAGAGGTGTAACTATGCTCAGATGGACTCTGCAATATATTCTGGTTGTAATAGTCAGGTGTCTCCATCCCCAGCAGTTCTTAAGTTGTCAGTGACTAGCAGTAGTTGTTCAGAGTTTGGGGATGGTGATGGATGTGCAGTGTGGGCTGGTGCAGAAGGTTTTGGGGGCGGGTAACTTCTGCAGGTGTACCAGTGGTTGCTGGAGCTAGGTGAATTTCACTGAGCTGAGATAAAACCACCAACAGGCCTTGATTTATTTCAATGCAAGCCGGATAGTGCATCTTGTATACTGTATATATAATGATCATGACAATATTCTGGGGAGTCCCCAGCTGATCCCAGTTCCGTTGAAATGCCGTGTGGAGCCTGGGGGCAGCTGGGGAGTCCCCAGGTGACTCTGGGCTCTAAGGCACTACCCCTTTGAATGCCTCTTCTGTGTTTCAAAGGGGCAGCACCACACAGCTGATCCTGGGCTCAGCTGTGGGGCGCTGCCCCTTTGAAACGCCGAAGCGGGCGTTTAAAAGGGGCAGCCGCTGCACAGCGGATTCCCAGCTCAGCTGTGCAGCAGCTGCCCCTTTGAAACACTGCCTTGGTGTTTCAAAGGGGCAGCGCTATGGAACCCAGGGTCAGCTGGGGACTCTGTCTCTGCTCCATGCGTCGTCAGCAGCAGAACCGAGATCAGCTGCAGTGTCCCCAGCTGACCCTGGGTTCTGGGGAAATGCTGCGCGGAACCTGGGGTCAGCTCTTGAGTCCCTCGCTCACCCCGGACTTCATGAGGGCGCTGTTGCTTTGAAATGCACAAGAGCCCTCGCTGGGGACTCTTGTGCATCTCAAAGCTGGCACGCCCGCATACAGCCTGGAGTCAGCAGGACTTCCTGCTGGCCCCGGGCTGCACGTGGAGTTCCACATTCCTCCTTTGAAATGTACAAGAGCCCCAGCGAGGAATGCAGAAGTGCCTATGGACTAGTCAAGTAGTCAATGGAAATTCCATCAACTACTTGACTAGTCAATTAACCGCAATTTAACATCCTTACTGCATTAACACTTGGAGGGCTTTGCCAATCTAGCTATCCCAATATTAAGGATGTTAATGCAGTTATCAGGCTAATCGTATAGTTGATACAAATTGTCAGTACAATAGGATTAGTCAATAGGACCGCTCTGCATAGCAGTCCTGGTTCATGCCATCTTCAGGAGCCATCCCCATTGCGGCTCTGCATTTTAAATGTAGTAAGAGCCGCCGGGCTCTAACTCTATTTAAAATGCAGAGGTGCAGCGATCAGCATGAGCCATGACTGCTCGGTCCCGGCTCATGCTGAGTCCAGCAGCCCCTGTTCGCAGCAGACAGCCCTGTCTGCCGGTGGGCAAGGCTGGCTGACGCGAACAGAAGCTGCCCATGGCCAGCCCTGGCTGCTGCAAACAGGGGGCAGCTCCCCGCTGGGACTCCTGCAGACAGGGGCAACTTTGCAGCAGCAGCTTCCTCATCTGTCCCCCGCTGCCTCTGATAGAGACAGCGGGGAGGAAGAGGCATCACCCCAGAGACGGTGCTGCCCCACCCCCTTTGCAGCCTCTCTCTAATAGAGACAGCAAGGATGGGAGAGCAACTCATCAAGTCAAGTCACTACTTGACTATCTGATAAGCTTATGCTTATCAGATAGTTGACCAGTCGCTTACATCCCTACCCAGTATAGACATAATTGCCAACCTTTTAAGTGTAGACCCAGTGTAATCCTAATAACCTTTAGCAACCCTTCCTGTTCACTTACATGGTGTGGTGATAGGGCACACATCAGAGTAACTGCCTTGGGACATGAAGACCTTTAACTGGCACATAGGAATTCCTGATAGCCCCTTCTTAAACACCAGGCCCATTAATGGTGCTAGCCAAAGAATTGCTCTCTCTTTAGACTGAAGCCTTGTCCAGCCTACAGATGTCTTGCCAGCATAGCTATACCATCAGAGCCCTCTAGTGGGAATGCAGCTTATGCCTACAACAGAAGGAGTATTTCTGTCGACATAGTCGCACTGCCTTCCAGAATGGTGTTAGCTGTGCTTCTGTCGGCATAGCTGTGTCTGCTCTGAGGGTCTTTGCTGGCATAGCTGTCAGCTGATGGCTGGGATTTTATCCTCTCCCCCTACAAATGAGACAGGAATGCTGACAGAACGCTGTTGGGTGGACCTGGTCTGACTGAAATGCCAATTTAAGAGAAAGCGGAGGATGTGGGCTGAGCATAGAGAAGGAGAGTTGGCACCGCTGGCAGCCTGCTGAGAGTGAAATCCACAAGGACCTTTTCAAAAAGGGCTTGAAATAGGAGCCATGGGATGGAATGAAGAGAAGGACACTGCAGAGTAACTCTCAGGAAATACTTCCTACCCGTGAGGTAAGACACCACGATACTAGTGTCCAACAAGGGAGTGGTGGAAGCCCCGTTGCCTGAGATATTTAAACTGGACAGGCCTACATTGAGGGGGTGTTTGGATGGGCTTGACGTGACTTAGTTTTCATGCCTCTGGTTCTTTTCTGCCTCTTCTCCATTCTGCCTTCTTGGCATTCCGTTCGAAGCCCAACTTCAACCTGAAGAACAGGAGCACCAATCTGAAGACCTCAGTACTGACCTGGTTAGGTAGATGCTATCCATTGAGTCACCAGGTGTGCTCACCTCTGCAGCAGCCTCTTACATTCCGCGAAGCTGCCTGGTCTAGGTGTTTTGTACAGTCAGCTTCATGCACAGCCAATACGTTGACCACTGCAGTATCACGAGTCTGTTGTTGGATCCGTTGATCTGTACCTGCCCTGGAGTAATCTTGGTTACTGTCCCCTCCCTTTTTGCCTGCTCTCCAGCACTCATGACCTTAGTCAAGAGTGTGCTAATGTTCCATTTTGTCTGGTTTGTAAATGAATTGCACAGTGTCAGTGAGTTGTTACGTACCATTAAAGGTGGGTGAAGCTCTCAAGGTTCAGAGATGTAGCTCTGTTTGGAACAGGTCCCAGAAGTTGGTGCTGATCCCACCTTTGAGACATTATCTAGGTTTCTCTGCTCAGGGTGGTAGGTTAGGAATCTCTTGAGGATGAGTTTGTGGGGGGTTGGGTCACAGAGACCTACTTGAGACTGTCACCCGGTGTGCTGATCATACCACTGAGCCCGCTTGTCTGCCATGTGGAGTGCCCCACCACCCTCTCTTTCTATGCCAGAAGCGCTAATCTCCCCCAGCCAATGCACAGAGTTGGGGTAACAGCCCCCCAGGCAAGTAGCTGAGCTGTCATAAGTCTCTGCCCTGGGAGAGTTCTGTTACAGGGAGTTTTCAGCACCCAGGAGTGCAGCCCTAAATAAATCTGTTTTAGACAGAGAAAGCTCATAATTTCACTCTTTTTGTCAATGAAGGAGAGATATGAACAGCTGTTGCTCCCCTTACCCCACAGTAACAATTATTTACACTGAATTTGATAATAAAGTGTCTTTATTAAGTATAAAAAGTAGGATTTAAGTGGTTGCAAGTGGTGACAGATGGATCAAATTAAGCTACAAGTTAAATACACAAAACACACCATCTAATCCTAATACACCAAGAGAAATTGTTACAAAACATAATTCCTCACCCTAGTCCTGATTTCAGGTAAGAATCTTCAGATCAGAGCTTATCTTTTTCTCTGACCCAGGCCCAGCAATACTCCTCCACCCTCTGGTTACAGTTCTCTTTTTTTCCACATGTTCTCGTGCATCCTCTTAAGTGGAGGAGGCAGTTTCAAAAGCCAGCTGAAGACAATCACTCTTTGCTTCCCATTCCTTAAATAGAATTTCCCCAGGGTAGGAATCCTTTGTTCAATCCTCCCCCTCCCCCAGTGTTCCCTGTAAGATGAGCACTTGGGTGGCCACTTTGGAAAGATGCAAGTGCTGCCCAGCTAATTAGCAGAGTGCCTACAGCCAGCAGCATATGTTTCTGTTGGTGGTGCCCATTTGCACTTGCCTTGGTGCAATAACAATATTTGTTTCACACACGGATGGAAAACATCAGAGGGAACATTGCCTCCCCCTAAAATCCTGCTGCTTTGAGGGACCAGATCCTCTGCCCCTGCCATAGGGGGGCAAGTGAGACCTTCTTGGGCTCAGACTCTGTTGGTCTGTTATCCTAATATATGGCTCTTGTACCTTGTTTGATGTTTTCTGTGTCCTTCACCCTTAAATGGAAGGATGTTACCCCCTCCTAGCTGTAGAGACAGATGTCATTTTGTGTTCTCTTCCCAATGTACTTCACGGCACAGGAAATGCATACCATAAAAAAGACTTTGCATTTGTTCTTTCTTTAGCGGGGTGTGGGTGGTGGAGGTGGTGGTATTCTCTTCATCTAAAACAAGTCATTGAGACTGAAATTGCTTTGTTTTCATTGTGTTAGGAGAAACACAATATCAGTAGTCTTAACCCAAGCATCTTACAGAGGCGCTGAATTGCACTGTGTTTTCTGTAAAATCACAGGAGTTGAGAGTAATCTGGGCTCTGAAAGAAGGCGAGAACCTGCCAAAAGGAATTCACAATAAAGGCAGAGACTTCTTTCTTGTGAGTAAAATACCTGTCACAGCTGTGCCAGGAATCTGCTAATTACACAATAACTTTATTATGTCCCACTCCGAAGAACAAACAATACTTGAAGTCTGAGAAATTAGCAGGCTTTAGAATAGATTAATGCAGTCAAAATGTCTGAATGAAGCACGTATTCTTTGGATCCTCTCAGAAGCTCCAAGAGAGTAAAATGACTTCAAGACTCTCTTCTTTGTTGCTAGCACTACAGAATAAAGTAATTGTGCAATTAGCAATAGATTAGTGGCAGGAGAAAGAAGGTGCAGGTAAAAGGTGAGGTTCTCTGAATGGGATTGCAGCATGAATGCAGCAGCTCTCCTCATCATAGCTTAACCTTCTGGTAGCTTCTGGAAAACAGAAGAGAAGCATCACCAGATGGCTGGGATTTTTCTTTTGTGTCTGAATAAATCACAGTGTGTTTGATTAGGGCATTTCAGGAGTGCATCCTTGCAAAAGCTTGCATTGAATTCCTCATGTTCCCCAGCTCCTAACAGTTACCCATTCATGCAAGACTGGAGCTTGTAATTTTAGGTTCAATCAGGGGCATTATTGGTGGTTGTGATCATGGGGCTTGTGAAAAGAACAATTCATAAAGATTCTTCTTGGCCTCTGAAGTTCCATGAGGTTTCCTGGCCTGGAGAACTTTCCATCATGAAAGCTGATGGGCAGTTTTACAATGGGAGCTGTACAAATCAGGGTCTGAGTGAGGTAGCTGGACTTGGCTATGAGGTCACTGGTCCATTTTTCCCAGGCTTTCTTTTGAATATGAAAAGCAGGAGGGGGGCTGTGCTCTTGGGTTTGGATGGGTGCAGGCATATGCATGCTTGGATGTCCAGAGATGTAAGGGGGTCGGTATGTTACCATTGTTTGGGATGTTAGCACATCTGAAGGAAGGTTGAGTGTGCACGTTTGGCAGTGTTAGGATGAGTGTGTTTGCCCGGGCTGTTGTGTGTGTGGTTGGAAGGGTCTATATGTGGTATGTGGGTGGGTGTTGCGAAAGGACTGGGAGGTATGTGCAGATGGTGAAGTATTTTGGGGTGTCAGAAGGAGGGGGGCAGGCGTTTGGGGGTGTTAAGGTGACTGTGGATGTGGCTGCGTTGGGAGATGGGAGGGAGCTATTTGGATGTAAGGGTGCAACTGCTGCAATGGCTCACCCATCACTCAGTTCCCACCAGGTGAGAAGTGTCAGCCAATGGCTTAGAAGCACAGTGTGGGGAGAGATGCTGGTCTTCTCTGTTAGTCCTGCTGCCCAGCAATGTGAGGGTATGTCTACATTGCATTCCTCTTTTGAGAGAGGAATGCAAATGCAGACGAACTAAATTGCAAATGAAGCACGGATTTGAATTTCCTGTGCTTTATTTGCATAATCGCATCTGGCCGCTTTTTCAAAATACCCTATTTTGAAAAAAGAAACACTGCCTAGACATGGTTATTTCGAAAGAAAACTCTTCTTTCGAAATTACCCTTTCTCCTTATAGGTAAAATGAGGTTTAAGGGTAATTTCGAAAGAAGGGTTTTCTTTTGAAATAACTGCGTCTAGACAGCATTTCTTTTTTCGAAATAGGATATTGTGAAAAAGCGTCCGGACGTGATTATGCAAATGAAGCGCGGGAAATTCAAAGCCACGCTTCATTTGCAATTTAGTTAGTCTGCATTTGCATTTCTCTCTCGAGAGAGGAATGCAATGTAGACATACCCTGACTGAGTGGTGAGATGGATAAAGCGTCCCTGGAAGTGAGCCGCAGGTGGGGAACTGGGAGTTAAACAATGCTTGAGATGGCAACAGTCATATTTAGAGAAGAGGAGGAGGAACTCTCCTGAGCCTAATACAGCTCAGCCCCAAACTTGCTCCAGAGGCTGCCTGGCTCTGCACCATGCTTAGGGCTTGCTGCTGGTGCTGGGCATGGGTACTTGTGGCAGCTCACATTAAGGAGGAGCAGGGAGAACCCAACACTGTGATGTGTCAGCAAGTGGGAAAATCTCTAGCTTCTTCTCAGGCAAGAGCAGCCCGACCAGCTGCTGGCAGGTGGAGAAGGTTGAGCGGATTCCCCTGGATTGCAGTCAGAGAACACTGGCTGTTTACCTTGGCTACTTCTGCCTCTGTCTGTTAAAGCTCTGGCTCTGGGGGTGAGGCGGAGGCTCAGCTGGAGAGGAGGGGGATGGCTTATTGCACAGAAAGGCGAGGGGTGGATTTTCATCACTGCGATTCACTCGGGATTGACCCCTGAGGATCCCAGGTTCCAGAGCACAGCAGCGGGATCGAGGGGTTGTGTGCATGTAGGCAGGGGAAGAGGGAAGGAGGCATTTACACAGGTAGTGAGAGGGAGGTGTCCTCGGAGCACAGCCTGAGACCCAGGAAACCCTGTTTGTGAACGGTGCTTCCCCAGTCTGCACTCTCGGTTACCTACTTAATCCGTTTGAGTTCTCCTATAATCGTGTCCCGTGCTGTGCTATCTGAATGCCACAGAGGCTGAACTGTGCTGCAGGGCCTAGAGCTGGGGACCCTCCAGGGCAGGGCTGAACCCTGTTCTATTGCTACCTGTGCTGTAGTTCTAGAGTTTGCTCTTCAGGGTTGTCAGTCTGGCTCGCTCACTGGCATGGTGCAGAAGACAGGCTCCCCCCAGCACCCATGCATTGCCTGGGAGATGCCAGGATAATTAACCCTGTTCAGGAGGCGAAATTAGTCTTTATCCAGCTGCCACGACTAACCACACAGAGACCTGGGCTGCTTGTCTCTTCACGGTCTTGTCTGACATTTCTCTGTGTGATGGCTCTAGGTCCTGTGGCAGTGATCAGTGGGGAGGAGGATTCTGCCAGCCCCCTCCACCATATCAACCATGGCATCACCACACCCTCGTCGCTGGATGCTGGCCCGGACACGGTGGTGATCGGCATGACCCGTATCCCTGTCATCGAGAACCCCCAGTACTTCCGGCAAGGCCACAACTGCCACAAGCCAGATACATGTGAGTGCCTTCTCCAGCTGACCCTTCTGCTTATGTGGGGCATGAATGGAGACCGGGGTGGGGGGAAAAGGAAGGGGTGGGATGAGGAGGAAGAGGTAAAGAATGGGAAGAAGAGGATGTGGGGGAGGATAATGGGTTTTGTATGGTCCAGAAATAAAATGACCCCCAAGGTAAATCTCAGGTCTCAAAAATCACAACAAACATGGAGGTGCTTCAGAAGGAGAATTCCCCCCCTCTCCCTCCACTCCACTCCACTTTCATCCTCCTATCACCACCCACTATTCACCCTCCCCATTCAGGACAGAAACAGCCTAGAGTGGAGCCTGCAGAGGTTTGCTTTGGGCACGGTACCAGAGGCATGAGCAAATGCGACTTGAGAGCACAAGGCATTAGAGAGACCCGCTTCCTTTGTGGGATAAGAGTGCATCTCTTCTTCCTTCTCCAATAGATCCCTGCCCTCACAGCAGCGAGAGTGCCTCCTTGAGCAACCTGCAAATGCAGTGCCAAGGGCAAACAGCAGTGTCTACACATAGGGCAGGTACACCAAAAACACTTGGAGTAGGAGAACAACTGATTTGGACATTCCATTTCTTTTGCTCAGGGGGCATCTGAAAAGCATGAAATCTGCATTGTGAGCAAAATCCATTAAATGGCAAATATCTTCCACACCAGGTGATAAACTGCCCTTCCCAGATTAGCGGGAGCCCTCGTAAACTGTGAAGAGCTAGTAAAAAGATGCACTTTTGCACACCACATACCATGACTGCCTCAGTACATGGAGCCCACACACAGTCAGTAGGTCAGATAGCAACCTCTCTCTGTATCCTCAGGCTTTGCCAGTTCCTCGAAGCAACTGCCCCTCACCCCAGTTATTGTTCAGCTTCTTGGAATATTTGGCATTTCTTGGTTCCAGCCAGGATTGGATGTAACAAAGTGCCACAAGGAAAGTTATTGTCACCATCTTTCCGGCCTGACCAGAAGCAGGAAGTACTGGGTATCTTGCTGGAGAGCCTACTGTTGTCAGACTTCCGGTCTGTTATTGCTAACTTGGAAAGCTAGAAAATTGTGAGTCAGCAGTTGAGCTTTGAGGAGCTCATAGGAATCAAACTTCCAAACTGTTAAAAATTGACCCAGTACCATTAGGCAGGAAGTTGGTTCTCCATGGCTGCCTTTTTGCAATCAGATAGGCTGGAACAGCACCTCCTTCTCCTCCTGCTGAGATGTCAGGGGCTAGTCCTATCACTGACGCGCACACAAACTGAGAGAGAGAAACATGAGCTGAACCCGCCAATCTTGGACTCTTGCTTGTTGCACTTCAATCACAAGAGCAATGGGGTGTATCTAGTTATTGTGCCTGGCTTTCCCTTTGATTTGTATTATACTGTATTTCTTTTGGTCTGCTTTTACTGGGCGGGATGGAGTGATTTGGTCAGCAAGAAGGAGCCAACTAGTGTGGTATTTCTGTGTCATACTTATGTTTTTATATTTTTATAGTACCTCATCTCAAAACACTTTACAGACTGATGGCTCTGATTCTCTCCCTTCTCTAATCTACGGTATTTCATAGCATGCCAGCCATTTTGGAGCGTAAATGCCATTGAAGTAGTGGTGGTTGAAAATCAAAGGATTCAATTTACTCTGAGTTTGGCAGGGTCTGGTTACATATCGTGAGCTGGCCAGAAAGTAGATCACAGCAGAATTTGCTCAAAAGGGTTCTGTTTAATTAAGATCTGAAAAGTTCATCACACAGAGAGGCTAGAATCTGGCTCATAGAACTGGGCCATGAGGGGAGAATTTAACATTGTAAATAAATACACGCACAACAGATTACAGGGAGAGCATTTATCTCTACGTGACTGTCTGGAACCATCTACTGGACTCCATGTTTCCGGTGTTCGTTTAGTATATTTAGGGCCCAATCCTGCAGCTCTTACTTAGGCCAAATTCCCTGTTATAGCAGTAGCAATGTTGCCTGAGCCCTAATATTATAGTTCAAATTTAAAATAAATAAAACCAACCAATTTTTTTCCAAACTTCCTGCAGCTTCCATTTGATTTTGATTTTACTCCAGCTATTCTGCCCAGCCCTAATTTGGCCTCTTTGGTCTGACATGTGGTGAGTTACTATTCTCATCCACCCATCATTGTACACGCTGAGCCTCTGGCTTGTTCTTCTCAAGGACTTGGACTCAAATATTTCTCCCTCCTCCCCTTGCCCCTGTGAAGGCGAGGTGAAGTGCTTTAGATAGGAAAGATATTAATACCTAGCAGAGCTCAACCAGAAAATGGGCTGGTGTAGTGCCTGGACAAACCAGGGACAGGTAGCTCCTGCCCTTCTGATCACTGCCATCCTGCTAAATCAACCAGCTGGATATTAGATTGTGAAGCCCATAACCAGCAAAGGCATTTACCCCCTTCTCTCCTCTCTCCCTCCCCTGTAAGCTATCTCGTCCATGTTCTCAGACAGGTTTTGTTAACGCACCATATAGACTTTGGGAAGTAGCTTCTCTCTTTCATTTGGCCCGCCTCCCTGGTTGGCTGTGACGCCAGGTATTTGGGCTGAGGACACGCAGACACCTGTTAGTGAATTACAGTGAGGAGAGAAAACTCTCAGTGCTTAATGCAGTATTAATAGTACATTGGTGTGATATAGATTTCCGTCACCCTCTGCACTAACAAACATCGCTTATCATGTGGGAATGATGGATGTTTATTCCCAGCCACTTAGTTCTGCATAATGGAATTGCAGATGAAATATGGAAAGCAGCTTGCTGCCTGCTATACTTTGCCCCCTCTTGCTGCTTCTGCACAAGCCTGTCCTGCGGGGGGTACTCTTACAGACCCATTAATTACTGTTGTCTGTGAGGAGACAGAAACGTTTGCTTGGATGTACCGTTTGGGGTTTTTTTTTCTTGTCAATAAGATGAGGGATGCTGCAGCTCACTCTGACACCTGTGATTTTCTGGGAGCTCCTCAGACCAGGGCCTTTCCCTCACCTACTTGCTGCTGCTCCCAGTATTTGACAGACCAAAGGAAAGAGTCATTCTTCCCTTCCGGTTGTGGGAGCAAGTGTACCATCCTGTTCCTGTGTTAGGAATTATTGACCCTTTGGGACTTCATGCTCTGCTCCTTCCATACCTTGCCATTCTCTTTGCTCCTTCCTGCCATAACTGCGTGTGCACTGCTCAGCACATTGGCTCGGAAGGATGCTTTTAAAAAATATAACTAAAAGCATCCGCTTTAGTAGTTCTCACACCGCTGCAGGGGGGGTTAAGCAGAGTGTCAGATTTATGGGACAAGTTGATCTCAGAGGAGTGGCCTCTTTTTTCTGGGACATTGAACAGGAATCGGTGAGCATGTCTGCTGAACTGAGATTTCAGGGAGACCAGTGGGCATGGATAAGTCTATGCCTTCACTGTCATCTGGAAATAGTTGTGCTTCTTTTCTAAAATGCAATTTAAGTTGTTTTGGGCTCGGGCACCATATGGAAAAGAATTCATCAGAATTCAGCATGCAGCAGGTTCAACAGGATCTCATCCCAGGAGTGATGCTGGTGCTGAAGCAAAATGTGACTCATTCTACCCTCCAACATTTCCTCAAAATGGCAATTGGATCCTGTGGGCAGGAAGCAGCAGTTTGCTCCAAAAATTAACCACATGACGATTGAAAAAATGGCACATGTTGGCCCAAGAGACATTAACACGGATGCGTGGCCCTGATGCTGGTGGGAGGGACCAAATGCCATTGTTTTGACCATGAACATCTGTGCTTTTTAATGGCAATGGAGACTTTTCAGTCTAGCTCCAATTTGCCAGTCTTCAACAGACTAAAAAGGATCCATGTTGCCCCCTGACTGTGATGGAAGAAGCTGGACATTTCTTAGGTCTAAAAGCTTCACAGATGTTTCAGATGAAAAGGTTTGGAGGCTGATTTTGCTTTGGATGATGATAATAATAATAACAATAATAAAAATAACAATAAATAATATAAATGATATTAAATCAATTAATAACAAGCACTGGATATGCTGAGCTGATTATTTATTAGACCCTCTTGATTCTGTATCATCAAGCTCTGTGCAAACATGGTAGCAAAAGTTCAGTTGGCTTCCTGTTTTGTCAGAACAGCAGTAACCCAGGAGCAATTGTTCTTGAAGAAAACTGGATTTTTCTGAGGCTGTTCCAGAGCAGAACTAGGAAGAAAATGCCTCAGAAATGAAAAACACTTTGGATCCCAAAAGTCTGGATCCCTCCTTGGAAACTCCAGCAATTCTCAGATTGTGTCTGGGGTAATGCTGTTACCAGTCGGAGATGCTGTTTCAAAACCGGTCACTCCGGCCCCAGTAAAAGCAATGATGCTGGAGCTGTACAGAGCCTGCTTTGATTTTTGTTGCTGCTGCTGTTGCTGACTGGGCATGACTGTTGTTTGGTTTGTTTTCCTCTGTTGGGACTGGTGCAGCCTCAGCACCATGATGCATTCACCATGTGGGCGGAGCTGACGTCCTTCTATAGAGTACTAATAAGGGGTTTTTTAAACTTCATTTATTACTGGCTGCCCTGACATAATTGCATATTCGAAGTTAGTAATTACACATATTCATACTAATTAAGTAATTAGATATAATTATGCTAACTGTAAATACATGGTAATTGGCTAAAAAGAAGTACTTTGGAAAAACTAAGGCAAATCACACAATAAAGACACCATCAGCAGCCTTTTCGCACATCACTCTGTCTTTATCTTGCATTTGTAATGCAGTTTGAAAGGAAATCTGTGGTCCATTCAAAAATCATATTCTTTAGACAAACAGATTTCCTCCCCCATGTCTCTAATAACACTAGAGAGTGAAAATGGGAGAGGATCTTTAAAAATCCAGTTTTGCTCTCACTGCTGCTGCTTTTTGTTCACCAGCTGTATTTTCTTTAGCTTGGATATAGGAAACCGACCAAGTGCATTCCATTTTCCTTGTAATCATTGTGTTCCCAGGTTCATCAAGGTGCATAATTCAGGTTGCAATGTTTGCTGTGTACTCATATGAAAACAACTGAGTTTACTGCTAATAGAAGAGGAAACATTTCTGGGGGCAGCTAGGGTTTAGAAAAACTTATTTCTACCAAATGTAAATTTTGCACTGATGACAGAGGCCCTTTAACTTTTAACAACCAGCCTAGAGTAACTGAATTATAGTAGGTGTAGCCTCTGAGTAGCCTGAATCTCTCCCTCCCCACCCCCAAATCCTTGGAAGTCCTGCT
The DNA here is from genome assembly GCA_032595735.1 of Pelochelys cantorii. NCBI lineage: Eukaryota > Metazoa > Chordata > Testudines > Trionychidae > Pelochelys > Pelochelys cantorii. The sequence continues at coordinate 31,685,559 of CM064338.1, forward strand.
GATGCTCATGCATACAAACACTGACACATCTCCCTGCTCCCTTGGAAAAGCCTTATCTTTCCCAGAGACCCTAGCTCCCTTCACTTTTTTTAGAGGCTCCTAGGGGGAGTCTTGGACCATGGTGCTATCTTTCATGGTACATCAGCATTTTATGCTGCCATCCCTTGTGTTCCATCTGTATCTGAGATCACAAGGGGACTTAGTGGGGAGGTTTGGCCTGACGCCTCCTCAGGATGCTGACAACACCTCATCCATCCAGGGAGTGCCATCCCGTGCCTCAAAGTTTGGATGAGGCTGGGGCATAGATGAAAGAATTAGTTGATACTTAATCCAGATAGAGTGACGTGTTTGTAGGAGTGAGAGAAGCAGCTGGATGAGGAGGTAGAGTTTAAACCAGACCTCCTATCTGAGGCTGTTTTCATTTTTGATTACCTCTGCTCACAACTTGAATGTCGGGTTAGAATCCCAACTGCTTTTTGAATGATAAAAGAAGAACAGCGATCAAGGCATATTTATCCATTTAGATCTGACTAGGAGGCTGTTCCCATTTCTCTTAAGAACATAAGAATGGCCATACTGGGTCAGACCAAAGGTCCATCTAGCCCAGTATCCTGTCTGCCAACAGTGGCCAATGCCAGATGCCCCAGAGAGAGGGAACACAACAGGTAATCCTCATGTGAGCCCTCTCCTCTCACCCATTTCCAGACAAACAGAGGCTAGGGACACCATTCGTACCCATCCTGGTGGGTAGCCATTGATGGATTTAACCTCCATGAATCTATCTAGCTTTTTTTTTTAACCCTGTTAAAGTCCTAGTCTTCACCACATCCTCTGGGAAGGAGTTCCACAGGTTGACTGTGTGTTGCGTGAAGAACAACTTCCTTTTGTTTGTTTTAAACCTGCTCCCTATTAATTTCATTTGGTGACCCCTAGTTCTTATATTGTGAGAATAAATAAATAACTTTTCCTTATTCACTTTTTCCGCACCAGTCATGATTTTATAGACCTCTGTCATATCCCCCCTTAGTCTCCTCATTTCTAAGTTGAAAAGTCTATACCTTTTTCATCTCCCTTCATATGGGACCCATTCCAGTTCCCTAATAATTTTTGTTACCCTTTTCTGAACCTTTTCCAGTGCTAGTATATCTTTTTTGAGATGAGGCAACCACTTCTGTATGTTGTATTCCAGATTTGAGCGCACCATGGTTTTATATAGAGGCAATAAGATATTCTCTGTCTTATTCTCTATCCCTTTTTTAATGATTCCTAACATTCTATTTGCTTTTTTGACTGCCGCTGCACACTGAGTGGATATTTTCAAAGAACTATCCACAATGACTCCAAGATCTCTCTCTTGAAGAGTTGTAGCTAAATTAGTCCCCATCATATTGTATGTATAGTTGGGATTATTTTTTCCAATGTGCATTAGTTTATGTTTATCAACATTAAATTTAATTTGACATTTTATTGCCCAATCACTTAGTTTGGTGAGATCTTTTTGAAGTTCTTCACAGTCTACTTTGGTCCTAACTATTTTGAGCAGTTCAGTATCATCTGCAAATTTTGCTACCTCTCTGTTTACCCCTTTCTCAAGATCATTTATAAATTGTTTGAATAGGATTGGTCCCAGGACAGACCCTTGGGGAACCCTATTACTTCTCTCCACTCTGAAAATTTACCATTTATTCCTACCCTTTGTTTCCTGTCTTTTAACCAGTTATCAATCCATGAAAGGACCTTCCCTCTTATCATCCCATGACAACTTACTTTACTTAAGAGCCTTTAGTGAAGGACCTTGTCAAAGGCTTTCTGGAAATCTAAATAAACTATATCCACTGGATTCCCCCTTGCCCACATGTTTGTTGATCTCCTCAAAGAACTCTAGGCAGATTAGTAAGGCATGATTTGCCTTTACAGAAACCATGAAGATTTTCCCCCAACAAATTATGTTCATCTAAGTGTCTGACATTTTTATTCTTTACTATAGTTTAATCTAATTTGCCCGGTACTGATGTGAGACTTACTGGTCTGTAATTGCCAGGATTACCTCTAGAGCCCTTTTAAAAGGTTGGCGTCATGTTAGCTATCTTCCAGTCATAAGGTACGGAAGCTGATTTAAAGGATAGGTTACAAACCACAGTTAATAGTTCTGCAATTTCGCATTTGAGTTCCTTCAGAACTCTTGGTAAATGCCATCTGGTCCCGGTGACTTGTTACTGTTAAGTTTATCAGTTTGTTCCAAAACCTCCTCAAATGACACCGCAGTCTGGGACAATTCCTCAGATTTTTACCTAAAAAGAATGGCTCAGGTGTGAGAATCTCCCCAGTATCACCAGCTGTGAAGACTGAAGCAAAGAATTCATTGAGCTTCTCCGCAATGATTGTATCATCTTTGAGTGCTCCTTTAGCATCTCGATTGTCCAAACTGGTTGTTTAGCAGGCTTCCTGCTTCTGATGTACTTAAAAAAATATTTTGCTATTTCTTTTTTGAGTTTTTGGCTAGGTGTTCTTCAAACTCCTTTTTGGCTTTTCTTTGTTATATTTATACACTTAATTTGACAAGTATATGCTCCTTTCTATTTTCCTCACTAGGATTTGACTTCCACTTTTTAAAGGATATCTTTTTATATCTGTCACTGCTTCTTTTACTTGGATGTTAAGCCATCTTGGCACTTTTCTGGTTCTCTTACAGTGTTTTTTAATTTGGGGTATACATTTAAATTGGGCCTCTATTATGGTGTCTTTGAAAAGTTTCCATGCAGCTTGCAAAGATTTTACTTTTGTCACTGTATCTTTTAATTTTTGTTTAACTAACCTCTTTTTGTGTAGTTCCCCTTTCTGAAATTAAAAGCCACAGTGTTGGGCTGCTGAAGTGTTTTTCCCATCACAGGGATGATAAATTTTATTACATTGTGGTCACTATTTCCAAGTGGTCTAGTTATATTTACCTCTTGGACCAGATCCTACGCTCCACTTAGGACTAAACCAAGAATAGCCTCTCCCCTTGTGGGTTCCAGAACCAGCTGTTCTAAGAAGCAGTCATTTAAGGTATCAAGAAATTTTATCTCTGCATCTCGCCCGGAGGTGATGTGTACCCAGTCAATATGGGGATAGTTGAAATCCCCTACTATTATTGAGTGTTTTATTTTGATAGCCTCTCTAATCTCCCTTAGCACTGGCTGTGCCTTTGTTACCTGTAGATCAGACTGCTGCAGGGTGCTCCGTCCCACTTCCCCTAACAAGCACTTCTTCTGTCTGCTTCCCCATTGCTGCCCAGCCAACCTTTCCACAGCCAGAAACCTCCTGAGTTTTCCTGGACAAGAGCTGTCACTGATGGCTGCTGCCCAGCCCCAGAGATGGGATGGAGACCAGATATGAAATAAGCTCCATGGAAAAACAGTGGAAACTCTGTCTCTAGAGTGATTTAGAACTGAACTGGACAAAGCATTGGAGATCTTACTGTAGGAATCAATCTTACATTGATGGGTAGGTGGAGGGGTATAGGCTAGATCTAATAGGTTTCTTCCATCTCTTCAACAATCATGTCTAGGTGAGCTTGGGAGGTTTTAGGCTTGGCTCCATGCAGTGCTTGTCTTCTAGCAGCTGGAAAATGTCTGGGAGCCTGAGCTAGAATCCTGCTCCCAAACCTTGCAAGCCCTCCACTCCAGAGTAGTTTCTTCCAAAAACTGCTTCGAACGTGACTGGCTAATGTCAGTCTCTTGTGAATAGATGTTAATAGTAGCCACCTATATTCAGAGAAGATGCTGCAGCTTCCACAAGGGAGATGTGAGCAGTGAGCCAGCAGAGATAAACACCCGACCTCTCCCCTAGATGCAGAACTGAGTAGTGCAGAGTGGCAGAATGAGGAAAGCGCAGGACCCCAACTCACCCACTTCATGCCATCCCCTCTGCCTCATTCTCTTGCCTGACTGCTGAAAGGAAAGTTTCTTTTGGCCATGGGCCTGCCCATTCAGCTCTCTCTCTCTCGCTGTGGTCAGCTCTCTGCTGGTTTCACTCTCTCTGCTGCATTTGTTCTCCATCCCACTCACCCAGCCGAGGAAGGGAGAGAGAAATGGTCACAAATACCAGAGTCAAGATGCCAAACCAGTCTCAGGTGAAGCGTGGCAGACTGACCCTTCAGACCCTTTCAAAAGCTATTCTGAGTTGCAGTTTGACCCTCAGGATTAACACCACTGGGAATTTGTCTTCTGCCTTTCCTGTATGAGCCATTAGCATGCTATTGAGCCAAAAGAGTAGAAGGCTGCAAGGAATAGCTGGCAGGTGCATTCTGCCCACATATAACTGGCCCATTGGCCAGTAGTGTAGGTGTTTCTACATGAGTCCATTCAGGAGGAGCCAGATAATTCAGGAAGAAAATTCCTGTCTCTGTCCAAACCCTGCCAACGTTTCAAGGCATTATGGTAGCCAGTGATTCAGTACCTGCTGGGACAGTCCTACCCTACTTCTAATGTGATACACATGCTGTCCCTGTTTGCTGTCTCTGTTTGCATACAAGCAGTTCACCACCTGCAGCTGGGAGGACTGGTTCCCAGAGCGTTAAGTCCTACCACTCCTACTTTAATGTGTGTTTATTGTAGATGTTTGTAGCAACAGTACAGACAAAAGACAGCAAAGCACCATACCAACCCACATCAGAAACTCAAGCTGTGACAACACAGGTGTGGGGGGTGATGTTGCATCTGGAAGCCACACTCCCTAGTGCAGTGAATCCAATTCCCTTAGAAAACAAACTATTATATCGGCCACTACTCAGTTATGTGCTGCTGACACTGACCTGCCAGCAGGCAGACAATGCTCATGAAGGGATGAGGCTCGCATACAGTCATCAAACAATGAGCAAAGCTTTCCCCTAAACACACATCCTCTGGCCCCAGAGTCACTCCTGAGGCCCCTGTTATCCTGGCATGTTCTAAGGTGACAGCTAGGGTCAGCTTGCCTGCGGTGATTTTAGAACAGAGCCAAAGAGGTGCCAAGGGACAGGTACTTAAGCAAAGCAAGGACAGGCTGTCAGCATATTTCCTAGTGGGCTGGAAAGACACTAGCACTCCAGGCTGTTGTGGCTCATCAGAAGCCCTGTCCATCCATCAGAAAAAGGTAGTTTGATCCCTCTCACTTCAGCAGTTTAGGAGCAAACTCTTGCACCCTAGGGGTATGTCTACACTACCACCCTAGTTCGAACTAGGGTGGTTAATGTAGGCATTCAAAGTTGCAAATGAAGCCCGGGATTTAAATATCCCGGGCTTCATTTGCATCTTGCTGGGCGGGCGCCATTTTTAAATCCCCTTAGGTCGAACTCCGTGCCCGCGGCTACACGTGGCACGGAGTAGGTAGTTCGAATTAGGATCTCTAATTCGAACTACCGGTACACCTCGTTCCACGGGCTTCATTTCCAACTTCGAATGCCTACATTCACCACCCTAGTTCGAACTAGGGTGGTAGTGTAGACATACCCTAGGAGGATAATGATTAAACCTGAAAGCTGCTTGGCTGCAGTAAGGATGTACATATACTCCATTGCCACCCCGGACACATGTGCACTTACTTGCACACTCATTTGCACACCTATACACACACGTTTATATGTAGTCTGCCCTGCCAATTTGTTGCAGCCACATACCCATCATCCTTACTTGTACACCTTCCTGCACACACATTCATTTGTATACCCATCCACATAGGTCCACATGAATCAATACACATGTGCACACTCACTCATATACTCTAGTGACAGGCAGAGGACAAAACCATAGCTGAATTAGTTGCAGGCATTCACTCACCAATGCATGCTGCTCTCACACATACATTCACACCCTCTTAGCAGACGCCTCTGCTCACAAATCACTTTGCACCTGTGAATTTTCTATTTTCTGCTGAGCACACTCACCAGTTCTCCCCTCCCAAGGCAGCCCAGCAAGGCAGCAGATATGTAGCCTTGGGCAGCCTCACTTTTAAATATTGACCTTACCAGTCAAAAAATGGCTGTGGCTGCAATTTTTCCGAGGTGGGGGGGGCATGGTGGAGGGATTTTCATGGGTTGGCAAGAGATCTGATTTTCAGTTCTGGCAGGGCATAAACTATGCGGCATTGTGGGAGGTGATGGGGTGAGAAAGAAAGAAAAGGGCAGGTGACAGAATGAGGAGAGAGATTATCATGCTATAGATTGGTGCCTGTTTAATCATTCCCTTACCTACGTATTGTTACTTTGTAATGCCTGTCTAGTCAAATTTGTGTCACCCTCTGCTCCATTCCATTCTTGGAGCTGAGATGGGTGTCTGTGCCCCTGAAAGGCATAACGGTCTTCATCAGTCAATGCTGCCTTGGCCCAGACTTTCCTCATCTCTGCCTGGGGTAATGGTGATACAGCAGCTTGTCCTGAGGATATTGCTAACTCAGGCATCCCTGGTGCCAGAGATAATGCAGAAAGCTTTAGAATTATCTCCTAATGGCTCATTGATTGTGTGAATTATGCTTTGGTTATTTCTAAATATAGATAGTGTATAAAGAGAGAGCTGAGCTCTTTACCTGTCAGCAATTTATTTTGTCTCCCCTCCCGCCCCCGAGTTTGGTTTGGCTTATCAAATTGAAACAATCTGAAAGACCCTTGACCTGCCTGCTGTACTTACAGGTCCATGATGGTATGTGGATGTTCTGATGTGGCTGTGGAATGTTATGGTACCTAAGAAAAGTTTATTTTGTAGAAGCTAGTAGCCAGGTCCCAGAAGTTGCTTGGGAACAAAGTCCTGCTCTCTTGGTATAATCCAATCAATGAGAAGATACACCCTGTAGCATCACATCTTTCAAAAGAGTTTTGGAGAGGTGAAGGCCTTCTGGAGCTGGTCCAACTAGACTTGGTTTGAAGGAGCTGCTCTGTCTGCTGGCAATGTAATTGAATTAAATCTCCTAATAAAAATAGCAGCTATTAATGATGAGTCCAGAGGCTGGTTAGAAAAATATTACTCCCAATATAGTGTGAGTATCTTTAGTAGTGCAGCCGATCCCAGTGGAGATATGGCCTGGTACCTTAGAACAGATGTAATGGTGATGATTCATTAGCAGTCACAAGTACTGTCTATTTCCAGTTCTGCTTTTGGATAGAGACCCTGGCAGTTGTTTCCCCTCACAACAGCCTGTTTAGAAGCCACAGTTCCAGTGGTACAACCCAGGCAGAGACCAAGGTAGAAAGATCCTTCTCTCCCCCCGCCTTAAAAAGTTCACTCCAAACAGCTTCTCCTGCCAAGTAGGACTCACATTTTGTAGACCTGCACAGGGGTCATTTCTGCCAGAAAAGGATGCGTGATCAGCCTGTGAATGCTCAGCTAGGCACATTGCTAAATGAGGTAGACAGTCTTAAGTGTATCACGTAATAAAACTTGGCTATGGAGGATGCCACAGCTGTCACTGTGCTACGTGCCGCAGGCAGTCGGAACAGACCAGTCCCAAACCCAAGGGTAGAATTTAGCTTCATCTAGTCCAATCTACTACTTCTACCAGTGGACAGTGTTAGATGCTGCTGGCAAAGGAGTATCCTGCCACTGAGCCGTACACCCAGTCATATCATAGTGTTCTTACTGAGGGGGAGCGCAGCAGGGCTTTCTTCCTGACTCTATCTTGTGATCACTTGGTGCCATGAAGTCTGTAAGCTCTTGCAGTTTTACTCCCAGAAAACTGTGAATTATTTATTTTTTATATTGCAGTAGCACCCAGAGGCCCGCTAATGTAACTGTACATACTGTTCTTCAGAGAAAGGTCTAATCCGTTTGTGTCTTACAAAGTTATTTGTCTGAATATCTTACATTGGTTATTGATATATTAAAATATTGGTTTTAAATGTGCTAGCTTTGAAATCTGGAATGCCTTGTAGATTCTGTACGATAGGGAACAATCCATAGAAGGTGCATTGCCCTCTCTTATTCCATTCTTGCTCACCTATCCTATTCTATCCCTCTTTATTAACCCTGTGCCAAGCTAAAGGGTTCTTTCAAAAACAAATTAAAGAGCCACTTTCTTTATATTCTGAAATCACAGATCTATGTGGCTCTGACAAGGATAAAAAGCTGAGAAAGTGGCTAAATCTCCAAAGTGTACATAGCAAATCTGCCTTCTAATTGCAACACTAAAACAAAATTAAAGTCCCTGCCTCCCTCTCTCACCTCATCCTCTCTCACCCTTTCACCTCCTACGTGAGGGATTAATTTGAGCTAATCCTCACCTGAGCAAAGTCTTTGGGAAAACGAGGAAGTAAAGTAAAGCCATGAGGGGAAGCAATCTCACACTCGACACTAATAAAGAAATAACTGGTGTCCTACATTATGAATTGGATGAATTTTTAATGGCTGGGAATGCAGTTGATTTATAATGCATCCATCCCACTCTGAAGAGCCCATCACCAGCTGATAATAAATGTCTGGCCCCTTGTATTAAAAGTATCAGTCATTTTACATCATGGCACTATAACTGATGTAGCGTATCAAGTGTGCGGTGGAGTGGGCCTGGGGCCATGGCAGATGTTGTGTCAGCAGAACAAGCAGGATGGACTTCAGGCCTCATCCTATGTTTTAGATGAGCTCTATGAGGCCAGAGAGTGGGTCTCAGCTGAAGAGGCCTTGTGAAAACCTGGCTGGCTCGTTGCAGTCCTTGCACCTCTGTTCCCTAAAAGAAGAGGGAGTTCATGAAACTCAGCTGGGTTTTCCTTTCTTCCCATGTACTCCATTCAGAATGTCCAGCCTGCCTTCTGGGGGAAGGGTCAGCTCTTTGATGTGAAAGCTGCTGGCACAGGGGGGAGAAACCCAAGGAAAGGATTTCAGACCCAGTACCAAGAATTGTATTTAGCACCTTGCAGATTCCCTTCTTGTCCTTGCGTTGCTGTGGCCCTCACAAATCAACGACAAACATAGGTAAGCCCAGGTGTTTCCAACTAGGTCTTATTCAGTGCAGCTCAGTACCCTGTCCTGTGGGTATTACAGCCTGTGCAAACCAGGTTTGTGATGCTGGGCACATGAGTAGGTCAATGATCTAGGACAAGGTTCAGGAGCCCATGTTTACTGGGGCGGAGCCCAAGAAGCCCGAGAGAGGCATAGTGCTGGGGGATGCCTTACATTGAGCAAGGCAATGTTCCTCAAGGAAGCAGGGTGTCCAGGAGCTTTGGGTGTGTCCTACTCTAGGGTTCTCAGGTAGATATATTTAGCATTTCATGGCTTCTAAGTGTACTGGTTACTCCTCCTCACAACCACCGGTCAGGTAGCAAAGGATCGTTGTCTCCATTTTACAGATGAAGAAGGGCAGAAGGGGAAGTGACATGCATGGGGTTCCAGGGTACGTCTGTTGCATCTTGGACTAGCTCCTGGGAGTTGCTGGCTCCTCGGTTTTCATTTAGCCTACTAGACGACTCTGAATGTTTACATGCATCTTGTAATTACATCATACTCGGCAAGGAAGCAACTCCCAATTGAGACCAGTTAAGTTAGATCCTTACCAGTTTGGTAGGAGCTGGGCTGAACTGGTGTGCAAGAGTAGCTCCATTTTACAGACATCATTGCCAAGCACATCAATATGGCATATTCTTTCAAAGGGGCTCATTGCAAAATCTGCATGGGAAAGGGTAAGACAATACTGGCCTTGTACAAATGGAAGACTTTTCCTTACTGCCTCTCCTTATTTGGCTTCCTTTCTTGGCTTAACGAATGTAACACAGAACCTGGGACGTCAAACTCACTAACTGATGAAAACAGAGTACTCCAAACTACAGATTTTGTCTTGGCCTGGAGGAAGGAAGAGTTTATTGCCTTATTTATTACATTTCCCCAGAGTAGCATAAATAATATTTTCATAATAGATGTGGACCTTATGAATAATATAGAGTCTTGATCTAAGTAATTGCAATGCTTTTTAACACAAGAGATCTTCAGTGTCAGGTACTATTAATGATCTGCCTTGACTCTATCTCAATTGCAAACCCCAGTGCTGTAAGAATTTGATACATTTGGGGAAGATTCTAATGCACATTTCAATAATCTTTTTCTCATTGGGATACCCTGGAAAAAGTATCCTGTTTGCTGATTTTCTCAGCCTCCCTTGGATTTTGACGACAATCCAGGTTGTGTAGGTTGCTGGAAATCCAAGTCTCTTACATTTGGGACAAATCTGTGACCATCTGTTTGAACTACACATTGGAATTAACAAATCTAAATTTCAGGGACTTCTTTGAATTAATATGTGTATCATACACTAATTCCACTTTTATTGTATACATCGTTTTAGTAAACCTGGTGTGGGTGAAGGGTGCCAGACCATTCTGGAGACCAAGTTCCTCTCTCCCTAGATCTGGTATAGAAAAAGGAAATTGCAGTGTTTTGCAGCCAAAATTCCTTCGTTTTGACCTGGAGCGACCAACTTTCGAGACAGGAGGTAGTTTGGCCTTTGTTGCCCATTTGGTCTTTGCTTTGTCATTTGAGGTCGAAGGCAAGCGGGGGCAGTTAGTTAGGGGAGACATTTTCTCAAGTGTCTGTATGACTTAGGCATTTCAGTTTTTTTTTCCCTGGTGTTTTTTATGCTGTGGATACTTGTCCACTGGGAAGAAGACTAAGAACCACCAACCCATGGGCTGTCAGAGAAGTTTAACTACCTGGCTAGCGTGGTGGAACACTTTTCTCAGGGATGTGGGAGAAGCAATGTCCTGAAGTGCTGCAGGAAATGTTGATGAGGCTCTTCCCTTTTGGCAGCAGAACACTGAACCAGTGCCCCACCATGTACGGAGGTGGGGCGGGCTGTGCTCTGCTGCTAGAGATGATTTTTTAAAAACGAAATACAGAACAAAGATTCTGGCCAGGCACTTTGTGGTCATTCAAGATGATTGGACACTTTTTGGAAAAGTAAAAGTGTTGGTTGTGATATGATGGTTAAATTCACACATTGTGCCACTCTATTTTCCCTGGCAGCCTTAATTAGAAGTACTCCTTGTCACTTGCTGTCCTAAAATCTTGTCTAGCCTTGCCTCCTATGTGCTATTAAACAGGTGGCTATGTTGTTAGAAATGGTTCCTTTCTAATGTATATGCTGTCTGTAATGCCTTATGATCCTTTGGGAGGAAAAGCATTGATGATGTTAATTATTATTAAGATTGAGCAGACAATACCTCTTTAGCAGTTACACTGTCATCTGCAGGGATAATGTTATGGCGGTTGTGGGAATTGCTGTGTGGTCATTTTAATATTACGTTACTGTTCATATAAAACAGCCTTTCATTAAGTGGCCTGGTTGCCCAGTGGTCAGTGCTCCTGAGATGCCTCCCTGTTTTCGAGGCTGCGTGTCCTAGTGTCAGGAGGCATCCTTAAATTAATGGAGCAGTCTTGGAACATTATGGATGCCTTTTCTATTTTTTCCAGACTTTGCATCTCAAGCCCAGAATCAGATGGTAAATCTTTTGCATTACTCTTTTCCCAGCCAAGTTCCTTTTTAAGTAGTTTTGCTTCCTCTTTCCCCCAGCTCCCCTAGGTCTGGAACTCTGGGACAGGAGAACTGAGCCTGCTCAGCAAATACAAGGCATAAATTCAGGCCTGGCCTGTACCGAGAAGAGGCAGGGAAGGGAAGGTCTGGTGACCTTGGATGGTGAGCCATGCAGGGGCTGTGTGGCCTCTCATGTCCTGTGCCAGAGGATATGAGCTGGTATCTCATTAACCCAGTGAGTCTCTTCACATAAATTTTGATTGACAGCGTCTCACTCAGATATTCAGTCACAATGTGATGCCTCAGTTTCCCCCTTCCCTCTTTGGGCTTCATCCTGGGTGTGACTTGCACTCTCATTGTGTAGTTGTGAAGCTCCTCTCTGTTGTTTGATGTGTAAATTTCAGTGCTGGGGTATGACCATTCTGGGCACTCACATCACACTTCCGGCCACATTTTCAGGTGTCTTAAAACCATTGTGTGAATTGAGTTCCCAGAATGGACACACAAATTGTACACTCATAAATTTACACAAGTGCTCTCAGGCATGAAAATAGCCTTTTGCATATACAGAATTGGTAATGTGAGTATTTAATTGTTTCTCAGTTGGAAGTCATGGCTGTGTGTGTGTGTGTGTGTGTGTGTGAGTGAGTATATGTCTGTGAGTGAGACAGAGAGAGAGAGAGATTCTGCTTTGGAAGTTTTATGAATCAAACTCCTTTTCTTGCCCTTGAGATGTCATCATGCTCCAACTGTTAGAAGAAACAAGGGACCATTTTTGGATGGGTCATGATTGTTTTTTTGGAAGATGAACCTTGAGCTAGATGCTTTTGATCCCTGCTGCTTCATGTGTAGCTCAGGGCTGAAGTTGCATTTCTGTTTGATTTTCTAGTATGCTTCATTTTCCTTCTATCCTTTAATAATTACTGCCTTGAAAAAATTCTCCTTGCTCCTTACGCTATCAGTGCAGCATGTTCTGTATTGGTTGCAGTGCTCTAATGGCTTAATTTGACTGTGCAGGGTCATGTCTCATTTAATGCTAGCTGGTTTTCTTGTCAATCAATAAAAACTTCATTTTAAAAAAAGGAAAGAAAGTGGGGGCAGAAACCCAGCCATTAGTGAGTTTGGCTGAGACCTGCATTACTTACCTGGCTTCCAAGTGGTCATGCTGCAAAAGCTTGTGTGGTCTACCCTAAGCTGAGCCCTCCAGATTCATTGCTGACTCCTGCCAATGTTAACCAGAAGCAAGGGGGGACAGATCTGAATCACAGAAGGATCTCCCCTTTTGTCCCCAGGTACAACCGAGCTGCTCCATGGAGGCCTTACTCCAACTGCCTGCATGTCCTTTCAGAGGAGTTTGTTTTCCAGGTCCCATGGCTGTTTGCATAACTCTTCCCATGTCCCCAGCTCGATGCCAGGTCTCCAAGTCTCTACACCAGAGCCATGTCGATATTACAAAATTATATTATCGGTGGTCAGAATGGCACTGCCTCTTCCCAGACCATTGCACAGTGAGCCAAGTGAAGTATGCTGTGGTTTTTGTGCTTCCTTCTGAAGCTTTCAATATTAGCCACTTCTAACAGCTGAATAAAGGAGTAAATGGACTGATGTTTCTGGCTTGGCAGAAGGCAGAGTTCCTGGGCTGCTGGAACCAGTGTTGTTCACTGTCATGGAAAGAGGCAGGCAGTTGGGGTTGATGGGCCATTTGAGTGATCTGCAATGGCAGAAGGTGGAATAGCAGACAAGACAGAATTATGGTATGACCCATCATTGCAGGGAGTGGGACAGCAGGTTGAATATTGGCTAAGTTGTGTGAACCTTGAGGACAAGACACCGGATCTCATTAGATTTACAATCTAATAGAAAAATACCTATAACAACCCATTACACCTCATTCTCTTTCTTTTTCCTGTTGTTTTCCATATTGAACTATTTCTTTAGTCTCTTTAGAGAACACTTCCATCCAGTATCAGACTTAATGTAGAAATCAGAATATCCACTGTGGAAAGTTTCCTGCAGAAATTTCACATCCTTTTTCACTTCCTTGCTGATCTTCAGGGCGAATCAATGAAAGGAGCTACATGTAGTGCAGCCTGTGATCCTGTGGGTTTCCATTAGCAAGGCACTTTCTCAGTGCTAATGGACCTGTTGCTTAACAAACAAACCATTGGGTTTTAAATAGAAAAATTATGACCCAAAGATGGTGGTTTGGTTTGATGTTGTGCTGCCCCACCTCCTCTGTACATTATTCACTCCTGGTGCCCAGGCTGCTGCAGCCAAATCCATATCTGTGACTCTTGAGAGAAGAGATCCAAAGCAGGAGTTTGTCCACATAACTCGTAAACAGCTCTTCTGGGGAGAAAATGGGATCTAATATAGAGGAGGAAGAAACTGTTGTGGAATGGGCCAGTGATTGGATTGTTGTGGGCATTTTTCTGTTAATCCTATTCCATTTATAGGCAGGGTTTACCTAATGTGTCCAGGGAATGCTTTGCTCAGCTGCAGCTAAACTCTGGGGTGGGCAATAATATGGTGGCAGTTCGCTAGGGTTAGCCCCTGGGGTGGCTACTGCCACTTTATTTACCTGTATCTCTGCAGGTTCTGGCGTTCCCAGCCAATGAGAGCTGTGGAAAGTGACACAGACCAGAGCAATACTTCCCGCGATTCCCTTTGTCTGGAAACAGTGAACTGGAGCCAATGGGAGCGGTGAGGCTCCATGGCTATGGAGCCTTTAGATAAACAAATCAGAGTGGCCCATTAGCAGCTTTCTCACAGTGGATCTGTGGCCCACTTTGAGAAACACTAGTATAGATGCTGTGTTGCTTATAATGGCTGTTACTGGCCTCTGGGAGCTGTCCCACGATGCCCTGTGCTAACTACAATTGATACAAGCACTCCTGGTGAGGATGCGCACTGCTGACCCAAGGAGCCAAGATGCACAGAGAAGTGATTTAATAGCTATGGTGACTATATGCCAATATAAGTTTAAGTTGGCATACTTTTGTAATGTAGACATGGCCCTAGTGTAGAGAGTTGGGGGTTTGAGCACGGTGTTGATTTAGCATTATATTACATTGTAGTTCAAGTGCTCCCTCATCTATTGTAAGGCGCACGCAGCGCTAATACCAGCCGAGCTGACCTAATATTTGGAAACCTTTGCAGAGGTCCCATAATGTAGACAAGGAGTCAGCATGTTCGGGTATGTCTACACAGCAATATGGAGTGAGCCTTCTAGCCTAGCTCAATAGACATGGGCTAGTTGGGCTCACACTAGCCCTGTACAAATAGCAGTGCAGACTGCTTTGAAGTTGCAGCTTGGGCCACAAAAAGATTCCTGCCTCCGGCCTGAGCCATAATCACAAGCCCCACTAGGTCACGTCTGGCCTAGGCTGGGAGGCTGACTCCAAAATGCTGTGTAGACATGCTCTTCCAGGTCTCCCAGTGATCTGGGGGCCCTCCTGGCAGCCCATAGTAGCCCATCTGTGCTGAGCAGCTCTAATAAAGCTGTTGCAGAGATACAGGTGTTAGCCAGCAGCATCGAGTGGGTGGAAGGAAAACAGGTTTCTGGATATGGGTTGTATTTCTGACATCACGTTCATGCTATAAACTAGCCGCTCTGCTTGTTGGAAGTGAACTTGAAACCTCTGTGGGGAGTTGGGGGATCATTTGTCTGTCAGTGTAAAGAAGGCTCTTACCCGGGCATCACTGCTCCCCTGGTTTTGTGCCCACTGCAAAGAGACCCCAGTGGTAACAGCACTGTCTCTCTGTGGTTCCAAGTCTGACTCGGTGGACATGGTCCTTCCTAGGGCTGACAGGAGCTGAAGTGACAAGGCAGTTAGTGCATTAGGGTAGCAGAGTGAAAACCGTTCGGTATTTCTCTCCCAACTCTTCTGGATGCCTTTTAATTAGCATGATTGTAGCGCGCACGATTATGCCACATTCTCTAGTGCCCCTAGTTGGAATAATGATCCCCCACAGCTCCTTTTGTAACCATTGCGGATCATTTAGAAAGACTCTTGCTAAAAGCAGTTGTAGTAAAAATTCAGCTGCAACATGCTCAGTGTGACACAGCCATTTCCATGTCTTACATTCACCCTTATCACTGTCATTCACCCACAGCACACCCTCCTAATGGCCTCCCCCTTGCTGTGCCATCCATACTTACGTCATCCACTTACACAGTTGCTTTCTGTGTTGCTCATACTTAGTGTCAGACATACAACGAAACTCCTCCCTACTGCATTCAGTATCACTCACACACACATCACATACGCGCCCTTTGTGGCACTTGCCTGTCCCTGTCATGTGCTTCCACCTCAACATGCTCAGAGACACACATACCACACACTGTCTCACATACACAACCTTTCTGTATCACTCATCCCGCCTACGCTCACTGCTCTGACACACGTCCACAGACCATAGTCAGTCATGTTCAGTCACATGCCCAGTCATCTCTATAGAGATATGGAGCCACAACCCTAAATGGATGCACTCTCGCTTGCTTATACTGTCTCTCCCATGCACTGGACAACCTTAGTAGCTCTGTCTTTGAGACCTCTGGTACATTGGCCAGTGGCGACTCTTGACTGCCTGAAGCAAGAGACAGAACTACCCTGAGAGAGAAATATGACACAGTGGGTTGAAGAATAAAGGAACCTTCTTTTGGGTAAAGCTGCTCCCCTCATGACTCCCTTTTTAATTTTTGTAGTGGAGGCAGAATGAGGTGGGGTTCTGGACAGCTACATTTTAGTCAGTTATAGTGTCCCAAGACCTACCTATCCTGACCTGGGGTGAGCGCTGTCTCTCCTCCTCCATGGTGAGGTTTGATCGCTGCTTGCTTGTGACACAAATGGGGCAGACAGATACAAAGCTTTGCACAGAGTTATGTGGTGTGAAATGAGATCTGGCTGAAGTACTTTAAACCCATGGTGCATTTACGTGACTAGAGGGGAGGGAGGGATTAGTTTTTGGCCCAAAGTAAAATTGGGTCAGGCAAGGACTTGTCCATCATGTGGATTCATGAGGAACAGAGCTGACTGCCATGAGCTCCAGTGCAAAGATTCACAACCGGGCTACTGACAGAAAAACATTTGCAGGAAAGATTCCTTTGTCATCCTCAAAAAAAAAAAAAAAAAAAAAAAGAAGAAGAAGAAAGAAAGAAAGAAGAAGAAGCAGCATCAGCAGCAGCTCCAAATGAAGCAGCCAAATACATTCAGTCTCTCGCCTTCATTTTCAGCCCTGCAGTGGTGTGCTGGGCCTTCACCAGCCATCCTGTATTGACTCTCCCTGGAAGGGGCTTCTCATGCGTAAGTTGTCATCCTTTCTTACTCCCCACAAAGCCGACTGCCCGAGGCACCCAGCCTTTGTCTCCTCTCCACTTTGCTGATTCTCTCTGCTCTGGTGCAGGGGGGACACCTTCCTGCCCTTTGTCCTTTATTCCTACAAATAGGCAGGGCTTTGGGCATGTTCCGCAGAAAAGGGATTTCCAGCCATGCCTCCCTCTGTAGAGTGAGCCATGTGATGCCTGCCTCATTCACTTGGGGCTATCAGGAACACCTAGGATTATTCCTTAAGAGCGGCTTATTCCCAGGTCAGGCCTGGGTTCCTATCCTGTGGGGACTGTAGGGTCCTTTCTTTGAGGGAAGCATTGGCCATTTTGTACCCTCCTTTGTGCACTGATTTGAGTGCTATATAGCAAGCATCCTGTTCTGTGCCACAAAGGGGGGAAGGCTAGGAGCCCTCCCCACGAAGCCTTTGGAAGACACTTTTTTCTTGTCTGACTATTAGTTTTCTTCACTTCGAAGTTTTTCGAGAACCAGATAGTGGAGCGTTGGCAGGAGAAGCAAATCTATGGTAGGTTCCTTCTTTTATAAAGTCATCCGCAGAGTGGAAGCGCTGGAGATGTACTCTATGAATGGTAATAACCTCAGTCGGAGTAACTTAAAAGTAACAAACTCCTATTACACTAGCTCCCCCCGCCCCCCACTCTTTTATATTCCCCAGCCCTCAGCAATTTCTGTTCCCATGTAGAACCATGCTGTGTGGCAAACCCTGGTTCCCCTGAGCTGAGCTCCCTGGTTCTCTTCATTCTTACAGCACCAGTCCCCATCACTGGTTTAAAAGCTCCAAGACTCAGGCTGGTATCACCTCCCAGGTTTTGTGTCCTTTCCCAGCTACAGGAGGCCATGCTGGAACAGATGGCTGGATGAAAAGACTTAAGCCAGTGAAAGACTATCTTGAGCCTCAATCTCTCCTCTCTTCCTACCTTGTCCATCTGGGAACCCAGAGGGAGGCCTCAGTGAAGGAGACATGAGAAGTCCCACGTGTTCTGGGCTGCCCAGATGGAGCATTTTTCACTTTAGCACATGTATGTCCTTTGGCTGTGTGCTTTCATTCCCTCGGTGAGTCCCATCCCAGAGTCCCAACCCTTCAGTGGCTAACTGTTTGGTGCTGCCTAGCTCAGTTCCACCTTCAAACTGTGTCCTCCTTTGTGTCTGTTATTATGCCGTGCCAGCCACTTCTGTCATTAGTCCAAGGGGGGCAAACGGAGCCTTTCAGCCACCTACAGAACAGCTATTGAGTGTTGTTTGGTGGATAATGCAAAGGAATTGCAGTCAGGGCTCTTGGGTTACATTCCATTGCTGTTACAGCCTCTGTTATCTTGGACAGGTTGCATCCCTTCTCTGTGCCCCCATTTCCCCATCGGCATAATGGTTACAACAGCGCCTGTATTCCAGGAGAATTAGCAAACTATGGTTTGTAAAGCCCTTTGAGATTGAAGAGGAATGTTATAATGTGATAGTTGTGCTCCTGACTGGGGAATTTCCTTTACAGGTTGCCTCTTTGACTTACCAGTCTATAGCACTGGTAGATCAGCCATCTCATAATTTGTATTAAACACTAATTAAATAATATGTTAAGTCAAAAACAGCTAACTGGGATTCCTTCCCAAGGGCCCTAATTCTTGGCAAGGCTCCTGTATGATTCTGGCAACTCAGAATAAATGGGGATCAATATAACAGTTAGACTGAGTCTGTGTTAGAATCGCACCAGTACCGTGGGCCAACCTGCTAGGCAAATCAGGATTGCTGTAGAAGAGCTGAGAGGCTCTTTGGAAAAGGTGCCTAGTTCTCAAATCAGTAGCAGGCTTGGGGCAGATGTTGAGAGGACAAAAGAATATATTTTAAAATCAAATATGTGTCAATAATGTATCATGCCAGTGGTTTTCAAACTTTTTTTCTTGTGACCCAGTTGAAGAAAATTGTTGATGCCCGTGACCCAGCTTAATTCTATCTTTTGACTAGAGTGCAGGCTCCAGGGTGGGGCTGCAGGGATGGGGGATAGAGGGTGCAGGGAGGATGGAGTGAGGGCTTTGCCTGGGGGTATGGGCTCTGGGGTGGGGCCAGAAGTGAGAGGTTTGGGATGCAGTCTGTGGGTGGGGACTCTGGGCTGGAGCATGGGGGTGGAGTACAGAGGGGTGCAGGCTATGGGCTGGGGCTGGGGATGAAGTGTTAAGGTGCAGGAGGGGTTTCTGGATTCAGAGGGGTTCAGGGCTGGGACAGGAGATTGTTGGGGCACCTCCAGCGGCTTCCGGTCAGTGGTGTGGTGGGACGGTAAGTCAGGCTTCCTTGACCAGTTGACTTCACTGTACCCTGGAAGTGACCAGAGGATGATCCGTCTCCACAAGCTGTCCCCGCCCCAAGCTCTGCCTCCACACACCCCTTGGCCCATTACTGGTTGGTCGCCAGGCATTGCCGAGCAAAAATGGATGGAGCTCACTTTGGGCTTGGTTTGAAATAGGATTAGTTTCATTTTTTGGTTTGCTTTGCTTTTTTATCTTGTGAGGGTTGGCTACTCACCTCTACCTAGGAGCAGGACCTGTTGCTGGTTGCTTCCAGGGTGCAGTGCAGTCCACGGTGCCAGGTCAGGAAGGAAGCTGGCCTTAGCACCTCTAGTAGTCACCTTGTCACCCTACAGCAGGGCGACCTAGTGCCTGGCTTTCTGCGACCCAGTACTGGGTCATGACCCGTACTTTGAAAATCACTGTATTATGCTGTACAGTAATAGAGAGGTAGCCGTGTTAGTCTGATCTTGGTAAAACAAAAGGAAAAAATACGTAGCACTTTAAAGACTAACAAGATAGTTTATTAGGGGATGAGCTTTCGTGGGGCAGATCCACTTCTTCAGATCATATTCTGAAAGTGAATTGTCATGACCATATATAACAAAGGAATACAATGAAGAAAGTAAATAAATGATGTACTGACAAATCAGGTATTAGAACAGAAGGTGGGGGTGAGAGGCAAGGAAAAGATAAGGAAGGAGGAAATAACTTATTGTAAATCAATAAGTGGCTAATCTGGAGTTATGCTGTGGTATAGTAGCTCTCAGACAGAGCATCTTAATGCTTTGGGGAGTGTAAGAGCAGCGGGAAGAGAAGCTGAGGACAGAGCAATGGGAAAAGTGCAAAATCAGTGAGGTGGAAAGATACATAGAGATGGCTCATTCTGTCAACTGGAGCTGCAGAGGCGAAAGCTCTTGCACAACACAGTGAAACAATGGTGGGAAGAGCTAGGGATGAGGCGCATAGAGAGAGACAAAGCTCATGACATTGGGTGGAGAAAATCCGTAGTGCTTTTAAGTCGTTTACTGCGTTCAGGGTTGTTTGTTTTTCATCACTGAGCAGTTTGCTGCACATGTGTCGCCTTCGTTGCTTGGACGGGCAGGACATTCTGCCCTATGCACTTCACCAATCGAGAGCCTCTCTCCACTTGAATGTTAGGAGTCTGACCCTCTCTGACCGAAAGAAGACTTCAGTACTGAACACTGTGTATCGTGTGTGAAACTGGTGGGTACCTAGTCCTCCCCCTGCACGCAATCCACATACGCTGACTTCAGTCTAATGAAAACAGAGCTGGGGAAGCCTAACTGATCTGGCTGAGTTCCATCACGCACTGGGCCTCTGAGTAGCTTTAAATAGCTACAGCACAACATATTTGGGGCCAAATATATGACTCTAATCTTGGAGACACGGGTGTATTAGGAGCAAAACACAGCACCTGCATAGGCTGTAGCCATCTTGACTGTAGTGACAGAGCTCAGAGTGATCTTTTTATTTCTGTCACTCACTCTCTCTTAAATTCATTCTTTTTTCCACCCTGGTAAACACTTTCTGCTTCAGGGGCTTTTCTTAAGGAGAGGGGGAGGGATGGGGAATCTTGGATCTCTGCCCTTTAGGCTATCCAGCTACAGCAGTTAGTATCTTGGAACCACTCCATCCACAAAGGAGTTCCAGAGAAAACAATCTTGTGATCCCAGCTAATATGGAAAAGTCTCAGATTCATGGAGGCGACAGCAGAAATGTTCTGGACACAGGAATTCTTCTGACCGAAGGTTTAATGAGTCTGACATAGAGCCTTTAAAGATTCCATGGACATTGAATGGAAAGCTGAGAGCACTGCTGTCTTCAGAAAGAATCGTGTGTGGTTGTAGGGGGTTTTCAGTATTTCTTGTCCTCTGTGTTTTAAGGAGGAGGAAAAAGTGCATGAAAACGGGATCTTGGTGCTTTAGCTGCTCCTACTCTTTATTCCACACACACCCCACTTGAGGTCATGGTCCTCTGATTGTGACATTGCCGTTGGTGCCTGTGTAGAGGATGGGAGATGCCACAAACTGGGAGTTATAACTTCAGCCTGCACCTAAGCCAGAGAGGTGTTAGACAATTTCAGCTCTTGTTGAGGTAAGTGGGAGTTGTTTGTTCAGGCAGTTCTCAGCAATTTATGAGATTGAGCCCATGGAGCATAAACAGCAGTAAAAGGTGAAGCAGCTGCTAATGGACAGAGATCCTGTTTCCATGCAGATGTTCCCAAGAGTCAAGCCTCAGGGACAAGGGGAACGGACTGAGATAGTGAAAAGTGATTCTGCCTTTCCAATAGTGATGTTCCAGGAGCCATTTTGAAGCTGTTAAATGGGATTGGTTCCTCTCTAACACTGACTTAATATTAGACTGTCGTAGTGACACACTTCTGTGAGCCTAATTCTCCTCTCAGCCGTGCTGGTGTAAGTCAGTAGAAATTCTCTTAAAGACAGGGAGTTTGTAACAAGGGTGGAGACAAGAGAAAACTCAGGCCTGGTGGATTTAGCTTGGAGTTCAGAGGAGGCAGCACAGCTCCTCTCTTGTGGGAGAAGAAGCAGCACCTTGACTCACTTTGTGTTGATCCCCTGTGGCTGGAATTGTAGTTACAGGCGGGATGAGCCAGCCCTGTCCCCTGAAAGTGGGGGAAGGCTCAGGAGCCTCTGCCTCATGCTGGTTGTCTCCCACTATGAACTCCAGGAGGCTCTCCCCCATCAGGATGTAGAAGTGACTCTCCTAACCCTGAACCCAGATGGTAGTGAACTGCCTTCCCCTGGCTTCAGCACATCGACTAGATGAGTTGGCACCAAACAGCGCTCCTATCTCTTCTCGTCTTCTCTGATGTCATTCCAAGGAGCACTCCTCTGACCTGTGCTGGTAGAGCTATGCCCAGACTCTGGAGTCTCTCATCATTTGTGCCCATGTTACAGGTTCTAATGTAAGATGAGAGGGGCCAGGTTGGGCCCATGGGCATCCGGTAGCTTACGCGAAGGAAGGCTTTGCCTTCCCAAACTGCCAGGCATGGCCCTGCCCGCACTCCACCCCCAGAAAGCCTTCTATAGGCATACTGTGGGCGGAGTGTTGCTGCCCCCAGTGCCCACGGTCCCTTTGTTCCAGGGCAGGAAGGCTGGAACTGCGTACCCTCCCTGGTGCACCGAGACTGGGGAGGCTCATGCTGCGTGGCCTACTTCCTCCCCGGTGCGGCTCTGGCCATGCGGCCTCCTCCTTCCCCGGTGTTCAGGGCCGGGAAAGCTGGAGCGTGCGCTCACCTCCTCCTCTCCCCGAGGTGGGGGGCAGAGCCTCAGTACATGGGATGGACCGCCCATGTTGGGCCTTAACTATGAGCCAGCTTAGCGCCCCTGTTATTTCCTGGAGAGTCTCCTCTTAGTTTCAAATAGCTAATGTTAATTTGGTACTAGCTTTCTTTCCCAAGAAAGAAAAAAATAACAAGTCACCCTTGCTGCTTGTACTGTAACCTATGCTGCTGCCACGAAAGCAGCTTCCACCCATCCATCCAGTAGGTGGATGCCAAGTTAACTTGTAAACAATTCCCAGAAGTTTGTCTGTACTGCTAGTGCCCCAGCTGACTATATGCCATTTTCTATATAATCCCCTGGCTACTCTCCCTTTGTGGCACCACCTTCTACTCTTGTCAAATGACATGCGGCACTGGGAGCTGGTCTATGCTACTGCGGGTGATCAACTTAAGTTACGCAACTTCAGCTACGCAAATAACATAGGTGAAGTCAGTATACTTACATCTACTTACTGCAGTGTTTTCACTTCTGTGTGTTGATTGCAGATACTTTCCCATCAAGTCCTTTTGCACTTCTTATGGATGTGGAGTACTGGAGTTGATGTGAGAGTGATTGGTGGTTGATTTATCATGTCTGTACTAGACACGATAAATCAACCTCTGTTGGATTGATCACCCCCTTGATCCAGCCCATAGGGTGTGTCTAGACTACCTGGCTTCGTCGTGAAACGAGGTTTACAGGAGCGGTCAACAAAGGCTTCCCTTGTTGACCGTGCCATGTCTAGACTGCCGCGCTGTGCTGGATCAGCTGATTGTTGGCACAGCGTGGCAGCCATTTTTATTTTAATGAAGCGGGGATTATTTAAATCCCCGCTTCATTGACTATGTTGAGTAAACTACTTTACATGGCTCTGTCGACGGAGCCATGTAGTCTAGACACACCCATAGTGAAAACATGTCACAGGGTTTAAAAAGCTACAGACTGGATTGCACATTAAACTGTTGGCAGGCGCAGGGCCGGCCCGAGCCATTTTGGCACTCTGGGCCCGGGAGCACAGCGCCGCCGCCTGGGCACACGGCGCATGTGCAGGCCCACCCCTGGGGTGCGGGCCCACCCCCCCCCAGGGAGCACGGGCCTGCCCCCGGTGCACACAGTGCATGCGCTGCCCAGCCACTGCTGCTGGCGTGCAGCGCCCGGCCATGCAGGGTCCCGCAGCCATGGGGGAAGGGCGCTGCTGGCTGGCGCCGCGGGGATGAGGGGGGCCGGCGCTGCGGGATCCAGGCACGTGGCACCTGATGGCAGCTATAAGGGACACCGCGCACCCCTTACAGCTGCCATCAGGCACCCCCCATCGGGTTGGCGCCCCGGGCAGCTGCCCGGCTCGCCCACCCCTTAGTCCAGTCCTGGGCAGGCAGGAGGCAGACAGTTAGGGTACTACAGGGACCCAGCAGGGTAGAGGCTGAGCTCTGGGTTCCTTTTAAAGTAGCAAAAAGGGTACTGGGGGCTCTTGGAAGGCCAGAAGAGAAACTGTGGAGAGTCAAGAAGGAGGAGAAGGTAAATGGCTAGGGTGAAGAGAAGGGTGATCACATTTCCCTGTTACAGATACCCCCAACTCACCTCTTTATTCAACAACCACCCCTGCCAGACTGCTTAGGACAAGTGCCTGCTCTGATCCTGCCCATCCCAAGATGTTAAACCATCCTGCATCTAGTTGCATGCAAGCCAGACGTGAGCCCCTTTCCTCCCTCACGAGCAGCCAAAAATCTCCACATATTTGCTCCAATACATTCCTATGACCATTAAGAAAAGTGGCTTCATGTTGAACAGGTCAACATAGACCAGTGATGGGCAAACGGATGAGGAACTATCATCCCCCTCTTGAACTATTGCCTGTTTTTAGAGTCAGATTTTCCATAAGGCTTTGAAATGTCTGACTGGTCAGTATTTACAGATATATTGGAGTGTTTTTCTCCCATTTTCCAGCTGGTACCGTACCAAGTGCTATTTCACAAGAACTATTCTCAAGATTTCCCCAGCCTGCTCCAAAAGCAGGATGTGCCAGAAATCATCTTTCCATGAGATTTCCAAGAGAGTTTTGCAGGAGCTAATGATTTGACCAATAGAACTGATGTTTATCTCAACTCTGAATCTTTTGAGATTCAACCCTAGCCATCACTGAGGACATCCTCCATTTGACGTATGACAACAAAGAAGAAAACCTAGTAAAAGCCGTGTTACTTTCTGATCCATACGAAACAGAGTGGTGGACTGCAGAGTGGGAGAGGAATAGTTGAAAAGGAGCAAAATCTTCCAGGAAAGGAATATAGTTCTGCAACTTCTCCAAGTGTTTTACACACAAGAGGGAGTAAAAGGGCAAGGGTTAAATGCTGTAAAGTTCTGCACACTATCTCATCTTTTGTCTTACTATTTGTAGGTTTGCTTAATCTCCTAAATCTTGGGAAATCAACTTCCACCCCAGCACATCCTCACTGTCTCTCAATAAGAGGCATGGGCCACCTGAATGTATTCCCATCCCATGCAGATCCAGCATTCTTGCTCTTTTATTTATTGTCCATGAGGAACCTTGAAGCCTCCAGGCAGTTCTGGGCTTGCAGAACTTCCCATAGATGTTAATGAAATGAAGCCCTAGGATTTTCCAGCTCCTG
Source organism: Pelochelys cantorii (assembly GCA_032595735.1). Classification (NCBI taxonomy): domain Eukaryota; kingdom Metazoa; phylum Chordata; order Testudines; family Trionychidae; genus Pelochelys; species Pelochelys cantorii. Next base: position 31,710,578 of record CM064338.1, read on the forward strand.
ATCTGGATGATTTTTCATATGTCCCTTGCTCAAGAGTCTTGGTGCCCAGTAGGCTTTGGGATTGCTGCACACAGTGGTTTTGCAATAAAATAAAACAGAAAACAGAGCTCTGCAGAGACACTTGCTGTTGTTGAAAGTTGACTCTTCTAGCCACCCCCTCAGTGAATTTAAAGCACCATTATACTCTGAGGAGTGACTGGGTAAAAATGCCATTCTGGGGGGCCATGTTTATTGTCTGCCAATGACTCTGATAATAAACATGCTCAGTTTACACTTTCTTTTCTAACTGGGAGCCCTACAAATTCTGCCTGAGCTCTGAAGCCACAAGGGGATCTTTCTCACCAGGATGAAGAGTCTATTGCTGGAATTGTTGAATAATTTTGGTTCTGATACACCAAATCCAGCTCGCTGTCCCAGAGACATTTTGATTCTGCAAGGCCAACAGCAGTAACAGAAAATTAAAATACTATTTTTTGTCAGCAATGCCAACAGATCTGACTGCTACATGCACACAGGGATCTAATGGGGAAGAAAGGGAGAGTTTTATGAAGGTGCTTTTCAGGGTTGAATTGCACGTTACCTTTAAAAGAGACAATTTCTTTGTTTGCTCTCTGACTTGGGTTCAGGGTTTAGTGACAACATGGCCTTCTGTTTCTGCTCCTATCATGTGTAATCTAGTAGAGGGTATTCCACATATTGCAACTGAAGGGACAGATTCCCCTCTGCACACTGACTGTATTGGTAGTAGTGACTCCAAAGCTGATATAATCAGTTAATTCAAGGTCCTTGAGTTGTGTAGAGCTGCTAGAGCAACACATTCACCCTTAGGGTGGGGCAAAGTCACCCCAGTGATTCCCAGCTATTGGAACAGCTCTGGAGTAGCTGCCATAGATGTATGAGTTCCAAGGCAGTGTTAATGGTCATTGTTGGCCAGACTGGGAGCCTGATGGAGCTAGGATTAGAAAGGCACCAAAGGTAGCTTAAAAGCTACTTTGCCCAGGTTTCACTGACCACAGCTCAGCTGTAGCTCAGGAACTACCTCCTCCGACAACATCTACCATCCTCGCTCCTGCCCATCTCATTCCATTGTGGCTGCCTCCGTGTAACAGGAATATTACCAATGGGAGTGTCCAGAAAGAACTGAAAAACTGGGTTGGCTACAGGACAATGGAAGGGCAGACATGGGAACACTGCAAGTACCTGCAGGTGTAAGCGCTAAGGAGGGTGATACATGGGGCTTGACTTAGGAGAGGTAGAACTAAGCGAAGCAAAGTTTAGGCTGACCCATTGGAAAAGTGTCCTACCAGTGGTGCTCCCCCCATCCTTGATCAGATTCACAGGAGAGGGCTCTGGAACAGGAACTCTCCAGATTTTCCCCCCCTGGAGGTTCCCCCACATTGTTCCATCAGGAATAGATGAGGTTAGCTCCCCCTAGTATCTGGAATAAGTCAAACCATGGGTGTCATAGTTGCAGGGACTTCCCATACTGCAGCTGTCTAGGCAGTGCCGAGGTGGGAAGGAGGTGATCCACATATAACTTATAAGTGATCCCCTCAGAGTATAGCTCTTGAGACTGAGGGGACAGACTGGGCCAATGAAATCAATGAAGCTGTCAAAGGAATAGTAGAGGGAGCTCTTGCATGTTAGCTTTGAGATGCTAGACTGAACCAAGCACCGAGGGGCCCGCTAGTAGGGAGCCCCACCCAGGAAATGGACTAGTGGGGCGCTAATAGGCCTCAGCCTTCTCTACTGTGAATCTCTTGGGGAAAAATCGTTTCCAGAACACTTGCATCATCCCTCTTCCCTGTCACAGTCATGTACCTCCTGAAGTGTCTGTCTTTCCCTTATGGACCACAATAGCCAGCTACGCCTGGCCAAGAGAGGGCAGTTTGACTTTAATTTAACTGCCGCCGTTCACTGGTTATTCGTTTGGTTCTTTTTAAATAATTACATGTGTGTCAGTATCTCTCTCCTTTTTTTTTCTAGTTTTGCTCCTTTTTGTTTTTTGTTTACTTTATTTTTCTTTTTTCTTTTTTCTGTTTTTTGTTTTTCTTTTAGGTTTCAGAGAAATTATGTTGAATCCAATAAGCCTCCCTGGACATTCCAAACCTCTTAACCAAGGCATTTATGTTGAGGATGTCAGTGTTTATTTCAGCAAAGGACGTCATGGCTTTTAAAAACTCCTTAAAGGTCCCTGTTCTGATGCCAAGTTTATAGGCTGTGTCCTCAGAGTGGTGGAAAGCAGTGAGCGAGCTCTGTACGGATCAAGGCCTTTTCCAAGCAGGACTTTGCAGCCCGGTCGGTACACATGTCAAAGCCAACCAAAACCTGTGGTTGTCTGTCACCAGATATCAGGGTTGTTCTTTTCCTCCAACTAGTTGCTGTGTTCGTTAAATGTTCCTGCAAGGTCCCACAGCTGCAATGAGAGCAAATAAAGAAAATTTAATCCCCTTTTAAAGGAGTCATCCTAATGACACAGTAAATAATTGTACTTTTGCTTGAAACAACCAAACTGACACAGTTAGTCACGTCCTCCCTGCTTGGAGTTCTCCTTGTGAGCTTTTGTCTTCACAACACCCAGCGAATGCCGCCCTCACCTTTCCTTGTGGCAACGCCAAGGGAGGTCTCCCAGAGCGAGCGGAGATGGGGAGCCTGGAAGACACTAAAGCAGAGTGAAGACTCTTGGTAAGAACAAAGGCAGCCCTCTGCTACCAGTTTTTGCACAGAAAATGTTAAGAGTGAAGATGGTCAGGAATAAAAATCTTACTTCTCTGACAGGAGAGAATATGGTTATTTTTGACGTACAAATTTCCTAGGAGGCTTTTCTTATTTGTGTGTGTTAGAACAGCTCTTTGGTGCTGACCATATAATTGTCGTGCTTTGGTTTCTCCCTGCTGCTTGAACGATGAGCTTTATGTGAGGAGTTTCCTGGACTTCGCACATGGACGGGACGTCTGTGGTGCAGGATGGTTGGCAACCTTGCAAGGACTAGGGCAGTAGCCAAGGGGAAAAGCATATCAGACATATGCTGCCAGTCAATGAACCCATGGGCCTTTTTCGTTCCTCTCCTTCCTCACCTTGCTAGAGATTTATTGTAATCCAGTCATGTACACAACTTGGTCAGCTCAAGGCAGACAAACGGAAGCAGATGAAAAATAAACATTCTGTTGCTTCTTCGGTGGTATAAACAGAAATATTGATCATGTTCTCCGGTCAATATTTGTATGGGTTTTTTTTCTCTTGCCTTACTCCATCCTCAGCCTCTCAGATGGAAAAATAAAACCTTTGATCCTATCCTCATGAGAAGACAGCTGCCCTAACAACAACTCCGTCTGGACTGGCCATGGATAGGGTTCCCCGTGGATACACTGGAGTGCTGTGTGTATGGGAAAGGAAGATGTGCTCAGTTACACCACCGAAAACCTATAAAATGAGGCAGGTTTTCAAGGTGCTGGGGGTGAAATACAAAGTTCCAGGTTCGATCAGATCGTTTTCTGGCACAAGTTGAAAACCAGGAACTCCCTCCCTTTCCAGTCAGCTTGTTTCCCTCCTCAGTGGCCTGAGACAATCTTTATCATCACCAGCCCTGATAGGTTGCTGCCATTGGTGAGCAAGAAAGTTCCCTCCTCAGCCAGAATGGAGCAGACGTGGAAGAATGAGAAGTTCCACTGTCATCCTGCCTTTCTCGGGTGTCATGGGTGAACATTCCTGAAATCTGCAGGAATGTTCTCGGACTACACCCAGGGGGTGCTCCAGTGCCCATTCCATTCTCTAGCTGCTTTTACTGGCTCTTGTGCATAAAAAGGTGAAGTATAATAGCAGAGAAATGGTGGCAGTTTGTTTTTAATTAATGCATACACATGAAAGGGCAGCTAGGTTAGAATTGGGAGGTCTGGTTTGGTGCAGATCACATAAGGACCCCCAACCCAAACTCGAACCGAAGGGTAAAAACATCCCATGAACTTTCCAGCCCAAATTGGAGCAAGAGAGGCAGGAATTGTATGAGGAGATGACCAGTTGTTTTCATTATTTCTGCCTCAGTTTTGCAGATTTAGAGAGTTAGGAGACACTTCAGGAAAGCGTCTAACAGCTGGGTGCTTGGCCAAACTGAACTCCCTATCTTCTGGAATTCACCCATCCCATTTGGGGATGTCTTGTTCAGGATGAACTGCTCAGCCTCCTGGGCCTCTCCCCTTGTACTGCTCAGGGGACTCTGCTCTCAACTGTATGTGTCAGATTTAGAGACGTGTAGGCCTGACCCAAAACATTTGTCTCCTAACACCCTGTTGGGGGACAGTAGAATTTGACTGCTCAGATCCATCTCTGCTCAGAAGTTGTCCTCCCTGACCATACGGAAAAATTTAAAACAATTCTCCCCACTGTGATTGATGTCTCAGTTATTTAAACACCATCTAAAAGTCTCTGGTTCCTCACTGCTGAAAATGACAGCCAGTCGCAGTCATTTGCAATTGGTGGCTTTAAGTTGCAAATCTAAGGATTTTCTTTTTTGATTATTGTAAATCATTACCTCATTTCCTGTCAGTGAGATTCCTTCATCCCTGAGCATTCTTATCTTGCCATAACTATCATCTTGTGCTATGGAAATGGGACGGTCCCTTTTTCACAGAGACTATAGGGATGTTCGATGTCTAGTTTCTTAATAAACACTTTTATTTTCTAACGAAACACTTGCATCAGGTCTCTTCTTTGAAGACGAAATAAAGAAAAGATTAGGTTGAGGCGTCCCATACTTTACTGCTTCATTACATGTTTTGGGGCTGGGAGGGGAATTTGCAGGTCTGGTATAAAAATGCTGCTCTCTGATTCTTGGCTCTGTCACCCATATTGGTTTGGAGACTGGTTTTCACATAGAACTGTGGCTCTGCTGAGTACATGGTGATTCCCAGCAACCCATAGTATTTATCTCCAGTGGCCTCCTTCTCTGGGACACTGTAGGTCAATGGGCAATTTAAGGGTTTACCAAGACATGCTCCTTTGATATGGGATGGAGATTGAATGGTGGCTCTTAGCTCTCTGACATTTGCCACAGCTCTACACATGCCTGTCACTTAAGGGCAGTTTTGAAAGTGCGTTGCTGTGGCTGCCATGCTTTGCTTCGAGCTCCTGATGCTGGCTGGCATGTGCACAGCTGCTCTTTGCAATCCAGGGCACAAGAGCAGATGTCCCAGCAAGGGTCCTTCATCCAGAAGAGCTAACCCATACAGCTGACAACTGCAAATGGTGTGTAGAGTGAAGGTGAAAGGAACTTTGTTTTTCTCAGGCTTTTCCCCATCTTTGTCTAAGTGGAGAAATGTCTCCATTGTCCCAGGTCTGTCTCCATGGTCTGTCAGGCTTGGTAAGCTGGAGGAATGGTGGCAGTTGTGCCCACGAGGCTGTCAGTGAGGGCTGTCATTTACATAATGCTCTCACTGCTGCCACCCCAACCTGTCTGTGTCTCTGTGTGCCGATGTGAAAGAAGGGGAGACGTTTGAACTGACAGCAGTGGTGTGGTGTCAGAACGGTTTCACTGTAATGCTCCTAAAAAAGCCCAAGGAAGTTTTGATGGGGAGCAAAATAAGGTATCATGCTCTGGCATCCATCTGCCCCTTTAATTTCCCAAGCTAACTGTCAAACACACACACTGCACAGACACCATGAACAGAATTCCGCCTGTGTTTTTCATTACAGTATTCCTGTGGCTGGTAAACAGGTGCTGGGTTTCACAGCAACAAGGTCTTGTTGAGCCCAGGCTATCCTCGGGCCCTTTCACTCCAGGCCCTATGCACTGTATCCAGAGAGGAGTGTATATACTCCTTTGTGGGGAGTGGGCAGGATTCACTATGTCACTCAGAGGCTGACCAACTCACTGCCGCAGTGCTTCCTTCAGGTGTGCTAGAAGCATGCAGCCCATGGGAACTCCCCCCAAGCTTTCCCTTTGCCCAATGTGTCAGCAACTTGTTGTGGTTCAGAGCCCAGTAATGCTGCCAGCCAGGACCTGATAATCAATTACTGTAGCCTGTCAATATGGTCAGTTATGGTCAGCCATCAGTCCACCTGCCTTTGCATTTCCATGGAAGCTGATTTCTCCTTGCAAGTGAATCCTGTGACCTCAGTATATTTTGGAAACTGTGATCCCAAGATAAATATAGTTGTGTCTTAGCACTTGAAAGAAGCAGCCGGGAGCAGGGAGGGCAAATACATATCTCATTGTGCTTGCTAGTGGATTGAGGGTGGGAGATGGGGATTTGTACCTGGTGGCCGGACACTGAGACTTATATTAGGATTTCATGTTGAATGAGACATCAGTAGTGTGAGTTAGTGGCCAAGTAATCTTTCATGTGAAATGAGACTGGTGTTCTGTGCTTAGTTCACACCTGTCAGGATCCTGAACTCACTCCTCCGTTCAACAGTCTGTGTGTGCAACCTACAGTCCCAGGCCTGGCAGGGCAGGGCTACAGCCGGCCAAGACTGAGGGACAGGGGCAGAGCTGGGCAGAACAGGAGACAGTGGTGCAAATCAGGACTACGGTGCTGGTGGAGCATGTGCAGGAGGCTTTCACAGGCACTGTCCAGCTCTGTTTCCCCCAAAACGGACTTGACTACTCCTTTATTGATCCAGGAGGCCAGTAGCACTGATCAGCACATCATCCCTAAGGAACCAGTAGAGCTCCTTTAAAGAAAGCTCCACTTCTTGCTCCCCACAGCCCTAAGGTCTCCATCCTCCTGCCTCCTCCTTTGGGCACTGAGCAGGACATGGCAAGCTGCTGTGGAACTCCTTCCTCTGTCAGCTCACTGCTGCAGCACCTCCCTCCACTTCGATTTCTACCCAATGCAAGCTGCAGATCTCCCAGGTTAAGCCCTGGCATTAGCAGAGGATAAAGCACCCTCGATACAGCAGTAAAGCTTTAAATGCAGGCTGGAAGGAGCTGAGAAAAGAGTGCGCGAGAGAAATCAATGAAGGGCAACTTCATTTTTGTTTAATGCTTTGAACTGTTCCAGCAGTAGCTTAGGTAATGAGCCAAGGAGTCCTGGTTACCTCAATATTTACTGATGCCTCCAGGCACTGATCAGTGGACAGAAAAGTCACAGGGAAATGAATTCAGGCACTTTGAAGGGGAAATAGCTCCTCTGGTGGGAAGTTGTTGGGTGATGCTAGTGGAAGAGGTTCTGAAGTGAGAGCTGGTGAGGTGGTGTTTGTTCTTTATGTGCTCTGGTGCCTTTTGCCTTGTTCATATTCTTCTGAGATCCCTGCCTAGCATTGCCTCCTTCTTCCCAAGGCTCCACACAGGGCCAGCATGATCTCCTTCTGACTGAGCAGGCTCCCCTGTGGAGATCTCCAGCACCTGTCCTGGGTTAGCCAGTTTACACCCCATAGAGCACTCTCCCCTGGCTGCTATCCTGGGGTGAGCATATTCAGCCTCTGGAATTCTCCTGTACCCAGTCAGCTACAGGCAGTGCATGGCCTGATACTGCATTCCCTCCATGGTGCGCAATGTTGGCTCACACCAACTGGTCAGGGGGCAGTGGTTAAACCTGCTGAGACAGCTGAGAAGGTCTTTCTCGTGCAGCCCAGAACTCAAACACCAAAGAAGGAAGGGCATTGTGGATGGCTGGCACAGCCTCCCTTAAAACTGTGACATGTGAATCCCAGAAACCACTAGTACCATGCCCGTGCCCAAAGGAATTACATCTATCTGCTTAACATTGCTTCACATTTCTCTTCCCTCCACTCCCCTGTATTCCCAGGAAAACTACTTCAGTTCAGGGACCAGAGAGGCTGAGCTATGGAAAGGGCAAGACCCCTCCAGCCTCAGCCAAATCCCATTCTTTGCTCATTTCCTTCACCCTCCTTGTCTTTGGCTAATTCTCAAATTCCATGACGCTTTCCCCTCTTGCATCTGCATCCTGAGACCCAGACATACTGTTTAGAGCTGCCGCTCTGCATACAAATAGACTCCAGGAACGACAATCTCTGAAGAGTTGCCATGAGGATTAGTGCTACATTAAATTCACCAGAGTAACCACTTCTCAGTCAGCTGGGTTTTCAACCATCCATATTCTTTTTGAGCTGTACAAATAATAGTTCATATCCATCCATGATGTAACTCTATTAGCTTTTGTGGCTTTATCCAAAGGATGTATTTGAGCCAATATTCGGGCATTTAATTCTGTCACATGCTCAGAAATTTAGATTACCCTATTTAGTACTTCTCTTACACAGAAACTGTTTGCCATTTAATGCCAGGAAAGAAACTAGTGTCAGGAAGGTCAAGACAAAGAACTTTCAGAGGTTCAATTGTGGAGTTTCTCTAGTGCTGCTGGAATCTTAGAATGAGACATTTGTCTCCTGATTAAATGTTTAGTTCTGGATTTCACCAACTTGCATATACCACAAGAGTGGTCTTTACTCACACGTGTTTGGTATGTTTGTTTCCATTCAGTGGGTGATCTCATAGGATCATAGAATTATGTGACCCTCAAGAGGTCATCAAGTCCAGTTCCCTAGACTCACGGCAGGGCCAAGCACCATCTAGACCATCCCTGCCAGGTATTGTCTAACCTGCTCTTTAAAATCTCCATTGGTGGAGATCCCACAACCTCCCTAGGCAATTCATTCCAGTGCTTAACCATTCTGACAGGAAGTTTTAAATGACCAACCTAAACCTCCCTTGCTTCAATTTAAGCCCATTGCTTCTTGTCCTATCGTCAGGAGTTCATGAGAATAATTTTTCTCCCTCGTCCTTGTAACAACCCTGTAGGTACTTGAAAGTACTTATCATGCTCCCTCTCAGTCTTCTCTTTTCCAAACTAAACAAACCCAATTCTTTCAATCTTCCCTCAGAGGTCAAGTTTCATAGACCATTAATCAATTTGTTACTCTTCTCTGGACTTTTTCCAATTTGTTCACGTCTTTCCTGAAAAGTGGTACCCGGAACTGGACCAATACTCCAATTGAGGCCTAATCAGCACAGAGTAGAGCGGAAGAATGACTTCTCTTGTCTTGTTTACAACACTCCTATTAATACATCCCAGAATCACATTTGAATTTTTTGCAACAGTGTCACACTGTTGACTCATATTTAGCTCGTGATCCACTATGACCTTTAGATCACTCTCTTCAGCACTTCTTCCTAGGTAGTCATTTCCTCCTGCTTTTGTTCACATCAATGGGTGTTTTGCCATTGTCTTCACAGGGACCAGGACTCAACTGGTCTTTAGTCTTTCATAAGCCAGAAGACTAAAGGCAGAGCAGAAATTTAAAACACCCTGTTAATTATATTTTTCTGGGGCTTGATTTGATTTTTGGTTTAAGGCTTATTTCAGTTCTTAGTTTGAAAGAACTAGCTCTCCCACCCTGGTAAATATATGGCAGATTATTTCCTTGATGATCTTTCCAGCACTAAAGCAAAATGCCAAGTACAAGATAATTATTTTTGAACTTTGATATCAGTTGTGAACTCATAACTGTAACTGTTGACTAATCATCAGGTGCAAATCCTGGTTGTTCTGAACAAAGCAAAGAAATTAATTATTAGAGCTGGTTAAATGATTCATTTTTGGGCACGGGAGTCATATTGCAACTTGATTCTGGTTTCTACAAATGTGCAGGCTATTCATAGGGATTGTCCCAAGGTTTCAGTGGATACCTTTCAGCACATTGTGCCTTTTTTTCTGGAACAATTTGCTTCAAATATTCCTTATTGTGTTTATGATTGGTCCATCATACAATTTTTGCTCTTTGATTGGATGACAGAAAGTTTTTAAACAGGAAAATGGTGATGATGACAAATGTAAAGATGCTATTGAACTATTACTACTATTGTACTGGGTCAGTCACAATTATGGTGTGTTTGTGCTATATGAATGGATATTTCACCCTAGGGATCTGTTTGGGTAGCAGAACTTACCCATCTATAACAAGCAGAATGAGGCCCTATCTAATAATTGCCCATCAGCTTGCACTTAAACATCATTAAGAGACAATACCAGAGCCAGAAGCCTTAACAGCCCTAGACACATCTTCTGGGCAGCCTACAAATGGGGCTGAACAGGGGGAGTGGGCAGGACTCATGTACACTTGCTAAAGAACCCAGGAAGAGAAAAAGGAGGGACAGTCAGAGTCTCCCTAGGGGAGTCAGAGACCGAGAGTGGAAGTCGTACTCACACACCAGCATGGATGAAGGAGTTAACCCTAAGTCACCACTACCTTAGGTCAGATAGCTGGTGTCAGTTGTTTTAACTCATTTTCTTGTAATGCTTAGTTGCAGCCACTAAGTAAAATCTCTTTATATTAAGAGGCTGTTAGTCACTGTATCACTGGTCGAAACTTCCTGAAAGGAAGAAAGGCTGGTACCAGAAACCCATTTGGACCTGCAGGGTGATAGGTAATTGATGCAAGGGGTATTGTGGGAGAATCACATGTATCTACCCTGACACAATTAGGGCAAGAGACCTCATACTTATGGTGGGTGCATTCAGAAAAGTCTGAAAGGGGCAGGAATGCAGCTAGACCTATAACCATGACTGATGGATAACAAAGTTTTGTAACACACTTTTGGACAGAGAATTGGTGCAAAAAGTTTTGAGATTTATGAATATTCTCCTATGTGTTTGCAAAATGTCCACATATTCATGAGTGACATGAATGCACCTGAAATCTGGGCTTTTAGTAGCAACAAATGTGATTTTTTTTTTTACCTATTTGACCAGCTTTTTTAAAGACAGCCTCAATTCCATAGATATAGTAGTAAAACTGTGTGCGCCACTTACCCTGATATTAGTGGGATTATTCCTAAATTAATAAATTAGGATGGTCTTATTCTTTGAGCAGAGTAGGTAGAAAATAAAGTGTCCTGCAGTTTAGGCACAGTGAAGGCACAATGTTGTAATGTTGTTTGTTAGTGTGTGCCCAGCCCTGATCCCTGATTGAAGCCTGCGGATACTTTGGCAATGCTACTAATAAATAATAACAATGAGTGCATGCCAAAACTGCCGGTGTACCAAATATCATGACAGGTGAGTTGGTTAAGCTAGGCAAACTGTGAAAAGAGACATTTCTGTTCACAACTTCTCATGTGGTCTTTGTGTCTGGTACTTACATGCCATCAGAGATATTTTGGACCAAGAATGCATTTGGGTTTTGCTACCGTCCGTTTCTAGCAATATTTTGAGGTCTTTGGAACTGCTGTACTTTCGCATAAGCATATGAAAGCCAAACTTGGATTGGTGTTCTGTTATCCAATGCCTCAGAGAATGGAGAAGTAACTTCCCCAGACACATTTCCTGATCAAGTGGCACCGGAGAGGTTTGCACATTTAAAAGTGTTCAAGCATAGTGTGTATGCGCAGAAATGCCAAAATGATTCCACAGATACTCATCCCCCAATGACACCGCACCTGACTGCATGCAGACATTGCAGGCATTGAGAAAGGAGCTTCTTTAAAGATATAGGTAAGTGATGAATTTTCACCTTCAAGGAAGCTACTGTATATGACACATTGAATTCAAACGTGGCTTAAGTTGACAGCAAAAGTGAGTTTGGTGAATCTGATCCCAGTGCATAGTAGACATCTGTCAATGCCAGGGAGCCTCAAAAGAAACTTCAGGGCTGGAACTGTGTGGGGACCCAAATGTGGAGCAATGGGTATAGGTTGTAGATCACGATTAAGATTCATCGCTAAGCAGCTCAGGACTGGAATAGCAGAGCATGTGTGTGGTGCTGTGTGTGGTGTCCTGACCTATCCAACATGTCTTTGCAGAAGGATAGAAGTAACAGTGTTTAATACTGGGTGGTGCTGCCAGTCCCTAATTTTCACTGGCAATATAAAAAACCCAAATTGACTTTCATGCTCCTTTTCTTCTGACTAATTCCAACCGAGTATGTGTCATGCGGTGCTTGTTCTAGCTATATGATTTCCGTCTTGTCTGGGATGTTCTGTTCCTCTTCTGGGAAAGAGAAATAAAATACTAGAATCAGCCTGACTGAGTTGAGAGTCAAGAAGTGAACCAGCAAACTGGACCTGATACCTGTAAGTGAAAATAACTGAACCTGGTTTTTGCTCTAGCCCACCTGCCTCCTCTGGCAGGGGATGGTCAGAGACATGGGAGAAGATGAAAACAAACAAGGTCCAGCAATTTTCCCATTCCACATATGCATACCACTTTTGTACTCTCATGATACGCTCACTGTGAACCCAGCAGAACTCCCTACTTAGCATTCCAGAGGAGGGCAATGAAATCTCTGCCAAAGCATTTTGGATGAAAATTCCATCCCATACCTAGAGTCAGAGCTCAGTTGAACCTTGTTAATCTGTGAGTGACTCATGGAAATTCTCTTTGGTTCAGGATCTTCATCACCATAATATCTGAAGCATCTGATCCTGTTTGTCTTCTAAGAATCCCCTTCCAAACACCTCCAAATTTGGGTGGAGCCTTGTTGGCGTGAGTTTCCCAGACAAGTTACAAATTGGCACTGATAGCAGATTTAGGAGAAGTGGAAACTTCTCCTGCCAGCAAAGGGGGACACTTTTAGGAGGCAGAGGGGGCCAGCATCCTGAGATGGACAACAGATGGGCCCAGAGTTGGAGAGCAACTGTAGCCTTTCTAAAGTCGGATGGACTCAGACACACACTGCAAGGAACCTCACAACCCAACAAACAAAAGACCATGAGCATGTCTACACTGCAATGTAAGCCCAGGGTCAGTAGGAATCGAGTCAGATGACCTGTGGTGGGGAATCCTGGGTATGAGTATCTACATTTTATTTTAACGCTATATTACAATTTTTCTAACCTGCGCTTGAACCTATGGCTCTTGTGTCCACTCTGCAGCATGCAGACCCAACTCAAAGTAAGTGTAGCCCACAATCCTTAGCACCCTCCCCCAAAATGTGGTGCACAATGGGAAAACTTTCCTGCCGCCCTACATGTTACTAGGAAGCAGCTCGATTTGCACTTATTGTGATTAATTTTACTCTCCATTGCAAACTCGGGCGGCTCTCTGATAGTGTGCTTGCAAATCGCTACTCAGAAATGGGTTAACGCTGATCTGAGCTGCTACTGTTTGCAAAGGGGGGTGTGTGGATTCTGTTTTTAGTGGCATGGATTGCAGATTATCGGGCTAGAGAGGGACGAGGAAGTTGTCCCATGGAATTGTGGAATACTGCTGATACCTGGGCTCCAAGTCAAATGGGGCTGCATCTACATTGCAAAACAGTAGAGTTAAGACTGGGTCCTGGCTTAACTTGAGCTTGGACCCTCTAGCCCTGCAGGTTCCTGGCACCCTGGGTCCAAGCCCAGGGCTAGTGCCATTGTAGGTAAAACACGGGGTAAGTAGGCTTGGTCCCAGGCTCAAGCACTGGTTTGCGCTACATTGTAGCTGTACCCGAGTGTGGACTGAAATCTGCCTCAGTCAGCTCTTTCATTTCTTTGAAAGCACTGAAGAGAAACAGCCAGAGAGAGAGATTTTGGGGATGGCACAATCAGGCAGAATTATGGGAGCAGTCAGCCTTTCTGCTTCCATCTGGGGTCCAGGTATGATACAAGGGAGAGGGGTCCTAGTTTCCAAATCTCCTGGCCCCCCTCCACCTCCGCTTGGCTGATCCCCTCTTTAGGATGAAGAGAGGAAGGAATGGGAAAGTCTGCTGATTTTCTCTTCTGTTTTGAATGAGGACTGGCCTCTGAGGGTTTGGTGCTTTGCCACGCTCAGTTCACTTTACCAGAGCAGAGACACCTCATCTGTCTAGTTTTGTCTTGGAAAGTCCATCTCCATCACTAGGAGGGAAGATGTTTGAGGTGAGAAAGCAGGTCAACGTTCATAAGTCATAGTGTGGGGAAGGAAGTTGCATGGGCCCATGCTCAGAAAGCAGTAAGGCTTAGTGGTTGTGTTGATTTTCCTAGATCGGGGACTGGATATTGAAAGGAGTGTGGTGTAATAAGCTAGACTGGAAGTTACCATGTTAAGTCTCTGCTCCTGTGTTTCCTCATTTATAGTACAGTATAGGGTGATATAATTCTAAACATCCTTGCAGGGAGAGCCTGTGATGTTCAGGGGTAGATATTTTAAAACTCCTGCCATCCCGTGGGAAGGTGAGGACCACCGCCGATATCTGCTGAACCCTGCTGTGACGTACCTTTGAGGAGGGAAAACTCACTGCTGTGATGATTCCATGGACATGTTCTCGAGATGGCGGGGGGGCGGCATCAGGAACAAGTCGGTTTCCTATGCTGCTAACAGACTGAGCTGGAGTCTTCGTTGATGAGCTTTTCAGGCCTGGGGTGGAGGAAGGCAGCTCTGCCTGGCAAATAGCCACTATGTCAGAGGAAAATGTCAAACCCTGAGAACTCCTTCCCCACCCTCCCAAGGGGAGGCCTGGCCCAGGCAGAGAAACAAAGGCCCAGGAGTCCCTCAGTCCCATGCCAGGCTGCCTTACAATCCTCAGAATACAGATTCTGACTTAGTTCCGTGATATTTTTTTTTTAAAGCCCATGAATCATTTATAGCCCAAGCGATGAAACCAAGTACGAGAGCTAAAGAAAGGGCTGAGGGTCTGAGGCAGGGAACATTCCATTATTTATTGTACTACATCTTGAACTGGCAGCACTTTTTATCCACACTCGTAACCTTTCCTTTCAGGCTCTCTCGCTCTCTCTAAAGATAATGCACTTTCTGATGTGCTGTCCGTTTTCAGTAGATAATTATAGCAAAGAAAGCAGGAGCTAATCAGCTACTTCTCTGAGGGCCGCGGTGTGATAACCAGTAGCTGGCCTTAAAAATACAAAATAATCATAATTAAAAAAACCCCTGCATCTCTTAAGAAGCATGTGCAGAAACTGCACTGACGGGGAGAGCTCGGCTGAATTGGCTTGGGATGGGGTCCGGGGAAGAGAGGAGGCAGCCTCCAGAATCGATTTTCTCCATGGTGATATCGGGACAGAAAAGGGTTAACTTTGGAGTGTGCGGTTAGTCACAGTGCAAAGATTATTTGACTAAAGGGCTTTTTTTGAGGGGCTGGATGGCTCATAAGATTGGTAAAAGAGAGATGGAGACTTTCACTTCTGGCCATTCCCATGTGGCCCAGGTCAGTTTTGTGGGTGAAAGCTGTTGCCATCTGTTGGCTGCTTGGTAGCCTATGTGAGTTTGTGAATCATTCTTTGTGGACAGGTGTGTATGTCACAAAACCCATCACTACATTGCTTGAAGGTCACAGAGGCCAGTGACTGAATGGGTCATGAAGACTACACTCCAATCTCCCTTGGTCAGGGATGCAGGGGGAGAAGTTTGTACAGCGTTTGTCATGTCCTGTCACAAAATGAGGACTATGTGCAGAATGGTTTCTTTAGCACTTCTCACCAGCACTGAAATTCACATGAACAAAGGATGTGTCTTCTAAACATGACCTGAAGAAAAAGGCATTGCTTCACATATCTGTTTGGTTTTACTTCTTATGACATACAGAAAGACTGTAAGGTGCGGAGTTTTCTTGAAAAAGCGGGGATTTTTTCCTCTCTGCTTGTTCTCCAGCTTTAGAAATGCAGGTCCCATCATCTCTGGTAGACTCTATGATAAGAGAGGTAGTAAAATGATGCCTTCTCTCCCCCCCCCCCCATTTATTTTAGTTCTGGACATCCAACACTCTGGTCATATGAAGAAGTGGGCTGTGCCTACAAAAGCTCATGATACCATCTACATGTTTTGTTAGTTTTTAAAGTGCTACCAGACTATTTGTTGTTTTTTAAGTTTATCCTGTATAGACTAACTCGGCTACCCCCTGAAGCACAAGAACTAAGAGAGGAACAGCTAAGTTAGGCTGTCTAAAACCCTTTGCTTTGTATTGGATTTTGTTAACACCTATTTAATTATAATGGCTGATTAACAGGTGGGATAAATATCATCATTGCTAAGACTCAGCAACTCTACACTTTTAGTTAAGTTGTGAGGGCTTAGAGCTCAAACTCAGCAGCAACCAAGGAAAAAAAAAAAAGACTTGAAATGCATGATATTTCTAAACTAGGAAAATAACAAAAGGTCTGACAAAAATCTTTCAGGCTTTCTTTGATCCATCAAGAAGGAGTGGGGGGAAAGGGATGGAGGAAGTGCATGTAGGACCAAATTTGCAATTTCCTTTGCAGGTCATCTTTAAAAACTTCTGCATGCTGCATTTGGACTAGAATCTAAGACAGCAGACCCAACTGGGTTTGTTGCTGTAAAGAACAGAGAGAGATTACAACAGAGAATCTGGGTGAGCTCTGGAAATGGAATGGAAGAGTTGCAGCTGTTTACCTGGCTCACATGGGTGCAGTGTTTCATAAAACTGCATTGCCCTCCCTCTCCAAGCTCCCATCATGCTTGGCTTGCGCACACGAGAAAACAATTTAGGAATATTCCATAGATTGCTGGACTTCTTATTTGTCGACTGCAGATTTATTCTCACTTGTTCCCTTATATAGAAGTTTGGTGCAGAAGAAAATTCCTGCATCCAGCCTTAACTGGGGGGCTAGGTGCCAGTTTCTTAAGGGAAAATATTTTCCTCCTTCCACCAAGATCTTCCTGTGATGCTAAGTGCACAAATGGCAAAAGCACACTACCTTAAACTCAGTGAAGCAAAAGTGCATGGGCTGGGGAGGAGCATGCCATGAATATACAGAGACATATTGAATTAAAGTCACAATGTAAAAAATCTGACTTATAGAACGCAGTTCTGGCCTTGCCTGAGCTGAGACTCCTTATCATGATGAATATTAAATACTCCGTAGCGGACTAACCTGAGATCCTTAACTCATTTCATTTTTGAATACCTAATCTCTGTACTCCATCTGAAGACCAGCAATGGGGCAGGGGCAATAGGCACTTTACTGTCTATGACTTATTAAGAGGTTTAACAAGCTTGGCTAATTACAACGTACTCAAGGATTTTCTAGCTTATGAAAACTGTCCCTGTTTGTTTGTGTAATGCTTTAATACCGTAACACTCCAATTAAATGTGTGCGTATGTGTGCTCGCACAGCTTAACATACAGTGGGGATTTCAGGGAGACATGGGAAGCCTGTCATATCAACCCTGGCGGCTCTGAAGAAATGTTTGTGTATTTACTGTCTGAGATCACATGCAAATTGGATCACTCCCACAGCAGCACAGAACTCCGAATAAGCAATGCGCTTTTCCATAAGACCCCAGCAAATGCAGCGCAGCGATTGTGTTGGGCTTGGTTTTTGTTATTTTTTCCAAAGTTGGCTAATCCACTGAAGTTCCATTGGATGCCCCTTGAAGTATTTTAGAATTTGTTCTCACCCTGTTGCTGAAAATGCCTTCCCTCCTTCTTTCCTCCTCTTTCTTGATTTGCTTGGCAGCCACGTACTCTGACATGTGGCCTCTCCCAGTTGATTTTCTTGAGATGTGGGTCCTTGTTTGTAAAGTGCCTAGCACAGTGTTGAGCCATGTAAATAATAAATGATGGATGGTAATGTCACAAACAGTTGATTGTAACATAAGTGCAGAAACTGGGCTGGAGCAGACAGCTGAAGGCAAAGGTAAAAGCTTCCTTCCATGCACAAACATTTCAGCCAAGGGGGAAAAAAATGATGGGACAGGGACGGGGGATGGGAGGAAATAGCAATTGAAGGGAAATGCACCAGCTATGATAAATGCAATTGAAATTGAAGAGTATCTAGGAGCCAATGCTTATATTCTCCTCAGGACTGAAATGCTGAGGAAGGTCTGCAGAAAGGGCAGCTACACAAAAACGCTGGCCTTTAGGAAAGCAGACTTTAGAGGAATGCAAAATGAGTTAAAGAAAACTGGCCGGAATTCAACACTGCCTGGGAAATCCACAGTGGGGAGTGGGAAGTATTTAAGATACTGTTGGGAAGACGGCATTCAAAATTCATTCCAGTAAAATCAAAAGAGCTGAAAGGGCTGACAAAAACCAGCCTGGCTAAGCAGGGAGATAAAGAGATCAAGAGAGGGCACAGATGAAATACACAGTGAAACTGTGGGAGGAGGAAGACTGGGGGAGTTTAGCCAAACAAAGAGGCAGTGGAAAGAGGAGAAAATGAAGGAACAGGCAGAAGCAGCATGCAACACACAATGTAGAAAGCATTTCAAACAATACCCTGTTTACATATATAGCTGTGAGAGGCAAATCTTTGGGAAGTTGGAGTGCAGAGGAGAATTTATCTCACAGATAAGAAGAATGGAAAGTGTGTATTAGCAGTGAGGACAATGGAGAACTGACATCAAGTGATACGGAAAAAGAAGCGTTGTTTAACATTTTTCATTTATTAAAATAACATTAATCTTTACAGAGGATGAAGGGAAAGAGCTGCCCAAACTGAGGATCTGTTTCTCATGGGCACTGGACAAGGCTCTTAAGGAGCCATTCACAAATTTTTTGGATTGCCCTGGGTCACCAAGTCTTCCTGAATTTTCAGAATGGGTCCCTATCTGGAAAAGGTTGGAACCGCTGCTTTAGACGAAGGTCTAGGTCCGATAGTACGTTCACATGTAAGTGAACAAGGAAATAACTGAACCTCAAACTGACATTTTAAATGCTCATCAGATCTGAGACAGTTACCAGGAGCGGGAGGTGGCAAACATCATGCAATTATTGACAAAAGGGGTCAAGAGACAAACCTGGAAGCTCTAACACCAGTGAGCTGAACATGTGTTCTGCGGAAAGCCTTGGAAATCATCTTAAAGGATGTGGTGGGAGAACAGCTGGAAAAGCACATTTCTGTGAAGGCCAGACTAGCATGGGTTGAAGCGTTAGGAAATGATGCTTAACTAGTCTGCAGGCATTCTCTGAGGATCTAACTGCCATGATAGATAAGGGAAATTTAGTGGATATGGTATACTTAGATTTTCAGCAAGTATTGGACAGGGTTCCACACCAGAGATTGATGGCTGAGGTTAGGAGTCTTACAGTAGGATTTAAAATAAGGGGTTGGAGAGAAACCTGGCTTAAGAGCAAAAGACAAAACTGAGCCATTGCTGGAAACTATTCCAGCTGGAAAGAGGTCAAAAGTGTAATAGCCCGGGGTGCATTTTAAGCACCTCTTGTGCATAAGCTATATGAATGTTTTGCATGGAGGGTGCTGATAGCAAGGGGTCAGATTCATCCCTGCTGTAATTCTGTTGCCTTTATTGATGTTTCACCAATGCTCACTCTGACGTGAGATCTCCAAGTGTGCATAGTGACAAACTGGATACTGCACCATGTTGGCAAAAAGGAGGTACTCTGGGAAGGAAGGAGGTCTCAGTACTGTGTGCAGCTCTGAGAATAGTTACACACAAAGGAGATTTTTGTCTGAGAAAATGCAATATGGGCAAAAAGGAGGATACTATGAAAGGAGGAGTGAAGCAATTCAGGTAACCTGAGACTCTCTGCCCCTCTGAATCTTTTTCCAGAACAGAACCCCTGACTTGAGATTTTGGTGTAGATTCCCTTCCCCTCCCCCCACTGGTTTTCACTTTGCTCCGTTGCTTTCTTGCTATTTCTGGCCTGTCCAGAAGCAGGACAAGCAGGAATTCCTGGAAAGCATGCCAGAAGTCTGTTTGCAGAAGAGTTGCAGCCCAATACTGTAGACTCATGAAGTCTGGGTGATGGTCTGAACTGTGGGTGCTTATCTCTACCTGAATCTTTTGGAATTTGTCCATTACCATTTAGAAGACCCTGTGCTTTGAGGAAAGGTTAAGGGATTGGGTTTCTACTCTGACTGATAAAAAAAAGAGGTGTCTAAGTGGCCTTTATAATAGGAGTAAAAATCAGTCATTCACTTATACTCTAATGAACATGGCATAGGCAGGTAGAGCATGAAATCAGATTAGCAAAAATTGGCCTCTGATTTACTGTTCCTAGGTTTTCAATTCAAACATTGTGAGAAAACAAATAGCATGTAAGCTCTTTTCCAAGCAACTTAAATACGATCAGTCCCTGACTAAAGAGGAAGAGCAGTGAATGAGATTGTGGTGGGCCCATTTCTATTCTAGATAGCCTATGGTCGGCATTTTAATACCAGTGAAAGAGATGGCTCACACATAATCTAAAATTGGCAACACCAGCTTCTGCAGGCTACAGTGACATACTTTCTGGTGCATGGGATCCCTTTTATGTCTCTTCAGCTTCTTACTGTGTCTTAGCTTACTGCAAAACTTGCCCCACAAGGATTCGCCTTCCTTCTTCCATTAATACTGTATTTGTTATAGACCTTTCAGCTGAAGGTCTGATTAGATTCTCCCCCTTTTCCCACGTAGAACGTGTCCACAACACCCACTTAACAATCATCCAGTCATCACACTCACAGTCCGCATTTAGAGCTAGCACTGATCGTTCTCACCTGCTGTAATTCATTGTGTCCTGCCAGGTCACCAACAAGACAAACTATTTTCTCCATTCTTGCCCTGGAGTTTAAGAAGAACCATTAAGGCAGTTTCTGTGGTGCAGGTGTTAGCAAGAATATGTTGTTTTTGTTTTTGTTTTATATTTTTCCAATGCAGTGATATTTCTCTGTGAAAATTTGGGCTCTGTGAGGTGTTTCTGATAAAAAACAAGAGCCAAGAGTGATGGATAACAGTCAGCTGTAGGTGTATTTTATTTATCCAGCATTCCAAAGAGTGCTGGGAGCCTCACCAAGAGCAGGGCAGGTCCCCACTTGCAGTCTAAATAAAGACGGGACATTATAGGACAGTGGTTCTCAACTCGTTTCAGTCCATGGACCACCATGCCAATCAAAAAATTTTTGTGGACCACCTCCTTTTTGAAACTGCATGTGCTGACAGATTTGGGTAACTCCCAGTCACGCTGGCCCAAAATTTCTCTATGGTAGTCACGCCATGTGACTTTGGACAATGTTCCTGTGGACCACTGAAAAAGTCACCATGGACCACCAGTGGTCCATGGACCACCAGTTGAGAACCACAGCTATAGGAGAATGCAAACAATAAATGGGTAGACGCTGGAAAGGAAGGACAAGGTCCCAACAAGTTCACATGCTTCCTTAAATAGTTCTGCATGGATAGCGGTAGATCATCAGGCAGCCACATTTGTGAGGCCTTTTCCTGATAGAACTTGTGGAGGTGCAATAGGGTGTGCTTCTGCCAAGGAGGGGATGGTGATTTTGGCAGGTGGATGCACCTCTCTATTCCCCAGCCTTTGACTGGTCTTAAAGGCTATGTCTATATGACAAGGTTATTTCAAAATAGCTCATTTTGAAATGACTCCTGAAATAACTATTTTGAAATAGCATGTCCATATTACCGGGAAGCCTCAAAATTAGTCCAAGGCAGTCTCCCTTAATATGAATGCGCTACCATGACTTATAGCCCCAGGGAACTAATTAGTCTGAATGACTCTGGGGAGTAGTTATTTTGAAATATCAACAGATGAGCATCAACGTTAACCCTGTTTCAAAATAGGCATTATTCCTCGTAAATTCAGGGATTATTATTTTGAAATAATTTAGAAATAACAGGCTTGCTGTGTGGACGCTCACCTTGTTATTTCAAAATAACTCTGTAGTGTAGACATACCCAAAAATGGTGGTCAGAGGTGAGTCCTCAAGCTATTCCCAAACCCACATAGCTAAATGAGAATCAGCTGCTAACCCCGTAAGAGTTCTCCCTATTCCTCCCATTCAAATTTGCAGCCTAATAACTGTCCCTGAAATAGCCAAACCACGGCAATTTTAGACCATCATGCTGCAAAAGGTAGGAGGAAATTTCTCATGTTTCTCTTCCTATGGGGGCTTTCTCCAGCAAAAGGAGTGGCTGAGATGAAAGGAATTGGGGTGTTGCTGACCCAAGTGGGAAGGAAGCCAAGGAAACCTCAGACAGAGAGGAGGAGACAGGCCTATTTGGGACATAAGAAAAACACGAGTCCTAAAGAACACCTCATCAAGCCCTAGACTAAAATGTGGCTCTTGTATCAACTATTTGAGAGCAGGGTTAAGGGGGAAAGGGAAGAGAAGGCGACAGATGGAAATTGGGCAAATTAGAAGGAGAGACATTCTAATGAAACCATAACACGAGCCTGAGATCTGTCTTTCAGCACCTCATGTTTTCACTCCACATGGCTTCATTTCTGGAATTTTCTTGTTCCATGAGCTTGGCTGAGTTAGTTGTTCTTTTAACACCGGCCAGAGCAAGCTTTCTCTTGGAAAATGGCCAGGCATGGAAAAGGAGACAGGTACTCAGAAACCCCCAGGATCATTCAGTGGAAAACACGAGGTTCTGTCAAGACATGTCCTTATAGTTAGTGATTGTAGTGAGCCATATAAGAATCTGAGGCATCTCTGAACAATGTGGAACTCGCGAGAGAAAGCTTGTTCTTCTGAGCTTTCCAAACAAAGATTGCCACTACTTCCTGCTTCGTGTCAGGCCAAAAATTCTGGGAGAAGAAGTTTTCTCATAGTCTTCTGGCACTGCCACCTTTGGAAGGCACCACGAAGCATGGAGAGAGCAAAACGACTAAAAATAAATAGCTACAAATGTTGACCTTCTAAAAAGTTTGAAGTTTATTTGAGTTTTGACCAAAGTTCAGCTTGCATCTTGTTCTACCCAAAGCCCTCTTTATAATCTGTGAGAGGAACAGTTTTGTGTTCAGTCACCTCCAGACCATACAACCTGGTTGAATTCCCACCTCTTTCCAAATTGTCACTCACCTTCAAGTTATCCCTTTGCCTATGGAATCAACCATGCTGTCAGCAGCATGGGTATTGTAAGCTCTGCTTGCCCCCCCTCCCCCGCTACACTAACACTATTCCCCAAAAATCTGGGAAGTCAATCTGCATAATGGGCTCTTGACTCCAACTGATGTTGGCAGAAGTCACCAGGAAGATGGGGAAAGTAGGGCCAGATTAAAATATAAGCATTATAGGCCCATTTTTAGGACACCAGTGTCTGGAGTCAGGGATTGAACTGGATTCTTAGCTTTCATTTAAAAAAAAAGTGTTTAGAGCCACCATGGTTACAGAGAAAAGTTTGAAAATGTGACACGAGTGTAATGCATGCAGAGCTGTCTGCCTGAGTCTGCAGACAGCACGAAATAATATCCGTGAGAGGGATGAACTGTCCCATGCATCTCAATGGGATGTTATCTTCAAGGCCCATTGCCCAGGGCAAGGGCTGCTAACACTATCCCAGAAGAGGATACTTTGTCCTACAGAAGAGTATGGCGGATCTGTGCATCCCTCCCATCCAAGCAGGTTTCTTGGCTGCTGCTGTGGTGAGTACTGGGGGACTCCCTACTGCCAGTAAATGCTGACATCCCCTACATCTGGAATGGGAGAGGTGCCCCTATCATTAACAATGCCAACTGGGGATCGAGGCCATGGCATGGTCCAGGGGTAAGGGCGGGTGAACTTGTGGAAGGATGATGGGGGCCCATGCCTCTGCTGCTGACTCCAGCATTGGCGATCAGGGTCGCATGCAGGGACAAGGTAAGGGAAGGTATGGCCAGTTGGGGACCTTTGTCAAGATGTGCATGGCATAATCCAGCCCTGGGTGCAAGTCATGTTGGGAGGAGCTAGGGAAGCCGCACCTTAGCTCAGGGCTGGGCAAGATATGGCCCCGGGGGCCAGATCTGGCCCGCCTAACATGTTGATCCGGCCCATGGACAGCATCTGGCTGCTTTCTGTTTATATGCTGCTGCCCGTGCCACTACATTTCCAGGTGATGGCTCAGGCAGCCAGTTCCTATTTAAACAGCTCCCAGCTCTCGGTTGTGTTTGGGGGTGCCCCCCCCGCCGCCCAGCAGGGGCTGTAGCTGTAGCTGTGAGACCTTTAAATAGCCACAGCAATCGCGGGCGGCTGCCAAGCAACGTAGTAGCAGTGGGACTGGGAACCAGAAGCCCTTTGCTGTGATTTTAATTTAAAGCCCCTGAGAACTCTGGGGGGAGGCTAGTCCCCAGCCCCACCCCTTCTGCCCCATGCCCTGCCCCTTCTGGGGTGGAGTTGGCCTGTGACCATGTACCAAAATTCATTAAACAGGCCCCCCACCCACCGCAAACGTCATTGCCCACCCCTGCCTTAGCTGTTGCTAAAGGAGAAATCTTAGGTTGGGTTTCTCAAGAGTCAGTCCCTCTCCCACCAAGGAACCAAGCACCAGGTGCCCTGCTGTGGCATGACAGTACCTGGGTGCCTTTTTGTGTCATTCAGAACAGGTTGTGGGGGGGGGGGTATGTGCACCATCCACCATTAGAACAAAGCCTGGGATAATCACCGTCCCTGGTGGCCAAAGAGGAATGGTTTTCCAAAGAGAATTCTTGGGCAGCAGTAAGTCTTAGACTACATAGCTAGTGCCAGGAGGACCAGTCTATTCTAGCATGGCATCTACATGCTAGAATTAAGTGGTGCTTTCATTACCGGGAGCACAAAGAGCTGGAGTGGTTGAAGTTTTGGGGTGCTTGGGTGAGGAAGGCAAAGAGCGGCCTGCGAAACCTCTATGCCAGAAGGGAATGCAGCATGTGTTCCTGAAGAGCATGTGCAAAGGGGCGGCCCAGAAGCTTCGAGCCTGCTGCATAAAGTGGCTGGGTTGCTCACAGTTTTATCGGGATTATCCATCTTGGCAATAGGATGCCGTTAAGTGTCTGATTACTGCATTGTTAAAGCACTAAGTCTGAAATCTGACAACTGTGCGGGCCCCTGAGGGAGCCCTCCCCCTTTCCCCTTCCATCACTAACAACCCAGAAAAATGGCAAGTGGGCTCTGTCTGCAGCAACACTTTCCAATCAAGGGAAAACTGGCTGGAAAATCAAATCAACCTGCAAAGTTCCTGTGAAAAGCAACTCTATCTCTTTAAAATCGCCCCTTGTGGGAGGGTCAAACAGAATGGCTATTGCAGCTGATGTAAAACAAACCGTTTCTCCTCTCCGCGCCCCCTCCTGCCAGACTGACGAGACTGAGGGAGGCAGACACTCTCAGAAGACTATTTTCCTCAATTCAGATAAATTCACTTTTGAATAATGTGTAATTAAATGTGTGGTATTGAATTAATGGTTTATTCTGAGGGCTTTGGCAGCAGGGGACTCAGGGGCCTGGCTGCTGGAAAGAAAACATGCTCACCAGAAAGCCTCCTGTCCCCTCTCTTACTCTCTTTTCCTCCCGCCCCTGCCAAGAATCCCCATTCCCATGTCCAAGAGCGGCTGGAACGAAAGGGTGAGTCAAGGAGCAGCTGCCACTTCACATTAGATCTCATTTATGCTGCCTCATGGGGTAGCTCCAGTCTCTGGACCAGCACAAAGGTCTCTGCAGCTCAATACCCTCCTCTTCCTCAACCCTGATCCCACTCTACCTCCCATAGGGGTTTGGCTTCTTGCCTGCATGACTCCCTGCCATGAAGTTAACCCCTCATGTGCCAAATGCTGCACACTTAGGAGGAGGAGCCCAAAGCATCACCTCAGTGGAGGCAAAGAAGTTGAGGATGTGCATGGTATGCTGTAAAATATCCATTGGCTCTATGCGGAAATAGGTTGTGGGAATACATGAAGCTCAGCAGGCAGTCTGGACGTGGGAGTCTGGTTTCAACAGGGAGTTATTTGTAGAGCCCTGCAAATCTGCAGGTATCCACGGCTCTTTTCTCTAGATGAGGATGCGGCTATAGGCACAATTTTTTTATGTAGAACCCTGCAAATCTGTGGCTGTCTGCTTTATATCCACATATGTGGATCTGGATAGTCTCAGCTCATTTTTGCAGCTATGGACGTGAATACAAATTTTGTATCTAGAACCCTGCAAATCTGCAGATATTTGCTTTATATCCGCAGGTATCCACAGATGTGGGTGCAGATGTGGCTATCCACAGCTCATTTCTGTGGACGTGGATACAAATGTGTCTGTGCAGAGGTCTAGGTATTGGTGGGGAGGAGACAATTGTTTGACAATTTAACAAGTTGGTGATGAAGAGCAGCACCGTTGCTTGACTGGAGATGGGAGTCAACTTTCTGATAACACAGGAGTGATAAATCCCATGGGGATGGACTGTGAGGGCCTTGAAAGTGAAGGCAAGGTACTTCTGTTCGATGCAATGAAGAAGGCGGAGCTAGTGGAGGGATGCAGTGTGTATGTGTGGGGGTGGTAACAGGATCAAATTGACAAGTTAGGAAAATGATCTTTGCAGCCATACTTTGGAGGGGAGAACACACGATGGCCTTTGTCAAAGCCAGAGAAGAGGATGGCAGCGATTGAGCAGCATGATAAGAGTTTGTCTTAGTGTGTTAGCCAGATGGATGGATAGGAGAGACTGCATCTCAGAGATGTCATGCAGGATTTAGACACAGCCTGGATGGGAGGCTTCAGAGGAAGAGCTGAGTTAAAAATGATACCCCGGTTACAGAGAAGATGGTGGTGTTATGCATAGTTACTGAGAAGATAGGGAATAAGAAGGGCTCTGATACATGCAGTTTCTAGAATTCAGAATGTCTACATATGAGAGAGATGAACCCAGTTTTGCAGGCTTACAAGAGTCACTGGCGATTTGAGTGCAAATCCCATCTTTTTGGTGCTGTTCTGAACTGAGTCCCTGACCCCTTTGGTGCTCATTGTCCAGACTATTTTAGACATGAACTCCAACAGGACATCACAACCATGAATGGTATTTGGACAAACTATAATGTAGGATCTCAGCAAAGACTGAGAGGCCAGGCAAAGAGGCCAGGCAAAGAGCTGTCAAGAAGCAGATATAGAACCTCCTCCAAAAGGCAGTCACTGGCCAGACTACCTTCTGTAACACCAGAAGAGAAATGCAGACTATTTATTATCCTTATGGAGCAGAGGAACGGCATGTGTTTCTCCATTGTAGACATGTGTAATTCTCCTGTCATCTACATCAGCTTTACACCAGTTGGCACTATCTTACTCTGGTGATTTCAATGGCATTACTGCAGATTTAAACCATTGTGAGTGGACAGTCAGACCAAATGCAGTTAGCCAACGAGTAACCTTTTTTCATTAAGATAAAAGCCCAAGTTAAAGAGTCATTTAAAGGACTGCCGACTGTAAGGCTTCTTGATCCCATCCTACCCCCATGCTTTTGTTGGTTCGAGTATCATGGGTAACTCATCAGCACAATTGATTGATCCCTGTACAATTTGAAATGCGCTCTGCTGGCTAGTTACATGTCTTAATTACACAAAATGTAGTGCAAATTCTGACCTTTTTGGTTGATTTTAATAGTTCCAATGCATGCAAGTCACATAGGGCTGATTCATAAGAATTATTGTCACAGTTACTCATGGAAGAAATTAGTGAGTAATGAATACATCTGAGAACTTTGTTACCTTTTGGTGAACAGAGAAAAAAGGCCAAATCCACAGAATAAATGATGGGTTGCAGCAAATTACTCATCCCTAGGGAAAACTGTCACCCATTAATATTGTATGTACAGCACTGGAAGTGTAAAGCAGGCTTTAGAAGTGCATGAAAAAGACAAAGATCCTGTCTTAAAGAGCTTGTGATCGAACTCAGGGATCAAGAAGTCAGCTTTAACGTGGGCTTTGAAGAGTGAGAGGAACAGGGTGATTTCCACCGGACAGAGTGCCCTAGAAGGAGGATGAGGCATCAAGGGGACCCGATGAAAAAGACATTCATTGTGGCAAATGAAAGCGGAGATGTGGATTGGGATGGGCAGAGACCATCAGAGAAGGGCAGGGAACTTGAACCCAATGTGGAAGAAGCCAGTGAGGGGATTTGAAGAGGTCCTCTCCATATCAGGAGAAGATAATGATGTACAATAGCAGACAAAAAGAAAGACGGGGGAGAGATTTCTATAGATTTGTTCTGTGTTTCCCCAGATGAGCTGCATATTATCCAGGGAACAGGAGCGGCAGAACATCGTTCAGCAAATACATACCGGCAAACTGCCCCCTTTTCATAAAAGTTGAGGATGGATGCTGTGCGAGTCTCACCAATCAGTTTCAGTCCAGTTAGAATAAACAGCCCAGACCAGTAGCCTAGAGAGAGCTTTCTGTGCAGCTGTGTGGTTTGAGGCCTGTTCCTGCAAGCATCTCTTTACTGTGCCTGTGAGTCTGCCTAGCCTGGACCTAACATCTTCATTGTTCATGCCACACTTATCACCACAGTATCTGTATCAACCTTCTGACATACCATAATGTCCTTTGCTTGAAAGATATTGGAGTTGGTAGGTCTTAAAAGGAAATTGGGGACATGTTAATGGGCATTGAAAACACACAGAAATCATTAAAATGTGAGAATGAAGAGTGATTTGAAAACATGTAAATAATCAGAGAAGTGGCCATGTAAAGAGGAGACGATGGGAGATTCTGATTTATCTTCATCAGATTGTTGCAGTTACAATTTTTTCCCTGCCAACCAGACTGTAAACGCCACTTCGAATCTGAAAATAATCAAGCGGGGCTCTTTCTGCCATTGTCACCAGTGACAGAGATTTTGCAGGCTGTGCGTAGACTCATCGGAGATAGAAAAGCCCTGTTGGCTCATCTAGAGGCTCTGGAGGGCTCTGGAGGGCTGGTGCAGGACTGACCCCTTCAGGACATGCTGGGCTGATGCGTGAGGGATAGCTGAATTCAGCTTGCCTCCAACAAGCTGTATGGGTTCCGCAAGGCTAGTAACAGTCAAATAACAGTGGGTGTGACTCAGAGATACAGGGGAAAAGAGATGGGGCATAGCAAGGTGCCATTTCTGTACATTTCAGCCATTTGCAAAGGGTTTATTGGTGGTTTACTGACTGAATGCACTTTCAGCCATATTGCAAAAGATTCATGGGAGATTATATAAGGTCCCAGAGCAGATCCAAGGTCCTACTCTTCTGCTTCAAGTCTCATGGAAGCGAAGTCCTGCAGGCAGCTGGCACAGTGAGCACACAGCTTTTCCAACTCTAACATTTTTACATCTTAGAACATAATTTGTAAGGCTTCCTCTAACCTCCTGTGGGCATTTTACAGTTAGGTTCATGAACCACTCACAATGATAATGGCAGAAGGCAGAACCGGTTTCTATGCGCTAATTTTTGGTAGACAAACTGTATGACGGAAGGGTATCTATCCATTGTCTATCTTTTTTTTATGTCACTTATCACCATAGAAACTTAGTGATTGTGGGACCAGAATTCTGAGATGTTACTGTGATTATTGAGACTAGTTCAGTGCTCTGTGTTAGTATCTGTCCTTGTAGGTACAGCATGGCCTTGAATGAGATCTCAGAGTGCTGTTGAGTCTTGTTATTTTCCTATCAGTTATTATTCTGGTTCTTGCGTAGGTGCCTCTTTTGGATTGTCTTTCTAGCTATCTTTTGTAAATTAACAGTATATGGAAAAGAAAAAAAAGGAGTGTGGGGTGTGTAGGAAGGCCATTTGCATACACCTTGTTAGCAAGACTGACCGCAACCCAGCGGAGACAGATAAACAGATTTAGTACACCCATGTCTGCTTGGAACAGCGAACAGCAGCTGTTTATCAGGCAGTACTCAGCTTTTGCCAGGAGGAGGTAAATAGCTTTATTCAGATGAACCTCCCTTATGTTCTTGCAACAGTGGGTCTTTGGTGGCCAGTCCAGCTGCCTTATTAATTGCAAGTTATGGTACAAATGGGGTAGTGAAAACCAGATCAAAGGCGAGCAGAATGAAGTCCCAATCATTCGATTCCAGACTGTATTTCATTGCTTTATATTTTACACCCATGCTGACACAACAAGGTAGGACCAAACAGAGCCCTGAGCCCTTTCTATCTCCAAAAACTTCATTCCAACTGTACCAGCTCAGTCCTATGGCATTTGAAAGTGTTATTTATTATTACTCTATATGGGCCCAAAACACTGTGTGGCATAATTCTCTGTGGCTATTCTGGGAAGGGGGAAAAGCATTATCAGCAAACATTTCCTTTCTGATCCTCAGAAAGGGTGGCCAACTGTTCCCAAGCACACAACTGATTCTCTATTAGCTTATTAAATTTTATAGAGCCATTCAATTTTGTATTAAATCAATTCAAACTACTTGATATCACCATCTCAACAGGACATCTACTCCAGATACTCATTGTAATAGAGCATTGCTATAACAGGTAGCACGGAAACTTGATGAAATGAGGATAGGGTCACACCAATACCGAGGTACAAATATAAAGGATTGACTGAGTAGGTCATGCTGGTTAGGGAATGGTATTATATGTGAAAGAAAGCATTGAGTCAAAAAATCTTAAATCTATCAAACTGCATCATAGAGTCTCTAGGGATAGAAATTCTTTGCCTGCACAATAAGAATATATCAGTAGAAATATAGTGATCAGGATGGTGACTGATTATGAAATGCTAAGGTCAATTAGAGAAGCTACAAAAGCAGAAAACAATAATAATGGGAGATTTCAGCTATCCTCACGTTAACTGGGTACATGTCACCTTAGGACAGGATGCAGAGAGAAAATTGCTAGACACCACAAATGACTGCTTCTTTGAGCAGCTAGTCTTGCAAGCCAAAGGGAGAGACAAATCTTAATTTAGCCCTAAGTGGAGCACAAGATCTGGTATAAAAGGTAAATATAACTAAACCTCTCAGTAATAGTGACCATAATGTAATTAAATTTAACATCCTTAAATGGGAAAAAATGCCAAAGAAATCCACAAGGGGACCTATATAAAAATGAGGCAAACTAGTTAAGTAGACATTAAAAGGAGCTGTCACAAAGGTGAAATATCTGGAGACTGCATGAAGACTATTTGAAAACACCATAATAAAGACTAAAACTAAATGTATACCCTCATAAAAAAGAGGCCCAAAATATGCTACAAAGGCTAAAGAGCAGAGTAAAGCAGATGATTAGAGGCAAAAGGCATTCTTTAAATATTGAAAGTCAAAGCTGAGTGAGAAAAATAGAAAGTAGCATGAACTCTGACACGTCAAGTGATAAAGTATAATTAGGTATACCAAGAAAGAATATGAAGAGCAACTAGCTAAAGACACACAAAAAAATAGCAATTTTTCTCAAGTACATCAGAAGCAGCAGCCTGCCACTGGATGATCAAGCTGCTAACGGAGCACAAGTTGCTAAAGGAGCACTTCAAGAAGACAAATCCATAGCAGAGAAGATACAGGAATTTGTTGCATCAGTCTTTACTGCCATTCTTTTTAGATGACAAATCTGAGGAACTGTCCCAAACTGAGATGTCAGTAGAGGTGGTCTTTGAACAAATTGATAAACTAAACAGTAATAAGTCACCAGGTCCAGATGGAATTCATCCAAGAGTTCTGAAGGAACTCATATAAATTTCAAAACGATTAATAATGGTAAGCAACGTATCACTTAAATTAGCTTTAGTACTGAATGACTTGGGAGTAGCTAATGTAACTCCTATAGTTAAAAAGGTTCTAGAGACAAACCTGTCTATTACAGGTTAGTAAACCTAATTTCTGTAGCTGGCAAATTACTTGAAACTACTCTGAGAAACAAAATCATCAGGCATATGTTACATAAGAATAGACATACTTAGAGTCAACATGATTTTTGTAAATCATGCCTCACCAATTAGAATTCTTTGAGGAAGTCAACAATCATGTGGACAAGGGTGGTTCAGTATGATATAATGTACTTGGACTCCCAGAAAGCCTTTGACAAAGTCCCTCGCCAAAGGCTCTTAAACTAAGCAAATGTTGTATAAGAGGGTAGTTATTGATTAGTACCTGGTTAAAAGATAGGAAACAAAGGATAGGAATGAATGGTCAGTTTATACTGTCCATTTTCACAGTGGAGAGTGTTAAATAGCGGAGTTCCCTAAGGATCTGTACTGGGAGGTGTGCTATTCAGTATATTCATGAATGATATGGAAATAGAGATGAACAGTGAGGTTGTAAAATTTGCAAATGATACAAAATTACTCAAACTAGAAGATAAGTCCAAAACTGACTGCAAAGAGTTGCAAAGGGATCTCACTAAACTGGGTGAGTGGGTGGGTGACAAAATGAAAGATAAAATTCAGTGTTAAGTGCAAAGTGATGCACACTGGAAAAAATAATCCTAGTTACACACACAATATGGCGTGGTCTAACTCAGTTGTTCCCACTCAAGAAGGAAATTTCAGAGTCATCCTAGCTAGTTCTCTTAAAACATCTCTTCAGTGTGCAGTGTCACTTAAATTATACTGTTAAAAATTTAATTTTTAACAGAATATTATGGACTGCTAGTAAAGGGATAATAAAATTGAAAATATCATAATGCCACTAAATAAATCCATAGTGCAGTCTCATCTTGAATATTGCATATAGTTCTTGTTGGCCCGTCACAAGTAAAATATATTAAAATCAGAAAAGGTACAGAGAAGGGCAACGAAAATGATAATGAGAATTGAAGCAGCTTCCATAGGAGGAGAAACGAGAAAGACTGGAACTGTTCAGGTTAGAAAAGATACGACTCGGGGAATTTGATGGAACCATAGAATTGGAAGGAGCTCAAGAGGTCATCTAGTTCATTCTCCTGCATAGGGTTTCTATAAAGGGTATATAGAGTTCCTATAAAAGGTACATAAACATTATCTAGGGGGTCTATAAAATCATGAATGATATGGAGAAAGTGAATAGGGAAGTGTTATTTACCACTTCACGTAACCTAAGTATTAGGGGGTCATCTGGTTTAAATCAATAGGCAGCAGGTTGAAAACAAACAAAAAAGTACTTCTTCACAAACTCATTGCCAGCACCCTTACCTCAAAATAAGCTTTGCAAATTTCATAGCTTATTTCGAAGCAATTTCGAAATAGCTTACACAAAGCCAAATTTCAAAATAAAGCGATACTCCAACAAGCCCCTGGTGGAACGAGGGTTACAGAGATGCTGGAATAGTGCGCCCATTATTTTAAAACGCATTTAAAGATGTGGAATTGCTATTTCAGGATACTTCCAGTATCCCAAAATAACTCTGCTGTCTAGACATAGCCTTAAAGTATAACTAGGTTTTTAAAAGTTCATGAAGAATAGATCTATCAATGGCTATTAGCAAAGATTGTCAGTGACTCAACCCCATGCTGCTGGTGTCCCTAAATCTTTAACTCAGGGGTGGACAATAATTTTTATGGGGGGCCTCTGCAAGGTTTTGAAAAGTGGCTGAGAACCACACTCTTCCATTGTATTAATGCAAAAGATGCAGGGTCTGGGATGGAGGTTGGGTGCAGAAGGGAGCTTGGGGTAAGGGATTGGGGTGCAGGAGGGAGACTGGAATTTGGGAGGGAGTTTGAGTGAAGGAGGCAGTTGTGATCTAGGGTAGGAAACTGGGGTGCAGAGTTTTGGGACGTGACATAGAGTAGGAAGGGATTGTGATCTCGGGCAGAAGATTGGGGGTACCAGATCTGGGAGGAGGTATGAGTGCAATGTGGAGTAGTGGGGCAGGATTAGGGGACAGAGGTTGAGGAAGGGAGGAGCTGGGGTGCCAGAGTTAGGTTCTGGCCAGAATCTTACCAGCCAGCAGCCAAACCAGCCTGCCTTTCTGCCTGCAGAGTTAAAGGCTTCCAGAGATTAAAATGTTTCTGCCTGCTTGGCCATGTGCTTGAGTGAGTAACTGAGCAGGAGGGTTGTGCTTCGTGGCTGCCTGTTATTCAAACAGGCAGATCCCATTGGCCAGTTTCTGTCCAGAAACTGGCCAATGGGATTGTGTTGGGGAGGGAGCAGTGTCTGAAGTTTTCCCCATCCCCTCCAGACACATAAAGAGATAGCGCCCCACAGATGCATTTCTGAGCAGTGTGCAGGGCTGCGGGGCAAGCAGGGGATCCTGCCTGGGGTTCCTCACTGCCTCCACAGCCTGGATCTGGTGGCTCAGTAGGCCAGATCCAGCCCGCGGGCCATATTTTCTCCAGCCCTGCTTTAACTACTGGAAGATGGAACTAAACATAGGCTGGGGATTGTTCAGAATTGCCCTGTTCTGTTCACTGCCCTGAAACAACTGGCACTGAGCACTGCCAGACACAGTATACTTATCTAGATTGACCATTGGTTTGACCCAATATGACCATTCTTATGTTCCTTATGTTCTTACATATCTTCTCTCTTACCTGAAACTTCCAGCATGTCCTCCTAGTTGTGGCCTATTCAGGGACATCACATAGATCATGATAGTAACAACCCACTGGCAGTTTAAATTACCCACATCAGAACTCTGTTTCAAACTCCAGATTTTTAATCTAAAATGTGTGTTTTTGTAGTAGACCAAACATCAAGTCGGAGCTCCTGAACTTGAAGCAAAGCATAAACCTGAACTTTCCTATGCCTGGTGGTTCAGACTTGTTTCATTCTACAGAATACAGTAGGTTGGAGCTGCGAATTTTGAGCAAGACCTGGGGGATTCAGAAATGGGTATTTGGCTCAGTTTTAGTCGTGTCACCTCTTAATTGTCTTTCCTGTAGTGTAAACAGCCTCAAATGCCATCCGTCTCTGCTCATGTGAGCTCCTCCACACCATGCAGCTTCTATACTGGCCTGCATCGGACGCTATAACTCTATCTCACTTCAGATAGTGTGACCAGACCTGGATGCTAGCCTCCAGATTATGAGTATTTCTTTATAAAGTACTAGTGCAGTATCTTTGGACTGCGCCTAGCCCCTTCAAGTGGACCAAGATTTGAAATACTGGATCTATCATTACACCTAAATCCTGAGGCCATGTCTACACTGTCAGAGAAAATCGATGCAAGATACGCAACTCCAGTTATATGACTTGCATAGCTAGAGACAACGTACCTTGCACCAATTTTTCTGGGGCAGCCCCACGGCAGGAGGTTGACAAGAGAAACGATCCCATTGACTTCCTGCACCAACAGTGGCACTCTCAGCATTCAGTTTAGCGGGTCTTTATTACATCCACTAAATTAAACCCTGAAGGATCCATCTCCAGAGCATTGATCCTCTGGCAAGTGGAGACATGGCTTAAGTAAACTACAGTGATAGGCCCCATGAAAATACTTTGGCAGACTGAGAAAAAAATCTCTAGTTCAGTACAATTTCAAGTGTTTTTAGGTTAAGGGCTGTCCCCTCCCAAGTTCATCCCTTTACACTTAGACACCTGACACCAGATTCTTCCACGTTCCTATAAAAACTCAAACTAAGCCAGACCAATGAAATCCATAACCAAGCTGCAGTCTTTGACTGTTGTTTAAGATTTCACACCAATTGTTTGGGATATGGCCTCCAACCTATGCCATAATGGTACTAAATTAATACTGGTAATTAACAGTTTTCTACCCAGTGCCTAATTAATCATAGAATCATAGAATACTAGGACTGGAAGGGACCTCAAGAGGTCATCGAGTCCAGTCCCCTGCCCTCATGGCAGGACCAAATACTGTCTAGACCATCCCTGATGGTCTATTATCTAACCTACTCTTAAATATCTCCAGAGATGGAGATTCCACAACCTCCCTGGGCAATTTATTCCAGTGTTTGACTACCCTGACAGTTAGGAACTTTTTCCTAATGTCCAACCTAAACCTCCCTTGTTTCAGTCTAAGCCCATTGCTTCTTGTTCTATCCTCAGAGGCCAAGATGAACAAGTTTTCTCCCTCCTCCTTATGACACCCTTTTACATACCTGAAAACTGCTATCATGTCCCCCCTCAATCTTCTCTTTTGTAAACTAAACAAACCCAATTCTTTCAGCCTTCCTTCATAGGTCATGTTCTCTAGACCTTTAATCATTCTTGTTGCTCTTCTCTGGACCCTCTCCAATTTCTCCATATCCTTCTTGAAATGCAGTGCCCAGAACTGGACACAATACTCCAACTGAGGCCTAACTAGTGCAGAGTAGAGCGGAAGAATGACTTCTCGTGTCTTGCTCACAACACACCTGTGAGTGTGAAAATGAAAAGTTCAATGAGAATTTGTTCATGACAAGGCTCATTGCTTATGCAATCATGTATCTTGTTCCTAAACAGGCGAGAGGACTGGAGATGGCAGCTTGTAGACCTGCCTGTGAGCTTCTAATTAGCATGTTTAATGGTAGGAAAGCTAGCAGGATATTCTTCTTCCACTGCATTGGCTTTTTGATAAGTTGAACAGTTCCTGTGTCATCACAGGGTGTGATCTTTCCCCTGTGAAACAGGTGTGTATTGAATTGAGTTAAGGCTGACATGGCTTTTAGGATGGGCACTTGGAGTGGGCGGAACTTTTCCATCTTGATGCCATTCTCCAGATGACTCAGCCCAGCCACCAAAGTGCTGTCTCAGTGCTGTCTTACCTTCTCAATGGACCAGCCCAACATGAATCTGGGCCCCAATGAGTGCTACCAACAGAATACAGGTCCCTCCTGCCATCTTTGGAAAGGGGGATGGAAGAAAGGGTACAAAACCAGTTTGCTATGGAGGAAACTGGGAGCACGTAAAGGGTGGGATTATGGTTGCCCTTCTCTGGGAGAGAGAAGGGAGCACTTTACCACACCAAGGATGGCCATATTGGGGCCACATTTAGTCTGTGAGCACAAGAGAGAGGCCATTAGTGCTGCCCTCACCTGGCCTCCTGCATGCTGGGATGCAACTGGTAAGTGTCCATGGTGCAGTGGTGACTTAGGGAAGTAGCTGGCTCTGATGATTGTGCACCCACAGTATCTGTTCTTGGCCTCTGTGGGCACAATGCACAACTGCTGCCATGGTTGGGCACCTCTTCCTCCCTGCCCCACACTGGTCAGGCCCTTGGAGATGTAAAGGAGCCCTTTAGAAGCACTGGGACTCATACACGGTATGGTCCAGAAGCTGGAGGGATCATCTTT
Source organism: Pelochelys cantorii (assembly GCA_032595735.1). NCBI lineage: Eukaryota > Metazoa > Chordata > Testudines > Trionychidae > Pelochelys > Pelochelys cantorii. The sequence goes on from CM064338.1 coordinate 31,747,274, forward strand.
TAGGTGAGATATGAAATCAATGCTTGGCGCACTGTGGTCATTAAGCATGCCAGGGCATTTGTCGCAAGAGAAGGCCTTTGGGCAGGCCCGCTGACAGCAGGGGGAAAAGGGAACAATTGTCCTGGGGCCTGGAGCTCCTGGCCGCCACCGCCACTACTGCAGCAACCCCTTGAATTGCTGCCTGAGTACCACTGTGTGCAGCTCTGAGGGTGGAGGAGGGAGCGTGCCATGGTCTGGATGCTGCTAAGGGATGACTGTCCTTGGCCCTGCACCTTCTGCTCAAGGCCTTTTGAGGTATGGGGAGCTGGGCCCCCCCACATACACCTGGTCCCAGGCCCCACAGTTGGTGTTGGCGTTACTGCCTTGGGGGAAGATTTTCAAAGGCATTCTGTGTCTAAAGGTGTAGCCAGGTGCCTAATCGGATTTTCAGAAGTTCCCTACACAGGCTGGGCCCTTAAATCCCATTGATTTCAACCAGAGTTAGGTGCCCAACCTGCCTTACCTTTTGTGAAGAACTCGCTAGGTGTCTAGCTGCACCTTTAGGGACCTAAATACCTTTGGAAATCTGGCCCTGAGATACTGCACTGATGGGTGATCTATAAAGACCTAAACACCAGTGTTCCAGCTACATTCCTAATGGTTTGCTTCTTCCTGTATTCCAGTTGATATTTTCCTGCATGTCCGTTCATAAATTAGGTCAGATCCTGCAGTCTTAGTTCAAGTGAAGAGGCTCACTGAAATCAAATTAATCCCCTGATGTCAATGAAATCATATTGATAAGTCTGCAGCTGTAAGAATATTCATGGGAGGGAGGGTTGCAGACTCGGCTTTTGTGCAGCATTGCTGGGTGCTGTTATACTGCTGCCATTTACTGCACAGAACTTCACAAAAAGTCAGTGCTTTTTCTCCTAGGTTATTTCTCTCATTTAGACCCACAAGGGGTCAGGCATCCAAATAACTCTCTCAAGTTTTGGGGTTTCAATCAACCCAAAGTCTCTACGCAAAAGTCACTTGAAACCCTCAGATTTCACCTGGTCTGGCATCAAAACCATGTCAAACTGCAACATGTTATGAAGGTGGTGCCAAAGCATGTACAATATTCAGCGTTGTTCCACACAGACCCAAAACAGAGTGGGAGATTTTGCCAAAAGTTTCGTGGACCTTAGGAGACCTCTCTTTAAACCTGTAGTGAGTTTTAGCAAAAACCTGGTGAGTTTCAAATGCTTTCCTTGAAGATGTTTTGCATGGCTCTAGATCTGCTCTTAATTGTTTGCAGCCCCTATAGAGATGCGTGTGAAAAGGTAGTGAGCTTATAAAACACTAGAAATGTAACTAGTTGTCCATTCCCTGAATTAACCTGGGTTCATTCTCCCCTCCCCATCAACCCATTCTCTGCAGATGTTCAGCATATTAAGAGGAGAGACATTGTTCTGAAGAGGGAACTGGGAGAAGGTGCCTTTGGGAAGGTGTTCTTGGCCGAGTGCTACAACCTTAGCCCCACCAAGGACAAGATGCTGGTGGCTGTGAAGGTAAGTCTCAAGGGAGCATGGAGCAGTATGTAGTGGAGGCTGAACAACTAGTTGGTTGATATTGTGTGAGAAGAACAGGAAAGCGGAAGTTGGGGGAGGTTTATCAGATGCAGTAGATTGTGGTAAATCCACTTAGACACATAAAGTTTCAGCATTTTGCTTCAAGGTCATTCCTTCTCACCAATGCCAAAACCTCCTTTCCTTTCCTTTCCTGTTGATCTGGCCAGGAGGCACTGAGGAAAAGCTGCACTGCACTGGTCTGGAAGCTAACGCTGACATGCAGCTGTAAAAACAATATATGGAATTCACCTGCCCTCTCCAAGGGACTGTGGGTCCTCCTTCCTCCCCCCTTTGCTCAGCCTTTTGTTTTACCTTTTGCTGCAACTGTACATGAGAAGCTGATGCAAAGAGGTCTCAGCAAAATATACACACACACAAATCCAAAACACAAACCAAAAAAATCACATAGAAATAGTTTCCTGGGATGATCCGCAAGATCCTTCAAGAACCATTTCCAGCTGAGATCTGCCCCGACCAGCTTGGCCAGACAGCTTCAAGGTAGAGGACTTCCAAAAGAGAGACCAGCTCAGCGTGGCTTCTGCTGTCTCAGGGTACGTCTACACTGCATCGTTATTTTGAGATAACTAGCTTTATTTCAGAATAACAATGCCAGCGTCTACACAGCCATTCCATTATTTCGAAATAATTTTGAAATAACGTCTGGCTTATTCCAAAATCCATAAACCTCATTCTACAAGGAATAACACCTATTCCAAAATAGCTATTTAGTGTAGATGCTCCACTGCTGCTATTTCAAATAGCCCCTCCCCAGGGCCATTCTAAGATTCTAAGTTATTTTTCCCCAGTGCCTTCTGGGGTTCTAAATTGAGATAGTATGTCTACATTAGGATAGCCTGCCTCGGACTAATTTTGAGGCTTCCCTGCAGTATAGATGTGCTATTTTGAAATAAGCTATTTCAGAATAACTGTTCTGGAATAGCTTATTTTGAAATAAGCATGCAGTGTAGACGCAGAGACTCAGGACACATTTGTACAGCAAATCCAGGCCTTGGGTGAAGGAGTCTGTTTAGGTGTAAGTGTGCTTTCCCATCCTTCTGCAGCCTGATGTCAAACAGCTGTTGTGTTGTACATTGAAGCTGGATGTACTTCAGAGGTGACTAAGTCTTGTGAAACATGCTTTGTGATCCTGACAAAATGCATTCTGGAGATGTATGTTTGTAGCAACAATTAGTGGGAGATAGTTGAGATACCACTTCTACCTACAAGCAAATGAAACTCAGTCAAGCTCAGGGTTGGATGTTGTTGAGAGGCAAGCGCAAGTTGGGGAACCAGGTTCACACCATGGCAAACACTGTGTTCTGTGAAAATTAATCAGGTGTGTAGTATAAGGCGAAAGGGGGGCACCTTGCCGCTCAGGACCAAAACATACCAGGAAATGTGAGTTTAAAAAGTGTCTTAAAAGGTTGATTAAATGATTCTTTCTGTGGGAACGGGATGACTCGTGTTCAGGAGAGAGAGAAGATTTTTTTTCTAAGGTATCAGTTCAAAGTTAAAATCACTGACAATGATTTATGTAGCTACAGTGGATTAATGTAGTCAGCTGAAGCCACAATGGGAATTTAGGGAGCAAGTTTAGGCAGTAATGCAAAATCTGAACCCAGGCCAGCAGAGCTTAAAATCAGTGCTCCTTTACAAAGTGCCAGGAGGTCTTTAATGACTGCAAGTGCCCATTCTCCCTGTTTTGCACCCACAAACCTACCTGCAGCAGCATCACACCCCGTTGGACTGCACAGGCATTGGTTCAGTGGTGGGTTAGATGGAAGAGTGCCACCTGCTGGAGCATTAATACAACTTCTTCCAGCACCCTGGGTTTTCTGGGAGATCTCTCAAGCTCACACAGACTCAGCCTCCTGAAAACTGAAGGAGATAGCAAAGAGGTGAATGAGTAATGAGCCCCATCCCACAACAGAAAAGCCCACAGGCCTCAGTAACACTGGTACTTGGTTTCTCCACCACCCGTTACTGAAGTTACCTGACCCTTCCCATTGTAAGAAACTGTTTTCGGTTGCTAATATCTTTGCCAGATTTTAACCATTTAGGCTGAAGATTCCCATGCTGGGTGTCTGCCTCAAGCTGATTTTTTTGAGGGGGGGCGGGGGGCGGGAATTTCAACTAAAAGAATCCATCTGCATCCAAAAACAGGGCTGGGGAAAATGCATTGTTTGGCCCAGGTTAAAGAATGGTTGTGACCTTTTGTTTGCAAAGCTCTAGAACCCCCCCCATGCTGTGGAGCCAGGAACCTGAAATTTGGTAAGGAAATAGACTAGACTGGGAGCTAGGGAGAGAAATAAAGGCAGAGAGAGGAGCCTGAGAACCTGTAGATGGAGGTGTGTCTGGGACTAGATAAGAATCAGTGGTGGAGAGAGGAGAATGAGACTAGCTGGGCAAGGAGACTAGGTCTGAGAAGCAGTGGGGTGGGCAGAAGTTACGGTGTCCACTGACTCTCTAGACAGCTTCGAAGAGCAGTGGGCGCTGGCCGAGCTTCTCTGCTTGGTGCCCCCTTCCGGTTCCCTCATTCTGAACGTATGATCTGCACCCCTGACCCTGTTTTTCATTAGGTGTCCCAAGTAATCAGTTGAGCCCCGGGCCCAGTGGTCTCTCCCGCGAGGCTGAGGGTGGGGCCTTTAGAAGTGGGTGGGCTTGCACCTGCCGACCTCCCAGGAACTGAAATAGTGGGCAGAAGAAGTGTGAGGGAAGATCGATCTATTGAGGAGCCATGGTACATGGGCAGACGTGGATAAGGAGATGGGGTAAAGAACTAGGGATTGTGGGGGGATGAGGCACTGACATTGGAGGAGCCCTGGGAGGGAGATTGGTCCTGGAGGCCAGTGGGGATGGGGAACCCCGGTGGGAGGAATGGGCAACTGGAGGCCAGAGTGAGTGAGAGTGACAAATTGGATGAGGAGCTGTGGTGGGGTGGGGAATTAGGACTGTGTGAGCTAGGGGACAGAGGCAGGAATGAGTGGGGTCTGGCACTGGCTGAATGAGGAGACTGGACTGGGACATGGAGCTTGGGGGTAGAGAATAGACAAGAGTGGTATGGAGGAGTCGGAACACAAGGGATCACGCCTGGGGAGACTGGAATGGTACCTGAGATTCCAGTTTCCCTCTCCCTCTTCTGTCAATAAATATCTGTGAGCTCCACTGACAAAATATTCCCTCCCCCAAGTGCTGGTCCATATAGAGAATGACAGCCTGTTACTATTACCCATTAGCTTAACTGGCAGAGATCTGTGTAGTGGATATAAAGGCTCCAACCCTGTTGATCACCCATGTGGCGGTCAATATGATGCCACTCAATGACATTTTTATTTTCTCAATTTGCTTTTTTTAAAACCTGGGAAACAACACCCCAAAACTATATTAGTGAGGTTGTAAGGTCAAGCAAACTAATGATAAGCACTGCAAGCATTAAAGTAGCCTGCTCTGAAGACAGAATAAGTAGTATCTTCACAGGCTTCTCTGTGGTCTTTGTCACAGTATTATCTGAGTGCTTCACCGTTATTAATGAATTTATCATCCCAGCACCCTCTGTTATCCCCTTTTCCAGATGAGGAATTGAGGTGCTGATCCTTGGTCTACACTAGGACTTCATTTTGAAATAACCCCCCCAAGCGCAAATTTATAAGCATTGCGTCCATACTACCAAGCCCTTTATTTCGAAATAATGGGCCGCAGAATTCAAACTCTGTACACCTGGTTTTCATTAGGAGTAACTCTCAATTCAAAATAGTAATTTTGAAATAGCAGTAGTGTGGACACTCTAATAGCCCCTATTTTAGACTAATTATTCCCCAGAGTAATGTGAACTAATTACTCCCCAGTGCTTCCTGGGGCTCTAAATCTGGGGTAGCGCACCCATATTAACAGAGCTTGCTTCGGACTAATTTTGAGGCTTCGCCGTAGTGTGGACATGCTAATTTGAATTTGTTAAATCGGGAGTTCTTAAGTCGAATTTAGTAATTTCAAAATAGCTTCCTAGTGTAGATATGGCCTGAGAGATTAAAGTGAGAATTACCCTCTCATGCCATTTTGTGAAACTTTTATGCCAAGGTGTTGCATGCAGAGTACAACCCACATTGACTTCAGTTGCAGCCATGAGAGCAGAGAGAGCTGCAAATCAGACCTAGGTCTCTACTCAGGCACAAGAAAAATGAGGAACTCACAGTTTGTGACTACTTGTGTGAAGTTAGGTTTAAGTGACTTTGCCCAGCATGCAGAGGAACTCTGTGGCAGAGGCAGAGATAACAGACAGTTCTCCAGGGCAGCATTCAACAGCCTTAACCATGAGACCTTCCTTTCTCTTACCTCTTGTTTTCAACCTCATTGACTACACACCTTCCAATGTCTACATTTCCTGACTTTGAAACGCTTGCCTTTACAAACGTAACAATGTTCCTTTAACATATATATTCCCATTACCTTGTAAAATCAACAGTGTATTAAGGGAACTTAAAAGTCATTGTACCTTGAAATATCAGGCCCAAATATAAGGAGGGGAGAAAGGATGATTGAGGGGAGAAGGGAGCTATTTTCCTGGAAGGGTGTAGCAGCAGTGCTATAAAGATATTAAATGACTAAGAATAAGCCGAGGCCTGAGATAAGGATGGATGTTTTGCCATCTACACAGTGTGACTGTCATCCATCTAAATATCTCTGGGTGGCTATCCCTGGAGGGCAGAGAATTAAAATGAAATTATGCCATGTGTGGAGTGGGTGTAGGGCAGGGGAAGGGACAAAGAGGAGTGGCCTCCTGCTTGGATAATATCCTGTAGAGACTGCTTGAGAGGCAAAAGCACTTGCCACTTTGTTAGCTTAATTCCTAGCCTGACAAAGCTGCAGGACAGGCTGGATTTATTTTCAGCATCTCACTTGGTAGAGCCACTTGCTCAAGACACAGCAAATGAGTAGAAGCTTCCTAAATGCTTAACATTTGTCCAATCTGGTGCAACATTTACAGCCATGTTCTGCCGACCTTCCTCATGCTATCTGCACCTTTGAATTCCTGGCATGAGTAAGATGAGCCTTAGTCCTGAATCAGTGGGGTGACCATATCAGTTTACAGATTGACAAGAGAAGGACAGGGTTTTGTGGTAACTCCAGTACACAGAGAGATACTGGTAAGCAGCCAGCAGATATTGGTAGGATGGGCACCTAAAAGGAAGTAATTTCAAAAGATACTGATAAGATCAAGTGGCTCTAAATCTGACCAGCCTTTTTGGATGCATAAATGTTTGCAGTCCATGGCACTTGTGATGATTCCCTCAGAATTTCTGGGCTCTTTTTTTCTAATTTAATTGCTAGAAAAGCACAAATTACCCTACAATAACAAAGTGGGGCCGTAAACAATCCTCGTAACCAGCCATACAACAATAAATAGTGTGCACAGCCTCACAAGGAAACTGACTGTATACTCAAAAAAAGTGTGCCGTCAAGTCTTTTAGCACCCCTATCATAACGTGTGTTGTAAGCCCCATGCTTGTAAGCTACCCGGTAACAGCGAATTGGTGTGCTCCAATGTTGTAAAGGAGGCATTTTTGGTAAGAATATTGATTTCAGCATCAGTCTCTCAGGGATCTGTTATAAACAGCAGGGAATAAAAACACAATTTTAAAAATGATGAGGAAAGATTTGACGCTGTTCTTCTTGAGAGGCATTTTTGAAAAATCCTCACAATAACTGCACAGCCTAGCAAATCTGTCTTCAGAAGAAAGGAGGTGCCGTCAGCTATTTCAAAATAAAAGAGCTAGAGGGGGCTGACTGGCTCAGGAGCTGAGTCATAATGAGATACAGAGCCTTTTGCCCCAAGGTCACCAGTTGAAATCCTTCCCAAGTTGGTAATAATGGGAAGCTATTACCCTCCGAGGACTGTTTGCTGCTCTCTGTGAAATGAGTCTGGGAATGAGTTCTGCTGCCAAGTGGGCTATTGTCCACATAGGAAGAATCTCCATCCTAGAGAGAGCACTGGCGGCCCCTTGTTGACAAGCTCAGCGATACTGAATGGCGCCATGGAGCATACCAACTCGTGCAGGAGGTGCCTCCGAGGCAGGGTTGAGGCAAGTAAACAGGGAGTAAAGGCCCTTTGGGCAGCATCATGAGAAGACTATGAGTTCAGGGATGGGGACCACAGGAAAGCCCCAAGCAATCAGGTGTTTAGCGGGAATGGGGCAGGTTTTCTCTCCTTGTTGCAGGTAAGTGAAAAGACCTTTGATGTTTCCTGCACCTGCTAGTAAGACACTGTAGTATAATGGCAGGGAAGGCAAGCTACTCCTCCAAAAAACCAGAACTTTCTTGGGCCCTGTCCCAGGTAAAAACCATACCCAAACTACATTGTAGGGATAGGAACTGTGCACTTAATGCAAAGAGGGCAGCTCCTATAAATGTCCCAAAAGGTCTCCTTGTAACCTTGTCTAGCTTCTTTTCCCATCTGCTCTCTCTGCAGATTTACTCAACAGATTCAGGCAGTGGTATCCCGGTTCTTCCTCCACAGGCACTCTTGGATGCCCCCCTCAGTGTCCTCCTGGTCCAGCTTTCAGGAGAGGGTTAGCTCAGTGCAGTATGGAATTAGAGCCCACACTCCAGGGTCCTCTCCCCAGCTCTGCCACTGACTCACTTTATGGCCTAGGACATCTCATGTTTCCTCACCATCTCTCCATCAATAAAATGGGGATAATGAACCTGCTTGGGTGATGAGGCTTAATTTGTATCTGTTTGTAAAATGCTTTGAGATCCTCATGTAACAGCCAATATCGCTTGGCAGAATCCTCTAGCCTCAGGACCTCAGCGCTGGAGAGACCAAACCTTGTCATTGTGACTTGCGCCCGCCTAATCCTGTTGGTGTGCTCCTTCTTCCAGGCTCTGAAAGACCCCACGCTGGCAGCCCGCAAGGATTTCCAGAGGGAGGCAGAGCTGCTCACCAACCTGCAGCACGAGCACATTGTCAAGTTCTATGGGGTCTGTGGCGACGGGGACCCTCTCATCATGGTCTTTGAATACATGAAGCATGGGGACCTGAATAAGTTCCTGAGGTAAGTGTGAGCTGATGGCTTAGAGGGCAGGCAGGGCAGGATTGCAGAACCTGGCCATCCCTTTGAAGCCAGGCCAAGCCAGTAGTGACCAGAAGTTGTTACTGGCCAGTGGCTACTTAATGGCTTAGGTAAACATGAGTTGGGCATGCCCAGTCTAGCTTGCAGCAGACGGGGTCAGCAGACTCAACAGAGAACTGTACCAGTTGGATTTCTTTCTTGTCCCTAGAGGGCATCCATCAGGTCAAAGCAGGTTGGAGGCTAGAGACAGCCCGGGGAGAATGCTGTGGATGAAGGGCCACAGTCTGCAGGGCTGGCAAACCAACACCTTTCGGCAGCTAGGACATTCCCACGCAGAACAAAGCCCACTACACACTTTCTCGGGTTTGTCAGTGTGAGGCTATCGTTAAGTTTTGCTCATCACCCCACCTCAGAATCACACTTTCAGACAGGGCCTGGAGCAGAACCAGAATGCCACCTACAGAAGCTCTACTTTCAGAATGTCTGACTTGGCTGCACCAGTGTATGTAGAGATCCAGTGAGGTTATCAGCTCCCCTTTTGAGATTTTGGGGTGCCCATTGGAGCCAAACACTGGGGCTTTGCTCACTGGGGCTTTGCTCACCAATTATCATACAGATAGCCCTAGTCCTAGGGGAATTAGAAGCCATTATAGGCACTAATTGCCTCACCTGCCTCTCAAGCCGTACAGACTAAAACACCAGTCCCATCATCTTGTAACCATGTCATTGCCAGAATGTAGCTCTTTCATATACACTGTCCCTCAGGGCTTGTCTATACAGCATGTTAAAGTGGATTAGAGGGGTGCGATCTGAGGGGTGATCTGCCTGCCCTGTCTAGACCTTGCTGGTGTGAACTAAAATGATTCAGTTTGCGTTAATGTAGCCCTGTTTCAAATCTCTGAGTGGTGTGGGGCAGACAGCAAAGTGGTGAGGATGTGTCGGATGCTAGTCTCCAGTGATGCAGAAATCATGCTCTAAAACTTGTACTGGAAGTGGAGTGGTGCTTCGCTCTTGAAATAATTACTAGTTTTATATCCAAGTATTTAGAAAATTGGACCCTTGATATTTTTGTGTTTCGAGTGCTAAACACGAGCATAATTACATTAGGAATGAGGAGCTGAACATGGAGTCAGTGCTGGAGCTAGGGCGCTCCTATTCACAGAGATTATTGTTCTGCTGCTGCAATCGATTTCTGACCAGGAAAAACAAATCCTTCCCCCAAAGGTTTGGGTGATTAAACTGGTGTCCCACCTGCAAGAGGCTCTGGGAAGGGCCCTGGAGGGTTCCTCTTTCCTTGGAGCTCCACAAGGGGGCCCTCACACTGAAGTAGGAGTTTCCCAGACCTTGGGTAGCCCCAGCATTTTGGTCCCCAAGGCAGAGGTGCCTGAGTAGTTGAGTGCAGACTTCAGGAGACTGCATGAGATGTTGCAGGTCGATCCCTCTCCCGTGCCGTAGGTGGATGAGCTGCTCAACAGGTTAGGAACAATACATCACTTTATTAGACATGCCAAAGAGGCATTGGCAGGTTCCCCCTCACGGCCAAGTCCAAAGAGAAGCCAGCCATTCATAATGATGTCTTATGTGGCACCTCACCACGTTTCAACAGTTTGTGGACCTCCTCTCCCTGTCATCATTGTGAGCATGTAGCTGCCTCTTCGTCATTCATAGCGTTCAGAGTGCAGCTAAAATCTGCAGGACAGCGTGTTGCTGAAGGAGGCCAGCCCAGAGGAAAGCATGGGAGATCAAGTATGTGAGGTACTTAATAGAAAAGGAGAAAACCCTTCTACTCTTAGATGAAGTGGAGACACCGTTCCCTAGCCAAAAAAAAAAAAAAAAAAAAGCAAGAGCTCCATCCCCCACAGGACTAGTCAGATATTGCAGGTGAGTTATAGGCAAGAGTAGCACTTTGGCAACTCCTCTAGTGGACTTCATCAGAATGGCCATACTGGATCAGACCAAAGGTCCATCTAGCCCAGTATCCTGTCTGCCGACAGGGGCCAATGCCACGTGCCCCAGAGGGAGCGAACAGAACAGGGAATTATCAAAATGGTCCCTCCCCTGTCACACATTTCCAGCCTCTGTCAGAGGCCAGGGACACCATTCCTACCCATCCTGGCTAATAAGTATTGATGGACCTAACCTCCATGAATTTATCTAGTTCTTTTTTGAACCCTGTTAAAGTCCTGGTCTTCCCAACATCCTCTAGCACGGAACTCCATAAGTTGACTGTGTGCTGCCTGAAGAAAAACTTCCATTTGTTTGTTTTCAACCTGCTACCTATTTAATTTCATTTGATGACCCCTAGTTCTTACGTTGTGGGAACAAGTAAATAACTTTTCCTCATTCACTTTCTCCATGCCTGTCATGATTTTATAAACCTCTATCATATCCCCCTTAGCCTTCCCTCTTCTAAGCTGAAAAGTCCCAGACTTTTTAATCTTTCTTTACATGACACCCATTCCAAACCTCTAATAATTTTTGTTGCCCTTTTCTGAGCCTTTTCCAATGCCAATATATCTTTTTTGAGATGAGGCGACCACATCTGTATGCAGTATTCAAAATATGAGTGTACCATGGATTTATACAGAGGCAATGAGAGAGTCTCTGTTTTATTCTCTTTCCCTTTTAAAATGATTCCTAACATTCTGTTTGCGTTTTTGGCTGCTGCTGCACACTGAGTGAATGTTTTCAGAGAACTATCCACAATGACTCCATGATCTCTCTCTTGAGTGGTAATAGCTAAATCAGTCCCCATCATTTTGTATGTATAGTTGGGATTATTTTTTCCAGTGTGCATTAATTTGCATTTATCAACATTGAAATTCACCAAACAGAATGCTCCAGGACAGGCCATCTGGGCACTGCATTGGGACCAAATCGTTCCTTATTAAACCTTTCTGCTGCCAGAGCTATGGGGCCTGGCTTTACAAACATTGATACTCCAGGCAATGGCCTTTGGAGCCAGGCCACCCCCACACTTCCAGGGTTGTGTTGGAACCAAGCCACAATTTGCCTTATTAAGTGAGACAACCTATGACTGAACTGGATGTCTGAGGGACCATGGCCCCTCTGGAATCACCTAATAGTAAAGCTCTTTGTCTCATTGTATTATGCCCCCTGCCCTGGCTCCATATGGTGAAGGAGTCCAATCCCGGGATTACTCAGTAGTCCCAGCATTACAGTCTTACACCCTTTGGATGCGTTTCCCCTCATGCTATGGTAATGCCCCAGCTCCCTTCTCTGAGGAATTATGTGGTGGGCAGAGCGGACGCTCTGGAACATCAGTTAGCTGCCCTCACGTCCCTGGTATGCTCCAGATCCATTTTTACTAGGGGCAGGAGGGTACAGCAACCTAGTCATTGGTACAGGAGGGCTCCAAGAGACACTTGGGCCAAGTGAGAACCCCACAGAGCTCAGGGAGTTCAGTGAGAGCATGAACCCCCCCAGCCGGATTCACTAACACAGCTGTGTTGCCATCCTCACAAAGGGTATGAGGTAGAGAGGGGGAAGCGCTGGGAAAGGGAGGCTGCCAGATGGAACCCCTCTCCCTTGGGCAGTGAACTTGGGCGGAGCCAGGAACTGAGCCCCGTGCTGCTGTTCGTGTGCATACGCTGGGTCCTTTGTGTAGCCAGCATAGAGGCGCTGGGCAGGGAATTAGTCAGATCTCCTTAGGCGTGAAGGTCTCTACTTCAGATAAATAGAGCCTCTCTTTTGCTTGCTGCAGAGACCCACCCCCGTCTCCCTTTGCTGAAATGGCTCGCGGTACTGTGAAGGACAATGAGGGGCCACCTAGGCTAGTGATTGGGCCGCATGAGTAGCTCTCCCTCATCTCAGTTGGCCACAAGTTTGTCATAAGCAAGATGGTCTCCCGGGCTGGGGTCATTTTTCTAACTGCACACATGTCCCTAGAATTTGCAGGCGGTGCCCGCTGAACCGCAGCAGCGCTTTGATTGGCTGCAGAGGGTGCGTATGGCTCTCACATTGTTATGTGCAATCCGCACACACCTCACTTCACGTGCCCTTGCTTTACATGTGTGCTACTTTAGTGATACCAGTAGGAAAAATACGACACGAATGGAAACCAGCAGAATCCGGCAACCCTGCACATGGGCAGTGTCTCATGGGCCACATAGAGAACCCCAATGGGCCACTGGTGTGGAAGGTATCATCTTACAGGCAGGGCATAAAGTCCATGCCCTGGCCTCCTGTGTCTCTTGAAATCCCACAGTGCATGCCCCTAGAGTTGGGGAGTTCACACACACACACTGTCAAAACCTCAGCAAGGATAATCCCATTCTTCTTTAACTTCACCCATCAGTCCAAGATTCTTTGCTGCCTGCCTTAAAGTGCTGTGCAGCATTGTTGTGTGCTCTGAAACAGCTGCTGCGTTCCACACCAGAGGTGGCTACATCAGGGCTAGTTAGGATTCAGCCCTGGCATGAGAGAGTCTAACTCCCACTGACCTTAGCAGATGCTACCCCAAATTACTCTGGGGCTGCAAGTGGACCAGTGACATAGTAAAGCACGTAGCTTTGTTCCTGCATCCCTTGCTTTGCACACTCACCCTGCAGGGGAAATGCAGACGTTTGCTTTGCCAAGCACTGCTCCCAGAGCCAGAGGGGTGGGGGCTGCTTTCAGGAGATAATCAAATGAACTTGTCTGAGTTTAACTATACCTTTCAATAGAAATTGAAAAAGCAGTAAAATGGGAGAAGACTCACTTTAGCCCGGGCTTTTCACAGATAAGCACCATAAATAAAAGTCCCCCAGTTTTTATTATGCCTCATTGGGCCTCTCAGAGAAAACACTGAACAATAAAGGTGACCGATGTGGCAAGGGGAGCCATTTCAATTTACACCTGCCAGCTGGACTAGGGATTGAGTGCCACAGGGTGGTCTATCTTCATACTTCACTCCCGGCCCTCACGCAGCCTGGTTGCTCCTGTCGCCACTGGTGGCGGCAGATCAAACGTGTCAGGCCACCATGAGCCCCGTCAGGAAATACAAAAAGGCTTGCTGCAAATTACAGTGTCCTGGCTGATAAAAGGCCAGCACTGAACTAGCAGCTCCCTGCAAAAGAGCCTGTCAGGGAGAAGTGTAAACATCCCTCTCCAGGGAGCAGGGAGTCTCTAGGGCTGACTTAATAGGAAGCCTGGGAGGTCACTACAGCTGCTATGCATGATCACTACAGTTGCTATGCATAGCGGAGCCCCTGCTGCGCACATACCATTGGGGGCTGCTTGGCTTTTCTGTGGTGCTCAATACCCTCTTTCCCTCTGTGTTTACTGCATGTGTATCTCTCTTTCTATGTCGACCCTTCCAGAAGGATGGAGAGTGTAAATGCATCAGGTGTATCAAAGTCAGAGCCTGAGTGATAGTAACAGCCAGAGTTAAGGTTACTTAAATATTTCCAGTTCCCTATTTGCAGTTGCCTTCATTTTCCTCTTTTATTCCTCCAGACTTGCTCCCTGCTCAGAGGCAATTGTTTCTTTGTCTGAACTTTGTGTTGTCTTTTGTGTATGTATGTGTGTAAAATCAGAGTGTGGGTGGCAGCAAAGCCAGAGTTAAGATTACTTTGATATTTCCATTGTAAACCCCTATATGCAGTCATCTTTAATTTTCCTCTTTTATTAAAGACTCCAGACCTGTGCCCAGCTCAGTGGCAATTGTTTCTTGGAAGTTTTTGTAGCCTTTTGATTATGAAGAAAGAAGGAAGAAACATCCACGCTATTCACTGTAGGAAAAAAAAGTGTTTTTTTAACAGTGTCCAAACAGCTGGGGGCAAAAAGAGACAGTACTCATCGAAGAAAAGGGATTTGTGCCCCTTGCTGACACAAATGTCCATCACGTGTTTTATCCCCAAAGAACAAAGCTGGTGGATGGAGAATCCCAGTTTGACAATCCTTAATACACTGACTTCGCCCCGCTCTCTCAGAAAACGACAGATCAACCATTCCTCTCAGGCTCTGTGCAGCCTTCTCCACAGAACTGGATATGCTGTTGTCAATTATACTAAGCGCATTAGCCTGTTGACACGACCCCCTCTGAGACAATCCCAGCCTCAGGATGGAGGAAGGGACTGTCTAGACTAGGACAATAGGTTGCTCTTAAAGAGGCTTTAACTAATTTAGACACTAGTGTAAAGAGGGTTTCAAATGTTTACAAGGTGATGCTGAGGGTAACTGCACAGCTGACCTTGACTAGCTAATGGGTTTTAAACACAACCTGTTTTCCTTAGATGAGGCAGCATGAGAGATTCCCTTGGTGCCTGTTGGTCTGCTTGGAGTTGGAATGAGCAGGCAGATCTAACGACAATCTATCAGCAACACGTGGCTCATTTCCAGACCAGCCCCACATCAGAAATATTACTCGTTGCTGACAACCGGAGTCAGCCACAATCGAACCTTGACAAGCAGGGTCCCACTCCAAGTCCCGACTGGGGCCGGTGCTGTTCCTCCCTGTTGCAGACACTGGTGTACGTCTGTAGCTCAGCTGTGCTCTACACCAGCTCAGCTGCACCTGCTGCTGACATCTGTTGTCCACAACAGTTAATTTGCGTGGTATAGAACAGGCTTTCGGATGTTTGAATACGACGTAAATCATTCATCTCCTATACTCTCTTCAGGAATCCCCTGTGTAACACCCCCTAACCAGTTCTCTCAGCTCACAGCTCTTCTTGTCATTCCTCTTGCTTCTTGCAACTAGCCCCATCATCTCTGGACATTTCTATCCCCCCCCCCCCTCAGTCCAGCTCTGGCAACATCACCAATTCTAGCCCTGTGGTGCATGCAACATGCCAACCTCTAGCTCTATGCAACATCTCCACCTCGATCTGCAGCACTCCCTGCTCCCTAGTGCCACCTGGAGAGTTCACCTTCTCTTTCAGGGCTTCTTCTGCTGTCTTGCAGGCGAGCCTTAGGGCTGGATTTGTGGTGGTGGGGAGGCAATAGACATTTGAAGAAGTGGCATCTGAAAAACAGAACCCTCTGAATCCTGAAATATCAGGATACCAATCCCAGTGCTCATTCTAGAGCCCAGCCAAGTAGTTAGAAAACAGAGACAAACAGTTCTGATCTTATGGAGCTATTTAGCCCCATGCAGGGAAGGAGGGACAGCTCAGAACATGCAGATTCAATTCGCTTGCTCCCTGCTACTAGCGGGCTACCATTGATGACGGGGGTGAAATGCCAAGAATCATTTCAAAGAGAGCGGTGTGAAAGCCCCAGAGGAAACGTGCCGTAGCTAGTCAGGAGGAAGACAAGTGGAGCAAAATCTCTTGCTTTTTCCCTAAATAGGAATGTTTTTTATTATTCCACATCCACACAGCCGGCCAGAAGGTGAATTCCAGCAGGGGAGAGACATCACAGTGGAGGTAGCGTGGCAAAGACAGGCTTACTATGTGAGGGGAACTGGGCAGGGAAGGCAGCAGTGAGGCTGACCTTTAGTGTTGCCGTGTTGTAGTAGTGTTGTTTCATATCTATACACCTTGTGCTGTCCAGGATTTCCCTTGACTTTGCAGGATCTTACCACTTCCAGCAAATCGGGGCAGGGGGGAGGAGAGAGGGTGTGACTTTGCATCTCCCACCATGCATTGCCTCTGCCTGCCAGCTTCCAATGCTTCTACTCCAGCTTACAGATTCTAGGGCTGCCTCAGGATTAGGGTTGGGGCTTTGATCTGGGGCCGCTCTGGAGCAGGAGACATCTAAAGCCCCACAGAGACCCCTCTCGCTCACTGGAATGTCACCAGGAGCAAGGACATAATGGGGGTTGGGGAATGGAGTTTGGTGGGAAAAGGAGAGGCTGTTTGGGGAGGAGGCTGCCGGGAAGCCAGGGAATGAGGGAATTGTGAGAAAGGGAGATAGCTACATATTTGGAGACGGTTTCACAGGACGCAGAGTTAGCTGAACTGTACTTCCAGGTCTTGTGGGGTTCGTGTTTCGTTTGGCTCAGTCTTTTCAACAGATCTGGAGGTCAGTTACCAGGTGCACTGGGAAGGGCTCAGAATTGGGGCCCAGTGTCCTGACTCCAGGATGAATGGAGAGGATTTGAGATCCCTGGCACCTGGCTGTTTAGATACCCATGTCTGTGCTCTTTGCTCTTTCCCCCTGCAGGGCGCATGGCCCAGACGCTATGATCCTGGTGGACGGGCAGCCTCGACAGGCCAAGGGGGAACTGGGGCTGTCCCAGATGCTGCACATCGCTAGCCAGATTGCCTCTGGCATGGTGTACCTTGCCTCCCAGCACTTCGTCCACAGAGACCTGGCCACCAGGAACTGCTTGGTGGGAGCCAACCTGCTGGTAAAGATTGGAGACTTTGGGATGTCAAGAGATGTCTACAGCACTGATTACTACAGGGTAAGGCAGCTCCCACAACAGAGTCTGAAGGGCAGAGCAGGGGGAGGCTAGGAAATGCTACTGTCAGCCACCAAAACACTGACTTGCTTGCTTGTTCATTCATTCTCCCAGGCTCTCATGAACCCTGAAACACATCCTCATGCAACTGCCCATGATTTACAGCTTTGCACATACTTGTACACACACATGCACCCACACAACCACACACACACACACACGGTCCTTCTCACCTAACTCACACACAAATGTACATTCCTGCACTTACACACATTCACTTACTCTTTTACTTATTCAGATTTTTTGCTTTTAGTGCACACACTCATGCGCGCGCGCACACACACACACACACACACACACACACACACACACACACACACACCTCTCCATAATACACATACAAATGTGCAGTTTTGGATTCCTCTCTGTATTTGAGAAAAAGACACAATACATTAAAGGGAGTCCAAAGGAAGGTGACAAAGCTGATTAAAAGATTGGAGGTCGTGATCTGTAGATGAGATTAAAGAAATTTAATATATGGGGCTTAGAGAAAAGGCAACTGAAAGAGTGACTGATAACTGCATAAAGTATGGGAAAGGAAATAATAGGCAATTTAGGTTTGATCTCAGGACTGGCTTTCAACAGGGACATAATTTAGACAATGGAATAATTTGCCAAGGTAGGTTGCTCAGGCCCCATCATTAGAGAAGTTTAACAGGAGACTGGATAATAAATAACTTGGTTTAATGCAGAGGGTGATCATGCGCTGGATGCTGGAGACCGGCTCAGTGACTCAGGAGCTCCTTTCTAGCCTTATCTTCTGCTTTTACACACTCCTCTGTCCTGACACACACCCTTGCATAACTCTGCAATGCCCCATCTGGCTGATGTAGGAGCTTGGATGATGGGGCTCTGAAGGAAGCTCTCTCCAATACGAGGGATGTTAAATATCGGTTAATTGGGTAGTCGATTAACCTCATGAATTCTTATTGGTTACTCAACTATTCTACAGTGCCCCAGGGTGGGGCCGGTAGCCAGTGCACTCTAGCCCCACTCCCTAGGAACCCTCTGTCACTCCGCACTGCTGCCCTCGCGAACCGGCTGCCTGTCACCCTGCACTGCTGTCTCAGATACAGAAGCAGCAGCGTGGGGTGGCAGCAGCCCCTGTCTGGGGGGAAGGGGGACTGAGCTCCCAGATCTGACATGAGCTGGAACTGAGCCAGGCTGCCTGCCTGCCTGCCTGGCTCCTAATAAACTTTAAATGCAGAGCCATAGCAGAGAAGGGTCGTGGACCGGCATGAGCCAGGACTGAGTCAGGCTGCTGGCCAGCCTGCTAAAAAATGTATTGGCAAGGGGTGTGTGGAAATGCGTGTAGTCTATAGCATTAACCGATAAGCTTTTGCTTATCGGTTAATCGGTTAGTCGACTACACTATTACATCCCTATCCAATACTCCTAAGGTATAGAAAATTGATTTTGATTTACAGCTGGAGGGGGGTGGGATGGTATGGAGTATACAGCCCTCTGCCCTCCATAATATCTTTCTCTATATATGGGTATGTCTACACTGCAGAGTTTTTTTCGGAAAAATGGCTGTTTTTCCAAAAAAACTTCACTAATGTCCATACTGCAATCGCGTTCTTTCAAAAAAAAATTGAAAGAACAGAGGGATTTTTCCAACATCTTCTTTCTACGAGGAAGAAGCCTTCTTCTGAAAGCACTTTTTCGGAAAAAGGCGCGTGTGGACAGGGAAAAAGGAGTTCTTTCAAAACAAGAGGAAAGAGGAAAAAGCACATGTGCCCTGGTAGCCTCTCCATCCATAGTAATGACAGTTTAAATGCAAGATAGCATCCATTCAGTGTGGACGCTATCTTTCGAAAAAGCAGATCACTTTTTCGATGCACTTTGGCAGTGTGGACACTCTCTTTTGGAAGACTTTTTTTGGAAGATCTCTTCTGGAAAAGCTTCTTCTGAAAGAAGCCTGCAGTCTAGACATAGCCTATCTGTCGAAAGAAAGAAAGACTACTGCTGTAGGGCGCCTTCAGGATTTGATTCCTTTCAGTTTATCACGTAGGTAGCTGGTTCTGCATAGCTGGCTGCTGTTTCTCCACCTGATTTCTGTCACCTTGGGACAGAGTGATCCATGGCCGTGTTGTTTTGAAACAACATGAGGTGGGAGCTACTTGGGGGGGATGGAGATGGACAGGGAAATTGTGACAAATGGCAGGTTAAGTGAAATCTCCTTTCCCATCCTGAACTTTGGCTCCTCTGAAGGCTTAATTCCCAAGCAAGGAATGGCCTGAAGCTATGCAAGGAAAAGCCAAGTTTGGGGGGAAGTTCTCAACAGAGCAATTGAGCAGCGGCCAAGATGGAGAGGGGTGAGACACCACCAGTGCAGAGATTTCAAGAACCAGGATAGATAAGAAGGTAGTGGGCATAATGTCTGGAGAAGTCTTGCAGGATTTGGAGTAGGATGAGCTGCCACCCTGGTCTTATCTGACTCTTCTCTCCATGGCTGTAGAAGAGGCATGCTCCATGTAAGTACATTATTGAACACTCCAATAGGGTTCCATTGACGTAGCAGGATTACGGTGTTCTCACTAGTGCTGTGCAAAGGGAGTGAAAACTGCAAAGAGCTCCCTGGATGAAGGGAATGCATTGGGCCCCTTTCACTCTCTGTAATGGAGAGGTCTCATGGCCCCACCCATCTACTCTCAGATTTATGTCTTTGTTGGCTGAGGAGGTGGAATTAAATTACTCCCTTTCCGACCAGTCTCTCTAATATCTTTAGAAGTCATCTGTTTCTCGTGGACTTTTCTTTGTATCACACCAACTGCCTTGTGTGACCAGAGCAGACCCTGGCACTGTGCTCTTTACAAGCAGAGAGTCATAGGGAAAGAGTTTTGTTCTTCAGAGTCCATTTTTTGTACTAGTTTTCGGATTAAAAAACTTGATAATTTAACCCAAAATACACCTACTGCTTAGCCCTTCTCTAGCACAATCCCTGGCTGCGTCTAGACTGGCATGAAAAGTTTTTCCATTAAAAGTATTTGCGCAAGACAGTGTCTATATTGGCAAGTGCCTTTGCGCAAAAGATTTGCGGCCAGTATAGACGCGCTTTTGCGCAAGAAAGCTCCAGTGGCCATTTTAGCCATCGGGCTTTCTTGCGCAAGAAATTAAGGTGCCTGTCTACACTGGCCCTCTTGCGCAAGTATTCTTGTGCAAGAGGGCTTATCCCTGAGTGGGAGTGTCAAAGTATTTGCGCAAGAAGCACTGATTTCTTACAGTAGAACGTCAGTGCTCTTGCGCAAATTCTTGCGGCCAGTGTAGACAGGCAGCAAGTTTTTGCGCAAAAGCAGCTGCTTTTGCGCAAAATCTTGCCAGTCTAGATGCACCCCCTGAGAAATAGGGCTTGGTATTATTACCCCTGTTTACACAGGGGGAATGAAGCACAGAGAGGTTAAGTGATTTGCCTAAGGCCACACAGCGATTCAGTAGCAGAAAGGGGAATTACTCCCATGTCTCTTGATTCCCTTTTTCCCCCTTAGCAACAAAACCAGGAGCACAGCTTCACAGGTGATTAATCATCCCCATCCAGTCAGAAGCTCAGGGCTCCCTGCCGAGCTGATTGACTGGGCAGGACTGATTAATCACCTGTGAAGATGTGCTGCCCTGCAGCTTAGACGGAAATGGCAGTCAGCATTATTGAGGTTTGTGCTCACAGTAGGTGCCATCTTAGACAGAAAGCTGCTGGTGACACGAGTGGTACTGGGTGGGGCTTTGTAGCCATGATGTCAGGGGCCATTTGGCTGGAACCCTGGTGTAAAGTGCCATTGATTTCTCCTGCAAACCTTGGCAAGGCAAGAGATTCTGTTTAGCAGAGGGATGGGCAACCAAGAATGGTGGGTGGGCCACATGAATGGCCCTCCTTCACCTTAGTGGACCATAGCAAGTTCCACTGGTGGTCTCATGGCCCCCCTGTCTCCCCCATATGCCTCTCACACACCAGAGCATCGGAGCCCTGCACTTACCTGCTCCTCTCCCTCCATCCCAGAACATTTGGAGCCTGTGAATCGCCTGATTCGTGCTTGATTGGCAGCCTTCCAGCTCTGGGAGGGGAGGAGCATGAAACAGGCAATTCCAACCCCCTCCAAAAGTGCTGGGAGTGAGTGGGGAGGAGCAGGAAGTGCGGGTTCCTGCAAAAATGCAGGGAGGGGTGGGGGGGCAGTCAGGGGATCCACGAGCCACAGGTGGTTTAGCAACAATTGTGCTTGTGGGATTGAATGTGTCCTAGGATTTTACACTTAACATCTCACATTAAACTTGGACTTTTTTGGACTTCAGAGCTCACTTGTTACTATTGGTTATGCCCAGTATGAAGGGCTTTTTCAGGGGTAGGGAACCACAGGGCCGGAGGCTAGATGTGACCCCCGGGTTGCCTGAATCCAGCCCCCAAAGCTCAGGGGCCCCCTCCAGCATTGGGGAGACCACACTGGCGCTGCAATCCCTTCCATTGCCCCACCGTGGGGCAGGAAGACACAAAATCTATGAGGCTGGGTCCCCCTAGGCTCTGGTGTGCAAGGGGAATGTGGGGAGTGTCTTTCTCCTTCTCAGTCGGAGGCCACATCAGTGAAGATTTTTTTTTGCTTCTCACTTGCGTGCAGCTCCCAACTGATTTTTCTGTGGGTCAGTGGCCCCCAACCCAAAAGAGGTTCCTCTGGACACCACAAGTGGTTGTTGCCGAAGCTGCACAGAAAGAGAGCAAGATCCCAAGTCTGAGAATCAAAGTGGGGTTGTGACTCCCATATGGAGCCATTAGGTTGTGGCTGATGAAATCAACCTTTAAGTTTACCCTTTGAGAATGGTTCTAAGCAGTGGGTATAATCCCCATAGTAATTTCTGCTGGGGATATTTCCTGTCGGTAGGGTCCTGAGGCAAAGTTCTGTTTTGGGTGATTTCTCTACTGTATGGTGTGGTGTATCCAGACCCCAGAAGAACAGTGTAATTTATCATTTTCTGAGAAGGCTGTGAAGGATTCCATCAGAAAGCTGACAAGATTTGACAGGTCTACAGCCCTCTGAAGGCTGAGGCTTTCTTAAATTTGTTGGGTCTCTGGGCTTACTTTTGCTCAGCACTGCCGAGTGTGGATAACTAGGCACACGGGATGCGGGTGTGCATTCTAGGTTTGGGATTAACTCCCAGCCATTTCTTTTCTTTTCCATTTTTAATCCTTCAAAACAAAGAGAGAGCACCATCTGGCTCATGCATAAGTAGGATGCAAAATACTTTACGAAGGTGAACTGCTTAATTTCCTGTTACACGTTTGGATACAGAAAACAAACATTGACGTAACAAAAGCAACAGAGTGGTTTGTTCTCCCTCTCTCCGTGTTCAGTCTGAAGACAGATGTGTCCTTTCCCACGCTGATCACTTAGGAATCCCATCAACTCATGCTTTTAAACCTGCTTTGACAAGACAGGATTTCTTGTGGGGAGGAAGTGTTTGTTGGCAAGTGTGAAGAGATCTGAGATGAAAATCTTTGATTAGATACTGAGGGAGGGTGGAAGAGTGGGATGAGGATGAGCAGAAGCCTAAAATCTGTGTGCATGGCACAGGATTGAAGGAAAATTGCTGTAAAGTGCTGTTTAATGTTCCATTTCATTTTTGGTTTTGATCCCTGTGGGAATCAAGGATTGAATAGCTGCCTACCGGTGAGAAAAGATATATTTTTTTAATTTCATGAATAGAATCTTTTTCAAAAAAGGCTGAGGACTTTGATGAGGGAAAGGGGGACTTGCAGGTCAGGAGTTAGGTGTGGGAAGCCCTGAACTGGAATAGCTGGGATTCTGTAAGTTAAAACTGAGACGCATCAGCAGAGGCATATGCAGGAGGCAGGGGCTGCGACAGCGGATGGTACAGGAGGTCAGGGCTGAGTTTCTCTGGCAGAGCTAGAGTGTGCAGGAGTGGAACAACAGAGGGTGCTGGAGGTGTGAATTGTGCTTGGATCCTAAGTAGATGACTTCCTCACTCACACAATTTTCTCTTAGACACTACTTCAGCGAAAGATCCCTACTCTGATCCTTGCTAGGCTTAATGGGACTTAATGGAGACTTAAAGGAGTCTCCCCAGGGAGGTCTTTGGGTTCCCCTTCACCAAAAAGTGAGAGAAGCAATCACAGTGACAGGAATACCACTAAAGGGTTCCCAGTGTTTTAACGAGTCCTAATAGTTCAGCTTGAATTGGGTGCTTCACCAGTAGTGTGTAAGCCCCTTAAGTCTGTGAAATTTGATTGGAAATGTCAGAAGATGGCATTTTATTGTGATGGTTTGTCATTAGCCTGGTGGGGGTTATGGCCAGAAGCCTGGAGGGGCATGGAAATGGGAAGCTAACAATTCCCCCCAGCAAACTGGGTGGCTCAGGATTAATATGAGCTTTGGGTGAAAGTTCAGGTTGTTTCTCCTTTTTAATCCACTCCCC
The DNA here is from genome assembly GCA_032595735.1 of Pelochelys cantorii. Taxonomy (NCBI): domain Eukaryota; kingdom Metazoa; phylum Chordata; order Testudines; family Trionychidae; genus Pelochelys; species Pelochelys cantorii. The sequence continues at coordinate 31,770,757 of CM064338.1, forward strand.
TACTTAAATTCAATCCTGTCTGCTTGACACTAGGTTAGTTGATTGTTTGTAATGGCAAGAGACCAGGGGAAGAAGGGTGACATTTCTAAGGCTTTGTAAGAGAATCCAGGTACTGGATTCTGTCTAATGAGGCACAGTTAATGACCTAACAGCAGGGAGGGAAGATGGAGGGATGCAAAATATTACTTTGGGCCCCCCTCTCCTCTCACGGCTCACCTCTTGAGCGTTACTGCTTAGGTAATGTTAATTATTTTTCCCCATCTTCTCGGTGTATTAAGAGAAATTAAATTCGTTTGCATAGTTTTAATTGCACCCAGTATTTCATTTAAAGATGGGGTGAAAGTAATTTAAGTTTCTTCTATATACCGTTGGATTACACACATGCCCTGCAGGGGAGTGCTTAAGGCAGGAGGCTGAGGAAGTATGATACGACAGTACCTATAAGAAATATAAGTGTGAGGCTGATTGTGAGTGGGCTCAGGGCAGGGGGGTTTTGAGGATCAGGAATAAGGGCAGGAGGTTGGGAATGGAGGACTCAGGGCAGGGAGATGTAGGAGGTGCAGGAATCAGGGCAGAAGGTTCGGGGTGGGGGTCAGGGCAGGGAGCTGAAGGGGTGGGCGGCTCAGGGCAGGAAGGTTTCTGAGCTTCAGGAATCTGGCAAGGAGATGCAGGGGGAGGGGCCAGGGCAGGAGGCTGGAAGTGCATGGGTGAGTGGTGGGGCAAGGACACTATTTCAGGAGGGCAGGGAGGATGCAGCGGCACATACCAGGTCACTGCTGCTCTTCTTCTTCCCCTGATGATCAGGGAGCAAGGGGAAGTGCACAGTTTATGTGAAGTCTCCTCTGCCCCTCCCCTGGGCAGCCAGGAGGGAGAGGAAGGTGCACATGCTGCACACTTTCCCCTCACTCCCTGATAGTAAGGAGACGGGAAGAACAGCAGAGTTCTGGGTACAAGTGGCTGCAAACCTCCCCCAGCCCCTCTATAGGGTACCTGAGGAGGTACAGGGGTTGGGTCAGCCCCGGACTGGGGCGGGTAGCACACATTCCCAGCCCAGCCCCTTTCATCTGCCTAGCTGCCTGCTTCTTAGCAAGGCAGCCAGCAGGAGAGCCCCATGATCCTGGCTGGGAGCAGCCGCAGCTGAGCACCTCGGCCCACCAGCTTCTTTTTGCCAGAGCGCTGCACCAGGGCGCACCAGCTTTCACCTCTGGATTTGGGCCCCCCTGTGGCAGCATGTCCTGCCTGCCCCCTGCTTGTGCCCCTGGACAGCAGGAGAGAGGGCAAAGACCCAATCAGAATAGGGGAGCTTGGTAGCATCAAAAGCCTCTTATGACATCATTCCTGCCTGGTATAGTAACAATGGATAGTGCTTAGTCCCCTTCATTGTTCCATTCATGTGAGAGTTTCAGCTCTAATGTAGCCACTGGCATTTTTCACACAGCCATTGCCAAGGCATTTTAATACTAAAGAACCCTTCTTGAATATTGAGTCCCTCTTATCTCTTCCACTGCTGTTCTGGGCCTTTGCATTATTGTCCATCTCCACCTCGCATGAGGGCAGGGGGGCTGTTAGCGCCAAGAAAGATGCCCAGCTATAGCACAGCAGTGCCAGCAAGCATGGGGCTGACTTCCTGCCCCAAGCTGGGACGCAATGTCACATCTCATGCAATCCCCAGTAGATTTGGAAAGAACTGGCTTTACGGTACCAGTATGTAAAAGTGGTTGTAAAATGTACTTAGAGCTCCTCCGTCAGCCTTCCCCTCGTAGAAATCTGGCTGAAGTTTTCTGGACAAAAGTGGGGGAAATTGATTTGGCCCCTGCCCTTCTGGTATTATTTTATTCCCAGTTGACTAATGCTAGTTAGCACAGCGCTAACCCTTTCCCCTTAATTAATACTGAAGAAATAATAGGCTGTGAAATACCAGCCACTTTGCACCAGGAATTGCTCATGACTCTCCATTCTCATCCCTCTTGCAGTTCTTCAGGGAGTCAAATGGGCCAGCACCAGAAGCCTACGTGCTATGCATGCGTGTTGAAGTACTGCGGGCTCTCCCCTTCATATCCCAGTCGGGGACTTCAAAATACACCACTTTCCAAATGTCCATCCCATTCTTGTCTTACTGACCTTGCTCTAAGCTCTTGGGCTGCCCGTCTAACACATGTAGGACTTCACAGAGCACAGCGAATGCTGGCTAACGAGTGCAAGACATGTCACCTCTCTGCCCTTCTGTAAGATTGTGGCCTGGGGGTGGGGTTTAAGAAGAGGTAGAAGGTATAGGAAGGAGTTGAGACCTGTGGTAGGTAGGGCAGGGATGCAGAAGGTTTGGGTAGTGACCTGGGGCAGGGAGTTGGTGTGTGGAAGTGGCTGGGGTGGAGGCACCTACCTAGGCAGCTCCCAGCCAGCAGCACAGTGGGACCTTCAGGCAGACTCACTGCCTGCCAGCAGCCCCAGACTGTTCTAAGTGGCCAAAGGGAGCTGAGAGATTGTGCTGAAGGTGGGAGCATCGTGCGACGTCTCCCCCTGCGCCAGCACAGAGAGCTACATGGAGCAGCCAGCTGCTTCGAGCAGTGTGTAGCTGCTGCATGTCTGAGAGTCACAGCAGGGCAGGCCACGGGCCAGATTAAAAGGCTCGGTGGGCCAGAGCTAACCCACAGGCCCACTGGTATCTTTCCTGCCCCTGGTTTACACCCTGGCAAAATTGGAAATTTTAATGTCTGCAAAAATCCTTGAGTTCCTCAGATGACCGGAACTAGGGGCAGGGCAATGTATCTAGATTATTTAAGGACTCCCCATCACATAGGAGACAGAAACAACAAGGAGTTCAGTGGTACCTGAAAGACTAACAATTTTATTATGGCATAAGCTTTTATGTGTGGCAACTCACTTCATCAGGTGCATGAAAGGAAAGAAAAAGAAACAGCTAATAGGCTACAGAGATGGAAGTGTTACACCAGAGCTAGTTCAGTCAGAGTAGATGTAGATAAGAAGATGAGAATACCTAAAGTGGAAACTTACGGGTGGTAATGAGCCAGCCAATTCAGACCCATTCTGATGGTGTCAAACTGTCATATGAATTCCATGAGACAGCAAACATGCTAGATTCACATACAGAGATAGTCATGTGTGCTATTAGGGGACTGGAAGAGCTATAGAAGGTGCCTCAGGGTAACAGAAAGGGAACTTGGAGACCTCCAGAGTGGATGCAGATGTGCCTGCAAACTGGTGGCCAGAGCCTTGCAGAGAACTTGGCCAGATAATGGAGATCCCAGTACAGATGGGAATATTTTTATCTGTGTAACTTTGTATCCTCTTTGGGAGCTCAGGCAATCTCATTCTCCACACTTCCATACCTCTTTATTCCAGTCACCAACCTCCTGGATGAAAACTGGATGGGACTCTCATCATAGTATAGCCATGCTGCTCCTTACTCCGCTGGTGCTCAGTGTTTGGGGCTCAGCATGCTACCTATTCAATGTGCCAGTCTCTAGGTGCGATCAGAAATGAGAGAGCAGCACTGGGAGTCACCTGCTCACGATGGGCTTGGAAGGAGAGACTCTTGAAGTCTCCCTGGGCCAGCTGCACTGAATGTTCCGTGTGTCTCTGTGTAGGAAGACACTGCACAATATAAAATGTGTCGGTTTTTGATATCACTCCAGCTCCTGTAAAACCTCTGCAAATGGAATTCACAGTAAAGTTCAGTGTCTCCTGAAAGGAAGATGTAAGAGCAGCATCTTGTGTTTTATCCAGACTCTTTTTTTCCCTGCCCTCCACTTTTACATCGATGGGAAAAAAATTGTAAAGCTCCCCCCACCCCCGGTCTCTCTCTTTGATACAGTAAGAGCCCTTCACAAAGTAGTGTGAGTGCAGAATTAATCAGGGTAATTAGGTTGTGTTGTAATTCATGGCATTTTCTCAGGAATGGTAATTACCCTAATTCTGCCCCCCCCTCCCCCATGTGGTCTTCAGCCCTCCCTCCTCCACCTCCTTTTACCTGCCCATCTCATGGCAGGGTTGCTGTTTTGATGTGTACACTGCTCATTTAATTTCTTTAATGAGAGGGTTGTGGCAAGCTAAGACCTTTAGTGATGTCTTCTTCGAAGCGCAGAGACAAAAGGGGACTGTGAAGAATAGTCTGTAATCAACTAGTGAAAACGCCAGCCTGCCAGCTGTGTTAGGGGGTTTGACTTCTGCCTTAGCATCACTACCAGCTCAGGACTTGTGCCACCAGACTGAGTCATAACTTCCTCACTGATGCTGATGTTCATAAACTGGTTCAGATGAAACCAACTTGAATCTTTACCCATAGCTTAAATGGAACCCCAAAATTATATCCTGAGCTCAGACTAAATCCAGGACCTTGTTCCTGAGGTCACCACATCCCTGCACCTTCCCTGGAGCTAAGTGGACAACCAGAGCTAGTCAAACCCCCTTCTCCCAGTTTTACTCGTTGGTAACCAACACATGAGCTTTCAACCAGAGCTCAATATGTCTCCCCAAAATGTTTACAAAGAGCTTGAACTGAAGCCCTGAGCCTTCTTCCAGCAGTGGAACTAAACTTCAAGTGTTTGGTGAAATCAGCAGCAGTTCAGTCAGCTCTTCCTTGAACGGGTATCCTGCCCTTGCATCTCCTGCTTGCAGAAGACATGAAAGCCTCAGGCCATTGTGTAAACGCCCATCCGCTCAGCATGAAGTCCAAAACCCAGCAAATACAGGAAATCTCCCAAAAAATCCTGTTCTCATGAGATTTCCAGCCTGATCTCTGCACTAGCATGGGGTGGAGAAATTCCATGCAACTGTGGGTACCCATAGGATTGAGGGGACAAACCAACACCAGTGACTTGGAGGTTCCATTTTGTTCCATGCAGAGAAAACCAGATATCCCAGTTAGTCCATGCTTCTAGAACATGCACACCTGCATTGCAAATGCTATGTCAGCAGCCTTTCCGGGGAGATTTCAGGATCCTTCTACCACCCTCCACTCAGATTCCCATTATGTCATAGAGTAGACCCTAAAGGGCTGAGTTCTTTACTGTAGCTAGTTTCTGCTAGGTGAAGCAAACAGATTGAGGTGCAAATGAATCTGTTGCTGGCTCCCTGATCCTAGAGCTGGTTCTCTTCCTGCCCCATCACAGCTTAAATGTCTAAGCTGGCCTCCTGGGATAGCCATCGGCTGGAGATTGCTGGAATAGTGTGCTCTAGCCGCACCATTCCCCACCTCTCGCATGCCAAGAGCTGCACAGACAATACTTCTGGAGCCAGCGACATGCCCATCCTGTGACACAGCTGGCTAGGAGAGTTTAGTGGATTTTTGTAACATTTTAAGCAACAGTGAAATCATTTTTTCAACCTCTTTCCCACCCAGATCCCATTCCTCAGCCATTTGATTTGTTGGGAATAGAAAACAGAACAGGTTTTCAACATTCAGACAGCAGTTCCCTGAATGGCATGATCCTGCAGCTCTAGGTAGCAGCTCAGATTTGCACTTCTAGCTACGGGGGGAAAGGTGAATGTGAGTGTAACTAGATGTCCACGTCCCCCAAAGCCACTTACTACTTTGCTTGAATTGAGCTGCAGTACACGTGTTCTTAAGCACCACCGATGGAAGTGTTCACCTGTGTGCAGAGCATGGTTCTCCAACTACACACACAGCTCAGAGATGTCCCTTTAATTTTTGCGATTGGAGTCCAGTTCACTGGAGAGGACTTAACTCACTGTTTTCACAGTAACTGCCACTGTCATTCAACATGATTTTCCCAGTGAAAGTCTCCCCGATTCCCCTTCTGCTTTGGTACAGCCGAAGTCTTTTTCAGTATTTTCTCCTCCATTCTTTTATAATATTTTTCTTCTTTGGGCCCAATACCATGAGGGGTGAAGCATCTGTCACGCCGACCGGTGTGAGTAAAATTTGAGGTCAGTCATAAATGACTAGGGGGAGAAAGTACTGTAAATGGAACTTATTGAGAACATTACCACAAACTGCTTAACTTTCTACTACTGCAAATCAGGCCCATACACTCAGTTTCCCTATATGCAAAATGGGTATAATTCCTCCCTACCTCTCAGAGAGATTTAGAGATTTAATTACTGTTTGTAAAGCGCATGACCGAGGTGGAAGTTATCATGGAATGGCAGATTCCTGAATTACTATGGGTATGTCTACACTGCATTCCTCTTTCGAGAGAGGAATGCAAATGCAGACAAACAAACTTGCAAATGAAGCGCGGATTTGAATTTCCTGTGCTTCATTTGCATAATCGCGGCCGGCCGCTATTTTGAAATACCCTATTTCAAGATAAAAAATGCTGTGTAGACATGATTATTTTGAAAGAAACCCCTTCTTTCGAAATAACCATTAAACCTCATTTTTTAAGGAGTAAGGGTTATTTCGAAAGAAGGGGTTTCTTTCAAAATAACCGTGACTACACAGCATTTTTTAATCTCGAAATAGGGTATTTCAAAATAGCGGCTGGATGTGATTATGCAAATGAAGCACGGGAAATTCAAATCCGCACTTCATTTGCAATTTTGTTTGTCTGCATTTGCATTCCTCTCTCGAAAGAGGAACGCAGTGTAGACATATATGAGGCCAAACATTTTTCTGTCTGACATGTCACTCCTCTGACCCAGCATTCCTGTAAACCAAATGAAACTAGAACAGGTTGCTCTCACGAGTCCATTTTTATATTGCTGTCCTTAGTCGTCCCTAGTGTGGAGGGGCATGTGTAGCATAGTGAAGTATCACATCTATGTTCCTGCTATATTACACTGCATACTTAGATACCAGAATAACCACTCCAGTAAGAGTGCTGGCAAATAATCATCCATCCTATGAACCTTTCTAAGGATCCTAATTCTAAGAGGCTCCAGGTTCTTGCTGGCAGGCTCTGAGCATCTTGAATTCCCATTTGCTTCCATGAAAATGATAAGCACTCAGCACCTCACAGGCTCAGATCCCAAGTCTTTGTTCAGACAAAATGTTCCCTGGAAGTTTTGGCTGAGTAAAGGCTGCAGGCCTGGATCCTGTCCCATCTGCAGTGATATAACTACAAGTGCATCCTTTTAAGGAGGCTGTTTCATAGCAAAAGAACTGGGGATAATTAGGAGCTGGACAGCAGGGACAATTCCAGCAGTTCCTTCTGTGCTGCAAGAAGGAAAGGGGACTCTTTGCAGGGGGTCTTAGTGTTATTCAGTGGAATTTACCATGCAGGTTTGGAGTCCAGGTACCAATTACTTTGTTTAGTCCTTGGCACTGATTTCAATAATGACCCCAGGTGCAGAGCAGTGGTGCACTGTGCCTCAGGACCGTAGTGGGGATCTGTCGCAATCCCAGGCTCATGCTGAGTGTTGTAAAGCTCTTAGGATGTTGCAGCCAGTGAAAGACACAGTTCAGTTAAAGACATACCCTCTCCCTTCTTGTCCCCCTGCTTCATCCCCGCCATACTCCCTCCTTTCCCCCACCCCTTCTTTTTTGTTTTTCTCCTTCCCTTGTTTTCACCCATTCACTGTCAGGAAGGGCCGCATCCGAAGGGCCAATGCAGCGCAGCGTGGCAGCGGCAGAGACTAGCACGACCAGCAGCTAAAACAGTGAGTGGATTTCAACTCCAGGGGGCAGTTTGAAGACTGGGGAGTTGTATGGATCGAGCATGTGATGGCTTCTGGGGCTGGCGTGGGACTGGCCTGCCATAGTGCCCATGGCAGTGGAGGGGGACCCCAGCCCTCATGCGGGAGGGGAACAGAACCTACTCCCACAAGAAGTTCTTACAGACAGACAGCCTCTCAGTGGAGCTGAAGCAGGTTCACAATAAGGCATGTGCTGTGTTAAGTACCTGCCTGTCTCTTGGAACGCCCTCCCCATTGCTCTCAGGGAGCAGGGTGGGCTCTAGCAGCTTATGTCTGTCACCAGAACTGCAGGCTAGTGTGAGTGTAGATCCTGTGTGAACAGATGACATAAGGGATGTCAGCAGACATGTGGCAGCAATTACACAGGCTTCACCCCAAAGACAATTTTGCTGCTTTCTTGCATGTCAGTGCCGTAACCAGATGGCACTGTAAGGCATGGATGGAATGAGTGTAAGAGCTGATGCCATTTGTCTCCTCTGCCCTGAAGGCAGTGCCCTGAAGCCACTGGGCCAATGGAGCCCATACCTAGGGACCCAGCCAACTCAGAGGTCCAGGAAAAATGGGCACCCCTGTGCACTGACCCACTCCACCCACCAGGGGCTCCTGCCAGGGAGCAGGAGCAGGGTATGCAGAAGGGCAGAGGCAGTGTGCCTCAAGCTGCCGGGTGCTTTCTGGAGGCTGTGGGTCCACCCTTCCAGTGCCTGGCTCAGGTTCTCTGCCCCAGGTGGGGAAAGTTACCACAGCTCCATGACAGGGAGCTCCATCCTGCAGCTAAATCAGGCTGAGGACTGAGCAAGACCCCTGCAGCTGCAGAGACCCCAAGGCAGAAGCCAACTGGAAGGCCGCCTGCCCCCTCACCCCCAAACCAGGACAGGATTAAAGGGACAGCTCAGGGAAGCTCCAGCTAGCTGGAACGAGTAGAACAGGCTCTGCAGAGCTGAGGTGGGGCTGCTTACCGGAGTTGATAGCATGACCAAGAGGGGCTAAGGACTAAGCCGAGATGCTGCAAGAAATGAGAGCCCTCATGGGTGAATCTGATCTCACGTGCTCGGGGCACTGGGCAGGGGAGAAGAGGGCAGTGCTCCTGCAGAGCCATGCCGTGCCTCCAGGGTACCCTACCAGTCGCACAGGGCCTGTCTCTCCCAGGATCCAGCCCAGCCAGCTTGCAGGACCAGCTCCCTGTGCTGGCCAGCATGGCTGTGTCTCCTGCCGCCAGGCCAGAGATTTGGGTTTGAAACCCTTTATTTCGACCACCCGGCTAGTTTCCGGTGAACACTGGGCTCCTGGCCAGAGGTGCTCCAGCCAGGCAAGCAGAGCACGGCGAGCCCCCACACCCTGCCTCCATTTCCCCAGCAGCAGGATTGCCCGGGGGTGAGAGGGGAGGGCCCACTTGCTCTGGCCCCACAAAACCATAATCTGTCTTTGCTTGAAAGGAGCCTTTTTAACAGTATTGCCCCCTGTGCACTCACACTATTGTTTGTCTTTCATTCATATCCTCATGACTGCACAACGAGTGCAGACGTCAGTCCCAGCAAGGCATAGTAACATGTAAGGATGTAAAAAGTCGTTTTAAAGGGTAACCATGTAACTGCTAAAAATCCTAGTGGTCACATGGTTACGCACGCTGTGGGCTTCCCAGGAGCCAGTCCGGTATCTCCTGCTGGCCCCACTCCTGAGGAGTCAGCGTGTAACCTGCAGTAGGGGGGCCAAGCCGGGCCCAGCACAGACAGGGTTTGCTCTGGCTGGCCGGCTGGAGCAGCCCCTACCTGCAGGGCTGGCCCACAACATTTTGGCACCTGAGGCAGGGAGCTTAAATGACGCCCCCATGCCCCCTCGCTTGGGCCAAAACGTTGAAAGGTCTCAATTCTGCCTTCTTCTTGTTCTTCTCTTCTCATGGCACTCCTCCATCTCTGTGCATCTAGAGCAGAAAGAATACATATATACCAGCAGCAGACACAATTTTCTACACTCTGGGTCCTAGTGGCGCCTCCCCCCCCCCCCACACACACAGTCTGGCACCTGAGGCGGCCGCCTTAGTTCGCCTCATGGTAAGGCCAGCCCTGCCTACCTGCAGTGGGCTTTGTGGGGCTGGAGCACTCCCTAGTAACAACTGTCTTCTCTGTAGTTCTCTGTAGTTCTCCCTAGTAACAACTGTCTTCTCTGTGAGCCTGACCCTGGTAACACTGACCCCTGGACTGCCATGAATAATACCCATGGACGTGAATGGGGCCAATCACTCTAGAAAGTGCTATCCCAAATACTTTTTGCACAATCAGGCTCCATATCAATGCAGCACCCCACCGAGAGTGGACACATTTGGGACAAGTGAACACAACCATACCTGTATGCACTTGCATGTCCTGTGTTAGCGTGGCATCCCAAATACCCACACACTGTCATTGCAAATGGCTCTTTGCTCATAATTGTACTAACCATCTGCACATCTGTTGCTTTCATTTATTGATTTTGTTTTCCAGTGGAGATAACATGCAAATGAACAGATTCCCTTGTCATATCTTATACCATTGAATAATACAGCCATTCAATAACATCAGCGAATTGGCATATACAAAGAACAAGCTATTCTGAGTATTGGGGGAAGGGGAGGGGTGTTTATTTAGCATGTACACGTCACAGCTTTTAGCAACAAGGCATTGTCGACACAGCCCTGTCTCTACAAGTTAGTATTTGTGAACACTGTTTGTTGGCGCTTTTGCTGACAAGATATTTCTACCCCCCAAGTGGGTTTTGCTTTGTCAGCAGGAGATACCACTCACCCCCAGTGTCCCTTCCTGTGACCGGGTCTGGGAATTAGCTCCTCCTTCCCCCATCTAGCACTCTCTTTTGGGGGTCACTCATAGTGTAACCCCTTTCACATGACTAACAATGCTCCTTCTTCATGACTCAGCCCTGCAACCAGGTCACTAGGTAGTCCTCCACCTCCAGGGCAGGAAAGTCCCAGCAGACAATAACCATGTGCCATTTTGGGCAGACTTCTGTTTTAACTCCAGGTCCTGGGTAGTTTTGCCAGTGGCCGGTAGGGGAACCCAGGCCCACTCACTGTTCCAGATTTCAGCCTTGGGACCCTGGGACTAGCAACGTAAATCTGCTCAGTCTGAAGTTCTGTTGCTGTTTCCCTAGGCTCCTTCCTGCCCCATTTCTCTAGGTCAGTGGTGGACAATCTTCAGTCCAAGAGCTGCATGAAGCCCATCAGAGTTCTGTGTGTGGCCCACAAGACATTTTGTTTACCATTGCCCCCACACAGGGTTGCCAGGTTCTCCTGGTTTTCATCCAGGTCGGGTTTTTTCCTACTTGTATTGCAAAAGTGGCCCACGTGTAAAGCAAGGGCACGTTAAGTGAGGTGCGTGCTGATTGCACACAACGTTGTGAGTGCCATGCGCTCCCTCTGCATCCAATCAAAGCACTGCTACTGTTCAGTCAGCACACAGCAAATTCTATATATAAAAGTGCAATTAGTGAAACTACCCTTTCCCAGGAGACCGTCTTGGCGATAACAATCTTGCAGCCCACTGAAATGAAGGAGAGTCACTTCTGCAGCCCACTCACTAGCCTAGGTTGCCACTCAGTGCTCTAGGTCCTTGCCTATCTCTGGATTTATCACCAGAGATTCCTCCACTCTCTCTGGCTACTTTACCCTTCTAAACCTTGCCAGATACCTAGTCCAGGGCAGAACCCATAGAGCTTTCTCTTCCTCCTGGATTGCCTCCTTGCCCCTGACAAACTCCATTGCCCTTTCAGCAGCAACTGATGACCTCCTCCCCACAGCTTCCTTCTATTTGCACTGCCTGGCTTCCTATGGCTAGCCCAGCTCCTGGACTTCATCTGCCATTAGGCCTTATTGAGCCCTGTTTCCATACCAGATGCAGCATTGTAAATTAATTGGTCCCTTCTGACCCCCATTAACCCATTGAGGGCATGTGTGGCATAGACATCCCATCCCAAGTGCTCAGATACTATAGTGATGGGAGCCATATAAGTCACTTAGAATCTTGGTTGAGAGTTGCACAGGGATATGTTGTCAGCAGAAATGTGCCACGTTCCTTGCTTGGAACTGGGTCTCCAGATCACTCCAGGTGTGGTGAACTCAGAAAAGTCTCAGTGGTCTTGGAAAAAAACAGCTGGAGCTGGAAAGAATCAACCCGTGCAAGGACCATGCCATGCTTCCTTAGCCCTTACTGTTCCTGGCATGTGCAGCGCAGCATTGCCAGTGCCAGGCAAGGAGATTCCTCTAGCTGCAACACAGCAGAATGTGGCCATGCCTGGTGAGGTTATGCAATTAGCCAGGCATTACACTACTTTAGGAGGTGAGAGAGACACACATGAATATGTAACAGGTGTCTTTCTGAACACACATCTCTCCCTTGCCTGTCTGCTTGCTGCCACCCAAACAGGATCTTCTTTTCTTAATTAGCTAATGTTTTATTGAACAGGAGGTACCTTGCTCCAGAAGCAAGAGGTTTAATGCAGAATCGCACACAACCCATATAAAAATGTAGCATTAGAAAAACATAAGGGATGCAAAGTGAAGCATGCAAACATCAGGTACTGAAAAGGTCAAGACTTCTTGTGAAACCTTCACTTTACACTCTTATATCTGCATCATAACACCATCTTTAATTATATGATTGTCAGCTATTATTCCTGCAAGATCCATGTTCCATTTACTGCACAGGATGGGGAGTGCTCCATGAACATTTACTACACACCATTCATCCTTCACAGGAAGGGTTTTTCCCCCTTTCTTATCTTTTGCTTTTTCATTCATTGCTGCAGTATCTGATAACCTCACACATCTCTATCTTTACAGCACCCCTGTGAAGCCAGGTGGTTTTATTTCCACATTTTACAAATGGGGTGCATCAACACAGCAGGGCTTCACTCGAAATAAGCTACACAAATTGACCGACATCAGTTGTGTAGCTTATTTTGAAACTGGGAGTGTCTGCACAGCACTTATTTCAAAATAGAGCACTCTTCCTCCGACTTCCCTGACTCCTCGTACAATGAGAGTTACAGGAGTCGGAGTAAGAAGTCTTCCAGCTTGACAGTATGTCAGCGTTATTCTGAAATAACTGCCTGCTGTGTAGATGCAGACTAAGTTATTTCAAAATAATGTTGCTGTGTAGACGTATCCATAGGGAGCTGAGATACAGAGAGAGCCATTAAATTACTGACACAAACCCCAGAAGGCCCAAGCACTGCTGTAACCACAAGACTATCTCTCTTCTACCTCATTTGCCCCATACCACAAAACCTCTGTAGTGAATGAGGTGAGACATGATGGGCCCCAGACTAGGTCACTACACCACCTGACTTCATTTATTTTTCAGCCTGGGCACTGAACGAAACGGGTTTTGTGGAAAAACAGTACGTGATCATGTGACTGAAAACTATCTAAAAGCAGAAGTGCAGCGGGCCAGACCTAAGGTTACACTTTGACTAAAGGAGATTCTCCCGAAGCTTGTAATAGCAAAGAAGCACACAATTCAGTGCTCTTTCCACTTGGTAGAGAGCAATGGTGCACATGTACACACACACACACATTTGCCAATGCATTGTAGTATAGCATAAACTACTAGAGCAAGTTACGCAGAAGGCTCCGTGTGCAAAGCCACTATATGAATAGGATGCCTGAGTCTGACATTTAGTTATTTACATTGGAAATGATTCACCTAAAACAGTCACGGTAAAGAAGAGTTTAGGCAGATGTGTTGGGGTGGTCTCACAGAAGAGCAAGGGACTGAACTGAATGGTCTCTCAAGGTCCCCTCCAGCCCTGGATGTCTGTGAGTCTGTGCCTGGGGTCTGCGGGCTGAGGTGATCATTCTGTTTTGGTGCTTGTGTTTGAAAACTGGGCCTGGATTTTTTTTTAAAAGTCAGAACAGCTGAATCGTTCCAATGCCTGAATCCTTCCAACAAATTAGAAGACTTTATTAGTCTATGAGCTGAAAATAATGGCTGCCATTACTCTTTAAACTGTAAGTGCTCCAGAGGGAGCAACCTACGTGGATCTAAAGTGTATGCAAATAGACTTAGTTACCTTAAAAATCCCATGGGCCATATACACATCATCTACCAATCTGTAACCCACACGTTAGAGCACCTATTGGCATCAGTAGGTTGGAGACATTTGTGTATCACCTGGTGGGGGTGGGATGTGGAAGTTCTGTGAGTGGGATGGCTCCTTTTGGTAGGGTGAGCACTGTAGGACATGGCTGAGGTGTAATGTACCTGGCTTTGAGAGGGGCAGCATTAACTCTGGTGACTGGAGCAGAAGCTTTCAGATTGACCCATAGTGTGTGTCAGTGCTTTTTTTGTAAGAAAAAAGGTGCCAGTACTCCAGGCTCAAAGTTGTTGAGAAAAAAAAACCCAGAAAAGTTGTTGAGCAAAAAAAAAAAGCCGCGCCAAGGGCCGAAATGCAGTCACGGCCCCTTTAAGAGCTGCATGTCCTGGGTGCTTCCATTTTGAGCCAAACCACCCCAGGAAATAAGTGCTGGTACACCAGAGGGGAATCCCATTCAATTCAATTAAGATGGGAAAACAGGTGCTGGTAAGCACTGGTGTGCGTGTGGGCAGCAGTGAAAAGTTTCTCCCAGGGGAGGAGAAAGCTGATCCACTCTGTGTTTTACTTCAGGGTTCCCGAGGGAACACTCAGTCTCCCTCTTGTTGCTTTTGAGGAGTTCAGAGGGCAATTCAGAGTATAAGGCTATATGTGGTGATTACTGGCAATTGCTTAAGGGTTGGTGTCCTCACCACCTCACAAATGAGACTGTGTGAAATCTATAACCACTTTCTCCCACATCAGGAAGGATGACCCCTCACTCACCCCATGCACACCTCTTCTTTCTTCCAGGTATCATCACTGGGCAAACCCAGATTTGTCCCTCTCATCTGTTTACACTGCACATAGCACAGAGAGGGGCAGGCAACTGTGATGGGGTGTGGCCACAGAGGACCCCTTTGCGGGGCTTCCCGGAGTGCTGACATGGCCCCTGCTACTCTCCTTCCCACTTTCTGGGACTTCTCACTGCCTTGAAACTGTTACTGTTCCGGCTTCCCTTCAAGCCCGGGAAATTTCCACTTCCTCTGGGGTCTCTACTTCACTCTCGTTGGTGTGCGAGCCAAAGACTCATGCTTTTCTATTGTTTTTAAAGATTCCCTTATTGCATGGGGAGTCACCTGGCCCATCCCTACCAACCACTGCTAAGACTTAAGGACAAAGAGCTATTTGCATATGATTGCCCAGACAGTGAGGCCTCCCTTGATGATTTCCATTCACACATTTAAAACCCATAAAGTATTTTGTACTCCACATGTCTAATTTTACACACAAGAATGATACACACACCAAAATAAGATAAACAGATCCAGTGGATTAACACATGAAGATTGGTAGGTTACACGAAGTAGTTTCCTCAAAGTACTTTTGAGTTATGTACATTTATGTCCATAAGTACATTTCATAAAGCATGGGGGGGAGGGGGAACCGTCTCAGCGACACAGTTTGAAACTGAGAAATCCCCTTCCCTGCAGTCATGCGCACAGACATGTCCAATCAGACTGCACTACACAGAGCAAACCTTTCCTCTTCTCTGCCCTGTACAGGGCTACCATGCCTCCCCCCAGCTGTCCCACAGCGGAGTAGTGTGTTGGGATGAGTCGTAGTGCATGGATATGAATGAATCGTTTTTCAGCAGTACTAAGCATCCGAAGATCCAGCCAGTTGGTGCTGCAGGCACTCAGTAGCTCTGGAAACCAAGTCATAAACTGTGCCACGGGGTGATGACATGGGGGCAATGTGTTGCATTGTGCTGCAGCCACCTGATACTTCACTGACAGCTTTGCAGAGTCTTGACACAGCAACTTTATGCATTTAAAAAGCATTGACTCTTGCTCTGTAATGATAGCAACATGGCCAGTCCTCTGACACTGCAGAGATAACAGGCACTCGCAGGTTACCGAACACTGAAATGGGAAGGTGCTAAGAGGTTGAGAGATTAATTACCATTTAACTGGCTGTTTCGATCCCTGGATAAGGCTGTAGTGAAGAAGACAGAAATGCCCAGATAATTTAGCCTGGTGCTATATAGTAGATTACTCTGTACTTACAAGGTTGCTAGCTACCATGTCATTAGAGTTCTAACAGAAAAACCAGTGCTAGGCTTATGAAACACCTTGTTACCATTTCAGCACCTGGTGTCAGAATAGCAGAGGGGTGGCACACAGGGCAGGCAGAAAACCTCGTTATGCACATATTTGAGGGTGTTAAATAGCTTAACAATTCCAATGGAGCAAGGTGGATTTTGGGGATGAGAAGAGAGGCCATAGGTGAGAGAGAGGAGACAGATGCAGGATATCTGGGATACACAGTAGAAAGGGAAGGAAAGGCATACTAGGTGCTTTGACAGAGCTGCATGTGTGCTCAGAGGTTCGGACTGGAATAGCAAGTGTTGCTGAAGGTCAGGATTATTGCAGTGACCAAAAAAACAAACAAAAAAAGACGCTGCCCCTTTAAAAGCCACAGATTAAGCTTTTTGGCCACATCAGGCTCCCGTCAGCCGATTACATTTTGCCGCGCTGGATGGCTCCCCTGCACCCAGTGAGTACAGAGAGCCATTTGTAGGGGCACGTAGGGTGGCTTCATGAGCCACGGGGGAGGCTTTGAGAGCTGCACTTTCAGGGGTGAAGAGCCGCATGCAGCTCGCGAGCCGTGGGTTGGTCACCCCTGGACTAACAAAACATGTAGATGGTATCATGAGCTTTCATGGGCACAGCCCACTTCTTCAGATGACCAGAGTTGGTCTGTGCCCACGAAAGCTCATGATACCATCTACATATTTTGTGAGTCTATAAAATTCTACCAGACCATTTATTGTTTTTTGCTAGTTCATGGTTTCTGTCCCTCATTTTCACAATCCGAACGCAGAGGGAGAGAGTTTGAAAGAGTATCTTTGATTATCTCCGGTCATCTGACGAAGTGGGCTATGCCCACGAAAGCTCATGATACCATCTACATGTTTTGTTAGTCTATAAGGGTATGTCTACACTAGCCCCCTAGTTCGAACTAGGGAGGCTAATGTAGGCATTCAAAGTTGCAAATGAAGCCCGGGATTTAAATATCCCGGGCTTTATTTGCATCTTCCCTTCCGGGCGCCATTTTTAAATCCCCCTAGTCCGAACTAACTGCCCGCTGCTACATGCGGCAGTCAAACGTTAACTTGAACTAAGGACTTAGTTCGAGTTAACTGTTACACCTCGTGGAATGAGGTGTAACAGTTAACTCAAACTAAAGACTTAGTTCGAGTTAATGTTTGACTGCCGCGTGTAGCGGCGGGCAGTTAGTTCAGACTAGGGGGATTTAAAAATGGCGCCCGGACGGGAAGATGCAAATAAAGCCCACGATATTTAAATCCCGGGCTTCATTTGCAACTTCGAATGCCTACATTAGCCTCCCTAGTTCGAACTAGGGGGCTAGTGTAGATATACCCTAAAGTACTACCAGACCATTTGTTGTTTTTTTCCATAACAGACTAACTCGGCTATCCCCTGAAGCTTTTGATTATAAAGCCCGTTTTCCCCTTAACAACTCACCATACATCTCATGTGGAACCCGTTCTGTCCCGTACACAGTGCCTGTAATGTGCACTTGTACCATTTCCCATCCTGTTTCCTTGGAGTAAACACTGTCCTATTTGAACCATCCATAGTACCTTGTGACGGGGAGGTTCACCACAGAGCTAGTGGCTAGTGTACTTTGAGACTGTATGTACTAGGGATGTGAAAGTGTAACCCTGGACACGGTTAACCGATGGGCTCATCGGTTAACCGCTATGGTTGCACACAAGCTCTCGGTATGTGCAGGGAGCCGGCTTAAAACCTGGCTCCTGGAACACACCAGCTTCTGAGGCGCTGCCTGCCCTCTCTTCCCCCCACCCCACTACTGCCTCTGTATCAGAGGCAGCAGCATGGGGGGAAGGCGGGAGCTGCCTGCTCTCCCACACACATGTAACCACATTTACTTAATTAAATGCATTTTAACATCCCAAGTATGTACAGAGCTACCACATCAAGGATCAGGAAGATAGGTCTCTGCTCCAAAATCTCTACTGCAACCATGCCTGAGATATTACTGCCTTAGAGAGACAGGCTCCCTGCCACAGCACTATGTTACCAGAAAGACATTAACAAACCCAAAAGGCTTCAGAGCAGAGCAGCAGAAATGATGAGGGGCTGTTGATTTATGAAGAAAGAGTAAAAGGCCTAACTATGTTTAGCTTGGCTAAGCAATGATGAAGGGAAGGGATATGAAAGTGTGGAAATATTGGAAAGCAGTGTGTTTTCAGAAGTGTTGGAGGAGTGCTATTTAGGGCTGTACATGGAAATTATCACTAAGAGCAATGGGACTGAGACAGGAAAGGGAAAGGCAGTCTGAACATCAGGAAATCTTAACAGTAGATGTGTTTGCCTGTGGAGTGTTTGCATATGGAAAGCAGTGGAAGCCCCTTTGGGATATTCAGAACTGCAGCCATCAAAACACTAAAAAATGTCCTTCAAGGAACTGCCCTCCATTCACAAAGGGCTGATAAACTGAGGCCAGGTCTACACTACCAAGAAAATCGACCTAAGATACGCAACTCCAGCTATGAGAATAGCATAGCTGGAGTCAATATACCTTAAATTAAATTTCTGCAGTGTCCCCGCTGCAGGAGGTCAATGGAGGATGCTCTCCCATCGACTTTCCTTACTCCTCACAGCTTGGTGGAGTACCAGGGTTGACCGAGACACCAACAGTGGTTGATTTAGTGTGTTCTTATAAGACCAGATAAATCGAACCCTGGAAAATCAATTTCTGGAGTGTCAATCTCCAGGTAAGTGTAAACCTGGCCTCAGTGGGATTTAAGAAGTATACTCCAGTTCTAACTCCTTCAATTCAACATCTTTTAGTTTGGTGTATAAATGTGTGGCCAGTGTGTGTTTGTCCAAGTGTATGATACACATATACAAAAAAAATCTGGAATATAAATCTGGGGTCAGAGCTGCAGCTGCTAGAAGTCAGAGGCAATTCAATGAAGTCAGCTAAATCTCTGGCTCATAATTTTTAAAGATAAATAGGACTCTACCAAATTCACAGTCCATTTTGATCAATTTCATAGTCATAGGATTTTAAATGTGGTATATTTAATGATTTCAGCTATTTAAATCTGACATTTCATGGTGGTGTAATGATAAGGGTCCTGACCAAAGGCAGTCACAAGGTTATTATAGGGAGTTGCAGTACTGCTACCCTCACTTCTGCACTGCTGCTGGCAGCAGTGCTATCTGCAGAGCTGGGCAGCTGGAAAGCAGCAGCTGCTGGCTGGGATTGCAGCTCTGAAGGCAAAGCCGCCATCAGCAGCAGCACAGAAGTAAGGATGTCATGGTATGGTATTGCTACCCATACTTGTGCTCTCCTGCCTGCAGAACTGGGCCCTAGTCAGCAGCAACCACTCTCTGGACATCTAGCTCTGAAGGCAGCAGTGCAGAATTCAGGGTTGCATGGTATGATATTTCCATCCTTAATTCTGCACTGCTGCTAGTGAGTAGTTGCCTTCAGAGCTGGGCACCTGCTAATAGCCACTGGTCTCCAGCTGCCCAGCTCTGAAGTCTGTGAAGAAATAAGGGTGGCAATACCACAACCCCCCTAAAGTAATCTTGCAACCCCCCAGCAACTCCCTTTTGGATCAAGACCCCCAATTTGAGAAATGCTGCTCTCCCCCATGACATCTATATAGTTATAGGGTAAATGCACACAAAAGACTAGATTTCACAGAGGGAGGCTGTATTTCATGGTCTGTGGTGAGTTGTTCATGGCCATTAATTGGGTAGGATCCTAAAGATAAACTTCTCCACTAAGTAAGTGACTTATTAAGGATATAAGCTAGGAAGAAATGATGCCTTATGCATATCTGTATTGTGTCATTCATCCCACCAGACACAGCTGAACATTAGTGGTTTCTGTATTTCTCTCTCTCCTTCCGTCCTTCCTCTTGTGGCTAGCTCTAATGGAGAGATGGTGTCCAGAGAGACTTCCGAAAGATTCATCTGGTTCAGACAGCTGACTGTCCGGGGGCAACACAGGCTTCCAGCAAAAGCTTTCATTTCTGTCCCACAGGAGGGTGGGTTTAGCAAAATGTACCCCTTAGGGGCTGAATGGTTCAGGGCCTCCGGTTGGCTTCAGGAAAGGGAGCCGGTGGTGCAGGAGATATCAAACAGCAATATTTGAAATGGGCATTTAGTTCTTCCAAGCATTAAAGGCTTTTAGGACCCAGCCATCAGCATATGCCTGGGTTTAGAGGGGGGCTATATGTTCCTCTGTCAAATAAAGTACAGAAAAGTATTTTAATAAAAAGACCATTAGGACAATCAGGACAGTGGTGTCAGGTCTACACTAGACCCAGAAGGTCGGCTTAAGGTACACAACTCCAGCTATATAAAATACTTATCTGGAGCTGGCTTATTTTAAGCGGAGCTTGGCACCATTTCACAGTGGGAGGCCAATGGAAGCAAATGCTTCCGTTGGCTTCTCTTACTCCTCGTGACTGTGAGTAGTACAAGCGCCAGCTAGAGACACCCTCAGCATTTGATTTAGCGGGTCTTAACTAGACCCGCTAAATCAAATGCCAGAAGATCGATCTCCAGAATGGCAAGTGGAGATGTAGCCTGAGTGTGCTTTCTATTGAGAAGTTCTGGACACACCACCAATCAGAAGAGTAAACTGCAAGTCACTCCAAAACTGATGACAAATCCTTGGATAGAAAGGGAGAAGATGTGGACAAGCTAATTCAAAATTAGACTGTTACTGTTTCCAGAAACAAGTCCCAGATCCATCCTTGGTGTGGGCCACTACTCCCCCTAGTGGTGCTTTGAGCTCTCCATTTTTCTCCTTCTCTCTCTTGTATCCCACTCATCTCCAGCAACCATCCCTGTCTGCTTCCACTTTTCTGGGGGTGCTGTCACCTCCTGCAGCCTCTTGTTCCCATGCCCCAGTAATTTGGCCCACACATTATAGTCATCTGGAACTTGCAAGAAAAGAGCTCCACCCAGTACAGCACACCTCACCTTGCTGGCCTAAAGAAGTGCAGCCAATAACATCACCTATAAAATCACTGTATCACCAGAGTGTCTAAAATGTGTGTGCTCCAAAACCCCTCTAGCAGTGCCTTAACTCCAGGGTCTACCTTCCTTTTGCTTCTCTCTCACTGACCAATATCCGAGCAGGCTTTGCTTCTCCAATGACATTGACTATTACTAGTTTGATCACATCCTTAGTGGGTGCGGTGTTGCATTCCAGAAAGCTGAGATCATTACTCTGACCTGGGATGTGGTGTGTTTGTTTAACATGCCGTCCTTGACATCTCTGTCAGTAACTGGTACTTGACTAGGCCAGGAAGCAAAATAGTTCTTTGATGTTTTCATGCTGAGAACCCACTGTTCTAAACCAGACTGAGAAGTTCATCCTAAGGGAGGAGTGAAAGCACCATCACTTGGGAGGTTTAAATGGACTGGAGAGGACAACGCATTAGCAAAGGTGCAGTGAGTAAGGAACTGTCCTGTGTTGGCCCACAAGAGAGAGACTAAATGTGACAGAATGGATTTTGATAAGATGGCCCTCATTTAATGCTACTATCTAGATATCATATTTCTAAAGGATTCATCAATTTGGGGAAACACTAAATCCCCATATTGTAGGCTAAAGTTAGTGCTACACTTGCAGCACAACAAGGGACAGATTTTTAAATGACTTTAATTTTTATACATGCTTTGGCACATATCTTCTGTTTGCACACACTATTTAGAAAACTGCACATGCAGTTTAGGCGCACAACTGTATGCATGAGTTACGTGTGTGCAGTTTTTAATATCTGACCCTGTGGGTTGATTACGTTATTATGGGTGGGTACAGTATATTCCAAGGGGTAGGACAAAAAGCAATAAACTTAGTTTGTAGCAAGGGAGATTTAGGTTGGACATTAGGAAAACATTTATAACTGTAAGGATAGTTAAGCCCTGGAATGGGTTACCTAAGGAGATTGTCCAACTTGTTCTTAAAAACCTTCAGTGTTGAAAATGCACAGGCAACTGTCAGGGATGGTCTATGGGAGCTGCCTGGGCCATGCTTTGCATGGTGGGCGGGGGTACAGCAGGCAGGGAACACAGAGACACACATGGCCCCAGCAGCTGACCGCTTTGAGTGGCGTGTGAGGGTGCAGCAGGCCACAAGCCTGCTTGAGGGTCCTGCTGGGCTGCTGGCTGGGACCTGCCTAGGTAAGCACTTCCCAGCCAGAGCCTACACCTGGCATCCTACCCTCTTCCTTCTCCTAACTCCGTGCCCCAGGTGACAATCCAAACCCTCTGAACCCCATCCTGTACAACTAACGCTGGTCACAACTTCCTCCCAGACCCTGCATCACTCCTATACCTCTCCCCCAGGTCAAAATCCTCCCTTGCACCCATACCTCCTCCTGGATCCTTCCCCAAGTCATAACCCCTTCCTTCACCCTAAATTCCTCTCAGACCCTACACTCGTCCTCCTCCCCAATTCCCTACTCCAAGCTCCCTTCTGCACCTAACCTCTATCCCAGAGTATGTCTAGACTACATGGCTCCGTTGACAGAGCCATGTAGATTTGTTTACTAGGCAAAGGGAAATGAAGCGGCGATTTAAATAATCGTCGCTTCATTTAAATTAAAATGGGTGCTGCGCTGTGCCGATCAGCTGTTTGTCGGCACAGCGCTGTAGTCTGGATGCTCCGCGGTCGACATCAAAGGCATTTGTTGACCTCCCCAGTAAACCTCATCCCACGAGGCATACTGGGGAGGTTGACAAATGCCTTTGATATCGACCGCACAGCGTCCAGACTACAGCGCTGTGCCGCCAAACAGCTGACCGGCACAGTGCGGCAGCCATTTTAATTTAAATGAAGCGGCGATTATTTAAATCGCCACTTCATTTCCCTTTGCCTACAACCCTAATCTACATGGCTCCGTCGACGGAACCATGTAATCTCGACGCA
The DNA here is from genome assembly GCA_032595735.1 of Pelochelys cantorii. Lineage (NCBI taxonomy): Eukaryota > Metazoa > Chordata > Testudines > Trionychidae > Pelochelys > Pelochelys cantorii. The sequence continues at coordinate 31,793,446 of CM064338.1, forward strand.
CCCCCAGAGTCCACATCTCCTCTATTAACAAAGAAAATTGCAGCCCTTGACCACTTACTAAATTCCTGAAGTGGCCCCCCCATCAAAAATTATTGCACACCCCTGAGCTAGATGACCTCTTCTTGAAGTCACTTCTAACCATACATTTCTATGCTTCTATGATGTTTCATTGCAGCATGATATTCTGACATCAGTTATAGTACAGGTGGGTTCAGTACAAAGGACAACACTGGGAGCTTTCAGGGGACCCTCTAGAGTAGCTGTTGCACATACAGAAAGGGATTTTTGTATCATTGGATTCCCTTGGCCTGCCTTGTATTACATTTCTGTCTGTAAGCTGCCAGGACATTTCAGTCTCTGGGTGCTGCCAGGCTTGAGCTCAGTGAAACTGACATTAATAGGAAATAGATTTCCAAACAATCAACCCTAATGAATTTTGAATATTATTATGATTAATGCCAAGGAAGTTGAACTGATTATCCAGCATCCAGAAGTTAAGTAATGGAGCCTTGTCTAAATCATGTATACTCTTCAGGCAGGAGTGGATCTGGCTGCAGATGAAAAATGGGCATGATTTCTCCAGAGAGGGTGTCATGGTCAGGACAGAGAGAAAGGGGTAATGGAGAGGAAAGATTAAGAGATACTAAGATGACACTGCCTTTGCATGTAGTAGCAGCACATGCAATTTGTTTAACGCTGTAGTTTTTTGAACATCGTACTTCTGCCCATTTTGTGAGTTTACTTGCAGATTACTAAGCAACTATCTAGTGGCATAACATGCCCCTAACTTCGTTCCTCAAGATGATGCATGTAGAAATAGAAATGTGTTGAAGACATTGCTTGAAGCCTGCTGTTTTGACTTAGCACCCATCTTTCTGATTCGTTGTTGATCCCTGACACACCCATCACTGTATTATCAGGTCACTGTCAGGTTGCACCCCAACACATGACGTGATGATGTAGTGCCAGCATCAAAACATATGCGCTTTTATGATCTTGCAGATATGGGAGACTTTAAAGTCAGTCTGAGGGCTGGTAATACGCAGCCCAAAAGAGATGTCAGTTTGGCCACATGCCAGAAATATTCTGGGCAAGTGAAAAGCAAAAGAGAAGGTGGGTTGGAGGGGGTTGGATAATTTCAAGTGTAGCAAAAATGCTGACTTCTCCAGTGTCCCTTACAGGCCTGCTCATCACTAAACCTTGGGGGCTGACTCCAGACACTCATGCAAATTTCCATCTTCATCCAAGTAGCTTGAGTTTCTCAGCACATGATGGAGAATTACACACTGGGACCTCTAGTATCTTGGGTCAATATAGATATGTCCTTAAGATTTATAGGGCCCTGTGCAGTACTATTAACCTTGTGCCCCTATTTCCGACCATAGCTGAAAGGGGGATGGCCATTTTTGAGAAATGTAATTTTATACTTTTCAGCAATGCACCAATGAAATGTTTAAAGCAAATTTTAAACTAAGGTCCTGTGTCGACTAACACAGTAAATTCAGAAACTGACAGTATATCCCCAGGGTTGGCCAATGCCTGCTCAATGGCTTCATTACCACTTACATGGCTCTTTCACAGGTTCCGTGTTCTGCTAATCGGTCTGGCAGGCTTGTTCACTTTTAAGTTCACTGGATCCTTTCCAGAGGAAGCAAAGCCACAGGACAGGGATAGGAAGAAGCCAGTGGGTGGACATTAAGACCCAATGGTGCCCCAAATTTTGATGTGCCCTATGCAGCTGTGTATTTTGTGTCTGGGTAAGGATGGCCCTGGGTCAATATGGAGCATTACATGCTGGTATCAGGAGCTCCCATGGGCCACGCCTCTTCATTGGATACAGCTGGAAGCCATTCCTTTAGGTCCCTCTTTTCATCTGTGCAGCCTGTTACTGTGCACAATTTGGGCAGGGCCTGGAGCCTGGTGTCTCTAGTGGTGGATGTGGTTATAAGGCTGGTAGTACTGCAGTTGGCCTCACTGAGCACTTTGCAAACCAGAACTGAGAATGGCTTTCCCTGCAGCTACTCCAGATATTAGGCTTGTGGCCAGGTCGTGCCGATACCGTTTGCAGGACCAGCTGCTTCTCAGCTGAATAACACATGACCTTAAGGTGTAAAACTCCGCACATGCTCAGAAGCTACTATTTCTGAGGCATCAGTTTGGAAGCCAAAGAGAAATGCTGCGCCTTGCTCATTTGCACATTTGAATATGACAAGCCTAGTTCCGTCATAGCAGCAGGTGCTGATGTCTGAGCTCTGGGAACAAGTGGGAAGGTTTCAGACCTGTCGATGGGAGGGGGCGGGAAAAGGGGCAGTTGTCTCAGGACCCAGCAATTCATAGGGACCCAGGGCACCTGGCTGTTGCTACTGCTACTATGGTGGTGGTAGCCAGAGCCCTGGGCCCTTTAAATCACTGTCGGAGCACTGTGCTGCATGCTCCAGGCAGTGCTAAGGACTGGAGGGCGGGGGGTGCTGCACTCCAGGTAGTGCTGAGGGCTGCTGGACGCCAGCATGGTGCGCTCCAGGCTGGCTGCCCCTGCCCCTTCCACCCAGGGCTCAGTCCCTTCTAGGAGCAGGAGCTGGGGACACTCCACACCTTGCCCAAGGGCCCGCGGAGGTTGTCAGCACCTCTGCAAGGGTTGAAGGGTGGTTTGGGGGCACAGTCACACACTGAGTTCCTCTCGGTGTTCCTTGCAAACATAATTAAACATATCTGTGAGATTAATCCTCTGTTTCCCATTTTTTAACCACCCTTCATGCTACCTCTGGCATGCCTAGCCGGCAGGTAATCTAACAGAGAGTGCAATCCTGGATACAGGCATCTCTTAGAACAGCAATGATTTATATCAGGCCGTTTGGAGGCAGCAGACTTTACCTCTAGCTACAGCCACCCCTGCCTGTCTGCCCCCCCCCATTTGCATAAGTAATTGGCAGCTTGTTAATGGCTCATTAGGAAGGCTGAAAACCGTGGGATTGAAACAAACTCAAAGGCACAGAGACGGGGGAAGGGTGGAAAGGACGGTGTCCCTGCTTGCAATTACACTGCTGAATTCCACCTCATTCAGAATTACGGGTCATAAACCAACCTGATTGTTAAATGAAGTAAGGAAAAACAATGTCAATGGGAGGCTGTATTTTTCTACTTGTATTTAAACACAAAATGTGTGTCTGGAGGGAAGAAATAGTCCATCTGCTTCCAGGAGGTGTGTCTCGTCCCCCCTTCCTGACCTCGCAGTAACTTTATCTGGTCATCATCCCCCACCTCATAGCAGGGGCATCCAACTGGCTACATCCACCGTACAGAAAACACATGGGGCTCCCTGCCTCAGCCTTCTCTCCCTGCCTCACAGCCAGGGCACTGCCTCCTCCCACCTTGTGACAAGTCTAGGGACACAGGTGCCAGCTGTGTCCGGTCAGGAGAGGCCAGGCCTATTTGTAAACACAGACATGGCCACAAGAGGAGGGCCCTTCACTGAGTGAGCGAGCGATGAACCTGGCCCACGATAAGCTGCCTTCTGCAATTGGCACCCGGACTGGACACACATAAGAACATAAGAATGGCCGTACTGGGTCAGACCAAAGGTTCATCTAGCCCAGTAGCCTGTCTGCTGACAGTGGCCAGCACCAGGTGCCCCAGAGGGGGTGGACTGAAGACAATGAAGCTGTGAGCATGCAGAGCCTGGCAATTAGTGAAAGCCTGCCCTCCCCTCCCCATGAGCAGTGAGGGAATGCAAAGCAGCTGCGTCAAGAAGACACAAGAAGCTGAGGAAAATCAGTTGGTGTGGTTTTGGTTCTTGGTTTTGGGGGGAAGTCCACAGTTAATTCTCCACTCTGGCTGCAGCGTCAGGGACCATCTGAATGAGCAAAGTTACAAGGCCCTTGATTCTCCTGCTGGATGGAGAACAGGAGCTTAAAAGCCCCAAGTGCAGTGTGTTCTCTCTGTAGGCCTGAGCCATGTGTCCAGCAAAGACTTGAAGTTAAGTGGAAGGGTGCAAGCAGGGGAAGAAAGGAGGCGTGGCAGTCTGTTTGATCTGCGCTTTGCAGGGAGCAGCAATCCTGACATTTGGAGCGAGCGGAGGAAAGAGCCTGGGCCACAAAGTAGAGCAGCAGCAGGAGGGCCCATCCGGAAATGCTGTAACAATATCAGGGGAGTTGCTTTTCAAGGTCTTCACAGGACACTCTTCCCTCCCATGTGTCCTGAGAGGAGAGATCTGTGCAGCTTTGAAGGCCGGATGGGGCTGGTAGGAGGACCTACATTAGGAACCTCTATGTAACTCAGAGGCTTTGTCTCCGTGAATCTGAGGTCTCTGCTGCAGCAGAGCCTAGCTTTGAAGCTGGACTACAGTGAGTTACGGATCAGCCTTGCAGTCTCTTCGGAGTCCTCCGCGTATTTGTAAGAACAAGTGAAGCTCTGGTACCAAATGGCAGCCTCTCTGTTGAGTGGGATCCTTTCCATTTGATTTCTCTTGCCAGAGGGAGTGGGAAAAGGAACTGTTTGCTTTTAATGTGAGGTTACAGTGCCACTGATGATAATATCCTCTGTCGTTTCTCTAGTGCCTTTCATCATGCACAGACTATGTCCATGGTAAAATGGAATTCCATGTCCCCCAGCCCTAGGTGAATACCCCTCCCCACTTACACGGGCTTACATGCAACCACCTCTGGGTTTGACCATGCTAGCTGTTTAACAGAAAATCAATAAGGCAGGTTAGAAAAAAGAAAAGAAGCATAATGTCTGCAGGGAATATTTAAAGCAAAATGTAGCTGAAAATTAACCAGCTATTTCGCTAAAATCCTGTCCTTGCACAAAGCAGGCTGGAATCCTTAGTGAACACAGAGGGTCTCCCTTTTACATCAAATCTGAAATCTGGCACTTCCAACAGCACTGCATCTATGAGCACCATGCTAAGGCCTTGGATTCAGCACTGACTCAGGGCAGACGACCCCCGTCTGGATTGCCAGCAACACCTGGGAATTTCCTGAGGGGTCTTACAGCCCAGTCCTTACCAAGTGCAACTCAGCTTGGCTTGTGAGGGCTCACAAAATCACAGCTTGCTGTGGTGGGCAGATGGCGGCATCACTTGTTGATTCTGTTTTAAGTAGCAGCTTAGCCATATGCAGAGGCTTTCCCTGCATCTCAGCTGGATTCACTCTGCTCTTCTTTCTCAAGAGATGATCCAGGCACCTGCAATTCTTATTTACTCAAGACTGCTGTAGGTTATTGAACAGCAAATATTGTCCTCAGCAGAAATGAGGGGGACACACGTCTGGTTGCTAAAAGAAACTCCGGGGGTGAGAATCTTCAGGTGCTCTTGGTGCTGGGGTTCCAAAGAACATGCACACGTGTTCCATCCTGGCCCAGCCTGGGAAGTCATCCAGTTTTGCCATTAAAGGAGAGCCCTGCTTATCCCTCTCCCCGCCTCCCCCCCAAGCACACAGCAGGAGTTGAGATGGCAACCAGAGAGCATGTGTCCTGTCACCAGGTTTAAAAAGAATTACAGGCTGTCCTGACTTGTGACGCGATCGGTTCCTGGGATAACATCGCAAGTCGGGGGCGTCGTAATTTGATCCCACACTTATGATAGGTGCCGGGCACCATCGTAAATGTGGGCCGAGGATGTAAGTCGGGGTTTCGGCCCCTTCTGCACTTAAAAAAAATGGCCATAAGTGTGGGGGATCGCAACTCAGGCCATCATAAGGCAGGAGTTTCCTGTAATTTGTTGCATGGGTTCCACTGTTGCACTCACAAATCCAAGAGGCAAGGAAATGGCACCAAGTTCTCTTATTCTCCCTACCTCATCCAGGAAGAAACCAGGCAAACAACATCTAACCTTCCAGCACACAAAAGGTAAAATTTACCAGAAAGCAGCTTCATTTAAAGAGAGACATTTTCTGTATCTCAGACTTGAGTAGCTTGTCTTGAGGCAGCAACAAAAGTAACAAGAGCAGTGGCCTGTCAAACTAATGCCAGACAAAGGTACGTATAGACTGCGTTGCTATTTCGGAATACTGGAAGTATCCCAAAATAGTAACGCTGCATCTTTAAAAGCTCCTGCTAGTTCCCAAAATAGTGGGCATACTATTCTGGCGTCCCTGTAACCCTCGTTCCATGAGGGTTAAGGGATTTGTGCGAATAGTGCTGGTGAGTTAGAATCCAGAATCTAACTCCTCCAAACTTCACGGGAGTTTCTGGGCTAGGGCTTTGACCCAGGCCTGTCTTTAGTTCTGGCTACGTCTAAGGGTACGTCTACACTGCAGGGCTTAACTCGAAATAAGCTATGCAAATTGAGCTACGTCAATTGCATATCTTATTTCGAAATAGCTTATTTTGAAATAGGGAGCATCTACACAGCACTTATTTCGAAACAGAGCACTCTCCCTCCAACTTCCCTTATTCCTCATACAATGAGGGTTATAGGAGTCGGAGTAAGAAGTCCTCCAGCTTGACAGTATTTTGACACTATTTCAAAATAACTGCCTGCTTTGTAGACGCGGACTAAGTTATTTTAGAATAGCGCTAGTTATTTTGAAATAGTGTTGCAGTGTAGATGTACCTTTAGAGAGTAGTTGTTCAAGTTCCCCATTGTCTGAAACACTGCACTATGTTGGTAAGCTTCTCTGTGATCTGCTGCGGTGTGGCCACACTCACTAGGCATGGTGTGTCTTTTCAGTCCTTTCTAATCAGCTATATGTCATTCAGAAAGCTGGGACAAGGAGACTTCTTTCCCCAGACACCAGGCTTCCTTCCTGGCAATCAAACCTGGAGCCTTATAATAATAATCATACATAGCACTTATATAGCTTTACATCTTCAAAGTGCTGTACTAGCATTAACTAATTATCCCTCTCCCTAATGGCCATTAATCCTGGCCTTTCATGAACCTCCCCCATTTCCCCGAGGTTCAGCTCTAATACAGCAATAAGCCACTCTCAGGGAGTGTCCTGTTATCTTGCAATCTGCTGCCTCGGATGTGTAATGAGGCCCCAAAGCAAAGGCCAGGTGCCTTGGGCCATTAGAGATGTGCGATTATAGAACAGTGCATGACCTTGAGAGTGGTTTATCCTGATTCTAAGTTGGCTTTGTTATCAAAAGACAGCTCTCCGCAGCTCTGAAGCAAATGCACTGCGCGCTACATTCATTTGTGGGCATGTATTACCAGGAAAGTTTTGGAAGGAGCAGAGCAGTGGAAAGGATATGGAAGCTAGAGAGGTCAATGTAGAGAGAAAAAGTTAGAGCCAGCTCTTAGGTATTTTGTAGTTATACAAAAAAATTAGTGAGAATAATCCAGGGAGTCTAAATAGCAAGGAGGAGGGGGGAGTTCTTTCAGGAGCAAAAGAGAAGGCTGAATGTCAGGATACACTTCTTGAGAGTGAAACGTGTAACCAGGTTGTCGAACAGCTCTCAAGGAGAGTTGTGGGAGTTGTATCACATGGGATTTTGAAGTCCGCACTGGACAATCCTGGATTGCCCCAAGGAGACAGATGTGGATTTCAGAAAAGCTCTTTTCTAGCCTGCTGTATTGACTTCTGGGTGGGCGTGATGGAGGGTAGAGAAGAGAGTGACAGGGATCGTTCAGAAATTATTCTGAAGCCACGCTGACTTGACAAGGAGTCAGCCGGCATGATCACTGTTATTGCAAGAAACTGCCATCCCGGGCTCCGTCTCAGCAAACTGTGGATTGATTGAAGCAAATTTTCATCTTCCCTATAAAGATATGTAATGGTTCTCTCCAGAGCCAAGGACATGAAATGTAAATTGGCTCTGTGAAGGAAAAATAAAGTCCGTTTTGTAGACAGATTTGTTTAATAGCCTCATTTCTCTCCAGTGCTTTTGCCAACGCATTCTACTCCAGGTGGTCCTAGGTACAGCGCACAGGGTTAGGAGTCATGCTTTTGTGATTATACAGCGTGTACATGGGGAGTGGGGGGAGGAAGAACCTCCAACGTGCAATGTCTGCTTTAGCCTGCACATAATGTGAGAAGGATCTTCTGTGATCCAGCCACATCTTATGTACGATAGCCTAAGCAGTCTAATCTATCTGCCCTCAAATCTAAATCATGTTTGCAACTTTAGCAAGCAGCAGGGCATAGCAGATTGAGCACAGGACTGAGATCCAGGAACTCCTGTATTTAATACTCAGCTCTGCCAGGACTATAAGATCTCAGGCAAAGCCCTTCAGTTTCCCCATCTGCGAAATGGGGATTATAATTTATAACCCGGACAAACCTTGTACACTGCTGGTAAGTAGTTATTGGCTGTGCTTTGAAACTGCTGAAAACTGCTACCATGCTGAAATACAGAACTCCCAAGAAACTCTTACATACAGACTCTAGGTTGGACGTATTTTGGGTTCCAGTGTCTTTTGGTTTTGCCCACATCTATCTCCATAATGAATCGTTGCTATTTTTTCAATAACAAATATGTTGCATATGATGTAGGGATGAGATGAGCCCCTTGCTCTTCATGTCTGTGAATAGATGAGCTAAACCAAAATTCTGTCTTTACGTCCTTGGGATAACAGCTGACCTTGTGTTTTACTTTATGGGTAATTTTTCCCCAATGTGTGTCCAGAGAAGGCCAATGACTTGGCTCATGATTTGGCTCATTAGACATGAGATGGACCATTGGTTCTTTTCTCTATATTCAGGGCCAGATTCTCAGCTCGTATAAATGGTTGTAGTTGCCTTGAAACCAGTGAAGCTACACCAGTTGATACAAGCTGAGCATCTGGCACACAAACTCTCTGAATGGTGCAGCTCTAGTTCAGAAGGGAGTTAAATGTACACAATAGATATTTCATTACTTGTATCTCCAATGAGCCCCAAGTTGCAGCAGATCTACAGAGCTCTGCAGTGATTTCAGGACTGATGGAAAACTGAATCAGTGCTACAAAAGGTGTGGGGGGAGCCAAACATTAGCATAAAGTAATTTTTCAGTAATCAACATGGATATACGTCATGTTGTATAGACAACAAATTTCCTTGGAGTTCTTCAAAATAAGGGAAAACAAGTCATAAAAGGAAGTGCAGGAAAGAGCTAAGATTGCAGCTAAGTTTTTAAAAAGTATAAAGGAAGGAGTCTTTCCAGTTGCAATAGAAATAGATTTCTGGGGGTTCAAGGCAGCAAACTGAGAGCATTTCAGCCAAATATGGATCTCCAACTGGGAGGTGTGAAGGGGCACTAAGCTTTTCATCTTCACGAATTGCAATTTTGAGTATCTGTGAACACAGAAGTGAAAGCTTATTCTGAGACTTTACAAAATGATGCTCTAAAATTAGGCTGTACTAAGAATTAGAGGGGCGGCAAGTTGACAGAACTCTGTGGGCCTGGATCTGCACCTCATTAATCACTGAGGAAGTTTGGATCAGCCCTTCCTGGTTAAGGGTTCTCTCTGCTATGTGTGCTACCCATCTCATAACTTACTTGGAACACTTCTGTGGCATGGTGTCTGTAGCTTGTGAGTGTTGCTGCTGTTCTCTACTGACATCGCATTAGCACTAGCAGCAATCTAGGGAAGTAGGCCAGGGTGGAGAGAAAGTTTGAGAATTCCTGAGGAAAGCAGGAACTTGCAAAGCATTTACTTTCCGAATACTGTTGCCTGCTTGACCAAGCAGTGGCTGAAACTGGTGGCCTGGCAGGAAGGTTTCTGTTTGGATGGGAAACCGATGATACAGATGTAGAGTATGTTCTTCGTGTCATTTGTTCATTTACAAAAATGTACACCAGCTCTTTCTGTGAACACCGGCAGTAACATGATACACACAGGCAGCCCCCTGTTGCTGAAATGCAAGATAAGGCATTCCAGCCTGTCCCAAGAAGCAGCTGTCTTTGCCTCTGCCCATCTCCAGAGACAGAATCCAACCACTTTGTTCCAACTGCCACATAGTTGCACTTTAGTGCAGGGACCAGGGGGTGTCTGGAAAAGTCATAAAGAGCTTCCCAACTGGGTGTGTGCATGCATGCACGCACAAAGGGATTCTCTCAGCATCCGCAGAAGAATGGAATTCTTGGATGCTCTGCCCTCAGAAGAAATGAATGCCAGAGACATGGAACCATGTTGCTCTCAATACCTGCTACTCAAAGCTTCTGTCAGTTAGTCCCCTGCAGATGGTGATTCCCGTACTGAAGGACAAAACAGAAACTGGTCCTGCTCAGAGACTTAATTGTACAACAATCTCTAGCAAAGACAAGTGATTCCTTCTGCTTTCCTGCTATCACTGCTTGTCTTGTATTTGACTGAAATGTGCTGGAGATGGTGGAACTGTCCCAGAAATGGCTTCCCCTCAGAGGATTTGTCTTAGGCTGTCATTTCAAGGACTCCACAGATTTCAGAGATTCAAAAGAGGAAGACTTTACCCCCCTAGATTCCATGGTGATGCAGCCAGCATGAGAACCTACTAACAAAGTAAAGTCCCAACTGTGCTTTTGCAGCTGCTGTTGCTTGCTTGTCCCTGACTGGATTCCTGGTGCAGGTTTCCAGATGCACACCCCTTTTTACAGTTATTTAATAGGACCCCAGACTGGTTTGAGGCTGTCCTAGACAGCAGGAAAACTACCATGAATATCGATATACTTCTGCCATGCATATTTCTGTGGATTTCAGTTATAAAACTGAATAGCCCATTCATTCGGCAATATCTAGGCCCAGGAAGGCTAAGGATAATGCTTTGGCTTAGACTGTGGATTTCCTGCATTTTGTTGTTTCATCAACAGCTAAATACATTCTAGGCATTTTGTTGTATTACTTTACAAGTCTGGATAAACTTAAAAAACAACAAATGGTCTGGTAGCACTTTATAGGCTAACAAAACATGTAGATGGTATCATGAGCTTTCATGGGCATAGCCCACTTCTTCAGATGACCGGAGTCATCCGAACTCTGATCATCTGAAGTGGGTTGTGCCCATGAAAGCTCATGATACCATCTACATGTTTTGTTAGCCTATAAAGTGCTACCAGACTATTTGTTGTTTTTTAAGTTTATCCTGTACAGATTAACTCGGCTACCCCCTGAAGCTTCTTTACAAGTCAGGTTTGGGAAGAGGAGAATCTTTGGAGCTGAGCATTTATCTCAGTAGATTTCACTTCCAATCTGTCATATTATGATATTAGCCAGTTTACATTGATGGATGAGTGGCGTGGGGGATTAGAGGGAGGAGTTAGTTAGCCTAGCCTGTCTGAGCATCCACAAGTCCCGGTAGTCTGCACTAGGTATAGCTTTTCCCCTCTCTTACAGCTCTGATAACACAGATTTGCCTGTGACTTTGTCACCATGTAGGTTGGAGGACACACCATGCTGCCCATCCGCTGGATGCCCCCGGAGAGCATCATGTATCGGAAGTTCACAACAGAGAGTGACGTATGGAGTTTTGGGGTTATCCTCTGGGAGATCTTCACATATGGGAAGCAGCCCTGGTTCCAGCTCTCAAACACAGAGGTATCCCCTAAACCCTATTGTCTTGGGCTCGGGAGGGGAGATATGGCAGAAAGGGGCATAGTCACACTATGTGTGTGTTGCAGGATATTTCAGAAACTGAAATCTGAAAGTGGGTTATTTCACCTCCCTCATTCACCTTGGAAAACCCGGGCCCAGCACACCATTCATATTGTAGCCCTCCCCTACCTCACATGGCATTGCCGTTCACAGCATCATGGTCTTGCAGAGAAAAGTCTAGTGAAGCCGTGGTTTTTGTCTGGGATATTCAGCGTGACAGAGGTGCTTACTTTGAGAAGAACCCCTAAACCCTAATTCCTCCTTTCCCAAACCTGTCCCTTCCTCCTGGGTTTGAATCAACCACAAGTAAAGTAAGGTACATGGGAGGCTAACTCCTCCCTATGCTGGCTTTAAGCAGTAGCCCATGCAAGTAAATTATTACACTGATCTCGGTTTCTCCATCTGTGAAATGGGGATAGTCAAACTAACCCATCTACTAACCTGAAATAGTGCTTTGAACATACAGAGCTGATACGATTGGGCCCCGTCTTTCCTCTGTCCCTTTCCCTTTTCTCCTCAAAGGAGACAATGCACAGGCAACTTGTGAACGATATTGCACACGTTCATCTTGCTCAGTGTTAGGGCTTTGCCTGCCGTGACATGTTTGCTGTGAGCATGCTGGTTAGGAGCAAGCGGGGAAGACTCATGCAAAATCCAATGGCCACTGAAGAATTGATTCCACCAGACCTTATACTGTCACTTTAATGAGTATGAGCAAGTCTGGGATAGATACCCTCCACTCCGAGACATCTACAGGGGGACATGAGCAGTGTTCCCTGTAAGCTGAGTACTTGGGCAGCCATCCAGCAATGATTCAAATGCCTCACAGCTGATTAGCAGAGCACCCGCAATTGGCCACACTTGTTTCAATTGGTGTTGCACATCCATGTGTGCCTCAGTGCACATAACAAAATTTATTCTGCTCATAGATGGAAAACATTAGAGGGAACATTGGATATGAGTTTAGATTTTATCTGGTTGTTGTTCCTTTAAATGTAAAGTGAACTTTTTAAAACATTGTGCTAAATGCTAGACGAAAACTTTACTGAGGGGGAAGATGGAACAGGGCACAGGACTAGTGACAGACCACCTGAAAACCCAAGTGAGCCCTACTGGCTAAAGGTAAACTTTGCTTCCTCTCTAGAGATAGGGCTCACCATGGGTCTTTCAAATACAGGAAGCCTGTTAGTGGGCCTAGTTCATGTCTGTCTGCCTGCTCACCTAAGGCCCCCAAAATGGACTCTGACATGATCAGCTGCTCCTCCAAATTTGCTTCTGCTCTCGCTATTTCTGTGCAGGGCAATGATTCTCTGTTTGGTTATGTAGCAGGCCCCATTACTAATCACAAGCGATAAATGTCAGGTCCCCCTCACTGGTCTGCCTGCCTCACCACACTGTTTGATATCTGCGTTTATCCACAGTGTGTGCATTATGACAGGTCATGACACTCAGACACCGCAGTGCTGGGACTCATCACTTCCAGACAGGAGGCTAGTCAGTGATAACAGCTCTATGACAAGTCGCTTTGTTTTTCCCTTTTCTGTCCTTTTCCATGGCAAGCAGGATTCAAAGAGCAGGTACTTGGGGAATTGGGTTCCCCTGGAGTCACTCTAAAGACACCATTTCATGCTGCACGAGCCGCACACATTTTTCTCGTAAGCAGCAGTGACCTGACCTAGAGTGAGGTGTGAACATTTGCAAGATTTTCCTCCATCGTGTTCTATCTGCTGCATTCAAACATAAAAAATTAGACAAATTTGCCCTGGGAGAGGCAAGTGGGAAATGATGCTCTGAAATCCCTCTGTAGAATTTTCCTGGGTTTCACCATGGAAAAGACTTTCCTTTTTAGATGGGGGGAAAAAAAAGGCTCAGACCGTCAGGAAAAACTGACGTAACACTGCAGGTTCATCATCTCCTCCTCTGTATAAAGTACCACTGGGCTCCTTTGACCAACCTTTTTTGGTCCATAGGGGCAGTCTGGTAATGAGGTGTCAAACAGGAAAGAGTTGTGCCTGGAGTTACAGTGGCTGCAAAATCAAAAGTGTACTTCACTGTGGTTGTAAAACTGCAGCTGCAAAGCAGGAGGCAGGTGCGGAGAATCTGTTGCTACCTATCACCAGCTGGGAGCCTGCACACCTCAAATCAGGGGGCTTGCTGGCTTGTTACTGCTCTAATGACATGTTGGTTACCATCCAGAGCTAAGCAGAGGTACGTTCTCAGCACTGCGCTGTGTGGGACTCACCTTCTCTGTTCTGTTTCAGGTCATCGAGTGCATAACCCAAGGCAGAGTCCTGGAGAGGCCCCGTGTCTGTCCCAAGGAGGTTTATGACATCATGTTGGGCTGCTGGCAGAGGGAACCTCAGCAGCGGCTCAACATCAAGGAAATCTACAAGATTCTTCATGCTCTGGGCAAGGCCACGCCGATCTACCTGGACATCCTTGGCTAGCAGTGGCCACTTGTCAAAAATTCCTGCTCCTTCCTTCCTCTGTCCTCCCTACCTCCTCTTCCTCTTCTCCCCAGGCCCTTCAGCCCCCAAGCAAACATCTCCATATAAACTCAAGTGCCTGCTACACATACAACACTGAAAAACAAAACAACCTGTAAGGCAGTTTGGCTTATATATATTTATAGATATATAGATATAGATATATATACCTTCTACACCAATACAGAAAGAAGCTGCTGTTACAGAAACTCTAAGACTTAAAAAAAAAAAAAAAAAAAAGGAAGAGAAGAAACTTAAAGTACTTAAAAAAAAAAAAAGAGGAGGAATCCTTCCCCCAAGCTGTGGAGCAGTGAAATGTGACCCCACTGTGCTTTGTCCAGTTGGGCTGAGCTCAAGACTCCTGCTAGCGCAGAGACGCAGTCCCAGGGAAAAGTTCTGGGAGGAGGCCCTGCCCCGTTTGTAAGATATGCACTGAATGTGTAACTCCGTCCCCCCGCCCCCCATGGGGTTTAGGCTCTGAGCCAGGGCAGTGCCCCGGAGGAACTTGAGATTCCACCCACCCACCTTTCCACTCTTTTCCTCCTTTCGACATTGCAGGACAATTTTTCTAATTTGCCAATTCTTAAATGTATAGACTCAAGGCTTTTGGAACATACAGTAAAGGATTGCGGCACCTACGGGTAAACCACACATGCGGAACAGCCACACTCCCACAGAACGCAGACGTCAGGACCGTAACCGCTGCCCAGAGACAGCCCTTTGTCAGACTCTGGAAATAGTGCTGGGGACTAGAGCAGTTGCCTGTGAAGCCATACAGAGAGCGGAGGTGGGGCGGGGCCTGAAGTACCATTCTAAGGATCCTTTGACTACACTTCGGCATGCGAGACAGGCACCCAGCCCATGCATCACGCCCCTCCCCTCCAAAGAGGGGATGGTTTTGAAAGCAAATCCCACCTCCCTGCTTACTTTGCCAGGGGACGTGCTAGAGATGTGAGGAGATGGGCCAAATTCATCCCTGGGGCAATGCCGATGAAATCAGCCCCCTTCCCCCAGCATGTGGAAACTGACTTGCACTGCTGCAGGGGTGCTCTTCAGGGTTAGTATGCTGCCCCTCCTCCCTGCCCCCACACCCACCATCCACTCCCCTCTCCCTTGGTCCAATACCTGCCAAAAGGAGCGGGGGTGGGGTGCAGGGGAAACAAAGAGGCTTGGGAGATGGCTGGAAACCTATCAGCACCTGCCCAGGCCATGTTGATATTCTCCTCACGTCTCCAGGCCCTGAAATGATTGATGCATCTGCCTTTGAGCGGCTGTGAAAATGCAGAGGCTGAAGAATAGCTCCACAGGCAACCCGGGGAGGTGGGGGGCGGGGACGGTGGTGCCTTCCTAAAGAGACGGCTCCGCAAATGGCCACTGCCACCAGCCTCGCATGTCAATGAAGACAAAGGCCTGGCCAAGGAGAGGAGGACAGCCAGGGGAGGGTAGAGAAGCAGTCCCCATCCTAGGCCCCCATCAGTAAAAGGAATCAGCCTCCTGGTGGAAGGCCTCCTCAGAGTCAGGTGCCTGCTAGGTGCAGGCCTGGGAAGCAAACATTTCTGGTCTGTTTCTCCTCCGGGGCATGGAGGATGAGGGGCCAACGTGCCACGTGGCGGCTCTAGTCACGAAGAGGGCCTGGGCACGGTAGCTGTTCTTCAGGCAGGGTTTGACAGGCGACCGCTGCAAACACAGAAATAGCTGGTTGGGATGTGGCCCTTGTCATGAAAGGAGTGGGGATATCTCCCCAGCATCTCCTGCCCAGAGCAATTGACAGGGCAGGCAGCTTTTGAGAAAACAAGCTGCTGTCTAGATGGAGACATGGCTGTGGCATGCTGCACTGAGGGAAACCCCCATCCCTTCTCTCCTACAATCACCCCATTCAGCTGGAGCTGTCTTGTTCATGGCTTAAATCAGCAGAAGGGCCCTGGCATAGCACAGGGAAGCCAGGGAAAGGCCTCTCAGGTGCTGGTGGAGTGCAGTCTGCAGGATCTAAAGCTCCTGGAGAGGGGCGGGTGCAGCGGCATATGTGGCTCAAGGGGGTGCTTGCTATAATAGAGGCATTGATGAGGGGAGTGGGGACAGAACATAGCTCTTCGGCCCTCCTTATAACAGTCAGGCTCTGTCCGGGCATTGTGGTAATGGGCGAGGCCAGTGCAGCAAACTCTGGAGTCAGGGCCATGGTCGAGGCTGTTGGCATCACATGGCTGTATGATTGTACGTGGGTCGCTTTGGATCACAGAATTAGCTGTTGGCAGGAGAACAGGTGGGGAATATATGGCCCTGGAGATCAAAGAGAAACCCGTCTGGCTTACAGATGGCTCTGATGAGGCTTTGGTGAGGGAGCCATCCATTCTCTCCCCTCCCCCGTTTATCTAACCTGTCAACCCTTTTCTCCCAGTAATAGCACTCAGACCCCACAACTGCATGTTAAATTCAGGAACACCCCATCTTCCAGCCCTGCTGCAAACCAGGGATTCCTCCCCACTTTCTCATGAATGGTGGGTTCCCCAAGCCAGCTGCATGTGTTGGCACCTGCAGGGGCAAGGAAAGACATCAGGCTTACACGCAGCATGGTTATTACTAACTAGTCTAATAACAGGAGAGGATGTTGTCCCCTGGAAGCTGTTAAGCTCCTGAGACCATGATTCAGGCTCTCAGACTGCTCTAAGCTTAGCCCCACCAAATTCAGTTATGGCTTTGGGAAAAGGTTCTCTTGTAAAAGCTTGTTTTGAGCAGCTGCTCAGCAAAAAAGCCAGGCTGGGTTGAATACCGTGCCATGGAACCATGATTCCCTTGATGATGATGCTTTTGTTTGTTTTGTGTCTGTGAGGGTGAGGGGAATTTGCTGCATCCCCCGCAGGCATGTGTGGGAGTTGGGAAGGAAGCTGGGCCAAGATACAGGGGAACATACCCAAGAGTTGCCTCTTTGACGAATTAATACATATAACCCTTTGTCGGTAGCAGTCGGCCGCCATAAGGGCCAGGTTCAGTACCTTGGGGGGGGTCTCTCAACAATGTAACCAAACTAGCTCGAGCCCCAACCCAGTAAACTGGGAAAATTCCAACATACCCACTGGGAGCCTTTAGAGGCAATTCTTCCCCTCTCGCAAGCACTGAGTTGGAGATAGAAACAGTCTGTTTAATAACAGTAATCTAGTATCAACCTACAGGAACACACATTAAAAATGAAAACCCCCAGAGTCCACAGGGCTGAGACTTTTGCTTAAAGATCTTTAGTCCAACCCCCAACTCATATAGTGTGCTTTCCCCTCATTTCAAACACCCCGCTCACGGCTCTGTCCAGTCAGTGCAGACCCAGAGTTCATAGGTATATCATAATGACTTCTCCCCTCGTTGAGCATGTGGCAATGCCACCTACGTGCTGCTCCCACCTCTGGCCACCCCGCCAGCCAGCCACTCCCATCCGCTGCCCCGCCAGCGGCCCACTCGCCGCTACTGGCCTTGTGATGGATTTCACTCTGGGCCAAATCTAGTGATTTCAGCTCTGTGATTTCTGCTTCCCAGTGATTTCAGCTCTTGGCCCACAGCAAAGTCCAGTCAAAAGATTCCAACATCTGCTGGAATAAAATTTTAAAATAATAAAGAGACTCCTTATGGAGTCTGTTGTAGTTCTATCATTAGAACGGGGTGGGGGGAAGGAGGTTAAATCAGTCTTACAGTTCACACCTGGAGGGCATGCAGCCTACTGGTTTAGCGCTCTGCCCTTCCCCCCTGTTGACTTCACAGAATCTGGCAGAGGAAGCCTTGTCCATCTGAGATTCTTTAAGTGGACAGTTTCTCTCCTTTGAACTGAGTTAAACACAGTCTGACTTTTCTGCATTCCTTATATGATCGCAATGCTTGCAGTTATCTTACAATTCCTGCATTTAGTGTTAACACAGTTTGTGACCCCACAACAGCCAAATTGGTTACAATGGGCAAAACACCATTCTGACAATTGAATATCTAGCAGGCCTAAGCAAACTGAGTGAAGTGATTTACATAACCACACCCCGGATTTTTCCCATTACAGCGTGAACTGTATTTACATAACAACTGCTGAACACCTAGCAGGTCTAAGCAAACTGAGTGAACATACCCACACCCATGATTCCTTTCCCATTCCAGCTGACTGCAGTGGAAGTATTGATCCAGACCCTGCTTAAATATGGAATCCCTTTAATGAGCTCTTTAATTATGGCTCTTTCAGGACTAGAAGTTCCTGATGGCTACGGAGCCTGTATGGTCCTACTGTGTCAGAGATTGGGTAGAATTTGGCATGCAGTGTTCCCCAAAGCAAAGATCTATAATGTGGCTGTCTTTGTGGGCACAAGAGGCTCCAGCATTGTGCAGATCCTTCATTCGCTCCCCTACCCCCCAGGAAGAGGGTTAATTATTGCTCTACTGCCAAGAATGCCAGAGGTCTCCCCAACCTAATCACTCATGCCCTGCCCCAAGGGTCATCAACCAGCTTATTTCAGATCCCTCCCCAGGACATTCCAATCACTCTTCTAGTCCCAAGTGCCCTGAGAAAGGGGAGGTGGGCCAGGCCTGAGGATAGTCCTGCAATCTAGCTGAGAACATGATTCTTGCACTTCATTGTGGTGGCAGTAGGACACTTTTACTTAAGGAAAAGATTAACCCAAGCAGATCCGTTGGAGGGTCTCACCCAGATAGAAACCTGTCGGGCTTGAGGGTGCTGGAGCTGTGCTCAGGGGACAATACTGTGGTGCCAGAGCTATGCACTGTGTGTGGCCATCCTGCATTGGCCAGGGGTTGTGGCCTCAGTGACCTCACAGGTTTTTCTCCTCTTTTCTGTGACTTGCCCTATTTCTAACACTTAGGTGAAATGGATACTTCTTGAGGAAGGGCCATCGAGAGCTCAGTGTTTAAATGGGGCTCAACCTTGTCTCTTGAAGTAAGCCTGCTATTTTGCATGCCTGCATTGTTGCGCTCACAGTTGTGTACCATCCTGTTTTTGCACACTCACCTCAGATTCAGATGGTCACATGTGCTTTGTATGTGTAAACCAAGTAGCTAGGTTTCAGACCAGCTAGCATAGGGGTGGGCAAATACTGGCCTGCAGGCCGGATCTGGTTCGCCAGGGTTAGCCCCTGATGGGTCACTGCTGCTATATTTACCTGTGCCTCCACAGGTGTGGGCGATCGCAGCTCCCATTGGCTGGGAATGGCAATCCGTGGACAATAGGAGCTGCAATCACTCATACCTATGAAGGTGCAGGTGATTATAGCAGTGGCATCTTTCTGGGGGCTAGCCCTGGTGGACCACTGCCATTTTATTACACACTCCTAACCTAGCACATGCATGTTAGTTCAAGGTTTTGAATTTGCATGAACTTGGCTGTGAAAATGACATACAAAAACTTCAATGTGGAGGAATGTGTGTGCAAAAGCAAGTTTGAAAGTTTTGGGGTTCAGTTATAGAGGCTGCCTTTTGAAAATGTGGTCCTCAAAGCTCAGTTGATTGCCTCTCTCCAGTAGTGGGTAGAATGATCTGTCTCAATTAGAGAGCACTTGGAAAAGGCCTAGGAAGGAAGGGAAGAGTTTTACAAGCCCACAGTACCACTTAGATTATATAAACCATAGTTGTATTAGGAAGGGCTAGCGTAATATTAAATACTTCTTCGAGTGCTTGCTTATGTCCATTCCATCTAGGTGTGTGCGTGCTGTGTGCAAAAGTTCCGGAAGCTTTTAACCCTTAGCAGTATCCGTTGGGCCAACCAGGGAGTCCCCTGGAGTGGTGCTTCTATATCAGTGCATATATACCCCCTGCTGGCCCCTTACACCTCTCAGTTCCTCCTTACTGCCCATGACGGTTGCTAGAATGCTTGGCTTACAATTTTGCATGTGCACCCTTAGCACCTTTTCTTCTCTTAATCACTTGTAAATAAAAAACTTAAGAAATAACAAATAGTCTTGCAGCACCTTAGAGACTAACAAAATTTGTAGATGGCATAACCATCTACAAATTTGTGGGTATAACCCACTTCTTCAGATGAATGGAGTTAAAGAGTCCAGGTTCCAAATAAATAGCAGAGACAGAGAGGTGATGGCAGGTAGGGGGAAAAAGAAGGGGAAAAAAATGTCAATTAGAGTGTCCATGCTAAATGAAGCTGATAGAGTGGGTACTAAATGCTCTTAAGTACCCGGTGCTTGGTGTTTTATGTCATTCGGATGTGGAATGAAGCAGGCCATCCATGCAAGGTCTTTGTTTAGACCTTTGTTGCAGGTATCAAACTTATAAATTAAATTAAGTTCTGCAAGCTCCCTTTCAAGCTGGTTTTTTAAATTGGCTTGCAATGATAAAAAACCAAGCAACCGGGTAATTAAGAACACTTAGTACCCACTCTATCAACATCATTTAGCATGGATACTCTAATTGACAATTTTTTTCCCTTTTTTTCCTTTCTTTTTCCTTCTCTCCCCCCGCAGCCTTCTCTTTCTCTGCTATTTATTTGGAACCTAGACTCCTTAACTCCATTCATCCAAAGAAGTGGGTTGTACCCACAAAAGCTCATGATACCATCTACAAATTTTGTTAGTTTCTACGGTGCTACAGAACTATTTGTTATTTTTTAAGTATTTTCAGTTACAGACTAACATGGCTACCCTCTGAAGCACTTGTAAATAGTTTATTCCTTTGTAAATAGAATAGGTAGTTAGCTGAAGTTTTTGTGTAGAGTTATGTGTTTGCACTTCGTTCCCCCCAGGGTGGAATGCCAGGACCTCATGACTTCAAGCCCTGTGCACAGTGCCAGAAGCCCATGCCCTGTGGGGACCCCCACAAGGGGTGCCTGAAGTGTGTTGGAGAGGGACATTTGACTGACTCCTGCAAGATTTTAGGTCATTCAAGCCTAGGACCAAAAAAGAGTGGGATTCTAGGCTGAAACTGCTCTTAATGGAGTCTGTGTAACCTGCAGCACTGGGCCCTGCGCCATCTATGAGAAGTGCACTGGTGTCAGTGCATTAGGCAAGTACCATGCTGAGACACTCTGCAGTGTCTGGCTACTCCCCCCGAGGATGTCCAAGAAGACACGGAGAAGAAGGTTTTCATCAAGAAGAGAGCATGGGGTGCGTCCACAAGAGGGACACCCAAAAGCTACATCCTTGCCCAGACGCAACGTTGCTCCCATGCCATGTAGATGGAGGTTGAGCTCTGCGTGGATGAGTAGTACCGAGATCCAGGACCTGTCAGTGGTGGAGGTCCCCAAATCATTGACCCTGGACACATTTGCCATGGCCCATGAGCTAATCGAGCTCACATCTTCACTGGGCCCAGCACCGCGTGGTGACGACTCCCACACGCAGTCCCATACAAAGAGGCAGCCAGAGCCAACGCCTGTGGCACTGAGGGCTTCTCCATCAGCACTGGGCACCATGCCCCTGACTCCGCCAATAGCTCTGACTCAAGGACCAGCACCAGTTCCAGCACCGGCACCAGGTCAGTCTGTGCAGAGTGCAAGACTGGACCAAACTGGGGCCTGCCTGATGGAGCCTGTGCCAGAGAATGTCAGTGTGCCTGGCACCAAGGAAAGCCTGTGGATATGGCACATCAACACGGCTGGCACTGTGCTCCATCATTGCCTGCGGCACCGCTGTGGTTAGCATCTGAATACTCATCAGAATCAGACACGGAGTTTATGGTGTTGAAAGCATCTTCCCATCGATCCCTTCGGTCCAGGTGGTCTCGCTCTCCACACCGATCTCGTTCTTGGCACCGGTTGCACTTGTGTCACTGCTCCAGGCATGCCAGCCTGCCTCTGACACAAATGTGGCCACCACACTGGAAATCACTGGCTCAGTGGCCCTTTTGGACCCCCTGGGCATACCATCAGGCCCAGGAAAGAGGGTGTTGAGGTTGGCTTCCACTTCGGCATCTATGTATTTGGGTCACAGGGGCACCCCATTGGCCACCCCCCTTCCTAGGGCTGTGGCCTCAGAGTTCAGGGCCAGCCCTCCAGGGGACTCAGGCGCTGAGACAGATCCATCCACTGCTCAGCCGGTCACGGAAACTCTTCCTTGGTCTCACCCTCCTCAGGCCCTGCAGGGGGTCCCCCCCGAGGAGTAGGCGATTCCCATGGACTCTTCATCTTCTTCTCCAGACGTGGCACTGGCAGACCCGTTCCTGGCCATGGACATGTGGACTGATCAGGAGCTTCTGAGAAGGCTTGCCCAAAACGTTGGGGTGCAAGTGGAGGAAGTAGTGGAGAAGTCTGATGGTGGACATCCTGACAGCAGATGCCCCGGCCAGAATTACCTTACCCTTAAATAAGACAGTGGCCAAAATAACAAAGACACTGTGGCAAATACTGCTGTCCATCCCACCAACACAGAAGAGGGTGGAGAAATGATACTTTGTGCCGCAGACAGGTCACAAGCACCGGTTTTCTCACTTGCCCCCGGGCTCCATTATGATTCAGGCCTCATGCTACAATGAGAGGCAGGGCCAGCCTGGGCCTGCCCCTAAAAGTAAGGAGCCAAGAAGCTCGATCTCTTGGGGAGGAAGACCTAAGCGACAGCAGGGCTCCAAATGAGGATCACTAACCAACAAGCCATGCTCAGTAGAGACACTTATAATTCCTGGATGGCTGTTGATGAGTTTAAGGACCAGCTTCCCAAGGAGTAGTGGCAGGAGTTTGGGGCTCTCACAGAGGAAGGGAGAGTGGTGTCATGTTCAGCCCTCCAGGCATCATTAGATGCCACCGATTTGGCAGCCTGGTCAATGGCTATGGGTATTGTGATGCGTAGGAACTCATGGCTCCAGGTCTCAGACATTCCACCTGAAATACTGACCTCTCTACAAGACCTGCTGTTAGAGGGTTCCAGGCTCTTTTTGGACCAAACTGACAGCAAACTGCGCAGCCTTAAGGACTCACTAGCAACCCTGAAGTCCTTGGGTATACACACCCGAGCTCTGAAAAGGCACTCCTCGAATCCCAGACCGCAGAGGCCATATCAGCAGGGCCGTAGGCAGGATGGTAATAGGAGGCAGAATAGGGACAATAATGGCAGGGCCAACCAGAGGATGTTGTGTTCTGCCTCTGACCAAATGGTGGGGCCTTTGAACAAGACCCAGGGCCCAAGGTCAGGTTTTTTAAGTTGAGCCCAAGGATGGATTAGCAGTCCCGCTCCTAGATCGTCCTTTCACAAATCGCCTATCCTCCTTCCACCATGCTTGGCATTCCATCCCTATGGACCAGTGGGTCCTCCAGATGGTGGCAATGGGATAGTCTATCCTTTTCCTGTCCTCCCACTCCCTTTCCCTGTACTTCTTCAGGGACCCGTCTCATGAGTACCTTCTGCATCAGGAGGTGACCTTGCTCCTATTACTGGGGGCAGTGGAAGAGGTTCTATTCACGGTATTTTCTGATCCCAAAGTCCAAGGGTAGTCTTCACCCCATCCTAGACCTCAGAGGCCTCGATGCCTTCATAAAGAAATCTAAGTTCAGGATGGTGACAGTAGCTTCCATTATTCCCTGCCTCAATCTAGGGGACTTGTATGCTGCCCTTGACTTGAGGGACTTGTACTTCCACTTTTCCATTATCCCCTCCCACAGGAAGTTCCTCTGCTTCACAGTGGACAAGGATCACTACCAGCTTGCGATCCTCCCATTTGGCCTAGCCACTGCCCCCAGAATGTTTATCAAGTGTATGACAGTGGTGGCCGCCTTCCTACGGCAGAGTGGGATGCAAGTTTTCCCCTACCTCGATGACTGGCTCATCAGGGGCTGGTATTGAGTCACATAGACCTGGCTCGCGACACTTTTGCCTGGCTAGGGCTCATGCTGAATCAGGGGAAGTCCATCCTTGGCCCGACGCAGGTGATAGAATTTGTGGGGGCAAGGTTAGACACCACCACAGGAAGGGTGTCCCTCCCAAGCAACAGGTTTGTGGCCAGCAGATTTGTAGACATTATCCTAAAGCTATGAGCTTCACCATTGATGACAGCGAGAAACTGCATGAGGCTTTTGGGTCACATGGCAGCTTGCACTTATGTGGTGCAATACGCAAGGTTACGCTTATGCCCTCTGCAAGCGTGGCTGGCGAGAGTCTACAATCTGGCCTGTGCCCCCATAGGCCTGACAGAGGTCCTCTCTGTGTTGGAATGAGGGCTGCAGGAGGACACAGTGTGTGGAGGAGTCCCCTTCACCCAGTCATCTCCTTCGATACAGTTGGTGACGGACGCCTCCAATATGGGATGGGGAGCCCACCTTGCCGACCTCAGAATGCAAGGTATGTGGTCCCGGGCAGAGCGGTCACTGCACATAAATGTCAGGGAGCTGAAGGGAAGTGCATCCAGCATGCCAGGCATTCCTGCCTTGGTTGAGGGGCAATCATGTCTCAGTCCTGACAGACAACACGACAGCAATGTTATAAATCAATTGACAGGGTGGAGCGCGATCCTATCCCCTCTGTCAGGAAGCTCTAGCCTTCTGGGACCTCTGCATCACACAGGGAATCCACCTCCAGGCAATCTACTTGCTGAGAACCCACAACACCCTGGCAGACTGGCTCAGTAGTGGTCCCTTAGGGAGGATGTGGCACCATCTCTTCCACAGGCGGGGGACTCCACATCTAGACTTGTTCACATCAGATACCAACAAGAAATTCAGCCAGTTCGGCTCTTACCTGAATCATTGCCCAGCGTTGGTGGGAGATGCCATGATAATGCAGTGGCCCCATGCTTCCTGTATGCCTTTCCTCCCTTCCCACTCAGACACAAGGTCCTCATATGTGTACAGAGGTACAAGGCATCAATGATTCTGGTGGCTCTGGCGTGGCCATGGCAGCACTGGTACACCATCCTGGTGGCACTATCAATAGAGGACGCCATCTCTCTGCCGTTCCTCCCAGACCAATTGACTCAGGATCTAGATTAGGGTCACTTGTGCCACCCAAACTTGCAAGATCCATGGCTGAGGGGCGGAGAGCTTCTCTGTTCAGATCCTGTCTGAAATGTGCTTATGGAAAGTAGGAAACCCTCCACTAGGGTGACCAACATGGCCAAGTGGAAGTGATTCACGGCTTGGGCGGCCCAGAGAGGGGTGACCCCCTTCAGGCTTCTGTCCCAGTAATCCTCGATTACTTGCTCATGTTGAGGCAGCAGGGCTTGACCATCTCCTCAGTGAGGGTGCATCTCCCCGCTATTTCGGCCTTCCACCCGGGTGACCGGGAGAGCTATTGTGAATGCTGTAGTTAAGCGCTTCCTAAAGGGCATGGAAAGGCACTACCCTCAGTTTATGCAATCCATTCCCCAATGGGACCTGAACCTCATGCTCACAGATCTCATGCACCCCTTGTTCAAGCCATAACCACATGTTCCCTCTCTCACCTCTCCTGGAAGGTAGCCTTCCTTGTTGCCATTACATCGGCCAGAAGGGTCTTGGAATTGAGGGCCCCTACTTCAGAGCCCCCATACACCATGTTCTATAAGGACAAGGTGAAGCTGTGCCCACACCCGGCCTTTTTACCTAAAGTGCTGTCCCCATTCCACATGTCACAGGAAATTTTTTTACTGGTCTTCTACCCCAAACACCATGCAGACTGGAAGGAACAGGCATTACAGTCCTTAGATGTAAGGAGAGCTGTTGCGTTTTATTTAGACAGGACAGTCCTGTTTCGCAGGTCCACGCAGCTCTTCAACTACATAGGGTATAGGATGAAGGGCCTCCCAGTGTCGAACCAGTGTTTGTCCTCATGGATCATGGCACGTATTAAGAGCATGCTATGACCAAGCAGGGAAACCATCCCCTCCTATCACTGCACATTCCACCAGAGCCCAGGCCTCCTCTACAGTCTTTCTAGCACAGGTACCAATCCTAGACATCTGTAGGGTGGCTACCTGGTCATTGGTCCATACTTTTACTAACCACTATGTGATCACTCAGCAAGCTAGAGAGGATGCAGCTATTAGCAGGGCTGTATTATAGTCTGTTTCCTCCTCGGTTCTGACCCCTCCTGCATGGTCACAATTTGGGAATCACCTAGATGGAATAGATATAAGCAAGCACTCAAAGAAGAAAAATGGTTACTTACCTCGTAACTGTTGTTCTTCGAGATGTGTTGCTTATGTCCATTCCAAATCCTGCCCACCTCCCCTTTGTCGGAATGTCCGGCAAGAAGGAACTGAGGGGGTGAGGGGCCAGCAGGGGTATATATGTGCCGATATAGTGGCACCACTCCCGGGGACTCTCTGGCTGGCCCAATGGATATTGCTAAGGGTAAAAAGCTTCCAGAACTCATGCACGCGGTGGATGGAATGGACATAAACAACACATCTCAAAGAACAACAGTTACGAGGTAAGTAACCATTTTTTCCCAGTGATGCTGATGGTAGTAACTGAAACAAACAAAAAATAAATTGTGTGACTGGGACCATAGGAGAATGAGGCCATAATTCTGAGCAAATACTGGTTTAAAAAAAAAACAGAAGCAATGGTCACCAGCAGATGGGTCTGATCTGTGTAGTGTTGTGAGCTTCTCAGGTCTGATATACAAGCAGAACAAGGCCTGAGCAATGTTAAACCTTTCATGGACAAAGGGAAATCCAAAGCTAAGGCCACTGTTTTCTCTTCATAAGAAAGGCTTTTACCTGTCAGGACCCAAGTGTATTTTCTGCCTAATGTGCTAGTGATACCATCCACTGTAACTAGAAAGCCAGAACCTGGGTAAGTGAGGAAGGAATTGACTTAAAGCACTGTTCCTTGTTAGGTGTATGTATTTGTCATTGGTGAATCTGCATCTAAACTGTGTTCTGTTCAGAGCTGGGGTCTTAGGCAGGTTTATTGTGGTTGCATATTTATTTTTATAACAAGGTATTGCACACAACTGCAACTATCCTTTTACAGGGTGTGAGGGAAAAATGTTTCATTCAAGGCTAGTAGCCAAATGTACTGAAAAAGAAGAAGGCCCGGCTTGCTCTCTGCGGGTGACTTTTACTCCTCAGGGTGGTCTGGTACAGTTCTCCCCCTCCTGTGGGTCAACTGTATGAGTTTACTGGACTGAGTGACCCATGCCCAGTGCCTTCCTGTACAGTGACATGTTTACCTGTCCTACAGCTTAGCATCTGAAGCTCAGTGATGAGCTCAGTTACACACCACTAAATGGGATGCTGGCAGTAATGCCAGGCCGAGGCCTAGTCTACTGAAGCCTAACTGAGAATGAGAGGGAAAGCTAAAGTATTTGTCATATGAGGCTGTGCCAGTTTCAGGTCAGGGAAGAACCAGTGGTTGAGAAGACAGACACTGCAGAATGGATCACTTGTTCCCTTGGCTTTCCATTCATCAGGACTTGGTTTAAGACTCTAGTATTTTTTCTACAAGGAGGGGACATCTATGAGGATTTAAACTCTGACAGGACATTTAGCACTTGGGTCATTCACATTGCATGGACCAGGACTTTATTCTGAAGCAATCCCTCATGTCTACCAGGTTGTGTGTTAGGCTGTTTAGTTACCCATTACAGAAAGGATGCGGATGCATTGGAGAAAGTCCAGCAGAAGGCAACAAAAATGATGAGGGGGGTGGTGCACATGACTTAAGAGAGGCTGAAGGCGTTGGGCGTATTTAGTCTACAGAAGAGACTATGGACAGCAGTCTTCAACTACCTGAAGAGGGGAGTCCAAAGAGGATGGAGAGAGGATGTTCTCAGTGGTGACAGATGACAGGAGGAGCAGCAATGGTCTTGGTTGCAGTGTGGGAGGTGTTGGTTGGATATTAGGAAAAACTATTTCCCTAGGAAGGTGGTGAAGCACTGGAATGGGTTACTTAGGGAGGTGGTGGAATCTCCATCCCTGGAGGTTTTAAGTCCTGACTTGACAAAGCCCTGGCTGGGATGATTTAGTTGGGATTGGTCCTGCTTTTAGCAGGGAGTTGGACTTGATGACCTCCAGAGGTCTCTTCCAACCCTATGATTCTGCAATGGCTCCATTCTGCTTTTTGGATGCATGCTGAGTTTCTGTAAATGTCAGTTTTCACGAGCAGATGGTGCTGACGGGAGGTTGGCCTGCGATCAGGTCTGATGGTTCCATATAGTTGTGCCCTGCGCATTGTGGGAAGAGAGGACACCCATGCCAATAAAAGCACTAGGCAGGTTCATGCTTTGCATCATTGCAAAGACACATCTCCAAATTCTCTGCTGGGCTGTGTCTTTCAAGGAGCAGGATGGGTCTGCACTTTTGGGATGAGGATGCTGTCAACTTGCCAAGTGGAAGAAGCAGAGGGAAAATGTCCCTTTGTGCCCCTGTAGCATAATGCCCAAGTAGAAAAACTTGCTTAGCTCTTCTCCAGAATCACTATTAGAAACTGTGCTCCTAGCTAGGCCCTTGTAGATTCTGTTTCTAGCTATGCCTGGAAACAGATACCCCGAGTGGCAGACTATGAAGTTGCAAATGGCATAGGCATATGTAGTCTCTGCTCCCAGTGGGATGCAGATGTAGCAGTGCATCCTTCAGTCACTCTGATGCCCCTTGTTCGTTGTCTGTACATCAGGCAGTGGTACAGTTTCCCAACAAAAGTGGCAGAAGTCTTATTACTTAGGTCTTTTAAAACTATACTGAACAAAGAGACTGGAAAATGGTGGGGAACCATTTCCAGTCTTGCTTGGGACCCCAGGAGACAGCAGGCTAAGCGATATAATAGCTCGTTTTCATATTTTGCGTCTGTGATTTCTCACTGGCCTCAGTGTCACAAGCCATTTTAGACAAATGGGATGATCCTTCTTTACAGCCTTTGACTTCTTCTAAAACAAGCAGCTTTGGCATCCCTCAAAGGAAGCAGATCATTATCACTTAACCCCTACTGCCCATTCACCCTCAGGAATCCCCTTTGGGAACTGATCTCCCAGCCAACAAAAGTGACTGATCTTACAGCCTGAAACCAGTAGCTCAGTGGCTATACTGAAAGTGTGTTTAGCTGCTGAACTACTGGCTTCTTAAGAGAAGGGCCCAGTGGGAGATGACTGAAATCACAACATCGGCAGGGCTGACTATTTTTTCTTTTGCTCACACTGGCTCTCTGTTAGTCTCCAGCTTCCCTGATCTTTCCTGCTTTATATTTCGATAAATGAAGATGCTGCATTCACCTCCTTCAGAAAAAATAAGAATAGCACAAGCCCTTTTGTTTTGTGGGTGTACATGTGATAAGATTTCCTCCACCCCCACCCTCAACACACACACTTTTCTGTTCTGTCCTTGCAGTTCTCCAGGAGCGACAAACAGACTTTTTATACTGAGTGAAAAGTCTTAATGTGAGGTGAATCTGAAGACCACAGTTTGGACTTCAAACAGTGAGAAAATTGGCGCTGAATGATTCCGCACACAAAGCAGAAAACTTTCATTTCCTGCAGGGAGGATGGAATTGACTGTTATATTAAGACTTCAGAAGGAGCACTGCCCTGGAGTAATTTCACCGCTGTCAGGCAATGTTGACATCTAGATTAACCTCTGTGCAGTGAATTTTACAGCAAAGCTCATTGTGATGCGTGTGGGATATCTCCTGTAAATCCCAGCTGAAAACAAGGGTGTCCCACCCCCCTCTATGAGAACAAGGGGAAGAACCCACCAAGCTACTGTGTTTCTTTTACCTCAGCAGAAATCGGCTCTGACCTCATCCAGCCCATTCCTGCTGAGGCAGGCTTTCTGCTCTGCTAAAGTGACAGGAGTTTCAGTCCATATTTTTTTAATCCCCTCCCCCAGGTATTTAAATCAAGGGGATGAAAGACTCTTTGTTATTGACAAACAGTTCCTACCATATATCCACAGGCAGCAGACAGTGCAAGTTAAATTGATCTGGTTAACCAGTAGTGGCTGCTAGCCTCTCCGATTAATTTCCAAACCACTCCATTCCCAAAGCTAGGGCACTGCTCAGGCCTGATCCAGTGAGCAATGCTGCACACTGTCGCAGCTGCTGCCAGCAGGCTGCATCTGGTGTTAACCAGCAAACGCACAGGCTAACATGAACAGTAGACAAAACATTCATTAATTAAAGGAGTTTACAGCAGAAGTCAAAAGCCATTGCAAGAGAAGTCTCCAAACTCCTTATTTCTTGGCTCTGGCTGTTAAATCCAAACTGGTTGTGAGTTAGGAGCAAGTACTGTTGGCATTTTCTTTAAGAGTACCTTCAGCAGCAAAAATTTCCAGGGCTGAGATATAGAAACAGAACTGCCTCCTCCTCCCTTTTGTGCTAGATGTAAGAATCTCAACAGGCATTAGTAGCTGCCCATTGAAACTGCCTGGTTCTTTTGATTTCCTCTGTGTAGACAAGCATTGTTAGCCAGAAAATGTCAGGGGTTGAGGGGTGTAGTCTGCATTCTAGCTATTCTTTATGCCTTGCTCTTCTTATTCATCTCCAAACTCAGAGTTGACTGTAATCAATAGCAGAAATTATAGGCACAAAGGACAAAAGCTTGGGCTCTCATTGGCAACCCCATAAGCAAAATCTCCATCATATTTTTAGAATTTCCTTTCAGGAAAAAAAATTCTTTGTTAAAGACATTTATTGTTTGTTAAATGCTCTGAGATCCCTGAAGAGAGGTGACTATAGAGTCAAGAGCCTCATTTTCAGAGGCAGTGCATGCATCATTAAGAAAGGGATTGATTATAAGACAGAAAATATCATGTTGCTTCTTGAATGCTGAGTGCAGATGTGGTTGCCCCATCTCAAAAAGAAAATATTGGAATTGGAAAAGGGTCAGAAAAAGGCAACAAAAATTATTAGAGGTATGGAACAGCTGCCATATGAGGAGTGATTAATAAGCCTAGGACTTTCAAGCTTGGAAAAGAGACAACTAAAAGGGGGTATGACAAAGGTCTATACAATCATGACTGATGCGAAGAAAGTAAACAAGGAAAAGTTATTTATGCCTTCTCATAACACAAGAACTAGAGGTCACCAAATGAAATTAATAGGCAGCGGGTTTTAAACAAACAAAAAGAAGCATTTCTTCACACAATGCACAGTCAACCTGCGGAGCTCCTTGCCAGAGGATGTTGTAAAAGCCAAGACTATCACAGGGTTCAAAAAAGAACTAAATAAATTCATGGCGGATAGATCCATCAGTGGCTGTTGGTCAGGATGGGCATTGTTGATGCCCCTCATCGCTGTTTGTCATAAGCTGGGAATGGGCAACAGGAGATGGATCGCTTGTTTATTCCCCGAGGGTTTTTTCATCCTCTCTGAAGCATTGATCTTGTCGGAAGACAGGATACTGGGCTAGATGGCCCTTTTGTGTGACTGTTCTTATGTTTGTGTGCGGCACCCATTGACTTCAGCTCAAGTTGTGTGCCCTCAGCATCTCTGAAATCAAGCCTATAAACACTCCTATGAGCTTTTATTTGCTTTCCTCTGTTAGAATACAGCTGAAAAATGTGCTCTAGGGTTACAGAGAAGGTCAGTCTGTCATTTTTTACTATGAAAAGAATACGATCAACCAATTTAACCACCAAAGAAAATCAAAATTGGCAGCCTCGTGTAAAAAATAATCGGTTTTGTATTTTGCTTTGGACATCCAAGCATTAATATTCTGCAAATATGATTTTCTCTTTGTTTTCGTTATTGGTGCTATAAAATGTCAGCTACATTAAAAAACAAACTAAAAAAAAGCCCTTCAGAAACCCAGCCGTTGGAGTTGGAAGTTATTTTGGCTGAGTCACAGTAAGGTTGGTGTCCCTTTTGTTTCTCATGGGTATTAATGCACTGATCACTCAATCTACTACTGACTTTAAAAGCATTCCCTTTGTTAGCTGTATTTCAAAGAATACAAAAGCCTGGAATGTGGGAAGCCAAAAGCACCAGGGTGATTTACCACTTTGCTATGGCTGGGTTTGTGACAGGCATTCCCTCTCTCCTAGGCAAAGCACCACTTCACAACCATCTTTGTTCCAGCTGAGGACTGGGTGTCTGTCCCCTTTCATCGGGGCCATTCTGTCACTTGGGAGTGCTTTTGGGCAGTATTGGGTTCCAGCCTCTTGCCCTGATAGCTGGCTATTATAACTCCACAGCATTCGGAAGAATTGAGACGTGCTCAGGAAGGGGAGACCTGTATTCTTTTCAACCCCCATCTAACTGCACCCCTGAATCTTAGCCACTTGTTCTCATCACCACTGAGCAGGCATCTGTAGTGTACTGTCTACAGTGAATTCCAGATATTTTTTGCCAGAGAGGATACCGGGACCTCAGGACCTATCCATATGTTGCAGGAATTTAAAAGGCTCTTCCCTATGTGTATCCTCTTGAACTGTCTGAAGATGAGTTTCACTTGGCCAACAACTGATTTACTTTCATCCCTCCCGCTCCTCCTTGCCCCAACTCACTAAATAGTTATGTGCCATTGCCAAATGTCATCATCTACCCTCCGTCTCGCATCATTAATAACTAAATTGACCAGCACCAGCCTTGGCATTTATTTCTAGGGTCATGCCACTATTAACATCTCTGTGCAATAGAAACTGCCCAGTTAGTCTTCCCATTTGTCCCCTGTTTCTGCTCGTTAATGTGTGATCCATGGTAGCATGTTACCCCTTGCTCTGGTTATTCAGTTTCCTTGTTAGCCTCTTATGAAGGTCTTTTATCAGTCTTTTTGAAAGTCTAAAAAAAGGATACAAAGTTCTACTTTATTATTTCATTCCCTTTTCCAAAGCATGCTCACAGGCTAGCGAAAAAACGCACTCATACATAGGCTCTGTCAGCGTGTCGCTGTCTAGTTGCTTTCATCTGGGAGTTTCCCAAGTACTACGTAGTTGCTTCCTGACCCTTTCCCCTAGTCCTGCAATTAGAATTCTCCATCTCTTTGAGGCCTGAGTAAAATTGAGGTCAAATCATACTTTTCTGGAGGGATCTTCTGCATGAGATCCTGAGGAGGAAATCTTAGCAGTTTCTCCTTGAATTTTCCCTCCAATGATAGCAGGAGCTGGGGGCTTGAAAATCCATAAGCAATTTAAAAATCTCCCAGTTCTGTTATCTCCTGCTGAGATATTCAATTGGAAATCTGGGAGCAGGACAGAGGATACTGCCATGCAAAGCAGCATTTCTTATTCCAACAAAACCTCCCAGGCCAGCCCTCTGAAGTCCAGAGAGTACCATCAGCACAGAAATACAGATCCGGTGCCCACAGCACAAGGATGGAGAATTCCAGTACTGCTGATGAAATGGGAACAAAGCTAGCAAAAGTTCCAGAGTTGAGACTCCTGGCTTATGTTTTCCCCACAGGGATGATTTAGTTTCCTTTTCTAACTTCATTATTCAAGAAACAATCCCACAATAACTATAAACATGCTTTGAAGACTGGAATGAGTGTGAGGAATCTGTTTGCTTCAGTTTTGGTGCCTGTAATTTCTCTTGCTGAGAATTTGGCTATAACTCAGCCCCCAGCTGGTTGTTCTGATTGGAAAGTCAGTCAGGACTGATTCCTGATGGGTTCTGCTCTAGTCTATCTTAGTGCTTACACACTTGTGCTGTGGCAATGGAAATAATCAGGAAAAAAGACTGAATTATTGTTACTGTGTAGACCTGAACTCTCCACTTGACGTTGGGCGAAAGCCTGAGGGGTGTTGAGCACCCCAAGCGAGGCCTGCTGATGGGGTGAGGGGAGGGAAAAGAGGAAAGCTTCCCCATGGCCTGGTGATTCAAATGGGCCCAGAGTGCTGGCTACTGCTGCTGCAGTAGCGGGGTGGTGGCTGGAGTCCTGGGCCCTGTAAATCACCACCAGACAGCCACATACTCCTGGCAATGCTAAGGGTTGGGAGGGCCAGCTGCACTCCGGGCAGGACAGAGGGCCAGCTGCACTCAGCCCTGCCCCTTCAGGGAATGGGGAGCGACCCCCCACCCCCACACACACATCTTGCCCATGGAGGCTGTCAGTGCCCCTCCCCCAAGCATTCTTTAGAGTCAGAAAAGGGTGTAGGTTCTAGCTGCCTCTTGAAATCATTCACTGTGATGTGCAGGGCAGGGAATGAGGGGTGAAATGGTACAAGAAAAAGATGTGTTGAACAAAACAGGCTTTGATTTTAGTGCAAGAAAATCCACAGCTGTATATGAGACAAAATTGAACTCATCATATTCTCCCTGGCAACAAAGAATATGTGCCACTGAGAGAGGAATGATTCGATAACCAATAGCTTTCAATTTAGTTTTTTTTCTTCTTGTTCTTCTGTTAGAGCAGAGCAAATCATGGCTCACACCTTTGAAAGCTGGAAATTAGAGTGAGAGGTGGGGCTGGACGTGGATGAGGGCCATATCCTGTTCAGTGGGTAGCAGCACAGCATCAAGACCATAATAATCTGGGATCAGATCTCCCCCCCCCCAAAAAAATCTATTTTGTGCAAGCATTGTTCACAATGTTGTAAGTCAGTTTTATCTCTGAGATTAAGAGAAAAAAGCAGCCACTAAGCTGGGAATCCTGTAGTGGCTTAAATCGGTAGAATCATTTCCCCTGCAGATCAAAACACCTGTCTAAGGTTAAGAAAAGTGCTGATGGAAAACCACGCAAAGAGATTGTTTTGATGACCTGTCTGCACCTAAATTTTTGCAACATGTTAACCACACTCACCTGGGAATTCTGTGCCGAGGACTGGGACACCTCCGACACAGCAGAGATCAATTTCAGGCAGCTCCGCTTAAGAACGGTCATTGTAATAAACGTTATCAGACGCAGGCTGTCATGCAGTGTCTGCAGCTGATGACTGAGTGTTTAGTCTGTCAGACTTTTTCTGGTCTCTGGTTTCAGGGTGGTAAGTTTTTATTGACATTTAATTTGGGGCTGCGTGTTCAGAACCATGGACAACGGTCATCTGCTAGAAGTGAGTAGGACTTACAGGCTCTTGCTTAGTTTCATTCTCCCACAAGGGTCTGGCTTTCCCCCCCTATTTCTCAGCTCTGGTGGTTGATTATCTGAGTGGCTGCTCTTTTGCATGGATGTTGCTTATCCAGCTTGGCTTGTCACACTTTCTTCCCTATCATGTTACACCTTCAACCGACTGATGTTGAGCCTGCTCCTCTCTGCATCAGGGCTATTTGGTTGAGTCAGGGAGGGGGGTGGGGTCTATATATCTTCTCCTCTGAAAAACAAGCCAGAGAGCTCTCAGGAGATACAGCTTGAAGATTAATGGGGAGGGGGACATGTAGGCTCAGCTACCCTGGAATAGATGTGGGACTGTACAGGTGCTTATTTAAGCCTAAATGTTCAAGGACCTGTTGTTATCTTTGGGTCAAATCCTTAGATCATTCCAAAGTAGAGCAGAAAATTATATCATGTCTAATGTATGAAAAGGAATCTCATTGGACCATGCAGCTTGGACAGCTAGTGTATATGGGATTTTCTCCCCACCCCGCATCCTCTTTATTTGACACCTACAAATTTCAACATTGACTTAATTTTTTTAGAACAAACTGAGTGAAACTCCTGGAATTGGTGCTTCAGTGGAGTTACTTCTGATTGTCACCAGCCTTTGTGAGATCAGGCTCAGGTCCACTGACAATTGACAAACATGGGGCCTGGTGGAGGTTTAGAAATGAAGCTCTTGAACTGCTTTTGTTTATTTTAATACAGAATTCTCCCATTGCAACAGTGCAAAGAAATGATGTCACTACCACATATTAGTGAGGCATATTTCTCCTCAGATTTGAAGAGGTAACAGCATGCAAAATCCCTCACATTTCAGTGTCTCTGTATTTTTTTCACACTAACAGCTCTGCCCCTGCTCTAAGTTTACATGAAGCAGATAAACTCAATTTCAAATGGCTGGTGCTACATCCTAACAAGCATGAAGAAGAATTTTCTTTCTTGAGGCAGCCTTGGGAGTGATCAGGAATTCCCTGTTCTTGGGTGGGGATGGGCTACCCAATTCAGGAAATGGAAGATAAGAGCCACTATGGAACCAAACTTTCAGATTGGTTCCTGGGAGCACCCCTTCCTGTCTTCCCTTTCTGATGAAACTGGCCCACTGGCTTGGCTGGAATCCATCTTGGGGTTTAGCAATTGCAGCTCTGCTCAGGTGTGGGGGAGATGATGAATGCAGCCACCCAAGCAATGGCAACCTCAGAACTTACAAGCTTTCATCACACGAGAGAGAGAGAAAGAGAGTCAGCACACTAATATGATCAGTGAAGGCCATGGCTGGGAGGAGGAGTTGAGAGGCTGAAGTGGGAGAGGTCTGGGGGGACATAAGAAAGAAAAAGAACTGATGGCACAAGGAGGAACAATGCCAGCTAATGGTAGGCTCCAGGAGCAGTATGGAGTTAGGCAGCCTGCTGGATTTCAGAGAGGGAGTGTCAGAGGGCAGGAGAGTAAACTGAGAATTGAAGGATGGGATGTGAGCTGTTAGAAATCAGAGGGCTTGTTTTGCAGGAGAGGGGAATCCTGAACAGGGAAGGCTTAAAGGTTGGGAGGGACAGGAGAAACCACAAGTGACTTGTGTCCATTTGAAGCAGCTTTGAGGGCTCATCTGGACTTCCCGTCTTGTTGGGCTTCTCCCATGTCTGACAGTGGGTCCCTCATTCACTACCTTACAAGCACCAAAGTGTTATCATTGTATATTCTGCTGTCTGATGGTTCTTGCCCAGCCACAGCTGGGTGGTTTGGTTTTTTTGGGGGGGAGGAGGGCGGGCATTCCCCTGTGTGAAAGGAATTTGTTTTTTTCAGGGGAAATGTCCTATAAAATTCCAGCAAAATCTGGAGGTAATTTCTTGCATGAGCAGCTTTTTACAGATAGGCTTAAAGCAGAACAAAACCCCTTATGTGAACTAAGTGCTATTTCACATATTCTGTTACATGAGAAATGAAGGGTTTGCTGCCTTGGAAATGATGTACAGTGATGTCATTCAGACTGGATATTTGGGGCAGAGGAGCTGTGGAGAAGGGTTTCATTATCTGGAGGATCAGCTGGCACTGGGGATGGACCTGAGGGGAGACCATAAAGTATTTGGGAATGGAGTTTAGGTGCTTTACTCTACCCCTCTTGTAGTACTAAATATGTGATGTGGTGACAAGGGCTGTAAGTGGCATATGTATTCTGCACTGGTGTGGATGGTTAATTCTTGGTGTTGGAAAAATGGATGCGCTCTCAAAACCAACCTAGTCATCTGCAAAGATAGGCAGGCCCTTGATTGGGAAAGAACTGCGATGGTGCATACCAGCTGTTGTAACCAGCAGTGACTCTAGCTGTTGGCTAGAGTAAAATCAGAGTCCAATCATTTGGCCTTTGTCCCAGCTCCTATGCACCTCTGTTCATAGCTAGGAATGGAACAGAATGGCTCTGCCAGGTGTAATATTCCCTGCTCTGGGACCCCATACTATACAATTCACATTCCAGCAGGGGCCAGACCCACCAACTGTCCCAGAGCACTGAGGGGTGCTGTAATGCTCCCTATGTTCATGAGCACATGTACAGCCCTCCCCCAATAGAATTTTCCTCTAGGCAGCCTCTGGTTGGAACTCTGCCCCATCTCTGTTTGGGGAAACATGGCTCGCAGCCCAAAACAGGGACGTCTGACTGGATTTTCACCAGGCTAATGTTCACATCAGTTAATGTTATTGAAACTCTGTATGAGCAGAAAGCAAAAATCTCAATGACATGTACTGGATTGATTTGTTTGCTTTGACCCATTGTACCACTAAGCTAGAATCATGGCCTCTTTGGATCCTGTTTTAAATTCTGCATCTGGGTCTAAAGTGGAGGCCATCACCTCCCAATATTTAACTGCTACGGGGGCCATAGGAGGTGTTGCTCAATTAAGTGACAAAAGTGAACTGACAACCTACAGGTTTTGCTATGGTTCTCAACCCCTTCCATATCACAATACTCTTTGCCATACCAGGACCCATTCCGAACCTCCCTCCTGTTAAACTAGGATCCCCTCCCATGGGACAATATGGGAAATGCAAGGTGACTGCACCCCCTAGAATCTGTCTGAAACACCCTTCCTTCTCAGGGGCTCTAACTGCTAGGGGGAGCCCTGGGTATTAGCCAAAGTGGGCTCTGCCATAGCCTTCCCAGTGTAATTTAGATTGAGCTCTTTGCTACACTGGGGGCGGGGGGGGGCATGATTCCATTACAGTTTTAGACCCATAGAAGCCCTTTACATTTTTTAAAAAGTGTTTGAAATTGAGGTTAAGGGACATCTGAAATGCTGAGGTATTTGCCCTTCCCCTGGCCCCACTTCCAACCTTTTCCTGTTCCTTTCCCCCCTCCCCAGCCTCAAAATGAAACAGAAAATTATTTTTTTAAAACTATTGATAATTTATGTTTAGTACAAAGGAGATTTAATGGCATCACCAAAGGTCGTTCATTCCATTTACATGTTCCTCCCCCCCCTCTCCCTAGCCCATCCTCCCTACTCCAGCCCATCACGCCCTGTCATTCACCCCACACACTATATCACCTCAACTAAAGAAACTCAAACACTGGAGACCATTCTGATTTGGTAAACAATCAGAGGACAGAGATTTTAGAAAAATACTAACTAGCCACTACACAATGAAACCGTGTCCACCTTTCAATCCACTAGTCAATTGCTGCAAATAAAAGACAAATTCATTTCTTGACTTTTGTTTTTTTTTTAAAAAGCCTTTTATACCTATATGTGTGAGCGTGTGTATGTATGTACATGCACCTGTGTCCATACGCACATACGCACACACCTCTCTCTGTCTCTCTCTCTCTCTCTCTCTCTAATATAAATATATTGTACGTTAGAGCTGTAAATATTCCTTGGTCATGTGTCTATGTCTTCTTCATAGTATCATATCCTCAGTGTTATGTTAACAATGCCATTTATGGACTGATGAGACTGTGTGTAGAGCTGTACCCTCCTGACATAGTTTATGTAGATCTCTCTTCTCAAATAAAGTACAAAACAACCATTACCTGGGCTTTCCTCCCCTCCTTTGTCTGTGTGTGGGATTCAGTATTCTTTTTATAAATATCACCTTTGATCCTTTGTGTTCACATTCAGTCACAAGCTTGAGGCAGGAATTGTTGGGGACGGTCTCTGACCTGCATTTTGCAGATCAGTCTAGATGATTATAATAGTTCCTCCTGAGTTAAATAGACGGGTGAAATCCTGACCCTACTGAAGTCAAAGGGAGCTTTGGCAATGAAGTCCATAGGACGAGGATTTATTTCACACCAGGGCTATGTCTACACTACGAGCCTCTTGCGGAAGAGCAAATGCAAACGGGGTGCTCATTTGCATATGCTGCACTCTCATTTGCATTTCCTCTTCCTTTCCCTTTTGCACAAGAGGCTTTTGCGCAAAAAGCGCCATCTACGCAGAGCTTTTTTGCGCAAAAACCTCTTGTACAAAAGGGAAAGGAAGAGGAAATGCAAATGAGAGTGTGACATATGCAAATGAGTGCTCCATTTGCATTTGCTCTTCCGCAAGAGGCTCATAGTGTAGACGTAGCCCAGGAGTCTAAAGAAGAGCAGAATATGGTTTGTTTAGTGGAGACTGACACAGGAGCATGAGATAGCTACTTCTGGAGAAAAGTACCAGTTTGCTGAACTACTAAACCCAGCCTGAATAACAGGCTTGGAAAGGTATGCCAGTTGGCTGTGAACCACCATCAAAGTCTGTTCCTTCTCACCCAGGTTCCTAGCTCATGAACTAGTTAAAAGGGATTGTTACAGAAATTGCACTGCTCACAGGTCAAATTGCTTCCTTTGGTAGGCAAGGCCAAGAGGACACATCGCTGACAATTTGTTGGGGGCACTTAGGACTCTTCATTACTGTGTAACCCTCCATGCCCCATTGTGAGAGACTCGGTTGTGCCAAAGTGGGTATCAGCTCCCTGTTACCCCGTCTGTTATCCGGCCAGTCTCTTCTGAAGCTCTACCAGTCTTCACTTTACTTTGAAGGTAACATTTGATGTGCTCCCATCCCTGAACACCTTGGGAATATCACCCTATAACATCCATCCCCGTTGCGAGACACTCAGAGGAATTACCAATCTGTTGTCTCAAAGGAGACAGTGCAGACAAAGCTGAGCGACAGCCCAGGATCAGGTTCTTCCTGACAACTTCGCCATTGGTGTAAACAAACACAAGCTTAATGACCAAGGACAGAGGCTGACCCATTCAAGTAAGTATTGAGTCAGAACAATGGAAACAGATGTGGTTACAAATGAAACAAAAGCAAAACATGTGATGCTCCTAAGAGACTCCTCATCCTTGTGACAGGCTACCTTCTTCCTCTGTCTGCAATAGTTCCTCACCCTCACAGTCCTGTTGCAGAGCTTGCTGATTTTAAGTCAAATCAGGAGCCAAATGTTCATAAACAACCTCTGCTCTGCTAAGGGTATTCCTCAGTGAAATGCGAAATGAAATGTTATGATAATGATGATGATTGATTACATTTTTCAAAATGTACTGTCTTTGCTTCTAGATTCAGGATAACCCCTCTTGGTTTCACATCCCTTTGTCAACCCATTTTTTCTGTTGACATAACATGCAAATAGGGGCTCCTTTCTCCTGGTTCCATAATGCTTCATTTACATGCAAGATTAGGAGATATCTACTTTTCCTCCATCCAGAAGAAACTAGTTTTTGCCTTTCGTTACAGACTTTACGCAGGGGTGGGCAAACTTTTCTGCCTGAGGACTGCATTTGGGTATGGAAATTGTATGACAGCCAAGGTGGGGCAGGAGAACTGATGGGCTGTGGCATCAGGGGGACTTTATAAGGGAAGATATCGAGGTGGGAGGAGGGGGAAACTCATGGAGTGTGTTGTGTGTGGGGAGGTCTACAGGGATGGTACTGAGGATACCACAGGACACCCTAGCTGGGATGGGTACATCCTTTTGGATGGTTTCAAGGCCCTCAAGGGTGGGATCATAGGAGATCTGGCAGGGGATTGGGAGGACTGCCACATAAAATTGTGATCCCTGAAACAGTGCAATGACGTGCCTGCAGAGTGTGACTCTGCGCAAGTGGGAGGACAGTGGAATTGTGAGTTGAAAGCTGGGGAGTGCTGGGTGGACAGGGACTCCCCTCTGGCCCCCAACATCCCCAGCCCCCACGCTTACCTGGTTCAAAGGCTGCCAGCACAAAATAGCTGCTGGCTAAAAGACCTAGGGGAAGCTTCCCCTGGGTCTTAGTGCTCAACCGCTCCTCTGTTCCTATCCCTGCACTTAAAGGGGACATGCTCTTTTAATGCTGTTTTATTAAAAAAAAAAATTTATTTGGCTTAATAAGTCCTTAGAGTCTTTTTTTTTTTTTTTGCTCAACAACTTTGGTCTCCCCCCCCCCTTTTTTTCCCCCTTCAACAGAATTTTTTCCCAGTGTTTTTTTTGGGGGGGGGGGTTTGGTATTTTTGTTTCAACCATCTGGCAACCCTAGTGGTGGCATCAGCATATACCTGGAAGCTGCAAAAGGGATTCCAATGATTAAACTAATGAAAGAAGCAGATAAGTGCTGAGTGCTTAACTAGGTGTTTGGTCTGGACTATACACTGGGGCTGTGTCTACACTGGCGCGATCTCGCACAAAAGCGGCCGCTCTTGCGCAAAAACTTGCTGCCTGTCTACACTGGCCGCGTGTTCTTGCGCAAGTACGCTGACGTTCTAATGTATGAAATCAGGGCTTCTTGCGCCAGAACTCTGATGCTCCCACTCAGGAATAAGCCCTTTTGAGAAACTATTCTTGCGCAAGAGGCCAGTGCAGACAGGCAACATGAATTTCTTGCGCAAGAAAGCCCTATGGTTAAAATGGCCATCAGAGCTTTCTTGCACAAGAGAGCATCTACACCGGCATGGATGATCTTGCGAAAAAGCACATCTCTGGCGCAAAAGCACATGCCAGTGTAGATGCTGTCTTGCACAACTACTTTAACGCAAGAACTCTTGCGCTAAAGAGTTTTTGCGCAAGATCACACAAGTGTAGACACAGCCTGGGACTAATTGGCTAAGGGGATAGCATAATAGGATACTGAGATTTTTCCACACTTCGATTCCAGCCTGGTTTGATAGAGTCCATCTGATGGCTATTGGGTGGCTGCCTGGCCTCACTCGGACCTGGAAGGGGAAGGACTCCCTAGGACTCCTTGGTGGGCGGGACCAGAGTCATTCAGCCCCACCCACAGGAAGCAGGAAGGCGGGGCCAGGAGTAGAACAACAGAAGCTCAGAGCTCATTTGGGCCCCAGCCACAGAGCAGGCCAGACGCTCTGCCCAAGCTCCTGAGGAGAAAGGCCCAATCGTGCTGCCCTTGAAGGCAGGACTGGGTTGGGCCGTCAGGGCACTGCCAAGTCTAGAAGACTGGCAAGGGACCCCGGGATCATTGCTGGGACCCAAAGACTGGGCTGAGTTGCCCAGACCCCTGCCTGACCCTGACCCCGACCCCGACCCCGAGCCCACGGACATGACACGCTGCCAGTGCCACTGTCCCTGGCCGCTGGGGGAACCAGGAAGCAGACCAGGGGTAGCCGATATAGGGCTGGCAGAGGAGATGGATGCCAAGGGGGTAGCGCATTGCAGTCAAGATCCCCACTGATCTAGTGTCCCGGTTAGCATGTTGCAGCCAGGATCTGCGCTGCCACTGTTAGGGCCCTGGGCTGGGACGTAGTGGAGTGGTTGAGACTGCGTACCCCCTAACAACCCTCACGCTGGGTGGCAAGCTTCCCCCTGTTGGGATGACCCCCCCAGCACTTGTTGACTCTCTGCCAGTAAGGAGACCTGACCACCACTCAGCCTGAAGAGAGACCTGAACTTTAAACGAACTGTTTGCTTGTTGCCCTGCCTTAACCAAGAGCTGGGCCTTATAAACTATTTGCTCCACCTACAGAGAGGTCTAAGCCCATAAATTGTTTGGACTGTTTGTCTGTTGCCCCGCCCTGACCCAGGGCATAGCCCAATAAACTGCTGCTCAGCCTGCTGCAAGGCCTGAGCCCTCAACTGTTTGTCTGTTGACCCTTACCAAGGGCTTGACACTCTATGAACCGTTGCTCAGCCTGTGGCCAGGCCTAAGCCTCTGAACTGTTTATAGTCCATGTTTATTTCTTTGGCCAGTCCAAGGGCCTAAGGTTGCCAAGTGTCCGGTATTGACCCGGACAGTCCGGTATTTTCGCCTCCTGTCCGGTAAAAAATTTCAGAAAATACCAGACACCTAAAATGTTCGGTATTTTCTGGGTTTTTTCCCCTGCCAGGAGGCAAAAATACTGGACATCTGGCAACCCTATGACACACTCAGCAACCAGGTCCAGCCCCCGACCCCCTGCCAGGCCCCCCCAGACGACCCTCCACCCCCCCTGCTTACCTGGTTCTGCAGGGGCTTGTCTTACGGCTGGAGAAGAAAAACAAAATGGCCACCAGCAAAAAAGCCTTTTCTTAAAGGGGCTATGCTGATTATTTATTGATTATTTATTTATTTATTTAGCTTAATAATTTTTTTTTTTTTTTTGCTCAACAACTTTGTTCTCCCCCCCTTTTTTTTCCTCAACAGAATTTTTTTACCGGTGTTTTTTTTTGGGGGGGGGAGGGGTGTTCGGTATTTTTAGTGAAACCATCTGGCAACTCTACAAGGGCCTGAATGTACAAAACTGCTGCTCAGCCTGCAGCCAGGCCTGAGCCCTGAACTGTTTGTGGCTTTGCCCTGAACTTGGACCCGGACATTAGGCCTACTGTTCCACTGAGCTGTAGATCAGTGGCCCTGCCTCACCCGCTGACGGGCCAGCACTAAAGCAGGGCTTCCCAGGCCCCTTAATGGAGCTGTCCACAGCATAGAGAGGCAGCCTGCCCTCCCTCCAGCCAGAGACCTTCTGGAAATGAATCAAATGAGCCCTCTATTTATTAGGAGACAGTTTATTAGTAGCAGGCGCCTTCTTTTTGGCAGCTTCATCAATGAGGTCAAGAACAGAACGAGCCATGGAAGCTGAGGTCCCTGCATAGCACAGGGTGAGGTGCACTGGCATAGCAATGAAGTTT
This sequence comes from Pelochelys cantorii, assembly GCA_032595735.1. Classification (NCBI taxonomy): domain Eukaryota; kingdom Metazoa; phylum Chordata; order Testudines; family Trionychidae; genus Pelochelys; species Pelochelys cantorii. The sequence goes on from CM064338.1 coordinate 31,837,347, forward strand.
GCCCTGCTGCTGCCTGTGCGGAGACACTGAGCTCTTTTTAATCCAAGGCTGTCAATCCAGCTCCTTTCTCCAGGCTGACCGTCTGAGTGCTGTTATAAAACGAGGAGCTACATAGCGGGTACGTCACACAACAGGGATGGAAACATAGCTCGGTGGGAGGTGGGGCTCAGGGCTACCCACAATCCATCTTGTCTGACACATCCCAGAGTGGCTTTACCCTGCTGTTGGTTGGCTCTGGCTGTCAAAGAGAAGACGGCCCCCGTGCAGTGCTAAAGTGACTGTCACTAGACAGTCACTACCATGGCTGCCATTCTGCTTCTTCAGCCCCATTGCAGAGCTTTACAACAGCCTCAGGTATTCCAGCCATAGATGCAGCATTTCACTGAGCACCTAATTACTGCCCCACAGGCAATGGCTGCTGGGGTGGAAGGACGGGGGCAGGGGATGGGAAATGCCCACCCTCGTTAAGACTCCCAGGATTCCTCATTCCTAAGGCAGCTGGAGCTGGTGGCATGGCAGCTATGAAAGGCAAACGCCAAACCTGCACATCCCGCCTGTGAGCCATATATCTGCTCAGCTCACCCTTCGCAGATGATAGGCATGAGCCCTGTGTACTGCTGGAGCTGTTCAAGCAATGCCTGGCCCGCTGCAAAAGGGGTGACATTTAATCCTTAAAGAGCCACTGACTTGGGCCACAGAGCTGGCACCGATATCTGCATCCCTTAGGCTCTAACTCCACTTTCCTCTAGTTCACACCCACCTGCTCTTCCAGTCCTAGCCCCCTGCATCTTCAGCTTGCTTAATCCTTGGCAAACCCAGGCCTACACTGCTCCTCACTGCTATCCCTGAGCCTTCTTCACTGGAGAGCCAATCAGACAGCGCTAATGCTGCACACTGGGGGAATCCTCCATTACCTCTGCTACAGCCAGAGCCCCACCCTACCAAGCCAAAAGAGCCTCAAGCACAAAGGAGCTCAGCACTCAAATTCAGATCTGTTGTATAATGGGTGAGAGGCCACCAGGCTAACCAACCCTGGTTTTCCTTATGTTCACTCCATGCCCCAATTACCACAAAGCCCGTGTGATGCCATCATGAAGTCACTGGGACTAAAGGTATTTGGCATCGAAAACTGAAATGAGTCTTTCTACAAATACACTTACCGGCCGCCCCATAAAGGTGATTTGGGGAGTGTCACAGGTAATTTATTGCATCTGACTCCAGCTGCTAGGAATTGACTGACAATTTCTCTTTATTTATATCCTACTATATAATCTCTGGTTTCATGTTATAAATTCTTCTGATTGGAGTTTCACTGTGTCCACGGGGATATTTATTGATCATAAAATAATCTGCACAATCCTTTCAAGACAAGTCAGGAAGAACAGGTGCCCATGAATTCACCTGGGCACCAGTGCTCACACATGAGGAAAAATGGGGAGACTTTCATATTGGGTTATGAATTACTGAGCGCCAGCCTTTCAGAATGGTTTATTGTCTCTGCCTTAATACTTGACCTGGAGGCCTTCTCTGCTTGTGAAGCTGATTACCCATCAGCTGATTCCACGTGGACTTTGCAATTGGCTGGTGACTCCTTCTAGAGCTGTGTGTGGGTAAGGGAGGCTGAGGGATGTGTGTCCATGTCATTAGCCGGTTCCCTGCTGTGAGGGTTATTACATGTGCAGTGCAATCTGTGTTTTCACAACAGCTCACTAATATGGCCTGAGGGGCTGCATTTGTCTTTTTCTGTGGCATGGAAGTTTTGCCAGCTTTTTGGCAGCCAAGAAAGTGATACAGTTCCAAGCCCCCTAGGAAAAAAACAAACAACCTGTGTGCCTGCCCCAACTGGGAGTGTGCCATGTCTGCTGGTGAATGGAGCTTTTCTTTCTGCTCGCAGTGCTGAGTGCACAATTTTTATCACCAGTGAATCTTGCCCTATAAACTTGAGATTCACTGATGCCTGGCAGAACAGAGCTGCCTCCTTTGTGGAAATATGCAAGTTGTTACTGACTAGAAGATGTCCCTTTAGTTCCCTTTTGGCTCAGGCTTTCGCTCATTCCCTTCCAAAAGCTGGGCCTTGCCTCTTTCAGGGATTTCCTTGGACTCCCCCTGTTGGGCTGTACATCTGCATCCATCTGTTATGGTTTGGCTTTTGGCTCATGTACACGTGCATCGGAATGTAGGGGGGATGTGGCTCACAGAAAGCGCGTAAACATAAGCCCCTAGCCCTTATGCCGTAGGCCCCATCCCTGCTGGAGTCCAGCACCGCCCCACTGCAGCCGTCACCCTCCACCTCAGCTTCCTCATTTTTTTGAGGAAGAACGGCTCTTGCGCAAAAGGGTTTTTTTGGCAAAAACCTCTACACAGCGCCTTTTTGCGCAAAAAAATCTCTTGCGCAAAAGGGATCTGAGGAGGAAATGCAAATGAGAGTGCAACATATGCAAATTAGCGCTCCATTTGCATTTCCTCTCGCAGAAGAGGCTCATAGTATAGACGTAGCCGTGGAGAGGGATAAGGATCTTGTGCAACAAGGGGCTTTGCGCAAAAAGGAACATCCACACTGCTTGTTTTTGCGCAAAAACCCCTTGCGAAAAAATGGCTCCAATAGATTATTCAAAAGAAGCATGACAAAATGCTAATCAGCGCTTCGATTGCATACTCTCTGCCAGCAAAAGCCAGCAGTGTAGACATAGCCCTAGGGTGGTTCACTGTCTGGTGTAGTGGCACTTAGACCACTTACAGTGAGAGATAAGAACAAGAGAGCTCTACAGCTGAGAGCTAGCTGTCCTCATAGCTCAAGCTGCAGAGGATCCTACACTAAACTCCTGAGGGCCCAGGTTCAAATGCCCCCATGGCAGTTAAAAGAGCACCTAGCACAGTAGGATATGTCTGTATTGGGCTCCTTGGTGCTATAATAATACAAAAAATGAAAATCATGTTATCCCCTGAAAGGTTAGTTTCAAAAACCCATCATCTGGTGCTATGTGTGAGCACTAGAAGCATTTGTGTATGGATCCAGATGGGGGGAGATGAAAGCCCCTGGAATGCAGGGAAATTATCCCACCCATAATGGAAATGGGTTTATCACTGGAATCGGAACGGTGTCTATATCCAGAGCACTGTGTGTCACTAACTAAAGATAAGTGAGGAATGCCAGAGCTTCACCAGCACACACTCAGTGCACCAGTTTGCACACACACTCCTGCTCTCCTCATCAGCACACACATAGTTTCTTCCTGGAGTACAGCCTTGGCCTACTCTCTCTAGATAAATAATGCACCAGCTATTGTTTCTGCTGCTCCGTGCATCCCACATAAAAGCTACTCCTCTCTCATCAAATGCAGAAATGCTAGCATTTCCTCAGCTCTGGACTAATAAAACATGGGCTAGGGCTTAGATTTCAGGTTCATTAGCACCAGGTCTGGAGCCTGATGGACAGAGCTCACTTTTATTATTGATTTAAGACATTTACACAGCAAAGACCTTTTGAGGTGCATTAAAAATACAATAAAGACGAGCACAGCTCAGCCAAGTTCCCTAAGCATCGCTGCATTCTGCTGTTCGCTCACACGCCCTCCCTGCGCCTGCTTCAGGCAACTGCTATTTGTCTTTCACGAGCAGAGACGGTGTGATTACAAGAGTGTGTGGAGGTTGGTGAGGCATCTAATGGGGCTGGAAATAAAGCTACACAAAGCATAAACAGCAGCAGAGAAGGCAGCTATTATGGGGGGGTCATTAGGCTGCGGCAAAGCTCCCAGTCAAGACAACCCGTTCTGCATGGACTGATCACATACAAGCATACGTTACCATGCCCCCTCACACACACACACACGCACACACACACACACATGCATTTGGATACCGTGCTTGTCACAGCTAGATCCCACACAGGTGCGTGCATAGAGTCACAGCTGCATGGGTACACTGCATAAACCCAGAGCACCACCCCAACAGAACCACCTCTCCAAATTTTTCAGTCATAGAGGCACCCACAAAGAGCATCACCACCAGAGGTGGGGAACCTTTTTTTGGGTCGGGGGCTGCTGACCACAGAAAAAACAACCAAGCCCCCCCCAGCTGAGAAGCAGAAAGATACTCCCCACATTCCCCTCACACATCAGAGCCTGGCAGGGCAGGTTAGTAGATTTTTGTGGGCCCCCCTCTACGCTCTAGCGTGGAGACAAAAATGAGAAGTTCAGTGCATGGGCAGGAGCTGCCAGGAAGAGGGGTTGGGGGTGTGGGGTCTGGGAGAGGGGTAGGGTGCACAAATGGGCTGGGGAGTAGGAGGGCTGGGCAGGAGGTAGGATGCAGGAGTGGAGAGGGGGGTATGGGGTTTGCGTGGAAGTGGGTCACAGTGCTGGAGCACTAGTGCTGGCTTCCCAATGCTGGGAGGAGGCGCTCCGAGCCACAGGGGCCAGCTCCAGGCAAACCATAGGCCAGATCTGGCCCCCAAGCTAGAGGTTCCCCACTCCTAATCTACACGTATGTGTAGCCCCAAATATACACACATATTTTACAGACAGACACACTTGTACCGTCTCATACAGACTACACTCCTCCCCCATGACTAGCTATAATCATACGTCTGTCATCACAGGCGTGCACACACATAAATACACTCCACATAAAACTATTGGGACAGCTTGTCAGCTGGTGTAAATCAGCATCGCTCCATAAACTGCCCATCACTGGGCTAGCTGGGCACGCTCCTCTGTGTGTATGAGGAGCAGCTCCTCAGTGGAGTAAATCAGCATACTGCCTTTGATTTCATTTACACCAACTAAGGATCCACCCCACTGTATTGGGAGCCCGAGAGATGACCGTGTCCAGCTACTCTGGGGAAAGGCCTGAAGACATGCATAGGATGACAGCTAAAATGGGCAGATAGCAACACACACGCACACACACAAAACCCATTCTCTCTCTCTCTCACACACACACACACACACACTCACACTTCACACACACACACACACACACACACACACACACACACTTTGACTGAAGGGGAAAAAGGCTCACATCAGTCCATTAGCCGGCTGCCCACCTGAAGTCTCTATTCCAGCTGACAATGACAGTGCATTGACAGAGGGCAGGTGTGGGCTAGTCACTGAGACGTGAGGACCGTGACTGACATCGGTAGCCATCTCTTCCCGTCACCGTGCTGTGTATTTCACTCCAAGCCGAGTGGCGATCCTGCCCAGGCTCAAGTGTTCACAGTAACCTTTTCAAGGCCCATAAAACCCTCACACATTACCCTTTAGAAACCAGCGAGTCTGTGCGTGTGCTTGGACCGAGGCAGTAATGGGGGCCTGCCCTGAGGGTAGCGTTATCTAAATGAGTGGTTAACTGTGTCATGCTTTACCCACTGCAGGCACAAGGCCGGAGGAGTGTCATGCAGGAGCCACTTGTAAATTATTTCCTACCCCATATTGGCCCCCAGAAAAGAAGCATACGCTGGGGGGTGTCTCATTAAACTTCCCTATTACCATTAGGCCAGCTATTACCATGGTGGGGCTGTAATGAACACCTCCATAATGACCAAAATGGAAGTCTTTCTAGGATAATAAAGACGTAGCCAAAAAAAAGTGTGTGTGTGTGTGGGGGGGGGGGGGCGGGCTGTAGTAGTGACCAGAATGGGCAATTTCCTCAATGCCAGACAAACGAAGGGCTCTTCAAGCAATACCTTTCGCTACATGGCATAGCCCATAAACACAGCTGCCCTTGGAAGGAATTCCTTTCCCAGTCCGGCTTTCCTACTCAATACGCTGTACTGCTGAAGGCCACCTGTGGCTAGGGTGACTCAGAGAACAAGTATGAAAAATCACGACTGGGTGGGGGGGGATTTGTAACAGGCACCTACATTAGAAAAAGCCCTGACTCTCAGGATTGTTCTAGCAGGTCGGGACATCTGGTCACTGTCTGTGGATCTGGAGGAAATCCACAGATAATGGCAGGGGACATTTTGAATGGAGAATGAGTGGATGGGCATATGGATAGGACACCAGAGTAATGATACCCCTGGATGCATCATCTGAGGGGACTGAATTCAGGCTGTTGAAGCATTACCCTTGCCTGGTTCTGCTAATGAAGCAGACCTATGTGCTCAAAGCTAGCACCAGACCCACAACCCTTTATAACAGGGCTACTCAACTTTGGAAGCCCTGGGAGCCACAATGATACTCACAGCATATGCCAAGGGCCGCAACTTAAGTGAGGTTGCATATATGTGCAAATATATATGCAAATATATGCAAATAGCTTCTTTCACATTGACAGGCATGAATACAAAGATTACAGGAAGATTACACAACACACAGGTCCCATTTAAGTCAGTTCTGCTGATATTAATAAAATGCAACATTTACCCAATTTCCACCCATATGACAGTACTTTTAATGAGCAATGACAGTCCAGGAATTTAACTTCTAAAATGCACATCAACTGAAGACTATTATATTGACTCCTTTTTTGTTTTGGCTTCACAACACTCCAGGAATTTAACTACTAAAACACATAGCAAACCACATGGCACCATAAACCCAAACCGCACCGTGGGCCACAATCAAATGGGCCACGTGTTGAGTAGCCCTGCTCTACAACCTAATCTAGTCATTGGGGGGGGGGGGAGGCTGATAGAATTTTCGGGCCCCTGGACTAAGTGGGTGGGGCTGGCTCCGTGCTCCCAGAAGGGGCAGTGCTGAGGGGCTGCCAGCCTTCAGCCCCACCTAGACCGGACTGTTCTGCGCTCCTCCCTTTCCCCCCGCCCTCCTGCCAGCCTTCAGCGCTGCCTGGTACGCATCATGCAGGGCTCCAGTGGAGATCAGAGTACCTGGAGCTCCTTCTGCAGCTGCTGCTTCTACTGCGAGAGCAGCAACTGAGAGCCCTGGGCTCTTTTGAATCGCCAGGCCCTGGGGCAGTTGCCCCTTTGCCAACTCCTTTTGGCAGCCTGCTAGTCATTATTGGAGCCCAAATAGACTCACTGCGTTAGTTTGTTTTGCACAAGCATTGAGGGCAACGTGTCCCACTTTACTTAGTGTGGATGAGGCCTCCACTGGAATATTGTGTCCAGTTCTAGGTGCCACAATAAAAAAAAAAGAAAGAAAAAGAAGTGGACCAGTTGCAAAGTCCTGAGAAGGGAAACACAAGTGATAAAAGGGTCAGAAAACCTGAGAAAATGTTAAAAAAACTGGGCCTGTGTAGCCTTGAGACAAGACTGGGGGGGGGGGGGTCTGATAACAGTCTTAAAATCTGTGAAGGGCTGTTCCAAAGAGGATGGTGCTTAGGTGTTCTCCACATCCCCTGAAAGTATTTCAAGAAGTAATGGGTGACATCTGCCGCAAGGATGTTTTAAGTTAGATATTTGGAAAAAAAATTTTCACTAGAATAGTTAAGCATCCGAACAAGCTTCCCAGGGAAGCTGTGAAATCCCCAACATGGGAGGTTTTTAAAGAACAGGTTGTGCAAACACCTGTCAGGGATGCTCTGCAGGGTCCACCTCAGTCCAGGGGGATGAACTACATGACTTCTTGAGGGCCCTTCCATCTAGAAACATTTCTATGGCAAGAGGTCTCCAGCATAGCAAGATGGCTGATGCTGCTCCATTCTGGATCTTCGGAGGGAAATTGCAGCTCTTGGATATTGTCTCTGGAAATATTTATTTTTCTGCCAATAAAAGCTAAAGAAAATGTCACCTAGTAATTAGTCTTAGTCTCAGCCTAGTCTAATCTAAGTCTTAGTCTCAGCCTAATCACTTTGTCACCCTGCGAGTAGGCCACTTTGGTTACATCTACACAGTGGAGCTATTTCAGGATACTTCTTGTATCCCAAAATAACGCTTCCGTGTCTTAAGAGTAAGCCCATTATATCAAAATATAACGGGCTCACTAGTCTGATGTCCCTGTAAACCTCATTGCATGAGGGTTAAGGGACGTTTTGGAATAGTGCCTTATTTCAAAATACCATTGAAATAAGCTACACAATTTGCGTAGCGCAAATTGTGTAGCTTATTTCAAGGTAAGCTACTTAGATGCACCCTTACACGCACCCTTACATGACCTTGGACTCAATTTTCCTATAATTGAAAAGGTTAGAGTAAGCCCTACCCATAATACTTTGTGCTCGCTTGGTGGGAGGCCCTATTTGAGTGCAAGGCGCATGCCGATAAATTATACCTCACCACACTTAGGCATGGAGAAATTAAGACATCTCTCTCTGAGCAACGTTTCAACTATTTCCCAGTAAAATGAGGTTAAGTGATTTGCTATAGTCACACAGGAAGCCAGTGACAGAGCTGGCATTAAATCCCAGTGCTCCTGAACAGCTAGGCCCCGGCCTCAAGTACAAAACCAGTTTCCTTCTTTTACCTGACAGGAGTGGTTATGCTTCATTGATGCGCTGTTCTGTAGCAGATGTCACCTCTGTGAAACACCGGTTAAAAACTCTTTTAGCCAGGCATGTCTTCTCTGGAACACCTGAAATCATGGCACCACAAACAGCCAAATGCTGCAGGGCACTGAGCATCTGACAAAACCCACACAGCCACCTGAGGAGAAGCGGCTGACAAGGAGTCTGTCATTGCTGGCAGAACGGGTAGTGCGCTGTGCAGGCAGAAGACTCTGTGATTAGTTGGTAGGGAGTTGAGCACGATGATTCTCTCTTTGCTTCCAGATAGTGTCCATGCTCCTGCTGCTCTTGCAGGGGATCGCCGTGGTGTGTCCTCCTAACGTGCATCATGCTTTTGATTTCATGGCCATGTGTGCTCTAAAACAACAAGCCACCTGGTGTCAGAGGCCAGAGTCTGGGAATGGGCTGGAGAAGTGGAGGGAGGGGTTTTGGCATGGTTGATGGCTTTCAGGGGAAATAGAAAAAGGAGAAGGTCTTCCCCTGCAGGATGGACAATCTGGAGCAGTTAGGAAAGCAGCTGTTTGAAAAGTCACGTAGCAACAGCTGCCACCCAGAGGTTCCTGGTTCCATGATGCAAGGACCCTGACAGTGCAGGAGCCTGGTATCCTAACATTTTGTGGAGTGGAGCTGAGCCCCGGCCTGTCCAGCTCCCAATTGTCCCTGCAACCTGACAAATGACTTCTCCTCTCTACAGGACAGCCCCCACGCAGGTGATGAGCAAGATGCCTTGCTTCACAGCAGACTAATCACCCGGCATCCATGGTAAAAACAGAATCAGACCTCGTGCACTCTACTAATTGGCACAGGAGCCTTCCTGCTGCTTCAGAAGGGAAAGGAGACCCAAGAAACCCAGTGGCCAAAGCAACCCAAGGCCAGCTGAAGGCAAAGAGACAGTGCATGTGGAGAGTTAGCTAATGTAAGACAATGCGATGAAGAGAACTGACAGACAGAATATATCGCAGGGCATTCCATGTCAATGGCCAGTCAGCTCCAAAGGCTGCTCGGGTGTGGTGACATACAAAAAGCGATGCCCGGGTCCCACTGCCCCAGCCATTGAGAAGCTCCAGTTGCTGTCGCAAGGCTGGGTGACAGAGCATGACTCAGCTGAGGTCCTGTCCTGGATGCTAGCAGACATGCCCCTCCAGCACCCTTGTGCTCAGCAGCAAAGAGGGTAACATTCTTTGTGTCATGTTTCAGTTCATGGTGGCTGCCCATTGCGTCATCTCTCAGCTTGGCTATGCCCAGGATTGAAAGCCAAAGCACAACAAGAAACTAACCAGGGCCAAAAGCCCAAAGAACTGCCCAAGTCCTGGAGACCCTCTCCGCAGAACCCAAAGACTTGAAAAGAGCTTGTGTGAATATCTTGGCCTTTCTGTACTAAATGTACTGATTGTGTGTGTAAATACATGAGTCGATATATATACTGTGCAATTCTCTCTGTGCCTGATCCACCCGGAGATGAGACTCTCAAACAGCTCCAAGCTTGAGGGCAGTGCTGAGGTGAGTATCTCACACAGGGCCTGAAAAGGTGAATGTGTGTCTAAGAAGCTCATTACAGCTGCAGAGGCTGGGGAAGCAGAGGAGAGAAGGAGAGGGGAGAATCAGGCTTTCCTGATGTGGAGGACCAGCTGTAATAAGAGCTAGAGGGAGACTATGAAGGAAGGAAATTCAGCACAGAAGGAGGGCTGCAGAGAAGGAATCTGCACCTAGCTCTCTGGGGAACGAGAGAAAGAGCGAAGTCCTGGGATCCTAACCTAAGCAAAGAAGTCTGGCAAGCAACGAGGGGAGGCACAGAGCAGTCAGTGGGATGGAGCAGGCTCTGGTGGTGGATCTTGAAAGAAGAGCAGGATTTGGACTTCCAGGAAGAAAGCCCTTGGAGGATCCAGTTAAGGAACAACAGGAAAGTAGAGGAGACAAGAATTCAACCCCAAGGAAGGTGGACATTGGGTTTTATATTTATATGACTGTTTTTGGAGTCTGTTAGCAGGTTCCAGGGAAAAGCCCAGAGTCTTAAAGAAGGGTTCACTTAGAGAGGTTGCCAGCAGGGGTGCCAGAACAGTAGCTATAGTGTGCGGTGCTGAAAGCCTTTGAACAAAACTGTAAATGATGGTGTGATGTAGTGGCAGTACCTTGCTGGTTGCTGTGCTTGGGCTGTGGGCTGTGGATGACCCCTACTGGCCTCTCTGTCTGTAAGCACTGCCCAGCGGGGGGCATCTTGAGGGCGCCCTCCCCCCCCCACCCGACAGTGACCAAACCGGTTCTACCAGTTAAGGGAAGCAATGGAACAAAAGAAGTGAGTGTTGGGGGAAGGGTCAGTTGCTGGCTGGGAACCATGAAGGGAACAGCTTTAGTTGAGGCCTGAGGGTCTAGGGGTGACAATGGCCCCCCTAATCCAAGGGGTCTGAGGCATCCTGGGCCTAACTCCTGAAACTACATCACATCTATGCTGTGCTGTATCCTGGAGCAGCAATAAACCCTCCCTATTCTACTGGCTGCTGGAGTCTATTCTTGCTGCTACGGGGGTGCAGGATCGGGGGAACCCCGATGTGTCATCACAGATGGAAACCACTTCAAGACAGGGATTGTGATGGCACCCCCAGCACCTCTAATCCCAGCGCCCTTGGCTGTCAGGCAAGAAGACCTCAGAAAGACCATGCTCAGAAGTAGTCCATAGAGGCAGCAGCAAGGAGTTGTGCAGAGCAGCTCTTGGCTGCTTGTTGTTGGGTCTCTGGGCTGGAACTAGTGAGCCCTATAAACTGTGCACTTGTGCAGCCACTCAGGAGAGATTCCAGTGCCCTCTGATTAGCAGAGAGCCCGTGGCTGGGTTTCTTTGTTTCTACACATTCGCACATGCCTCAGTGCACATAACAAGCAGCTCCGCACATGGATGGAAAAAATACGCACGTGGATGGAAAAGATTAGAGGGAACATTGGCTGGAACCTGATGTAGTGGAAGGACAGGGGTTGCCAGCTGGCTACTGGAGAAGATGCCATGAAGGCCCCCTGATGTAGGGGGATAAGGACACTGGAAAGCATAGAGGCAAAGGAATGAGGACAATAGGACCTGCAGTTGGGCCAAAAATACTCTCCTAAGAACACTAGATTTGTTGTTGTTGGAACTTCTCTTACCCCGTAAAGGGTGGGGAAACTAAACTGTGATATAGCTGGAGGTCCAGCTATGGGAAGAGCACTGCAGAGCAATCATCAGTGGGGGGCACTCAATGGGCTGAGAGCCGCTATGCTACACCTGGCCACAAGGCGGCATTCTAGTGGCCAGTGAATGCCTTCATAGGGGACTTCATCCTTTAGCTCTGGAGGGATCACTTCCTCTCTGTGGCTCTTGGCAAACAGATTCAACAAGCAGCACAGCTCCCTGAAGCCACTGTCATGACTGGTGAAGCTGTAGCCATTGCAAACACCAGGTCTCAGATGTACAATGCAGATAAGGCTCAAGGGGCCACAAAGGGGTCTCTTTTAGTGCAATATAAATTGGCCTGTGTTTTTGCAGACACAGATCCTGTGTTCTACGCCCTTGGCCACATGCTCATGGTTTAACTGCCACCTAACACGTGGTTTTGTTACAGTGCAACAGGCAGGATCAGCAACATTGGTGGCATCTCTTAGTCCCAGGAGGGAAGGGAACATGAGCACTGAGAGCCCTTTGCAGACAGTACTCTGTCCACCCTGCCCCAAAACAGTTCAACCCTCTGGGTCTGCCTGGGACAGGGAAGCACTTTATAACACTAAATCTGATAAGCATTTGAATTTATCCTCGCTAAATTGCAGCCTAGCCAGAGGGCAGCTCCCCTGTGAGTCAGGAAGTATCACCATAGGTTGGACCTCCCTGGTCCGGCAGCCTTGGGACCTGACTGGTCCTGGATGAGGCATTTTGCAGAACCAGGGGAGGTCATTTCTCGCCCTTCTGCCTTCCCCCTCTCCCACCACCTCACTGGGCTTCCCAGCTCCTTTGGGCAGCCCAACTGGGCTGCACACTGGCTTCCCACTCCTTCCACCCCTGCACCCCACCTGGGCCACGTTCCAGACTCCCATCCCCCTCCTCCAGGCAACCCAGCTGCATTGTGCCGGACTCCTCCCACCCCCCTTCATCTCACCAGGTTCTCCTCCCATAGCACTTCCAGCTCCCTCTCCCCCCGCTCCAGCACACCGGAACATTCTGACTCTGGAACATCCATGGTATGGCAGGGCCACGGATCTTGCTGGCCTACAGTGCTGCCAAACCAGAGAGTCCCGGTTTAGAGAGGTGCAACCTGTATCCACGTTTTTCAGCCAGGGAAACTGAAGGGCCAGGAGGAAAGTGATTTCCCCAGAATATTACACAGAAAACCTGTGTCAGAGCCAGGAAGAGAAGAAAGGAATCTTGAATCTTATCTTATACCATTGCCACATGGCCATGTTTCCTCCAGACAGCAGTGGAGAAAGCCTATGGAAACTGGGGAGAGCCCAAGGAGGACTAGGGTGGAGAACCAGCAGTAGGAGTTTATATGAGATCCTGGTAGAGAATTAGCAGTCCCTGATAGCTTAGGGTAATATAATAACCAGACACACTCTATCACTTCATATTCATTAGCTAGCAAGTCCTCCCAACACTTATTTTACAGATGGGAAAACCAAGGCACAGAGATGGGATGTGACTTGCCCAGTTCTATGTGTCAACAACTCTGCTCAGGCCTTTCCGTTTCCACATTCATCCTTTTCATTTCTCCTCTGCTCATGCTGGGGAAGTGAACGTTGATGATGTGTCCCATGGAAAGTCCATAGTAAAGTCAATATCCCTCTCCCTCCCGCTTTTGTCGCCCTCCACATCCATTACAAAAGGCGCTATTGTCAAGAGAGTGCGCTGGAGACGGGGGATGCGTCATTTGTAGAGTGCTTTCCCCCGCTGTCTCTTCCGCCTCCTGCTGCTAAGCGCGCGTGTGCCCTTTATCATCGCTTTGAAATCGAGAGGGACACTTTGGAATTCAATTAGTCAAACAGTTGCCACAGCAACAAAAAACATATACACTTAAATGATTTATCCTCGCAGACACCACTTCAAATAGGAATAAATTTAATACAGCAGCTGGGAATGAAATGCATTGTACAATAAGAAAATTGTATTTTTTCTCTCCCCGATGATAGGCCTCAAGGTCTTAATGCAATATAGATTGAAAAAAAGATATTTGGGCAGAAGGAAGTGGAATACATTGTGCTGCACATACAATGCCTGCTCGGCGAGAACAACGTATAATGAGCATGTACATCTAATCACAGAGCACCCGGATTTTGTTTTCATGACAGCCGAGGATCAAAGGCTGCAGTAAGCAAATTGGCTGTTGTTTGGTTTCGCTTTCCTTCTTCAACCCTTCCAGCATGTGAAATGTGCCCTGCCATTGCTGTTTGCTCTGACCCACCCGGGCAATCGAGCTACCAGTTTTCTACCAAAGACTGGAACCACTTTTGAACGCAATTCAGTAAGGCACACTCTAGATGGTTTTCTAAAACAGTGGTTTTCAAACTTTTTTTCTCATGACTCAGTTGAAGAAAATTGTTGATGTCCCCAACCCAACGTAATTAAGTCTTCTGACTAGAGGGCAGGATATGGGTTTGGGTTTGAGATGGGGGCTTGGGGTGCAGGTAGGGGCTCTGGGTTGGAGGGGTGTTAGGGCGAGACAGGCAATTGGGGCATGGGCTTACCTCTGGCAGCTTCCTGCCTGTCCTCACACCGCAGACCCTGCTGGGTCCCGGAAGTGGCCAGCAGCAGGCCCGGCTCCTAAGTCTGCAAGCAGCTCTGCTCACTGCTCTCACCCACAGGCCCTGCCGCCAGCTCCTATTGGCCAGGAACGAGTGCAGAGCCCGTGCTCGTGGTGGGGGCCATGCGTGGAGTTCTGTGGGCCTAGGAGCTGGAGCTATTCCTGACCATTTCCAGGGTACAGCGCGGTGCACGGTGATGGGACAGGCTGGAAGCCTGTCCTAACACCCCTGCTGGTCACTTGGTTGCTATCACAAGGTGACCCAGTGCCTGACATTCCATGACCTAGTAGCGGGTTGTGACCCGTACTTCGAAAACCACTGTTCTAAAAGCTATGCTCTACTTCAGCCTCAGCTCTTACACAAGCGGCAATTCATTCAGGGAAGTCCCACATGACCTTTGTCATGCAGGCGGTCCAATTAGATCACCACAATGGTCCCTTCTAAACTGAAACGTATGAAAGTCACATTTGGCTGGGGAATCCAAACCAAGTGTGGTTTGAGCCAGCTATCCGCCAGGCAAGATCTTGTTTCCCTGCCCTCCATTCCCCTCCCTCCACCCCTCGCCAGCCTCAAATGAATAAGACAGGCAGCAGTTGGGCAATGGTGGTTTTCTTCTCCCTTGCAATGTGAATGGTGGCTACGTTGACACAAGAATGTGTCAGTTCTGCTCTTGCGGCTGAGCCTACCTGCATCATCAGACACAGATGGTGAGCTCACCGGCTTTCACCAGTTTTCATGTGGAGCGAGGCAGTGCCTCGAGGGCAAGCTTCCTGCAGAGCCTGTAGGGAGTTGTGATTCAGCAGGTGGTTACTACTGATCTTCCCGGAGTCAGAGCTGACCCCTTGTCTCTGCAGGGGGCACTGTGCAGCTAGAGGGGCTGTATTTCAGCTGTGACGTGACATTGAGGGGTTGATCTGGATCAGTGAGGGCTGAATAACTGACTCTCACTGAAGCCAATGGGAAGAGGAGGGTGTTCAAGTCTCTATAGGAGTGACACTTCATTACTGAAGATTCCCTCGCTTTTTCTGTGAGAGGGATTTAGTTCTAAACAGTGCTTCTGTCAACTGAATTCCACCAACATGAATTATCCTCAGCTGGATGCAGTATTCATCTTTATTTCCTGCCCTGAGCTAGTCCATAGCATTGAGCCCTATGCCTTGTCTTACCACAGAGGTGAGGGGCAAAGGGACTTCCATGAGTGTCAAGCACCTTGAGACCATTCCTGTAGAATCCCCATATTCCTGACATTCTGGTGATTATGTGGGATTTCCCCCGCCTCTAGTGAGATCACAACTTGGATGAGAAGTAGAAGGCTGAAGTTCCGGATAAGACAGGGATGATTAAAATCTGCATGTCTTTATAACTTGAGAGGGCTGGTCCTTCTAAAAAATCATGCCCCTAGATCAATCAGAAGTAATGGGTTTGATGCAAAAATTACTTGGTGAGGTTTTATGGTCTGTGCAATGCAGGAAGACAGCCAGGATGATGGTAATAGATCAATCTGTGATGCTGCTGGGATTGGGGAACATATGGAAGAGATGGCAGAGTTGATACTTTGACACCTGCCTTTTGTACCTAAGGTTTACATAGACTAAGGGGCTGATCCAGTGGTAATTGAAGGCAATGGAAAGATCCCCATGGGTGTCTAAGGGAGCAGGATCAGCCTATGATTCTATCCTCACATGCTTAGGGCTCTCCTGACAGGGGCAAGTCTCATGAGGGTTTTTTCCAGCTTGGTATGGAAGGAGACTTTGGCCTCTTCTTTCCAACCTGGACCTTACCACATTTATTCCTATGAAGCTGAGAAACCTCCTCTCACTGAATGCTCAAGCTGATGTTTTCTAGAGCTGTGTTTCTTAACCTTTTTTTTATAAAGTACCCCCTTTTAAAAAATAAGTACCCCCAGTACCTACAGTTTTCAGACACACACAATTTTTTTCTACCATTGCGACACATTTGTTTAAACAACTTAATCATAGCCAGGTGGGTGATGACATTTTTGGGTGTAAAAAGTACAAGAATAATAAAGTGCTGTAAAATTTAAAACAAAAATACATTTTTCTCCACATTTCAGTTATGTTGATGTACCCCCCAGACTTCACTCAAGTATCCCTGAGGGTACTTGTACCACTGGTTGAAAAACACTGCTCTAGAGCACTGAGTGAGGGGTATGGATTGTATTTGGAATAGAAATAAGTGCCATCAGTAAAGTTCAGATTCAGAGGCAAATGCTCCAGGGTGTATTTAGATTCTGGGTGTTTTAATCCAATTCCACCCTGATTTCAGACACCAGGGCATTCCCCTTCAGATGCACAGAGTAGTCCATGGAGCTCAGCTCCTCTCCAGATCCAGCCCTGTAGCCAGACCTATGTTCTGCATTGCTAATGTTTTTGCTGTTCCCTGGTTCCTAAAGCATCATGTGAGTGTAATATTCTGAAAATGTCTGAAAGAAAGGAGGTTGGTTAATTGGGCATTGCTTACCTGGGGAAAACAAACTGCTCCATGGAGTAGAATTCCTGTGAACAAGTTTGGGAGTGAACAATCTCTTCTAAAGGGCCAGGAACAAGGATTATGTGATTTGTTTTTAAGACAGGCAGCAAAGAATCACCTTTGCATCTCTTAGCTGGGACTGACAGCATCCCCTCCCCCCCATGTAGAGGTGATAAAGTGGTATTAACACAGTGAGATACCCTGGGCATAGATATCTCCAGCTCTGCTTTGCATGGTCATGCTGATCAAATCACTGGACCACCCCCCAAGACTGACAGTGCCTGTGTGCCCTTGCATTCACAACCAGGCTGTGTGTGGATCAACTATTGTGACTGTTGCCCAGGCCTGGGCAAAATACAGCCTGGGA
Source organism: Pelochelys cantorii (assembly GCA_032595735.1). Taxonomy (NCBI): domain Eukaryota; kingdom Metazoa; phylum Chordata; order Testudines; family Trionychidae; genus Pelochelys; species Pelochelys cantorii. The sequence goes on from CM064338.1 coordinate 31,854,358, forward strand.
GCTGGATCCAGCTGTGGAAGTGCAGTCCATGTGGCTTTCTGCTTTACAGGGAGGGGGAGGCTTCGTGTGATCTCCCTGTCCCCAGCCCAATCCTCAGCTCCTATAGGCAGGAAACAACCAGCCAATAGGAGCTGAGAGACTGGCCTGGTGGATGGGGGCTGCACAAGCCGCTTTCTCTTCCCTGAGCTGAGAGCTACAAGGAGGGAACAAGCCTGCAGTTTAACGTGGTCAGGGGCTGTAGCAGGCTGGGAGCCCAGCCTGCCTTGGGGGTGCTGCAGGGCTGTTGGCTTAGATAAACATCTCCCAGCCAGAACCTGCCTCTGACACCCCTGCCCCTTCTGCATCTCAATTCCCTCCCTCAGGTCACCATCCAAACCCTCTGCACTCACTTTCCCCAGGTCACAACTCCCTCCCAGACCCTGTACCCCCTCCTGCACTCTTCCCCCAGGCCAGAATCCTCTCCTGCACCCATACTCCCTCCCTGACCCTGCATCCCAATTCCCTGACCCAGGACACAACCCCCTCCTTCATCCTCTCAGACTTCACCATCTCCTGCACCTCATCCCCTTATCCCATGATCCTTTCTGCACCCAACCTCCATCCTAGACCCCGCATCTCCTTCACTGAAAAGTGCGGCCTTTGACCACTTTCCAAAATCCCCCCACACCAAAAATTATTGCCCATCTCTGCAGTTGCCTGAACCGAGGAACTGAATCATCTCTGCTGCCACTGCACACTTTAGTATGCCACCGGCACTCACTCTGAGTGAGCTGCATATGTTAGCCTTCAGGGCTGCCCACATATGCCTGATGATGGGAACATTCTGCTTAACCTGCTGCATGGTATGATCTTGGGCACCCCTCTCAATGAGCTACTCAAAGAGACATTATGAATCCTGCTACAGGGTCATGTGCAGGGCTGAATTGTTTCAAGAAGAAGCCAGGGACATCTGGGGGTTGAACTCTCAGCCGCATTAAACGTGCTCATGCTTTTGCCTTTACACATTTTATCTCCAATAACACGGTTCCCAGATGATTCTCTGCTCTGAATCAATGCTCCAGTACACACTCCCATATAGATGCAAATGGCCTCGTGTCATAGGAACAGGGTATTTTTTGCAGCAAGCTATCTATCATTTCCCCACTGGCCTGCTCTGGAAAGCTCTCCTGGTCTCATATCCTGTTTTGCAGCATACCATGGCTGTGTTCTTTGCTGATCAAACAATTTCATGAGGGGATTTTTTTTTTTTTTGCTGGTCTTTTCCAGATCAAATTGCAGCTTTCCCAAATCACCAAATCATTCAGGATATTCAGTCAGTCTCATCAATAGGGCTGGAGCAACATTCTAGCTTCCAGTTTCTGAGGAAACTTCTCAGAGCATTCCTCTGAAGTGGCTGGGCAGCTCCATGGTCACTCTCAGGTTGTATCTGAGGGGAGAAAACTTAGTTGATTTTATTAAAATAAAAGTTTAGTTCACTATTTAGTTATCTGCAGTGCTTGAGGATCTCCGAGTTCAGCTTTGCCTCAGTTCATCTATCTATTCTCTAGGTTCAGATGGGACACAGTGATATACCCAGTAATAAACGAACAGGGAACAAGAAGAAACCCCACTCAAGGGCATGCCTCCACTACGGAGAAGATCAACCTTCTGGAGGTCCATCTTCTAACGTTTGATTTAGCAGGTCTAATGTAGACCCCCAAATCCAACACTGGGGGCAGCCCCTGCCAGTGTCTTGTACTCTGCATTCTATGAGGAGGGAAGTTGATGGGAGCCTGTGCTCTTACAGTGTAGACCAAGGCTACTGAACTTTGGAAGCCCCAGGGGCCACAATGATACTCACAGCACATGCCGAGGGCTGCAACTTAATTGTGGTTGCATATACATGCAAATATATATGCAAATATATATGCAAATAGCTTCTTTCACGCTGATGGGCATGAATACAAAGATTAAGCCATAAGCTGTGGCACCAGACCCAAATGTGGCCAGTGTGAGCCAGTCAGTACCTTTCAGGTTCTGCCCACAAGGCTAAGCAGCCAGCACTTCCCACAGTGCCCCAATGCTCCTGGAACCTCCTCCCTGGGGGGCCTAGAAATACTGACACCCTGCACCCGTCTGTTCCAGCCAGCATGTTTGCTTGCATCTTTCAATGCTCACCCCGTCTGGAAGATGCCTCCTCGTTGTGGAGCATGTTGCCAGTGGAGGCCATGTTCAAAGGATCCCACCCGTGGGGCATGTGTTGAGTAGCCCTGGTGTAGATGCTGCAGCGAGTCAGCTTAAGGTAAGCTGAAACCTGCTATGCATTTTATGTAGTGGTATGTACCTTAAGCTGACTTGCCTGGTTTAGTATAGACCAGGCCACATTCATATTACTCTTGCTAGGGATTTAATCTTACTAGGAATGAGTATTTAGAATCCCAGTAGAACCCGCAGTGGCTGTGAAGTGCAGGCCTGGCCTTACCATGAGGCGATCTGAGGCGGCCACCTCAGGTGCCAGACTGTGGGGGGAGGGGAGACGCCACTAGGACCCAGAGTGTAGAAAATTGTGTCTGCTGCTGGTGCAGATGTATTCTCCCTGCTCTATATGCACAGAGATGGTGGAGTGCTGTGCTGGAGGAAGGAGGGCACAAGAGACATAACAAGTAAGCAGGAGAAAAGGTGGCATGGGGGCATCATTTGAGCTCCCCGCCTCAGGTGCCAAAGTGTTGTGGGCCGGCTCTGGTGAAGTGACACATCTGCAGTCAGATGCACACCGCCAAACAAGACCTGGAGCTCTCAAATTTCTGCCCAGACCTGATTATTCATGCTGCCAGAAATGGGAGAGGCCCATTCAGGGAGATGGTTTGCATTGCTTTGTGCACAGCTCAAAAGCAGAACACAGGAACGACAGCAAAAAAGGAATCGAAGCAGACACAGCCTAACAACCCAACAAATCCAATAGTGAAATCGTATTTATGTAGGTAGGAAGTAAGCTCCATTGCCAGGAGAGTACTAGACACTACATGTGTAAAAACACACCAAAGAAGTCAGTTTGACAAGACGCCGAGTTTGTTTCACAAAGTAGATCACTTTACCACTGATGACTTGGCAAAGTGGAACCCCCAGGCCATGCTTAGTGAAGGAGCATGTGTCAGCACTGGAGACGAAATGTTGAGATCCACTATTGAGGCCTAACCAGATATTTCAGACCAGAGTCCAAGCCCACTTCAGCAGAATTGGCCTTTATCACCAGACAGCATGAAAAGGATCAAGGAGCAGGTGGCTCATGTGTGTATGTTTTTGTGGGGCTGGTGTTTAGATGGGAGTGTTCTAAAGAAAACCCCAGATGCTATAGGGGTTTTCTAGATAATAGGTCCGAGTCAGGGCCTGACTAGTCTTGTTCTTTGGGTCTTGGTGCCTAGTGGCGTCTTGTCTAATTTTTCCTTCCTCTCGGCCAAGCTGGGTGTCAATAAGGAATGATGGTGCCTGGGGACAACAGGTTGGTTTGCCCTGATTTCCCACTCTTCTGCTTGTGTATGAAGGAGCAGAACAGTTCCGCAGCAAAATGCTCAGATCAGATTTGGTGTCCCAGAGTCTAAGTTCGGAGGAGCCAGCCAAACAAGTAGTCTGACCTCCAGTCAATCACACCTGCACTGCACGCTAAGCCCAACAGACAAACTCAGACCAAATATTACAGCCCGGGTCCTTATGCCCCCTCTATTGGTTCCCCTGACATTAGTGCTTTATCAATCTTCCTCGTTGACTTGGCTTGTGTGAGCATTACATTTAGCATTACTAATCCCAGCCAGGCAGTATCTCTTGGGGATGAGCAATCTTTGCCCTGTGCCTTTTGACTGAGTGCCCAGGCTTTTCAAATAAGATCTGTATGCAGCAGCTCCTATTGGGTCACCTAAATGAAGTGGCCAGGTCTGGGAGTCATTATTATTTATATTACTGTGACACGTAGTAGCTCCTTCCCATTATGGATCACAGTCCTATTGTGCTAGGTGCTGTTCAAACACACAACAAAAACTAGGGGCCCTCCGCCAAATCGCTTGCAGTTCAAGCAGAACACGAGAGGCCCAAATGGATACAGATGGGGGTGTACAAAGAAACAACGAGACAATAGTGGTCAGCTTGACAGCTAGAGGTCTCAGTATACCTGCAGCCTAGCCATTGATTTCTGTCAGCCTCCTGCCAAAGGAGAGCTTTTAGGAGAGTTTTGGAGGATAATGAGGTAATGCTGCCAATGTTTACAGGGAGCTCCTCTGAAGTCTAAAGGGCAGCATAGGAGAAAGCATGATGAAATTGGCTTTGTGACCTGATCAGAGACAGGAGGAGACACATCTCAATAGTAGCAGGGAGGGTAAGGATAGACCATGAAGGTCTTTGGAAGTCATGTATTGGACATGCATCCAGGTCTGGTTGCTCCAAGTAAGATACCTTTAAATGCTCTTCTCTCCCTCACCTGACTTGTCTGTGACTATCAGAACAGACTTCCCTGGAACAGCCTATGGCCAAAAATACATCAGATAAAACAAAGAACATTAAAAGAGATGAAATGGAATCAAAGCAGAGATAAATGGCACAAAAGGTCCCTGGGTCTATGAGGGCTGCCAGCCTCAATTCAGGGCCAAAAGCTTTTACAAGTGAAATGAATCCCAAATCATCAATGATCATGCCATCAGAAATCTGGCTTTTGCAGGTCCTCAGGGTTTAGCTCCTTCCTTGACATGCTACCAAGCCCAACCACAAATGCCAGGTGCCCGGCTCAGTTCATGGCTCTGCACTATTTAAAGTTTTTATCAAAGAAACACATAAAATCAACCCCATAAAATTTGCAGCTGACTCAAAATTGAGGAAGTGGTAAATAACAAAGAGGACAGGTGTTTGGTAATCTAGATCATTTTGGTAAATTGGTTGCCACAAACAATGGGCTAGGAGGCAGAAGGATATAGTTTCGTGGTCTCTGGGCCCTGGTCTGTGCTAGGGAGTTATTTCAAAATAGCCTCCCTTATTTCAAAATAATAAGCAGAGTGTCCACACTACCACAACTGTTATTTTGAAATAACAGGCTGGTTATTTCAAAATCTGTACTCACTCTTTCCTCGGTGATTAATGGTTATTTCAAAATAGCAGTAGTGTGGATGCTCCACTGCTGCTATTTCAAAATAACTGCTCCTAGTTTCGAGGCTTCCGTGTAGCGGGGACATACTATTTCAGTTTTGTTATTTCTGGGGTTACTGTTTTGATTTTACTTATTTCAAAATAATTTCCTAGGCTACGTCTAGACTGCAGAGATTTATTGGAAAAAGATACGTAAATTGCAAACTGCAATTTGCATATCTTTTTCTGGTTTTTTTTAAGAGGCTTTCCCGAAACTTGGCCCATCTACACGGAGCCGCATTTTGGGAAAAAACTCCTCTTTCGGAACATCCCGGACACTTCTCACTGAGAGGAATACAGGGATGCCAAAAGAACGCGCCTGCTTTTTTGGAAACTGTTCCAAAAAAGCTGACGCGTTCCCTGGATATGGCAGAGCTTTTCCGGGATACCAGAGGTATCCCAGAAAAACTCTGCAGGCTAGACATAGACCTAGTGTAGACATGCCCTGGGTGAGAACTCAACCAGGTGTTAGTTAAATCTTTAACGAAACCCCTCAAAATTGAACCTGGTCCTTCCAGGGGAAGGCCTATATGTGATCAGCAAACCCCAGAACTCAAATCTCTGCCACTCTGGCAACACAAAGCAGCCAGCACCCTGGTCTAAATGGCCCTGTGAGAATTCCTCTTCTATAAGGGAATCCCTATGGTGATGCAGGGCCTCTAGAACAGTGTTTCTCAACCAGTGGTATGAGTACCCTCAGGGATACTCAAGAGAAGTCTGGTGGGTACATCACCACAACTGAAATTTGGAGAAAACTGAATTTTTGTTTCAAGTTTTAAAGCGCTTTATTATTTTTGTACTTTTTACACCCCAAAACTTCATTGCCCTCCCGGCTATGATTAAGTTGTTTAAACAAATGTGTTGCAATGGTAGAAAAAAATTGTGTGTCTGAAAACTGTAGGTACTGGGGGTACTTACAATATTTTTTTTGAAAAAGGGGTACTTTATAAAAAAAGGTTGAGAAACACTGCTCTAGAACACATCCTATGCCACTGTCCCCATGCTGGGAGTGTGGCCAGGGTGTTCACATACCATACAGAGCCTGGCTGCCGGAGTGGGCCCTTGAGGTATGTGTGCGTGTGCGCACACATGCATATAACACAGAGCACCCTTCCAGTTGGCCCATCATTGGATTCCTAAAATAGTAGCTTAAAGCTGCCTCTGTTCCCATCTCTTAGGTTTGTGCCAAGCTCAGCTCAGCCAGTCTGGAGAATCTGGACCTGAATTTTAGCCACTCTTGCTCATGTTGTTCTTAGTACTTGAGAAGCACTTTTGGCTTGGCCCTAGATGGTCAGCTTTTTTTTTTTTTTTGGCATAAATTTTGAATGAAACTCAGATGCATGGTCACCACACCAGCTCTGTGGGGCTGCTGGCTGCATGTGTCAGAAGGAAGGCATCTGCTAGTTCATTCACAGACTGCATGTCACTGGGTTTTTCACTCGTACGCCCGTTCCCATTCAGAGCCAGTAGGATTTCTTGCTATCTGGAATCTGCTTCATCACGTGGGAATTGGGGAAAGCTCAATGTGTGTCAAATGTACAGGGCCAAAGCCAGCAAGGGACAGAAAGTAATTCCAAAGGAGAATGCTACACGCAGAGCAGATCAAGACCAAATTATGGGAGACTGTATGAAATGCATTGACAACCTGCCTGTGAAACACCGCAACTTTCTCAGCAACATGCAACGGTTTCTCAGGGGATGGGAGCAGTCAGATTAATGAAATATGCAGTCTGTTCCGCACATTCGTCATCTCATTCACTCAGATGCATAAATCCATTTGCCAGCAAAGCATATGCTACACCTCCAGTGACAGGAGGGGAGAAGTTACCGAGCTAGTGAAATATACGCCTCAGGTGACTTTTTGTCTTAAATGGAAGACATTTCCATTACAGGAAACAATGCTTACCAGTGATTCTCAATTATATGGGAACAAGGAAGCACAAAGATTTTAATTAACTGCCGCAAGTCGATTCCACAGCACTGAGAAGCCAATGACTCCCACCCCAAAAAGGCAAAGCTAAATCACACAAGCAGGGGGACCCCAGCTGAACAGTCTCATGCACCTGTTGCGTGCATGAGTGGTGTCTGAGTACCATTTGTCTTTCTTGTATCCAGTTTGGCAGGTTTCTTGGGTATCAGGAGGCTCGAGGTGCATAGACCATATAAACTGACTTCAGAAATTCTTTCCAACACATGTAATAAGTTTAGTATCCAACAGCTACTGTTTTGAAGGAAAAAATCAGGGACACCAGGCCAAATTCTGACCTTGGCTATGGAGGCACTCCAGCCACCAAAGAGAAGGACAATTGCCTCGTTGTATTTGAGGCCCATGGCAAGTTGTTCTGTTTGATCTTCAACCCCAGAATCAACTGGTTGAAGGAATCCTCACGAGGGCATATCGTTCATAATGATTTATACAGTAATGTGTTTAGGAGCCATTAGTCAATTGGGGGTCCTCTGGGGAACTGTTAGTCTTTTAATTCATTTATTTAATTGTAGATGAATTTAGAACTCACAAAAGCAATGCATGAAAGTGATTGATTCTGCTGGAGACAGACAGCTATGCAGTGGGCAGGTGCTACCTAAATTCTTCCCACTCTGCACTGCCAACGTGGTTGAATCATTTCCTGCAAAATCCTCCACACCGACCTGGGCTCCCTGCACAGGTCTGCCCATGCCTCACAGTCTGGATCTGCAGTCTTCCCTTGATAGCCCTATCCAGCAGGTCAGACAGCCTAGCCAAGGCTAGGGAAGCCCTGCTCTGTGCCCCAGGAAGGGGCGGGGCCTCTGGTGCAAGGGGTGGGGCTAGGGCTAGGCGCACCCGTGCCTACCTTAAGCAGCCCTCAGTGCTGCCTGGAGCACACCATGCCATGCTTGAACAGTCATTTAAAGGGCCAGGATCTCCAGGCCCTTCTGTATCACTGGATTCTGGGGCAGTGGCCCCTCCTTCCTTTGGGGGGGCCTGTCCCCATCCTGGGTCAACACACATAGTTCTGCTGATGCACCTCATACCTGAAGTACAGAACCCCTTGCTCCTCCAGGCCTGGGCTCTACCTCAGCAGAGACTGACAGAGGAGGATAAATAAGCTGACAAATTGTTGCCTATTTTTCTCTATGCAGTTTGCCCCCACATAACCATTGATTTTCTCAAATGAATTCAGTATTCAGCTTTAGTCGCTATCTATTTGTGATTAGCGCCTTCTTGTTCTACAGCTTGTTTACAGGTAGTCTGTTGCGTGTCCCTGATATTCAGTACTTGGAGCTTTTATTACTGGTGGGATGTCAGGGTACCTGATTATATGAGTGAAATTCTTCAGAATCAGGTCTCTGGTGCAAAGAAAAATTTGATTGCAAATTTGAAAGCTGTGTTTTGAAAATAATCTGCAACATCTGGCTAATTATTTCAGTGACATCCTTGACTGAAGGCCAACAAATCCAATCATGAAGAAGTGTGCCAAATAGATCAGGAGTACATTTTTGGTGAAGCAGAGCGATGACATGGGGCTCAACAAACTCACGTCACTTGTAGAGCAAATTTTGTCTGGATTGGACACCCCAGAAGTAAAACTGCATGAGCCCGCTGTGTCAATCAGGCCCCTGGCTTCTCTCTTTGCAGTGGATGTGTCCATGTCTTCCCTTACATAACACAGATATCATTTCTGCAAAGACTTTTAGCTCAAGAAGTGAATTTTTTCAGGTTAGAAACATTAATGGATGGATTGGAGGTAAACGCAGGCCCCACACATCCATCTAATATTGCCGAGCTGCTGCAGGTTACTTCTTCTGAAACCTGTAATTGACTAGTCCTGTCAAAGCATATAACATCTCAGGCTTTGACTAACTGCACTGCGCACTCTGAACCGGCTTTCTAGCCACTGGATAGAGCAGCACATTTGTAAAAATTGCTGTAGCACTCGGCTCTCCCCCATGCTTACCCACCTGCGCACGCGCAGAAATCTGAAAACAACAATTAATACTTAAACATCATCCTAACATCTTGTTCTACCTATTTGGGACTGGAATGTCCTGCCATGGAAAATGCAATGGGGCAAAGGCACAGGAAACTCTTTTTGAAGGGGAAGTTCTTTGTCTTGTCTACTCCCTTGGATATATCCCTAGGATTAGCTGCTTTTCATCGGGGTCCCCAGCTGGTTTTCCACTATCAATCCCCAGAGAACAAAGATTAGGAAGTTAAATGAGTTTGGGAATCTCATCTTCATTTTTAATTAATCTAAAACAAACACAGGCTAACGATGGAATTACGAGAGGATTGGCAGAGCCTTCCCACACTGCAGATGGAAGTGGGGAGGGCAGGCTTAGCCCTCTTTACTCTCTCTGGCTGCAGCTATAGTAGATAATTTGTGGAGGATCCGGCTCAGTAGGGTTTGATTTTTCAGTTTGGAACAGTGCTGAAAGCTGGGATGCTGTGAACATCATCTGGCCTATCCCAATCCCTTTGGCTCAGAGTCTGATTCCATTACTCACTCTGAGGATCTCTGCATTCCTCCCTTTGAAATCAGTGTGATGACTGTAGGAGCAGGGTGCTCGCCAAGAAGAGGAAAAGTATCAGACTCTGGACCTTCGAGTGTGTAAACTCAGACAGGGATTCGCTCTGGTTCAGCCTCTCAAGTGGGATTTTGATGTTTGGGCTTTCCACCCAGCTGTGAAGGAACAAGAGTGAAAGAGGAGAAATAAAACAAGCCAATCATTTGACTTTGGCTGAGCAGTAGGAATCAGGCTGAAGCATGGGCTATACTATAAATTTAGGTCGAACTTAACCGCATTAGGTCGTTTTTCTAAACAATGAGTCTACACCACCAAGCCCATTCCACCGACGTTAGGGGCAATTAAAGTTGGTTTCTGTACTCCTCCTTTGCAAGAGGAGTAACGGTAAATTTGACCTCACATGGTCAACTTTAGGGTAGTACAGAAAGTCGACATTTTTGGACTCTGCGAGGTGTCCCACAGTGTCCCAGTATGACCACTCTGATCCGCGATTTCAACTCTGCTGTTGTCCCTGTCATGCTCTGTGATTTGGACCAATATCATATATTTGGACCAATACCATGCATGACAACCTGGATGAAGCAGCGGAAGCTCTGTAACTCGTATCACTGGCAATCTACCTCTGTTTGCTCATCTCCAACAAACCATGACTTCAGGTTTGCTCACCACGGGAGCCCCTGTTAGCCCACACAATTCCCCCCTTCTCCCTGGCAGCTCCCTGTGGGAAGGGAAAGTTGCACTCTCCTGGTAAACAGGAGGTGGCAAACACATGCTGACTGCAAGAGCCCCTGCAAGCATGCCTGGCTCCCCCATCCACCTTGCAGGACCCTTTGTGATCACAGCCCCTTTTTGGAAATGCAGCCGCACACCTTGCATGAGGGCTGCAGTTTGCAGCCACTCTGTCACACGTGCTTTCAAAGCAAAAGCAAAAGAGCAAAATCCTCAATCTGTGGCTTGCCAGGCCTGACACCAAACTGAGTCCAGCTGCCCTGTGCAGATCTGTGACTTGTACCTGCCTAGTAGGCGCTTACAAACATAGCTTTGGCCTTGTACATAACACACAGTTAGGCTACGTCTACACTGCAGGCTTCCTGTGCAAGAACGGCTGTTCTTGTGCAAAATCTTGCGGAGAGTCTACACTGCACGTGCGTTCTTGCGCAAGTAAATTTACAGTAAGGCGTCAGAACAGAGGGCTTCTTGTGCAAGAGTTATTCCTCTCCCCACGAGGAATAAGCCCTCTTGTGCAAGAGCTCTTGCACAAGAAGGCCGTGTGAACAGAAAACAGGGGTTTCTTGCACATGAAACCCTATGGTTAAAATGGCCATCAGAGCTTTCTTGCGCAAGAGAGCAACAACACTGCCATGGACACGCTTGCGCAAAAGCACATCTCTTGTGCAAAAGCACACGGCAGTGTGGATGCACTCTTGCACAAGACCTTTTGCACAAGAACTCTTGCGCAAAACAGTTCTTGAGCAAAAAGCCTGCAGTGTAGACGTAGCCTGATTGTGTAGCACAGAGGTTCTTTCATAGTAAAAGATTAGCTTCTGAGTTCTGCAATGTATCTTCTCTAGAGTCTGCCCTTCGTTTTTTTTCATTGCAGCATGTACAACAGTGAGTCCATTGCCCACTCTGCTTAGGCCTCCTGAATCTTGGCTACCACAGATCAGAAAGTGAAAAAAAGCATACTCGGGATGACCTGTTTAATGAGCAAATGCGATCTGCCCACACCGACAGGGTGCAATTATATGCATGGAGGAGGAGGATGCTGCAGATGATATGAATGGAGCATGAGAAGAGCGTGCAGGGAACTGTTAGACAAGACTGAATCCTGCTTATTGGGGGACAGGTTTTACACCTGCACTGTATCTGTATCACTGTGCATTAATAAAGTCAAACAGAAATGGCTGAAACAACAACTGGTTTTATTTAACAAAACACTAAACTTAGAAAGAAACACAAAATCTGGTTTGTCACAAATGAAGCCTGGCATGAGGCCAGAAGCCAAAACAGGAATGGTTTAAACAGTCCTACCACCGTCTCGATGTCCAGAGAAAAGAGGTAGGTGAACGTCTTCAGGCTGTGGAAAAAAACAAGCAGAGATGGGGCAGAGTTGCAGAGACCCAGATAGGTAGACAGTCTTCTTGCTTCTGGTCTCCTTTCTTCTATACTTGACATGCCATCCTGCATGCAGTGTGTGGACCGGAGGACAAGATGGTACATATGCATGTGTGTATGACTGGCCCTGCTGCAGCCTCCTAACTAAAACAAATAAACCCTGTGCTAGCAGTCGTTACAACTGTGAAACTGGATTGCTGCACCACCAAGGGCCATCAGCAACCAGGTTAGCTTCTGCCTAGATGGCCTACAAAGCCAAACAGCCTGCTAGCTGTCACCCTAGCATTGCTGGGTTGTGCTGATGACATGCACACAGAGAGCCCTGAGGGGCGGGTGAACTCCCCTTAAGAACTCTCTAGTTACCAGGCAGATTAGGGTCATGTGACCCATTTTCCCCACCTTTCTCTTTTCCCTGATCTTTTCTGATAGGAGATGGTGACCAGGAGGCTGGCCGCCATCTTAAAGAGGAAAACAAAGTGGAGGACATAAAAAAAAAAACCCTGGTGCCCCTCCCCTAACAGAACATGAACACAGGTTCCAGGATGAGATCTTGAAGATTGTGGGGCACCAAACAGAGCTGTTGAGGTGCCTGGTAGAGGTGCAGGAAAAGCATCTAGAATGCAGAGTCCCCCTGCATCCTATGCTGAGCTACTTGCCCTCCTCACCAAGTTCCAGAGCTTCCTCTCCCAGGTGCCATAGAAAGTGTGTGGGGGGGAAGTCAAGAGCAGCCTTGCACTCAACTCCCAGGGATGTCTCCTGGGACAGAAGGCTGTCATTCCCACAGCTGTGATTGTAATATGCCACTTTCCCTTGCTCCCTTCATCCCTCCTCCTCCCAGAACTCACACTCTGACCTCCTTTTCTGTCTCTTCCCTGTGTTTCCTAAATAAAAACACATGGCTTCAGAGCAACAGGATCTTTATTGCATGTGTCAACTGCACAGGGGGTGGTTTACAGGCCAGTACACATGATGTAAGAGGCCCTTTGTTAAAAGCAACATGCATGACTATCACATCACTCTCTAGTTGTTCATGCAACTGGTTCTCAAAGCCTTTCTGATTTGCAGTGCCCTCAATGTGCTCTACTTATTGTCCTAGTGTTTGGCTGCTCATAATTAGTGGCTAGGCAATCTGCCTCAACCTCCCACCCTTCCAGAAACTTTTTCCCTGTTACTTTCACAGATATTATGGAGCACACAGCAGGCAGCCACACCAATGGGAATGTTCTTTTTGCTGCAGTCTGCTGTAGTCAATACATTGCAAAAACTTGCTACTAGATGGCCAAAAGCATATTCTAGCACCATTCTGCATTTGTTCAGCCTGTAGTTGAACTGCTCCTTACTGCTTGCTGTCCAGGCTGTCTGTGTACAGCTTTGTGAACCATGGGAGCAAGGGGCAGACTGCATCTCCAAGCATAACTATTGGCATTTCAACATCTCTAAAGGTAATTTTCTGTTCTGGGAAGAAAGTTCCATCTTGCAACTTTCTAAAGATGTATGAGTCATGCACCTTTTCTGACCAGCCAACATTGATGTTGGTGAAATGTTTCTTGTGATCCATCCATGCCTGCACCACCATTGAGAATACTCCTTGCGATTTATGTACTCTTTGGCAAGGTGATCTGGTGCCAACAAAGGAGTATGCTTTCCATCTATCGCCCCACCATGCTTAGGGACCCGCATTGCGGCATAGCCATTCACTATGTCCTGCGCATTTCCCAGAGCCACTATCCTTCCTAGAAGAAGGTTATTGATTGCCCTGGCTGCTTGGATCACAGCATCCTGCACTGTAGATTTACCCATAGCAAATTGATTCCCAACTAACCGGTAGCTGTCTGGCATTGCAAGCTTCCATAGGAAGCCACTCACTTCTCAAGTGTCAGAACAGTGTCGCTGGTATTGCTGCACTTAAGGGTGGGGAAAAGCCATTCACAAAGTTCAGTGAAAGTGGCCTTAGGCATGCAAAAGTTTTTCAGCCACTGGCCATTGTCCCATGGCTGCATATCTATGAGGTGTCACCAGTCTATGGATGTCTCACAGGACCAGAATTGCTGTTCCACTGTGGCAACAGGATCGACTGTTGCCAGCATATTGCTCCACTCAGTGTTTTCATGCAAGTCTGTGTTCATGGCCTCTTCACCTTGTTCCCTGCTCTGGCAGCGCCTGACTAATCCCTGGACAAACTGCAGCATAATGTGTGAGGTGTTTGCAATGCTTTCCACAGCAGTTTGAAGCTGAGCAGGGTCCATGTTTGTCCTGCTATGGCATCTGCACAGATAACTGGGGGAAAAGGTGCAAAAACTGTTTGCCATTGCTTGCAGGCAGGGTGGCAGAAGGAGGAGAGAAGTTCATTATGGGATGCTGGTGACATGTGCCCAGAACCATCTGCTGCAATGGTTTTGTCTCATTAATCACTGGGAGCCTAACCCAGAATACAAAGGGGCAACAGGACCTGTGGTATGGCTACCCATAGTGCATTGCTGTCAAAGCTGAAGGCAGTCACCTTACCAGGGACACATTCTATTAACCTCATGTGCACAGTGAGAACATGCACCTTCGACTGTACAAAACCCGGTGCTAAAATATCAACCTTAATACATTTGATCTAATCTCATAGGCTACATCTAGACTGCAAGCCTCTTTCGAAAGAGACTTTTTTGAAAGATACTTTTGAAAAAGCCTCTTCCAAAAAAGAGCATCTAGACTACAACCAGTACTTTCGAAAAAGCACAGTTTGCATTACATAGTGCCTTTTTTAGAAAGAGCACTTTCAAAAAAAGGCATTCTTCCTTGTAAAACGAGGTTTTTCCACGGTCAAAAAAACTGCCGCGTTCTTTTGATTTACTTTCGAAAGAATGCGGCAGCAGTCTAGACGCAGGGGAAGTTTTTTTGAAAAAAGGCCACTTTTTTCGAAAAAACCCTGTAGTCTAGACACACCTATATAGTGTAGACATACCCTGAGTTTCTGACAAAGTTTTGTTGCAAGCTGGTGGTTTTACTGGCATGGTTGCACCCCTCTCTAGTGAGAGCTTGGCTTAAACAGCAAAGTGCTTTGATTCCCTGGAATAACATTTGAAGATTTGAGCAGTGCACTGACTCTCTCTCTCTCTCTCTCTCTCTGGCTTGGCAAACAAGCAGTCGGGTGTGAAAACACTGCCTGTCATGTATGTAGCGCCTTTTATCCCAAAGGGCTACAAAGTGCTGTGTGAACCTAGGGCACCTGTCAGCCACCACAGATTCTAAAGGCCTCCGTTTCCTCTTGCACACCAGCTAAAACCCTTAAGGTGCACCCCTTCCCACCTCGCCCCCGCAAAGAGAGTCCCACCACAGGGCTGGCCCAACAGGAGCAGGTATTTTGTGGTGCACTCAATGAAGGGGTGGCCTGTTGCTGAAGAAGGTATTTAGGACCACGGAAAAGGAAGGTTTCATGGGTTTTAAGGCAAGATGGGGCCATCAGGTGGTCTCACCTCTTGTGTAACACAGGCTGGAGAATTTCACCCAGTTACCCCTATACTGATCCCAGTTATGTGTGTCTCGCTAAAGCGTGCCTTCCAGAGAGACAGCTAGATTTGATCTGAAGACATCAAGAGACTTCCCTTAGTAGCCTCATCACCCTCAGTATGACTCAATCAGGCCTGCTAACAGGGAGGGCAAGGGGGGCAATTGCCCCAGGGCCCAGTGATTCCAAAGGGCCTGGGATTCCTGGCTACTACCACTGCTACTGCATCAGCAATGGCCCTTTAAATTGCTGCTGGAGCAGCATGTGGTACGCTCCTGGCAGCTCTAAGGGCTGGGGGGGGAGGGGCGCCATGCTCTGGTCTGCGCAGAGGACTGTGGTGGGCTGGTGTAGCTTGCTCGCTGCCTTCCTAGCCTCAGCCCTTCCAGGAATGTGGACCTGGGGCCCCCCATCTTCCCCGGGGACCTGGCGTGTTTCTTAATCATCAGGCAGCCTTAGAGTCACAGTCTGTGGGATCCACCATGGCAATAGGGCAAACTCCAAGGACTGGAAATGGCAAATGACAAACTCCAAGGGCTGGAAAGCATTGCTGCTCAGAAGCAAGGAGCAATCCCATGCTTAGGAGGTGGTGCAGGCAGCCCTCCTCCAACTTCTGCAGTGGGCTTCCTGATCTATGAACACAAGGTAGAGACACTCCCTTAAAGAAGCTGGAGAAGGTCAAGAGCCTCTTACATCCCTGTTTGGCAATGGGGGCAATGCTGCCAAAGCTGAGCCTTGGAGTACGCTGAACCAGGCTTCTCAACATAGTGAGGCTGACTTAGAAATCATGAGATTTTTTTTAACTCCATTTTTTTATTTGCTTTCTTTGAGCCTAGAGAGGACAATAGCTCCCCAGGTTTTCCCAGCCACCACCATGCTTCAAAAGTTACTTGCTTTTAAAATGAGAGCTGAGATTCTCAGGGAGTCTCATGAGCTCAGGGAAAATACCAAATATTGCATGATTTGCCCTCAAACCGTGAACATTGACAACCTCAGGCTCTGCTCCCCACCTCAGTCCAGGGCAGTACCCCACACACAGAGAGATCACCTCTGTAGGAGGAAGGGAAAGGATGAGCCAAAACATTTTTGGATTGGATCAATCAGAGCATTTCATTTAAATGTTAACCTTTTACATTTTTAAAATTTTTTCTTCTTAAGTATTAACTAAGGTTTCAAAGTGAAAAGTCACTTTCAATCAGAAAACAAAAAAAGTGCCAAAATGCAATGGTTTGAGCATATCAAACCTTTATTTCCAAATCAGATGTGTCAGAAACTATCCTTTCCTGAGCACAGTTTAAATTTTGATGAACCAGCATTTTCCAATGCAAAACTTTTTGTCGCCAAATGTACCACTTGATTCATGCCCTTATCTAGTCAGAGAGCTATATTGTGGTATAAGAAATGCCAAGGGGCACCATGCCAGAAGCAGTAGCTGAAGGTATGCGATCTCACCATCCCTTACATCCAAATTTGAGAGAGAAACTAAGGGTGCGTCCACACTGCAGTGTTTTTCCAGAAAAATGGACATTTTTTAGGAAAAACAATACTTGCGTCCACACTGCTATTGAGTTCTTTTGACAAAAAGTCAAAAAAAATGGAGGAGTTTTTCTGACGGCAGTAAACCTCTTTCTCCAAGGAAGGAGCCGTTTTCCGAAAAAGCTTTCTTGGAAAAAGACATGTGTGGACATAGAAGAGGGAGTTCTGTTGAAAAAAGAGGCCTCTGGGGAATAACACGGGTGCCCTACTGGCCACTTCGTTCAAACTAATCAGAACTCTATAGTTCCTGTCTCCTGGCAACTCTTAAAGCTGCAGGCACCCAGGACAAGCCTTGTGGCAGGAAGCCGGCCCAGACAGCTGCACCTGACTGTGCGGCTATCCCTGCCACACAAATGTGGATGCATGGCCCAGCCACAACCCCCTTGAGGCCTCCCTGGACCTCACAAGAAGCACCACCAGGGCTCCCAGGACCCAGCCAGGGGCACCAAAAGGCATGTGCCATCATGGTCCGGGGTAGAGATCCTGGCCCTCCTGGAGGTGTGGGGTAAGGAGAAGACCCTGCAGGGTCTCCACTCCCGGACACACAATGCAGACATCTATGGCCAGATGGCCAAGGCTCTGGCTGTGAGAGGTCACCACCCTCGGACTATAGACCAAATCAGGAGCAAGGTCAAAGAGTTCCACCAGGGCTACACCAGGTCAAGGAAACGTAGCTCTTGCTTCAGGGCAGGGCCCCACTCCTACCCATATTACAAGGAGCTGGAGCAAATTCTGGAGGTGTATGCAGCCCCTTCCCCACCCATAGTGGTGGACTCAGGACTAGAGACACCCTTCATCACCTGCCTGGGGCTCCCTGGTGAGGAGGAGAATGAGGAGGATGAGGATGAGCTGCACGAGGAGGAGGAAACAGCCAGCACGGTCACCCTCATCCTGGAGCCCGTACCCCAGGGCCTGGATGTGTTGCAGATATCCTCTGAGGGCAGGGAGGGATCATCAGGTAAGAGCTCTCATTTTTCCACACATGCAGGGCGGGGGAGGCGGGCACAGAGGGAATGGGGTGCATTGGTTGCTCGGCCTTCTCGGCCTGGACATCATGCTGCAGTCGGTGCACGTGGAAGCACGTGCAGCACCAGTCTGTGCCATGCACCCTCAGGAGGCAGCCCTGGAGCACCCCCCGGCTTCCTGCTCACAGGCTCAAGGGAGGTCACACATACATTTGACCCCATGGGGGGACAGACATCTGACCCTGGGGGGGACACACCCTCCCACCGCTAGCCACCACTGGAAGCAGGCTGGGGATAAGGGTGCACGCACACCCGCCCACAGACGGAGGAGTGCCGCACATGGCACATGGGCATGCCTGCACGTGTGAGGCACCACCTGCTCCCACAGACAGTGCAGACAGGTGCAGGTGTGTGTGCTGCCCCCATGGAAGACCAGGCTGCTCCCGGCCCCTCTCCTGCCCATGGCATCCCAGTGTGGACAGATACTTTCCTTGTCTGCTTGTCTGGGGGGGAGAGTGGGGAGCATGGTTCCCTGGGCACCTCAGGGCCCCTGTGAGGCAGGGCCTGCTGCTCAAGACACACATGGCCTTGCTTCCAGGACATCACCATCCTCTGGGCTGAGGACTGTTGCTTGCAGCTCACAGAGGCGGGCACAGCCTCAGAGACAGTGTCTGAATGGATGACTGACCACCTCTCCCTCTTTATTCTCCACAGCTGGACCAGCCGTGATTGAGGGGTGATCATTGCCAGCCGAGGCAGAAGCGCAGGAGGGTCCAGGAGGACCTCATGAGACAGCATGTGGCCATCCTCCGGGACATGCGGCAAACCCTGGCACAGAAGGTCCAGGAGGATGCACAGTGGTGTCCAAAAGCTGGGCAACCAGAGCACACACTGCTAAAGCTTTGCTGCCCCTCTGAGAGGTATGCAAGCAAGCAGCAGAAGCAAAGAAACGGCTGTCCAGGGCGGGTCCCTTTAAGCAAGTGTCTCAGCTAGCCTTAGGCAACAGCACCCGGAAGCAACTGCTGACCTAATGCTTGAACTGGTTCTGGGTGGCCTTAAATGCGAGATAGCATCCAATCCATGTGGACACTATCTTTTGAAATAGCACATCGTTTTTTTCGATGCGCTTTTGCTGTGTGGATGCTCTCTTTCAAAATAAGCTTTTCCAGAGGATCTTTCCCAGAAAAGCTTATTCCGAAAGAAGCTTGCAGTCTAGACATAGCTATGTGAGGGTATGTCTACACTACAGCACTATTTTGAATTAACTTATTTTGAATTAGTTAATTCGAAATAAGCTAAATTGAAATAACGCATCTAGACACAAAAACTAATTCGAAATAGCGTTTTTCTAATTCGAAATAGTGCGTCCACATTGAGTGGACCCTGAATCAAAGGTAAGGCTGGCCGGAACCAGTGCCAAAAGGGCATCAGGGTCGGACTTTGGGGCTGCTGCCTCAGGCTATCTGAGGTCTGTGCTTAAAGGGACCCGACCCCCCCATCCCGGACAGACAGTTCTCAGGTTTTTCTGCTTGCTGGTCTACCTCGCTGAGTGACAGCAAAGCATTTGTGTCTCGGAGAGCTCTGCTTGCGCTCACTCGGGGCACCACGGCACTCTGCAACATGGAACCAGACCTGCCCCTGGGGACTCTGCTGCATCTCGTGGACACGTTGCCAGCAGCCTGGATGCACTGTCTGCAGGCGGCCATCCGGGAGGACCATCGAGGGGATGTCAGGATCCAGGGGACCCTGAGGGAGAGCTTCCACCCTGAGGAGCGCTAACAGTCTCCCCGGTCTACCCCACTGGGGGCTAGTGCCCCCATTCCTCCCTCTCGTCCTTCCACTTACCCGTCCCTAGCCCCCACTTCCTGATGTCAAATAAAATACACGTATTTTCAAAAATATAAACTGTCTTTATTTAACACAACTGGGGAGGGGGAATGAAACTCTGGGGAGATGGGGGAAAGGAGGTGGGAGAGGGCAGGAGAGAGAGTGGGAGAGGGTAGGGAGAAAACTGGGAGGAGGGAGCTGGAAGGGGGAAGCAAGGGGAAGAAGGGGGAGGGGAAGCTCAGCACTCAGGGCTGGGGGTCTCGCCGGGCCAACCGCCTCCCATCACGGCGGGGGAGGGGGCCACGGCATCCCCGGGGGGATGGGGTGGAGGGTGCGGAGTTTGAGGTGGGGGGTATGGACATTGAGGAGGAGGGTGTGGAGGATGAGGAGGAAGAGGTGGGAGGCGGGGCAGGAGTGGGAGGAGGAACAGTAGTTGGGGGGGCAGCAGGTGCAGGACCGGCACGGGGGAGCATGTTCTGCAGCAGGGCCTGCAGGTTTGCATTCATGGCTTGGTCCTCAGCAAGCTGTTCCCGGCGGAGCTGCAGGTCCTCCAGCATCCAAGCCTGGATGGTGTGGTACAGGGCTCGCAGGGCCCCCAGGTGCTGGTCCCGGTACTCCTGCCGCGTGCTGGTGGTCTGGAGCAGGCTGCGGGTGCGGGAGCATGTCTCAGGCGGGGTGGTGCGCCCTGCACAAGCAGCTGGTGCAGCTGTAGAGAAAGAAAAGTGGTCAGTTCTCCCTGGGGACACAGTGGATGATGCCCAGCCCCCCCCGCGACGTGAGGGCGACCGCGCCCTGCACCGTCAGAGCTGATGTGCTTGCACAGAGGCCATGGTCAGGATGTCTGGCTCTCCCCAGGACTGGGAGCTGCCCCAAGACTGCACCCATGCCCCTGTGCTGTGTATAGTGTGGCCGGGGCGGGGGGAGATGTCCCCTGCCTCTGTGTAGAGAGGGCGTGTGAAGGGAGAGCATCCTGCTGGTTCCTGCCCCGGGGTCAGGACCGTGTTGGGTCTCTTCACACACGCATGTGCCTATTGGGCCACAGCCCCTGGGTGTCACGCAGCTGGAGCCACCTGCCCAAGGGTGGCATGGCACATGCTTGCACGTGCACAGGTGGCTGCGTGATCCGTGGGAGGCATGGCCCACGCGCGCGGTCCCTGGTCTCCCTCTCCGCCTCCCCCCTCGGGTAGGGGACAGTGCTGGCACTTACCTGGTATGGCCTCCCTGTACGACCCTGCCGACTCCGTTGCCGGGACAGCTGGCGGTGGCCCCTCTGGTGTGCCCGGGTCAGGGCCCTCCGGTCCTGGCTCGCTGCCTCCCGGACTGCTGCGGACCGCCCCGCCCCCCAGGAGTCGGTCGAGGGCGGGGAAGTAGGGCAGGTGTCAGCCCTGGCGTACACCTGCCGCAGCTCTTTCACCTTCCAGTGCACCTGCTCTTGGGTGCGCCTGTGACCTTTCCTGGCCATGGTGGCCACTATGCGGCTGTAGACGGCCACGTTCCTCCACCTAGTGCGGAGATCATGGAAGTTGGGGGCCGCCCACCAAACCTCAATGAGGTCCATGATCTCCGCACTAGTCCATGAGGGCGCGCGCCGTCTATGGCCCCTGGCTGGCCCCTGGGTGCTGGGGGACTGGGCGGGGGAGAGCTGGCTGGCACTGGCTGCCTGGCTCATCCTGGGGGCACTGGTTCAGGAGCAGAGACTGCTGGCAGCCCTGGCTCTGGCAAATGCCGTCTGGCCAGAGTCTACCCCTTTAAGGGCCCCGGGGCTGTGGGAGAGGAGAGGAGTTTTCCTGGTTTGGCCCAGAGTGGCCACCAGGGGGAACTGGGAAGGGCTGGAGGCCCCCTAATTCGAAATAAGTGTCTACACAGCACTTATTTCGAATTAGCTATTTCGAATTAGGTGTTATTCCTCATAGAATGAGGTTTACCTAATTCTAAATAAGGGCTCCACTATTTCAAATTTATTTCAAAATAGCGGTTTGTATGTGTAGACAGCTATTAAAGTTAATTCGAAATAATGTCTGTTATTTTGAATTAACTCTGTAGTGTAGACATACCCTGAGGGAATATCTTTTATTGGACCTACCTCTGTTGGTGGATGGTCCAATGGTGGATTGGTGGACAGGTCAGGCTTCATAGAGCTTCTCTTCGGGCCCGGAAAAAGCAAGCAAAGTCTGAGCTCCATGTAAGGGGTTCAAACATTCAAATACCTGTTGCAGGAGATCACTTTAAATCAGGGGCAGGGAACCTTTTTTGGTATTTCCACTGACCCACAGAAAAATCAGTCGGGGGCTGCACAAAAGTGAAAAGCAAAAAAACCCAAACCAAAACAAAAACTCCAAACTCTTATTGATGTGGCCCCTAAGGGTATGTCTAGACTACATGGCTCCGTTGATGGAGCCATGTAAATTAGTTTATTTGGCATAGTCAAAGAAGCGGGGATTTAAATAATCCCCACTTCATTAACATAAACATGGCCGATGCACTGTGCTGACGATCAGCTGATCCGGCACAGCGCGGCAGTCCAGACGTGGATCTGTCGGCTGGGGAAGCCTTTGCCTACTGATCCCTTATGCCTCGTGGAACGAGGTTTACTGGATCGGTCGGCAAAGGCTTCCCCAGACGACAGATCCGCGTCTAGACTGCCGCGCTGTGTCGGATCAGCTGATCATTGGCACAGTGCGGTGGCCATGTTTATTTTAATGAAGCGGGGATTATTTAAATCCCCGCTTCTTTGACTATGCCGAATAAACTAATTTATATGGCTCCCTCGATGGAGCCATGTAGTCTAGACACACCCATAGCGAGAAACAGAAAGACACTCCCCACATTCCCTTCACACATCAGAGCCTAGGGGGGCCCACACTGATAGATTTTGTGTGCTTCAGCCCCACAGGAGATCAGGGGGGCGGGGGAGTGGGCTGGAGTACCAGTACGGGCTCCCCAACACAGGGAGGAGAGAGGTGAGGGAGCCCTGAGCCTCAGGGATCGGATCCAGGCAAGCCGGGAGATACATCCACAGGTTTTGCATCTATTGTTCTGCCAGGGAGCGGTGCCATTTTGAGTTCTGATCTATGGGGAGCTTGTTCCTTGTGATGAGCTTTGTGAGTTTGGGGGGTTGTTGGAAAGTCAGAAGAGGGAAAGATTTGTGGTTCACGTCAAATATGGGTTGTAACTGTCTGATGAGGCTGTGTAAAATTCAAATTAGAGGCAGTCTTAAAGGATCTTCTCAGACAGCTGCCTTATTCCATTAAAGGCCTATTGCACTATTGTTCTTTCAGGATAAAGGATGGAAGGGAAGGGAGCAAACCAAGTTCTGTTTTATTGCTACCACCTGAACAATGAAAGGCTGAACATAACCCACTGAGCCATTGTGCAGTGGTTAAAATACAGCTCTGTACTTTGCATGCCAAGTTACCCAGCCTCCTCCTTTCTCAGAGACTTCCTTACCAGCAGTAAAACATCTACCAAACAACTCAAGCCCAGCACAAATGACCCAGTGTCGGTATATTGCTGTACAATTACAAAAGCAAAATCATTACATAGGGGCATCTTACTTTAATTTAAATTAAGCAATCGTCTGCCGCAGCTGCAAAAGTGCTTCAACGCTAACCTCCAATCGTAGTCAGGCTACACACAGAAACAGAAATCAAATTAAAGATGCTCTGGTGTTACCATCTTTGGTCTTAGCTGAGCAAATGCTCCTGCTGGGCAGGTTTGTTTAAATGCTTATAGGTACAGCATGTGCTTATGTAGCCGGGAAAGTTTGGCATTCTGCTTTTGTGACTAACAGATTCCCCGCTTCCCCCTTCTGCCTCAGTGACTGTGATCAGTCTTGCTCTCTCTGTCTCTCTTAGTGGTAACAGCAATCCATCCCCTCTCTACTTTTCCCTCTTTTGCAGTGCGCATGAGGAGACGTTTCTTTAAATCTGTAAGGGGATGCCAGGCAGGCTGGGGGACAGGGGAAGATACCAAGCAGACCCTCCTAAGGGAAAACAAGAGGCCAAGAGAGCGAGTTTAGGGCTAATAATGGAAAGGTTCTTGTTCAGCATTAGAAGAAATCAGTTTTTCCTCATTGTCACATGGCACAGTCTCCTTATTTCATATTTATTATTTGTATTATCAGAACACATGGGAGCTAATTCTGGACCATGGTGCTAGATGCTGTGCAAACACAGAATGAAAGACGGTCCCCATCGCATTAAAAATATCCTCCAAAAGCACTGTCAGTGCTGGAGAACCCCATCAGCCACTGGCAGAGTTAATGGTAGGGAAATAACAACATAATCCTGTTGTAGTCTCCAGGGAGTGAGATTTGCTGTAGGTATGTTCATACTTCTGTCATTCGTGGAAAACAAAAAGGAAGAGTAAAAAGAACCTTGGCACACAGGGAGGCATCAGCTCTGGACTCATATTCTGAACTGTCCGGGGTAGCAATGCTTCTGTCACTCACTCAGTGCCCACGAGGGTTTCTGGGAGCATTTAGGACATTTCTTGGTATTCGCAGTAGGGATGTAAAAACTTCTAAAAATGTTAACCATGTAACCAATTAAAATTTAAATCAGTTACACAGTTAACTAAGTTCTGTGGGACCACAGACACACAGGCTGCCAGCCCTGAGGGCTTCTGGCTTTGCTGGCTCCTGGCCCCACCAGCCTCTGGTCCCATGGTCTCCCAGCTTCACCAGGTCCCATCCCCAACAGCCTCCAGGCCCCATGGGCTCCCAGCTTTGCCAGGTCCCATCCCCAACAGCCTCCAGGCCCCATGGGCTCCCAGCTTCACTGAATCGCAGCCCCACCGGGCTCTGGCCCCCACAGGCTCCCAGCTTCGCCGGGTCCCATCCCCAACAGCCTCCAGGCCCCATAGGCTCCCAGCTTCAGTGGATCGCAGCCCCTCCGGGCTCTGGCCCCCACAGGCTTCCAGTTTCACTGGCTTCCAGACCTACTTGCCTCTGCCCCCCCCCCCCTTCCAGGCTTCTGGCCCACCAGCGTCCGGCCCCTGTGGGCTCTCAGCCTCACCAGCCTGTGGTACCCGTTGGTTTCTGACTTTGCCGACTCCCAGCCCCACTGGCCTCTGGTCCCCATGGGAGTTTATCCATTAACCAGATCCTATAAGCATCAGTTTATCAGTTAACTGGTTAAACTCTTACATCCCTAATTCATGGATTATTGGTTCTTGAACATTTTGTAGTTTGGAACTTTTGTCCTAGTTTAGGAGAAGAACATTTTCTTGGAATCTCAAACAAACAAACAAACAAACCCCGCCCCACCCCCCCCAAAACCCAAACTCTTGCAGAATGGGAAAACATTTATCTCCTTTCCCCCTTCCCCTGGTTTAGTTACCAGCACCAGTTCCAGAGGGAGACATAAGTGATTGAATGCCTTGAATCAGAGGATCACTTGACCACCTGTAAAATGAGGACAGCATTTCTTTTCCCATCCATAATTATCCAAGTACATTCTGGGAATTAGTTCACTGTCACCCTCTGAAGCACCAGATGTGGACAGACATTGTCAGAAGCAAGATTCCAAGGCTAAAGTTCACTCCTAATTGTAGTATCTCTTAGGACAGACAAGAGGCAGGATTCAGTTGTAAGGAATAGATTGCTGGGTAAGACAGATCCTTTGGTTCTCTCTGGAGCTCTAGCTCCTAGATTTGTATTAGTATCACACACCAATACAGAGGCGTCTTAAATCCTGGACTGGACCTAACATTCATGGAATGATCTGCTAATTACATTAAACTAACCCAGAAAGACCTTTGGAGAAAAAATTTAATGCAGAGAAGTACTTATGTTAACATCTAGGGGGATTGATTATTGGTTTCTCTTAAATAAAAACATGTGGCAATAAAGAAAATAAGTGAAACATACAAGATCATCTGGGCCAGAGCAAGAGAACATCCTAGTGAGAGCAGATGTGCTCTTGGCCTTTTGCCTTTCCAATACTAACATACTATTATTTTCTGCATTTCTTCCTCAGAGCCTGTTCAGTAACAGTATGGTTGTCTGGGAGATAGAGTTATTCCCTTCCCCATATACTGGGTCATTCCAGTCCATCTCCCTCTGACCTGCCTGAGGAGTGACAACTAGCTTGTTAGAAGTAAATATCCACCGCAGTCAGGTTGGAATGTAAAGGACGTCCTTGCATTGGTGTCTTTCAAGGTGATGAGCGAGACAGTCAGTCCAGCTTCATTACTGGATCACACAGAGTTTTGCTGCTTTAAAGCCAGGCTCTTTAGTTCCATCAAGGGCATTAGTTTTAAAGTCTTTGATAAGTGAAAAAAAAACAAAAAAACAAAAACCCCACATCTCAGTGGCTTTGCTTTGTAGGCTCCTTTTTGTCTTGCTGAGGCACATACTGTATTTCCCCCACAAAGTTCTGCAGCTTACGTTCCTGCAGCGGGAAGAAATACACTGGAAATATTATGTCGGAGATGGGAGCAAGCATGCTGGGAGCAATGGAGAAAGCTGTCATGTCCTGCCCTGGCATCCAATGCATCTGCACAGATCTGCAGCTACAGCAGTTGCAGAGGCTACTTGAGTGCCTTACAGGAGATGAGCAGAGAGGATCACAAACTAGAGAGCTGGAAGAGGGCATGTGAGCCTTGTCTATGCTCCCTCCTGGCCAGCCAGTGAAGGATAGCTCTCCTGGGCTTTGCCCAGTTAAGACTTGAATGATCTGAGCTACTGGGACTTCCAGTGCTCTCTTGGGGAATACTCCACCCCTAACAATCTGATTGGGAGCAATTCTTACCATCTATGCAGCCTAAATGTTTCCTTTCCTCAGTTTCCCTGTTGCACCAGTGAAGTGTAAGGGATGGAGAGGCCTTTGGAATAATCAGGGGCTCCTCCTCTCTGTGGACTCTTCCTTGCCTTCCAAAGTAAAGCCAGAGGCCTCTAATCTTGATCCAGAATGTGAATCTCAGCAAAGAGCTCAATGTCTGACCTCCCCTCTTGCCCCTGGGGCCAGGGCCCCTTGCCATTCAGGACTGAGGCAGGGGCAGTTGTGTAGGGGAAACAGGCCCTGCCATTCTCCGTGTCATTTCATCTGTCATTGCATCCAGCCCCTTTCACTGGCTCTTTTACTGTATGCAACTGGTGTCACATTTCAGAGAATGGATGGGCACAGTGACATGTGTGTATTACAGGCGCCTTAGCTTCTCTCTGGGGAGTGGGGAGGAGGTGGGGGGATACGTCCATCCTGGGTAGGTTACTGATTACTGTACTATGTATGTCATCTCACAGTTCTCATTTCCAATGGAAACTGATTTGTTTTGTGGTTCTCACTTCTCTTTGTACACAGTGGTGCCTCCCTTTAAAGTCATCTTTTCCTGGGAGCTCTGGCCTGAAAGATTTCCTTTTCTCTGTGTGGGAATTACATATGTCACAAACACCTCCGACACGGTGCTTGATTCTTGATTCAAATTCAGATAAGCAGAGGAGAAAACAAGTCTTTAGACATACTGCATCTCCTGGGGATACCAGTGTGATACACACACTCTCACGCATGCTCCTGTGTTAAGGCAAACCAGACACTGGGTGTCACCAGAACTCCAGCAGAATCAGAGCAGATGGAGCAGGTATCTGGCAGTAAAAACCTCCATTTCTTAAGGAAGGCAGCCCAGTTAGAAAGTCAGGGTAAGTGCTCGCAGTGCAAGAACTAATGGAGTTCTTCTGTCCCTTTCTATATCTGGATTTATTCCAGCAAGCCAAGGAGACTCAGGTGAAGGGTTAGGGGTGAGTTTTCAGTGCAGTGGCAACATAAGCAATAAGAAACAATCCCTAGCAGGAGAAATGAGAAAGTTTTGCTAATTTTGGTGGAGGGGTGGGACATGGAGAATCATAGAACTCTAGAACTGGAAGGGACCTTGAGAGACCCTCAAATCCAGTCCCCTGCCCTCACGGCAGAACCAAGCACCATCTAGATCATCCCTGATAGATGTCCATCCAACCTGCTCTTAAATATCTCCATGATGGAGAGTCCACAACATCCTTAGGCAATTTATAGCATAGCATGAATATGCTATGTAATAGCATGAAGGTGTCTCAGCTGGTCAAATTGTCCTCCAGGTCCATACAGCTGGCTAACACTACTGATAAAAGGGAATAGGGTGTGGGGGAGGGGAACATATTTTGGTCCTTTATCTGCCTTCAGGCTTCACATTTCTCTGGAGGCCTGTAAGTCACTCCAAACCTGGCGTTCAATCTCTCTGCAGGATTATGTAGCATTTTGAGACCCTGGGCTTACAAGTGCAAGCCTTCATATTCATATTTCTAGACTCTCTTTATTCCATCTTTTTCTTTCCTCACAGCCCACACAGCTTCTCTTTGCCCTATGACTCTCCTGTTGCTATTCTCCATGGCCTGTGGGAAAGGAAATTCTGACTGACAATTTCTCCACCTTCCTGGGTCTTGCCAGTTTCATTATGCCACTCTGCTCATGGTACACAGCAGGAGACAATGCTAAAGCATTAGCACATACTGTGTGCCAGTCCATACCTGCCCCCCAATGCCCCAGGGGCCATGGACAAGAGAGTACTATGCACGCTTGGAATGAGGAACGCAAACTATGGAATGATGGATCTTGAACACCACAGAGTCCAGATGAATTTGTTAATAGAGTCCCTACCCAAAGACAATTCCAGCCCTGATTCCTGCTCCTCTGAATGCCTCTGATCGTGGATGCTTTAGAAGTTAAATATCCTTAAATGCTGTTTTACAGCACAGTGAATTGTCTATGTCACTATTCACTACTGAATGGAATGAAAGCTGTGTGTCATAATCCCTATATTGCTAACAGCCAGAAAGCATTATTCTTTAGCTTGGCAGGAGCATACATTTTTGCAGCAGGAGGATAGCTATCCTACCCTCATTTTTGCTGTGGAGATATATCTGACTATGAAGTTCAGCATAATAAGAAATGATGTTCCTAGGTGGCTATGGTATTTTTACAAGTCAAGGGTGTCTGTGCTATTTCCAACACTAAGGACCTGTGTCTGGCAGCTTCTGGACCTACCCGACTACATAACTATGTTATTGTTTTAAACTTGTGTTTGTTTTAAATGCTCCAGAGTTTCATGCACTGGCCTGCAGGAATGCCAAGAGAAATCGCCACTGGAACTGTGTTTGCCACCCTGCTTTCTCTCCCATCCCCCTCATGAATTCATTTATACAGAGCTTCACTCACCTTCTAAATAGCGAGGCCTCAAATTAAATTATAACATTGCTGATAATCAGCAGACCGGGGGATTAAATTGATTGGGACCCTGCCAGACTAGATTTAGCTTTCATTAAGTTCTGTCCACAGAGCAGCCCTTCCCATGGAGCAAAGTCCTTATTCTCTACATTACAGTATAATGCAATACACACACCAGCAAAAGCAAAGTACTTCACCATTTAAAATTCTAATCCTTTCAAGATCCGGAAATACCTAGGGTCTAACTACAGCACTGTCTATCCAACATCTGCTGTTAGAAGTCAAAAGCTGAAAGCAAGTCATTTACATGAGGGTTTAGAGAAATGTGAAGGAGCTACAAGAGCAGGGACATAATCAGCAGCACAGAGAAAGTCTGAAAGGAGCTTGTGTATCCTTGTGAAATGCAGCAAGAGGCTTATTTAATTTTGTGTGTGTGTGTAAATTTCCTAAACAGTTGACCTAAATGAGCTCTTACCACAATCAGATAGCCTAGGACAACAGAGTAATCCTTCTAATAGGATTATAGGCTGTGCTAAAGGAGACTTCGGGCTTTTATGCTCTGAATCGTAATAGGCATGCTCACACAAATGGAAATCTTGCCTGGCTGGTGGCCGATTCGCCCGATTCCCCTGAATCAGGCCCCGTGCCTAAAAGGGCCCCACGCTCTAAAGCCAGAGGGCCCCGTGCCCTAAACCCGGAAGTGTGCCGGGCTCACTGCGGGAGGGGGCGTCAGCGCTGGAGGAAGAGCACGGCGGCTTCTGTGTGCCACAGGAGGGGGTCGGCCCGCGGGTTTGGAAAGGGGCTGTGAGTTGTTTCTTTGTGTGCTGGGTTGGGGTTTTTTGTTTGTTTTTGTTCAACCAAAATTTGGTTCGAATTGGGCTCCGCATTTCCTAAAGCCGGCCCCGGTGATGCCTGCAAACTGGAGCTGTTTGCAGGCACTGCTAATTGCGTCCAGGGTCAAGCAAACAACACCCTTCAGTGGCCAGTGTTCCCTGTAAACTGAGCATTTAGGCAGCCACCCAGGCGAGATTCAAATGCTGATTAGCAGCATGTGTTTCTACTGGTAGTGCACATTCACACATGCCTTGGTGCACATGCAACATTTATTCCATGTGTGGATGGAAACAATTAGAGGGAAGATTGTCAGTCGCCCCTGGCCCTTAGTCGGGGCAGGGCAATAGGATTTTGGGCCTGTACTCTGGCTGAGCAGCAAGAGTTAGTTAGATCAGGCCCAGGGGCAGGGCAGAGCAGTAGAAAGTCTACGGGCTCAAGAACTGCATTCAGGTTGAGCAGCAACAATTGGGCCTCCGAGCTCCAGCTGAGGACAACAAAGGCAGCATTCTTGCCTGGGGGTTGTGGTCCCACTGAGCTGTTAGGCCCGGCTTTGGTACTTCCTGTTCTTCCTACTAATTCCTGGGGCGAGGGCCAAGTAGAGCCTGGATCCATCCACCAGGGTTTGGGGAGGGGTTCCTCCCACTCTAGGTCTATGGGAGACCAGTCTACCTCACTCCACTGGTCCTTATTCCTAGACATTAAGGTCAGAAGAAATCATCATGATCATCTAGTCTGACCTGCACATTGCAGGCTGCAGAACCTCACCCACCCACTTCTGTAATAGGCCCCTAACCTCTGGCTGAGTTCCTGAAGTCCTCAAACCATGGGTGAAAGACAGAGAATCCGCCATTTACACTAGTTTAAAATGGCAAGTGACCCATGCTGCAGAGGAAGGTGACAAACCCTCATGGTCTCTGCCAATATGACATGGGGGAAAATTCACTTCCAACCCCAAACATGCCAATGTTAGACCCTGAGTATATGGGCAAGACCCACCAGCCAGACACCTGCGAAAGGATTCTCTGCAATAAGTCGGAGTCCTCCCCATCTAACGTCCTATCACCAGACATTGAAAATATTTGCTGCTAGCAGTGACCATGATGGGCTACATGCCATTGTAAGCAGTCCTGTCATACCATCTCCTCCATTAACTCATCAAGCTCAGTCTTGAAGCTAGTTAAGGATTTTTATCCCCACTCTTGTCCTTGGAAGGCTGCCCAGAACTTTACTCCTTTGATGGGTAGAAACCTTCACCTAATTTCAAGACTAAACTTATTGATTAACAGTTTATAGCTATTTGGTTTTGTGCAAAAATTGGGGCTTAACTTAAACACTCCCTTGTGTGGGATAGACCGCACTGATAATGCCAAGCAGGGCAGACTGCAAGACACAGGGGAGGCAGTCCCCAAAGCTGCTGGTTTACCCTAGAATTAGATTCTCCACCACAGCAAGAATGTACTCACCACTCTTTGTGTTAGAAACAGGAGAAAACATGTTTCAAAAGTCAGGGAGGGGAGCCAAATTCAAACAAATCTCGGGGAATTGTCATCAAATGGGCTTGTTCCTAGTGAGGGTCCACGGGGATTAATACAGGTCCCAATGCTCAGCAACATTCATCAATGATTTGGAAGTAAATATATAATTACTACTGATAAAATTTGCAGATGACACAAAGTTTTGTGGAGTGGTGAATAACAATGAGGACCCAGATGAGTTATCAGGATCACTTGGCATGCAGGGCCAGTTCAAACACAATGGCTGTGTCTAGACTGGCAAGTTTTTCCGCATAAGTGGCCGCTTTTGCAGAAAAACTTGCCAGCTGTCTAGACTGACCACTTGAATTTGCGCAAGAACACTGACGATCTAATGTATGATCTTCAGTGTTCTTGCACAAATACTATGATGCTCTGGTTCAGGAAAAAGCCCTCTTGAGCAAATGTATTTGCGCAAGAGGGCCAGTGTAGACAGGGGAGGACTGTTTTGCGCAAAAAAGCCCCGATGGCGAAAATGGCGATCGGGGCTTTCTTGTGCAAAACCGTGTCTAGAGTGGCACGGACACTTTTCCGCAAAAAGTGCTTTTGCGCAAAAGCATCCGTGCCAATCTAGACGCTCTTTTCCTCAAATGCTTTTAACGGAAAAACTTTTCCATTAAAAGCATTTGCGGAAAATCATGCCAGTCTAGACGCAGCAAATGCTTTTTAATACAGCCAAATTCAAGACTATAGATTAGTGTTTCGTAAGCTTTTTAAGACCGAGGACCACCAAACAATAATTTTTTTATGGGGTGGGGAACACCAAGGATTTTTTGGTTGAGCAAAAAAAAAAGGTTGGTGGGGGGGGAAGGATCGGGGGAAAGTTATTGAGAAAAAAAAAGGTCACCTGCCATTTTGAATTCTGTTGTTCTCCATGGCACAGCTCCAATTGCCTTGTGGCACAAACACAATTTAAGAAACACTGCTATAGATCGAGGAGCAAGGAATGCAGGCCATACCTGCAGAATACTATGCTGTTGAACAGGGGTGTAGCGTGCAAGTCCTGCAAGGTAATAATACCACTCTTCTTGGTGATGGTTAGGCCTCAGCTGGAGTGCTCTGTCCAATGTTGGTCACCAATGTATGGACAGATGTAGAGAAATAGGAAAGGATCCAGAGGTGAGTGTCAAAGATGATTAAAGGGATGGAACACAACCCATATGAGCAAAGACTGAAAGAACTGGGTATGTTTTGTTTGGAAAAGAGGAGATTAAGGGGGGAGATGACAGCAATCTCTTTAGATACTTGAAAGGCTTTTTACCATAAAACATGGTAAAAAAGTTGTTCTTTTTTGCCACACAGGTCAGGCCAAGAGGCCATGGTATGAACTACAGCACAACAGATTTAGATTAAATCTCAGGAAAAACTTTCTGACTGTAAGAAGAGGAGGACAATGGAACACGCTGTCTAGGGAGGCTATAGACTCTTTTTCACTGGGGGTTTTCAAATGGAGGCTGGATGGCCATTGGTCTATGATGGTTTAGCAGGGAGTTAGATTAGATAACCCTTGTGGTCTCTTCTAACCCACCATTCTATGGATTCTATGAATGGTGAGCAGAATGAGGAGGCTGATTTTGCCCCTGCATATGGCACTGATGAGGCTGATACGGGAAAATTGCAGACAGGTCTGGTGTCTCCATGTTAAATCGGACATGGAAAAGTTGTAGGGGGAGCTGAATCAGCACAGCACATTTGTACGTTTCACCTTCTGTGTGTTGGTGACATTTTCAGTAGGAAAGTTTGGTTCAGAAACTGCCACAGGCACAGAGAGGGAGACACGGGGAAAAAGGCACTACTGGGAAATGAACCATCCTCCCTCAGCTGCCAAGAGCCCAAAGCACAAGTCAAGGAGAGGGGGCACCTCCCACCATCATGTGCATCCCCAGGGGAATCAAGGGTGGAACAGAACAGTTTAGGGAAAGCCAGAGCAGGGGCTGGGATCTGAACCCCAGGATTCTGCCCTTTGCAACATTGTAAAGAACCACAGAGACACAAGAGGTCACCTTGCCAGTGCGACACCTAGAACCTCCCATTAACAGCGGATCCAGGGACTTGTCCCGCAACTCAGTCCATTTTCACACATAAAAGCGGCCATACTGGGTCAGACCAAAGGTCTACCTAGCCCATTATCCTGTCTGCTGACAATGGCCAATAGCAGATACCCCAGAGGCAGGGATCACAATAGGTACTCCTCACATGATCGCTTCCCTGTCACCCACCTCCAGAGAAACAGAGGCTAGGGACACCATTCCTACCCATCCTGCTTAATAGCCATTGATGGATCTAACCTTCACAAATATATCTAGCTTTTTTTTGAACCCTGTTAAAGTTCTAGCCTTCACCACATCCTCTGGCAAGGAGTTCCACAGGTTGACTGTGCTCTGAGTGAAGAAAAACTTCCTTTTGTTCATTTTAAATCTGCTGCCACATATGACAGTGGCACAGCTGCTTGGCAATACAAGCCATGCATCTCCTCAGGGCTAGCTAGGAAATGAAACTTACAAACTGGCATCTCATCCCCCCTTATCTCAGCTACAAGGGGTGAAACTGTGATTGGCGGGGGTGTGGCACTGCATATGCAGACTTAGCACCTCATGCGAGACAGGCAAGAGGCTGAAAGCTCTCACTCCACGGTATGTTTCAGCCCAGGCAAGATTGCATCTTTCTGTTTGCTTGCTGCTTAAGAGTCCTTTCTCAGCCTTTCAAATATTTACCACTGCCACCAATTTCCTCTCAGGGAACTTCACAACTCTGGCAACTGGCATTATTTGTTTTCTGAGGCAGTGGGAAGGTAGGCGGGGGTGTAAGGATGGAGGTACTAAGAGAGGCTGTCTAGTATCTCTCCCAGGCCAAGCCAGGTCTGCAATGCGCATGAGCTGCTGCTGGTTCCCATCAGGAGATGTGTTTGGCAGCATAGTGAGCAGGAACCTGGAGGATGAGAGAATGAAGAGACGGGAGGGGGCAGGTGCTGTGATGGATGGCAAGGCGAGGGGTGTGTGGCAGCAGTGATGGAAACAAACCTGTTCCCAGGCAGAGTGTCATCAGCATGTAGAGATTTGTTGCCATGCTCTGTATGGTGAAGACGAGGCTGGGAGGAGGGTGTGGCATCTAGAATTAGCACACCCATGCTCTGGAGGAACCACTTTACATCCCCCTGGCTCTTCTCTGCTAATGTACCCTATTACACTCATCATCCCATCAGCTGGATCAATTGCAGTTGTCTGGGAGAAGTGGGGACAGAAGGAGATTTAATCCGTGTTTGTTAAAAGGGAGGTACTCAGTCCATATGGGGCTGGTCAATAAACAGCAACAAATGGGATTTAGTGCTGGAAAGGCCTTGACTGAACAGAATCCCACTCAAAATATTTCACCTGTGGGACTTACACCTGGATGGGGAGGAAGGCTAGTGGATAACACACTCAGCCCCCACGTTATCAGCATAACACATTCAAAATCCATCACCTTCCTCTCTGCTGCCCTGACATCAACAAAGCTGAGGTATCAGTTCCAGTCTGCAACAGGCAGCCAGTCACCGGTACCAAGAGCCAAACCCATCTGATCAGCTTCAGATACAAGCCTCCCT
This sequence comes from Pelochelys cantorii, assembly GCA_032595735.1. Taxonomy (NCBI): domain Eukaryota; kingdom Metazoa; phylum Chordata; order Testudines; family Trionychidae; genus Pelochelys; species Pelochelys cantorii. The sequence goes on from CM064338.1 coordinate 31,889,088, forward strand.
CCACCCTGCTGCAGTCCTGGCTGGACGCACAAGGCTGTAGCAGGTCAATTTCAAGGAAGGTTATTATTAAAATGCATCTTGTTCTCCATTGGCCTTTGATCTACTGCCGCTCTGAGAATTGCAGAAAAGGAGTGAAAATCTCTCCCGGTTCCTAGCTTAGCTCCACAAAAGGTCGCATCTGCTGCTGGCCAAGGATTTCAGAGGCAATGCTGAGAATGTAACAGGCATTTGTTAATCAAGGCCATATGCCACAATTGTCCAGAAAGGAAGGCGAGACACTCTCTCTCTCCAAGAGCAACAGTCTGTGTATTCATCAGAAGGTACTTAACAGGCATCTTCAACAGGGGACTGCCAAAGAAAATAATTCACCAGCAGACCCAAGGACTATAAAAATGGCAATTACTGATCTTTCTTATCTTTGGGGCCTGTTTTTGCTCTGATACCCGGGAAAGGGTACGTATGTTAGGGGCCAGATTCTGCCATGAAAGCAGGATCCAAACAGTGGGTGGTGTGCCATTGCTCCCCAATGGGGGTTTTAGTAGGGGTTTCATCTCTCTTTGGCGCTGCAGGGGGTGCGGAAGTATACCCTGTCGGAGGTGCTCATGGTTGATCTGGCAGAGGGTGTGGCTGTGACCCTTGTTGGAGTGACCTCTGCACCTCCTGTCTAAAGAAGTTAGCATATCATGGGGGAGGCTGTTCTCACCCCATCAGAGAAAGGTCTGGGATTCCTAAAGAGAATGTCCTTTCTCGGGAGATTTCACACACAGTTTTGCAGCATTTGGAGTTGCTGATTGTTCACATTTGGAGAACCATCCTCACCATAAGGGCTTCCCTGCAAACCAAACAATTGCAGGAGGTAAAAATATTTCAAACTCCTCCTACCCCTGAAAACTGGCTTTATTTTCTGAACCAAAAATTCTCACTGTATTCCTACAATTTATTGTTGAATTTACTGTTTCTTTTCTCCCCAAAAAAGCTGGAAGAAAAATGACCATTTGCAGTTATTTTTTCCTTTTTCCTCAACTTCCCCCCTTCCACCTCAGTGTGATCTTGCTCTTTTTTCAGTAGCAAAAGGGAAAATGAGTCCAGAAGAGAGAAGCAAGCGGAGAAAAGAGAGAGAAAGGGAAAATGGGTGAAAAATAGAAAAAGTTCAAATCAGGAAATATGTTATGGTAAATGTGAATTGATAAATTAATCAGTAATAAGACACCAGGGCGAGGTGGCATTCACCTAAGAGTTTTGAAGGAACTCAGATGTGAATTTGCAGATTTACTAAATGTGGCATATAACCCTCTCATTTAAATTGGCTTCTGTACTGGATGACTGGAGGACAACTAATATGATGCCAATTTTTTAAAAAAAGGCTCCAGAGACAATCCTAGCAATGATAGGTTGGTAAGTCTAACTTCAGTACCAGACAAACTGGTTGAAACTATAATAAAGAACAGAATTATCGGACTCAGAGATAAACATGATTTGTTGGGGAAAAATCAACATGGTTTCTGAAAAGGAAAATCATGCCTCACCAATCTACTAGAATTCTTTGACTTGGACAACAAGCATGTAGACAAGGGGGATTCAGGGATACAGTGATACTGGTCCTTCACCAAAGGCTCTTAAGCAAAGTAGGCTGTTGTGGGATAAGAGGGAAGGTCCTCTCATAGGTTGACAACTGGTTAAAAGACAGGAAACAAAGGGTAGGAATAAATGATCAGTTTTCAGAATGGAGAGAAGTAAATAGCGGTGTCCTCCACAGGTCTGTACTGGAACCAGTCCTATTCAATATATTTCTGAACGATCAGGAAAAAAAGGATAAAGCAGCGAGGTGGCAACATTTGCAGAATGATATAAAACTACTGAAGATAACTAAGTCCAAAGCAGAATGCAAATAGTTACAAAGGGGTCTCGCAAAACTGGCTGATTGGAAGTGTTCCCTCTAAGCTCCAAAGCAACATAGATTAGAGGGAACACTGGTGATAGAGTGTAATGAGGTAGAGGGCTGCTCACTGACCCAGAGGGGGAGGAGCCCCTCACTAAGCCCTGATGGGCAGAGCCCGGCCCAGGCACATCACCTGACTGGAAGTCAGGAGGCGGGGCTAGAGCTATAAAAGGGCAGCACAGAAGACCAGTGAGCTCCCAGCTGCCAGAGGAGCCAGATGCCTGCCCTGCACTCCCAAGCTGGGAGAGAGAGGTGGACCTAAAAGAGGCTGAGGACTGGTCAGGACTATGACCTGGAGGAACTCCCCACCCTGCCAGATGTTCCAGCCCCACAACGACCGGAGAAACTGCAGTGGAGCCAGGCATGCCTGGAGGGGGAGTGTGGAAGTAGCCCAGGGACAGCTGGCCTTAGTCTGGCTGAACCAGAACCTGTAAATCAGTGTGTTGCTATCAGGATCCCTGTTGACCAAGTGGCAGACGGAGCTGCTGCTGTTAGGGCCCTGGGCTGGGATGCAGTAGAGCAGGTGGGCCTGCATCCCCCTGCCACCCAGCCTGTGGGAGGCAGTCTCTTCCTCCCTCCCTGGTTGTAAGCAAACTGCCTGTGTTTGACAGCTCTCTGCCAGTCCTTGGAGACCTGCTTGTTAGTTTGCTGCCCCGCCCTCAATGAGGGCCTGGGCCTAGCAACCGTTGGCTCAGCCCGATCATAGGCTTGAGCTCCTGGTCTGTTGTGGCCAGCCCACAGTGAGGGTTTGACGTAGGCAACTGTTGGTTTAGCCTGACCATAGGCCTCAGCCCCTGGATTTATTGGCTGTGGACATGAACTGACCAGAGGCTGGACTAGTGGCACAGCTGATTCCTCAGGAGAGTCTGATCCAGAGAGAGAGGGGCCCTTCACTGAGCCCTGCTGGGCTACACTGGGAAACAAAATAGCAGATGAACTTTAATGTTGATAAATGCAAAGTAATGCACATTGGAAAACATAATCCCAACGATACATATAAAATGATTGGGACTAAATTAGCTGTTACCACTCAAGAGAGAGATTTTGGAGTCACTGTGGATAGTTCTCTGAAAACATCCACTCAATGTACAGTGGCAGTCTAAAAACTAACAGAACGTTAGGAATCATTAAGAAAGGGATAGAGAATAAGATAGAAAATATCATATTGAGTCTATATAAATCCATGGCACATACACATCTTGAATGCTGTGTGCAGATCTGGTCACCTCATCTCAAAAAAGATTCTGGAACTGGAAAAGGGCAACAAAATGATTAAGGATTTGGAACATCTTCTCCATGAGGACAGATTAAAAAGACTGGGACTTTTCAGCTTGGAAAAGAGATGATTAAGATCTGGTACGATAGAGGTCTATAAAATCATGACGAGGGTTGAGAAAATAAAGAAGAAAGTGTAATTTACTCCATCTCCGAACACAAGAACTAGGGGTCTCCACACGAAATTGATAAGCAGCAGGCTTAAAACTAACAAAAGGAAGTATTTCTTTACACAGCACGCTGTCAACGTGTGGAACTCTTTGCCAGAGGATGTTGTGAAGGCCAAGACTGCAAGGCTGTGTCTACATTGGCATGATTTTGAGCAAAAGCGGCTGCTTTTGCGCAAAAACATGCTGCCTGTCTACACTGGCGGGGAGTTCTTGCGCAAGAACACTGACATTCTAATCTGTGAAATCAGTGCTTCTTGCGCAAGAACTATGATGCTCCCGCTCAGGAATAAGCCCTCTTGAGCAAGAGGCCAGTGTAGACAGGCAACATGAATTTCTTGCGCAAGAAAGCCTGATGGTTAAAATGGCCATCGGAGCTTTCTTGCACAAGAGAGCATCTACACTGGCACGGATGCTCTTGCACAAAAGCACATCTCTTGCGCAAAAGCACATCCCAGTGTAGATGCTGTCTTGCGCAAATACTTTAACGCAAAAACGCTTGCGTTAAAAGTATTTGCGCAAAATCTTGCCAATGTAGACGTAGCCCAACAGTTTTTAAAAAAGCAGCTAGATAAGTTCATGGAGGGAGGGACATCAATGGCTGTTGGTCAGGGTGGGCAGAGATGCAATAAACATCCTGTGAAGTATCCCTAGCCTCTGTCTGCCAAGAGATGGGAATACACAACACAGGACAGATTGCTAGAAGATTTCCTGTTCTGTTCATTCCCTTTGAAACATCTGGTATTGGTGTGACCACATATAGCCTTTGTTCTTATGAAAAATTGTTGACTAGATGAAACATTTGTTCTTTTCTCAACCTGCTGAATTAAAACAATTTGTATTGATAGATTTTGTTCATCCATTATTTTTCCACGTTTTGACAAACTCAACAAACCACAACCCCTTTGAGGTTTGCCCATCACTAATTTCTTTGTGTACCCTTCTCTAGTGGAGCGTAACTGGGTGGTACTATCAAGTCCTCCACTCACTGTGGTGCCTTTTCACAAACAAAACTGGGGCTGGGGGGCAGAGGGACTGGGGAAAGAGGCAGGATTGGAATATCTGAGAATCTTCAGGTCTTCAATGTATCTACAGCCCAGTGATAAATGAGCGGAACTGCATGCACTTAATAATGCTTTTGTAAACCTAGCATAGGCACTATACAGTTTTATTATTTTTGGACACAGAGAAAAATTCCATTGCCATCAGGGCATCTTTCTTCCCTTATCTCCAGTCATGATGTCCGCCTCTGGAGCTAGAAACCTGGGCTTGCCTGGTTCAGACACGTGCATGAAAATAAAATCTCTAACTGCCAAGGACACAGGGCTCACGGCAAGACAATGCAATGCCAAGGCTGGTTGGTTAAGGAACAATCAGCTCCACTCAACGTTGCTGTCAGCTGTTCAAAGTCCTCCCAGTGAAGCCACTAGAAAAACTGCCATTGGCTCCAATGGGAGCAGGACTGGTCCCCAGTTCTCTCTCTGTTGCACTGTCCCAAAATTCTTTTCAACCTGAAACCATCATATTTGTTATTTTGGTCACAAGCTTTTGGAGGATGGAGGGAATATTTCATTCATGTGCTCTTTGGCATTGTGTGAATGCACACATTGTGTTGTTAATGTATATTATTTTTAATCAACCACTTAGTTTGAATAGCAATTAGATAATACACGCAGCTCCTGGATCTTTGTAACCAAAAGCTCTACAAATCTCTCCACCACAGGGAGAATCTGTGCCTGCACAGGAAGATTACTCCACTTAGGAAGCAACAGTTTCACACATACAGAATGTGAAGTGATTCTCCAGGAGAACTGCAGAAAGGGATCTGGGGTCATAGTGGACCACAAGCTAAATATAAATCAATGTGACACGGTGGCAAAAAAAGCAAACATGATTCTGGGATGCATTAACAGGAATGTTGTGAGCAAGACATGAGAAGTGATTCTTCCACTCTACTCTGCACCGATTAGGCCTCAATGAGAGTATTGTGTTCGGTTCTGAGCTCGACATTTCAAGAAAGATGTGGAGAAATTGGAAAGAATCCAGAGAAGAGCAACAAAAATGATTGAAGATCTAGAGAACATGACCTGTTAGGGAAGACTGAAAGAACTGCATTTGTTTAGTTTGGAAAAGCGAAGACTTAGGGTATGTCTACACTACCACCCTAGTTCGAACTAGGGTGGTTAATGTAGGCATTCGAAGTTGCAAATGAAGCCCGGGATTTAAATATCCTGGGCTTCATTTGCATCTTCCCGGGCGGGCGCCATTTTTAAATCCCCTTAGGTCGAACTCCGTGCCCGTGGCTACACGTGGCTCGGAGTAGGTAGTTCGAATTAGGATCTCTAATTCGAACTACCGGTACACCTCGTTCCATGAGGAGTAACGGTAGTTCGAATTAGAGATCCTAATTCGAACTACCTACTCCGTGCCGTGTGTAGCTGCGGGCACGGAGTTCGACATAAGGGGATTTAAAAATGGCGCCCACCCGGCAAGATGCAAATGAAGCCCGGGATATTTAAATCCCGGGCTTCATTTGCAACTTCGAATGCCTACATTAACCACCCTAGTTCGAACTAGGGTGGTAGTGTAGACATACCCTAAGAGGGGAAATGATAGCAGTTTTCAAGTACCCAAAAGGGTATCTCAAGGAGGAGGGAGAAAAATTGTTGTTCTTGATCTTTGATGATAGGACAAGAAGCAATGGGCTTAAATTGCAGCAAGGACGGTTTAGGTTGGACATGAGAAAAAAACTTTCTGTCACGGTGGTTAAATACAGAAATAAATTGCCTAGGGAGGTTGTGGAATCTCCATCATTGGAGATATTTAAGAGCAAGTTAGTTAGACATCTATCAGGGATGATCTAGATGGTGCTTGGTCCTGCCGTGAAGGCAGGGGACTGGACTCAATGACCTCTTGAGGTCCCTTCCAGTTCTAGTGTTCTATGTTTCTATGATTTGGCCAACAGTGTCAGACGATTGTGGTGATCAGCAAGTCTGAATCCCATCCACCTTTATTTGTGAGCATTACATAAATACACGTCTGAAGACATGGAAATATAAGGATCTTTCTAACCCTGCTGCTCGGCAGATTCTTCCTCAGCAAGTGAGCCTATGAGCTGCATTTCCCATCTACATTAAAAAAAAGAAGATAAACCCAGTTATTGCCCTGGTGCATTATAAAAGGGGAAGTGTCACACTTTAAACTATGCGGTAGAGCCATCTTCAGAGCCTCATCCTCACCCATGCATCCCATTGATAAAGCAGAGGCGCAGTTTACCATACAAAGATCATGTGACTTTGCATATCGTCTAATCGTTTGAGCCTGGTAGCACAATGACTCCGCAGCACTCCCAAGCCCACAGAGCGAAGAAACTGCAGAAGAGTGGGAGTGTCTCTCTCTCTCTCCATTGCCATAGCTCTGCTGTCAGTACACTGCTGTTCACAGATAAGTGGATGATGGGGTTCTGGTTTGCTGAACTCTATCGTCCCTACTCTCTGTGCATCCAATCATACTATGCAGAACCTGATTGCTGCACGGGAAGGTGAGATCCATGCCCCAGATCTGCGGGGCCCAATGAAAATCTCAACCGGTAGGGCAGTGCATGAAAACTGTGTAAGTGGAAATTTAAGGACTCGTGGAATGCATATAATTCACTTTATCAGGGATATCTGCCCCTTGTTTAAACACTGCCAGCGGCTTAGAGAGAAAGAAAAATAAAAGGTCTCTTATAAAATTATTACCTTGTAATTTAAGTCAACAGCAGTGGTACCATGATGGAAGCCAGCAGTTATGTCACATTGTTTTATCACTATAATTACATCAAGAACACAGTTACTGTCTGGGAGTGATAAGATTAAGGGAAGCAGCCCTTCTGAATTTTTGTATTCATGGCACTGAGATTTATAGACTGGTTCTGTGTTTGGACATTACGTTCAATTACTTTAGCTCTGGAGACCTGTGTTACAGGAGAAATGCTCTCACAGAGTGTCCCCTGAACTCCATCTGCTGCGGCTGGGTTCACCTGGAGCCACCAAACACAAGGTGGCTGTGGAAGATAGCTAGAGATGCTCTGATATCTTTCATTCCACTAGCCAGAAAAGACAGAGTGAGACATTGGACAGCATTTGGAAGTACTCCATGCTCATTTCATCTGCCAAAGCTGACTCTGCAGTTCTGCAAGCCTAAGGACTGAGGACATGTAACTCAGCTCCCATGTTAAGTTATACCACCATGGCTGATCTTGTTTTCCAGCAGCTCACAGCCATGCCAGCTGTAGCGGCTGGGAAAATGCTTACCCAGTGGAAGATCTTGCATTCCAAACCTTACTCTTGCTTCTGATTCCCAGGTGCCCTGAACATCCGATATCCAGAGAGAGTTTGTGTATCCAACAGTCCTTCTCTTCCATGCTTTATCTAAAGGGCCTCCTACTTGCTTTGAGTAGGATGGCTTGCTTGCCAATTTGGGAGTTAATTTGGCTACCAACCTGCTAATAGCTTCGTTCTGTAGAAGTACAGAGAGGCACAATCATGTACCTTTCCCAAACTTGTGGCACCCCACAACAGCTGTCTAGAAAATCTTCTAAATGCTTGTTCATTCATCTCAGAGGATGAATCATAGAAGGCTTGGAGGTTCCATCACCATTCGCTAACCACCCCCCATCACTTGGAATTCACAGCTAGCCTTTCTATTCAGGTAGTGCTCCGTATGCTCCTACATCTTGCACATGATGACTCATCTGTTCCTAGACTCTGTACCGGGGATGTTCTTATTTACTGTAAATGGTTCTGTGGCCCCACAGCTTACCACGGATGGTGCAACAGAAATCGGAAGGTGGCAGTTGCTGCTGCTGTCACTTACCAAAGGAAGCTGGGTGGTTTTTTTTTTTCCAGTTTTTGTAGTGAAAGGCAGGACGTGGCAGTGCCATGCAGAGAAAGTCAAATGCAGAGAAACTATCGGACCAGCCATCTTTTTTTCCTACCCAGCAATTCATTGACTTATGGGTATTAGACATCCTTGTGTTTGCACCAGACTAGCACTCAGGAAGATCCATCCAAAGTGCTCCACCTCCTCGGTCAAATGAACAATGTGGCTTTTCTGTTGAGAACAGCAGCAAAGAAGCCAATCAGTGCCACACATCTGCACTGTGGGCATCTGTCCACCAGGAACTCAATGGAAATCTACTCGATTCATTTCTCACCGGGGCCACGGGGCACCCGTCTGCTAATAAATGACTTTGGAGCCATAATAGTTTGCACCATCCACCCCAGAGCAACATGCAGGGAAATTACAGAGCTCTGTGGAACACTGAATGATGGGACGTTTACAGTACATTTTGCTAGATAGGCACAATTCAGATGAAGATAGTGCCACGGAATGTAACCCCATCTTGTTTACTGACATTGTTTACTATACTTCCCACAAAGGCATGGGATAAAATATCCTCTTGTCTGAAGTCAACAGCAACAGTGCAGTTAAGGATGATCCGTCATGCCACAGAGCTTTATCACGGTAATTACATCAGGAGCAAGTTTGCTGTTTGAAAAAGAAGTAAGATTACAAGAAGCTATCCACCAAAACGGCAGCAATGACACAGCTAAGAGATACACAGCAGGGAAGAGGAATATGTTATGCGAATGAAGCTGAGACGAGATTTAACACTCCAAGGACCGAATTTTCCTTGACTGCACCTGAAGTATTTATGAGCATATCTCCTTTCAGGCTCTTGTATGTGCATGCTCAATAACTAATCTTGCATACACAGATACTCGTTTTGCACTTGCAAATGTACGTACCCACTGACTTTGCAAGTACATTTGTAGAGGCTCTTAGAATGCAGGGGTATTAGAGAGTCCTCCAGAAACCCTTTTAAGGCAAATCAAAGCCACTTAAAAACTACACGGATTGGATGCTTAACTGATCAAGGGTGGACCCTTGCTCATCTGCTATTATGACATCTCTAAGCAAAACCTCTTTCCTTCAGGCATAAGACAGAAAATATCATATTGTTTCTATATACCTCTATTGTACACCCACATCTAAAATACTGTGTGTGGATATGGTCGCCCTATCTCAAAAAGATATAGTGGAATTGGAAAAGATACAGAAAATGGCAACAAAAATGATTAGGGGTATGGAACGGCTTCCACATGAGGGAAGATTAATAAGCTTGGGACTTTCCAGCTTGGAAAAGAGATGACTTTGGGGATATGATACAGCTAAAAAAATGTGACTGGTGTGGAGAAAGTGAATAAGGAATTGTTATTTACTCCTTCACATACCACAAGAACTAGGTATTGCCCCATGAAATTACTAGGCAGTAGGTTTAAAACAAACACAAGGAAGTATTTCTTTATACAACACACAGTCAACCTGTAGAATGCTTTGCCAGAGGATGTTGTGAGGGCCAAGACAAAAAACAAAACAAAACAAAAAAAAACCCAAAACCATAGATGGAGGGTAGGTCCATCAATGACTATTAGCCAGGATGAGCAGGGCTGATGTCCCTCACCTCTGTTTGCCAGAATCTAGGAATGGGAGTCAGGGGTTGGATCACTGGATGATTACCTGACCATTCCCTCTGAGGCACCTGACATTGGCCACTGTCGGAGGACAGCCTATTGGGCTAGATGGGTCTTTGGCCGGAGCCAATATGGCTCCGTTGTTGTTCAGGCCAAGTGAGCTGTCAACAGCTCAGGTGGAGAACTCTGCAGTTTGAAAGCCATATGGAGAATCTGAATTTGGATCCTGCCTCTCTTAGCCACGTGGAGGATCTGAATTGGTATCTTCAGCCTATTCCCAGTTTCCTCAGCATGTCAGGGCATGGAAACACCATGGATACAGCATACTGAGTGCTTTGCATGGAGAGGAACTTTCATCACTCTGAAAGAGCATTCCCATTTCTCTCTGGTACTCAGAACTGCCTCTACAACCCTCCTGGACTACAGAGAGGGTCATTACAACTCTGACTGGATACACATACCCCGATGCACAAATAAGATGATGGAAAATAGAGAGGAGAGATTGCTCAGAGATCCCCAATGGATGCAGACTGAATGAAAGCGGTTCTCATTCCTGTCTCCCTGGGGTCTGATGGGATGCGCTTATTGTGCGTTTAAGGATATGCAATCTGTCCATGAGACTGCATTATAAAGAAGCTGTCATTGTCGATCCGAGGGTCAGCTGCTAGAAGCAATATCACTGGACAGTTTCCTTTGTGACATTATAGTTTCAGTACTCCACACGCCACAGCTACATCCCCCATGCACCCGATACTAGCTGCCAGAGATGAAGGGGGCAGAACAGTGCACACCCCAGGTATTCAGAAAGAACAGTCCCTCAGATCACTATGGCCCATAGACAAGCTGTGTCTGGTGGCTGATCTGTTCCCATTCCCATAGCAGGGGAAATCCATACATACAGGCCTCCCAACAGGTGGAGGTGTGGGGTTATAAAGGGGCCAACTGCCCTGAGGCCTCACGAGTCAAAAGGCCCTGGGATTCCTGGCCAGCATCACAGCTACTGTCTGCAGCAATGGCACCCAGCACCTGGGTGACTTTAAATTGCTGCTGGAGCACCATGCGGCATGCTCCAGGCAGCTCTTAGGGCTGCTTGGGGAGACGGGGGTGCGGCGTACTCTAGGCATTGCTGAAGGCTGGTAGGGGGTGCGCCATAGTCCGGACAGTGCTGAGGGTCATCCACCCCCAGCTCTACCTCTTGTGCCGGAGGCCCTGCCCCTTCTAGGAGCTGCCCCCCTCATCCCCACCTTGCCCTTCGAGGCTGTTGGCTCCCCTACATTCACACCATTTCTTGGCCTGTCTGTAGCACCAGAGAGAAGTGATCTCCAAATGCTCCTGGCCTACCTCCAGGAAACTGCCAGGGTGGAGGCAACCTCCCTGAAATGATTCAGGGACAATGTCTCAGATCACAGCTGGAACTCCACAGGCTCAGCACCTCTGAAAACTGTGTCATGTTCTTTAGGTGCCTAAGGCCATGTCTACACTAGAGAGCTTACAGTGGCTCTGTGGTACCATGGCAGCTGTGCCGCTCTACGGGTACAGCTACACTGCAGAGAAGATCGAAGCTGCTGCTGTCGATCAATCTTCCAGGGTTCAAATTAGCTGGTCTAGTGAAGACATGCTAATTCAAAGTGAGAGGGGCACTCTGGTCGATGCTGGTAACCCTGCTTCCACCAGGAGTAAGGGAAGTCGAAGAGAGTGTTCTCCTTTCATTTTTCTGCAGTGTGAACAGTGCCAAAAGTCTATTTAAGGTACTTCAACATCAGCTAAGCAATTAACCGTAGCTGCAGTGAGTGACTTAGAATCATAGAATACTAGGACTGGAAGGCACCTTGAGAGGTCATCGAGTCCAGTCCTCTGCCCTCATGGCAGGACCAAATACTGTCTAGACCATCCCTGATAGACATTTATCTAACCTACTCTTAAATACCTCCAGAGATGGAGATTCCACAACCTCCCTGGGCAATTTATTCCAGTGTTTGACTACCCTGACAGTTAGGAACTTTTTCCTAATGTCCAACCTAAACCTCCCTTGCTGCAGTTTAAGCCCATTGCTTCTTGTTCTATCCTCAGAGGCCAAGATGAACAAGTTTTCTCCCTCCTCCTTATGACACCCTTTTAGATACCTGAAAACTGCTATCATGTTCCCCCTCAATCTTCTCTTTTCTAAACTAAACAAACCCAATTCTTTCAGCCTTCCTTCATAGGTCATGTTCTCTAGACCTTTAATCATTCTTGTTGCTCTTAGGCTTAATTCAACCTATCCCATAGTGTAGACATATCCTAAGATTTCTCGTGTAGCCATTCGACATAGAGTTCTCTCCTATTCTCATAATAAAACCACCTCAATGAGGGGCGGTAGTTGTGTTGGTAGGAAAAGCACTACCACTTATGCCAGCAAACCTTATGTGGCTCAGGGAGCTGGGGTTTTTTTCACACCCTTGAATAACATATGTTTTGCTGACGTCAATGCTAGTGAAACCAAGGCCTGAACAGAGATTTAGAAACCTCATTCTAAGCCCCCGTGTGTGTAAATTGTGGCCGTACGTCTACCCTGTTCATACATGCATAATACATGCAACTGAAAGCTCAGCCAGAGTTCTAGTCTGCCCAGAGAAAGTGCCCAAGGACCAGTGAACTCTCTCAGGCGAGGTTTTCATTTGTGTGGTGTTACAGGCAATGCAAGAAAGGTTAGGAGAAGGCCTGTCAAAGGTGTGGCAATTTGCAGCATTAGCTTTTAGTGCTCAGCCAGGAAAGGAGAAGGGTGTGGGGGGCTGTGCTGTTTTAGGGACAATTTTGGAACGCATCGGGTTGTGGGGGGCAGTTGTGTAAAAAGGCCACTTTTCAATCTCCTGTTTAAAACATCATCCTCCCCCTCCCCCCCCCGCAAGAAGAAATATTCTGAATGTGTGCAGGGAACAAGATTGCTTGCAGGATGGCTGCATATTTGTTTTATGAAATGCACTGCACGGCAGTGTAAGATTTATGGCCCAAGTTGTAGAGTATATTGTGAGCATTACCAAACTGGCCAGTTTTCAAAGGCATTTAAAAAACAGCAAAACCTAGATGATAGGCCACCTCTCCCTCTTCCCCCCCCCATCTTCCCCCCCCCCCCAGCCAGGCAAGCTCCCCTCTTCTGAAACTGCCCCAAAGCATCTCCTCTCATAGGGCAGAACAGTTCTGCTCCATCTCTTCTGGCAGACCACCCCAGTTGAGCAAGGACCTTTGCTGCTCCCCGAGCAGTTGCTTAAACCATAATTTGCTGTGTGGGCTACAAGGCAATGTAAGTTGGGTGTTAGGTCCCTGGTGTCCAGGCTAAATTCCAACTTTGGTAATTGCATTCTGGCTCTTTAAATCCTTCCCACACTTCACAGTCACAGCTGGAAACAGTCTTTTCTTTCTAGCCTAAACTGTTCCGTGAGGTTACGACTCTTGCAGGTCTATGGTGTTTGCCAGGTTTGCTAGTCCAGCGGTAGTTGCATGTTCATGTTGGGTAAAGGCATCAATTTATGTTCCACACAAACACAGATTTGGGAAGACACTGTGGCGTATGCACAAACACACACGTGTATCACACTTCAGGGCATAAGCCAGCCATCTACTGATGGGATTAGGAACAAAACTTTCCCCAATGGGCAGATTATTCCAAAAGTCTCCATTATGGCATTTCTTTGTATCGTCCACTGAAGCATCTAGTCCTGGACATTGAAAGAAAATATTGGGCCAAATTGATTGGCAATTCTTAGGCTTTTCAGGATAGGAAACTATCCTGATAATATTAGGGAAGTTTATTCTTTTATCACAATGGTTAATTTCAGTGTAGTTTATAAAACTGATACTGGCTGGAATTCCAGGAGAGGAGAAAGGGTGGGGCGGGGGTGGGGAAGTCTAGCTGTTAGCTCCATATGTCATGTGGTGCCTTCTGAGAGAGGGAGAGAGAGAGAACTGGAAGTGATCAGCAGTGTTGCGTGAAAGGTCAAGCAGAGGTTGGTTGCTGTGAGGCTCCTGCATTATTTTTATGCTGCCAATTAATACATCCTGAGCTTTAGAAAGAGACAGGAAGGCAGCTAGTGGAGAGGGAGGCAGAGATGAGTGAGGAGGTGTACGAGCAACCAAGATAGCTTGTGCTTTCCTTAGAAGAATCTGGCATAGTTCAACAGCAGAGCGAGCATACCAGATGAGCTATGGTTTGTTCTAGTGCCGTGCAAACAATAGAGTAATTGGCTGGAGTAGAGGAGGCCTAAACCAGAGCCCACTGATGCACTGATGCTGAAAACTTTCCATAGTTTTCAGTGGTCTTTGGATTAGGCATTTCTTTCCCGAGTCCCCTGGACTGATAGGAGGATACAGAATGGTATTCACGCCACAAAACATTGGGACTGCGCTGGTGGACCTGAGCAGAGCCCTGTGTAGCTCGCAAGTTTTTCCTCTCACTCCCAGAAGTTGTTTCAGTAAAAGATAGTACAGGCCATTCTCACTATAAGTCCAAGATACGTTCCAAAAAAACTTGAACTTATAGCAAAACAACTTAAAGTGGGGACTTTTTCCTGTGGCTGACTTCCATTTGCACAAATTGAGGGTGGGTTTTTTTTTTGGCGCAACTTAAAAGTGCGGAATGGGAGGACTTATAACGCATCAGTTCCTACAAGCGTCAACGACCTTAGTGGGGAACGGATGTATACTGGGGTGACTTATAGGGGGACACCCTGTATTTCAACCACCCTGTCTGGGCCAAAACAGGATGGCAGGACCCACGTGGGGAAGACTGGCCTGGGACTGCCTGTGTTGTATATATTCTTTAGGGAACGAGAAGCCTTCTGTATCCAGGGCTTTCAATCTGTTCCTTTTCACTATTGCTATCATCTCCTAAATAAATTAAAACACAGTGAACAAACAGACCCCAGAGAGCCTCTCTCCTGAGTTTGTCTCCGCCGCGCAGGCAGGATAAATCATCCCTCCTAATGTAATATTGAAAGCACTCTCTCCAACAGGACTGCTGCTATCATTCATTAGGTGCAGTTTTGCAATTCAGCTGTTATGAACTAGCGCCATTCGTCCAGCCGCGCTACACAGGTGACACTCACGAGTGTTTTGCATCACCTACGAAAAGCCATTATAGATAAACCAGCTCAATCTCGGAAATGACCTGAGAGGAGCTGAGAGTGTGTTATCTTCAAAACACCGCCAGGCACTTTCCACACGGAGTTTCACTTGAACTCAACTCTTGCTCATCTTAGCCAAGTTCTGTCTGACGCT
This sequence comes from Pelochelys cantorii, assembly GCA_032595735.1. Taxonomy (NCBI): domain Eukaryota; kingdom Metazoa; phylum Chordata; order Testudines; family Trionychidae; genus Pelochelys; species Pelochelys cantorii. The sequence goes on from CM064338.1 coordinate 31,904,240, forward strand.
CCAGAGTCCTACCTGCCAGCTGCTGTATATAACATGTCACCTGGCAGTAGAGCAGGGACTTTGAACAAGGAGGAAGCAGAACCACAGCCTGATAGGAAAATGCCTTCTTAGTCACTAGCCTCTGGCTGTGAGACCCAGATTGAAACACCCCATTTCCAGGGTTTTTATGTGAAATGCTCACTGGCTTATAGTGGGAATTTGTAACTCACTTCTGGACTTTTGCCATTAGCTGGGTTTTGCCCCCTGGGCAGCTCTGATGCGAAAGTCCAACACTGCAGTATTGAATCACCCCACTGTGGGTGTCACACATGGTGAACAGGGGTGGTTACAGTGTTCACTCTGGATAACTATCTGATTATTCTGTTTGTGACGCTTCCAGATTTTCTCCAAATGGTTTGTGCCAGCAAACAGCAGCCTCAGGGACATTTGGCAACTCTTGACTATTTGTTATTCATGGTATGTGGTTGGTCATTTCCCAGTCATATGGTATTATTTCTGCTCCCTGATTAGGTGACTTACAGATTGTACAGAGGGAAATGACAATGGAGGGAGACTAAATAGCAAGTTACAAACTTTCTGGTTTGAGTTTTCAAATAATAGATCATTCTGTATTCAAGTTTGTGGAACTTTCGGAATGTTTCCTCAAGTAAATTGCTGCTTAAGTACCCAGGAGTGATAAACCTTTTGGCCTTTTATTTGATTCAGATAACAGCAGAGAAAAGTCACCCTGTTTGTCCATGAATATATTCACAGATCACTTTTGAAATATTTCTAATCAGCTGTAGCTGTAATGGTGTTGTGTTTACTGATTATATCAAGGGAAAGAGGAAATTAGGCAAACAAAAAATAAGTTTCAAGTAACAATTTGATACATTCTCTTACCTTCCTTACATAGGCAGAGCCATTGATTTGGGACAGAAGTCTGCAATGCAAAGACTGAGTTGTCAAGACTAAATACTCCATTAATACAGGTTGAACCTCTGAAATCCAGGACTCTCTAGTCTGGCAACATCTGTGGTTCAGCAGGACCATGGATTTTTCTGGGTCAGAGAGTCCCGGCACCTGGGAGTGTGAACCTTCTGGGAGCCCCATCCTTGGGGAGCCCTGGCTAATGGGATTGGTGAGCCCTGTCCCCCGGGGAGCCCTGGCCGGGTGGGGCAACTGCGGGACAACTGGCAGTGAAAGCAGGGAAGCTGGCAAGCTCCATCCCCAGGGATTCCTGGTCGGGCTGGGGAGCTCCGTCTCCGGGGGACCCCAGTGGGCTGGAGCCCAAGTCCAAGCCCTTCAAGCTGGAGCCCAATGGCAGTGGGAGTGGAGCAGAGCCAGCCACAGGGAGGGGGAGCATTCTGGGAGGCCAGTGGCAGGGGATCTCCCCTGATCTGGCAAATTCCCTCATTTGGGATGGCTCAGATCCCAAGGGTGCCCGACAAGGGAGGTCCAACGTCATGATCATGGCCTCCTTTTTGAAGGGTTTTCCTTATTAAAAAAACCCTCTCAACAGGTAAAGGAAAAGGGAGCAATGGTTATGATGAAAATAAAAGCCTTATTTAACACTTTATATTTCAAATGATTTAACTGTTTTTCCTTCTTTTTCTGTATCTTCAACAAAAAGTTTAAAAGATTTTTAATGGCGTGTTTGCTATGGTGTGGAGCAGGCTGATGCTTCTGGATTTCAAACCTCCACCTTGTTTGAAACCATTTAATGGTGGACAGTTTACCTGTTTGACCCTCTGGGCCCATCAGTCCCATCCAATTTAATGTAATACCTCACAACACTGCAGTCAGATCTTGATGATAACTGTACCAGGCCTGACAAGGTCATCTTGCTTCCCCTGGACTCACCAGTCTGCAGAGGTGAGAAGAACCTTCTCCAGTCTGATTCTGCCATGTCTTTCTGGCAGCATGAGGACAAATGAAAGGCCCAGGTGTCTGGTCATTCCAGGATCTTTGTCAGCGTCAATTCTACAGGGTCCAAATAGCAGAGCAACACTGGTGTTGGCAGTGGCCTTTGATGATGTTAATTAAAGGCAGACTGGGGACCCTCCAAGGAACTAGAACCATATAGGAGAGAGCAAGAAGGGCCCACCAGACCTTGTGGGGCACATCTCAGATGGAGAGAGGCACTCTGGGCCCAGGTGCCAGAAGCCCAACACCCCCTTTATCTAGGTATTTATATAGCCCCACCTCTGTGGTACCCAAGAGCACACCTGTCTCTGGAATGTGGCCTTCCTCCCTTCACACTTGGCTTATATCTCACCCCTATTCCTACTCTTTAACCCCTCATCAAGTAAATGCTGTTTCTGGGAGACCCAGAAGCATTAGCAGGCCTCACTCAAGTGGGGCCTCGAACTTTCCAGCCCCTTCCTAGTCCCGTCCAACTTACTCTCTGCAAGACAACTGACTAGACCTGGCTGAGGAGAATGGAGTTAAAAATGCACTTAATGAAATGTACCAAAGAAAAACCATCCAGAGAGATAAGCAGAGTGGGTGAGGGGTCAGTGGAAAAGCTGAGGAGGAAGGAGATGAAGGCTCTGGGTGGTGGAGTGATGCTATCACGCACAGACACTGTTACTTTGTCTGACAAGTCCACACTCAATCTATAATCTCTATAGCTCTATACAATGAGCTGTATTCAAGCAGATATGCATCCATACATTACTCATATTACAGTAGCTTCTAGCAGCCCAGCTGAAGTTAGGGCTTATTGTTCTAGACACTGTACAGACGTACAGTAAAAGCGAGTCCTTGCCCCAAAGTGCAATCATATGAAAAGGCAAGTAAAAGCATGGATGAAAGGGAGTTTTATAAGAGTGGCCCATTGATGCTGTTTGCACAGGCTCCGGACTCCTTTAGGGTATGTCTACACTGCCACCCTAGTTCGAACTAGGGTGGCTAATGTAGTCATTCGAAGTTGCAAATGAAGCCCGGGATTTAAATATCCCGGGCTTCATTTGCATCTTGCCGGGCGGGCACCATTTTTAAATGCCCTTAGTTCGAACTCCGTGCCCACAGCTACACGCAGCACGGAGTAGGTAGTTCGAATTAGGATCTCTAATTCGAACTACCAGTACACCTCGTTCCATGGGGAGGACCATTCTCAACCCATTTCCTGGGCCTATTTCAATTGCCAGTACACTCCTGCCCCCTCCCGATGCTTCTTTCTTTCCTTCCTTTCCTCCTCCCCGCTCCATTGGCCGTCTGGGGGTGGAGGAAGGGCGGGAAGTCTCCTCACAATGCCAGGGCACCTGGTGTCTAAAGGGAACCCCCAGCTGTTCAAAACAGCTGGTGGTTCTCTCTATCTGGGCGACCCTGGCAGGGCGGGGGGCAAAGACTTCATGCCATCCCCCCCCCCAGGCCAATCAGGGCCTAGAGGAGACTACTATCAGGTAGGTGCAAAACTGTTTGGATAATCATTCCCAGGGAATAGTGATCAATGGTTCACAGCCATGCTGAAAGGACATAACAAGTGGGGTTCTGCAAGGATCAATACTTGGTCCAGTTCTGTTTAATATATTCATCAATTATTTAGATAATTGCATATAGAGCACGCTTATCATGGTTACAGATGATACCAAGCTGAGAGGGGTTGTATATCCAGGATTATAATTCAAAATCATCTAGACAAATTGGCGAAATGGTCTGAGGTAAGGCATGAAACTCAGTAAGGAAAATACAAAGTACTTCACTTAGGAAGGAACAATCCGTTGCACACATACAACATGGGAAATGACCGTCTAGAAAGAAGTACTGCAGATAGAGACCTAGGGGTCATAGTGGGCCATAAACTAAATATGAGTAAACAATATAACACTGTTGAAAAAAAAAGCAAACATCATTCTGGGATGTATTAACAGGACTGTTGTAAGCAAGAGATGAGACCGTTCTACTCTACAATGATTAAGCCTTGACTGAAGTATTGTATTCAGCTCTGGGCACCACACTTCAGGAAAAAGGTGGAGAAACTGGAAAAAGTCAAGAGAAGAGCAACAAAAAGGGTCTAGAAAACATGACCTATGAGGGAAGACTGAAAAAAAAAGCTATCACGTCCCTTCTTAGTCTACTCTAAGTACCTAGAAAATTGTTGCAAGGGGGAAGGAGGAAAATCATTCTCCTAATATCTGATGATAGAACAAGAAACAATGGGCTTAAATTGAAGGAACTTAATTTGGACATTTAAGCAATTTAAGTTAGACATTAGAAAATCTTCCTAACTGTCAGGGTGGTTAAGCACTAGAATAAATTGCCTAGGGAAGCTGTGGGATTGTCTAGATCAGAGTAGGCAAAATATGGCCCACAGGGCAAATCTTGCATTGCAAACTGCTAGATTCGACCCATAGCCCAGCGGGTACCTCAGGAAGGCTTCCTGCCTGCCCTGACCCCACATGCCACTCAGAGAAGCCAACTGCAGGGATCATGTTCTTCTTTGAGCACAGCTGTGAGCCGGGGAAGGGGAGGGGAGGGGAGAGGAGGGAAGAAGCTTCATGCACTGCCCTTGCCCCCAGCAAAATCATGCAGCTCCCATTGTCCAGAAACTGAGCTGCCTAGTCCATGTCTGCAGAGCAGGCAACACGCAAAGTGCCCTCCTCTCCACCCCGCTTGGGGCTTGTTGCACCTGTAGCTGACCACTCTGAACAGCATTTGGGGGCATAGAAGGCAGGGAGCCTGCTTGAGAGACCTTTTGGGTTGCTGGCTGGGAGCCACCTAGGTAAGCCCCTCCCATCCAGAGCCTGTAGTTGGTACCCAAGACCTTCTGTCCCCCCCAAAATTCTGCTCCCCTTTTTGCACCTCTGCCCCAGGTCACAACCCCCTCTCATGACCCCCTCTTACACCTATCCTCCAGGTCAGAATCCTCTCCTGCATCCATACCCCATCCCACACTCTGAACCTCCTCCTTTGCACTCCACTCCCCTGCCCCAAGTCACAACCTCCTCCTTCACCCAAACTGTCTCCCAGACTCCACACCCACTCCTGCACCTCAGTTCCCTATCCTGAGCTCTCTTCTGCCTCCAACCTCCATCTCAGACCCCACACCTCGATTAATATGTACAGTCTCTGTACATATTACAAAATGTATCACTTACAAAATTCTTGGAGTGGCCTCCTCCCCATCAAAAATTACTGCCCACCCCGGTCTAGATGGTGTTTGGTCCTGCCATGTTGGCAGGAGACTGCACTTGATGATCTCTACAGGATCCCTTCCTGTTCTATGGTTCTAAGCAAGCCTCCTTCATGAGGAACGCCCTACCAGCAGCTCCCTCTTAATATGAATAGCACCTGGCTCTTGTATTCCATTATCAATAGGTCTTGAAAAACTTCACAAAGGGGGTCAGTATCATTAATTCCACTTTACAAAGAGAGAAACCGAGGCACAGGGCAGGGATGTTACTTGTCCTAGGACACCCAGTAGACCAGTGGCAAAGAGGCAGAGCACTCAGGTCTTCCGAATCCTAGTCCACTCTATCCACTAGGTCATACTGCCTCCCCAGGGAATGCCAGCTTGAGTACCTCTGCTGGTTTGTAGCTTGACAGTATGGCACAGGGACAGAGGCAGGTCCCAGGCCATTAGAGACCAAAACTCACAGGCAACTGACACAGATCACAGAGCATCAGTGTGAAATTCTACAGCCTGTGTTCAGCAGGAGGTCAGACTGATTGTCCCTTGTAGCCGTAGAATGTATGATTTGGGCAAACACCCTGGCCAGCAGCAAACACAGGAGAACTGTCCTACTCGTGGCTGAGATCTGATCAAGTAGCAAACAACAGGGAATGCAACCAGACTCTCGGGTTAGGACCATGGGTAACGAATGACAGACTAAGCCCGCCAGAGAGTGGCACAGACACCACTCACAGCATATGCTCCTGCTGCTTTCTACCACTTGCCAGGGCTGGCTCGAGCCATTCCTGCGCCCTGGGCAGCAGGTGCGCGATGTTTGTGCAGCTCCACCCCCAGGCACACGGCACATGTGCAGCCCCGCCCCCCGGCACGCTGAGCACCTTACAGCTGCAATTGGGTGTGCGGCGCCTGATTGCAGCTTGAAGGGTCGCCATGCGGCCAGGCGCACAGCGCCCCTTACAGCTGCCATCAGGTGCCCCCCATAGGTTGGCGCCCCGGGCAGCTGCCCGGCTAGCCCCCCCCCCTTAATCCAGCCCCACCACTTGCCTCTTCCACATGGATTGGCCACCTTGCTTTCAAGCATATCCCTGGATCAGCCAACTGTTGGGGAAAACCCTGAAAGATGAAAACCTAAAGCTAGATGTCAATTGGACACTACCAGGACACTACCCCCCATGCTACCTCACTGACGCCGGCTAGCAGTCTCACATTCATTGCACAAAAAATAGGGCATGATGGGCCCCCTCTGGAACTCCTCAGGAGAGCTGGGGAAGAGATGGAACTGACTAACATTACGCCATCAAAAACGCAGGACTCAAGCCACTTGTCAGCATCTCTTCCCCCTTCCTTCAACATCTGCAGATACACTGGCCACACTGCATAACCAATGGGATGGAAGACAGCTGGTATATATAACAGCAATCCTGCCTCTGCTGCTGCTACTTCTGGTGGCAGCAGGGCCCTTAAGGGAGGCTAACTCTCCCTTCCCTAGGCCTGCTGCAGATGGTCGCATCTCTCTAACATCCTGCTTTGTAGTGTTTCACAGGGTCTTCTTAGTGCAGCAAGCTACTTTAAACTTCACAGGAGCAGTCAACCCATGTATCTGTCTGAACGATTAATAGATATTCTAGGAGAGAGCCAACGCATGTGTGCCATGTTTTTAAAATGCAGGGACAGGATTCTCCTCTCCCGCACCTCAGTGTTACTCTACCAACGCCATTGAATTACGCTGCCAGCAAGAGCCACTGAAATCAGAATCTGGCTCCCGTTGTTTGCTGTCAAATAGCTGCTAAGTAATGCAATGGAATGAAAACAGTTTGGTTTGGAAGATTGATTATGGGAGTATTGTTCATACCCCCAAAGCATGACACTTCCAATCACATCTTCATTTAATCTGTCAGCAAAGAAATAACGTTCTTCTCTTCGCACTGGGCCTGCTCCTTCCAGAGCTGCACATGGCCCTTTACTTTCTTCTTTTTCAGTTTCCATCCCCAAGGGGACATTTGGCCTTTCCCCACTAAGGCAGCCAGCCAGCAACCACCTGACTCCACAGGGTTTAGAACTCCACTCAGAACTTGAATATTAGTGTTCTAGGTGGACTCAGATCATCTCAAAGCCAGTTCCTCTGATTTCTTACAATCAACTTCTAGGCAAACCTTGCTTCATTTGTAACACAAATACATTGGTAGTCTCAGAAAAGCCAAAGACCAGTAGTCACATGTGGATTCATTACTTCCTTCAAAAGAAGCATCTCATTCAACTGGATTTTTGCCCCATTGCAATTATACAATTAAAAACAAACACTGAGAACTGCAGGGTTTTAAATCAATCTAGTGAATCTGTTCCCCTCTGGGCTTTTTGACACTTATGTTTTTAAATCTGCTAGAAATAAACACTAAATTAGTCATGTTGTATATGTGTATAATATATATATTATATTTATATATAAATAAAAACATTAGGCACATGCCATCCTCCAATAGATAATAGCTAAGGTGTCTCATAGGAAGCAGTGAACCCATTCTATGAAAGGCAGAGAATGTAGCTATTTGTAGACAGATTTTTAGCCTCCTCCGGGAAGGGATTAGGTGGGTCTGTCCAGAACCTAGCACAATGGGGTCTTGGTCTCAACGGGGATACTGCAATACAAACAACATTATAATTAACAGTACCCATCCATACCGTGTATCTGAAGCCTCTGTTGTGTCTGAGGAGCACCCTCCCAAAGGACCTTAGGGAATGGGGGGAGGGGCAGAGAAGGGGAAGAGGTGTGGGAGGAACTGAGGCTGAATAATGCCACATTTCTGTAACGCTCCTAGGCAACAGGAGGGCAAAGTAGCTTCACTGACTCTAAAAATGATCTCTTGGCCCCAGAAGGAGGTACAGCCACTTTTGGGGGTAAAATGCAGCTTTTGCTCATCACACACTGAAGGACAGATGAGGGCAGGAAGTGAGGAAGGATACCACATCCAGTGGTCTCAAAAGGCAGGATGTAATCCCCCAAATTGGAATATATCCCAGATGCCAGATTTAGTAGCATGCAGAGTGATTCAAGACTTTTAAAGACCATGCAGGATAGTTCCATCCATGGCTCTTAGCCAGACTGGTCAGATATGTGACACCATGCTCTGAGAGTTTCTAGCCTCTGTTTGCTAGAATCTGGCAGTGGATGACAGGAGTGATCTCTCAGTGAGTACCTGTTTTGTCTGTTTCCTCTGAAGCACCTGGCATCGGTCACTGTCAGAAGACAGGGCACCGAGCTACATGGACTATTGATCTGACTCAGGGTATGTCTACACTTGCCCCCTCCTTCGAAGTAGGGAGGCAAATGAAGCATACCGAAGTGGCAAATCAAGCCCGGGATTTAAATATCCCGCGCCTGATTTGCATGTTCCTGGCCGGTCGCCATTTTAGAAATTCACTAGCCCAGAGTAACTGCCCGCGTCTACACGTGGCAGTGAAACGGGAGTCCGATTTAAAGCCCTAATTCGAATTAGCTGGTAAACCTCATTGCAGGAGGAATACCAGCTAATTCGAATTAAGGCTTTAAATCGGACTCCCGTTTCACTGCTACGTGTAGACGCGGGCAGTTACTCTGGGCTAGTGAATTTCTAAAATGGCGACCGGCCGGGAACATGCAAATCAAGCGCGGGATATTTAAATCCCGGGCTTGATTTGCAACTTTGGTATGCTTCATTTGCCTCCCTGCTTCGAAGTAGGGGGCTAGTGGAGACATACCCTCAGTGTGGCCATTCTTACGTTCTAAGACGTTCTAAGTGGTGAGAACCTTCAGGTTGTTATCTCCCCAGAAAGATGATGATCATATTTTGCTGTTGTATAGCACTTTCCATCTGAGGAACTCCGAGCACCTCACCAGCAATCCTTAACATCAGGCTACAGAGACTCTGGCTCCGTGGGAAATGTGCTTCAACTGGGGAATCCTCCTCAGTGCTCGGGTCTTCCATTCAAGTCTGGACCCATAAGAACCTCACATAGGGTGCATCTACACAGGAGGGCTTAACTCGAAAAAAGCTATGCAAATTGAGTTATGTCAATTGAGTAGCTTATTTTGAAACTGGGAGCATCTACACAGCACTTATTTCGAAACAGAGCACTCTTCCTCCGACTTCCCTTACTCCTCATGCAATGACGATTACAGGAGTCAGAGTAAGAAGTCCTCCAGCTTGACAGTATTTTTACATTATTTCAAAATAACTGCCTGCTGTGTAGATGCAGACTAAGTTATTTCTAAAAAATGTTGCTGTGTAGCCGTACCCATAATGCTTAGCTTATGAGATGTGATGAGTTCAGGGCTAATGTTCCTTCAATTTTTTTCCATACACATATGGAATAAAATGTGTTATGTGCACCAAGGCATGTGTGGATGTGTACCACCAGTAGAAACACATGCTACTGGCTATGGGCACTGTGGGCACTCTGCTAATCAGCTGGGTGGCATTGGAATCTCTCCTAGATAGCTGCTCAAGTGCTCAGTTTACAGGGAACACAGCATCACTGCACAAGGCAATCTGACTGACACACATCTGCAGAACTGCCTGCCAATAAGAAAAGGGGGGACAAAGGGGACAATTGCCCCAGGGCCCAGCAGTTCAAAGGGGCCCAGGGCTCCTGCCACAGTAGTAATGGTGGCAGCCTGAAGCCCTGGGACCTTCAAATCACTGCTGGAGCACCATGGTGCATGCTCTGGGCAGCACTAAGGGCTGGGGAAGAGCACAGCAAGCTCTGGGCAGCACTGAGGGCTGCCTGGGGGTCGGCATAGTGTGCTCCTGGGAGCGCTGATGGCTGGCTGACCAGGCCCCACCCCTTCTGCCCAAGGCCCCACCCCTCCTGGGAGCATGGAACTGCCTCCCATCTTGCCAAAGAGCCCACAAAGGCTGATGGTGGCCCTGTGCCCAGGTAACAGGATGCCTGAGGCTGGGTAATGGCTGGAGCATGTGGAACTGGCATCTCTCTCCCCCTCTCCACTAGAGCATCTTGGAGGGCCCGGCTGCCTCAGAGTGCAAGCAGCACAGCAATAAGTGCTGCAGCCCCCAGGAGCCTCTCAGCAGACTGGGAACAAAGCAATAACCATCCTAGGGCTAGCTGGTGGAGTTGTGACTGAGGCTCGGTTTGTGACGAGGGAACGGAGGGGCTGGCAGACAGACGCACGCTCTGGGCTAAGTGGAGCCAAATGAAATCAGCCAGCGCTGCTGTTCCTCAGAAGATAGCAATCCTTCAGGATCTCACTGAAGCCTGCTCCAAAGTGTTACTGAGGATGGAATGCTAATTCTAGCCTAGCCCAGCGCTACCGCCCCCCCCCCCATACACACACTTCTGCTTTCCAAACCGCAGCATCCTGCACTTGTTGGAGGGCTAGGGGAAGCTTTTGCCTTTCCTCCTGAATGCGTCCCTCTCTTGTGGGGACACACTGCCGTCCAATTCACAGTAACATAGAGCTGTATTCTTCCTATTCAGCAGAAGCAAGAAGTCAATATAAATTGCTTTCCCCTTTACTTTGGGGGAAAGTCTCCATTTTCTGTCAGGCCCAGGCAACTGCCCAGGTGTGTCATAAGAAATACTAGACTAGCCTCTGTCCAAACATGTGGACTCTGGTCCTACTTATGATCTGGCCCAGACAGTTGGCTCTTCAGCTTCACGTCCTTTTCTGGATGGGTCAATACAAAATGGCTGCTTCCCTGTTAATTGAATTGAGTCTTGAAAGTTGCTGAGTCCAGAGGCAAAGGGTCCAAGGGATGGAGAATCTCCCCCACTCCTCCATAAGTCATCTAGGTTTCCTCTCTGCAGCCTTCACCAGCAGTGGCGGATATACAGCAGGGCGAGCGGGGAGGCTGCCCCGGGCTCCGCGCTTCAGGAGGACCTGCGCATGCACCATGTCAGAGGGGGACCCCCATGAAACTGTGCTGCCCTGGGCCCCGCAAAACCCTCATCTGCCCCTGTTCACCAGGGAGACTATGGATGAGTTTTGACGAAGATGAAAGCACAGCATCACCAAACACTCGTTCATAAGGAAGTTTTCTCACAGCCTTCTATTCAGAAGGATCCTGTAGTTAGGGCACCTGAAGAAAAATCACTGAAATGCAGCCACTTCTGAGGTGGGAAGTGGCAGGTGTTTAACAGGGATCCAAGGATGCTACTCAATAGCTGCAGATGGGAAATGGAAGCAGGACTGACACGCCCATGTGAAACCGATGAGGGGGATTTTGGGGAGGCAGAATGCTATTACCTAACTGGCAATCCAGCCACGACATTGGCACCAAACCTTTCCTTCCTTTCTATCATGGAAGGGCCCCAGGTTCCTCAGGGACACCCATGCTCCTGGTCGTGGTTTGACACATCCTCTAAAACGTAAGCCGAACCACGCGGACCGTTCAGGGGCACTGGGGTGAATGAAACCCCAACACCCCTTCCTGTGGACTCCTCATTTTTTCTGGACTACCTTTGCCCCAGCACTGAGTCACACTAGCCCTGCATCTACTGGAAAGCGGGACAGGCTCAGGGCCCGAGGAGGTGAGGCTGCCAGTGAATCCCTGTTGTTATCGAGCACCCCCCTGTTTTAGGGAGCTCTTTGTAGTTTCTCTTTTCATTGTGGCAAAACAAATCATTTACTGTCTAGGTGTGAAAAGCAGTGTCCCCTCAGCTCTTGTCTCACTCTGCCCCAGCCCATGTGCTACAGAAAGTAGGGTGCGGATTTGTTTTCATAGCGTAACAACACAATTCTGGTTACCCTCTTCCCATCATTACCTATTTTGCACTTGCTTTGACTTAACTCTCACTGAGGTCATGCTGATGTGGAAGGGTTGAGACAGGCAGGGCTAGTCCACTGCTATTTCCTTTTAGGGTTGCATTGAGCTGAGGAGTAGAGAACAGAAAGGAAAGATGGGAGGGGAACGCCGACCCCTTCATCACCTTTAGCAACTAGTGCCATCGAATTTATGGCAGTTCAGGAGTGTATGATCCCATCACACATGAGTCTGGGGGACAGGAACAGTTATTTCCAGAGGAGTGGAAGGCACCAAGACAATTGTTAGGCAGCGCCGTACCAAAATGCTAAGCCAAACCTGAATAGCAAGGGCTTCCCAAACAAGCCAAGCAGAGGCTTTTTCACCAAAACCCCAGGGAAGAGCAAATGGTAATGATTTAAATGTAAGGGGTTGGGGAACTTGGGCAGAACTAAATCTAGGGAGTGAATTACAAAGGAAAGGGAAGGAAACCGGAACAAGGACTAAATGAATTTAGGAGACTAACGCCTGTAAAATTGTGGAGGAGGATGGGGTAGAAGGACATGAAGAAAAAGTCAGAAGATAGAATTGCAGCCACCTGGAAAACGAGCTGCTCCTTTGTGCCACGTAGCATAGCCTGGAAATAGCTGATGGGGGGTTGCTGACCTGTTGGAAGCCTGTCTTCACCCTGTTTTCCACATGGGATTTCTCAATATCTGAGGGGAGAGGAGAAGGGGAGAAGTAAAGGGGAAGAAGAAGCAGAGAAGATCCAGTGGATGGAAATTATGACCTTCTCCTTGCCTTCTTTGAGCTTAGGTCTCAGTCTGAAGGGTCAGACACAGTTGCTAGTGATGGTATTAGCAATACTGGAACCTGGCTACCATCGTGGTGGGCACACTAATGCACCGAGAGAGAAAGATCGCCGAGCTTTGCCCTAGCTCTGGGAAGCAGCAAATTCACAGCAGTGTTAGTCCTCCCCTTCAATCTGCAGACCTCTGAGATCACCTCAAAGTCTCCTCTGGTCCCCTTTCCTCTCACAGAAATGAGCCCAGCTCCCTTCATCTTTCCTCAGAATATGAAAGCATTTGGGACTAGAGAAAAGAGGCAGCTGAAATGGATGCAGAAACAAGACGTGCAAAATCAAAGCTGTTTTTGGAAGTTGTTTTGTTCTTTCAAGCAGATGCACATGTTAATTTGTAGCCACCAGCCCTTCTGAAGGGAAAGAAGAGCAGCTGCCCAGATACCCCTGGTCGCTGGATGCTTTCCCTGCTGGCTTTGCCACAGCAGCACAGCTTCTTCTCTGCAGGGGAAGTTGGAAGCTGTGAAAACAGAGAGCAGAGCCCCTGTTACACCAATCTGAAAACTGGCAGAAGGCTACACAGGGTCAGAGCTACATTATCTAGTTCCGTGCCCTGTGCTAGCAGCATGTGCACAGCACACTCCACGGAAACGTGCTCCTGGCCTAGGCTGATGATTTGCCTCATGCAAAAATGACACATTTTAAGATCTAATTATTATTGCAAAGCCCTAAACCATAATGGAAGAGCCTCTCAAACTCAGCTCATAAAAGCCTGACGGCTCTCCCTGATCTGCTTTCTTGCAGGAAAAGCCTGTCAGGTAGGAGAACAATTTGTCACTTCAGGCTTGTGAAGTAACAGACCAGAAAGAGGGGAGGTGCCCTGTGTTGCCAGATTTGTCTATTACTTTGGGGTACATTCGTTTATTAGGGTTGCTCATCGGGGGGGGGGCGTTCTGTCAATGTGCTGCTTGTGTCACTTGTGTTCTCATATAGAGCTCTACTTCTCCCTTTGCCGGTTCCCTCCCAATGGAGCTACCCTGCAGGACCCCAGGTTCCTCCCACACTAGAATCAGATGAATACACATACAGTAATAGTGTGTGTCTGAGGCTATGTATACACTACAGAGTTTTTTCAGAAAAATGGCTGTTTTTCCGAAAAAACTTCACTTATGTCCACACTGCAATCACGTTCTTTCAACAAAAAATCGAATGAACAGAGGGTTTTTTTCTGACATTGGTAAACCTCTTTCTACGAGGAAGAAGCCTTTTTCTGAAAGAGCTCTTTCGGAAAAAGCATGTGTGGATGGGGAAGAGGGAGTTCTTTCGAAAGAAGAGGAAAGAGGAAAAAGCACAGGTGCCCTGGTGGCCACGCCATTCATAGTAAGCACAGCTTACATGCGGGATAGTGTCCATTCAGTGTGGACACTAACTTTCGAAAAAGCAGATCACTTTTTCGATGAGCTTTTGCTGTGTGGACGCTCTCTTTCAGAAGATGTTTTTCTGGAAGATCTTTTCCAGAAAAGCTTTTTCTGAAAGAAGCCTGCAGTCTAGACATAGCCTGAGAGTACCGTTAATCACAACTCTCAAGCTGACTCCTTATATGTCCCTGGGTTCAGTAGGCTGGATCAAACAGCACTTCCAAGCTTCCACCCTCATGTACCTATTTTCAACACATCCCGATTCCCACTTTTGTGTTACAAAAAAACCCCAAAACCCAACCTTTAAAAAAATAACGAATAGTCTTGCAGCACCTTAAAGACTAACAAAACATGTAGACGGTATCATGAGCTTTCGTGGGCACAACCCACTTCTTCATCTGATCTCATGAAGTGGGTTGTGCCCACAAAAGCTCATGTTACCATCTACATTTTTTGTTAGTCTCTAAGGTGTTGCAAGGCTATTTGTTATTTTTTATGTTTTTTTCAGTTACAGACTAACACGGCTACCCCTCTGAAACTTTTTCATGTTACAATTATTCTGGTAATAAACCAGTTAAGGTGTGTCTACACTGCTGCACTAGCTTGAAATCAGCTACGCAATTTGAGCTACACAAATTGCGTATCTTATTTCAAACTTATTTTGAAATAGACTGGAATTCCGACAAGTCCCTTAATCCTCGTGGAACGAGGTTTACCAGGACATCAGAATAGTGAGCCCTTTATTTCGATTACATTTTGAAATAACGGCTGTGCTGTAAAGATGTGGAAAATGGCATTTTGGGACAGCGGTAGTATCCTGAAATAGCACCACAGTGTAGCTGTGCCCCTGATGGATTTTTGGAGGCTGCAGGAATCTTTAGCTTAGGTACAAGGACTGTTGGTGCAGAGTGAATGGGGAAGCCAAAATCACCCATGGGATGGGAGGGAAGTGGGGAGGAGAAAAGAGAGGGAAGCAACAAGCAACTTAACATGAAAGTTATTTATTGCCAGGTAGTAACCATACAAGAAGAGCCAAACAAACAAAACAGTTATAATATTAAATCTAACTGATATTTGATTACAGAAGTCAGGTTTAACAAATTCCCCCAATAGTAAGGAGGCTCTACCTAGAGAGAGACAGAGAGCTGGATCTCATTGCTCTATGATCAATAGACATAATCAAATGGGGTTCCTAAGTGGTGGTGGCGGGTGAGGATCTGCAGTGCTGGAAAGAAGCAGAGCCCCCAGCATCATCAGGCCGGAGAAGATGGAGTCCCAATGGAATTGATACAGCTGTTGGATCCAGGCATCAGAACACTTGAGTGTGGGCAGGGGTTTTTGTAGAGCAAGAATACTGGTTCAAGAGAGAACTCCGGATTTGTTTATGGGTAAACTGATAGTTCAAGGGAGTATATCAAAGTTGTTTTGTTCAGGCTAGACAATAGGAACTGGTCATTCCTGGCTCTGTGTGGTACTCCTTCCAGGGAGTTCACAATGCAATTAGGCAGGTTCTGAATTTTGGATACCAATAGAGGATTTATTACTAGAATTGGTCTGATAGCTACTGAGCTGGCTGTGTGCAGGCCTGGGTTCATTAGCATCTGGAGTAGAGACTCCTCTCATGCAGTGCTTTCCTGCCTTCCTGGTCCCAGAGTTTGGTGTGGTTCTTTCCTTGGAATCTCACTTCTCCATTCTGTGTGATGCTAATGGAGATGCCTTCCTGTTCCATTTTTTATGCCAAAGTGTCTAGGGGAGTTTCTTTAATCCTGTCACCCTTGGAGGGATGTAGGCATGTCTTCCACCCCCTTGTCATTACTTTTTGTCTCTCTTCTGATGGGCTTTGGTTCAAGAGAGGCTGTGAGGGGGAAGGTCTCTCATAAGTCAGACAGGCTAGATACTGCACTATTGTTCCCCAAGAACACAGAGCTGATAGGTGACAGCTGTGCTCCGTGCCTTTTCCTGGTCTTGGTCTCTAACTCTCTTGGCTAGGCTGCTGGTAGCTTCCTGCTTTATGCCCTGTACTGCCAAGCTAGAGACCTGGGTTTTCAGTAGTGTCTGATTTTTTAAGTCAATGGATTTGGGGTCAGGGTCTTCGCCGCAGGGAGCTATGAAGACAGTATGCTTGGTTTGTTCTGGTGGAGGGAAATCAGGGCACCTTGGATCACTTCTTACAACTATCCCTGTCTGGCTGATTGGGTCAGGATGGGCTGCAATCTAGCACTAGTGTTTGCAGCCCAAACCCGCTGGGAGTCTCGTGTGCAGTTCTGTTTTTCTGGGTCTGTGAGACTGATCTTCAGGCATTTTTGGATGCTTCTCTAAATGCAGGCTTAAAAGTGAAATGCAATCCCTGACGGGAATAACACATAAAACACCTGCAATAAGTAGAGGCAAAAGAAATTGACGCCATCTACTGGATATTAGTGGCAGCAGCAGAGAAATTGGCAGATGATACCTGAGAGCCACCTGGCAAGGGTCCGATAAAAAAAAAAATAAAAGTGCTCCCTTCCCCCAAAGGAACTTAGCAGGGCGAACTGAGCTCACCCTGTAGGACCTCCTCATTCTGCTGAACCCTGGCAGACAGCCTCTTCCCCCAGCCAGGTACAGGACTAAGAACATAAGAACGTAAGAAGATGAGGAACCCACGAAAGTAGCAGCAGAAGCCAGAAGTGCCCTATCCCCCGGGGCATTTGTCCTGAGCACACCAACAGATTTTCCCCTGCAGTCTTACCAGGGGCAAGAAGAAGTGGTGAGAGTTCAGAGGTTGTATTCCCCTTTGTGATCTTTAATAGAAGTATCTGAAAGCTCTCTTGTTGAGTTTGCCTCTAGTAAGACCTCAGATAACTGCATGTTTTTTAATTTTAATTAAGCAATGCCATATGCATGTTTCTCCTTTGTATGCTCAGGTACATTGGCCTAAAAATGAACCACAAACAATAGCTTTCAGCAAGTGCTATTGGTGCTTTAAACTAGTCTAGTGCCTTTGAAACAAGCCCTCAGACGAGCGAGGGCCATATTCATAACAGCACCTTAAGACAAGTGCATCTTTACTCCTTAGGGAATTATGTGAAGTGTGATAAATGTGTGAGCGATATTAAAGAACACAAAGCCAGTGATTAATGTAAGACATCTTGGTGATTTGTATTGTTCTCTGGTGTAACCATTTGAGCGCTGGGCTGTTCTGTGTCAATTGTTTTTTAAGTTGCTTGCAGGACAGTGTGTTGTATTTGGTACATGCCTAGAGAACTTCATATCAAAAGCAATCTCTAATGCTGTGGATCATATACCCATATGTGGTTCTTGGTGAATTAACAAATCTGGTGATTAGTTAAGGGGGATGAAAAGTGTTCTGATGTGAAATGTACCATCCAGGGTACAAATGAATCTGAAAAGAAAAGTGTTAGGACTAATGAGGCTATGTCTAGACTATGCTTTATTTTCGAAAGAGGATGTGCAAATTCCATGGGAATTTGCATATCTTCTTCCAATCTCACTTTTGAAAGCGGGTCTTTTGAAAGCGAAAGTAGTCTGGATGCATTTTTTCCAGAAAAAAACCCGTTTTCAAAAAACCGCTCTTCCTTAAAAAATGAGGTTTACGCAGTTTTTCGAAAAAGGTTTTTTTTTCCGAAAAAACACATCCAGACTACGTTCACTTTCAAAAGACCCGCTTTTGAAAGTGAGATAGGAAGAAGATATGCAAATTCCTGCATAATTTGCATATCCTCTTTCGAAAATAAAGTATAGTTTAGACGTACCCTGAGCCAACATTCTTTGGACTCAGTAAAGGCCCTCAATCTCATAAAATTCCTCTCCCATATGGGACATAAGTGGCATATCCAGTTTGTTAGATTTCAGCTTTGAAATCCACCCAGAACCTGGGCAAATTTGACAGTTCCATTCCCCATTCACACTGAAATATGCAGAGTAACCAGCGCTCAAAGAAGGATATTTTGGGCCCATCACATTGGAATGCTAGGCCTGCTTTCTTGATAGTTAAAGGCCATGGTCCTGTGCAGGTGGCAGCGCTGGGCGTGGATGGCAAATTTATTTTTAACTTTCAGAAGAACAGACGTAAGTATTTTCCTCTGGCATTTTCCACCCAGATTATTAGTCTGATTCTCCTCTCACATCAGTACAAATCAGGAGTACCAAAGTCAGTGGATTTATACCATAGTGAAACCACTGCGAATGAAATTGGAATCAGGCATTTTATATTTAATAGAGAAAGACCCTTTTAGTCATTGTTCGTAGTTCCTTGCTTTTATGGATCAGTCCAAAGGCCACTGATGTCAAAGGAAAGGTTTTCAGTGACTCCCCTGGGAGTTGGATCAGGTCCTTAGTTTAAAGGGTCCTTCCATCTAGCTGATAGCAGCCAAATCAAGTCTTTCGGACCTTATAACCTCATTGCAGGCTTTCAGCTTTTATCTCTCCCCATAGCTTGTAATGCTTATACTTTCCCCAGAGGAAAAAAAAAAAAGATGACAGCTAGACCAACCTCTAACAATAGCTTGGCATTTCTGAGCTTGGTTGGAATCCAAGAATGCAGAAAAATAATGAGAAAAGTTTCAAAGCAACTTATTTGAACCTTAGCTCTGGCTCCGTAGGAGTCTGTGGCAAAAGTTGAGATTGGTTTTTATTATCCAAACTGTTTCATGCTTATATTTGCAGGATCTCCTTAAAACGAGTCTCCCGGGTGACAACAATGGGCGTGGTTTTCTTAGTGTGGCGTGTACAAACAGATGCACTTGCACATAGTGCTGGAGTAATGATCCGTCATAAAATAATCATGCATCACAATAAAAAATATAATCGCAATTAAAGACCCTTTCAAAATCTGGTCCGCATTTGCCAAAAGTAAACACAATTTTTAAAAGAACTGGAAAGAAATAGTTACTGTATCATATGACTATGGAAAGGACAATCCATCCAACTCAGCAGGGCTGGGTTTTATCACTGCATGACAGACACACACAAAAGTGCACAAGACACTAATCAATTAAGCACTTTGCTACAGCACTTATTCCAAATGGGAACATCTGGAGTAGAGAATCAATTGTCCAGAACTAGCTGCTTGCTAATTAATATTCTTTTAAATGGCAGTTCTTGCAAGGTGTCCCTCCTGTCTCGCTGCCCATTCCCTGGTGATTTGGATTTATTTCCTGATAGCCTCTTGTGCTCCAGCATGTTCTTGGAGGGCAGTCCTGATAAGGGAAGAGGTGTGCAGGGAAATAATTCCTGATGCACAGTTGCTCTTGACTTGTCCACCCAGGCCTTGTGTAAAGCCCCATCCCTTTCCAGGTATGAGACTAGCTGGACAAAGAAGCCCCTGAGGATACAGAGAACAGATCTGCACTGGCCGTATGGGAGGACTGGGGAAAAGGCTGGGTCTAAAAGCTCTCATGATTGGTGTTTTCTAGCTCCATTCTCTTTGCATCAGAAGAATTCTGAGAGGGCCATGTTATTATATAGTCATTGGTTTGTGCACAAACAGTCTGCACATATACCCATTTGCTGTCATATCCATGCCTCTTCAAGCACCCTGCCCTGCTTGGGTGGGCAAATGCAGGCTTTCGGAGCAGGAATGGGTATACGCACAAATCATCCATCCATGCACACTGGGGGCCCTTGGGCAATGGAGCCCCCAAAAGAGTCCCAAGTGATTTAACTGCTGCTACCCCTGAAGTGCAGCCGGGGGATCCCTTCAGCTGGCTACAGAAGATACCCCTTCCTGAGCAGGCTGCTTCATCATTGCAGAGAAATGCAGGCTACAGCGCGGAAGGAAACTCGACAGGCCAGCTGCTAATAAATATGCAATAATAATGCTGTACACATTTCCATGGCACCATTCATCCAAGAGGCTATAAGCACTTATCAGGTATTACTCAATCATCTCTCTCTTTTCCTTATTTGCCCCCACTTTGCCCTGGGTGAATTGCACTGTTCCAGAATACTGCTCATCTGCGGTGATAATTCCCAGTGAGTCAAATGACCGGTCTTCATTGCATTCTCCACTATGCTCTGTGCTGAGGGCACAGCGAGGAAAACAAAATACCCATGTTGCTCTCAAGTCCTGCTGTGTCCCTTTGGCTCCCAGTGACTTCCCAATCTCTCTGGGCAGCTAAACAAGGAGGGAAGGAGCTGATTCAAAACCCTCTCAACTCCTCTCTCCCATTCCCTCCCTAGGCTGGGGAATCATGTCAGTGCCTTCTCTGCCAACAAAGCCCAGCGCCTCATGCTCTCTGTGTTCCTTCAGCTCAGTCCCATCCAGGGGTGAAAGTAACTTACATTTCTAACAGGTGCTGTGCTCTTGCCATCCAGAGGGTCTTGGGGCAGGGGTTGGGGGGATGTGATATGGCAGTATGTGTGGGGTGGAGTGCGGGGGGGGGGGAGGGTCAGGGCAAGGGGTTGGGAGGCGCCTGTGTGTGTGTGTGTGTGGCTCAGAACAGAGGGGAGGCTCAGGGGTCAGGATTGTGGGTGTGTGAGGAGGGGCTCCAGGTAGAAGTTTGGGGTGTGTATAGGGGTGCAGGAATCAGGGCAGGGGGCTAGGGACATGGGGGAGATCAGGGCAGGGCTTGGGATGTGGGGACGAGTGCACTCTTGCATGGGGGCAAGGGCACCCTCTAGGGAAGGCAGTGGGGCTGAAGCTCCCCTGATTCCCATTGGCACTGCTTGTTGCTCGCTGTATCTCTTCTGTCACTGTCACTTCTGTCACTGTCAGAGAGTGAGAGGGACAAGCAACAAGCAGCATGGGTAGGAATGGGGGGCTTCAGCCCCTCCTCTTCTCCCTAAATGGTGCCCTGGAGGTGCTCCAGGCTGAGGCATTCCCGGTCTGGTGTGGGGCATGCCCCCAGCCAGCCCTTTTCATCTGCCTGCGGCTCAGCACGGCAGCCTGCAGGAGAGCTCCGGGAGCTCTAACTATTGCCAATATCAGAGGGGTAGCTGTGTCAGTCTGGATCTGCAAAAGCAACAAGGAGTCCTGTAGCACCTTATAGACAGAGGGTATGTCTACACTGCCACCCTAGTTCGAACTAGGGTGGCTAATGTAGGCATTTGAAGTTGCAAATGAAGCCCGGGATTTAAATATCCCGGGCTTCATTTGCATCTTGCCGGGCGGGCGCCATTTTTAAATCCCCTTAGTTCGAACTCCGTGCCCGCGGCTACACGTGGCACGGAGTAGGTAGTTCAAATTAGGATCTCTAATTTGAACTACCAGTACACCTCATTCCACGAGGAGTACCGGTAGTTTGAATTAGAGATCCTAATTCGAACTACCTACTCCGTGCCGCATGTAGCCGCGGGCACGGAGTTCGACCTAAGGGGATTTAAAAATGGCGCCCGCCCGGCAAGATGCAAATGAAGCCCGGGATATTTAAATCCCGGGCTTCATTTGCAACTTCGAATGCCTACATTAGCCACCCTAGTTCGAACTAGGGTGGTAGTGTAGACATACCCTTAGTCTATAAGGTGCCACAGGACTCCTTATTGCCAATAGATTCTCTCAAGAATTTCACTGGGGAAGTGTGGGCCTTTCGTCCCGGGTCAAATGACACTTGGTCTCCATCCCAAGGCCTTGCTGAGTGCGACACATGGGTACTGCAGTCTCAGTGGGGGCAGGACTGAAGCTCCTGCATGAGCTGTGTCCAGAGGTCCAGGCTTAGAATTCCAGGGTTGCTACAGATCAGAGGGGAGGTGCATTGGCACGGGTGTGTGGTAGGAGCCCAGGAACGGAGCAGCAGAGGTGCGGAGGGAGTGGTTTGCAGGCCAGGCTGAGTGGTATTGGCAAGAGTGTGCATGTGTTGAAGAGAGAAGCATGCAGAGCACCGTTCCCTTTTGGAGCACCACCATCCTCATCAGCGACGTGCATCGGAGACAATCAGCACCGCTCTGCTTTGCTGCATGCATCGCGCTGCGTCATAGATACCCTGCAAAAGCTGAGTCTCATCCCCATTCGTTGGGGGGACCACTCACCAAGACCTACAGGCCCCAAGAATTCTGACACTGGACAAAACTACTATTGCACTTCTGCGGGGAGACGTTGCTCATAATGGAGCATGTCACAGCTACCTGGCAATTTCCACTCACCCCACCTGCCCTCCAAAATATTCCTGGGTTTGTGTTGGTTGATTGGCTCCACCAGGCACAGGTTGTGTGAGCCCACAGAAAGGCACCGTGCCAGAAAAATGCGAGCATCTGAGCCATACTGAAGAGCTTGGTGGTGGAAGTTTTGACCATGGCAGTGTCTGATCACACAGGAGTTTTCAGTATGGAGCTCTTCTGAGCATACCCATAGATTCCACCACACTGTCTGAGGTCAGAGCCAATCCATGCAGCCCAGAGAGCTGCAGTTCATGACAGTGAGCAACCAAGTGGTGTCTGTCAGGTGGAAATCTATCCAGGCCCTGTCACAGCTCAAGTAATCGCAGGAGAAGCTGGTGGGAGAGTGAGCAGGAGGAAGGGGGAGCCGTAGAGAGACAGAGGAAGGAACTGAGTGGAAATGGCACCTCCCTCTTTGGTTCCATCTGAATGGGAACAACACAGGGACTGCTCCAGAAGCAAAGTTCTTGATTAGAAATGGCTGCATAAACCACCGATTTGAAGGGAGTCTGAAGGAGAACTTGCTGGATACCTGTGCTTTATTTCTGACTGCTGGGGGATGGGAAGGCATGGAGAGGGAAGCAGCAGCAGACCAGCAGGCCCAACCCCTGTGTGGGGAGCTAGGAGCTACTGACCAATTCTGGAGTGATACCGTCCTGACCTTGGAGGAGAGTTTGCAGGTGATGGCACGGTGCGAGGTGCTCCCGTCCCTTTGCTAACTCGCAGCAGCTGAGGTTTGAATGAGTGTCTTCACTACGGAAAAGGCTCTTCCAGGTTTACAAGGCCGGAGGGACTCATCAGACAGCAAATGGGAGGAAATCGCTCACCATAGTGTGTAGCTTCCGCCTCACCTCACCTGACTCCCTCCCTCCCCCAGTGTAGTATTTCCAAACTCAAAGAGGAAATATGTTAGGCAGCCTCCTGTCCCTATGGCTTACGGGCACCAGAGAAGGCTTGGCCTTGTGGTTCCATTATTATCCCACTGATTACTATCCCAGTGCCCCGCAGCTTTTCCAGACTGCAAGGATCCCATATGGAAAGCATAAAGCGACTAAACCAGTCTATGGGGGACACATACCTTCCAGCGTATGGTGCATGTGCTAACTCTAACCCGCTCAAGATAGTGACCGTAATTATCGTACTTCACAGCATGCACATGCCCAGATGCCCTGAGAACCATCCACCCAAAGAGCTCAGAGCAGCTAGCATTGCATCATGCTTCCCGCTGGAACATCAAAACAGAGTATGGGGCTGTATTTGCACAGGGCCTGCAACTTGGCTAACCTGGCCTGCAACTTGGCTATCCTGAGGTGCAATTCCTACTCGAGGTTCAATGGTGACAGAGGATCAGCCAATCCCCTATGAGCAAAGGGCTCCATTCTGTGAGGTGCCAGTCCTCTTGATTTCACAAGGCTCTCAGCACCTCCAAGACTGCTCAGCACCGTGAAGGAATGGCCCCTAATCCCGGTGAGTTTCATACAACTAGGGCAGAGACTCCCTCCCACAGGCAGCTGGATGAACTGGGTTCGGAAGCCCAAGTAATCATTTGTGGCACAACTGCAGGATCTCAACACACTTTGCAGAGCTTAATGAATTAAGACTCACAAACATCCTTCTAGCACAGGGGTGGACAAGAACACAGTAGCAATTCACCAGTGCTAGCCCCGGGTGGGCCACCAATGCTATATTTACCTGCATGGACCCAGCTGCCAGCAATCACAGCTTCCATTGGCCACAGATCACTGTTCCCAGCCACTGGGAGCATCAGGAAGTGGTGAGGACTGGGACACTGCTTACCACAGCTCCCATTGGCTGGGAAATACTGGCCTGTGGTGCAGTTGGTGAATTAATGGCTGGATTTCTCAGAGGTGCTCAGATAAAACACACCATCATCTGGGCCATAGTAGCCACCAGTTAGACTTGTTTTCCCCTCCTCTCCCATATAATGAAACCTCTCCTCCTCCCTTCTTCATAAGCCACCGGGCAGGGAGCAGACCAGACTCAGACTACAGCTACACTGCAGGCTTCTTGCACAAGAACATTTTGGGGAAGAGCTCTTCTGCAAAAAGTTCTTGCACGAGAGCGCGTCCACACTACCATGTGCTTTCGTGCAAGAGAGCATCCACACTGCCACGGACACTCTTGTGCAAGAAACACAGAGGCTGTGTCTAGACTGGCTAGTTTTTCCGGAAAATCAGCCGCTTTTCTGGAAAAACTTGCCAGCTGTCTATACTGGCCGCTTGAATTTCCGCAAGAACACTGACGATTTCATGTATGATCGTCAGTGTTCTTGCGGAAATACTATGCTGCTCCCGTTCGAGCAAAAGTCCTTTTTGTGCAAAGCTTTTGCGCAAAAGGGCCAGTGTAGACAACGTGGTATTGTTTTGCACAAAAAAGCCCCGATGGCTAAAATGGCGATCGGGGCTTTCTTGCGCAAAAGCGTGTCTAGATTGGCTATGGACGCTTTTCTGCAAAAAGTGCTTTTGCGGAAAAGCGTCCATGCCAATCTAGACGCTCTTTTCCGCAAATGCTTTTAACAGAAAACTTTTCCGTTAAAAGCATTTGCGGAAAATCATGCCAGTCTAGACGCAGCCAGAATGGCCATAAGAGCACCTGTGCTTTTTCCTATAGGGGTTTCTTGCGCAAGAAACCCCTGTTGTCCGTCCACACATGCCTTTTTGCACAAGAGCTCTTGCACAAAAAGGCTTATTCCTCGAAGAAAGAGGAATAACTCTTCCGCAAAAACCCCTGTCTTCTGATGATCTACTGTACTTTTCTTGTGCAAGAACATGCTTGTAGTGTGGACGCTCCCCAGAGTTTTTGCACAAAAACTCTGCAGTGTAGACGTAGCCTCAAATACCTCTGTGGCCTTTGGAAGTGCACAGGTCAAATACAGGAAATGCCAGCAGCAGCAGAAGGTGAAAAGCAGGGGATGAGCTGGCTCTGGGGACCAAGAAGGTGAATCCGTGTGCTGGGTCCTACTTAAACATGAAGCATTTCTGTATGCACTTGGCTGCTGAGAAGACTAGGGCCATATTGCAGCCTGTCTGGAAAGGGGATGTGCTTCCATGGTTTGAAATCACTCAGCAGCTGAGAAGCGGTTAAAGCCGGGTGCCCCAAGATGCCTTCACGTACAATTGCTTATTAAAAACAACATAGTAATTAAACAGAGGACATGGAGCTGGGTGATTTCAGAGGATTCGATCATTATTCACTATGAGCCACGGAGCAGTCTACAAGCTGGGGACAAAGGATCCAATGGGACTCGAAGGGCAAAAGCTAGAGAAGGGGGTGCTACAGGGAGAGCAGTTATTAGGAAATAAAGGAAGCACCATCCACCTCTCCTGGGAATGCCACTCTATGAGAGAGCATCCAGCACTCACTGGGCAGGGCTAGAACTAGAACCAGATTAGATTTAGACTTAGGGATGGGGAAAAGAGCCCAGGTTTAAGTTCAAAGGTTCAGACCCAAATCAGGCAGGGCTAGAAGGTTTGCTTTTGGCAGCCTGGATCTCTTGCCAGGTATTTTGGCCTCATGGTCAGGTTTTCAAGCACTGTCAGTGCCAAGGTCTGGGTTTCTCATGGGCTGAGCATCCGCAGCTCCCATGGACATCAGCTGGTGTTGTGGGTTCTCAGCACGTCCAAAAGCCGGGCCCTGGGAGCTGAGCATCTTGGAAAATATACTCCCAGCCGTGCTGGCTCTGCAGTGGAAAACCTGACCCTGAACTCTTTTCAGATCTAGACTCCCTACATCCCCCAGCCATTCTTCTCTCTTCCTTCCTAGCCTCTTGCTGGCAGCCAGGACCAGAATCCTGTAATCATTTAGAAGTGGGAGGGCATCTCTCATCAGGGCCAGACCAACCATACAGGCACAAATTAGATGGAAGTGATTTTTTTATCTATTTAAAAATATATGAATATGTTCTCTTTTATAAACAAAAGTATCAAATATTGTACTTGTAAAGCAGTGCATCACTGCCAGGTCACAGCTGAGTTACCTTATTTATTTCACACTGTGGCACACAGCTGTGTATGTAAATATAATTACAGGGGGGCGTGGCTTCCAAAGAGGGCCACTTCACTTTGCTGCCTGGAGCCAGGGTCTGGCAGTTCAGTCACTCTCAGTAGCCCAGTCATGCAGCTGAGTCAGTGTTGCTCACCACTTAGTGAAGGCTGGTCAGCGATCCACAACAGCTGTTCTGCTGTGTGACAAGTCTTGACCCTGAAGACGCCGTGCCCATGAAGAATTTGCCTTGTATTGGACTTGAAAAATTCGGTAAGAGGTTTTAAAAGGAGAATCACAAGCAATTGTAAGATTAAGATTTTTATTTTTATGTTCATTTCGAATGCCAAGAAAATAAAGATAAAATTTAATTCTAAACATGTCTCTATACTGAATGTGTGTGTGTGTGGGGGGGGGGGTGGAGTGTGCCAAAGTCATAGCCCACCTAGGAGCCAAAACTCCTTGGGCCGGCTCTGCTCTCATTGAGCTTTGAACCAGGAGAAGTTTACTTTTCAGGCTGACACTGGAGCCCAGCAAGACATGGTCCATTAACTCATGACCATCTTCCTGCTCTCTGAGATCAGCTTCCAAAATCCTGTCCCCCCCCCCCGCAAGAACTGTGTGATCACATGCCTTTGCTCTTTCTGGGAATGCCTGGAAATTTTTGCCTCCTGTACCACAGGACGAGACACAAGGTCCCTTCCTTTTGGGCTTAAGTGTAATTATTCCATTGTGAAGGCAGGCAGGTGTAATTACTTACTGTGCAATCTAGGTTATTTACTCACAACTCCCCTTTTGGTTCACAGGTGATTATGGAGTCCTGTCATGTTACTGCCTATCTGGGCCCTTGCTGCTCCTGCGATGGCCTGATCCTCCTGCAGTCACTGGGCTGCAACAGAGAATTAATGAGGAAGCATTAGCATAATTCAGTCAAATGAGATAGCAAAGGCCATAACTGCTCAACCCTGGGCACCCATAACACAGACCTCTGCGGTAAAAGGGAGAGCACCGCAGCTGCCAACATGCCCTTTGGATGCTTGCCTGCCTTTCACATCTGTTGGGTGTGTGGGAGAAGCCCTGTGGTTAGTACCAGGGTCTGCCTGAGGCTAGGATAATGCTGACCTGAAGATTAACCTCAGTGGGAGGTGCAGGCTGTCACACATGCTTAGCTTCCCATTCCATTCTCATCACTGTGCTTCTCATCTGACCTGCTGGCTCCCACTCTCAGCAGCTACATAGCATGCCCAGTTCCTAGCTCTGCAAGAAGGGCACTGAAAGGGGGAGTTACTCACACAGTTCTCTTGCTGCTCACACCTTGACCTGGTTTAGACACAGTGAATTCTGGCAGTGCCCTGACACAGGTATGCCCAATGCAAGGCTCAGTTACTTCATGGCTAAAATTCCTAGGGACGGCTCCTTTCTAAACCAGGGGTGGGAAATAATTTTTTGGGGAGGGGACACTCCAAGGTTTTGGTTAAGTGGTCAAGGGCCGCACTTTTCTGTGGAGGGAGTGCAGGGTCTAGGTTGGAGGTTGGGTGCAGAAGGGTGCAAGGGGTAAGGGACTGGGGTGCAGGAGATGGTGTGGGGTCTGAGAGGGTGTTTGGGTGAAGGAGGGCGTTGTGACTTGGGTCAGGGGATTGGGGTGTAGGCTCAGGGAGGGAGTGGGGTGCAGGTGAGGATTCTGGCCTGGGGGAGAGGTAGAGGAGGGGGGGTATGGAGTCTGGGAGGGAGTTGTCACCTGGGGCAGGAGGTGCAGAGGGTTTGGATAGTGATCTGGGGGAGGGAGTTGGGGTGCCAGAGGCAGGCGCTAGCTGGGAGGAGTTTACCTAAGCGACTCCTAGCCAGCAGGCTGCAGCACCCTCAAGGCAGGCTGGGCTCCCTGCCTGCTGCAGCCTCAGCCTGCTTGAAAATGCAGCCTCCTCCCTCCAAGTAGCTCTCACTCCGGGTGGGGAAAGAGACTTGCACTGCCCTAGTCATTCAGGCCAATCTCTCAGCTCCGACTGACTGGCTGTTTCCAGCCAATAAGAGCTGAGAGATTGGCTGAGGTCAGTCAGTTCTTACTGGCCAGTTGTTTCTGGCCAATAGGAGCTGAGGATTGGTCTGGGGGCGTGGAAGCCTCCCCCTCCTGCAGAGCCGAGAGCTGCAGGCACTGCGTTTTAAACCATGTGCCTGAGAGTCCTGGCAGGGTGGTCTGCAGGCCGGATCTGGCCCCTGGGCTGTATTTTGCCCAGCCCTGTTGTAGGCCATGACTGATGGGCGAGCATGAAGCACCATGCCGCTGCCCAGGCTGTTAGAGCTGTGGATCAGAAGGGAAGAGCATTTTCCTAAAGCTCTTAACCTGACATTTTCCATCAACTCTAAACTCACTTGGAAACATGTTAATGTTTACTATAAAATACCACCACTTCTCTGGCCACAACTTGCTTCTGGGATGCAAAAACCAGTGAAACCTGAAATATCTAGTCATACAAGCACACAGCCATTTCTAGCATGGGCTCATCTTAGAAAAATTAGAAATTGTTATCAACAACTCGGCATATGTATAGCACTCTTCACCTAGAGGTCTTGCTGCAAACACTAATTAAACCGTTCAACATGCCTGCAGTGATACAGATACTAGTCCCTCCAGGGTACACAAAAGATGAAACTCAGAGGTGAAATGGCTTCTTGCCCACAGTCACATTGTGGCTGAGGGACTAGACTGGGAGCAGAACCAGAGTCCTGGCTTTAAGAGACATTGCTCTAACCACAAGGTAACACTCCTTCTTTCCAGATCACTAAGTGCTAACTCCCCAGTCCATATCCCCTTGCTCACTGAGTCTCTGTCATGTAAATGTCTCTCTCTGGGTTTCCCTGGCTTCTCTTATTTATTTGGGCCACTCCCTTATGTAGTGGTCCTTGGCCTACAGTGCTTAAGTGGTACAGTCATCTTAGCCTGCACCAGGGATAAAATGGCCTTCTAATCCCATGGCATTCTCCTGTTAGGAAAACACTTTGCTCCAGCCTCCAAATCCCTTTTATCGCAAACACCATTTGCCACAATCACTTATTTGCATGCCTCTGGCATTGCACAAATGCTGATTGCTTGGTATGACCTCTTTGATAATTGGGCTTGCTGGAAAATATTTGCCCCCAAGACCTTTCTGAGTCCAACTGTAGCTCTTGGAGTGCACACACCTTAGATTTCAAAGTCAGAAGGGACCATTATGATCATCTAACCTGGCCTCCTACATAATGCAGGCGAATTTTACCCACTGTTCCCATATTAAGCCCAACTACATCTGGTTGAGGTAGAATCTTTCTTTTAGAAATATCTTGATTTAAAAAAACCTTCTGTTGTCCCAATAAATTACTCTCAGTGTTAAAAAGTTGCACCTTCTGTCCAGATTGAATTTTTCTCTCCTAAACCCCCTGCTACTAGATATTGTTACACTTCTGCTGCTGGTTCAAAGAGCCATGGAGTATCAGGTGTTCTAGGTCAGTGGTTCCCAAACTTTTCAGCATCGTGCCCCCTTTTTGATCTTTGAGAAACCCTCACTCCCCCCGCAAAATAGCAGCAAAATTTGTTAAGCAAAAAACAAGTAAGAGTACAGCAGGCATTGCCCTTTTAAGGCGGCCATTTTGAAGTCTGCCCCAGCCAGCCCAAGCTGTGCATGTTCCAGCGGACACCCGAGCAGAAGGACAGACCGGGCTTTTTCTTGGGGGAGACTGACGGGGTGGGGGGTGCGGGCTGGGTTGCCTCACCTTGCCCTGGAATTTCTTCATGCCCCCAAGGGGGGCGTGCCCCCCAGTTTGGGAACCCATGTTCTAGATCTTTGTACTCACCTCTGAATCATGATAAGTCCCCTCTGAATCTTCCGAATCCAGTGATAGGCAGGTGTTACATCCAAATACACTTGGCAGGGACTGGGAGTGATTCATAAGATCTGCATTAGCAGTTCTATCTCCCAGGACTGTCTGGGCAGCTGTAGACAGTCTAGCTGTAGAGTTATTTTTTTCAATAGCCACCTAAATCTGCTACCACACAAGAGAGACTGAGTTCATTTCTGAGCTGCTGCGGGTGTGGGTGGAAACACAAGGGCGGAAATGCCAAGCAGAACAGCAGGGCTAATGCAAACACACTCTTTGTGTTCCATTCACCAGGCTTGCTGCTTCCCGCGGCCATGTTTAAACTGATGTAAATCCTAAAAGCAAACATTCAATTGACTGTAGCTCCCCAGTCTGGGGCTCTAAGGTCCCATTGGACCATGTGCCTCTAACACCCCATACCTAGCAATGGTTCAATAGCCAGGATACCTGAATCTGCCAGAGCATCCATGCTGGAGCATTCTGGCCAAAGCCAGGAAGAGTCTTAGAACCTGTCCCTCCTGCCATGTGGTATGAAAGCTGAACTCACTTTGCCTTGGCATCTAGGCACATTGAAAGGAGGTGAAGAAAGTCCTATTGCCTCCAGGCATGTGTAAAGCTTGCCTGTAAAACTGATTTTTTCCCCCCACTGTGCACAATCCCTAGGATTGCCTGGGCACATAACTCCCTGCAGCAGGAAAGGAGATTGCTTGTATATACACTTCTATGGTGGGGTTTATTTAAAAGCCAAAAAGTACATGCAGAAATTATCCTTGACCTATAAAGGCTAAACACATCAGGGCCCTCCCCAGCCAAAACCAGTATCTAGGTATGGCCGCAGCCCAGAGGAAAAATATCTCATTTGTCCCTTTGTCTTCAACCCTCTTCCCTCCCTGCTAACTTCATACTCCAGCTCCTTCAGCACAACCTTCATATCATGGGCTGGGAGGGAGGTGAGAGATTAGTTAATCCCCAGCAGCTTGCCCATCCCTACTAGACTGCAAATCTCTGTGCTCAGGGCAGGCAACTGTGTTCCTCCCCAGCTGGAAGGGGTGGTTTAACAGTATATTCCTTCCCTGACAATTTCTGCTCTATACACTATCTCACTTCTGAAACCTCCCTTCATGGCCTTTTTTATTGTACCCCAATTATGTTCAGGAACAAAATGGGTCAGAGAGAATGCCAAGTTGAAGCGAGTGCAAATAAAAAGCCCACATGGATCTGAATAATATTAATAATAATAAGGCTCAGAGGGGGAACCATGTTAGTCTATATCTGCAAAAAGCAAGGAGTCCTATGGCACCTTAAAGACTAACATTTATTTGGGCATAAGCTTTCGTGGGTAAAAGCACTTTGTCAGATCCATGGAGCACTTTGTCAGATGCATCTAGATATTAGAAGTGTATATACATGAGTCATCTGACAATGTGCTTCTTACCCATGAAAGTTTATGCCCACATAAAATCTGATAGTCTTTAAGGAGCCACAGGACTCCTCATAATTAATAATAATAAAATGTGACCATATCAGTTGCCATGGGAAATAAAGTGCCCTGAGAAAATTGTGTGTTGTGGCACATACAAACCTTTGTCTGTGTCTCCATGGCTGTCAAACTAACACCATCCATCAGACTAAATTTTGCTTTCATGAAGTGATAGGAGACTAGTTGGGAAAAAAAAAGAACACTCACCATATGAAAGCATAACATATAATGTTTGTTTTTCTCCCCTGTCTCCGCCCATGTAGCTGTTACATATTTGCAACTCTTGGAGGCTAAAGGGAAACAAAGCTACTGTGAAGGAAGGAAAAGTGATAGGGAGACACTCTGGTAGTTGCTGTAATTTACAATAAGCTCATTAAATTAAAAACAACAACAACACACAGCTGCTGAGAAACTTGTTCAATATGTTTCAGCAACAGAGGAAAGGCCTCGGAGGTCATCTTGACACTTACATTATGCTATGAAGAAATTGTCTCATTACAACACCTTGAACATGTTTATATGTGTTAAAAACCCCATAAACCCAAGCCCTCAAGTAACTCAAGTATCCGCAAATCCTGGCCATAGTTGTTTATTGTATTAGATCCATAATGAAATGTTTCCTTCCCTCCTGCCCCCGCAAGATCATTATTAGGACAATGCCACCAAGAGCTTCCAAACTCCCTTCTCCTCACATACTTTTAGTCTCTGCAATAAAATCTCTCTCTGCTTTGGGGACTTAGGGCCTCACTCTGTGAATCCCTCTTGCAGTGTGCTGAGCACTCCCAGGATTCAACACATTCACACTTTGCAAGAGCATGTACAGATAGGTTCTGATCCCGAGGCCCCTGAAATTCAGCAGCAAAGTCCCATGGCTTCAACGAGGCAAAACTGAAGCCCGGACAGTGCCGGGCATTGCAGTATCCATATACAATGAATGTAGCTGAGGGCAGTGTCTCTCTGTGGCATTTATTT
Source organism: Pelochelys cantorii (assembly GCA_032595735.1). NCBI lineage: Eukaryota > Metazoa > Chordata > Testudines > Trionychidae > Pelochelys > Pelochelys cantorii. The sequence continues at coordinate 31,936,704 of CM064338.1, forward strand.
CTTGGATGGAGAAGGCTAGACTGGTTTGGGTGACTATCAGTCTAGTTCACTGCAGACAGTACTACAGTGGCAGCTCTTCCTAGGGGGAGGGCAGAAAACTCAGACTAGGCAAAGAGCAAAGGTTGAACCAGGCTAGAGAAGAGCCACCTTTCACGCAGCCATGTTGTTTTAAACTCCCTGTAACCACAATTGACTTCCCCCACAGGTGCTTGTGGGACATCCACAAATCTGTGGCTAGGTGCAAACAGACCACAGCTGTCAGCCAAAATGAAAGATGGGGTGACAGGACTCAGCATTTTGTACTGTGAGTAGATTTAGTTTTCAGGGGTTGTGTGAATGTTTACTTCAGCATCAGCCTTTATAACTCTGCATCCTGGAATGCTGGGTTCAAGTCAGGCTTCAAAACTCAGCCAAAATGTCACCTGGCTCAGGTTGGCACAATTCCCAAACTATTCAGCAAACCTGGCCTGAATTTTGAAATTCAAGGGAGCTGGTTTTGGCTTTTATTTAATGGAATTTCCTGCTTTAGTAGTCCAGCCCCTTGAGCTAACACAGAATCTCTGCTAGCAATACTAGTACAAGGGCTTTGGCTTATATTCCTGATGAACATGAGAGTCACCAGAGGGAGACATTGTCCCACACAACTGAACATATCAGGCCAGGTCTACTCTAGATCCAGTAGCTCATCTTAAGGTAGGCAACTCCAGCTATGTAGAATGCGTGGAGTCATCTTACCTTAAGCTGAGCTTGGAGGTGTCCCCACAGTGGGAGGCTGATGGGAGCAAATGCTCCCATCGGCTTTCCTTACTCCTTGCAAAAGGAGGAGTACCAAACGTTGGTGGGATTCTAAATTTGATTTAGTGAGTCTTAACTAAACTTGCTAAATCGAACTCTGGAAGATCAATCATGGCAGCGGTAATCTTCCTTTTCATGTCTACAAGGCCTCAGACATTCCAACCAGGCAAGAGAAGGGTATACACCTGCCACCCAACCCCACTACACACACAACACAGCACAACAAAGCACATTACTGTGAGACCAGTTCTAGTTTTTGGTCTTCAAATGGGGAAAAGGTTGAGATAAAGATCCAACAAACAGCCCATGTGTCTTTGAGGCAATGCTTGAAAAGTCAAATAGACAGAAGCCCTGTACTGTAATGCAAAAATTACATTGCCCATAACCATTCTAGCAAGAGGCATATTTCAAACGCCAATAACTTATGGAACTATTCACTCTATTAGTTTTCCTTTAGATATATAGCTGCAGTGGCTGGGCATGAAGTGTATTAAGTATGGGGCATTTACTCTTAGTTCTGGGAGCTATTATTGACTTTACCCTGATAGATATTTGGCTCTGTCGTTTAATGAAAAATCATTTAAAAAGTAAAGAGAAAAGCATCTTTAATTCCACACATCTGTGATTCAAAGTGTCCTCATTTGGATGTTGCAGCAAAATTCCCAAAACAAATTGACCAGAGGTACAAGGCTCATTTTAAAGAGACTAAAAGTTGAAGAAACTGAAAATAGGATTTTGCAAAATGACTTTGCAGTGGTTCTGAAATATCTGTGGGCATTTATTAAAGCAATCAATGCTGACACTGTGTAGTATTTGGAAGTATAACAGTGTCAGGTTTTCAGCCTTTGTTGAGCTTGTATCTACATTAGCATTTGCAAATTATAGACCCAGAACAGATTGTAATTATTATATGAATGTGGGTGATAAAATGTCCGTTAACCTGCACAAATTCATAAAACCCTAGGCAAATAGTAGTGTACAGTTTGTCATGTGCAAAATTAGAGCCCTGCATAGAAAAATGTGGCCCATGATGTCTTGCAGAATAACTGAGTAAATGGGTCTGGAAAGTGAGTGAGTAGAAATATATTCTATCCCTCAATCTACCATTGACTCAATGTGCAACTGTAACCACCTCCACGTGGATCTGAACCTGGGACCTCCGAAGCAAAGTATAGGAGCCTCTACCCTCTGAGCTAAAAGCCAGCTGGCTCCCAGCCCATGCTGTAGAGGTCTCTTGAGCTTAACTGTTGCTGTGGTCTCGGTACCACTTCCATTGCTCAGTAATCATACTAGGTGTGTGGGTTACACTACCTTAAGTGAGTTATTTCATTCTTCGGTGCTTCGGGACATGTTTTCACTCTGGGGAAGGTTGATGCTGCCTTGATCGATCTTCCGGAGTTTGATTTAGCAGGGCTAGTAAAGACCCACTAAATCAAACTCAGAGAGTGCCCTCATTGGCGGCTGGTACTCCTGCTCCTGTGAGGAGTAAAGGCAGTCAAGGGGAGCATTTGCTGCCATCGGCCTCCCGCTGTGGGAATGGTGGGAAATCTTGAATCAAGGTATGTTGACTCCAGCTACATAACTAATAAAGCTGGAGTTGCAGATCTTAATTTGACCTTCCCCTTTTTATGTTTGCAAAATAGTAAGGTTCTGAGATAGTGGGTTTGTTCTAGTGGGTAAGGCACTGGCTCAGGTCCCCAAGAGTTCAAGCCCCTACCATGGACCTAACTAGCTGGATGAGATAGGGCAAGTCTTGTTGTTTCTCCGACCATCTATTTTCTCTCATCTAATAGGAGAGTAAACTCGTTGTGGCTTAATAACACTGTCTCTTACCATGTGTTTGAGTACCCACTACACAGGGACCTCTAGAGATTACTGCACAGCAACAATCGTTAGGGGCATTCTGCAAAACAAATGAAAAACAAGAATTGCAGAGCTATAGCTACACTGCTAAGGGCTATCTAGTATTCTGCTTCAGAGCATATGCTTCTCCCCAGCCCAGGCCAGAAAGATATTTTCACCTACAGAACAGTAGGAGGGAGAATTGGTCAGGTACCTTATGTGAGGTAGGACTGGATTGAGCTTTCTCTGAAACCTCTGCTATTAGCTAGTGGTGTGGACAAGTTATTGAGCTGGATGGACCATTGATCTGCATGGGCATGAGATTATGTGCCTCTAAATCATTTAGAAACAAAAGACAGAACTATGTAGCACTTTAAAGACTAACAAGATGGTTTATAGGTGATGAGCTTTCGTGGGCCAGACCCACTTCCTCAGATCAATATATGGAAGAAAATCGGCACAACCATATATACCAATGTGATACAATAAAAAAAATGAACGCATGTGAAATTGACAAATCAAATTTTAGAACAGAGTGGGGCTGAGGGGGAAGCTATATCACCCCTAATGTCATCACCTCACAGAAACTTCCCCTATTATCACCCCTATGTCATTACCTCACAGAAACTAACCTCCCCCCCTCACCTCCACTCTGTTCTAAAATTTGATTCAGCTCATCACCTATAAACCATCTTGTTAGTCTTTAAAGTGCTACATAGTTCTGTCTTTTGTTTCAGCTACACCAGACTAACACGGCTGCATCTCTATCACTATAAATCATTCAGAGCCAACATAATTATTTGCTGTAGGAGTAGTATGGCAAACCCCGAAGGCCCCCATCAAGCAATCGGGGACCCGTTGTGCTGGGCTTCACAATCACAAGATGATCACTGCCCCAGAAAGCATGCAATCTCAGGAGGTTGTTCTCGGACCATTGACCCAGCCATGGGTTTTAAATTCTTTTAATGGTCTGCATAGCACAGCCAGCTCCATTCAATTTTTGTGAGCATGTAGTGAATTTAGGCAAGCAGTTGTGGTGCTGGGCACAAGCTGAATAAGCAGTTGTTTAGGGCTCCAAGCCACTGAAGGGCCCTCCCATACTGTATTACTTCTACAAATTCCACTCCTCTTATTTAAAGTGGATTTTCTAACACGTGTTATTATGCATTGTGCTGGTATAATTTTTGGTTTATGGAAACAAGGCAATCATTTTTTGGAGGGTGGGTGAGTGATGAGGGTGCCTCTTGTCCCCCAAAATATTCCTGCATAGGATCCCCAATGGGATAGCAATACCTCTGAGGGCACTTAGTTTGTTTCACAGCTAGCTCATGCTTTTCAATTTCTATGTTATTCACACCTCAACAAATTTTATTTCATTAGATTTTTGTAGCTGCAACGGTAATTTCGGTGATTAACTTTAAATTGGGGATAATATGCTGACAGCCATTAACATAATGTCAAAACAATTTCTTACAATTATTATTTAACCTCGGTCAAATCATTTCCACCCCCACCCTTCATACGGACTCTCATTAACATGATATGGACAAACATGAGAGAACTCCACACTCTAAATAGGAAAGTGATTAAAGAAGAACACTTATCAGAAATGATCATGCAGAATAAAAAGACATCAGGGCAAATCTGTGAATTTGCACATTTCCAAGGATGCGTCTGGCCTTTAGAAGGATGAGATGAACGAGTCTTCAACAGGCTTCTTTGAAAGAATGTCATAAATTGTCTTGCTTGGCTGATGATAATCAGGGGATCTGTAGCAAGTTGATTGGTTTATTGCATATTTTTACTTATAGACACACACACACGTTATATATATTTTAAAGCCAATGAACACTTGAGATGGAAGAGTGTTATTTATCCACAGAACAGTTATGAGACAGGGCAGTGGTAAGGCAAATTTCCTCCATGCTGCCCTCTGCCTTTGTGCCTCATCCTGACCTTAGTGGCTTAGCATCCAGGACTGAAGGGAAATTCCTTTTCCATGGCCTATTCAATCTCTTGCCTGTTTGCTGAGGCTGACAGTCCATGGACTAAGGCCATGTCTCCACTTCCCAGAGGATTGACACTTTGGCAATCCATCTTCTAGGGTTTGATTTAGTGGGTCTAATAAAGACTTGCTAAATCGAATGCTGAGGGCGCTCCCATCAGTGCTGAGGGAAAGCAATTGGAGCATTTCTTCCATTGATCTCCTGCTGTGGAGACAGCACCAAGCTTGTCTTAAGGTTCATTGACACCAGCTACATTATTTATGTAGCTGGAGTTGCGTATCTTACGCAGACCTTTGTGGTGTAATGTAAACCTGGCCTGTGGCTCATTACCAGGGTAATATTTTGTGATGCGTGGGTATCTGTTCACCAGGAACTGAAATGAGACCCATCAACTCAATTCAACTGGGCTATTTAGTTAATTTGCTCCTATGGAATATAGGTGTCTGGAAGGTCTAACTACCCCCTGCAATCACAAGGCGCTGGTCATGGGAGCTATCCACCAGATTGTGACTAAGAATACTCATCATGCTTGCATTCATTCATACTGACTGTCAGATCACACAGCTGTGCTTGGATACTTGTTAGTGGCCAAGGAACAAAAGCTAAAAAATTCATCCAGAAGCCAAAATTTCAGTCTGATCTGGTTTCTCATGGCCCTTTGCAGTCAATAGAAAGACCCCCATTGACTTTAGTCAGAACAGGTTCAAACCTTCATTTTGCAAACCCAACTCAAAGTGTGTGTGCAATACGTTTCAGGCAGGTTGATGAGATGGTTGACTGACTACCTCATTTGCACATGCCTGTGCAGATCTTCTAGGCCAGGGGTAGGCAAAATCAGGCCCGCCAAGCATTTCTCGCCAGACCCTGTACCCCCTCTCTCTGCAGAGAAGGGATCAGGGAGTGGGAGACACACAGCAGAGCTGCTCCAATTTGAAGCATGGATGGTAAATGACTCAGAGGAGTGTAGAGTGAGGGAAGGGAAAGAGAACAGAGCAGGACAGATTCTCTTAAAGAGACAGTGTGTGGCTTCTCTCAGAAACTTACCCAGCAGCAGCCAACACACACACTTTCTGTGTCACTGTCACAGCCCCCCAGGCTGTGCCACACACACAGTCACTGTCACATACACACTGCCACACACACTCAGTCATTTAGTCTGTGTCACAAAGTCTGTCTCTCACACAAAGTCTCTCTCACACTCGGCGAAACCATTTTTCTCTGTTTTTTAATCTGCTTTTTTCTCAGTTGCTTTATGCCTAGCAACCAAGTATGCTTTATCAAGTATATCTTTTTTTGTTAATAAAATAAACTTTTGTAAGGCAATGATTTGATTCTTGTGCCCTGGAAGGCAACAGGTCTGTGTGTGTGCCTGCCTAGGCTGAGAGGTCAGCTGCGAGAGATTGCACTTTGTTTTCTGTTATTTTTCCTCTGGAAGAAGTTCAAGTGATTCTTCCTGGGTTTTAAAGGAAGGAGTTGGACACTTGATGGTGGCAGCCTGTCTCCCAGTGCCAGTGAATCTGTGACTTGGGGAGTTTTTGTAAGCAGAGGCAAAGTATGTTCAAGGTCTCTTGCGGCCCCCTGCCTTCTGCACTCGGAGTGCCAGCATGGGGAACAGCCCTGACAACCTCCTTTACAACACAAGGCCATGGCACTTTCCCAAATTAGTGCCTGTTTGAATTACAGAAGATCTGTTAGAAAACCATCGTTTTGTTGGAAAGATGGCCAGTGACGCAGGATCCACCACTGCTTGTGGTCAGATGCTCCAATGGTTAATTACCATCACTGCTAAAAACACACACCTTAATTCCAGACTGGATTTGTCTAGCTTCTGCTTCCAGCCATTGGATTGCGGCATACTTTTGTCTGCTAGACTGAAGAGCCTTCTGTTTTCTAATTTCAGTTCCCCAGGTAGGTACTTACAGACAGCAATCCAGCTGCCTCTTAACTTTCTCTTTGTTGAGCTAAATAGATGGAGCTTCTTGAATCTCTCTCTATGGCTATGTCTATACTGCACCCATTTTGCGCACAAAATATGCAAATGAGGCTAAGCATGGAATATCTCAGATCCTCATTTGCATAATTAATGAGCTCCCACTTTTTGCACAAGAGGCTTTTGCACAAAAAGGAGCCATTGCCCACTTTTTACGCAAATACCCCCTCTTGCACAAAAGCCGTTCTTCTGCATTTTTTTCTGGAAGAACGGCTCTTGTGCAAGAGGGGAGGGGAGGTTTGTGCAAAAAGGAGCCGTGTAGATGGCTCCTTTTTGAGCAAAAGCCTCTTGCACAAAAAGTGGGCACTCATTAATTATGCAAATGAGGCGTGGCAATATTCCAAGCTTAGCCTCATTTGCATATTTCTTGAGCAAAATGGACGCAGTATACACATAGCCCATAAGGCAGATTTTCCAATCCTTTAATCAATCTTGTGGGTCTTGTCTGAACACTCTCCAATTTATCAACATCCTTCTCGAACTGGGGACACCGGAAATGATCACAGTATTTCAAGTGAAGCTGCCCGCAGTGCCAAATACAGAGGTATTGTAACCTCTCTATTCCTAATTAAGATTCTCCTGTTTATACACCCGAGGATCTCATTAGCCTTTTGGGTTATAGTGTCAAACAGAGATTTGTAGTTCAGCTGTTTGTCCATCATCACCCCCACCAAAATCATTTCCAGAGTCACTCCCTCCCCACCAGAGCTGTCCCATTCATAGGTTGGTTCCAGGCGGCCCCTCAGGCTCCACGCTTTGGGAGTCCCGCAGTGGCTGCCTCACCTGCCCTATGAATGGGTCCCAGGGTAGCTCAGGTGTTTAACTGGGGTCTTGGCAGAGGGTGGCAGCAAGCATCAGGCCCACCCCCCACTCACCACAGCGTCAGGAGCTGGAGCAACCTGGCAGCCTGCTCCGCTCTGCCCTGCAACTCATCTCCCAGCTGGTTGCTCTTTGCTACCTCACGGCAACAAGAAGCAGGGCACCTTGGCCAAGCAGAGTGCAGTAGGCTGGGAAAGGGCTGCAGTGTGGAGCGGAGCAGACTGCTGGAACCCTCTAGCTCTGCCACTGCTGTGAATGCAGGAGGTGGGAACCTAACCCTGGAGCCACCCTCTGTCAGCCCCCCCACAACTAGTCTCCTGGCATGCATTGCTCGGGGGCTTCAGCAAGGGGTGGGACAGGGACGGGGTGGGAGTAGAGCAGGGGTGAGGCTTGGGGGAAAGGGCAGAGTGGGGTGGGGCAGAGGTGGAGTAGAGGCAGACTGGGGGCAAGGCCTGAGGCAGGGGGTTTCCCTGGGCTCCCTGCCTGAGCCACTGCAGGGAGGGTTTGCCCCAGGCCCTGTGCCCTCCTGGGGATGACCCTGCTCCCCGCATCTTGCAAGCATGCCCTGGAGTCTTTGTTCCTGGATATATGACTTAACATTTGGCCGTATTAAAACACATATTGTTTGCTTGCACTTGGCACCTGTCTTACAAGCAACCTAGATCACATTGCCAGTGTCCGGTCCTCTTTATTATTGACCACTCCCCAAGAGTTGGGTCACGAGAAAACTTTAACAGTGATGAGTGTATGTTTTCTCCCAGGTCACTGGTAAAAATGTTAAATATCTTACGGCCAGGAACAGATCCCTTTGGTCCCCCACAAGAAATACAGCCACTCAGTGCTGATTCCCTGCTCACAGTTATATTCTGGGGCCAGTTTTTAATCCATTTAACGTGTATCAAGTTAATTTTTAATTGTTTGAGGTTTTTAATCAAAATATCACGTGTCACTAAATTAAGTGCTTTACAGAAGCATATTACCTAAGCACTGACACCAAACTGTAATCTCATCAAAGACAGGTATCAAGTTTGTTTGACAGGATCTGTTTTCCATAAACCAATGTAGATTGAGTCCATGATGTCTCTGCCCTCAAAATTAGACAATTAGCAGGAAACTTACTGTAAACAAGGAACATACGAATTTTATTTATTTTTAAACACAACACAGCCTGACCTTGTATCCTTGACAATGTCGTACATTATGGACTGTCTGGGTCAAGCACATTTTTATGGAGGTGGATTTTAATGCCCTTGGCACATGTGATGCTCCTTCAACTGCCATTTGGCCAAGATACAGCCCTGAAACACATGGCTCATCTGGGGCATATGATGATCTATATTATTGTCACCACTTTATAAGACTACGATAAACCTTGTAGCAAGTATGCCTTAGGAGTAGTGTTCCCTGCAAGCTGCCTACTTTTGCAGCCACTTATGAGAGAATCAAATGCCACCCAGCTGATTAGCAGAGTGCCCACAGCTAGGTTTTTGTTTCTGCTGGTGCACATTTGCACATGCCTTGATATACACAGAAAAATATATTCTGCACATGGATAGAAAAGATTAGAGGGAACATTGCTTAGGAGGTATCATTTGAAATGTCATAATTTGCTGAATGTTATTGTCCTGGTAAATATATGTTTCCACATTGCATGCGAAGTTAGATTCTACCATGTGGCCTTGCCGTAACACGCTCCAAGTTGAAGAAAGTAGGCCCAAACTGGTTTCTCAGGAACAAAGGAGAGACTAACACCTAGCCAGGTGTCCACAAGCTATTTTTAGGTATGTCTACACTACAAAGTTAATTCGAACTAACAGCTGTTAGTTCGAATTAACTTTCATAGGCGCTACACACGCAAACCGCTAGTTCGAACTTAATTCGAACTAGCGGAGCGCTTAATTCGAACTAGGTAAACCTCATTCTACGAGGACTAACGCCTAGTTCGAATTAAGTAGTTCGAATTAAGGGCTGTGTAGCCACTTAATTCGAACTAGTGGTAGGCTAGCCCTTCCCAGCTTGCCCTGGTGGCCACTCTGGGCCAAGCCAGGGAAACTCGTCTGCCCCCCTCCCGGCCCCGGAGCCCTTAAAGGGCCACGGTCTGGCTACGGTGCCCGTGCCAGGTGCAAGCCTGCCAGCACCCAGCCAGCAGACCCTGCAACTGGCACAGCACGAGCCAGCCACCCGCTGCCACCCAGCCCTCCGCCTCTTCCCAGGACCAGGCTGACGGCTCCCAGGAGCCAGCCCGGGGCCGCAAGAGGCGGACGCCCACCTGGTCTAGTGCGGAGATCGTGGACCTCATTCAGGTTTGGGGGGAGGCCTCCAACGTCCACAATCTCCGCACTAGGCACAGGAAAGTGGCCGTCTAGGGCAGGATAGCTGCCAGCCTGGCCACCAAAGGCCACATGCGAACCCAGGAGCAGGTTTGCATGAAAATCAAGTTGGTCCAGTGAGACCCCCGACCCTGAGCTTAGAACGTAAGAACATAAGAACGGCCGTACTGGGTCAGACCAAAGGTCCATCTCGCCCAATAGCCTGTCTGCCAACAGCGGCCAACACCAGGTACCCCGGAGGGGATGGACCAAAGACAATGGCCAAGCCATTTGTCTCATGCCATCCATCTCCAGCCTTCCACAAACAGAGGCCAGGGACACCATTCCTACCCCCTGGCTAATAGCACTCCATGGACCCAGCCTCCATGACTTTATCTAACTTCTCTTTAAACTCTGTTCTAGTTCTCACCTTCACAGCTTCCTGTGGCAAGGAGTTCCACAGGTTGACTATTTGCTTTGTGAAGAAGAACTTTCTTTTATTAGTTTGAAGCCTGCTACCCATTCATTTCATTTGGTATCCTCTAGTCCTTCTATTATGGGAACTAATGAAGAATTTTTCTTTATGCACCCTCTCCACACCACTCATGATTTTATAGACCTTTATCATATCCCCCCTCAGTCTCCTTTTTTCTAAGCTGAAAAGTCCCAGTCTCTTTAGCCTCTCTTCATATGGGACCAGTTCCAAACCCCTAATCATTTTAGTTGCCCTTTTCTGAACCCTTTCCAAGGCCAAAATATCTTTTTTGCGGTGAGGAGACCCCATCTCTACACAATACTGAAGATATGGCATACCATAGTTTTAGACTTCCCCTCCTCCTTCTTCCCCTGGCTTCCCCCTTCCAGCTCCCTCCTCCCAGGTTTCCACCTCCCCTCTCCCACCCTCTCTCTTCCCCTCTCCCACCTCCTTTTCCCAGTCTCCCCAGAGGTTAATTCCCCCCCCCCCTCAGTTTTGTTAAATAAAGAGAGTTTCTATTTTTGAACACATGTGTCCTTTATTTTTTACATCAGGAAGGGGGGTGAGGGAGGGGTAAGTGGAAGGAGGTGAGGGAGGAATGGGGCACGAGCCCCTGATGGGGAGGACTGGGGTGGCTCTGCGGGCTCCTCGGGGTGGAAGCTCTCCTGCAGGGCCTCCTGGATCCTGACAGCCCCCCGAATGACCCCCCCGGATGGCAGCCTGCGGCAAGTGCAGCCCGGATGATGGCCGAGTGCTGTGATGTGCCGAGGGTGGGCACTCAGGGCACTCCAAGACAGGACTGCTTTGCTGTCCCTCATCGAGGCAGACAAGCAAGCAGGGAACCCTGAGAACTGTCTGTCCGGGGTGGGGGTCGGGTCCCTTTAAGCACAGCCCTCGGCTAGCCTGTGGCAGCAGCTCCACGCTCTAAGTCCTAAGCTGATGCCCTGCCGGCACTGGTTCCGGCCAGCCTTAACTTCGGTTCAGGGTCCACTCAATGTGGACATGCTAGTTCGAATTAGCAAAACGCTAATTCAAACTAGCTTTTAAGTCTGGATGCGCTAATTCGAATTAGCTTAGTTCGAATTAGTGCTGTAGTGTAGACATACCCTTTCTTACTTAAATAGCCATTCTTTAGCAATAGCAAAGTGCGAAGGAGAAGTTTACATTTCATCATAGCAACAGCTGAACCCTCATCTTCACAAGAGACTCTGTGTCTCCTATACTGCAGTATAGGAGTATACCTCAAAAAGGGAACACAGGGTGATATAAGAAAGAGAAGCAGTGGTCTCCAGTTCACTCCTCTCTACCTTCATCTCTGTTTGTGACAACAATACCTCTCAAAGAACTGAACTAATAGGGAGGGGGTCCCAGGCTGAAAGGACAGCCAGCTTATAAAATTTACTACAGCATATGGACGTTCCTTTTGCTTGTAGGGGCACTTATATTGGGCGTTAGCTTGTATTTTACTCTTTTCGTAACCAATCCTGACTTTTATGCATCACCACTTATAATCTATCTTTCTGTGATTAATAAACTCAGCTTACTTTTTTATCTTAACAAGTGTGTTTGGATTAGAGTGTGTGGGGAAACCCCATTTGCAATAACAAGGTTGGTGCGTTTATCATTTTCCTTTGATGAAATGATGGACTTCCTATAAGCTTGTTCAAAAGGGTACTGACCACAGGAGGACAAGACACATTTCTGGGGACGAGGCTGGGACTAGAGATCTTCCCAGTATTGCCCTGTATGTAATTCATAGCTGACCAGTGCGGGAGGGAATTGGCTTGCTTCAGGCTGCGTGAGCAGGGTGGCTGTTGTGACAGTAAAGCTATGTAAAAGCCAACGCTGGCTAGAGTTAAGGCGACAGCTGCTTAACAATCCAGACTGTATCCTGTGGAATGTCAGAGGGAAAAGAAACATTTTTGATAAACAGAAGACGGCTTGAAAAAATGTGAGTCAAGTCATGAATCTCAGAGCACTGGGCAAGTTTGGCAGCTAGACAGGTAAGTGCTGCTCTACAGGGCAGGGCTGGGGGGACCCTGAGCATGAGGGAGTGGTGGCTTGGTGGTTCCCTGGCTGGCACGTGAGGACGGCTCTGAGGTACCAGGAACATGCACTTCTTACTGCTGCTTCCAATAAAAAACACCCAATTCTCTAGCATGTGCTCGTCCTACAACCTGCTTCCCATGACAAAGCGTGGATGCAGGAGGCTGGAGATTGGCAACACCCCCAAGTCAGCTGACTCGGCCTCATTGGGGCTGTGCTTTATGTTATGGTTGGGAACATTGTCCAGGATGTCTGTTTAGTGCTCAGGGGAATGCACCCCCTGCACCAGGCTGCCATGGTGTCCCGCCATAGTGCACCCAAGTATTGGTGTACACCCCTGGGGGGATTTTTCAGTAGCTGTGTCTGCTGCAGTTGTTTCCATCTGGAGCCAGCATGCGCAGCACCTGTGTGGGCCCCTGGGCAAGACTGGGGGATCGCGCCGCACTTCTGCAAGGGGCAGGGCCTCAGGTGGAAGGGTCAGGGCTGTGCAGCCAGCCCTCGGTGCCACTAAGAGCAGGGCATGCTCTCCCCAGCCCTCAGAGCTGCATGGAATGTGCCGCATGTCACTCCAGCAGCAATTTAAAGGGCCCTGGGTTTGCACCACCACTGCTGCCACAGTAGCAATGGCAATGGGCCCCTCTGAATCACCAGGCCTTAGGGCAACTGCCCTCTTTGCCCTCCTTTTGGCAGCCTGACACATTGCAACACCATAGACTTCAGCAGGGCTGCCCAAGTGAATCAGGACTGGATTCAGACTATTGCAGGGTCTAATCAGCATAGGCCAGCCCTCCTTTTCAATAAGCCCAGAAGGCTACAAGTTCAAAAGCAGCCACTAATTTTGGATGCCTCTCTTTCTGGGTGCCTCCATTTCCAGGAGCTTGACCAGAGTCACACCAGGCCTGGTCTCCATAAAACACCCAGCATCCAGAGGGCCAGTTAAAACTGCTGAGAGCTGAGGGTGCTCTACGCCTCCAGAAAATTGAGCCCAAAAATGTTTCAGGTCTGGGCACCCATAAAATGAGGCTCCCAAGATCAGCAGCTTCTTTTGGCAATGTTAGCCTAAATTAAATCACCCAGTTGTTTGCACAACGCATGGAAAGAGAAGAAAGGCTGAAAGGATGAATAATTCCAGGTCAGGATTTCCTAAGAGGATTTTTTTTTTCAGTTTACCTAATCTATCTGCATGGAACATAATAAATCTGAGGAGATAATAAATAAGCAGAGCAGAAAAGAAATCACTTTATAATCAGTCCCTTAAAAAAACTCCTCCATAGAATTCAGTGCCATGATTGGTGGATGCGTGTTTCAGAGAAGGCCAAGGATGAGCAGTGAACTCCCCTGGAAAGCAGAAGTGGTCGTTCTTGGCACAGGCCTGTTGTTCATCATCTGGACAGGACTGTAACAGTGAGCAGGGCAAGAAGTAACTTAAGAATGTATCGCTTCTCTTTTTCAATGGCCTCTTTTACATTGTTTGGAGCTCTGTTTATACCACAGCAAAAAGCACTCCCTGCAGGGCTCAAGGAGGGATCTCCTCCATTGTATTCTGGGGTGGGGAGGGAGTGTGTGGCGGAGGGTTGATCTCCTTCCTCTCGGTGGAGCATTCGGTGTGGGTGGCTGAGGGCTCTGAGGTGGCATGGTGAAGTCATGCTCTCCAGTTCCTGGCTGGTTAGTTCTTGTTCACATGCTCAGGGTCTAACTGGTCACCACATCTGGAGTCAGGGGGGAATTTTCCCTCAGGTCATGTTGAAAGAGGCTTTGGGGGGTTTTCACCTTCCTTTGCAGAGTATGGACACAGATCGCTTGCCAGGATTATCAGGGTATTTCTCACTTACTCATTATGCCGGTAATAGTGTCCTTGGGCACTGGTGCACCCCAGACCTTCCCATTCTTTGCCTGCGGCACATAGCAATCTAGTCTTCTGTGGACTGTAATACTTTTGATTGTTGGATTCAGTGAGCCCGTGCCTGTTGGTGAAGGTGGCCTCTGATATACAGGAGGTAAGACTAGAACGATCGGATGGTCCCTTGTTGCTGTAAACAGTATGAAATTCTATGACACACTAAAGCTAGACCAAGATGATCAATATGCTTAGAAGTGACATGCTTGAGAAAACAGCAGACACGCATCCAAAAACTGACAGCAGGAAAATACTTCAGACCACTTGGAAGGCACCCTTGTGTCTTTGGAAATATATAGTCCACCAGAACAGTCATCCCCAAATGAAGAGAAATATGCATTCAAATGAAAAATGGCTTTGTTGTCCCTGCCAGGGCACAGTTTAGGGGCCAAAGTGTGAGTCACTTGTACACAGACAAGAGAAATAATGATGACAGCTAAAAATGAAATCCTTTCAAATGCCATAGCGTTTGTCTTACTTACTCACAAGGAGTATACACCTCCAGGGTAGGGAATGCTTTCTGCTCTACTAAAGCAGGGAGCGCTGTAATACCTCTACATGTCTACTTCTCTGAAACTCAGGCCTTCTGATTGGGGTGGGGGGAAGGCAAGGGGATAATGCCCTGAAGCCCAGCGATCCAAAAGTGCCCAGATTGCCCACGTGCTGCTGAAGCAGTGGCTGGAGCCCCGGGCCCTTTAAATTGCTGCTGGAGCAGTTTCAGGCAGCATTCAGAGCTGCCTGGGGGAGGCACAGCACTCTCTAGGTGGAGCTGAGAGCGACCTCGCCCCTGCCAGTGGCCCCGCCCCTTCCAAGGGCACAGAGCAGGGCCCATCTGCCTTGCTGAGGGACCCAGTCTCAAACTCCTGGCCTGTGGGCCATCCCCAGCCAGTTCAACTGCACAATCTGGCCCAAGAGAGCGAGAGTTTGAGAGCCCTGTGTTACAGAGTTATCACAGCGTCCGGGCTGGATTGCTCAGTCACTCCGGCTGGGGCTGGCCTGCAGGCCAGGAGTCTGAGACCCCTGCTGTAAGTGAAATAGCACACACTCTCTCTCCCATGACATGCTGTTCCAGAGCAGGGAGCTCTTGAGCTGAAGCACACACTTGCCCAAGACAGGGAATTCTTTTTCTACAGCATGTTCACTTTTCAGCTCTTTGCAGGCCAGACTTCACAGAGTCCAGGGCCCTGCTACAGTAGCCACAACATTCTGTGAGATCATCAACTGGTCACATTTGGGGCCTGCACCAAACTGAGCCAAATGTTCAATATTAAATACCATTGGTGATAAAGTCTGTTTCCTATGACAGGCCTTTAAGTAGCTAATAAGACTACACAAGCAAGGCTGTCAATTCAGCGAAGCTCCTCTTAAGCTTTTAGTGAACTGACATTTTACAATTTCAATTCCTTTCTTTTTTCCCTGAGAGAGAGAGAAAGCAAGATGGGCCTTGTAATACAATAATAGGAACGCATAAACCCTGCGTTTTTGCTCATTTTTTACTCTGCATTTACTCAGTTTGCCTGAGTAAGAGTTAGGTAAAACCTGAGAAATCTCAGGATCTGCCCCATAGAGACTATTTCTGAGTATTAAACATTGCCTTGTTGGATGTGACCCAGAATCCTTTATAAGATGATGGGTAGGTCTTTGAATGATTAGCAACAACCCTGAAGGCCTCTGTGGCTACATCTGGACTGCAGGCTTCTTTCCGAAGAAGCTTTTCTGGAAGAGATCTTCCAGAAAAACTTCTTCTGAAAGAGAGCGTCCACACTGCCAAAGTGCATTGAAAAAGTGATCTGCTTTTTCAAAAGATAGCGTCCACACTGATTGGATGCTATTTTGCATTTCAGCTGTGATCACTATGGATGGAGTGGCCACCAGGGCACCTGTGCTTTTTCCTCTTTCCTCTTCTTTCGAAAGAATTCCCTCTTCTCCGTCCACACACGCCTTTTTCCAAAAGAGCTCTTTCAGAAAAGGCTTCTTCCTCATAGAATGAGTATTATCAATGTTGGAAAAACCCCTCTGTTGTTTCGATTTTCTTTTGGAAGAACTCAATTGCAGTGTGGACGTAAGTGAAGTTTTTCCGAAAAAACTCTGTAGACATACCCTAACTGGAAAACTTAAACAACAAATAATCTATCCCCACCCTGTGCACTAGCTTACACTGATCCTTGGCTGCATTTTCTGGAGCTCTTTACAGCTGAAATGCGAGATACCATCCATTCAGTGTGGACACTATCTTTCAAAAAAGATCACTTTTTCAATGCGCTTGGCAATGTGGTTACTCTCTTTTGGAAGACGTTTTTCTGAAAGAAGCCTGCAGTCTAGACATAGCCTTACAGACCAATTCAGCCACCCCTCTGAAACATCTAAATGAGTGTTTTTCAACCCGTAAGTGAGGATGCCCCCAGGGCAAGGTCACAAAAGGCAATCAGGGATGCTGGAAGGTATTTAACACTGTAGGAGCAAAAGCAAAGGAAATCTCACTCTCTTGGTTCCTGTAGGTCTCCCTTTACCTGTCAAGTTCTCTGTCAGCCTCTCAAAACACATATACAACCAGATCAGTTAGGTTTGGCATTGTTATCACAAATACATTTTTTGTTTACTCCGATAATAAATGTCACAGGAAGAGTCACGAACCTTTTTGCCATCAAAGAAGAGGTTGCCGCTTTGGAAGGGTAGAAAAACACCAGCTGAACTGTGGAGCATTCCACAGCTGGATCAGGATTTTGCACCTTGGGCCAGACGACAACAATGGAGGCTGAAGAGACCCTCACTCAGCTGCTCAGAAGCTCACAGTATTGCTCTGTCCGGAGTTGAAGGTGAGAATGGTGCAGTGTCCAGTTATTAGTTCCCATCTTGTGCCCTAAAATGACGCACCCTGAGTTGGTGTCTGTTGAGATTCATGCTGGGGATGGTTCAAACAACCCATCGTGCCAACACCTCTTGGGTGGTGCAGTAGTGAGCAGAAGTCTCAAGCGTAAAACTGACCTGCGGATTCCAGTGCTGAAAGTGGGTGGCACATATTTCAAAGGGAGTGCACTCAGTGCTAGGATTGGGGGGAGCCCATCTGTTGACAAATATTTCTCACCACCTGTCAGCCGGTGGTCAGGGCAGTGAGTGGTGTGTGTGTATTATACACCCGAGACTTCAACTGCTAGGACTGGGGTCCCTTAGCAGCAGGCAACCTGGAAGAGGTTGACGGGCGCCCAAGAAGTTTTACGTCCGTGTCTTTACCGCTAGGATCGGGATCCCTTCGCGGTGGGCAGCCAACAGGCTGACAGACGCCCCAGAGTTTACAGGGAGAGCTTATTACACCTCAGATTTTGACTGCTAGGATACACAATCCCTTCACAGCGGGCAGCCTGGGGAGGCTGAGAGATGCCCCAACGGATCTGTCCCCTGGAAGCGACATGATCCAGCGCTCAAGCTCTCCCTATATCTGTCCCTTATGACCGGCTGGAGTTCTTTTTAAAATTGTGCTTGGTTCTGTTACAGCAACTGAAGGAGTCAGGTCACAGCTTAAACAGTTACTATTTTATTGTTACAGGGTAAACTTAGCTGTTAAATGCTACTACTGTGTTACAGATAACACAGCCACTACAAAGGACAGGACAGAAATTACACTAATAAGTCACTTGCAGGTACCATGAAACCTTTTTGGTTCTCTGAGCTCTTATTAAATGCATGCAAAATAGACACCTAGCAGGTATATATTCTCACCCCTGCGTTCCAGACTTGGCGTGGCCCGCGTCTTTCTCTCAATCCCTCGGGAAGAAGTAGGGCGAGGTTGGGCGTCCCACAGACCTTGGGAGGCAATCAATACCTGCCAGCAGGTGTAGATGATTGGCGCTCCAATGGGGTGGGCTACTAAACCCCTCTTTATACCCCTTGGGTCACGTAGGCTTCTTCCTGGTCTCAAGTGGCCAATTAGGAAAAATGGCTTTGAATGCCAAGTTTCCCACGAAGGGTGCAAAGCATAATTCACACCTGGGAAAATGCAGACAATGGGCACCTCTGGTATGTGATGGGCGAAGATTCCTCTCCTGGGACAGTGCAGGCGTGTCAATTACTGGTACTAGCCATCAGGGCAGCGGGAGGCCCCGGGTCATCAGCTAGCCCATTTACTGTCTAGTTTCTGTTTATGGTAGAGTCAGGGACAGGCAGCACACCTGCGTTCCCAGGGCATCAAAGGCTGACTGCCTTTCTCTTGCTCTCGGGGGGGGGGGGAACAAGATGGGGTTCATGTCTGGCTACACCACCCCATATCACCCCAGAGATAGCCATTAGTGGGCTGATGAGAGTCTTCACTGGGCACTGGGGGAGCTAGCTTCCCCCCCAAGGGGCGGAGCTTTGGGAGGAAGGGGCAGTTCTGGGGGCTAACCACTCCAGCCATCCCTTCAGTGCCACCAGGCCCTTGGGTATGTGGCTAAGGGCTCCGAGGATGATTTAAAGAGCCTAGGGCTCTGGCCATAGGCAGCGAGGTATTCAGGACCTTAAAAAATTTCCAGTCCAGGATAACTTCCCCTATTGTTCCCCCCCACAACCCGTGTCGGTGGCCCTGGCCATTAGTGTTGTTCATTTATGAGATTGGAAGCTGTTTACAGCCAGAAAGAGACACCCCAAAACAAAGTACAACATGGGCTGAGCAGGAAAATGGAGGGTAGCATTCAGCAACCCTTCAGGCCATCACGTCTCCTGAGGGCCTTCAGCTGCGTTAGCTGAGAAACACTCCTGTCACTTGGGAGAGGACAGAGATGCAAGGGGAGCCTCATAATGATTAGAAGGAAAGGCATCAGAGCGGAGTCATGGGAAAGTAAGCAAAGGCAAACATAGGCAAAGACAGGGGGTCCTGCACAGAAGTGGTAGATTTTTGAACCTGCGGGGGGAGATAGTATCCCCAGCTGCACTGCCAAAAGCAGCTCACCACACAGTCACCCAGGTGCACTCAGAGAGGTGGGAACAGGGCTGGCCCACAACATTTTGGCACCTGAGGTGGGGAGCTCAAATGACGCCCCCATGTCCCCTCTCTTGGGCCAAAACTCTGAGAGATCTCAATTCTGCGTTCTTCCTGTTCTACTCCTCCCATGGTACTGCTCTGCTACCTACATATGCACCAGCAGCAGACACAATTTTCTATACTCTGGGTCCTAGTGGCACCCCCCCACAGTCTGGCACTGCCTCAGTTTGCCTCATGGTCAGGCCAGCCCTGGATGGGAACATGGTAGTTCAGCACCAAACACCCATATGAAATGACTCAGGAGCAGCCACACAAATTCCTGCAGGACTCAAATGACCAGGACACCTCCAAGACCCAAGAGAAAAAATCCTGAGGGAATTATATGATTTGATTTTTGAAGACTAAACATTGGCTAACCTCTGCCTCACTCTGGGAAGGGGCTGGCTCTCCGATCTTTAGTTGAAAACAGAGAAGAACAGTGGTGCCTGACTAGTCAATTTTGCTAATGAGCTATTAGAAGTTGTCTCTGAGCTGTGCATTTTGCCCTCATTATAAGTTATAACTGTTTCCTGAAGCTAAGATTTCTGCCTGTTGTAATGAGAAAGCTGGAGTGAAGCAGTTTTAATGAGCTACAGTGTGGATGTAAAGTAAAATAACATCTAAAAAATACCTCAAAGTGGAGTAACAGGAAGAGATAGTGAATTGAAACCAACTGAGGGAAACGGGGAGGGACAACTATTGTTTTTAAGTCACAGGCAGAACAATTAAGATCTATACCCCCCAATCTAATCTGGATTAAATCTGGAAGAAATCTGAGGGGAGCAGGAAAGGATGCCCAGAAACTAACAGCCTCAGAGTAGAACAATGGGAGAAAACTCTTCTTGATGAGAAGGAAGAGTCGAACATTTTTTATTTCTAACCTCAAATCCTTTTCATGAAAATTAAAAGGGCAGTTTTCACAGTTGGCAAAGAAAATCTGCCTGCATTCCTTCTCTCTGCCCCCTCCCCCTTTTGACATCTGACGCTAGCTTCACTTTGAAGTCAGCAAATTCATGCCTGAGGCTGAATTGGTGAAAATTCAACTAGTTTGCCTGGGGGAATTTTACCATGAAAAGCAGCAGGATCTGATGGAATTTCACCCAGATCAAATTGATGAACGACTGCTCCAGAGCAACCAGGTCCTTGTTAGACAATGAAAAAAAAGCTCACTGCTCTCTTTCGCATCGCTGAGCCCCAGTTTGCCCTCGCAGTGGCTTTAAGCTAAGGCAGCTCCACCGATGCCAATCCAGTTTCTTTTGATTTGCACCAGTGTGAGTTCAGGTCAGGCGTACCAGTTTAGGCCTGTGGTGGGTTGGGTCATAGAGATCCCTCTTGAGATTGTCACTGGATGGGCTGATCAGATCACTGAACCAACCTTCTTGCCCCGCTGTGCCTTTGCTGAGGGAGACCAGAGGTTCTGGCTCAGCAGGACAGGGTGGTGGAGTGCGCCAAAGTTGAAGTACCAGCCCACAGTAGAGCAACACAGACTTGAGAGCAGCTCCGTTCTGGGAAGGCTCAATCACAGAGACTTGACACAAAACCCAGGGGCACAGCCCCAGTGGGATGAAAACCACAGCTATATCCATCTTATTCTGCATAACATTTTCCTACAGAGCAAGCACATACGTTGTTTACTCACTTTATCAATGAAAAAGAGAGATGCATAGCTATTGTTCCCCGAGGTAACAATTATTTACACTGGGTTTTATGATAAACAACAATGATTTTATTAAGAAGAAAAAGTGGGATTTAAGTGGCTGCAAGTGATAACAGACAGAACAAAGTGATTTAGTAAGCAAAACAAAACAAAACTTGCCAGGTAAGCTTAATACAGTATGGGTACGTCTACACTGCGGCGCTACTTCGGGATACTTCTGGTACTTCGAAATACCTATTCTGCATCTTGACAGCATGCCCGTTATTTTGAAATATCTTTCAAAATAATGGGTATATTATTCTGACACCCCTGTAAACCTTGTTCCACAAGGATTAAGGAACATTTTGCAATAGCAATTTATTTCAAAATTTGGCGCTGTGTAGACTGCACCAAATTACGAAATAAGCTATTTTGAAATACACTCAAAATAAGCTATGCAATTTGCATAGTTCAAATTGCATAGCTTATTTCAAGCTAAGGGTGCATGTAGATGCACCCTGAAAGATCTTGTACAAATCATAACTTCTCACACTAGTCCTTGTTTCAGGTAAAAATCCTTCGTAGGCCAAAGATGTCTTTTCTGACCTGGGTCCAGCAGTGCTTCTCCACCCCTCTTATTACAGTTCTTTTGTTTCCATGTGTTTTCATGCATCCTTCTGGGGTGAGGAGGCAGTCTGTAAAGATAATTGAAGACAATCATTAGGGTGGGAAGTCTTTGTTCATTTCCCCCCCCCCCTAGTGGAAAAGTACAAAATTCCAGATGGATCCTAGCACTAGCTGGCCTGGTCATGTGTCTTGGCCACCTAGTCCAGACAGGAAAAGCAAGACTATCCACAGATCATTGTCTTGAGTATCAGACATTAAGTTCCTTAAGTACTGTTAAAGCCTTCACGAGCACATCTAGCTATATAAACAGGTTTATACCTCATAGTTCTAACTTCTAATACAGGAATGATTCATGAACACAAATAGACTATACACAATCAGGGGATTGAAAGCTCTCCAGAGATAGGTTACATGTCCTGTTTTGCATAAAGCATACTTGAGTTATGCATATTTATATTAAAAATATTTCTATAAAGAATATAAAGGTGCAACATCACAAGGCCATCTTGAATTCAGTCACAGAGTAGCAGAGTGATAATTTCTGCAACCACAAAGGCTAGAACCAAACTCACAGCCCCTGGGCCATCTATGGGCCAGAGCATATTTTCAACCTGGCAGCATGGTGGGGGCATGTGTGTGTGCCCGTCTCTGTCCCAAAAGCCCCACTGCTTCCCACCATTGCTCACCTTCTCCTCCTCATTGCATCCCCTCCCCAAAGGGACATGGCCTTGGGGATTACTGGGGGGCTTAGTGCAGGAGGACAGCAGCAGCACTCCCTGTGGTGGCGGGAGATACAGGGAAGCAAGGCGACTCATGCTCCAGCTCATAGATGTCCCATGGGCTGTGAGTTAAAGTCTCCTGTGCTAGAACTTTAGGCCCAAATCTGCTATGTTATTTAGGCTCCTAACGTCCTCTGAAAACAGTAGAAATTAGGAGCCTACATTTTTTTGTGAATCTGGGTTTTACTGACATTTATATTCATTGAACGTTAAAATGCTGTAGAAACTGATGTGGCCACAAGGAAACTTGGGTATCACATCCAGCAGTGGCTCTACCTCTGGCCCTGACAGGATAACTCCGTTTCCACAGATGTCTCACAGGAGACTTCAGCCCTGGGATGATGATAAATGTCCATCCCTAGGTCTAGCTCCTGGGATGTTTTATTTCCTGAGCCTTTCATGCCTATTTTGAGCTCCCTGCACCTTCATAATAGCTTCTTGTGGTTTGTCAAGGAGGGAGACAACATGAAACAAAGTGCTTTGGCCAGCTGTGGCTGCCAGTCTCAGAATCGCATCCCAGCGTCCAAACCATCCAGGATTCACCCCTCAGCCGTTACATGGTAAATCACCCTGAAATGGAATGGCCAGCATCCTGTGACCATAGAAGGGAAAAGAATGCATGGCTCTGCACCCTGTTCCTGAGAATGTCCACAGTCATCACATGTTTTCTTTTTACCTGTTAATATGTGGGAGTTAAAATTAAAAAAGGTTTAAATTCTTTTCGCAACATGAAACTGATGCTCTGCCTTCTGCTTCCAACCCCGGATGGCTGCAGAGGGAGCCGATGACGAAAGGGCTGCCTGTATATTACTTTGGGTTAGCAGAACATTCTGTGGCAGAAAGAAGCAGTGCCCAGGTATGTGTGTGTGCCTGGGGGGAGGAGGGGAGAATGTGTGTGTGAAGGTGCAGAGGCGGAGGATTGTGTGAAATTGTGGTGGGAAGTGTGTGACTGAGGGCTACGTGTGTGGGTATGAAGGTGTGTGTGTGAGAGGAGTGTGGCTTTCACACAGGAGCGCGTGCATGCATGTATATATGAATGTGGGTGTGTGCATACGTGCTTGCAGGGTGTATATGTTAGTGGTGAGTGTGTGTGCTTTCATGTGATGGGAGTGTGTTTGTGTATATACCTGTGAGTGAAGGGTGTGCATGCAAATGGAAGCGTGTGCATGTGTGCATTTGTACAAGTAGTATGTCTATGAATGCATGCAAGTTGTGTCTATGCATGTGAGTGAGAGAAGAAAGAGGGGAAAGGAGCCCGGGCAGTTGTGTTGCCCTTTGCCCTGGCGCAGTGTCCATATCTATCACTGCTTCTTTTCATTGTGGCAGCTTTCTCAGCAGGGGTTGGATACCGAGCCGTGCAGTTCTACAGAGCTCCCAGCAATGAGCTGTAAAAAGTAAAGGGATTGGGGTGAGGGGGAATGTGTCTCCTAATTGATTAGCTCCATGAATCACAGAAATGCCAGCCTGTCAGAGAGTAAATCACTGGAGCTGTCTCTGATATCTCCTTCGGTCAAGGACACACCACCCTACCGCATATGTTGGCTTTCCCTCTAGTGTGCTTGCTCTCCTTCCCTTTCCTATACACTGTTGTGTTTTTTCATTTGGTGCCAGCAGCCCTGCCACCTTGTGCTATGGTGCCTTCAGCTCTTCCCTGCTAAGCAGGGCCCGTTTGGATTGGCTTGTCAATAGGAGATTGCCAAGTAAAGCCTAGGTGCCACAGGAAGTGGTTCTTATGACTCTATAGGGGCCATTCTCCTCTCTGAGGGCCAGACTGCAGTAACCATATGAGGAGTGAATAGTTCCTGCCTCCAGTGTGATTATTCCCAGCATAAAGTGTGTTTGAGTTTGAGTAAGGGTATCACAATGTGATAGCACTAATGCTAGGGGGGCATTGTTGTGCAGGAGATGGAAAACAGAAGTCTTGGTCCATTTAGTTAACTAAAGATCTGCTGTCATTTTGCCCACATTTCTTACACTAGTGGAGCTGCTCTGGCAATAGTGCAATGGTGGGAGACCGTAAGCAACAGCTCAGTGAAGATGCAACTTCTCTAATGGTATTTTGGCATCTCCACCAGAAGCAGTTCGTGAAAAATGCTGTTTGAACAAACAAAAATAATGAAGTAAATTTTTTGGAATCCCAGGTTTGGTTCAGTTCAAAGGTTCAGGGTGGTTGTTAAAAGTTCAGCCACTGTGCTAATGATAATGCTCTTCTAGGTTTGTGTCATTTTGCATGTGACCTTGTCAGGCCTTAGACTGCTAGGTGGGAAAAGGTTGCTTTTCATTTTTTTGTTAGCCAACCATGCCTGCAGCCAAGGAACGCATCTGCTTTTCCGAAAAAATTTTCGGAAAAGCAGACGCGTTTTTTTCGGCATCCCTGTAAATTTTTTTCAGCGAAATTTTTTTAAATAAACAATTTTTTAAAATCATGTTGTTTGCAGGGATGCCGAAAAAACGCGTCCGCTTTGCCATCTTGTGTAGGTAACATACCAAAGTGATTCTGCACATTGGCTGAGATGCCAAATCGGGTGTGGGCTGGGTCTGGAGACAGCCTGGTTGTCTCTGTCACTCACTTGGACAGGATGTTTGTTTGATCATGGGAAGAATACTGAATGCCAAGATTTTCTGCAGGAAAACATTGCCTCCTTCCCATGTGGGATGGGCTGCTTGAGCTGCTGTCTACACCTCCAAAGAGCTGGCCCAAGAAGGCAACAGTCACTGACATTTACAGGCTGCCTCTCTCAGAGGTCACTGGAAGCGCAAGATGCCCTCTGTACACCTGTCTTCACAGCAGGCGCTAATGGCGGAGTAACATCACCGACAGACCATGAGAGGGGCTTCTTGTTACCTGCTTCCTTCCTCAGAAACAGAGGCCTCATGGCCATTCCTGGTGGTGCAACAGATTGCACGTGTTTGACAGGCAGTTGACAATGCTTTGGGATCCCCTAGTAACAGCGCTCACTGTTGCTCCAGCTCCCACTTCCTTCAACATTCACTCTGGGCAGTGATGCACTGGATGAATACAGAGAACAGCAACAAAACAAAAGAGAGAAACTAGTTGAGGGTTAAAATTACAATGAAAGCGATCACAGAGAAAGATTAAAGACAAGACGCATGAAAGGAGGGATAGAGCTGGGGCTAAGGCACAGAATGGGCACTGAAAACAACTGTATTTATTTCCTGATTCTGCCACAGGCTTCCTGTGGGATTTGGGCAAGTGACAGAATCTCCTTGTGTCTCCGTTCCCCCTCAGTAACTGGGGATAATGACCTTATAGGAGCTGAGTGAGGGCAAACCCTTTGAAGTAGGTATTAGACATGATAAAAGAAATACTGGAGAAAGGAGATCAGGGACATTGGTTCAGTGCCAGAACTCCCATTGCCTTCCCAGATATGTAGGCTATCAAGTATCCCTCCAGCACAGACAGATGCTGCTTTTAAAAGATGAGCTGTCAAAGGACAGATGACCATTGGAGACTCTTTCTAGGGCATAAAGCTAGTGAATGTTTCACAGTTCAGATTAAAAAGTAATCCACCTTCTCATGATTTCTGTACATACTGGCACATTAGACACTTCCTAGACATGGTTATTAATGGGTGAACTCCAGAAAAAGGGAAAAACTGATTATTAGAAAAACCCAGATGATGGCATAAGCCTGATACATTCCCTTCTCACTTGTATAATGTTTTCACTGAGAAACACTTGATGGAACAGCATATATATACATCTTTATCTTGGACAGATCTTTGGAATCTTCTTAAAGATCAGCGGCACTTTGAAGCTTCTATTTGCAACACTTACATGCAAAGGCGGTAATCTGTGCTGGGTTGACTTTGCTATTTCCCCCCAGTTTTGAACAAAATGAATCCAGATCTACATTTAAGATGCTCCAAATGTGATTATCAGTTGCTCTCACTTGTGCATTATTCACGCCCCATACATGTGCTGAACTGGGGCATCGATCTGCTAGTTCATTTGTTCCAAGTTGTCAATCCATTGCCTAGTTAACCCTTTATTTGCCATTCTGGTGCCAACTTTGGAGTGCAGAATGCTAGATGGTCAGACTATGTTGCAATAGAGTTCTGTAACACTAGAGTGAAATGACCATAATGCAGCAGTGAATTAGGTCCAATGTTGTTGGATGGTACAGTTCTAAAACTATTGATTGTACCAGCAAAGCCCACTTAACATGCATGGCAGGAGCAATATGAATCTACCTTAACCTAGTGAAAACAACAACCTGGAGCAACAGCACAGAAGAAAACAATATTCTGGGACTTTATTACATCATATCACCTTCTGTTTCATAAGAATGTAAGACCATAAAAATGGCCATACTGAGTCAGACCAAATGTCCATCTAGCCCAGTATCCTGTCTGCCAACAGTGACCAATGCCAGATGCCCCAGAGGGAGGGAACACAACAGCTAATCTTCATGTGAGTCCTCACCTGTCATCCATTTCCAGACAAACAGAGGCTAGGGACACCATTCCTATATATCCTGGCTAATAGCCATTGATGGACCTAACCTTCATGAATTTATCTATTTCTTTTTTGAAACCCGTTAAAATCCTAGTCTTCACAACATCTTTTGGCAACGTGTTCCACAGATTGACTGTGCACTGTATAAAGAAAAATTTCCTTATGTTTGTTTTAAACCTGCTACCTGTTAATTTCATTTGGTGATCCCTAGTTCTTATATTATGGGAACAAGTAAATAACTTTTCCTTATTCACTTTTTCCACATCAGTCATGATTTTATAGACCTCTATCATATCCCCCCCTTAGGATGTATCTAGAGTACAAAGAAAAGCTGGAATAAGCTGCGAAAAACTGCAAATTCTGCTTTTCTTCTGAAAAAGGCTTTTCTGACATTGGCCCGTGTACACTGGGCCAAATGTCAGAAAAAAAGCCTCTTTCGGAACATCCTTTCTTCCTTGCAGAACGAGATTTACAGGGATGCCGAAAAATGCATCTGCTTTTCTGAATTTTTTTTGGAAAAGCAGATGCATTTCTTGGACGCGGCAGACCTTTTCCAGGATACCTCTGATATCCCAGAAAAACTCTGCAGTCTACACGTACCCTTAGTGTCCTCTTTTCTAAGCTGACAAATCCAAGTCTTTTTAATCTCTCTCTTTATATGGGACCCGTTCCAAACACCTATTCATTTTTGTTACCCTTCTCTGAACCTTTTCCACTGCCAATATGTCTTTTTTGAGATGAGGCGACCACATCTGTACAGTATTCAAGATGTGGGCGAACCACAGTTTTATTTAGGGACAATAAGATATTCTCTGTCTTATTCTCTATCCCTTTATTTTTCAGGCTCTGGATCTGAGCTATGTTCAAGCAAATTAGGCTCTTGTTAGTATTCAGTATTTAGGTGTGTAAATAGAGAGAAGATGTATGGGAGGGGGAGTTCATTGTTTAGAATTGTTAATTTCATGGGCCTTGCATACCTGGTAATGGGACACAGCTTGCTTCTATCATCTAAAAGGACATGGGCCCTTCTCTAATTCCCATGAAATAATTTTTCTCTTTATTTATCTTAAATAAACAAAGAGTTCAATAAAAATAAAACATGCAAGGAAAAATGCAATGTGAAAAATGTTTTTACTCAGCAGGGGAAGGGAGTATTGGAAGGAAAAATTCTGGAAGGCCAAAGCAACAAGGAAAGGCATTCATTCTTGCCAGGGAAACACAAAGCTCTGAATTTCGGGACTTGTCAGGTATGTCTAAATGGAATGTCTACTCTGAATGACAGATTTCCAAACAGTTTGCTTTAAAATGTGTATGTAATTTGCTAGTTTTAAGTCTGCACATAAATTCCAGGTCAGACTTACGTGGATTTATTTATTTTTAACTAAAGCTTTACCTATAATCTCTAACAGTCGGATCAGTTCATCTGTGCAGGATACAGTTATCTGGGAGGCTGATCACGGATGTGTGTAATGCACATGCAAAGGACAAACAATGAGGAGTCTTGTAAAGACTAACAGATTTATGTGGACATAAGCTTTCATGGGTAAAAACCATTTTGTCAGAAACATAGTGTCTCCATGGATCTAATACAGTGGGTTTTACCCACAAAAGCTTATGCCCTTAACAAATCTGTTAGGGTATGTCTACACTTGCCCCCTAGTTCTAACTAGGTAGGCAAATGAAGCATACCGAAGTTGCTAATGAAGCACGGGATTTAAATATCCCGCGCTTGATTAGCATATTCGCGGCCGGTCACCATTTTGAAATACTGGTAGCCCGAATTAACTTGCCGCGTGTAGACGCAGTAGTCTGATCCAAAACCCTTCCCTCAAATTAACTGTTACTCCCTGTGCAATGAGGAGTAACAGTTAATTCGAGGGAAGGGTTTTGGATCGGACTACTGCGTCTACACGCGGCAAGTTAATTCGGGCTACCGGCATTTCAAAATGGCAACCGGCCATGAATATGCTAATCAAACGTGGGATATTTAAATCCCACTCTTCATTAGCAACTTCAGTATGCTTCATTTGCCTCCATAGTTTGAACTAGGGGCAAGTGTAGACATACCCTTAGTCTTTAAGGTGCCACAGGACTCCTTGTTTTTGCAGATACAGACTAGACATTTCATGGCCACATTGCTAACATCCTGCTGATAGATAGAGGCTACCCCTCTGAGACATACAAAGGAAATGAGGCCCATCATAGATCTCATCACCCTCTGCTTCCAAGTGTGAGGTGCACTTCTTCCACCTGCTTTCTCTAACGTCAACACAGAGCAGCATTTAAAAAAAAAATTGTTTTAAAAAAGCTCTCCAAACAAATCACCACAAAGCACACACGATTCTATCCTTGGGAGAGAGAACAAAGATACTGCAGTGATGAAAGTGGTGTAGTGACCTACATAGACTACTGCGCTGAAGCACTATTGAACCAGGGACTGCAGATGTACAGGCTCAAATAGGGAAGGCTGTTTGATTATATCTAGGTGCAGAGTTTGCATTCTAGTTCACTTGTTCCAATGCCTATGCTGGCATGACAATAGGAACATCACAAACCAATCATAGGAGAGAGGGGGTTGAGAACCAGAACTCCAAAACTAATTTTTTGCCCCTCCACAGCCTCTAGAGACCACCGACATTTTAATCCCAGGATGCTTTGTGTTACATTCCACAAAATGTCTAACCATATATTTAAAAATATATCGGAAGGTATATGTCATTAGGACTGGCTCATATTCCTGTAAATTTCATTACCACTGCTAGTTATACTGGGGCAGGTTTTTTTTCTTACAGCTCAAAAGACAGGAAACTATGTTCTTTAAAAGAAGTCTTAGCCCATATACAACAGATTTTTTTTGTCCCACCTTGGGGTCAGAACCATCAGGGTTCAAAAATCAGGAAGTTGTCTGCGGTCATGCAGGAATCCTACTGCTCTACTCCCTGTGACTTGGAGTGCTAAGAAGAGCTCTGTACAAGTCTTGAAAAATTTAGTGAGGCTGCTGCTATGCAAAAATGATACAGGGTCCATGAGCATAACATCTGTCAGAAAAGCTGGCAGAACCCAGAGTCAAGGAAAAGAAATGCTGGAGAGAAATGAGACGTAACTTGCAAATCAGATATTGAGCAGCGGAGGTGGGGACTTGCAGGGCAGAAGGAAGAGAGGGCAGGGAGTCGGCTAGATGTGTGGTTGTGAGGATTACTGACTAAGCCTATGGCTCTACTCGAAATGTTTGGTGACAAAAGTGCTGTCGACATGCAAAAGTCGCCAAAAGTGAAAACTGATCTCACCCATTTTTTTGCCTCCCATTGTCGACATTTCATGGCCACATTGCTAACATCCTGCTGACAGACAGAGCAAAGCAATGTGGGTAACCATTCCACAATGCAGGCTTGTGGAAAGGCAGAGCTGATCCCTGTGTTTTTTTGGGATTCCTTCGTAGCTCTGTGAGCTCTTTGTGCAGCAGAATGTCAAAGCAGCACTGCAGTCTCTCCTGCCGTCTCCTTGCAGTAGCAGTCTGCCTGCTCAGCTGCCAGACACTTCCTGGAACTTTGAAAGGAGAGAGGCACAGGTCTGCAGGGCAGCAAAGATCACAAAACACTGAGCACAGTCTTCAGAGCAGGCATTGTAAGATACTGGCAGAAGCTAATTCTCTTGATAAAACAAACAGCAGAGTCCACATTGGCTCTTTGTTGACAATAAAGAGAGGGGCAAAGACAAAAGTCTTTTGCAGGGGTGGAAGATTTTTGTTGCCAAAACAGTGTTTTTCCTGACAAAAGTAGAGTTTCAGTATAAATGCTCTCACTGCTTTGTTGCCAAAAGGCAGTTTTTGGTGACAAAATGTGTCAGTGTAGACAAGCCCTAATTTATCCAGGGACCAGAATAGTAAATATCTAGAGACACAACACATGTGGGGCAAGATCGAGTGCTCCGAGGTAGGAGAGGGAAGGGGAATATAGATGGATGTTCACATCATTTTTCTGTTTGTTCCAAAATGGCTCCATTGTGTGTTTCACTATGATCCATATGCTGCTCTCTGATTATTGAAGACTCTGAGATCACCTAAATTAGACCCCCCCCACACACATCAATTTTACACCAGTTTTACTCCATTGTCTTGAGGGGAGTTACTCCTGATTTACACCAATGCAGCCTCAATCCCTGTATGCAATGCAGCAATAAGTAGATTAGGGACGCTTGTCACAGTTGTACTGCTCCAGATCTATACCACGGTAAAGCCATTGAACTCAATGCAGAGTGAAGTAAAACAGAAGCAGTGCATGAATGAATCTGGCTCTAGAAATGTCTCCCATTTGTTCAATTCAGCCACATTTCCTGAGGCAACCTATAGAGCCGAGGGGCAAATTTATAAATTGCTGTGGCCAAGGATCAACATTTCCTCTCCATTCTCAGAGCACGAGAAGATTAATCTGCCACAGGCTGTATTCTTTAAGTGTGTGGTTTCCTGTCTACACTGCAGGCTAAAGTCAAGTGAAGATATGTTAATTGAAGAACCTTAACTCAACTTTTGGCGCTGTCTTCACAGCAGGACGTTGGAGGAAGAATACTCTTCCTTCAACTTCCCTTACTCCTCATGAAATGAGGGTTACAGGAGTCGTAGTAAGAAGTCCTGCAGCTCGCCATAAAGGCTTGGTGTGTGGACGTGCTCTTTGTCAGTTTGGAATAATGTCATTTATTCCGAAATAATTCTGCGGTGTAGACATACCTTGGGTGACACAGAGAACTGAGCAGTCACCTATTTGCCCTGGACTCAGATCCTTTGCATTCTCCCCCTCACTCCCTTTGGAGGGTATTTCAGGGACAGCCGGTAAGGAACTAATCTGCATGTATAATACACATTGTTATTTGTTCTCTCCATCTGCAGGCAGGCAGCAGAATCCCCCACGTGGTTCCCTCCAAAGGGGGGCTCAGTGCAGCTGTTTGACCTCATCTCGTGTTGTGCTACCTAGAGGGGTAGCCAAAATTCGTTCTACCTGCTCCTTAGCCTGTCATACAGGTGAACAGCAGACACCTCAGATTTGTACCTGGTCTACACGGATGCACATCATACATCACTTGGGAGTCTTATTATGTTTCCTTTAAGATGAGGTCTGATGTGGAATTGTCAAGTGGTGCAAATAGGGTGAAACAGTGATTCCAGTAATATGTTAAAATGACCACTTTGACATGTTTGCACTCACTTCTAGGTAGTTTATTTTAAGACATACAAGTGGATTTCTTTGCAACCTCAAACAACTGTCAGGGAAAAACAAACTCTAATAATAAATTTGTACAGGTATCCCTGACACGCAGTAGCACTGGTGACATTCTAGTTAACATCATTATCATGTTGTTCATTTTTCTGATGTCTGTCGAGAACATGTGGTTTACCACTAGTCTTCATTGCCTTGGCTTCTTCAGCATCTCTGTTGGTGATGAACTCTGTTACTTCACTACTGGAAAAGCCTCCAGCAAGAGGGTGTGTTTGGGTTGCATGTGTTTCTGCGCAGCCAAGGGTATTTTGAACCATCTCTTCATAAGGGAATTTGACAAGTGACTGTCTGTTGTGTATCACATTTTGAAACTTTCAGTGGAGGCCCAGGGCAGCCACCAATCAGCTGATATTTTTTGCATCGAACCTTAGATCCGGACCAGCGTTGTCTTTCTGCAGTTTTCGCAGGGTTATTATTGTCATATCAATCTCAGGCTTTGATTCAAGAATTAGGTTTGTAAAATCCTTTTAGGACATGCTTCAAGTACCCAGCAGCCAATTCATCAAATGCGTGGAACTCATTTCCAGACATCATTTGCATGACAGCCATGGCATCTCAGATGCATACTGTGGTTTCTTTGTTGCATGCTTTTAGCACATGGGTTTGTTTAGCTTGAGCTTCCAGCTGATGCTCTAATTCAGCATTGCCTGTTCTCATTATTCCATCAGCATGGAAGAAGGACATAGGCAAGAGTCTTGTTGGGTGACTGTGCCAGTCTGTATTATTATTGTCACGTTTTACAAGTCTATGATACATTTTGTACAAAGTAGGCCCTATGAGGTATCACTTGAAAAGCCATAATGCTAAATATCATTATCCTGTTAAACTATGCACAGCAATGCAATATATGAAGTTATAAGAATGTTACTGAAATATTTGTCATTCTGGGTTTTTCAGAGACAAAGGGTAGGTCTATACTAAACCTATGGTCGGCTTAAGATAAGCAACTCCAGCTACGTAAATAATGTGGCTGGAGTTGACTTACCTTAAACCAAATATCTCTGGCATCCCCATAGCAGGAGGTTGACAGGAGAAACTTTCCCATTGACTTCCCTTACTCCTCCTGACTGCCACTGTGAGGAGTTCTGGAGTTGACAGGGGGCGACCTCAGCATTTGATTTAGTGGGTCCTTACTAGACCTGCTAAATTGAACACTGGAATATTGACCTCTGCAGTGTCAATCCTCCATTTAGTATAGACATGGCCAAAGACTCAAGCACGCAGACGGGTGTTAAAGGTCCATCACCCACTTACGCAGCCATCCTCCAGTGGGGAGGATGTGCAAAGAAGAAATTTACATTTCATGACAGGGAGGATTCATACCTCACATCCGGGACAGAGTGTGTGTCAGCATGACTCAAAAAGAGTTTCGAGCACAATTATAAAGAAGGATAAAAACACTTGACTTCAACCCTTTTCCTCCCATCCCTTGGCTCATGGCATCAAAAATTCTCAAAGAACTGAACAAAGGGGAGCACTCACAGCTAGCCCCACTTGGAATCACTTACAATCTACTTTTCTGTTGTCAATAAACTTCTCTTATTGTTTTATCTCAAACAGGGCATTTGGATTAGCATGTGTGGGAAGTTCCATTTGGGATAACAAGACCAGCACATTTATTTTTCCCCCTTGATGAAATGATGGGCTCCTTATGAGCTTGTACTGTTCAGAAGGCTACTGAGTAGAACAAGACACATGTTTCTTAGGGAACAAGGATGGGATTAGAAAGCTTGCAGGTGTTCCCCCATATGTAATTCCTGAGTGACAAGTCAGAGTGCTCCTGTATTTGTCTGGGAGGGAATTTGCTTGCTGAAGGCCACATGAGCAGGCCAAGAGTGGCTGTTCTGCCAGGGAAGCACTGTAAAAGGCACCCAAGACTAGATAGTTATGCAGACAATGCTGTTTGATAGTCCAATTTACCTTGGGGAATGTGACATTGACTACAAAGAGTTGCCATCAAAACACCCTCTGCACCTTCTTAAGTGCAGAACTCTCCAAAAAACAGTTTCTTGCCTGATCACTTCTGGGATTGTCCTTCTCTTGCCAGACTTCAGTTTGGCCTTCTTGGCTACATGAGCAAATGTTCTTGACTAGGCTGTAAGAAATAACATGCCCCTTTGAAATCACAAATCTTTCCCTTTCTTCTTCACCAACACCTGCTATTTTAAGCAGACTCTTGTACTCCTGATGTTGCAAACTGGCTAGTAGATTTGTTAAGCATCTCTGGACGCTATTCTGTATTGAAGAGGTTTGTCATATGGTGGATGACCCGGTTGGTGGGAGCTGCTCATTCTCCCTCTTCACTGCAGAATCATGGAGGTTAGGAGTTGTTTGTGGACTATGTCTTCACTGCTTCTTGTTAGGCCACCTTTCTTTCTCTCGTAGCTTTTTGGGTATTCACAGTATGAAACAGTGTATCATCCTCTCTAACACTCACACTGACCTGTGCATGTGTCACTGAAATAAAAACCTAGTTTCTAAAGTACTTCAAAGACTCGTCCTGTATGGAGAGACAATTGCAAATTAAACTTTCTACCAGGCAGACATTGGATGCTACATAGGATGTTCAAAAGGTTAGCACTGGAGAAGCATTGCCAGTATTTAATTTATAATGGAAGAAATGCCAGCGCTCAAGCACTAATGGTGCAGGGGCTAACTGGAATTTTTGAACATTCAGAACTAATGCAGCAAGCCCAAAGGTGCTGGGGCTATGAACTGCCAAGCCTGGTGTAGTAAGATGAGGATCTTAAACATAAGCCCACATATCACAGGCCGGGTAAGAGGCCTGAGGCCTAGACAACAATGGTCAAGACTTTGCTAATATAAAGCAAAGTTAAGCTGTGAGCAAGAGGCAGGCCCTGCTCACAGAAACTGGCAAGAACAGGGCTGATATTACAGAAACACTCAGACCTAAGAGGTACTAGGCACAGGCTGGAAGCACATTACAGAGGGGTCTCGTTAAGAAACATCTTGGTACCAGCCCTCCACCCCAAATAATATACATACTGATCCCTAGGTTCAGGACTGGTTCTAAATTGACAATATGATGGATAGTAAGTGAACCCCCCTTCCGTGAGGTAAGGGGTGGTAACTAGCTAACAGAGGGTGGCAACCTGATATATCAAGAGTGTTTGTACCTGTGTATAAAAATGCACCCCAAAGGGTGATCATTCACTGACCATGGCGGGGGGGAGGGTGCTAAAATCCAGAGCATTTAGTGAGATGTTAGTCCATTGTCACAGCTTACGTGGAGCAGTGGTGTGTCTTCGCTGACAACTATTATTGTATGACGCTTGGAAATAAACCTACTTGGGTACTTTCGATCCTTATTTGATTTGTGGTCTCTGGGGGCTCTCTCAGGAGTCTGTCGTGTTGACTAATTGTGCATGGTTAACGCGTTAGACAGGGGAGCACATGCACGCAGCCAAAAGTTTATCATCATTGATGGAGTAGAGGAACCCATTGGGATGACCCTGCCTGACTGATGGATGACACCTGGAGGTGCCAGAGATCAGGACTGGCAAGCCCTGACACTAATTAAGCACTGAGCTTTGGATGAGGCATTCAGGTACATTTATGTCTATCCACTATTCAGTACAAACGAAGGGCGTATGATCAGTACTACTGGCACTGTAATGGGGTGGCACCCCCTCTTGTGAGCTCTTGTGAGAGCATGTCTGCACCTCTCTCAGCCTGTGGTGACCTTTATCTGTGGTTTCTCAGGTGGGTGTTCAGTGACTTCTCATCCCAACTGAGTCACAGTCACAGTCTGTATGTGAAACAAACCAGAGCCCATCTGGGGTTATACAGTCCAATGAGACTATCCCAGTGCCCCTCCATGGTGTCTTTGTAGTCCTCCCTGGGGTCAGTCTTTAAATAGCCTCAGGCCTGATATGGGGCCATACCCCCAGGGCTCCTCCCTGGAGACTTTTCACCCTTCACCTGTGTGTTATGCCTCCTGCTCTGTCCACCCTGGATGTGAGCCTGTGACAGTCCGTCTCTTTAGCTCAAGTTGGACAGACATGTGCTGTTACCCATGAGTGGCAGGTATCATAGACCAGGAGAGGCTAAGTCTCCTCTAACTCAGGCAATGGCCCCATCCACAGCCTGGCATGAGCCCTGCCCTCGTCCCCTCTCCCCTGAAGCCAGCAGGGGCTCAGCTCAGCCTGGCAGCCTGGAGCCAGGGCTCAGCCAGCTGGCTTCTTTAGCAAGCTGGAGTCCATGGAGAAGCCTGGGGTGGCTTGGGTTGGGGGGCAGCTCAGGGCCAGCTTTGGGTGGGCCGGCCAGTGGCCCAAGAGTTAGGCCAGTGCTTGGGTGGTTTGGCTGGGGCTTCTCTGGCCATGGGTGGTGGGGTATCTTGGGGCTCTGGCAGGCAAGGGCAGGTAGAAGGGGTTGGGTAGGATTGGGGCCTTGGACAGAAGGTCCAGTTCTGAGGGCTAGTTCATGCTTTTACCTGTGGAGGTTCCTGGTCAAATCCTTAGAACTGGCAGTTACATAAAGCAGGGGCTGTAATAGCCACAACATCTGTGAATGGGGAATGTGGCACACACTGGCCAGTCATTTCCAGCCCACAGCAGTTCAAATTCCAGATGAGCACTTTCTCATGTGTCACAGCAAACATCAGGGATTGAACTGGAGACCTTCACATCTCAAATATGAGCCTATACTGGCCCTTAGTTACAGAGCCAGGCTTTTCAGTTCATTCCAGTGTCTGCCAAGAAGGCAGTCATCAGGTAGATACAATGTGCTCTGAATACACTGCAGGCACAAATTTGGGTTTGCAGCTTTGGATATCTCTTTTCAAAAACATGGACCTTAAAATATATTGGCCAAAGTCAGGCCTGATGAAAGTAGACATAACCGCATTGCAGGAAGTAGAGTTGCACCATTTATGTCAAGTCTAGATTTGGTTCAGGTTGAAATATATGCCACATTTTACTATTAAGATCCAAACTTTCAGCAATCTTCAACTTGAACTTGGATTTTGCATACCCACATTTAAATGTGAAACTAAATTCATTTGCAAAAGGAAATACATGCACATGAAATGGCCCAGAACACATGTGAATCAGGCAGATGGGAGCCCAGCTGATAAGTGCGTAGAATGAGTTTGACATGCCTAAATGGGCATGTGTTCACTGTTGTCAGATCAAATCACATTCCTCTGAAAAACTAGGTTGCCACATCTAGGGCTGGGGTTGAAAATTTGGTTCAGAGGTAAATTAATTTTCAAGTGGGCTTCTACCCAGCCTCAATCTGTGTGTATGCATGTATGTATGTTTACCCAGAAATGTTCCTACATATATACCCTAGGCTGCATTTTCAGGCGCAAATACCTGCGACAAAGTTTTACATGCCAGCACCCTTTAAATAATCTAATAACCATATGGGCCCAAGTGTGCGAAGTTGTACATGCAAAACCCATTGAACTCTAGCTAGACTCAAATAGTCAACTACCCAATAAGCCTAGGTGTATCGGGTAGTTGAGTCAACTACTTGCATTCCCCGCCCCTCTTGCTGCCTCTATATCAGAGGCAGCAAGCTGAGGAGTGGGGGAGCAGGAGCCAGTGCTTTAAAGCCAGTTCCTTCCAGCACTGTCTCCATGGTGCTCAGGGGAAGAGGGCGAGAGGGGAGGCAGGCGGAGGCGCAGCCAGGGAGAACTGGCAACCAGAATTACTTCACTCCTCACCCTTAAATAGGTTTTGCCTAAGGTGGGAATCCTTTGTGTTCAGTCTCAACTTTCCCTTTGCTCTTGTAGGAAAATATGGATCCCAGCATCAGGGGACAGGGCCGCATGTCTTAGTAGGACCCACCATAGCCCCTCCTCCCAGGCTTGCAGGAAAAACAAATCTATTCACAGATCATTGTCCTGAGTATCAAGCCATACACTCAAGGGTGTCCTGACTCATCACAACTGGTGCCAAGCCCTTTAAGCAGTTCTTTGGGTGTTACTAATGGCCCTCACGACGACAACTTTAGTGACACAGGTTTATACTTCATATTTCTAACTTCAGATGGAGGACCGATATATGCATGCAGCAGATTATAACCTTTTCAATTATATGTCACAGGACGTATTTCACATAAAGCATATTTCAGCTATGCAATATTTACATCTGAAGCATATTTTCATAAAGCATATTAAGTGCCACATTACATAGGTGTTTACATCTGCAAAACCGGGGCATAGGTATGTAGGTGTAATGTCGCAGACAAACAAGTGAAAAACTTTAAAAAGTTACCTCTGAATGTCTTTCATAAAACTATGTCTGCCCTACTATAGAATTTAAATGGCATGATCTCCCCTGGCCAGCTTGACACTATAGTCTTTTAAATACATGTGGTTCTAAAGTTGTGTGTGTGTGTGTGACAGTGTGTTTGTGTGCATGTGTATAAATATTAAAAGCACCAGGGTGAGAATACATGTGGCCTTCTAAGTGAGGTTATATATACACACAGCTGTTGTGCTGTCAGAAAATGTAACAAACCCACATTTCTACCAAGAGTGTGAAAGTCAAATCTGCACGCAGAGTGAGAGAGAGAACATATGTTTGATAAACTACATAGGACATGGTGTCATGCCGTTAGCCAAATCCT
Organism: Pelochelys cantorii; assembly: GCA_032595735.1. Taxonomy (NCBI): domain Eukaryota; kingdom Metazoa; phylum Chordata; order Testudines; family Trionychidae; genus Pelochelys; species Pelochelys cantorii. The sequence goes on from CM064338.1 coordinate 31,975,264, forward strand.
GGTCCCGCAGAGGTCAACTGGAGGTTTGCCATTGACTTCAAAGGGATCAGGATTTGGCAAGTTGTATTTCTGGCATTTCCTTTGGATTAGCCAGATCCTGCTGCTGAAAAGGCAAAAGTACCACCGTACCAAAAAGTCACAGCCCTTCTCTGCTCTCTGAGTCCTCAGCCACGCAGAGGAGACATAACAATGGAATGCCACAGAGAGTTGAGCATGGGTAGGCAAGATATGGCCTGTGGGCTGGAAGTGGTCTGCCAAGCCTTTTAATTTGGTCCATATGCCCCCTGCAACATGAGCATCACTGCTCATGGTATCTAGCTGCTCCCTGTTGCTCTCTGCTCCTATTGGCCAGAAACTGAGCATTGGGAGCTGAGAGATTTTGCTGGGAGTGGGGGAAGTGCAGCACAATTTCTCAGCTCCCATTGGCTGGTTTCCAGCCAATAGGAGCTGAGAGATTTTGCTCAGGGTCAGGGCAGGTGCGCAAAGCTGTGCAGTGCAGAGATCCATGAGGAATAGCTAGCTGGGGGCTGCTGGTAGGCAGGCAACCCTGCTTGAGAGTGCTGCTGGCTGGGAGGTGCTTAGGTAGCCACCTCCCAGCCAAAGCCTGTTTCTGGCTCACCACCCCCTCCTGTAATACTCCTAGACCCCTCCCACAGGACAGAATCCCCTCCTGGACCCTGCATTCCAATCATCTGCCCTAGGTCACCACCCCCTCCTTCACCCAAACTCCCTTGCAGATCCCACACCTCCTCCTGCACTCCAGTTCCCTATCGAGCACCCTTTTGCGCCTAACCACCATCCCAGATCCTGCCCTCCGCTCCACAGAAACGTGCAGCCCTTCACAACTTAACAAATTGTTGGAGTTCCCCCCCCCATCAAGAATTATTGCCCACCCCGAAATAGAAGATGGCCTGCACCAGGATCTAGACCTCCCGGGGATTCCCTGGTGGAGAAGCTGGCCAGGAAGTAAGTAGAGCTGTGTTAGGAAGGATGATATTGCACAATTCTCTACCTCCAGAAGGAGGCACTCAGAGTCACGCTCTGCTCTTAATAGTAAGGCACACGGCCACAGCCCAGTTGCGTGAGCAGCTGGCAGCCTCCGCCGGGAAGTTCTGCAGTGACTGTCAGAATTTCTTTTGGATGACAGCACGTGACAGATTCTGAGTTTCATTATGTGGTGAAAGGACCTGCTGAGACATGAAATGAGATGGGTTGGAGGCAGAAGCCAAGCTTTGTTAGGTCAGTGGGACAGAACAGAGGTTTTAAAGGGACTGTTGTGTGGCTGCTTGCTGAAGAAAATGCACTAGAGTCCACAACAGCAGGAGGGCTCACTGTCTGGACTCACAAAATTAGGCTGGCCTACAACAGCAGCCTTTCATAGAGGGCTGTCTTGCCTAGAAGTTTCTTTCAGCCTGAAGCAGCTGTGTGGACCTCAGCTCAATGCAGATAAGGATCCAGGGATCCAAATGCCTTTTCCAAACTCTCTGAACCTTGTAAGTATACAAAATGGGGCTGGAAGTCTTTAAGGGTGTGGTAGCCCACTTTTGCAGAGAGAGAGGGTTACACACAGGCCAGAGGGAGCCTGTACAAGCTAGGCCAATCAGGGCCAAGTAGAAGTCAGCCAATCAGGGCCAGGGTGTCCCCTACAAAAGGCTGCAGAGGTGAAAGGCGCTCACTCTCATCCTGACCAGCAAGGGAGAAGGAGCTGGGTCCCAGTCGGGCAAGGAACCAGAGGAATGTTGGACAGAGAAGTGCTAAGCAGGCTCAGGGGAGCTGGAGAGGAGCACCAGCCTCATACCTGCCAGAGTGTGGGCCTTGATACAAGGGCTGAGAAGGTGCAAGGGTCACAGTGAAATGGACCAGTGAATGGGAATAGTCAAGGGAAAAGGGGGGCGGGAGATGGCTGCCACCAGAGTGTTCCTGGGTCAGAGTATTGGGTGGGACAGGGTCCTATTCCCCTTCCCTCCTGCACTGCACCAGGCCACACTGGAATGTGGCCTGTACAGACTGCAGCTTGGTCCTGAGGCAAGGGGCTAGACTTTGGGGCTGCAGTTAGCCCTGGTGGCATGTATAATAACTGAGGACTGCTGATACCACTGAATGGGGCAGAATGGAGTGGTGGGCACTGCTGGAGGGCAGTATCTTGAACAGGACACTGTGACACAGGGAGTGATGTGGCTCCCGAGACAGTGGAGCAGAGCGACAACGGGTGAGACACTGGCCAGAAGGCAGTGCACTCCAACAAACTGAGCTAATTCCCGGTATGACCAGCAGGAGGCAACACATCTGTAAGTCAACCAGGTTACAAAGCTCATAAGAAACAGGCTCTTATGTGATTGCGGTTAGCTTTCTGCTTCCAGACACAGCCTGTGGCACTGTTATGCTGAAAGATGCTCCTGCCTGGCCCATCAGAGATCATTGATGAATAAGCCTCCACGTTGGAATTCTCCATAGAAAGACTGAAAGGATGCCATGCAGTGACCCAGTCCAGAGAGTCACTAAAGGGGCTGTGTAGATCTGGGTCATCACCACAACTTTTCAACAGCTCCTTTGTGTTGCAAAACAGCTTGATAATGTGCCAGCTCACTTTGGAAGGCCACGTGGTCCCTAGTGAGGAGCGGGATAGGTTTCCCAAAGTAGAAAACATAAGGTCTGGGGCAGGAAGAGGAGAGCTTCTAGAATGGGACAAGAGTCCAAGAGGAAGCAGAACTAAGGCAGCAGGACCAAGGCAGAAACAGAGCAGAGGTTTCTGCAAGAAGGGAGTTGCCTGCATGCTGGTTGTCACCCACCTCCATCCAAGGAACATTTTTTTGTGTATAAGCAAAATACACTGATAAAATTCTTGACACCAGGGTCCTTGTCCAAATGGGAAACTCGTCTGTGAGCCACCCCCAAATCTGCTACCATTCAGCCAAGGGTCAAGAGCATGATGGTGAATCTTACCCAGACCATTGCTCCAGAGCAACATGAAACTGACTAAGACCTTGTCTTAGCTATTCAGGAATGCTCAAACCTCAAATTCTGTTGTTTAATGTGCCTTTGGGAGAAGGCCCTGGGCAGGGTGAGTTTGAGCCCTGAGGTTTGGTACATGTTAGGGGTGCACATTCCATTGACTTTTATTCTATCCAAAGTAATTCTTCCACCCCTTGTTGGAACAGGGTTGGGGGGAGAGGGAGTTGGGAAATAGGAGCCATGAGCCTTTTGATTCAGCTGAACAACACCGATGGAAGATCCGTTTGGGTTCAGGGAGCAGAGTGGGCAGGGGAACAGTAATAGGGCAGGGCAGGGGCTAGTCTCTCAATTTCTGGCATTGAGCAAGCACCATTGTCCATCACTTCCTTGCTAATGCTGGGTCTGCAGAGCAGAGAGCATTGGTCGGGGAATGGCAGCTCTGCATGAGAAGCCAAGAGGCTGAACTGTCCCTGAGTGTCTGGGTAAACAGAGGCATACTCGTCTGCCACTCCTTGCCTAAGCAGGGCAGCGGAGAGTTCATGCGTGGATGCTCTGAAGTGGGGCTGGAAGTGGTAGGTGGGGAAGAAATGGTTATTGAAACACAGGGCACATCTCAGGCTGTTCAGAGATGCGGAGATAACCACTTTCCTCAGCGGCTTCCAGGTACACAGCCTGGCCTCCTCACCCTCAGCACAGCTCTCAGGATGTGTGGTTAACTCAGCAGGATGGCCTGGCCTGCCATGGCCTGCTTGATTATTATCCATACAGAGATTTTGAAAGCTATTTAAAATGCCCATGATTGTGTGTGCACTAGCTGGCAATTTACCAATGGGGGGCACTGCATTGCACTCGGCAGGACTGTGGCATCGTAAACAGCTGTTGTGCTGTTAGTGCATCAGGGAGGGAATGGGCACGTCTATCTGGCTCTTTCCCAGGCTCACTCCCTTGCCTCTGTCTTTTCCTGGTTGCTCCCCTCCCCCTCTCATTCCCATACGATGTTAAAAGCCTGATGCAAATCAAGGAAGAAAGGCTTATCCTCGTATTTGTTGTCCTGAGCATTTCTTCCCCTAGTCCTGCGTGGACACATCTGGCTAAATTCTCCTCTCATTTGCACTTCTGGCACTCCCTGGGCTCTCCGCCAGCATAATTAAGGGGAGAATTTGTCTCGGGGTATACTTTGTAGATGCCATAATAGCCTGGTTGTCTCTAGGAATTGATGTTGACCTTTGGGGCTTTTTTTTCTTATTTCATCCAGTCTGACTTCAGACTGAGGGAGTGAACAGGTTCACGCAGACCCTTACGATCATCTCATCGGACCTCCTGCGTCACACAGGCCACAGAACCTAGCTCACATTCTGCGCCAACCCCATCACATGTGTTTGAGCTAAAGGAGGAGGGGCAGGGGATTCAGAGAAAGACTTTACTGTGCCATCGGTGGCGTTACACCCGGTTTACCCCAGTGTAAGTCAGAGGAGGCTCTGGCCCACAGAATATCCACTCAATCCACCTCTTGGTGATCTGTGCACGTGATGGAACACCGAGGAGGTGAGGGAAGCTGCCATTGCCCATTCTCAGGGGCAAAATGGAAGGGTTTCATCTCCAGGACTGTGTCAATTGGCACCTTCCACTGGCAGCACTGAATTAGCTGAATCTTTAAAAAAAAAAAACAACAATCTGTGAGAGCAGGCTGCTCTGGTGATGTGCTTATGGGAGTCTGAGCCTGGGCCTTAATGTCACTGTTTCTGTGAAAATTCCCTCTCGTTTTTCACATGCACAGCACATATATACTAATCAAAGGGCCTCTGCTGGCAGCCTCCACCCCTTTGATGCAGGCCCTTTTGGCTACGGTTTTACTCTCCTGTCATTCACTTACCTACCAAGCATATAGGCCGTGCTAGTGCATATTTCTCACATCCCTTCAGACTGGGTATTAATCTGTTCTGCTGCATTTTACTCAGGTTTTCTTAAGTAGGCAGCATATTGGGAGTTCTGGGGAGGATGAAAGGAGGCACCGAGTGCAGATCAGCAGTGATTCCTGCAGTTGGCAAAGGATTGGCAGGGACAGGCTGTGCACACTCCTCCATCTGTTTGCCTGGGGTGGGAGTGATGTGCAACACATGGAAATGGGCTGGAATGCTTGTCCTGTGGATGGGAGAATCAGGTGCAAAACACCATCCTGGAAGATATGCACAGAGAACATGGGAATATATTTGTGGAAAGGAATGGTAGTTTACACGCGTGGGAATGCAAAAACCCGGTGTCTTGCCACATGGTGGGCAAACCCCCTGAAGTTTCAAAACGCGGTCGGGTTTTGGATGTGTTCTCTGGGAACAGCTCTGTTGAACTTTACCCAAAATTTCAGACTTTTCCCTGACCTGATTATTTTTCAGCTTCTGAAACAAACAGGGAAGTTCTGGCTTAAATTCTACAAATCTCCGAACACAGTAAAGTGTTTCCCAGCATCATGCAGGCAATGGAATAATCTTCCACCTTTCTCTTGCAATGGCAAAGACAGATTGATACTACTAGAACAACAACAAAGAAGCTGGATTCATCAATGCCTATTTGTTTTCCTTGTGATAACTATGTCCTGAATCTTTATACATGTACTACACCTACTATTCTCTATCAATTATGATAGGAATGTCCATCTCTTAGATAATACTTTTTCATTCATAAAGCTCAAAGTGATCTTCTGTGGAAGGCAAATATTGTCTTCATCTTATAGATGGGAAGAAACAAAGCACAAAGAATTGAAGTGTGTTGCCCAAGACTAGCAGGCTAATGTTAGAGCCAGGAATTGAATCCACCCAGCTCAGTGCCCTATTGTAGTGCATCACAGTGCATCTATGGGCCTCACCCACTGTGCAATACATCTGTCTGTCTGTCTGTAGCATTTCCATACTTCTCATCACTGTGAGAGCTAAGAGCTGAGCAAGTGGATGAGAATCTGCATAAAGCTGCTAACAGAATATTCCACCCTGTTCCCCTATGTGGCTGGAAGTTCTGTTGTTTTTGTTTGCTTGGAGTTCTTTGGATTTTTTTTTAAAGATAGGAACCAACTTTAAAATTTAGTCCAGACTGTGACATTCCCCAGAGTTTGGAGGAATCCATCTTTGGGTTTCTAGTTTGTATTTACCTCTTCTTAAGAATATTGCAATGTTTGGATCCAGATCCAGTTTAGATTCCAACCTTCCTCCCATCCCCTGCAAAGATAGATTGTATCTCCTTTTATTTCTGAGTTTTGTTGGTCCCATCTCTGCTCAAAAGCAATCAGGTTTATGTTTAACATCTGGAGGGGGAAAAATGGATTGTAGACTGTAGCGTGAACATGACCTTTATCATCCAGCATCAATCTTGGTGATCGGAAAAGGGAATTTTTATCTCTGAATGATAAACCCTTTAAAATAGGATTTATAATGGCAGTGGTTTTCATTTATAGCAGCTTCATTATGTATCATGGGACAAAGAAGAACGACAAGAGGAAAGGAGAAAAAGAAAAGAAAGTTATTGCTCACAAGACATTTGTCTCTGCACTTCTTCCCTCAGCAAACCCAATTACTGGTCTTGTCTTTCTGAAGAATATCAAGTGACTAGCAAAATATAAAGGGAAGGGAGAGAAGATGCCAGGAAGAAGGACTTGTGATACTCAAGAGTCCATCTGAGGTTCAGAGGATAGGCGAGCAAAGGTAGGACTGATTCCAGAGCATTGCTCACTTGGTCTTAGCTGGTTTGCAGAGAATCAGATGTTTCTGAGTCTTCATTCTCTAAGGCTACGTCTACACTGCGGAGCTATTTTGGGATACTGGAAGTATCTCGAAATAGCTATTCCACCTCTTTAAAGCAGCCCGTTATTTCAAAATAGATTTCGAAATAACAGGTGCACTATTCTGGCATCTCTGTAACCCTCATTCCACAAGGGTTAAGGGACATTTTGGAATAGTGCTTTATTTTGAAATTTGGCACTGTGTAGACAGTCCCAGATTTCAAAATAAGCTATCTCAAAATAAGCTACGCAATTTTCGTAGCACAAATTGCGTATCTTATTTCGAGGTAAGGGTACAGTGTAGATGCACCCTAAGGGTATGTCTACACAACATTGGGTTTTTTTGAATAACTGATGTTATTTTGAAATAACGTAGTCCGTGTCTACACTACAAGCAGTTATTTCAACATAATGTCAAAATAATGTCAAGCTGGAGGACCTCTTACTCTGACTCCTATAACCCTTGTTTTACTAGGATTAAGGGAAGTTGGAGGAAGAGTGCTGATTCTTAGACTTCCCGCTGTGTAGACAGCATCAAAAACCATTTCTACTTAAGCTACACAATTGATGTAGCTCAAGTTGCATAGCTTATTTCAACTTTAGCCCTGCTGTGTATGCGTGCCCTCGGGGTATCACCATGCTACCATGTTTTGTCATCAAAAACTGCCTTGTGGCGACAAAACAGTGAGAGCTTTCACACTACAATAATATGACTTTTGTCAGGAAAAACACCTAGTTCTAGACACAAAAAACTTTCTCCCCTATCACAGATTTTTTTTTCTTTTCCTCACCCTTATTGTTGACAAAGAGCCAAGGTGGACTCTATGGGTTGTTTTGTGGACAGAGCTGGCTTCTACTAGTATCCCATGATGCCTGGCTTTGCTCAGTGTTTTGATTTCTACTGCCCTGCAGGCATGTGCTCCTCCCCTTTCAAGGCTCTGGGAAGTATCTGACAGCTGAGTGTGCTGCTCCATTTGGGGAACAAACAAAGAGAAAATCATTGGCGTGCTCCTGTTCTGGTCTGTACTAGGAACACAGAAGCAGGCAGACTGCTGCTGCAGGGGGAGGGAGGCAGACTGCTGTGCTGCTTTGACATTCCTCAGCACAGAGAGCTCACAGAGCTACTCATGATGCCACTCCCACTATCTGAGAAGGTTGTGGGAAAATTCAGAGGGCATCCCAAGGGATCATGTCTGCCTTCCCACACCACTGTACTGTGGGAAATGTACCCACAATGCATTACCTGTGGGGAATGACCAGCGAGTGTGCATATCCCTCTTTCATTGATAAAGAGGGTGAACAGCCTCATAAGCTTTCTTTGTGTAAAACTTTTACTCAGAAAAAGATGGATTTATCTGGAGGTTTGATCCCTTTTGAGGATTGGTTTCCTGGGTGTTAGTCCTAGAACTGCATCCTCCCAGAGTTGAAGTGATTCAGTGTCTGCGTTGCTCTTTGGGGGGCAGTAACCCTAATTCTCTGTCTTGTCTGGGGAAGACCAGGGAATCTGGACCAGCAGGACAGGATGGTGGGGACTGCGGTGCCCCAGAGTGCAAGAAGGCCGATGTCAATGCATGATCAGCACACCAGGGAACAATCCCAAGGAGTCTCCTGTGACCGCATCCCATTACAGCCCCTCTCTGAGGGCATGTCTACACTAGGAAATTATTTCTAAATAACTTAGGGTATGTCTACACTTGCAGCCTATTTTGGAATAGGGTTGCAAATATAGTCATTCGGAATTGCAAACCAAGCCCGGGATTTAAATATCCTACCTGTTAGGATACAATGAGGTTTAACAGGTAGTTCGAAATAGGGCTTTATTTCGAACGCCCATTTCACTGCCGCGTGTAGACACGGGCAGTTATTCTGGACTTGTAAATTTCAGAAATGGCACCCGGCCGGGAAGATGCAAATCAGGCGTGGGATATTTAAATCCCAGGCTTGATTTGCAATTCTGAATGCCTACATTTGCAGCCCTATTCCAAAATAGGCTGCAAGTGTAGACATACCCTTATTTCAAAATAATAATTTCAAAATAGAGTGTCCACACTACGGGGAAGCCTGAAAATTAGTCCGAGGCAGCTCCGTTAATGAGGATACACTACCTTGACTAGAGCCCCAGGAAGCACTGGGGAGTAATTAGGTTGAATTACGATCACTATTTCGAAATAACTATTTAGAAATTAGTGTTATTCCTCATGGAAAGCAGGAGTTATTATTTCAAAATAACCAGCCCATTATTTCGAAATAACAGGTGTGGTAGCATGGACATGCCACTTGTTATTTCAAAATAAGGGGGGTTAATTTGAAATAACTCCCTAATGTAGACCAGGGCTCAATATTCTGAGAACCTGGGCCAGATCCTCAGGTGGTATATATTGGCACAGCTCCATCGAGCACAAGGATCAATGATCGAGGAGAAGACTTGCTTTCCCTAGAATCCAGTGATTTCAGCCCATAGCCTGGACATTTCAGCTCACACATCACCATGTTGCACCATCCCATCAAGTTATGCAGCGTCATCTTAAATCCGAACTCCAGCCTAAATGCAGCTGGGCTTCTTGTGTAAGGCTGGCAGACCCTGGTTGTCTGAGAGCAGATTCAAACTTGGGATCCCAGAAGCTTAGTATATGAGCCACCACCGCATGAGCTAAAAGCTAGCTGGCTGGTAGGTAAAGCTCATTATTCTCTCTGTAAGTGGTCCCAGTGTCACTAGATGGGACAGTACCCCATGTCCAAGAGGTATGTGGATTACACGGGCATAGCAAGAGCGAATCGTTTTAGGTCACAAGTACAGATGAGTTTGACCATCTCCTCTTGCATCTTTGTTACATTTGGAAGACTATGCCATGATGACAGGGTGCCCAGTCTCTGCAAAGGGTAATGAGGGATGGTTGGTCTGCTACAAGAGAGGCTAATTGAGGTGGCAGAGTTGCCTGGGGAAGCCAGTTTTCAGTGCTGGTCAGGCATTACAATGTATTCACTTTTTAATCAACACACAGATATGAAACAATAAAAGAGAATGAATAAGGAACCAAAAAGACAGTCGCCTCCTCTGATGCTTCCTTCCCTCCTTTCCTGGTTGGTCCCTTCACTTAGAATTATTTGTGCTCATCCTCCGTGTCGCCTCTTGCTCTAGTTCTATTTGAGTTCTCACATTTCGGGCCGCTACAGTGAACCACAACTGAAATGCAATAAAATTGTCATGTTCACAATTCAGTAATAACGGTGGATTCCCTTTACCCCCCACCAAGAAAGGCATGAAGGAAGCCTGGCACCCTCATGTGAAAATATACGCTGTTCACCTTCCAGTGCCACTAGGTCCTTAGGTCATTTCTCATTGGCTGGTCAGAGTCGTGAGGCTCCAACCAAATACAGATTTCTGGGGGATTTGCCTGGATCAGAACCATTATTTCTCTCTTCCCTAGGCAGACAGCACAACTCATGTGTGGTCAGCAGGCATGGACAGAGTGATGCACTCACTGGCAAACAAAGCTGACATGATGAGCTTTAACAGTTTACCAGTCTGGAGGCAGCAGTGCCCTAGGTTAGAAGCAAATTGGTTTAAGTACAAATTGTTTCATCTCTGAGTTCAGCGACAGCACGCTGCAAGGTCACAGGTTGCTCCAGCTGTTGGGCCATTAGCCGAGGGAGTAAGTGGAGGAAAAAAAGCCAATCTTCATTATGGCAATAAACGACTGAGGAATAGAGATCACAGCATTCAAGGGGCACCTTGCATTGAAGGACAGGCAGCAGGAGAGGAGTGGGATAAATCAGAATGACTGCAAGGCATGCACTAAACGGATGGCTATGGAGGGGCATCATGTACCATGTGGGTGTCTATGATAACCATACCCCACCATGACCAGACCCTCAAAAGGAGTATAGTTCTCCTCCATGCTCTGGAATGCCAGTGTCCAGCCGCGTCGCTCCCACAGCGACAAGAGCAGTGTAAGAACTGGAGTGGAACAGAATGGATTTCAATGGCCCTGACTGCATTTGGAGTCTCTCAGCATCATGACATGTGACAATTGTGACAGCATCACCAGGAGATGCTGTGGGAATGTGAGCTGCAATGACCTGCCGAGGTGTTCCCCATGGCACACTGACAATGTGCTAAGCTGTGATGGTGCCCAAGTCACAACACTGTAGTTTCTCATGGCAACCCAGTTGAAATGCATGGCTCCTCTGCTTCACAGCCTCTGCTGCTTCACTCATGTAAAGAGCTAATGAAATGTGATTTATATCCAGCATATGTTAATATTGCCAGTTAGTAGCCAATGCTGTAGCATTAGTGATCTTCCATTTGTATAATGCCTTTCACCCTGAAACATCCCATAGCAATTTCTTGCCAGCATATATATATATATAGAGAGAGAGAGAGAAAGGGAGAGAGAGAAAGAGATTATTTAGATCCCATTGAAATGCAGCCACCTCTGGGGCATGATATGCAGCATCTGTGGAACAGGACATAGCAACACTGTAAACACGACATAGGCATAATGCCTTTGTGTGGCTTTTACTGATTGATTTTGCTCACTGCAGGCTCCGGCCTTTGAAGAGATCAAAATGTGCATTATAAATTACCTAGGCCCAAATGCTGTTCTGATGGCTTTCTTTTGGGTGGGACTAGGCATCTCCGATATGTACTTTTCTCCTCCCCAGGTTGTATCTCCCAGACCTATTTTGTTCCTAATGTCCCATATGGAGCCAATGCAAGGTACGCTTTCTTCTGCTTTCTAGCCATAATCAGCTCCATTGCCTGCTCATCCAGGAAGCAAGGGATAAACTCAAGAAACCTGGCTTTTGTAGCTCAAGATGATGGCAATTAGAGCTCCAGTCTTGTCTATTTATTGACACGACTTCTAACATATCTGCCAACAAGGTCGTAAAATAATCACACCAGCACGGTCAACTAGAGTCCAGACACAGTGGGCCAACCTCACTCCTGGTGGATCTCCATTGATTCCAATGAAGTTATGGCAGGTCTGAAGGCCTTCTGTTCTACAGTACCCAGTTAATTTAGCACTTTCCAAAATAAGGATCAATAAAGAAAAGAAAACCCACTCGGTTTATTCACAGGGAAAGAGCTACATCATGAAGGATAGTGTCTCCTCATTTAATAATACGTCTGGCAATAACATATCAAAATGATTATGAAGCAATGATTATATCAGAAGCACCAAGCAAAGAAGCTATCCTGCAAAACTTGCTTTTATGTCTATTCCCTTCCGTGAGAGAGAAATCAATCCACCCTCACAAATAATATACACAAGCCTGTGAACAACTCTAAATTCAATAGACTTATTAAGATGTCACCGGCACAGTGGGAGCAGTGTGAATAAAAACCCAGGAAGAAGGAATGAATTGGGCTCCATCATTTGCAAACTTCGCAGGTGAGACTGTGAATGTTGAGGGTGTGCCCATGCTGCTTGGATCTTAAAGATCTCAGAGGGGTTTCCATAAGCGCAGGGACTTGACTCAGTGTCTTTGAGCAAACCTTCTCCTCTTGCTGCTGTGCTGTGTGTTTGTGGGTGCTATCCGCCACCCCAGAGGCAACTGAACTTCTGTAGGAGGGTAGGAGAAGACTAGGTAACAGCTTATGTATGAAGCCCTGTGGAGTGAATGAAAGGAGCTAACTATACATCCGCTGTTGATTACATTTTGGAGTGGCTCTGAGAGACTTTGTTGCCCGACAAAGTGAGGAGAAAGCAAGAGAAACTCCTTTATCTCTGAGGACTTCTCCCCTATGAGAGAGAAAAGCTCCTCCTTTATCTCTGATGAGCAGAGCCCTGCACCAATACACAAATGTGTGTCCACACCTGCTCTGCAAGCCACAAAAATTATCTGTGGATATCCACACCTGATGATGCAGATATTCATAGATATCCGTGAGCTGGCAGGGCTCTACACCAGGGGGCCAGAGAGAGGATCTGAGGCACCCCCCATATGGAGCCTGGTTGGGGAGAGCTGCATGGGTAGCTGTGGGGAGCCCACATGAAGGTGCGGATCATTCACCTGCCCTCAGCTGGGCAGAGAGCCTGGGAGCTCCATGGATAGGTGGGGAGTCTGCTGCGGCTCCCCACAGCTCCCTGGCTGGGCTTCACACTGACCTGGCCAGGGGGGATGAGGGAGAGCTGTGGAGCTGCCTGGGGGCTGCTCAGGACCCCACCAGGGCAGGTGGAGTGGAGGGTCCACTACAGCTTCCCACAGCTGCTGCCTGGCTTCCCCCTGAGGAAGGGGATATCTGAGACCCACAGCCTATCCACAGGAAATGTTGAGAGGGCAGCTGAGAAGCCACAGTGGACACCTGGATGGGGGCCCCAAGTAGCTCCCTACCCAATGTCCGTGCCCCCCAATGCTCCCAGTGTCCCTGTCCCCCAACCCAGGGCAGATAGAGGGACCAAGGCTCCCCATAGGACTGTGCAGCTCTCTCGACCCGGCTCCTACCAGGGGGCAACTCAGAGCTGCAGCCCAGTCACAGTAAGAGGTAGGCAGCTATGTGAAGTCATGGCAGCCCCTCATCTGCCCTGGGTGTGGGGCCCAAGTAGCTCTTGCCCTGCCCTCCAGACCCCCTGAGCAGGGTAGGTGGAGGATCCAAGCCATGGTTCCCCACAGCTGCCCAACCACTCTTACCATCAGAGCTCTACACAGATACAACATTTGTAACTGCATCTGTGCTGCCAGTTGCAGAAATGGTCCACAGATGTAAAGCAGATACCCATGGATTAGGCCAGCTCTGCTGATAAGTTATTCCCTGTGAACTATCCACTGAATTATGATTTTGCTTCATCTTAGTCAGCAAAGTGTTGTTAACCCAAATCTGAGACCTTGCTGCAGCTGGCAGAGAATGTAAACTTCTGCCTCCTTCTCCATCAATTTCTTTTTTTTTCCAGTTGCATGCATTTTTGTTGGAAGGACTGAGTAGCTCTTTTCCTCGTCTGATAAAAGGTGAATTCTTAATCTCCACCTTTGGAAAGTAGTTATCCTGGTCTGCTTCATTCTAAAGATACCCAGCTCCTTTTGCAAGGCAAAGTTACTGCTGTGATAATCGTAGCTGGTGCACAGACGCTTTTCCCTGTGACCTGGTGGCCTCCACTCTATTAACATCAAAACTTTAGCTATCACTAAGAATCCAGTTTGCTCAGCAGACCTGAATATATATCTCAGGACTCAATTTCAAGGGCTTTCTCAGCATTTATTTGTAAAATGTACCAATACTAGTCCCTCCAATTTGTGAAAGGAGGCTGGGTCCGTTAACGTGTTACTTTAGTTCCTGATTTTCACAAGGAAGCCTTCACTTGTAGGCACACAGCTTTGAGTTTACGCTGGCACCCACCTGCACAGCTGAGAGTCCTTCTGCTGAAGTCAGTGTTGCATGTGGAAAGTCTAGCAGTGGTGCATACCAGCCTTGGATTTGAACACTTTGTGCATATAGATAACAGTGTGCAAAAGGCGTGTTCAGTCCCTGCTCACCAGCAGAGGGGCGTGATAGACTTCCCAAGCCCCTGGGCAAGGTGGGGGGTGGTTCCATGCTCCCAGAAGGGGCAAAGCCTCAGGTGGAAAGGGCAGGGCCATATGTGGAAGGGGTGGGGATGGGGACAGACAACCCTCTGTGCTGCTCAGAATAGGTCACAAAAGCCCCTCAGCCAGACCTCAGAGCTGCCTGGAGCGTGCCGTGCAGCACTCTAGTGGTGATTTAAAGGCCCAGAGCTCTAGTTTCTGTCATTCTTGCAGTAGTGGTGGTGGCATCCAGGAGCCCTGGGCCCTTTTGAATCACCTGGCCCTGGGGCAATTGCCCCCTTTTCACTCCCTCGCTCCCCATCAGTGGGCCTGCTCCCAAGCTGAAGGTGCCGAGCTCTTCACATGCTCTGCTTGGCATTTAGAAGGAGGGCGAGAGGGCACAGGAGCCTTTCTGCCCCTGATCTTACAGGCAGATGAGAGTGGTTGATACTGTTCTAACTTGAGCCATGTAGACCAGATGCATTAAAATCCCTTCTACCCTGGGAATGGTCAAGGGGTGAGCAACGGGAGCATGTAGTGTTCAGCTGCATATGACAGTTTTCCACCTACACAAGGGGAGTCCCCAGCTGCCCAGCTGTGGCAGCTCTGTGCAGGGTTGCCATCTCTCCTGGACCGGACAACATTGCTGCAAATGGCGCCCGGTCCGTCTGGATGGGAGAGTTGGCCTCCCTAGCTGAGTGCCCTCTGCAGGGTGAGAACGATACCAAGGGGACTGAGCCCCAGAGGCTGGCTCCCCAAGTACGTGGGCTTAAGGACAGTTTTACAGGCACATGCACAAGTGATGTCGTTTTGCTGACTCTCCCTCTATTCAGGGCGCTATTGTGTGAGCATCATTAACACCCGAATGAGATTGGCCATGCCCACAAATAAATGCTAGTACAGAATGACACCCACCTTTGTTTATACTTGCCACACTCTGCATGCTAAAAAGGGGCATGGGGTTAAAGTGAGATCCATAAGCCCTTAAAATCCAAAGAACTGCTGCCCTTCATTATGTCCCTGCACTGCACTGCCTATGAGGAATCCACCATTATTGCAAGCTTCAGAGATTGAGCTGCCTACTGTTCAGTCATGTGGGTGTAATTCAGGTCTCAGACTGGTGTGAATCAGGAGTAACACTACTCTAGTAAAGGAGTTATGCAGGCATGACAAGGGAGATCAGGTCAGTTTCAGTGTTCACAGCCCAAAATTACTGGTCTGCCGAGACCAGTGTACCGGCAAAATCCTGTTATTCCACATGTGTATCTATACACTGCAAAAGCAATAGGTTTACCTCTGGATATTAATAATAATAATAATAATAATTTTGACAAGGATCTATAAATTGAGGGGTAGGTAATATTGGCAAGTGAGGGATGAGCTGTCTTTGGACTCAAACTAGCTAGGTACATATAGGCCTATTAAAGCCCACGGGGAAATTCCTTTGCTTTCTCTGTTTTCTGATATGCCCCTTACGTATTTCCCTGTACTCTTAGACAACAGTGAGTTTCAGTTCTATCTTGTTCTCACTCTGCGTGAAGAAGGGAGTCTTGGGGGAACAAACAGACTGCTAATCTTGTGGTGAGCTACCCCTGATGTTAGTTGGTGCAGCCGAAGGGCTTTTGTAACTTTCACCATCAGAGGACTGGGGTAGCAGAGTTTTGTGGCCATGCAATATCCCTGAATTGGGGGAGGGAGGAGGGGAAGCTGGTGCAGAACCTTCCCCTGATTGGTTTATACTCAGAACATTCCCCTCAGATTGGAAAAATCTCCACCCAGCCACTTTGTGCTTCCTGGGCATTGCAAAGGGGCCAGATTGTGGTGTCCCAGTGTCTTCATAGTCCACTATACACTATCTCCAAACATCTGCCACTTTCTTGGCTTTTATTATCTTAAATTGAAACATCTTCACAGTCATATCATTCTCCCTCCTTATGTAGACCCCCAACCCCGTTCTCCACCTGTAAGCAGATCTGTACCCGGGCACTCTGTCTTGTACAGGAGCTAAGTGTCTTCCACAGAGAGTCTGGGAGGGGTGCAGAGATGCTCTTGTGATGCGCAGCCAGTTGGAATCAGACACAGAACAAACCAGATCTCTTGCAAGCCCCTCAATTCCTGAGGCCTAGTGGCAGTTAGGAGCCTAAATGCCTCTGAAAATCTGGGCCTGCATGATCACTGAGCTGTGAACACTACACCATCAGACCCAGCAGTGCTAGCTGTGGAACAAAACCCCGCTTCTCCCCCATCAGCATGCCTTGTAAGATGTCTTCCCTACCTTCTCCCACAAAGAGGGCAAATGCCATCCAGGTGGGCAGTGTACATGAGAGTGGGGCATGGGGCAAAGAAGTTATCTATAGACCACTAATTCTGAATTTCAGGATTTGCGGTTGTTTCCCCTCCCCCGTCAATTTAGTTTTAATGTCTAGTCTTTGCAGAGTTTAGTAGTTTAATGTTTAACAAACACAATGCTCATGACATTTTATGTAGAGGAAATGACAGGTCTGTACAACCTTAACTGTATCCTCCCTAAGCCTTTAGTTGGCAAGCTAGCTCAAAATTCTGTGCCTGTATCGGTCTATGCATCCAGAGAATGTTTCACTTGGCATGATCCTAACCATTAAAATTAATATTGTGGTAGCGAACAAACATTCTTCCCAGAGGCCAGGGCAGGGGGAGCACCTATTGCTTGAGTTCGTACTATTTGGGGAATCTGAACACGGTGAAGTGGTAGCATATTAATAAGCAAAGGGTCTGAGTATTTCAGAGTGGGTGAAGCACATCTTGACAATGACAAGCACAACAGCAGTTCCTCTGATTCCTCATCCTGGAGACATGAAGGCAAATGAGAGGCTTCCTGCCAAGCAGCTACCTTAGGGAGAACTGGCTGGTCTTTATTATTATGATTATTAATAAACAGAAAGCTTTTAAACACAATTTAGAGCAGTGGTCTCCAACCTTTTTATACCCAAGATCACTTTTTAAATGACAGACCAAGCCAAGTTCTACTGCCCCGCCCCTTCCTTGAAACCCCGCCCTCTCTATTCTCCTCCTCTCCATCACTTGCTATCCCCGATCCTTATACTGCTGCTTTTTTAAAAAAAAAAATTCTTCTGTAGGAAGAGGTTTTTCCAACATTTGGCCTTTCTAGACTGGACCAAATGTCAGAAAAAAAACCCTTCTTTTGGAAGCCCCCTTATTCCTCATGGAAAGAAGAATATAGTGTGACGGAAAGAGCATGTTTGCTCTTCCACTAAAAAAAGCAGAAGAACATACGCAACCCTGGATGCAGAAGAGTTTTTCTAGGATATCTCCAGAATCCTGAAAAACTCTTGCAGTCTAGCCGGACACTCCCTGGGTTGAGACAGGATGTGTAGTCTCTGGGGTGGGAATGAGGGATTTGGGGGTGGGAAGGGGTGAGAGGTGCAAGCTCTGGGAGGAAATCTGGATGCAGGAGGAGGTGGAGAAGGGGACACTGGCTCGGGGAGGGGGCTCCAGGCTGGGCAGTGTTGGAGTACTAAGCAAGCCACAGGCTTGTGGATGTGAGGGTGCAGGAATTTGGGTTGGGGTATGTGAGGGGCTCAAGGCAGGGGGTTCCAGTGTATGATAGGCTCAGATCTAGGGTCTGGGGAAGGGGGAATGCAGGAGTGGTTGTGGCTAGATGGGGGCTTGGCCCCAATTGGGGGTTTGTTGGCCAGGCTTCATTTTTAAATAAAATACTATGTCAAACACAAAAAGTTTCTGCATTGTCTTTATTTATGAGAATGGCAGGGAACCTGCCTTGAGTCAGGGGTCACTGACCCATAGAAAAGTCAGTCGGGAGCAGGGGACACAGTACTGGGGAGGGGTGCTAGTAGGTTCTGGGGCAGGGAACAGGGTGCCAGTGGGGGCAGGGGAGAAGGGGTAGGGTGCCAGAAGGACAGGTTTCTGCAGTAGGGGCCAGGGTGCCAGTGGGGAACAGGTTTCTGCAGCGGCGGACAGGGTGCTGGGAGGGGACAGGTTTCTGCAGAGGGGAGCAGGGGGACAGGTTTCTGTAGTGGGGAAGGCAGGGGGACAGGTTTCTGCAGTGGGGCACAGGGTGCCAGAGGGAACTGGTTTCTGCAAGGGGGGCAGGTTTCTGCAGGGGGGGGCGGGGGGGCGGGGCAGGGAAGAGGGAGCAGGGGGGCAGGAGGGAGGGGGGCAGGTGGGGGGCAGGAGGGAGGGGACAAGGTTCGGGGGCAGGGAGTCCCCTACACCAGCCATGGAGGGAAGCCTACGTCCCGTGCTCTTTCCGGGGCCGACCCGCCTCTCCCCCCCACCCCCCGCAAAGGAAGGAAGCCCCGTTGCGCGTCTCTGCTGGGCCTCACCCCCCCCCCTCCAAGCAGGGAAGCCCACTCAGGCAACCCCTCAGGGGCGACTCCCCCCCTCCCCCACGCGCGCCTGCCCCGGGGCCGAAACACACACACACACACATACAGACACACACCCTATGAGCGCCTGCCCTGGGGCCAACCCCCCGCAGCACAGGGAAACCCCGTGTGTGCCTGCCCCAGGACTAAAACACCCCCCTTCTTCCCCCGTGCGCACCTGCCCTGGGGCCGAAACACACCTCCCCGCGGTGCAGGGAAACCCCGCGCGCGCCTGCCCCGGAGACAACTCACGCCTCCTGCGGGAAATCACCATGCTCCTCTTCTGGAGCCAGGGCCCCCTCCCGCAGAGCGCCTGGCAAAGCAGCCAGCGCACTTCCAGAACTCCCAGAAGTGGCGCTAAGCTGCGGGACTTCCGTCCACCCGCGGGAAGCCAGCACTACCTCCATTTTCACTGGAGGTAAGTAGTGGGGCTTCTCGGGGGTGGGTGGAAAATGGGGCGGGGGGGGCCAGGCGCCTTGCGATTGAGTGGTCAAGGCCTTGCGATCGACCAGTCGATCGCGATCGACCTGTTGGTGACCACGGATTTAGAGGGAGCAGAACAGGGCTAACATATTGGGATCATCAAGAGTCATCACTGGATCTTAATAGAAATCCAATCCTTGAGAAAAGTAACAACTTTGACTGCGGGACCAGCTTGACTGGACAGCACATCTTTTCATTGCTGCTTTGCTGTTTCACCTCTTCATTTTGTGCCTTTTCCCCTCCAGTGATGATCTTCACAGTCCATTTAATCAATGCCAAACACTCCCGTTCACTGCCTGTCATTCCAATCTATGTAAACCAGCTCCAGTCAGGCATTCTGGTTTTGGATGAATACATATTAATGGCCTGTAATACTTTTGTACCATTTCATACATTTCCATGAAATACAATTGTCCATCTAATGCACTTCATTCACAGCGCTGTGTGATAACTGCATCCACAATAACATCTTTAGTGTATATTCATTGCAGGAATAATACAGCTGTGCTCAACAATGTATTTTAAGTGGCTTCGCGTTTTTTTAAAATAGAACACGTGATTACGTAGCTAGGATAAGCTATTATTCTTTACTAACTCAGGAACACAGCTTGCTTTGCCTTTATTGGACATAGCAGTTGACTGGAGGAAATCAAGTGCGGGAGACTGAAATGAGGGAGGAAAGATGCTGGGGTAGTTGATGTTCTGGCCTGGGATGTGGGAGACCTAAGTTAGACTCCCAGCTCCACCACAGATTTCCTGTGTGACCTTGGGAAGACAAATAGCCTCTCTGTGTTTCACTTCCCAAGTGCAAGAGGCCCACAAAGGAGTGTTGAGATAAAAAACACCCACTAAAATATCATGACATGCCCCTCTTACTGAGTAAGTCATGGGGTGTAGATGTAGAGACATAAATCAGGAGCTTTCTGTTTAACCATTCATATAAAATCTCTCCTGGATGGGTCTGACTCGGGTGCACATATATATGGGTACAGCTACCCTGCAAGCTTCCTTCAGAAAAAGCTATTCCGGAAGATATCTTCCAGAAAAGCTTATTTCAAAATAGAGCATCCACACTACAGGGAAGCCTCAAAATTTGTCTCAGGCAGGCTCCCCAATGGACATGCTATCTTGATTTAGAGCCCCAGGAGGCACTGAGGAGGAATAACTTTAGATTGGCCCTGGGGAGGAGCTATTTCGACATAGCAGCAGTGGAGCATCCACACACCCCCTCTTCCAAAAGAGCTTTTTCAGAAGAGGTGTTATTCCTTGTGGAATGAGGTTTACCAATGTCAGAAAAAGCCCTCCATTATTTTGATTTTCTTTTGAATAACGCAATTGCTGTGTGGATGTTAGTATTGTTTTTCTGGAATAACAACCGTTATTCTGGAAAAACGGTGCAGTGTAGACACACCCATAGTGAAACAGATGCAGCTGTCATACAGGTAAGACTAGATACATGCCAGGATGAATCAGGTGAAACAGAGCTTGGATTCTGTGCTGGAAATCTCTGCATCAGAGCACTACACAGATATACAGTATTGCCAAGCCCAAATGTTTAAAAATCTTGAGTCAGGCTCCCCAGAAATCATGGGATTGGCTTTATAATCATGAGATGATGTCAGAATAATGGGTTTGATGTTCTTTTTGTCTTCTGCTTTTTGAGCCTTTAGGCTCCACTGAGGTCACATTTTGAAGCTTTCTCCACAGCACCAAGACCTAGAAACTTTTTCTTTAAGCGTGTAGGCTGAAATCATCACCTACCCAACTGAGTCCAGTAGCTGGGGCTTCAAGCAGGATAGAAATGATCATGTGACTAATGACAAAATCGTGGGAATAGGCAGCTCATGCCATATTTGTCTGACATATGTAGGTACTTATATACAAGTGCAAACAGTGATGCATATGTATCAGCGTCAATTAGGCCTGGGCTACACTGCATCAGAAGGTTGAATTAAGTTATGAAATTCCAGCTACGTTAATTATGTAGCTGGAGTAGGTGTATCTTAAATCACGTTTCTGCACCAGCCACACAGTGGGAGGGCGATGGGAACAAATGTTCCCATCAGCTTCCCTTACTCCACATGAGGAGCAGGAGTACTAGCACTGATGGGGGGGGCATCCTCTGAGTTTGATTTAGTGAGTCTATACTAGACCTGCTCAATTGAACACCAGAAGATCGACAGCGTTAATCTTCCACGTAGTGTAGATGTGCCCTTACAGCTGTGTACAGATTTGACCTCTACAGACTGGACTTCCATAGTCCAGCATCCTCTGTAGTCCAGCATCCCTGTGAGTGCTCCTGGGTTGGAGCACTCAAGGGGAAAAGCTGGCCCTGTGCTCAGCATCTCCTCACCAACCTGCCTAGAGCTTCCAGAGCACTGCAAATAGCTCATTTGCAGCGCTCAAGCTCAGGGAGGGAGGGGGAAGAGTGGGGATGGGTGAGGATGCTTGGTGACTGTGAAGCCCTGCAGTCAGGGGCCAGGAGTGCAGCCTACTTGCTGCAGGCCTCGGTGCACTCCCACAGGGCTGTGCTCCTGGGGCTTCCCACCCACCCTGCCTTTTCCCCTGAGTCCCTCCCAGTACCTGCCTGGTCAACACCGGGCCCTCTACTGCCCCGCGAGTGGAGCCCTGCAGCCAGTGGCAGCAGAAGGAGTGGCAATGGGTCCCCTGGTCCAGCAGATTCCCTGGTTTGGGACCAGACAGGGACCCAAGGGACCCAGGAAGTGAAACCTGTACTATGATCATTTAAATAAATAAATAATATGCACAGGTGCAGTGCAAGTGGGTAGGCAGTGAATCAACGCAGCTATGCCCTCAGAAAATTGGAGTGACGAATCAGACCTGCTGTGTGACTCAGATACACAAGGGAGGAAATTTGGCACTGATCCTGCCTGGGCAACAAAAATCAGCTTTCCAACAAAAACTGAGATCGAGCAAGCTCTTTTCCTGGCTCACTTTTCTCCCTGGGCT
Source organism: Pelochelys cantorii (assembly GCA_032595735.1). Lineage (NCBI taxonomy): Eukaryota > Metazoa > Chordata > Testudines > Trionychidae > Pelochelys > Pelochelys cantorii. Next base: position 31,997,323 of record CM064338.1, read on the forward strand.
CTGTGGGATGCCCTCTGTCTCTGTCACAGAGCATTCTCAGGAACTCAAACAGACGGCCTGGAGTCCTTTGAGTCAATTTGCCATGGCAGTAGGAGAAACCAGAGAGACAAGACACCATGTGGCATGAGATTGATGGGGTAATAATGTGTGTCCATCTTTCCAGCTGGAAACACCCGCATCAATTATTGTGGCAACTGTAATTGGATTGTCTGTGGAGGGACAAGAATGACAACACCATTGTTCTAACATGTCAGGAGCTTCTGTCCTTTCGTATCATGATTCAATATTGCTTTGGACGGGAAGGGAAGGTGCCTCTTGACCAGTAAGCAACAAATAAACAGACAAATACTGATTGTAATTAGATGCGGCAAAATAACTAGCAACAAAAACACCTTTAGGCAAGTAGCAGTTCTAGTTGCTCCTGCGGAGGTAGACTGACCTCATTTAATGCCTATTATCTGGACTTCTCAGGAGCTCTATTGATACTATATTGCCGAGACCTGTGGGATCTGCCAAAGCTGATTTCCACCATTTACCACGGAAACAACAGGACTGCAGTTGCTTAGGAGATTAATTAACTTGTCATATAATTAAGCTGACAGCCTGTAATCGAGGTTTCTATTTCATAACTGATTTATCACTTTAGAAGCATCTGGGATTAAGCCCTCCCTACACAGGGACTTTCACACAAGGGGAAAAATGTAAGATGTCTCAGAGTTAATGTTTCCATCTCTCTTGCTTTCCCTATGTTTCTCCAGATTTTGTGGAGATTTTAATGGAAGTGGCGAGGTGGGTCCCATATCTTCTTTCATTGTACTCACAAATCATTCTTAATAAATGAGCTTTGGGAAACACAATTTCTCTTCTCTTGACATTAGCACTTTGTGGTTAGCTCTGGATGAACGGTCCCTAGACATAAAGCTACATTTTTAAAGGCAGCTACTGAAGCGTATATGAAAATAACCCCTCCTTCTGACCACCCCCCTGGTTAGGGTGGCCCAGTGGTTTGGGTGCAGCCTAAAAAAAATTCCCTACTGCACTACAGGCTTCTTATGTGACTTGAGGGCAATAAGAACAGGTGTCCAAAAAGTTGAGCAGAGGGGGTGAACTCTCCTGAAAATTGGTTGCTGAGTTCTTTGAAAATCCCATCCTTCCCCCCTCTGTGCCTCAGGTGTCTGTCAGTAAAACAGAAATAACAGGACTTCCTTACCTCACAAGGCTGTGGTGGAGTTAGAAGCAAGAGACTGTGAGGTACCCAGACCGAATGGTAACAGGGCCATATAAACACCAGAGAGAGATGCAGGTGAATCAGAATTTGTGTATATACAAAGTATGCATTGTGTGTGTTCAGACGGATGTATCTTTATTCACCACGGGACATGAGGCCAAGATAGTTGGCTCTTGGATGATTTGTCCCATTGAGTCTCTGAAGCCTCAGAGGCTCATTAGTTATTTGGGGGTGAAAGGTACTAGCTAGAAAGGCACTATCTAGAAATGCAAGGCATGATTATTATTCCTTTGGTTCTTGATGTTAGATCTAGGTGAGAGCGGGATGGGCAGGTCAATGAACAGTTATTCTACTGCTAAAGAAGGCATGTTTTAAATGATTTTTATCGAGGAACATGTTTTATTAATTTATTTGACTATACTGGTTGAGGTCTGTGGGAGCAATTGCGTATATTTCCATGCCAAATACACTGCCAAGTACACTGGAAAGCAGTTGCTCTAGCTCACCTAGAGAAAGCATCAACCCAGAAGGTATATTCTTGGGTGAATATTAAAAATGAGCCTGAGATGCACAGTGCAGATCTGGATTTCAAGCATAGGTTTATTGAGGATATTGCTCTAGTTAATGTGAATAGTGGTTTTTTTTCTGGATGAGGTAGAATCTCAAATGATAAACTCTTGCATTCCAGTAAACGATAATGTAGTCAGTTCTCAGCACCTCCTTCTGGGTTCTTAATGATCCATAAAATTGTGTAAAGGAAAGCTGCCAACTTACTATTGTCCTAACTTGTGAATTGTATTATACGTCTGTGTATATGTAGTACACTCAAAATACTGTGTTAAAAGACCACTATTAATGTGGCAAAGTTCACAGAAGTCCCCTTAGCATTGTTCCCCAGTGTGCTGATCATGTCACTGATACCCACCTTCTTGCTCTTTGGGGTTTTCCATCACTCTGTCCTGCTGGGCCAGGTCCTCTGGTCTCCCTCAGCCAAGACACAGAGTTGTGGTTACTGCCCCCCTGCAGACCAATGCGGACACTGAACAGCTTCAGCTCTAGGAGGACTCATTTCAAGGGCCCTACACCCAGGAAACCACCCCCTAAAAGAGACCAAACCCCCCCCCCCAACAAATCCGTCTTTCTCTGTGTAAAAGTTTTAAAAGCCCTCTTTATCAAGGAAAGAGAGAAATGTACAGTAGTTGTTCCCTCCGGGTAACAATGATTTACACTAGGTGTGATGATAAACAAAAGATTTTTTATTAAGTACAAAAAAGTAGGACTTAAGTGGTTGCAAGTGAAAACAGATCAAAGTAAGTTGCTAAATTAAAATGAATAGAAAATGCAAAGCTAGTGTCTAATCCACTAAGAAACCTGTTACATGCAAATTCTTACCCTAAATGCCTGTTCATATTTCAGGCCATAAACTTCAAATCAGAGTTAGTCTTGTACTCTGACTTGAATCTCCAGCCCTGTTCAAAGTTTTTTGTATCCCAGTGTGCCAGGCAGTTTCCAAACCCTGCTGATGACAAAGAGCTAAGAGCTTCCCATTGTTTAAACAGATTTTCTCCCAGGATGGGAATCTTTTGTTTGGCATCCCTCATTCCCATGGAAAAACACCAGGTTCGAAATGGATTCCAGTACCGGGAGGCATGGGCACATGTCTTTCTAGACCAACCACTTTCTGGGCTTACAGGACAAAGAAAGCTTATTCAGTGTCTGCATTGGTCTGCAGGAGGACACTGTGCCTGTCTGGGGAAGACCAGAGGACCTGGCTCAGCATGCCAGAGTGATGGGGAGCCCCAGAGAGCAAGAAGGTGGGTGTCAGTGGCATGATCAGCACACGGGAACAATCCCAAGGGGACTCCTGTGAATGCACCCCATCACATTCAAGGTGTCAAAAGTTAAGAATTCCCCAAATTAAGGTTTCCTATGTAACTTTAGTTCGTCTTCCTTTATGTTTATGCATTATGATACAGTCTTTAATTACATGATCAGAAATGTGGTTTTTTTTCAAGTTAACACTATCCTGCAAACCTTCTCTCAAAGCACTGGAAACCCAACCACCCAAGCTCACTTTTAGGTTGCGCCCTTTTGAAAACTGGAACTAGACAGTGAAACTGACCAGACTAGTTCCATTGGCCATGAAGAGTGAAATGCACATGGCAAACAATGACAGGCTCATTATAGTTGGTGTTTAAAACTCTTTCGGCTTTAATCATCTCACAAATTACAAATAGCACAGGGATAGATTAATTTAAAAGATTCCCTTTTATTCTCCTCCTGGCCTTCATTACAGGTAGCTGGAGTTTTCTACACTAGCTGCATTGGGATTCGAATTGAAGATCACGTTTGCTGCAGTTAAATGGTTTCTTCTCAATTCAGCCTAGTACATCTCACTTGAAGTTGTTTGCTGTCATAGTTGATCTCTGTAAGGACTTAGGGGAGAATGCTTTAATTAGCTTTGATGAAGTGGCAGGAGCCAAGTGAAACCTGTTGGCTCTTGTGCTCCTTCTGTTTATATTTCCTGATGTGTATACTTGCTGGCAGAATTTAAAATGTGTTTAATTGCTCCTCATGATATCTTTAGTGAGTGTATCTTTCCTCTCTCACCAGTGCTTATAATTTACATGCACCCCGCCCTCCTCCCCCGCGCACACAGAGTAAATTATTTCACCTAGGACTAAGAGACCCTTTGAAAAGTTTGGAAATTAGATTCTGATAGGCACTTGTTGTGTCTCTGCCTCTCCAGTCACTGAGGCCTGACCTGTACTTAAAAATTAGATCAACTTGATTACATCACTCAAGGTGGTACTCTGAGCACTTTTGGATACTCCACCACTCTTGTAAATATGGCTAGATTGAGAGAAGAATTCTTCCATTGACCTTGCTAACCTCTTGGAGATGTAGATTAACTACGCTGAGGGGAAACCCCCTTCCATTGGTGTAGGAAGTGTCTTCGCTTTGGCACTACAGAGACACAGCCGCAGCACTGGAGCTGTGCTGCTGTTGTGACTGAATACCCTGAAAGCTTTTTATATTAATTTCTGATCCATGACAATACTTTGCCTTTCACTTCCTGAGAGAGGGATAATAAGCTGTTGTAGGGACTTTACCAGAGGCTTATCAAAAGACTAAATAAATTGTCACCTGGCTCTCCTTTAGCCATTATTGTGCTCAGATGCTCAAAGACTTCTAATAGACTAGAAGGACATGATTTTCCTTTTCAGGAGCCATGCTTGTTTCTCTCTCATATGACTTTAGATTATTATTAATTATTATTATTATTATTAACAATAATAATTTATATTACAGCAGACCCTTGAGTCCCTGGCACAGAATAGGGCCCCAATGAACTAGACTCAAAGACTATCGATATTTCAAAGATAAAAGAAGATAATCAAAAGTGGGAGGGGAATAGAGGCATGGACAGGGGAAGTTCACACAGGCATTTGAGTGGCAGAGCTGGTGAGAGGGTCCAAGTCTTCAGTGCCCGATCGTCTCAACTACGCTGCTGCTAAAAATCTTTGTTTTCAATGTGGCACTTCAATGTTTTATCAAACCAAGGCTGATTGAAATAAAATCTCCATAAGACCCCAGGGACCTTCATCCAAAACCCAAAGATTGTTATCAGAGCTTACATTCTCATAAGAGTATGCTCACACCTTTTGGCAATATGCTATGAAAACTCCAGGGGAGTTGAAAATCTTTACCGGGAGCTCTGGCTGATTGTTATAAGTAGAGAAGAGAAACTCTCTCTGTGGAGGATGCTTTCCCGTGTTGGGCTGTAAAATAGGGCTTTCCTGGCAGCTCATGGGCAGGCTCCATAACCCTGTTTCTTCCTTCTCTATCCTTCATGTGCAGCACTTGATCTTCCTGTACCAGCCTATGTTGTTTCTCCATTATCAGTGTGGTGCCTTTTGATGGCTCCGCACTTTTGTTTCCATGGCTGCCTACGGGGCAGTTTTTGCATTTGTTTGGTTTGTGTTTTTGTTTTTAAGCCGTGCTGCTTCTCCGTGGCCTGAGCTGTGGCTGCTGCATTTTTCTCTTTTAATCTTCAGTTTAATTGCTAGCAAACCCTGAGAACTGAAGATGAATGTGTCAATGATTTAGTAGCAGTCGCAGGGTGGGGGAGATGAAGGGCACAATCCAACATGAAAAGGGCCTTTGTCTGACCACAACAAATCACGTCCCTTGTTTAATAGCTCGTACAACAAAGCAGTGCTCAGAGCAAGAAGAGACCCCCAAGTGTTCAATCCAGGCACTTGATTCCCAGAAGCACCCGTTACAAGGATTGCCCTTGAATTAAATAGGGGAGCAGCTTACTGTGTCATTGAATGGAAGAGCGTGCATTTTTATTTGTAATTCAGAGTTAGGATGCAGATTTCCTGTCTCCCCTATCTCTCCCCCCGGCAATCCGCTCCCCATTGCTTTTGGAGCAGTTCAGACCTGCTATGGAGCATCACAGAAGCTCCCCTGCTGTCCCCTCTCCCTCTTCTACCTCCCACCTCATGTGTGGAACAGAAAATATTTGGTAAATTGAGCTTAGGAAATGAAAACCCCCTGCTCTACTTCTGCCTTCCAAGAAACCAGCAAAAGAAGTCCAGGTGCCCGGCTTATGATGCTTCTATATGTTATCATACCAAAAGAGAGAATCATCTGGGAAGAAGTCATGCCTTAGTTCAGAGACCTTTCAGAGACATTAACAGTCCATTTGCAAGCTGGTATGGTTTACACTCGTCCAGTGGTTTTCAAGATGAGGCCTGTAGGCTGCTTAGGGCCCAATCAGTGCACAGCTGAAGCTCATGTGACATCTTCAGGGCCATACAGCAGAGATGGGCACCCTAGGCTAGGGAGCGAGCCGCATGAGTGGCCCTCCTTCACCTCAGTGGGCTGCGAGATTGTCCTCACCAAGAAGGGTAGTTTTACTAATTGCGTTTGCGTACCTAGAATTTGCTGTGTGCTGATTGAACTGCAAGAGCACTTTGATTGGCTGCAGAGGGAGTGCATGGCTCTTACAGTCAATGTTGTGTGCAACCAGCATGCATCTCACGGCACTTGCCCCTGCTTTGCGTGCGTGTCACTTTAGTAATACCAGCAGAAAAAAACCAACGCGATGGAAACCAGCAAAATCCGGCAACCCTGTGCAAGGGCAATGGTGATCAAAATATCTTGCGGGCCACACGCAGAATCCTGATGGGCATGGGTTATCCACCTCTGCCCTACAGGCAGCATATATATTGTGTGGATGCAGCCCACTTAGCCCTGGTCTACACTAGGGAGTTATTTCAAAATAACTAGTAGCGCGTCCACACTACCAAGCCCGTTATTTCGAAATAACCAGCCCGTTATTTTGAAGTAACTCCTGCTTTCCACAAAGAATAACACTTATTTCAAAATAGTTATTTTGGGAGTTATTTCAAAATAAGTTATGTCAAAAGAATTTCCTAGTGTAGACGTGCCCATGTGAGAGCTGCATGCATGGCCCACAATGTTAAATAGGATAAACTGAAAAAACAACAAATGGTCTGGTGTCTAAACTTTTATTAGTCTATAAAGTGCTACCAGACCATTTGTTGTTTTTTAAGTTTATCCTGTACAGACTAACTCGGCTACCCCCTGAAGCTAATGTTAAATAGGTTGAGAAACACGGTGCCAGTTTGCTGAAGATCCGCTGCTTTGTCCTGCAAAACACTTCCAAGATTTTGCCTTTCTTTCTCATCTTACTATTAAAACACCCATTCTGATTCTGCTCATCTCCCATTCTGCTTATTGTAATCTCTCTATGTTGCCCCGATTGGGTCCACGGACAGTCCAGTACCATTGTAGACTTGATATCCTTTTTCAGAGCTTTTCCAGGGGGCTTTGTTCTGTAGAACCAGGAGAAACTTGAAATCCTCCGCTCCCATTTGTTTTCTTTTTTGCAGAGTGTCCACTTTTGCAAATTTAGCCATGGCAGTTAGGGACCCAGCCAAACTAATTTTCACTTGTGAGTTAATTGGACTCTGAGGAAAGGTTTCTATAGGTGAAAAACCAGCATGCCCACTCCACCACTGCTGTCCTACCAATCATCAAGTCTAACACAGTCATTGTGCTTGTATTATTCAGCATGAAACTCTGGCAGGATGTTATTCCAAGATGATGAAGGAACAGACTGCTGCTAAGTTTAGGCAGCCCCCTGGATTATTAAAACCCTTCACTTCTGGCAATGAAAATGCCCATCGATGCCTGGAACTGTGCTTTGATCAGAGCTGTGAGAGCATCATAAAGTGTGCCCTGTGCAAGTTCTGTTACTGGAGAAAGGGGATGGGAGTCAATAAGCTGGTAAAGCCAATTAAAACATTAGTAGTTGCACATTTTTCCCCTGAAAAATACTGACTTTTTTTTAAGTGAATTTTTTTGGGGTGGGTGAGAAAAATTTCAAATTCTGTTTTGATGAAAAACATTCATCATTTTCAACCAGCTTTATGTGCTGGAAAACTAGCAATTAACATTTACTATATAGGACTTCAGGGGGTAGCCGAGTTAGTCTGTACAGGATAAAATATAAAAACAACAAATGATCTGGTAGCACTTTATAGACTAACAAAACATATAGATGGTATCATGAGCTTTTGTGGGCACAGCCCACTTCAGATGACCAGAGTTTTGAGTTTAGGATGTGCAGACCCACAATAAACAGGGGGGAAGAGAGATGGGGGAAGGAGAAAAAAAGAGGGGGGGGGTGGAAAACAGGGAGCAGAGGGTATGAAAATATCAAAGGGAAAAACAAGTAGGCAGAACTTTAGATTGCAAGTTCTGCCTACTTGTTTTTCCCTTTGATATTTTCATACCCTCTGCTCCTTGTTTCCCGCCCCCTCCTCTTTTTTCCCTCCCTCCCCCATCTCCCTTCCCCCCTATTTATTTTGGGTCTGCACATCCTAAACTCAAAACTCTGGTCATCTAAAGAAGTGGGCTGTGGCCACGAAAGCTCATGATACCATCTGTATGTTTTGTTAGTCTATAAAGTGCTACCAGACCATTTGTTGTTTTTCAAATTTACTATATACATCAGACTGACAATGTAGGGTCCAGGGCATGGGCTATCAGGTCTAATAGCTAGAGTCATGAGCCTAGAATCATAGCTGCTATCAGAAGCACAGTCAGAGTCAAGCCAAAGATCAGAGTCGGGAGCCAAGCCCAGGTCAGAACTGAAGACAGAGTCAGCTAACAAGTCAGAGTTGAAGCCAGAGTCCATGTCAGGGTATAGGAGCAGATATCTGGAGCAAGGCAGGAAAGCAGGAACCAGATGAGGGCTTGGGAGAAGAAGGGCAAGAACTGGGAACAGATGAGGAGATGGACTTCTGGGGCAGGTTAGTAGCCAGGCAGAGTCATCTACTTGCTCAGACAACTTCCTGGTCCCCTTTCTGGTTTAACAATGTGTTTTCTAATCAGGGGGCTTCATCTGTCTGGCTCTTTGTGAGCTAGAGGTTTGTTAGCCTTCTCCATAACTTCAGGGGAGCTAGTGGGTGGCAGCTACAGTCTGAGTAATGCTGTGGGACCCACAGGTCTGCATTCAAGGTCTGTGACCCCTGCCAGACAATACAAGGCCATGGAAGGATAGCTCTCTTGTTGTGATGGCGATGAATGGACTAACAGGATTGTAAGCCAGGTGCATTTCGTGCCAAGTTTACAAAGCAGTTGCTTTTTAAAAAGTGCTCCTTTCTTCCACCCCCCTCCCCAATATTACACCTACTCAGATTGGCATATGTTCATGAACTGCTGCATCCGAGCCAAATGAAGCTCTGCCACTTACTTATAAATAGCTCCCCATTAAACACTCAACATTAACGACTGCCAAAGACAATGGGCCCTGGGTGACTCTCTCTCTCACAACAGTTCATGGGCTTCGCTGCAATTATTCCCAGAGATAATTGTAAAGATAACACCGTTTAAAATATCTTATGTTTTATTCAATATTTCGGTGAGTTTCAATTACTCCCAATTATAATTCAACAGCTTTCTATTTAAAACAATTATTGTCCTTTACAACATGTTTCAAGTCAAATAAATTGTTTGCCGTTATTCGTCATTGGTTTCTTCTGTAGGCTTTTGTTTCTCTTCCCTCTTTGGTTTTTCAGTTTCCTATTAACACATATAGCCTTTCATTAACCCATTAGGTGCCCTCAGAATACACAGTACAACTGAGCTTCTGACAAAAAGCTGCCACAGCAGCCCCCAAGACAATCAGAATCAATTAAACTCATTAAAAATCAATCCAATTCAATTACAGGCAGCACAATGCCATTTAAAAGTGATTGAACAATGGTGAGATGCTCACAGACAAACATAGGCTAGGGTGGAGGATGGTGGAGAGAGCATTTTCCATACGTTACCAAGAAGTGGGGTTGCCATTCTTATATGCAAATGAGCAGAACACACCCGGTGAAAACATAGAATTGTAGAAACGTAAGATTGGAAGGGGTCTCAAGAGGTCAACTGTTCCAATCCCCTCACTCATGGCAAGAGTATTATCTAGACCACCCCAAGATTGGCATGGCCAATCTAAAAAGTGTGTTCAATGGGGCTATTTCATTCTTTGAGTGGGGGTGGGTAAATACTTCAGCAAATGAAAGATACTTGTAAGCATACTTACACAAACCAATAACTGAATCTCCCTTGACTTTAGAGACTAAAACATGATCTTTTTGACATGATGATAGGCATTCAAATTTCCTCAATGTCCCTGGATCTTGAGCCCATTCAAGTCAAAGAAAAACTCCTATTGACTTCAACAATGCTTCATGAAAGGCAGTTTGCAAACAGGTCTGTCTTTTTGAATGCCAGTTTCCTCTTCATGCATTTAGCATCCTTGAAAGAACTGGATGAAAAAAGAAAAATATAAAGTTGCATAACATTTTGAAGGAAAAGATTTTCCCCCCCATTTCATTCAAAATCTTTCATAGATATTTACAAATAGTCATGAAATATTTCAATTTTTTAATTCATTTTTGTTAAATTCTTTTCATTCCAGTGAGAGAAAAACTCACCTTCTCTCATATTGAAAAACCTCTCACCTTTTTCTTTTAAAAGGGAGTTTCCCTTCACAAAGGGAAAGAAAATAATTAGTTTTTAAAAAAATCAGTAAGTGCCAAAAGTTCTCATTCATAATCTTCATTGAAAATGGAAAATTTAAGTGAAAGTGGCATATTTAAGCTAAGTTATTTTTGATCAAAATTCCTCCTCCCTCCCAACCATTGTTTTGTAATCACTATTAATCATTACAGAGTATTTTTTTTAAATTCTATGCATACTTTCAGTGGCATGCCCAGTTGTACATATGAATGGACATGGGTTAACCACCAATGACCAGCCAATCACTTTAATGCTTTTTTGAATGTGTCTTTGTTGAGTGCCTTTTAGCATCTTATCAACTTGTTGGTGGAGACCTCTGTATCCCACTGAGATGTTTACACAGCAACTATCACTGGGGTATCTAAGGCCCCAATCCAGCAAAACACTTAGAAATGTTCTTAACTTTAAGTAAATGTTCTTAACATTAAGTAAGTAAATAGTCCACTGGAAGTTAATGGGATATTCAGATATTTAATGTTAAGATCAGGATTCTATGAATATTGGATGAGTCCTAAATGCTGGATATCAGAGAGAGTGGGAACAGCTCTGTGAATGTGTCTACCGACAAAAGTTAAATTACTTTAGAACCTGATGGAGTTCAATTTACGCAATGCTTTGTTGAGAGTACTCTGAAGTTGACAAACTAATTCAATAAAGGGTACAGTACTTGCAAAGTGATTTCAGAATGAGATTGCTTTGATTTACACCATCAGCTTTTAAAAAAAACTTACTTAAATCCTGTGTGTGCAGACAACATCATAATCAATGGAACAGCAACTGTAGGCGCAGCCTGGATAGGATACACATAACTCTCCACTGTAGTGAAGACAAAATTAAATCCAACAAAGTCAAGTTTCTTGCTTTGGATAAATGGAACATTTTATAGTCAATTTACATTAAAGGGACCCCACTGCCCTGTCTTCTTTAATTAGGGGTCCATTTAAGGATACATGACCTAGAAATTACTATAATACACTACTTTAGTGTTTCTTATATTTCAAAGGGGAAATGGATAGCTGAGGGTGGGAGAGATCTTTCCACCTCTTTTGCACACTGTTGGTCCAGATTCTCAGAGGTACAGTATTTGGGCAATAAACAGAGTTAGGCACTTAAATACCTTTGAGGTTCTGGACCTTTGTTTGTAGGCACGCGGGTTGCTCATAAAATATCAGGCGCAGTGGTTGCAGTTATATAAATAAGATGATGCTTTGAGTGATGTTACACCTGCCTGTAGAGCTGTCAGGAAATTCCACATTCTCCCAACCCCACCCCAAAAAAATTTCATGGAAAAAACATCCCCTTTTGAAATTGTGTTTTGGTTTAAAAAGTTTTTCTTTCAAGATTGGAAAAGGGAAAATGTCATTGAAATTGTTGATCGGAAAATATTTCAGCTGTATACATCTTCATGTGGGAGGTGATGGTGATTAGGGATTGTCTGATGTCAACTAGGCACACTGGTGGGCCAATCAAATAATAGATTTGGAAGACCAGGGCTAATCTTCAAGGGCATCCATTAAGGCCCTGATCCTGAAATTCCTTGCTCATGAGTACATCACTACACTCACAGGGAATACCTTTGCTTTTTGTGGGTTCCTGTAAAGGCACTGTGCAGTGCCAGCATGTGCTATATTGAAAAGTGGGAGTTTTGAAAAGGATTCACACATTTGTGAATGTTTTGCAGGTGCAGTTCAGGAGGCTCTCTCTGGGCTCCCACAAAGCCACACCTGCATGTGAATTGTACTGGATCGACTAGCTATACCTAAGGGGCAAGTGTTACATTCTTCTGGCTCCAGATTAACTCCCCACTTTACAGAAATGACCCATGAAATACATTGGCAATTGAAAGATTTTTAAATTGAAGTTGTGTCTGGTTACGTTGGCACCTGATCACAAAGCCCTCCAGATCGCTGGGCTAAGAGCAGCAAATACATAACCCCCATAATGTGGTTATAGGTAGAACTATGCAAGATAATGCTTCAAATTCAGCCCCAGGACAAAAGGAAGTCATGGTGACCAAACACATGTTTATTCCTTTTAAATGAGTAAATCGCTTAAAGAACCTCCATACATTATCTTCTGCCCTTCTCATTCGCTTTTTCAGAAATACAGTTCCACGCCTGATATACTGGGGACTCCCATTCACCACGGCACACTTGGGGGCAAATCCAGTGTAAAGTTATGGGTGAAACAGTCCTCCATTTCTGCAAACCACTGTGCCTCTGAGGCTAGGTCTACATTACACCTTTTTCTGATTTTTTTTTTCTGGGGGGGAAGAGGCTTTTCCGAAATTTGGCCCGTCTACTCTGGGTCAAATTTCAAAAAATCACCTTCTTTCAGAAGATCCTCTCTTCCTCATAGAATGAGGAAGACAGGGCTTCTGAAAGAGCACGTATGCTCTTCCACAAAAAAAAAGCGGAAGGGCAAACGCATTTCCTGGATGTGGGAAAAAACCCAGAAAAAACGCACAGTCTAGATGTACCCATATTGCCAGTGCACTTTGGTGTTGACCGCTGTACCCCGTTTAAGCCACTCCCTGTTCTACACGCTCAACAGCTCCGCTTTTCATTGCAAATGTCAGCTCTCTTTATTATTCCATTCTGGATCCCTACATGAGGCTCTGCCAGGGCACCTCCTTCTCAGCCTACAGCCCCATCCCTGCATTCTAATCCCTGTCTGGGAGGTCTCTGCTCTGTCTCTTCCTCCGTCTCCCTGCAGCCTACACCCCCATTTTGTGTCATCATTTGTGTATGTAACACCGTGCGACTCACCACTACTGCTCCTCTTGCTGGTCACTCTGGGTATTAGCTCTTCAGCCTTGGAGCATCCCCTTCTGGCCAGTGTTTTCTCTGCTGTTACTTTTTATTCTCCACCACTTTGTGTTAGGACCCACGTCCGTCCCAGACGGTGCTGTCCTCCCCTCTGAGTACTGCCCTGCCGCAGGGCCCTCACACTCCGGCGTCCTCTCCCTCAGGAAACCCCAAAGCCCCTAAACCCACCTTGCCTCAGTGACTCTACTGCCAGTCATCATCTAGCCCCTGCCTCAGGGGCAAACTGCAGTCTGAAATGGCCACTCATCATAGGCAGGGGGTGGGGACTTGCTGCCTTCTGCTGCCCTGGCTGCCTCCCTGCAGAATTCAGTCTGGGAGTTGCCTGGCCAGAATTCCCCAGCCCTGCCTGCCTTTCCCCAGCCCTGCTCTGCTCTGCTTTGTGTCAAGAAGCCTCCAGCTACCCTGGCAGCCAAGTTCCTCCTACTCCATAGCTGGAGCAAGAGTGAGTGAGTGTTTCCTCCCCACCAGGAGACCTCATTTATACAGCCCTCAGATGGGCCCTAATTGGTTGATAGATGCCACAACTGCTTGCTCCACTGCCCCAGGGCTGGATTTAACCTTTCTTTAGCCAGGGTGAGGTAGACTCCCCATCACAGTGTCCCCCGACTTTATTTGACCTCTGAGTTTAGGCGGGGGAGGGGTCTTCAGAGGCCCCCTTACCTCCTTCTCAGACACTCCATAGGTGTTGCACAGCAGTGCTAATGTTCAATCCAGCTCTGCTCAGTGTACCTCAGTCCTGCCACATCACGCTGCTCTGGCTGACAGCCTTAGCAGCAGGCACCAGTAAGTGGGGCAAATGGTGTTTTGCTTTTGTAATCGGGACAGATAGGCAGTGTCTGTTCATCTGAGAGGCTCACGGAGGCAGGCTTGCCGCCGAGGTGAAATGATTAGTGTATTAAATGCTGCAATATCTATCCATCCCACTCATCTCCATCAAAAGCAATTAATATGGATTATATATATTTTGTAAGGAGACTATCATTCATTTCCAACCTTGGAGTCACTCCGGAGAGGATTAGGTAGAATACCGAATGAGTTAATTTGCATAAATTAGGTAAAATATGAATAATAATTTGCATTCAGAAGGCTCTCTCAGCATCTTTACACTATACTGATGCCATATGGAACACCCAGCTAACACACAGCCATGGGTTTGCCTCCCCATCCCCCCAGTTCATTCCAAAAAGCCTGATGGTGCTCAGAGATATCCCCATACAATGGTCTGCAAAGGGCACGAAGGCTTTTTGGGGGGGAGGGGGAGGCTAAGGGAGACAAGCAGCCTTCTTTCGCTTGTGATTGTCCTGGTTAAAGAGGGGGAATCATTCTGCATGACAAAGAAAAAGGAAAAGCAAAACACGGAAAACGTGCGGGTTGGTGATTGCATCGGAAGGAAATTCTCTGAAGGAACATTATGTTGAAGGTACTGTGTTAATGGGGCACTGACAGAACATAATGAGGAAGTGGTTAGATGGGACTCTTCAGTCTCTCTTTAGCTGCTGAGTTGTTTCGTAAGGAGGAAGTCAGAGTTCTGGTGGCTGCATGCCATTGGGCCCTCGTGTTCCACATCCATTATGGTTGCTTTTTTATCTTCTCGGGAATATCATGGAGTTCTATTGGGTTAAAATATTTCCACCCCACCATTCCCTTTTGTGTTTTACAAGGCAAGCTGACAATGTCTCTGGTGCTACTTTATGTACAATCTCTGTGGCTTTCATGGAGCACCACGAGCGCAGCTCCTGTGGAAGCCAGCAATGACACTTTGAATGCCTACAGCACCTCCCTCAGTATGTACTGAAAACCAATTCATTTACCACCCTCCATCCACTAGGGAATTAAGTGATTCTCTTTCCAGGAACTGAGGCATTGAAAGATGAATGTTGGTATTGTGTATATGGAACTACTGTCATTCATCCATGTAAACAAGCTACCTAGTAGTAATGCAGTCACTCAGTTCTACACTAGGGATGTTAAATGGTTAACTAGTAAGCATACTGGTAAGCATGAGGCTTATTAATACACTTACTGGTTAACTGGTTAACCTGACCTTGCTATGAACGCTGGTGGCAGCCAGTCCAAAGCAGCCACAGTCACGGAAATGGCTAATTAGGTGGCGGAACCCCACAGCTATGGCCATGGATTAAAAATTAAAATGAACTCATTAACCCTCTTAATATCCCTGCTCTACAATCAAATCAGTGACAAAGCACAAGATGAGGTTTTAAGAGCTCTTGGCTTCTACACTTGTGTTCTGTCCACAAAGCCCAGACTGACACATGACATGATGAAAAGAGACAAGTGAGTGTTGCTTTTATTGACATGCAGGACTT
This sequence comes from Pelochelys cantorii, assembly GCA_032595735.1. Classification (NCBI taxonomy): domain Eukaryota; kingdom Metazoa; phylum Chordata; order Testudines; family Trionychidae; genus Pelochelys; species Pelochelys cantorii. The sequence continues at coordinate 32,012,817 of CM064338.1, forward strand.
GTTATTATTTTCATATGAACATAATGATCAACAAAAAGGCTCCAGCCTTTATCCCTTTCCACACTCCCTCCATCGGGCCCTGCCCCATCTCTGCTCCATGATTCCGGAATAAGCCAAGAGGACAATGTGGGGAAGGACTCCACCCCGTGGTTGTCAAAGCTCAGCAGATACCACCCCAGGATGGCTGAATCCCAGAGATCCAGGGAGGGAGATTCAGAGTGGTAGCTGTGTTAGTGTATTTCAGCAAAAACAACAAGGGGTCCTATGGCACCTTAAATACAAACTTATGTATTAGGGCATAAGCTTTCATGGTCTGCAGCTCACATCGTCAGATGCATGAAGCGAAAGCTTCAGTTGGCAAGGATTTACACATACATACAGAGATGGGAGTTTTACATCAGCTCTCATGAGGCTAATTCAGTCAGGGCCCACTTCCAACAGTGATAAAAAGATGGGAACAGCAAAAGGGGAAAATTACTTATTGTAATGAGAGAGCCATTCCCAGTCCTATTCAGACCCATTCTGATGGTGTCAGGTATGCATATGAATTCCAGCTCAGCAGTTTCACGCTACAGTCTGTTTTTGAAGGGGTTTTTTTTGCACAAGTATGGCAACTTTCAAAGTCTGTCACTGTGTGTCCAGGGAAGTAGAAGTGCTTTTCTACTGGTTTTTGAATGTTACCATTCTTGATGTCTGATTTGTGTCCATTTATTGTTTTGTATAGATACAGTCCAGTTTGGCCAACGTACATGTCAGAGGGGCATTGCTGGCACATGTCATATTAGTAGATGTGTAACCCTTCTGCCAGGTAGCGCCAGCAGCAGCTGGAGCCAGGTTCAATATCGAGGGGTCCCTTTTCATCCATCTCACACACAACCGGCTCGAGCCCCCACCCAGTAGCCTGGGAAATTCACACACCCCTGGGTGCCTCTGAGAGGCAATGCTTCCCCACTCACAAGCACAGAGTCTGAGCATAGAAAAGAACTTTTAATGAAAGAGAGAGAGAAGTCACATGGTATTAGCTTGGGAAAATACCGTAACCAGAGTTCATAACCAACCCATGAGTAACCATACCAGCTCAAATGGATTGAGCAATGTCCCTTGCCTTTCAGGCTCACCAGTCCAACAATGGAAGGGTCCCATTCACATATGCAAACTTTCTCCGTACCCCACTTCAAACGCCCCACTTACAGCTCTGTCCAGTCAGTGCAGACACAGACACGTCACCCTGACGACTTCGCTCATAGAGCCTGATGTGATGCCACCAGTGTGCTGCCCCTGCTGGCTGGTCGCTCCAGCCAGCTCCCTGCTGGCCGCCTGCTGCTTCCCCTACCATCCGCCTGCCGGTCGCTCCTGCCAGCCGCTCTGCTGGCCGCCTGCCGCTGCTCCTACTGGCCGCCCACCAGTCGTTCTCGCCAGCCGCTCTGCTGGCCGCCCGCCAGTCATTCCCGCCAGCCGCTCTGCTGGCTGCCCATTCCCATCAGCCACTGCTCCTACCGGCTGCCCGCCAGTCATTCCAACCAGCCACTCTTCTGGCTGCCTGCCGCTGCTCCTACCAGCCACCTGTTTCCGCCAGCCGCTCTGCATCTGGCTCCAAACCAGTGACTTCAGCTCTTAGTGATTTCAACTCTTTAGCCACCACCTAAGCTGGCAAAAGATTCCAGCTTCCACAGGAATAGCAAAAAGACTCCTAATGGAGTCTACCTCAGGTCTATTCTTAGAACAAGGCTCCGGGGGGGGGGGGGAGAGGTGAAGAGGCAGGTTGAACCAGTCTTACAGCTCACGCCTGGCAGGCATGAAGCAGGCTGGCTCAAGCCCTTTCCCCCTAACTCAGTTCACTCAACTCTGGAAGGGGGAAGCTTGTTTATCTGAGATCCCTTACAATGATGGTGTCTCTCCTGCAAGTACTAGTGTCATATTTTACAATTCCCACATTTAGGGGTAGCATGGTTTGTGACCCCACAACAGCCCAAATTAGTTACAATACACCACATTCCAGTCTAACAACTGATCCTCCATCAGCCCTGGCTGAATTTGATTTACATAACCATACCTTGGATTCCTTTCCATCATTGCATGAGCTGTATTTACATATCAACAGTTAATTATCTTGCCAGGCTAAACAATTTGAGTGAGCATACCCACCCCCAGGGCTGCTTTAGCTGGCTGATTGCAAGCAGTAGTTCAGCCTCTGCTTACAGATGTGCAGATGAATGAGCCCTTGATGGTATGGCTGATGTGATTAGGTCCTGTGATTGTATCACTAAAATAGATATGTAGACAAAGTTGGCAAGGGGATTTGTTGCAGAGCCGGTCCGTGGTGTTTCTATTATGGAGTTTCTATTATGTGGTATGTATTTGTTTCAGGTTGGGGGACTATCTATACATGAGGACTGGCCTGACTCCCAAGGTCTGGGAGAATGATAGAGGGAGGAAAATGTTACTGGAGAGTCACCAGGACAATAAAAGTCTATATTTCTCAAAGGAGGATCAGAGAGCAAGGCAGGGAGGGGATCTGCCCTGGGCTTGGGTAACTCATATTAATACCATTGTGAAGAACTGTCCAACAATTTTCCCACCAAAATTGAGTTTAGTCAAAAAAAATTTTTTTTGGTGGGAAAATTCCTATTGTGGAGGAATTGCTGTAGTTTTCCAAGGGGAGAACTTGAAATGCAATGAAACTAAATGAAAATTTGTGTTTCTGAATTTTTTTTCCACTGGAAAGGGGAGGTAGAGAGACGAAAAAAGCGAGGGGGGGGGGACACTTTTTTAGTTTGGAATAGATAGGGGTTTTGGGTTGGGGGGGACTTTTTTTTTTTTTTTTTTTGCTTTTTTAATTTGTTTGTTTTGAGAAGATCAAAAACAATCTTTTCCCTCCAAAAACTAAACTGAAATAATTTTGCTTTAAAGTAAACAGACACTTTTCAATCAAAAATTTTCAGGGGGAAAAAAAATGTCAGTTTTTCAGTCAGCAGCCCCAGTGCTCCACCTTTAATACTAGGACCATGTCGTGCTATCTACTACCATTGCATTCACACAGGGTGTCCATCTCAGGTAGTAGAGATACAGCCTTTAGACCCAGTTGTCCTGCATTTCATCCTCACAGACCCCAGCAGTCTACACTGGCCTTTTCTTCTTAAAATTACTCCATGAGAGATGCTCTAGTTACACAGGATGTGCTGGTGATGTCATGCATTTTAACCACCTTGTTGCCTAGACCAGGTCAGGGTAGAGTTAGGTGACAAAGCTTAAAGTGTGAGTGCCCTGCCTGTGGTAGGCAGCACTCCCACAACGTCCAAGGGAGAGGAGCTGTGACTAAATGCAATGCTGGGAGATTTTAGGGCCAAGAAGGCCAAGGAGAGCACACGGATTTGTGGGGCTGATTTTACCACTCAGAGAAAGCAGGCAAAGCTTTCAGAGAGTTCCTCCTGTTTCCAGTGATTCTCTGTTCCACACTCACAACCACAGGCAGACCCTGCCTGCTGGTCATGGCTGCAGGAGCAGAGGAAGGACAGAAAAGAGTTCTTTCCAAATACAAAAAGGAGAGCGAGGGAAAGAATTTACCACAGGCATCCTTAAATCTCCTGGGCTAATAAACACTTTTTTAAATGATGGCCTATCTCCTGCCCCTTCCAGCTGTCAAATGCTGCCTGGAGCTGTCATAATACTCTCATGCAACAGCTCTATGGATATTTCTACAAGTGGCTCTCTGGCTAGCTTCCCATCCTCTCCCCAGCCCCATTCCTTCTTACAGCAGTGACCTGCTTACCCCATGCTTCCTGGCTGTACATGGGAGTAATAATTTATCTGCAGAAAGTGCCAGAAAAGCCAAAGTAATGTTAGCATCAGTGGGGAGACTCCAGCTGAAAGCAGTGAAGGCCCTCCATACCCCACACACTTCATATTAAAAAGGAAAGCCCAAAGTCACTGAAGATGTCAAGGTTGAGGTACAAGGAGGGACTGTCTTTCATCAAGCCCCATTGAAAGGAAAAAAACCCCAAAGATAATTGGTATCAGGACCAGTGTTCCCTCTAAGTTTTTCCATCCATGTGCAGAATAATTTTTGTTATGTGCACCAAGACATGTATGGACATGCACCACCAGTAGAAACACATGCTGCCAGCTGTGGTTGAGAGGGAGCACGTGGCTCCATCTTCAACCCACCCTCGCTTGCAGGCACTGCCCCTATAACTCTCATTGGCTGCAATTCCCAGCCAATAGAAGCTGTGAGGGTGGAGCTTCCGGGTGAGGATAGCGCAGGGACTTGCAACAATGTGGCTCCTGTTGGAGAGGAGGAAGAGGAATGGCAGCACATGAAGTCAGCTCCCCCAAGTTGGTCCAGAACACAAGAGCTTTAGTGGCTACAAGAAATGCCAATGAATCAAAGCTGAAGCCTGGATAGATGCATAGATGTAAAGTCCATAATATAAACAGTATTTGTCCTTCACAGGAATCCAAGAGAAAAACTGTCAAAGATGGAGCCGTGGTTATTTGGATTAGGACAGGAGACCCTTCCTTTCCAGTCCTGGCTTCTCCTAGCTCCAGTACAAGCAGTCGGCCCTTTTCTTCTGGCCTGCAGAGCCCTGATTGGCTTCCACTTGCTCCTGGTCCTTTTAGGTGTCAGAGGACCAATTCTTGCAGGTTCTGCCTGAAGTTAGTTATAAGAGGCCTCTCTAGACTACACTGAAAGCCTGAATTTGCTTCTCTTCCAGCAGAAACCTCACTCATCTGAGGAAATGGGTTGTGCCCATGAAAGCTCATGATACTGTATGTATTTTTTGTTAGTCTCCAAGGGTATGTCTAGACTACATGGCTCCATTGACGGAGCCATGTAGATGAGTTTACTAGACATAGGGAAATGTAGTGGTGATTTAAATAATTGCCGCTTCATTTACATCAAAATGGTCACCGCGCTGTGCCGATCAGCTGTTTGGCGGCACAGCGCAGTAGTCTGGACGCGCAGCGGTCAACAGGGGAAGCCTTTGTCGACTGCCCCGGTATGCCTCGTGAAATGAGGTTTACTGGGGCGGTCGACAAAGGCTTCCCTTGTCGACCGTGGCGTGTCCAGACTACCGCACTGTGCTGCCAAACAGCTGATCGGCACAGCGTGGCGGCCATTTTGATGTAAATGAAGCAGCGATTATTTAAATCGCAGCTTCATTTCCCTATGTCTAGTAAACTCATCTATATGGCTCCGTCAATGGAGCCATGTAGTCTAGACATACCCTAAGGGTACATCTACATTGCAACATTATTTCGAAATAACTTAGTCTGCGTCTACACAACAGGCAGTTATTTTGAAGTAATGTTGAAATACTGTCAAGCTGGAGGACTTCTTACTCCAACTCCTGTAACCCTCAGTGTACGAGGAGTAAGGGAATTCGGAGGAGGAGTGCTCTATTTCGAAATAAGTGCTATGTAGATGCTCCCAATTTCAAAATAACCTAGGGTATGTCTACACTAGCTCATTAATTCAAGGCAGGTAGGCAAATCAGGCAACCGGAGTTGCAAATGAAGCCCGGGATTTAAATATCCCAGGGTTTATTTGCATGTTCCCGTCTGGCCGCCATTTTTAAATCCCCCTTAGTTCGAACGAACTGCCCGCGGCTACACGCGGCAGTTTAAAGTTAATCCGAACTAAGTCCTTCGTTCAGATTAACTGTTACACCTCATTCCACAAGGAGTAACAGTTAATCCGAACTAAGGACTTAGTTCGGATTAACTTTAAACTGCCGCGTGTAGCCCCGGGCAGTTCGTTCGAACTAAGGGGGATTTAAAAATGGCGGCCGGACGGGAACATGCAAATAAAGCCCAGGATATTTAAATCCCAGGCTTCATTTGCAACTCCGGTCGCCTGATTTGCCTACCTAGCTCGAATTAACGAGCTAGTGTAGACATACCCATATTTAGAAATAAGCTACGCAATTGATGTAGCTCAATTTGCGTATCTTATTTCGAGTTAAGCCCTGCTGCATAGATGCACCCTAAGGGTACATCTACACTGCACACTTATTTCGAAATAAGCCATTCCAGAAGAAATACTCCGAAATAGCTTATTTCGAAATAGCACGTCTACATTACAGGGAATCCTCACAATGAGTCCGAGGCGGGTTTCCCTAATGTGGATGCGCTACCTCAATTTAAAGCCCCAGGTGGACTGGGGAGTAATTATTTGAATGGCACTGGGGGAGCTATTTTAAAATAGCAGTAGTGGGGCGTCCATACTACAGCTATTTCAAAATAGCTATTTCAGAATTGGCGTTATTCCTCATGGAATGAGGTTTTCAGAAGTCAGAATAAGCCATCTGTTATTTCAAATTTATTTTGAAATAACAGAATTGCTGTGTAGACACTCGCATTTTTATTTTGGAATAACTAGCACTGCTGTGCAGAGCGTCCACACTATGGCTAGGTCTAGACTGCAAGCCTCTTTCGAAAGAGGCTTTTTCGAAAGATACTTTCAAAAAAGCCTCTTTTGAAAAAGAGCATCTAGACTACAACCAGTATGTTCAAAAAAGCAGCTCACAGTCTGGATGCTCTCTTTCGAAAAAGCACAGTTTGCATTACATAGCGCATTTTTTCAAAAGAGCACTTTCGAAAAAAGACATCTTTCCCCATAAAATGAGGTTTTCCGCAGTTGAAAAAACTGCCCTGCTCTTTCGATTTACTTTCAAAAGAACATGGCAGCAGTCTAAACGCAGAGGAAGTTTTTTCGAAAAAAGGCCACTTTTTTCGAAAAAGCCCTCTAGTCTAGACACCCTACTAAGCCTGTTATTTCGAAATAAGGGGCTGATTATTTCTAAATAATATCTCCTGTTTGTAAAGAGGAATAAGCTTATTTCGAAATAGTTATTTCGGGAGTTATTATTTGAAATAATCTGGTAGTGTAGACATAGACTAAGGTGCTACAGGACCATTCATTTTACAGTTTTTTTAAGTTACACATGACTCTGAGACTTCTTAGGACAGCATTTCTCAAGGCAGTTGGTATATACCATCCTATCAAAAAGTCTTCAAGATTTCAAATTTTTATCCCCCAAATCTCAAAAAGTTCTCATGGGTCAGGAAAACCTCCAATTCTAATAATAAATCTCCAACATATCTCTAAGGATATGTCTACATAGCAGAATTTTTCTGGAAAAACTACACTTACATCCACACTGCTACTGTATTCTTTCAACAGAAAATCGAAAAAACAGAAGGGGTTTTCCGGCAGCAGTAAACCTATTTCTACGAGGAAGAAGCCTTTTTCTGAAAAAGCTTTTTCAGAAAACGCCGTGTGTGGATGTGGAAGAGAGTGTTTTTTCGAAAGAAGAGGCATCCAGGAAAAAGCACAGGTGCCCTGGAGGCCACTCCATCCACAGTAATCACAACTGAAATGCGAGATAATGTCCAATCAATGTGGACGCTATCTTTTGAAAAAGCACATCGCTTTTTCGTTGCACTTTTGCTATGTAGACGCTATCTTTCTAAAAAAGTTTTTCCGGAAGATCTCTTCCGGAAAAGCTTCTTCCAAAAGAAGCTTGCAGTCTAGACATAGCCTAAGAGTACATCTAGACTGCATTGCTCTTTCAGGGTACCGGAAGTACCCCGAAACAGCAACACCGTGTTTTTAAAAGTACCCGCTATTTCCTGAAATAGCGGCGCACTATTCTGGCATCCCTGTAACATAAAGGGATTTGCCGGAATAGTGCCTTATTTTGAAATTTGGTGCTGTTTAGACAGTGCCAAATTTCAAACTAAGCTCTTTCAACTTAGACTCAGAATAAGCTACACAATTTGCGTAGTGCAAATTGTGTAGCTTATTCCAACAGAAGGGTGCTGTGTAGACGCACCATAATAATTCTTACAATGACGATGATTATTGGCAACTTAAATTGAATATCTTCTTGAAAGACTTCTCAGAAAGCAGGGAGGACAGAGAGTGTTAGGAGGGTGGTATTGATTAGGAGGTTGTTTATTGGTTATCTTGTATACAGATAAATTCTGACAGCTAATCAGGGTAAGCAAGAGAATATCATTTCTTCTGGCTTTTATTGGTTAAAGATTTGTAATTGATTTTACTATACATATATTTAGACATAGACATCCATAAGTATATGGATTAGACACATTTCAAACAATGAAATAAACAACAAAATGATATATCTATATCTGTATCTATAGAGATATTCATTTTCATATTTCCTGCTTTGGGCCAGCACTGGAGAGTTTGTCCTTCAGGCATTTTGGGCCCAGTCACAAATGGGAAGCAGAAGTAATCTCCCACTAAAAACCATGCTCTCTGAGACTCCAAGCTCCTTTTCCAGATGAAAGAGGTTCAGATGAATGGTTTATCCAAATAAGTTGAAAGCTTACTGTGACAGATATGGCAATTTCCTTCAGCATCCTTGAAAGACCTTATTGTATTAAGTTAATGTGTTACTGAAGGCTGGGATTGTATGTTCTGTTTCTAGGGGGGAGATATGACAGATATGGCAAACTTATGCAGCATCTTTGAGGTCCATCATTTTAAATGTATGGCTTATGTATGACCATGTTTTACTCCAGGGGAATGAGCTACTGCAGCTCTTCCTGTTCTAAAAACTGTGGGTGATGGTTAGGGCAAATCAGACAGTTTGTAACTCCCTTCCCGCTGCCTTGGAAGGCTTCTGTGTTCTGATTGAAACTGCATTTTCCTGGGACCCGGGGGGCTAGATTTGTCGGGCCTCTGGACAAGATAGTGGGGGGCCTCCACATTCCCACAAGGGATACGGCCTCAAGCGGAAGGGGCGGGCTGAGGCAGACAGCTCTCTGTGGTACCCAGAGAGCCACGTACTGGCACCCCTCCACATTAGCCCTGAGAGATGCCCAGAGCACATTGCATGGCACTCCAAGCAGTGATTTATAGGCCCCAATGCAGTAGTGGCAGTAGGGAGCCCCAGGACCTTTTGAATTGCTGGGTGCTGACAATAGACAAAGAGAGGACTTTGAGTATGAGTAGTCTTGAGTTTCAATTGATTCAGGGTCTTCTTTCTGATCAAGCAAATGAACAAATCTTCCTGTTTGGGAGTGGGGCCCAATTCTTGTGCAAGCATTGGAAGGACTTGACCTATTAGCATAGCTGCTGACTCCATGGGTGCTCCCCCCCTGCCTTCCTTCCCCACGCACCTCTCGCCATTGATGGCCCCACTGACTAGTTGCTCCCCCACTCTCCCAGCACTTCCTGAGTGCCGTGAACAGCTGATTTGCAGCATTCAGAAGCTCCCAGAGGCAGAGGAGAGGCTCCAGGAAGCAGCTTGAGAGAGAGTTCAGTGGGGGGGGAGGACTGGAATGGGGACAGGGTGGGGGTGGAGCAGGGGTGGGCATTGGGGGAAGGGATGGGATGAGGGCAGGGCCTGCTGTTGGGGGAGGAGGGGTCAAATATCTATGCCTACTAAGGACCCACAAGACTGATGGGTGACCTCTGGGAAGATTTTTAACATGCATATAGGTTCTTTTCTTGTTTCTGTTTTGTTTGTTTCGCTGTTGCCTTAAGAATAAATGTGGTTACTTATATGCAGCAGTGTGGAAACTTACAGCAGAGGGCACTTATGCTGTTTATAACATTTGTTGATAAAGCAAAGTGCAGATGCCAGCCTTGCAGCAGATATCAGAGTAGGCAGAGAGCTGTGCCAGCCTGCAGGGAGTGCAACAGAGATCAGTGGGAGCACCAAACCTCACTGGCTTCAGGGCTGAGCTGGATACATTTATGGAAGGGACAGTATGAGACTCCCTACAATGGCATGCATCCCATCTGCAACTGCTAGTGGCAAATCTCTCCAATGGGGGGGGGGGGTGATGGGACAGTAGATGGGGAGGGCTCTGATTTTCTACCGAGAATTCTTTCCCAGGTGGCTGGCTGGAGGGTCTTGCCCACATGCTCAGGGTCTAACAGCCTTAATTGGGGTAGGAAGGAATTTTCCCCTGGGTCAGATGGGCAGAGATCCTAAGTATAAGTGAGTCATGTGTATATACTTAGTGCTTAATATAAATGGGGAGCTAACGGGGAGTGCAGCTTCCCTTGGTCTGCTAAAAGCAGGGGGAATTTACTAGTGGAATTAAAGCCTCTCCTTCTGTCTCATTCTATTTTAATCCCTGTATATATTTAATAAAACTGGTTGGTATCCTTCATCACCCAGATGAAAGGTGCTATCTCACTGTAAGATATGATTCATTATTATTATGGTTGCTGGTACATAGATCCTAATCTAAGCCCTCTGAACTATAGATCTTGGAACTACTGAGCTAGTGGAAGGTTGTCCTCGGGAAAAAATTCTCTCCCACCAATTGTAAAACTCACCATGGACACAATTTTTATGTTATCTCATTAAAAATGTTGATTATAGCTGAAGTATTTTTACAACCCATTTAATTTTCAAAAAAGGGGGAAAAATCTCCTGATCGATCAAACATTGGGTTCATCTGTGACCATGGAACAAAATAATTCACTGTGCTAAGAGGAGGGATCAGCTGGAGAACAAATACACGTAATAAATATTTCCTCCTCCTCCTGCATTTGTTGAAACAGGACTGTCTCTCAGATTTTGATTTCATTTTCTTTATGGCAGAGTGTTCTTGTTGAAACATGAATTTGGAAACACACCTATATCTATCTCCAGGATTCTGCTGGTTTTCTGGCTCTGAAGAGATCATTCTTACCAACTGTCTCTATTTAACAGGGACAGTCTATATTTTACAAGGAAAACACACACCATTTTTCCCACTCTGTTCCTCCAAATAGCTCTCTAAAGACAATGCATTTCTGTGGAGTTAAAAAATATCTCCCATCTGTCTAACTTAGCAGGTATGAGAAATTTAACAGTGTGCTTTTTCCCTCCTTTCCTCGTGTTCCAGGGTTTTATTTGGAGGATTCAGAGTAGGATCAAAATGTTATAGGAGGGCTCTTGGGAGCTGTGCTCTAGTTTTCCTGGTTAACAGAGTGCATCCGGGGTCTATTATACTGAGAGAGAAGATGCTCTCTAAGGAATGGAGAGCCCTTGTAAATATCAATGCATTGTACTCTAACAAATCCTGATCTACCAAGAATTTCTTAGCAGTATCACTGCTTCACTGTAGCAGGGAGGCTACAACTCTGATCCTTCTGCTCCAAAATCACAAGCTCCTTCAACAGAAGCTAGAAGTGAGCCTTCAATGATGGTCGTGTAAGGCTCATTACAGACAGCTGAGCAGTCCTTTCCAAGAGATGGCAGAAGTAGCACATACATCCTAAGCAGGGCATTAAATACCTAAGAAATGAGGCTTTGCTTATGTAACCCAGAAGCATGGAGAAAGAGTGAAGTCGGTTTTATAACAATAGCTAAGAAGCAGTTGGCTTTTAGCTCATGCAGTAGAGGTCCGTGCTGACAACTAGGGTCTGTTGGCTTTACACTTATATACTATAGTGCCTTTAATCTCAAGGCCCCCGTGAGGTAGGTAAAGAACAGGGTAGGGCCAAGTTACAGATTTGAGATGCAGGTTTCCAATCCTCACAATATTTGGAGACTGTATGGATCTTGGCTGTTACAAAGAGATGGATCAGCTGGGAAAGGGAGGGCTAGATTCTAAATTCACAAACACAAGGAATTCCCCAGGTTTAAGTGGCCCCCAAATTGCAGTAGACTGAGGCACTGTCTTCACAAAGCAGCTTCTCCCCAGCCTCTGAAAACTAGCAAGCCAGGAAAATGCAAGACATTTGTGTTTAGCTGGGAGCTTTGGGTTTGGGGCTGAAAAAAAAAAAGTGTAAAGAGGAAAATCAATGTGTAAATGAGCTAATTAAGGCAGCAGTCGTCTCAACAGAGATTCGAGGCCCTCAGCGCTCCATTTGTGCATTGCCAGTGTTTAGTTGGTTCTGGTTGTGGTTGCTCTAATTTTCCCCAGAAGGGCCCATAAGTTTCATAGCGGGGAAGCTGTTGCTGCTGACTGGAAAGAATGATGGGAGTACATTTGGCGAAGGGATCTCTAGGTAAAGGGAAGAAAGGAGAAGGGTGCCTGAATGGTGTCTGGGCATTCAAGACATTGAGGAGAGCTGTAAATTAGGTTTAGGATTAATGAGAATTAACTTGAAAAGAGACAGATGGGTCCTCCCCCACATCTCCACTCCAGGCCTGCTTCTGTCATAGTGCTTATAGGAATTTGCCAGCTAGGTTGCTATTGGGAAGAGGCCATGTAAAAGCTGTTTTGGATACTGGTTTTAGAGGGGTGCTCCCAGCTCCTCCCCACTCTAGTTGGGGGGTCATGTTCAAGGAGCTGCCACGTTTCCTTTTAAAGGTTCTCCCTGCACCAGCAGACAGGAGCAGATACAACAGCTCAGCTCCAGCCTGGTTGACCTTCCCTTTGTAGCTCTGAGGAAAGGGGGATCACATCTCTATAGATGCCCTTCCCTCTCTTCTCTGTACCTGCTGCAGGGACTGGGAGCCAGGGTTAGGGGCTGGTGTGCTAAAAGGACTCCAGCCCACCCCTTCTCTGCCAAAGTAGGGGTGTGTGTGTGTGTGAGTGTGTGTAATATGTAGGGTGGACACATTGCCAGCATTGGCGTGAGTTGGCAGCTGACAATGGCTAAGTGAGGATATTCACTCTATTTGTGTATGACATAACCAATAAAAGATCGGACAAGAAACCCCAACTCAAAACCCAGCTCACCTATATCAACAGCATGTTCATTATTTCTGTTTCCCTCCCTCTCACAGCCCTTTCTATTGCTTTTTTTCCATCCGCTTGTTGTTTCTTGCCTGGAGTGATTCTGGGATGCCTCCCACATGGACAAAATGCTATTCAGATCAGTTCCTGATTTACTTGCTGCATCTACAGGTTGAACCTCTCTAATCCGGCATCCTCAGGCCCTGACCAGCACTGAACCAGAGAATTTGCCTAATCACGGGAGGTCAATATTGTCTAGCAGCATTACCAACACTTCCACTGTTTACTGGACTTTTGGATGACATTTAGGGGGTAAATTAGAGCTAAATAACAGCACTCTGCTGGCTGAGAGCCAGGACTGGTGGCTGTAAACAAACTTTATGGGACTGCGGGAAACTTGGCCACATCCCATGATAAGTGGACATCTGGCTAACTAAAATCATGTTGGACCATGGATGTTGCCAGACCAGAGAGTGCCGGATTAGAGAGGATCAGCCTGTACAACTCTTTGGCTTGGGAAAGGGGATCGGGCATCACAGTGGTGAACAGAATAGAACTGAAGGGGATCTGCAAACTCCTACTAAAATTCAATTTCCAGTTTAGCAAAGGCTTGAATTGAGCAGCTATGTTGAGAGGTTCAGGTGGTCTGGATAGGATGCCTTTTAGACCTACGGACAGCCTGGCCCTTCAAACCCTCTAATTCCTATGTCTGTGATATCTCAAGCCCTTTCTCTCATCTCCTGCTTGCGTTCATCACCCCTGCTTGCTGTGGTTCTCTTTTGCATTGCCAAACCCTGACAGGCTTTTCAGCAACAGGCAAATGGATCATACGAGTGAAATCCAAGCATATCGGTAAATCATTAGCAGACTTAACAGACACCACACATGATCTTCTGCTCTGGAACAGGGATTTGTGCGTGAATGTTTTCCGTTATGGAGCTGGGCTTTGTGTGCGCGTGATGCTTTGTGTGCGCATCTGCAAAAAAAAAAAATCTGTTTCTTTACTCTAGGGAGAACTTTCAGTTCATCGCCCATAGCAATATCTGAGCTGAGAGGGGTGGAGGGGAAGAAAAAGAGCTGAATATAGGACATGGTTTCCGCAATGTTCAGTAAGACAAATATAAAATCAACTGTAACTTTTTCCATAGAGCAGCAGGATCTGTAGAAGGGGGGAAGGGAAGTAGCAACATTGCACTGATGGTACATGTAGAAAAAAAGAAAGCCTAGTTGTACTGAACCTGTCATTCCTTCGCACCTCTGCTGTATCATGTGAAATGCCCTCCTTTGTGAATATGTGTGTATGTGTCTGGGGCAGGGAGACAGGAATCCTAAAATAAATGACCCCTGCAACATAAGCTCAGTTGGCAGTCACTGTTCACAATAGGCTGAGGGTTAAAATCATGTGAGTTATATTTTCTTATCCCTAACACAGGGCAGCTCCAGCAGGGAAGAGACACATGCTTCATTGTGCGTTAGAGCCAGGGAATGTTAATGCACAGAGCTTGTAGGCAGACGACTCAAATCCTTGGCACAGAACTAAACTCTGGAGTCTCCGCAACACCTGCAGGAGCGTTCTGCTTAACCTACTTGCGTTTTATTTCACTAGTCACGTGATACATTACACTTGTGTGGCACTGGAATCCTGATTCTGTGAAATGGCCTCTGTGGGCTTTAGAACTTCATTAATTAGCATCTTTTAAATGTTTGGGTAATATTCATTTCTCCTTTTCCAAGCCATTTCCCCAAGCCCTCATTTTAATAAAGCTGGTGCTCATGAACATTTGAATATGAAAGCCCTTGGTTACAGACAGACGAAAGATGAATTTTAAAAGACAGCAGATCAAGGATTACTTAAATGGCTAGCGTAACAGTTATTTTTTTAAATGAATCTATAGTACTTCTAAGATAAAATATTGTCTTAAAGGTATTTGGTGTTTGTGCATGGGGGAGGGGCGGTTGGAATAAGCATTACTGAGGAGGCTGCTGTGTCTATCAGCCTAGCAGTGACATCCGACAGACCTCTGGGAAAGTCAATATAGCAGAATAAGTTTAACTGTGGGTGGCAACCGATTTCAAAATACAGTAGTGAGAAATCTGTTTTTTATAATTGCATGCACTGTATTTCAAGTGTTTAAAGTGTGCTGGATTGAAGCACTTAGGCACTATGGCAGTGGTAAGCAACCTGCGGCCCAAGGGCTGCATGCAGCCCAGAGGGGTTCTGTGTGTGGCCCATGAGACATTTTGTTTACCGATGCCTATGTGCACAGTTGCCAGAGTCTGCTGGGGTTTGCCCATGGAGTTTTTTTCCTACTGGTATTACATGTGACCCGCACATAAAGCAAGGGCATGTAAAGTGGGCAATTAGCATCCACCTCACAACACTGTGAGAGCCGCGCGCTCCCTGTGCACCCAATCAAAGTGCTGCTACAGCTCAGTCGGCACTCCCCACAAATTCTAGGCATGCAAGCACAGTGAGCAATCTACCCCAGTCCTGGAGAACATCTTGGTGAGGACAGTCTTGCCGCCCACTGAGATGAAGGAGGGCCACTCATGCAGCCCACTCACTAGCTTAGACTGCCCCTCACTGTACTATGATGATATTGCTGTTAAAAACCTGCTAGCTAGATAGCTAGCTCGACATACCAACAACCCAGGACACTTTCCTCAGGAAAGGTTCAGCATGGGTAGCAGAAAGCTTCCTCCTCACTTCCCTGTCAGTGTTTCTGACGTCTGTCCTGCAGGAGCAACAACACCGTGATTTGCATTTTCCATCCAGTCTTTGGCTTCTCTGCTGAGGCGGCCAACAAAAGGTACTAGTTTGATGGTGGTTTTTTTTGTCATGTTGACATATTTTGTCCAGTAGAAACTAGGCATAGACCTACCAATTCATATTAGATGGGCTCTAGGAGAGGCATTAGCTCAGGGGCAGGCAATAAAACAGTGGCGGTTCACCAGCGTTAGCCCCTGGTGAGCTTCCGCTGCTATATTTACCTGTGCCTCCACAGGTACTGGTGATTGCAGCTCCTGTTGGTCGCAGATCGCCATTCCCAGCCAAATGGGAACTGTGGAAAGTGGTATCCTGGTCTGCACCGCTTCCTGTAGCTCCCATTGGCCAGGAACGGCAATCTGCATCCACTGGGAGCTGCAATCGTCTGTACCTGCAGAGGTACAGGTAATATAGTGGCACGTTAGGGTCTGTTTTAGTGCCTGCCTCTGAGCTAATGCCTTCCCTACAGCCTATGTGATAAGAACTGACGGGTCTATATTAGGGGTGGGCAAAATCAGGCTCGGGGGCCTGATCCGGCATGCCCAGCTGATTAGCAGACTTACAGCCAGCACAGTGTGTTCAGCTGCTCCTCCCCCCACCTTGCTCCATTCTGCAGCCGAGCTGCTCCCAGGGTTCTCCTGCTAGCTGTGCAGAGTGGGGGAGGAGAGAGGAGCGCTGAAGTCTGCAGAGCAGGAGTCTGGGAGTGGGAGACACACAGCAGAGCTGTTCCAGTCTGAAGCATGGATGGTCAGTAACTCAGGAGTGCAGAACAGAGAAGGGAGGAGACAACAGAGCAGGGCAGATTTCCCTTAAAGAGACAGAGCATGGAACCTCTCAGAAACTTACCCAGCAGCAGCCAGCACACTAACTCTATGTCACTGTCACTCCCCCCCCCCAGTCTATGCCACACTGTCTCTGTGACACACACACTGTCACATACACACTGCCGCACACACCCCTGATCTGTGTCACAAAGTCTGTCTCTCATACACCAAGCGTCTCTTTCATACTCACAAACTCTCTCAGGCTACGTCTACACTGCAGGCTTCTTGTGCAAGAAGCTTTTTGCAGAAGAGATCTTCCACAAAAACTTCTTGCGCATGAGCGTGTCCACACTGCAAAAGTGCATCGAAAAAGCGATGCGCTTTTGCACAAGAGAGTGTCCAGACTGCATGGATGCTCTCTTGAAAGGAAACTCTGATTTCTATTTACAGAATGGCCACCAGGACACCTGGGCTTTTTTCGATTGCCTCTTTTTGTGCAAAAAAACCCCCCATTCCCCGTCCACACACACCTTTTTATGCAAAAGCTCTTGCACAAAAAGGAGTTATTCCTCGAAGAAAGAGGAATACCTACATCAGAAAAAACCCTCTGTTTTTTCATTTTACTTGCACAAAAACGTGCTTGAGGTGTGGACACTCCACGAGTTTTTGCAGAAAAATGGTTGTTTTTGCACAGAAACTCTGTAGTATAGACCTAGCCACACTCTCTCAGCCCCCACCTCTTCTGCTAGAGACCCCACCTCTTCTGGGGGGGACGACACAGGGATCTGGCTCACGACTATGTACCAAAATTCATGAAGTGGCCCTCCTGTGAAAATTATTGCCTACCTTGGTCTATATCCTGCTCCGAATGGACAAGCTGTGTCAACACAACAAAAAACACCATCAGACTAGTGCCTTTTGTTGGCAGCCTCAGCAGAGAAGATTTTACGTGGGTGCCCTCTCATGAAAGGCTGTACATTCCATCCTCAATTGCCTGAGTCAGAAAGATACCCCTAAATTTATATTTTTAAAATGTAGTTAAGAATCAGTTCCTCCTTTGTACACCTGCCAAGGCCTGAGCTCAAGGTTCTTTGTGTCCATTGGGTAGACATGATAACATCACTAAACCTGAAAGCAGCATTGGGAATTATTGGAATGTAGGTTCCCTCTCTAGTCTGTTTCATACTCTGGTGATGTCATCAGCCCTGAACCTGGGACTGAGAAGAACTCACATAAACTCCTGTAAAATTTTCCAGCAGCTCCTTTGTGCATGTATAAATAAGTGACAGATTCTGTTAATGATTCTGATTCTTACCAGTATTTGCTGTAAGCTGAGCACTTGAGTGACCACTCAAAAGCGATTTGAATGCTGCCCAGTTGATTAGCAGAGTGCCAATACATGTTTTGGTGCACGTAACAAAATTTATTCTGCACATGGATGGAAAAAAAATTAGCGGGAACACTGATTCTTAAACCATTTGCTTTTCTTTTTAAGAAAAGATCAGTCATTTTAGGAACAGTGATATGCTGCAGTTGTGAAGATGGAGGTCTCTAATGAGAAGGTGTGGCACTGCTGTGTAACGGGAAGTCACATTGTGTGAAAATGGATGAAGTCACTGAGATAAATGACATATACAGGGAGATGGGTCTGGAACTTAACCCCAACCTCTTCAATTAAAATGTCAGCCTCTGCCATTTGAATTAAAGGAGGATTTCCTTAGCTAATGCTAGTAGCCTCCTTTCAAGACTGGGGTGGGCAAATACCTGCCCACAGGCCAGGACTGGTTCCCCTAAGTTAGCCCCTGGTGGGCCGCCGCTATGTTACCTGTGTCCGTAGGTGCGGATGATTGCGGCTCCTGTTGGCTGCGGATCACCGTTCTCCAGAGCCGGCCCACAACATTTTGGCACCTGAGGCGGGGAGCTCAAATGACGCCCCCGTGCCCCCTCGCTTGGGCCAAAACTTTAAAAGGTCTCAATTCTCTGGGTCTTATTGGCGCCCCCCCCCCACAGTCTGGCACCTGAGGCGGCCGCCTCAGTTTGCCTCATGGTAAGGCCAGTCCTGCTGGTCTCAGTCAATGGAGCTGCAGGAAGTAGTGTTCTAGTCCGCACTCACCCCTGTTTAGGACAATATGCCTCATTTGGTCATATATTCAAGTCCAGCACACAGCAGCTGAGAAAACCTCAGCAAAAAGAAATGCATGTGACTTTAGGTCTTGATCCTACAACTGGATCCATGCGGGAGGATGCCTGTGTCTGTGTGGAGTCCCACTAGTCACTAGAGATCTGTATGGAGTCAAGGGTCTGTGTGTGTGGATCCAATTACAAGACTGGTCCTTAAATTAGTATTCAACATGGCCAGAACTACAACGTTCAGATCCGGCTTTGAATTTTCCCTAATTGTGGGGGTGGTCTGGGCTTCTCTCTACTAAAGACAGTGGCATCAGTCTAAACCATCCGATGTAGAAGCCAGTTCAGCCTTGGTGTAAGTGGAAGCCAATTGAAGTCACTGGAACTGTAATTGTCCGTAAGAAGTGTGAAATTGTATCACTATTATTTTGCAAAAGTCTGCTTCATAGAAGGGTAAACCTGGCCAATGTGATGACAGCTTATCAACTCAAGCACTACACTATGTTGAAGGAACAGCAAGGTGGAAGTGAATTGTGATACACTGACTGTCTGCACTCTCCCCACCTCCCCATTTCATATGAGTCTTTGCACCACCTTCCCTTTCTCATCATCGTTTCTGTTGTGGGTGATTTGCAGGACATGTTCCCTCCTGATCTTCAGCATCGGATAGTATTTAATGCTCTCTTTCTTCATTTGTGATTAGAGATGAAAAAGCCTTTATTTTGTTTTCAGTCCTGCTAATCTCTGCCCTCTCTACACCTATTTTGCATTGGCAATTTTGTTGTTTTGTGAGGGGAGGGGGAGAAAGCGTAGTGATTGTAAACACTTAACTCCAAATATTTGGCATTTTGCGCTCCAGTATCTCATTTCTCTGGCATCCAGTAAAATAGTTTCTTAAGAGTGGGTCCCTACTCTAGATGAGAGGGATAAGAGTATTTTTCATCTGGCAAATGCATAATGGGTGAAAAAGATGGGCTATAAAGGCAGAATAAAACTCAGCATGGAGGAGAGTAAGCCTTTTTTCTTGTAGTAATTGCATTTTTAGTCACAATTGCCTGTTATCTCTACATTTCCCACAGGTGGGGATATTGGATTCCACTGAGGGCTTGATGTAGTTGTTCAGCTCTCAGATCCCTTTGTGATATTAAATGCCAGTTTGCCTTGTAATCAACATGTTTCTCTAATGATCACACACACACAGACGGTGAGATGTTTACTCCATTTTTGGGGCAGTTTTGGAATTTACGTTAAATGGGAACAACAGAAATTTTAAAGGGACCCTGCTAAGATAACAATTATGAAAAAAAAATTCTCCTCTCAGTTGCTCCCTTGGACACTGAACCAAAGGCCGTTCAATCAACAGGAGTGTTTTCACTGAGC
Source organism: Pelochelys cantorii (assembly GCA_032595735.1). NCBI lineage: Eukaryota > Metazoa > Chordata > Testudines > Trionychidae > Pelochelys > Pelochelys cantorii. Next base: position 32,032,512 of record CM064338.1, read on the forward strand.
TCAGCACGCTTTGGATCAGGCCTTTTAGAATCCATTTGACTTCCTACAGGTTAAATAGATTTTAACATCTCTTTTCATGAGGAGGGAAATTATCAACTGATTCTACTATCAACTCATTTATTTTTTTCTGATAGATTCTCTTCACTCTGCTTTGATGGTGAAACAGAATCAGTTAGTTTTATTTTGTTTATAAGATGTGCCATTGGATGGCCACCTCTTCCCCTCATGGCCTTTGGAAGGCTTTGTAAGGGGCCCTTGCCTTCTAAGGGGCTGCTTCAATACCTGACAGATGCCGTTGTCCATCCACAGTCCTTCTCATGTTCAGGTTTATTAAATTAACAAACATTCAAAATAAAAGTTCTCAAATCCAGCTGTTTACCCTTCATTTCAGGGCCTGTCTTCCTTATTTTCTCACTCACCCGTAGTCTTACTCCCACATCCCAAGTTTTTTTGCAGGAGCTATCCAGTAGCTTCTGTACTCCACTCTGGTCTTCCTGATTCTCTTCCTACCCCTCACAGCCACCTGCTGCCTTTAATAAGGAGGCACTCAGCAGCCACTCTGTTAATTTTCTGAATTGTGGTCATGTGCTAAAATGGTTGGGAGTTTCTGTGTCCCTCTTTACCTCTTGCTATACTCATCTGTAGAAGTAGGTTGTGCCCACGAAAGCTCATGATACTCTATATTTTTTGTTAGTCCCTAAGGTGCTATAGGACCACTTGTTTTTTAAAGATTTTTTATGGTTCACAGCTGTGATAGATGGGTGCAATCAAAACATTTTGCTAAAACCATTTCTACTCATGTTATATTTTGTAATGCCTCCTTTTTCATTTTCTTTTCTGCAGAGTCTAACAGTGGTTACCAGCATCCATTTTAAAACAGATTAAGTATTTTAGATACTAATCAAGAGACAGCGTCTGGGGCAGCCTTAAGTATATGAAACACATTTTACATCCTAATACAAAATAGATGATGCCTTTCTTCTTTCATTTACCCAACAAACCTTGGGTTGGTAAGCATCACACCACCTTATGGAAGATGGGAGGATTCCAGCTTGGCTGGAGAAAAAGACATCCCATTTCTTTTTCTCACTTTGGACTTAGTCTCTTGGATGAGGGGGTGAGTGGATAGGAGCCCAGTGCAGGGTGGCTATTTCTAACCACTGCATAGTACTTGCAGGGTCACATCCACTGGAAACTGTGATAAGTGCATGGAATTACTACTATTTTAACCATGTGATCACCCTGCTAAACTCTACTTTCGGCGCTTTCTTCTTTAGACCCTATAGTGAAAAGGTCAAAGGGGCAAGGAGGCATCATGAGGCAGATTTTACTGGTCCAGATCTCCAGAACTAGAAATTGGGCAAAAAGGGAACCATTCATTCAGGCTCCCCTGAACATTGGGGGAGCTGTTAAAATGTGTCACATACCCAAGTTAAGGACACATGAAACTGATGGCTCTGCCATTGAGTGGTGTTTCACGAAATAAACACAGTGAGGGCCCAAGATGTCACAGGTCTCTGCTCCATTGGTGAGAGTGAAAAGAAGAGGTAAGCCAGTTGGTACTGCATGTTCTCCTTCAGACAGCCCTTCGAGAAGGAAGGAGCAGTGATGCTGAAGCCTTCATTTCTTCAGAGCAGAGACTAATCTTGTCAAGATTCTTAACCTGATGTGTTTTCAATGCAGTTATTGGTGATGGATGCTTGGGCCCACTACCATTTACCTGCCAAAAGTTAATGTCAACGCTCCAGCAGTTTGGAGAGGAAATGAAACCCTGAGATGTTTCTGAAATCTGGGAGAAAATTAACGTGATTTACATCTCTGGCATTACGGGGAACTAAAATTTCATATGCTCCTTTGAAACATTATTGTGGGGTGAGGGTTGGAAAAAACTGCATTACTTTAGTGAAATATATCAGCCAGGTTGTTTATAAATGACACAGCCACTAACAAGGATGGAAAGCCAATAACTGAATGAAAGGATATTGGATTGCACTGCAACAGAACACATTTTTGCAGATGCTCCAGTCACTGAGCCAAATGCTTTTTGTTTGAAAATTGCTACTTTGCATGGTCAAGAAACATCCTCAGTATATCTGTTGGTGGCATTAAGAATTCAAGTGAAGAATAGTGGGATGGCATGTAATGCCAAAAATGAAACTGACTTGGAGTATCATTGGGAAGGGAAACATATTTTCTACAGTATTCCTCAAAATTCAGCATGAATGGGAATCAGATGTAAATATTGATCAGATGTAGTTTCTAGGTTCATTCCAGGGAAAAAGTGAATATGAAATATTTGGTGGGACCCAAGGGCAGCAACTGAACAATCTATTTGCTTCTGGATGATGGAATCCCAACTTCGATCAAGTCACATGTGGAAATATTAGTGTAGCTGGGCAGAGAACAATAATACAGTTTCACAGAGGATTTTGAAATCTGGTGATGTTTGTTTTTATTCCAAATCAAAACGTTTAAGACAAAAAATCTCTATGAAAGGAATTCCTGTTCTCCACCTTGCTTTCCTGCAAGTGCTGGTTCTGGGGTAAATTGCCTGGTGGGCTGTCCTACAGTCAGGGACCTTATGGCTATGTCTGCACTGCAGTGCTATTTTGGGATACCTATCCCAAAATAGCTATTCTGCGTCTTTTGAGAGCGCCCATTATTTCAAAATATAATGGGCTCGCTGTTCTGACATCCCTGTAAACCTCATTCCACAAGGAGTAATGGACGTTTTGGAATAGAGATTTATTTAAAAATAAGTGCTATATAGACAGCGCCAAATTTCAAAATAAGCTATTTTGCAATTACCTTGAAATAAGCGATGCAATTTGTGCAGCTCAAATTGAGTAGCTTATTTTGCGCTCTGGGTGCAGTGTAGATGCACCCTAGGGGTGTGTCTGGACTACAGGGTTTTGTCGACAAAAGTGGACTTTTGGCGACAAAATTATACCTGCATGTACACTACTACTGAGTTCTGTCGACAGAACGTCGACAGAACGCGGCAGTTTTGTCGACGGTGGTAAACCTCATTCTACGAGGAATAACGCCTTTTGTCGACAGAGTTCTGTCGACAAAAGGCGTTATTGCATCGACACTGTCCTTTGCGTCTACACTATCATGTCGACAAAGCGGCTTTCTTTGTCGACAGAACTGGATGTAGTCTAGACGCTCTTTGTTGACAGAAGCTTTGTCTACAGTATCTGTCAACAAAGCCTCTGTCGACAAAAGCCTGTAGTCTAGACGTACCCTAGGGGTTCCAGCTTCCTGGATTGCCAGTAAACAACAAGCCTGGGAATTTTGGCAGGCTCCTAGAAGGCCTAGTTCCCAAGAGCTGGGTAGGTGAGCTGGAGGGAACCAAGTTACTTCCTGGTGGATTTTTATAGAATTTGGTTCCATTTTGATGAATCAGCAAATTATGACAAAATGTTTTGTCGAAATTTTTCTGACCGGTCCAAAAATGATGTGTTGGTCACTCCTCTGAAAATTCATTCCTCCACCTCACAGAATCACTGTGCATGCAGTTCAACAAGGGCTGTTGCACATCAAGGAGGAATGATGTGCACTTGGTAAAGGGTATCTCAGGACTGGTACTGTGCGGCTACATCTATACTGCGCTCTCTTGTGCAAGACAATATGCAAATGAGGCAAAGCAGTGAATATCACCGCACCTCATTTGCTTACTTAATGAGCCTCCTTTTTTCTGCAAGGGGCTTTTGCGCAAAAAGAAGCCGTCTACACAGCTCCTTTTTGCGCAAAACCCTCTCTTGAGCAAGAGGCGTTCTGCCGCTTTTTTTCAGGAAGAACGGCTCTTGAGCAACAGAGGGGTTTTGCTCAAAAAGGAGCTGTGTAGACAGCTCCTTTTTGCACAAAAGCCCCTTGTGTAAATGGTGTCTCATTATGTATGCAAATGAGGCATGGCACTATTCACCACTTCACCTCATTTGCATATTTTCTTGTGCAAGAGCGCACAGTATAGACGTAGCCCCCGTGTGTGTGTGTGAGACTGTCTGTCTGTCTGTCTGTGGGGACTATAGGGTGAAACAGCACTGTGGTTAGAGGACCAGGACTGGAGAAACATGGGGTAATGGATGTCAGAAATAAGTGCATTGGTGGAACCAGCAGTATTGCCAACTCCAAATGTTCAAAAACCCTGAGTCAGGCTCACCAAAAATCATTATGTTGGCTTTAAAAACCATGAGATGATATAATAATGATAGATTTGGTATTCTTTTTATTTGCCTTCATTTATTTGCCTTTATTTTCTTTTTAAGCCTTTCGGGTGCATTGGGATCACAATTTGAAGCTTTCTTCACAGTCACAAGCACTAGAAACACGTATTTTTTTTAAAGAATGAAGGCTGAAATCATCCCATGTCCAAGAGCTGGGGCATTAAGGAAAACAATAATTTTCATGAGACTCATGACAAAATCATGAGAATTGGCAGCCCCAAACCGGGGCCATGGAGGACTTTCACAGCAGTCCATAGTATTCATGGCTCTAGCCAGTATTACGGCTCCTTTACTTACATCTTTATGATGTTTACCCATAATTTTCTACAATGAAATTTAACATCAAATATATTTACATTGTGAAACTCCCTTTCTTGCAAAGGCAACATTTCAGTTCCCACTGTGAGTCACCATGGAGACTTTATCCATGTGATATCAAGTCATGACTCAATGTTGCTAGAGCCTCAGAACTTAATTATTTATTAATAGGCTTTTACCAAGGCAGCCTCAAGAGATGCAACTTCTTGTTACCAACGTTGGGAGAGAAGTAAAAACTGAGAGAAAAAAATGCCCATGTAATTGCAAATAATTAATTAGAATCACTATAAACATACCAGCAAATGTAACAAAAGCAGCAGCTGCACTTATAAACCTGGCGGTCGATAATGTTTAGCTGAGGGAAGAGCTGGTAGAATAGGGAAATGAATCCTCAGGTATTTTCTTAACTTAAAAGAGCAAGTTTGCAGAATCTTTATTTGTAAGATCATGTTATTGGTTGTGCACCATGGAGCAACAGAATGACCATGCCCTGCAATATCCGGGACAAGCCTTATGGAATTAAGATAAACTTTATTGAATTAAGTTAAACCTTATTGAATTAGCTTAATGCCTTTGGGGGTCCATGGTATTAAAAATGCAATTGTCTATGTGTTATTGTGGAATTGTATGGAACTCCTCTAGGAGGAGAGGGGGTTGCTAATGTAATTCTTCTGGTTATCAGCCCTTTGAAGCCATGCCTGGGAGAGGTTCCAATCTGCTAGTTCAAACTGAACTCTCCAGGGACCAACACACAAAGAAAGGATTTTTGGGTAAAGAGACTGGTTTTAAATAGGCTCAGTTCTTTCCTGATCCAGCAAACGAATGGGGCTGTTGGTGTATGGAGGGCCCCAATCCTTAGACTCTCATAAGACTGTGTTAGTTCTGAGTTGAAGCTGTGATGACCTTTAAACTACAAGGAAACCCCCCAGGAGAGTTTTTGAATGGCTGCTCCTGGTAGAGCCAGTGTTAGGTTTAGGGGGATGTCTGCTAAAGCTTATTAGCATGGGGGTTGGTACTTTTATTGTTTCCAGTATATTGTCTCTGTAGTGCTTTTAACTTTAAGAATAAAACAGGCTTGTGTAGGAAGCGGCATGTGGTACCTTATCACTGGGGGCAGTTATTCTGTGATTAGCCTCTAAAGAGAAGGAAAGAAGGCCTGCTTAGGCAGAGCCTTTTGCAGGGATATCGCAGGATAGTTGGAAATTGTGCAGTCTGGATGTACCACCATCAGAAGGGAGGGAAACAAGGTCTCCGCTCAAGACAGGTCATGGGCAGGGAAGTTTGAAGCTGAGATTGGGTGGCCTTGCTGGATCAGAGGGGGAACCGAAGTGCACTTTCAGGGTGTGTCTACACTGCACCCAGAGCTCAAAATAAGCTACGCAATTTGCGTTGTATGATTCAAAATTCATGAAAAAGTTTAAAACCCCACAAATCTGGAGCACTATTCCGAAACGTCCCTTACTCCTTATGGACCAAGGTTTACAGGGACGTCAGAATAGCGAGCCTGATACATTTCAAAATAATGGGCTTGCTCTGAAGACGTGGAATAGCTATTTCAGGATACTCCTGGTATCCCGGAATAGCTCTACAATGTAGACGTAGCATCCCTGAGCTGACACAAAGCTTTTGAACTGTTTGAAGATCCCTGCCATTTTATGAATGATTTCTCAGCCAAAAATCCAGACCAGGAATGTTGAGATTAGCTATTGGCTAGTCATTATTTTCCTGCTTTTTAAATGTTTCAAACATCCCCTCAGAAAGATACTATGTGACTCAGGAGGTGACCCATTGCACTCCTAAACAGAAAAGAATCCAAGGGTGTGTTTACATTGCAGTTCCACGGTATAACTACAGCTCATGATGGCACATTTGACTGAGCTTTAATCTAACTAGCTCATGTAGCTTCTGAGTAATTATCCCGAGTTCCAGGGAGGCTGGTACCACTCACCCTGAAGTCTTTGCTGCCATAGCTTCTCATTGCAGTGCAACTATATCCATAGTCAAACATTCACACAAACCCCATCAGCTGACATTTGTTCACAGACACCATTTGGCAAATGCTACGAATAGCCACATGATTCACAGAAATCATCACCCATTTGCAGACAGCATCATGTTCTTAATGAATAACCTTTTTTGCAGCCCTGAATTCAGCCAGCAATAATGGCAAGTTAAGGACAGGACCAAGTGCGTGTGTGTGTGTCCCAAACAGGTACAAGGCTGATGGCGCTGTGTTGATACTGGACTGTGTGTTGCCATGAGAACTTTTCACTAAAGTCTCTTGCCCTTTCTGATGAGAATGTGTGACATTCATGGAGTACGACGCTGCTGTGGTGCCAGCCTATTCTAGGAGGCCATGAGATACATGGTTGGAGCCTTTCTGAGCAGAAGATGCCTCTTTTAGAAGGCATGTAAGAGGAAGCTCATGTCTTCTGGATAGATATTAGATTCCTTGAGCTGATGAACCATGGAACCAAGCACACAAGTACAATGAAAACTGTTTTACAAAATGTCATCAAAAAGCAAAAAATAATAATAATAAAATCCCCTCAACCCCACACACAATATAAAGTGAATCTGCAGCAAGTGAGTGGCAAGGAGCCAAGAAAATTTAAGGAACAAATCTAGCAAACAATGAAAAGTAACAGCTCTGACCAAAAACAACCATTAAATGTTAAATGCTGCACTTGTAACTGACGCCACCAGCAACTTTACAGGGTTGTTTTACCAGCCTACATGTGCCTGTGTGGGAAATTGTTAGGTTCTCAGACGGACAAGTGTAAATGTTTATGTATATTTTAGCATGTTTTCCCCCTCTCTCATTTTTGCACAACTCCGTGGTGACTGGAAGAGGAAATCTAGGGACAAATTAAATCAAGTCAGTGAAGCTGTACCCACTTGCATTGGCTCTGAATTTGGCCCTTAGTGACTGAAGAGAAATTGATTAGCAGGTACGGTGTGAATTCAATTCTATTTGGATGGGCATAAAGGGTGCTGAGTAAAGCAACTTGGAGCTGCAAACGCCATACACAAAACCTCTCTTTTTTTCCTCTTTATTGTTTTAATGGCTGTCACTGTTCAGTTTTCCCTTCACTCCCCCAAAGCCATAGGGTCAGAGTAGCTGAAGCCAATGGAGTGGCACCTCCTTACACTGGACCTGAATTTGGCTCCTCACTCATCACAGCTGGCTCCTGCTGAAATTACAAAGAGTGAATGGTAACCAGAGGAGGGCGAATTGTGCTGGGAAAGATTCACTAATAGCTGTGAATTCTGAATGGTATTTCAATTTGTTCCCCATCACACTCTCTATAATTCACTTTGCAGAAACATGATGTACCATTACTCACATATGTAGAGACACAACTGTCACCAGTTGGGGTCAATATCTATCTATCTTAGGTATGTCTGTGCCCCCCCATTACCAGGGCATCCAGGTACCTCACAGCCATTATTGTTTATCCTCACACATGTAGGTAAAAGCTATAGTCCCCATTTTACAGATTGGGAACTGAGGAATAAAGAAATGAAAAGTCTTACCCAAGGTATATAACATCATTGTGGTGACTCCCGTAAATTCAAGGGCCGATTCTCTACTGCCCTGCATCTTGTTTGTCAATTGCACCAGTGAAGAGTGACACAAAAGTGACTCGGCACTGATTAGGCCTCAGTTGGGGTATTGTGTCCTGTTCTGGGCATCACATTTCAAGAAAGATGTGGAGAAATTGGAGAGGGTTCGGAGAAGAGCAACAAAAATGATTAAAGGTCTAGAGAACATGAGCTATGAGGGAAGACTGAAAGAATTGGACTTGTTTAGTTTGGAAAGGTGAAGGTCGAGAGGGGGCATGATAGTAGCTTTCAAGTACCTAGAAGGGTGTTACAAGGAGGAGGGAGAAAAATTATCCTTCTTGACCTCAGATGATAGGACAAAAAGCAATGGGCTTAAATTGCAGCAAGGGAGATTTAGGTTGGACAGTAGGCAAAACTTCCTAACTGTCAGGGTGGTTAAACACTGGAATAAATTGCCCAGGAAGCTTGTGGAATCTCCAACATTGAGGATATTTAAGAGCTGGTTAGATAAACATCTATCAGGGATGATCTAGACGGTGCTTGGTCCTGCTGTGCAGGTAGGGGACGGGACTTGATGACCTCTAAAGTTCCTTCCAGTTTTATTGTTCTATGATCCCATGATTCTATAATCCTTCCACTTTCATTGCAAGTACTCAGCAAGAGGCCACGCCTTTATGTAAAAACATGCAGAACCTTGAGCTATGTGAACATCCTCTATTGCTCAAAATCTACTGAAATGAGACAGGAGTAGGCATCAAGCCACCTGTGTGTGTGTGTGTGTCTCTCTCTCCCTTCTTCACAGTACTTCACCACAACAGCTCCAAAATCCTTGCCCTTTTGTCTCCTTAGTAGCCATGGCTGACTCATGTATTAGTGCTTGCTCAGACTTTCCCCTTTTGTAAGGGCTTTGCGGGAATGGCTTCTGGCACCTCCTGCCTTCCTCCACCAGTTCAGCTCTCTTCTAATCATATTCAGTGCAGCAAGATTAACCTGTCATTAAAAATATAATTGTTCTTCAATTTTCACTTGTTCCTTAAACGGATGTTGAGCAGAGCTCCCAAGCCTCTCTGGAACTCTCTTGCAAAGCCTCTGGCAGCACAAAGCTTATTATTTGCAAAAGAGGGGATCCTAATTGGAAAATGCGATGGAGAGAAAATGGCGAATCCCCAGTAATCTCCTTCCACAATGATAGCACATGCGGCATAATGAATATGAATGTGGCATATTTATGAAATGGGAAAGGTTGAATGAGCAAAATAAGCTGTCTTTCCACACGTGCAGTACTGGGGCAAATGCACTCATGCTTATCCAGTCAGATGCTCCTGGCACATTCCTCTCTCTAAGTACAGCCACAGATGTACCACTAGTAATCTGTCATGCCTGCCACACACAAAACCATCTTTACTACTGGCTCACCTTCATGCCACACAGAAACACACACCTGCTGCTTACCACGTATTGTAGATGAACATCATGACCATTTGCCACTCACATCCACACTTTCACCCACACCCACATGTTGGGTCAAATTCGAGCCCCATAGAAGTGGGGGTAGCTCACAGTGCTGAAGTTAAAGCAATGTTATGAGCTTCCAGCGGGCGTGAATTTGGGACTCTGTCCATAGGGACAAGAGAGGAGAGTTATTTCATCCTTCTTAGTATTATCGTTTGGCTACACTTCCTGATAGTTTTAGGCTGGATTATTAACCCCCCACTGAGCAGTTAGTTACTCAGTTCCCACTGAAGACAATAGAACTACTTGTGTGAGTAACAGCGAAGAAATTGGTGCCAAGAACTCACAATCTGGTCCTTAAGTTTTAAGTATTAATAGCCCAGAAGTGTCAGCATTCCCCTTGAAGGCCCCAGGAAACATGCTCTTACCTGCAGATCCCACTTATAATTTAGATACTCGTTCCCGGTGCTGTAACTACAGTGCATAAGATTTTGTAGGAAAATTACCTGTCCCTTAAGTAGAGCCATTACCCACTCCTACAGATTACTTGGTAATTTAACTTCATAGTGTTTTAAAAGAATTACCATGGACTCTTCACCCAGGTTTAATGGGCAGAAGTATTCTTGTATTTACTGGATCATTATCATGCTAATACCTTGCTGCCATACGCTCATTTTGGAATTAAACTGTTAACACAGTTAGAAGTGGAAGTGGCGGTTTCCCAATGTACTACAGGTTGGACCTCCCTCATCCAGCACCCTCGGGATCTGACCGGTTCTGAACAAGGGGATTTGCCAGACCAGGGGAGCTCCCTCCCAACATGGCCTATGCTGAACTCCTGCCCCCTGCTAGGGCTCCAGCCTGGCACCGCTTCTGCCTGCCCAGCCATGGCTCCCTAGGCCGACGCTCTGCAGCCACTGCCAGACCCGAGTTCCGTGGCCACTGCCAACTCCTGCTACCTCCTACTGCCCACCTGTCCACATTCCCCCCACTCTCACGTGGGGCTCCCAGCTGAGTCTCCGTCCCCCCCACTGCATTCCTGCCCCACGGCCCAATCTCCTTTTGCCTGGGCTCTATGGTCCAGGAACATCCATGTTATTGCCGGACCACAGATATTGCTGGACCAGAGAATCCCGGTTAAGGGAGATACAACCTGTACCTGGAGTGAAAAGGGGATACATTCTGGTATTTTCTCCTTTAAGTAATACATCGACCACTTCTTTCTACAGAGAGAAGTTGAATTGGCTGCCTTAGTGAAATGGAGAGAGAGAGAGGGGAGGGAATAGAAAGCCACAGGACTGGGTCTTAGGACAGCTGCAGTCAGTTCTTCTCACATATTCTCTGTTTGATCTTAAGCAATCACTTAATCTCTCTGTGCTTCAGTTTGCTCTTTGTAGCATATGGATAATAATTCTTTTCTTCTACCCTTCTTCTGTCTTGTCTATTTAGATCTCATGCTCCCAGGAAAAGCCACCTCCTTGTCCTTGTACAGCACCTAGTACAGTGAGACCCCAAACTCTGCTTGGGACTCCTGGAAATGACCATAGTATAAATTGCAACAATAAGGGACAGAAATGGCATTCCTGAGAGTTTTGAGACAGCTCCATTGCTGTCTGTTCATGACCCTTGAATTAGTCATGGGGGGGAACAAAATATTGGGATCATTTCTCATTTACTTTGAGTTTGGAGGCAAGGTGCAGGCAAAATATGCCTGAGATCTGGCATATCTACCAGGGTGATTTTGACATCACTCATAAATTTGATACTTTTAACAAATCTCCGGGCAGACACAGTTGGTTTCTATGCTACATGTGATGGATACTCCAAACTTGACTGCAATACAAGATACTCCTGCATTAAGTCATAGTCCCCTGCCACTTGAACCAAAGGAGAATCTCAATTACTAGTAGAGGGCATATGACACATAGAGGAGCAGCTTTGATTTGCTCCAGTTCATTCAGTGGCATACATGTTAGCACGTTCGCTGCAAGACTTCTGGGACTGATTTTTCTCATTCTACAGATCTCCCATTGGGCTGGAATTCAGCCTCCCGATCCCAGAAAGGCCGTCTAGAACAGTGAGAGAACCCACACTACATGGAAGATCACTTCCATCCATCTCAATTCAGGGACACACCTGGGGAGTGGCGGCTTATTGCCATGGGAATCACATCCCCAGTGGCTTCATTTTGAGTTTCTCTTTCTTGTGATTTCCTGCCCATCCGCTCCATTCCACCACTTTGGACCTGTGCCATGCCAGCATGATTTTCTCTTGTCCTCACTTGAACTCTGGGTGCTGGCTCAGCCAGGGAGCCAGAATGGTGGGGTAGAAATAATACCCACGAGCTGAACAAAATAAGGGAGGATGGGTCAGAAAAGAGCTGAAGGGAGACCTGAGACCTGAAGAGTTTACCGTCCATGAGCTAGGGCAGTTTCTGGAGAAGCTTGGGGCAAGTCATGGCTGACTCCTGCAATTTCATTTGCTTCTTCAAAGCCAGCTGTTGGGCTGCCTTACGTGAAGGTAAGTCAAGAGCAAATGGTTTGTTATCAGCAGGATATGGCACTCTGGAGGCTTTCCATGCCAACTGCTAGCACGACTCTGTTGCACTCCTTAGCAATAGGTACAAGCACCTGGTGTAGCCATATTAGAAAGTATCACTCAATAGTTTTGTGGGTTCCTGGCAGATTCAGACACTCAGCTACTTCTGGGGTTTCAGCCTGGGGGAACTGCCCTGCGAGTGGGAAGGAAAATAGCTTTCTTGGAAGGTACTTGCCACTTTTGTGCTGGGCAAGTGTGCAGTCTCTAATTAAACATCCATGGGTGAAAGACCACATTAATTTGGTTTATAAAACAAGTGCAGAAGCTCACCTCTTCTTTCCTATTCCTGAATCAAAGAGCTGCTGAAACAAAGCCCAAACCTCTACAGCAGTGTTTCTCAACCAGTGGTATGAGTACCCTTAGGAGTACTCAAGAGAAATCCGGGGGCTACGTCAACACGACTGAAATTTGGAGAAAATTGTATTTTTGTTTTAAGTTTTAGAGCACTTTATTATTTTTGTACTTTTTACACCCAAAAATTTCATTGTCCACGCGAACAAATGTGTTACAATGGTAGAAAAAAATGTGTGTCTAAAAACTGTAGGTACTGGGGGTACTTATAATTTTTTTTTAAAAAGGGGGTACTTTATTTAAAAAAGGTTGAGAAACTCTGCTCTACAGCACCATACAGGGGCTGTCCAGGGGTGCAGAGCAGCACTGTCCAGCAGTTCAGTGTGGGCATGAAACACGTTGTGTCAACTGGAAATGGTAATGGGGAACTGAGTGAAGCAGAATGCACTTACCCAGCATGCAGTTCAACCAGGATGTTGGCATTAACATCACAGCTGCTGGGAACAGGTCAACAACAGGAGACCGTCAACAACAGAAGGGTCAAGCTTTTAAGCTTCCTCTGAAAGAAGCTTTGAATGCCTCCTGCACCTTTCAATCTTCACTCCCGTTAATCCTGTTTCCAAAGCGCAAGGCTGGGTGGTTGTACCACAGAGGAGCATGTCAGAGGACACTAGGAGGGACTGTTTTGTAATGTCACAGCCAAGGAGATAGCCTGAAACTTTTAGCCTCCTTGTCAGCTCTCTAGAAGTGCTTCATGCAGATGCTCCAGGGTGGACAGATTTGTTCCCAGTGTAACCGGATTTGCCTGGCTGATGTGGTTTCCATAGACACCGCTTCTAGAAAGTATTGTTCTGCAAGGTCAGGCAGCAAGCTGGCTTTACAGCCCTCTTTCTGCATAATGCCTGCACCCGAGCCTTGACAGACTGCTATTAAGACAGAGAAATTAAAGGGAAGGGGTGCAATGCGGTTATTTTCACAGCAACTGTAATACAGCGGGTCGATAGCTTGCTGCTTGTTTTTACACCAATCTTTATTGTTTTTGACAGATCTCCTACTGCATTAAGTACTGTGTATTTCAGTGTTATCTGTGCAGCCTGTGACAAGCCAGCTGGTTTCAGGGGGATTATTTCAGGGTGAGTTGGAGGCATAATGGTTCATTTTGGGCACATTGAAGCACAGGATTTGTGGCAACCCATGGGCCCTGTAATTCACCACTGAGGGTCGGGTAAGGTAAGGATTCCTTAAGGGGCACCTTCCAAATGCTACAAGATAAACTAGTTTCATTGTCCACATTGCGTATTTGTTTGTGTGTTCATTTTCTTCTTCTTTGGTTTGCAGGGATAAAGGAAGTGACATGCTGGTGACAGAGGACACTCTAGCAGCCCTACAGACTGGAGCCAGATCAGTACAATACAGACTGTTGCAGTCCAAGCTTCCTACATACTGCCCCCAACTCCAGCAACATTCTTTATAGCTGACCTAAGTGACCGCTTGTACGAGTGAGAGAGAGTTGTTCCCTCTCTGGGGCCCATGGAGCCCAGGGGTCTTTGCAGAGACAACCAGCCTAAGACCAGAAATTGTAGCGATGGTTGATTTTTAGGGCTGTCAATTAACGCGTGTTAAACGCCTACGATTAACGCAGGGGAGAATTAACACGTTAATTTTTGTAATGTGCATTAATCGCAGGCGTTTCCGCAGTGTTGTGGGAGCCCAGGATCAGCTGAAGTCCCCAGAGGGCCCTGAGCTCCCTGCAGCGCTGCCCCTTTGAAACGCGGAGCCCGGGGTCAGCTGGAGTCTTATTGTTTAACAGCGTAATTAATCGTGTGATTAATCACGATTCATTTTTTTAATCACTTGACAGCCCTATTGTTTTTTGTCACTAAGACTCCTGTCCACCAGGAACAGGGCAGAGCCCCTGCAGTAGCCACTGAGGGCACTGAGCCTCACACACTGCTGACGTCAGCTAAGTCTCAACTGATGAGTAGAGCTAAACCCAGTCCTATCAATGATTTTGTAAGTCTTATTGGTTACTCTTTGTTTTGGGGTAGTTCCTAGGAGCCCCAGAAAAGGCAGAGGACCTCACTTGCTAGGCAGGCCCATCAATGGGGGAGGAGAGGGTAGAAGGAGCAGTTATCCCAGGGACCAGCAATTCAAAAAGCCTGGAGTCCCAGGCCCCATAAATTGCTGCCAGAGCCCCATGCAGCATGCTCTGGGTGGCTCTAAGAGCTGGGGGGGGGGGCATGATCCCAGCCTCACCCTTTCCACCCAAGAGCACGGAGCTGGACCTCTCTCCACCTTATCCAGGCTCATGGTTACCGTCCATGACCCAGGGCAGTTTCTGGAGAAGCTTGGAGCAAGTCATGGCTGATTCCCGCAATTTCATTTGCTCCTTCAAAGCCAGCCGTGGGGCTGCCTTTCATGAAGGTAAGTTAGGAGCAAATGAGGCCCAGCATGGCTGTTGGCTCCCCTGGTGCTAGGCCCTGTACAAACACACACAAAAAAGGTGGGCAAAAGATACTACATTGTAAGCCAGATGAAAGCTTCAGTTCTAGACCTATTCAATATTTCAAAAATCCTTTTGTTTAAAAAAAAAGCTAATTTTTGTGCCTAACACAAACTGAAAAGGCCTTTTCAAGATGATTTTATTGGGCTATAAATGTTTTTTATGATTATGTTCCCCTGAAATAATTTTGTGTTGAGTTCTTGGTGTTTAAGGTTTTCGCTGAAAGCATTCCTGGAATAATCACTTTTAGCCTGCTTTCTAAACATAGTCATAAGAATTAAAAATAACCCTAGTGCAGACCTAGGTGAGGCAGCAAAGGCTCTCGGATGCCCTTATTTTCCCGTTGCACCAACATTTCAACAGACTGAGGCACTGAGCTCTGTGAAGATGAACCTGGACTTGAAACAATCCTGTTAGGGCACCGTTGTTGCTAGCAGAGTTATAGCCCAGTTTCCTTTGAAGTTAATGGAGCTTGCCAATTTATACTGGCAGAGGAGCTAATCCCTTGTGCAAAACAGTCAAGGAAACGGTGCTATGCCTCTGCTAGTGAAAAATGTGCCTCCCCATGATTGTTGCAAGCACAGGGATCCCCCCCTTCCAGGGGGCAGGGCCTAACTCAGTGGAAGTGTTTAAGAAACTGGAGAATACACGACCCTGAGAGCTCTTGCCACATAATTTGAGGATCTTGGCAAGATGACTTTGAAAGAACTGCTTAACAGGCAATTGGAGTCACAGGCTGAGTGCCTTCATGTTCATTAAGTGGATTATAAAAACATCTGCCATTTGGGTCTGAGTGAGCATACTTGCAGGGATGGAGATTGCTGGGGCTGTAAAGCGACTGGGAATTGAAACAATGTGGGTCAATGTCATGTACTGATTCAGCTTCTTCAAATGCAGAGACCAGAATTCTGGTGTGTGAAGATGGAGCTCTTTCCCGAGCACCTCCTAGCCCAGGGAATTTACATGATGTGCACAAGTGCTGCTGAGCAGTGCATCGTGGCAAAGAGGCTGCTACCGTTCGATGAGCCTTTGGATGATGCAGCTGATGCCAGAGTTTGTGCAAAATACTGGTGGTTATTCTGCCATACGATATACCAAGATACACCAAACTTCTGTATCACCACACTGGCTAACCAGAGGTCACAAAAGCAGTTTCCTGAGGCATTCCATTCTGTGTGTCATCCCCAAAATCAGAGATGAGGGATTCTTTGCAACCAGCCTCATCCAACAAAAGGTTCTTCTGATCCCAAAGGATCAGCCACACACCCAGGTCAATATATAATTTAGATCTTACCCCAAAATCACACTGTTGCCAATCCTTTAGTATCGAAAATCTAGAGGAGAAAGAAAGAAAGAAAGAAAGAAAGAAAGAAAGAAAGAAAGAAAAAGTTAAAAATGGTATCAAATCAAAGAATCAAACAGATACAATAATTGCAAAGTTCTGGGTTCAGGCTTGTAGCAGTGATGGAATAAACTGCCATCTTAGAACCTCAGTCCCTTTGTTAGACTGCTCCCATTAGTAGAAGTCCATAGTCCAGATGCTGGAGCAGGAAAGAGGCAAAATGGAGCTATTTCCTGGGCCTTTTATAGCCTCTGCCATGTGGAAGACAGTACAGGTAAAGATGGTGTAGAGAGTCACATGAGAAGTCACATGTCCATGTACAGATTTGCTGAGTCACAACAGAAGCCATTACTCACACTCTAGTCTGAAAGTTCACAGGAAAGTCCCATAGATCATAGTAGACCCTGGAAGAGGCCTGCCCATCTGCATCTAAGTGTTTCTTGATGGACCATTCAACCTGAATAGTCCCTTCACAATGGGCTCTCTAAGTACCTCATGGGTCTTAGGGCCAATCATATGAAATATAGTACACAGCTGATATTCATAATGTCAAATTCAAAAATGATACATGCATATGTAAGGCCAGGGGACCCTGGTTGTTGACCAGAGGGATTGAACCTGTAACCTTGTGGAGGGGGAAGGCGAATAAAGCCATGCCCCACTACCACATGAACCAAAATCTAAGGCTATAGAGCAGACTTCCCTCTGCCTTGTCAGTGGCCTCAGTCCCTCTGGGTTACACATACAAATAGCTTAATCATATTCAGCAAAGCATAACTTTTTCACAGGCGCCTCTATATGCACCTTTTGTACAAGATTTGTTGCAAATATAAAACAGTGGTTGCAACAATGAGCTATATTTTAATCAGATAATGTCACAGATTGTCACAGGAAAACTGAAACATACACCACACTTAGGGCTCTCTCCCTCCCCCCCATGCTTAACTTTAGATAGCAAAGAACAAGTGCATTGGCAAGTCAGCAAGTTGCTCAGGTGACTGGCAGCTGCAGGGAGGGCACCAAACATACTTTGATTGTCATCAGTGGCAAAGAAAATTAACTGCAACATCAATTACGTACTTCACCATTGGAGTCGGGATATTTCCGATGGTTCTTGGCAAACCTGGCATGGCCTTGTGCAGTGGATGCAAAGCCAGCATGCCTGCTGCTCTTTTGCTGCAGGGTCAGGCCGTGGTCTCTATCAGGCTAGTCTAGTACCTGAGAGTTACTGTCAACTTAAACTTATCTACAGTGTCAGGCTTTTGGTGTCATCTCTGTCATTCACCACAGCAATGCTGATGAAAGCAGCAGGCCTGCTCTCCTCACACCTCTCCCCAAAGGCACCAGTGCGTCACTGATTGACAACTCAGAGGAGGGAGCATTGCTAATAGGCAAGAGGTGTCGCTGAAGCATGATTCCTTTCCTGGTGGCAGCTGTGACCCATATCTTAGGGTTGGACCGAGGCACTAGCTTCTGATGGTTGCTGACACTTCAAGGATGCTCCTTAGCCAGCTTTTCCTATTGTCTCTGCTGCATTGGTTTAAGCTCACTAGCCCCACCGCCTTTTAATTCCTCATCTTGAATGTAAAGCAGTTTCTCAGGCTGTTGGACTGATCCAACCAGCAAACACAAGCAAGCACAACAAGCACAAGTAAGTCTAGCCAGAATCCCAGAATGAATGGGAGTGCTGTAGTTCACTCACCACCCAAATAACGCCCTAGATCCTTAGCATGCAAGGGACAACTCTGCCTTTGCTGAGCCTTGAGCAAGTACTGAGAGAAAAATGGACATACAAAGACAATAGACAAACCTCAGTGCACCCTGAGGCTACGTCTACACTGCAGGCTTTTTGCGCAAGAACGCCTGGAGCCTCAGTCCATTATCTAGCAAAGCTGGTATCCTCCCCTCCTCTTGCTTGCAAGGCAAGGCTGCATTGATGCATAGAAAATTTGTGTTGCTACTGCCTATCTTGTAGGCAGTGGCAGTGGATAAACAAAATACTCCAGTACTATCAAGCCATCACCATCCATGAGCTTACACTAAAATAAATGCATTAAGGTTAATAAGACAATCATAGCCCTTTCCTGGGTATTTGTATTAAAATTGGGCAACACAATTCTTGCCAACAGCATAAAAGAAGCTCATGCCAGGTCTCACTATGATCCTTTCTCAAACACAAAAGACAGATTTAACTGGCAAAAAAGTAGCATTTGACCTTTTTAAAAAGTTGGTTTTGCAGCTAAAGTGGTAAGATTTCTCAGCAAAAAGTGCTGGCACACAAGCAAATGCATAGATCTGCTTAGAGTTGAACTGCTTGAGTTTTCTTCATGGAAATCTGTGTTGAAGCGGCTGTGTGGGTAAAATTGGCACAACTTGCTGTTATGTACCAGTGTGTATGCGCACCACTTCCCCCACTGGCTGGAGGCCTGTGGATAATTAAGTCATTCTCATTACTGACAGTCTCCTTATTGTGTGTCCCTTCCCATGGTTTTGTGAGCTGAAGATTCTGAGTTAATTTTCTCCATTTGTGGCCCCTTTATAAGGATTCTAGCTCCTCATCATAATGTTCTACTCCCCGTCTTGTCATTCCTTGTCCCATTTTAAACAGTGGCCATGAGCCACGAACGGGAATTTTCTGTAATATTTTGCATCACTAGTGTGTGTCTCTGTTTCCCCTATATACTGCGATGTTAACTTGGAGGTGGGAAAAGGTTGTTTACTCTCTGCAGAGACCCAGAGACACTGAAGTGACTGATGCAAGGCTGTCTGGGGTCTGTCTCCCACATCCACAGAGAGTCTGAGAAGACAATGGCCACTCCAGTTGTCCAGGTATTTGGTACATAGCAATTAACGATCATGAATGGCCCATCCCTCCATGGCAAGCCAGCTGTGTTAGACCAGCGGGAGACCATAGGGCTGAGGAGGAGGGCCAGGTGACAATGTTTTCCTGGGACCAAGAACAAAGATGGAGTGAGGCCAGGTGGGAGGTTAAGGGTGGGCTGCTGGAAACTGGAGATTCCCCTGAAATGGGTGTACAAGTCTCTTTCACGTATCCAAATCAAATGGGCTCACAGAACCGAGCTCATGGACTGAAGAAGATCTGAAGGCTCTAAGGTTTGGTCCAAGGAGGTGAGGAAGCCGAATGGCTTACCCTCAGGAAAAAGGAAGACCCTTAGCAGGGCCTGGCACACTGAAAGGGGCCTACCACGCACTGTTCCAGAACATCACACCTGTGGATCTGTGACATCATCTGAGAAGCAGATGAGACAACCAGAAGATCTGGCCTGATGCAGGAATGAGGGTGAAACTCTCTAATCTGTGTTATGCAGATGCTCAGACTAGATCACCGTTATGGTCCCTCCTGGCCTTAAAGTCCATGGCTTTTCCCAATGCTATCTATGCCTGGCGTGGCTGCCGACTATGGGCTCCATCTGTTCAGGCTCATATTATGCAGTTACAGACTCACTGCACTGCGATCAAGATCAGCTTGTGCACAGGAATATGTTTCATAATAACTTCATCGCTCACTCGCATTGGTGGAGGAAACTCTCACAAGGAGACTGGTTCCATGCTCACTGGCACCAGCCAAAAGCTCATGGTAGCAGCCTTGTAGTTAAGCAGTATGTGTGGCTGGCAAGTGCTAAATACACGTAGACATGATTTATGGGAACGTTTGCTTAAACTATTTTGTTAAATGACAGCAGATTTGGAGCTTTGTTTATTATAAATGGTTTTCATTTAGACTTTATATGTCCCCTAGCTTCTGCACAAAGCTCTCATTTGCTGCCTGCCATTGTTTATTATACAGTGACTGGACTTAATACAACAAATAGAACAAATGAACAGTTAATGGTGGGAGAAAGAAAAGCGCGAGAGAAAGAAGTGGAATGGTCAAGGTGAATGAGAATTAATGAATGAATCCCAGCAGGACCTGGATCCTCTGCAGAACACATGAACAACCCAACTCATGACGGGTGAAGTGGTGCAAAGGTGGTGTGAAGCCTGTCGGTTTGGGAAGGGCTGTGCCGAGGCTATCTCCCTTGCATCAGAGAAGCCTTAAGATTGCTCTAACTTGCACCAGCTGTCAATGGCTCCAAGGGGCTGATACTGAAGCTGGGTACCACTGCAGTGCAGGAAAGCCCAGCAGTAAAGCTCTTTCCCCTAGCCATGTCCCCTACACCTAGGAACATAAGAACGGCCATACTGGGTCAGACCAAAGGTCCATCTAGCCCCGTATCCTCTCTTCCGACAGTGGTCAGTGCTAGGTGCCTCCAGGTCTATGTGTGGCATAAATAAGTGATCCTGGCACTGTGCCACTTAGGTGATCCACCCATGGCCAGACCGGCTGGCTTCATGACAGCTTTGCTTGGATGCACAGCATAAAGTAGTCCAAGCTCAGTGGAGGAGCATGGCCCAGATCTGATAAAACCATTTAAAATACTCATGTGACAGAATATGGTTCCCATGATTCATACATTCCTATATTCATCCTTCCCAAATATTCACATGGCTACCAGCTATTCTTCCAAATTGCTCACCGATCCTGGGCTTTGCATACGTTTTAGTTCACATGATTATTCATACCAGCTACTGTGTTGTTTGCTATTGGTTTCCTGCCATTCTTTAGGCTGTTATTTACAACATGTCATCCAGCCAATCAGGAAACAGAAACAAAACCATGTGGCCAGCCCACACAATACTAAAAGCCAACAGTCCAAAGGGAACAATTGGACTATTGAACCTGAAAATTATTGTTCTAAACTATTCAGCAAACACAGCACTTAAGAGCAACGAAGCTGTTTACAGAGAAATGGGACAGGCTGGAGAGCTAGCTGCTAACCATATAGTAGCGGAAATTCATAGCAAAACACCGGGTCTGATTCACTGCTCTGTTACACCAGTTTTTACCCCAAGGTAACTCTGCTGACTTCAGCAGAAAACTGGTGTGGCAGAGACATGAATCAGGTTCGCTCTTCCCAATGCATGTTCCTGCAGCTCACATCCCAGCCTGTCCATTCCTATTTACAAAGGCCTGGCAGAACTAAGTAGAATGTGATGCAAAATTTAGAAGGTTTGGTTAGACTTCAACTGGTGAGAAATGCTTTATGTGGGGAGCTCGGTGCAAAGTCAGGACTCACTGCCTCTCAGCCTTTGGCCCAGCTTTAGTGTGGCTGCCGACATGCTGCGGGGTACAATTCAAGGTAGAGGTTCCCATCCTAACATCTCAATTATCCCAGAGTCAACTTCTTCCTTATGTGTCCCCTCAGCACTGTTTGGATCAGCTGGGATGTTATTGCTGATCATTCCCTGCAGGTTTGTGAGTTGAGACTGGCCCATGAGCATTTTCAGCCGAGGGTCCCGGTGCGTGCAGTAACTCCTGCAACCTGGTGGTCTCCCACCACAGGCAGTATTTGTTACAGAGGCTTTGAGTATGGCAATACTTCAGTTTATTCAATGACACTAGTTTTCTATGGCTGCCATTGTTTTAAGTTCAGTTTGTTTCCACTGTTGTGATAGCGGACAGAGGCCAGAGCAAGGAAAACAGAGCATAAGAACTCAGAAATTACCTGACTCTCCCCATCCCAGCTGTAGACTTTGGTGGGGTGGATAAAATGGAGCCCGGATCCGAACTGCAGAGTTGGTGTTGTACAGCTCAAATCCAACACTGTTGGAGCATCTCTAACATGAGGAGTCCATTCCACTAAGTTTGCTAAGGGGAGTTGTTATTATTCATTTGCCTGTGTTTCAGCAAGTGCAGGGGAAGTTGGGTGTCTCAAACCTGTCCCCTGCAGTGAACCCAGCATGGCAATTCATTGAAGCTGCGCCAGCAATACTCTTCAATCTAAGACATAAAGTCTGCAGGAAGTCTGGAGAAAGGCGGTCACCTCAGGGCCAAGGGAAAGCATTGTGTCTTTACCTCTGGTCTCATTGGGAGGGGTGGGGACTGACTGGGCTCCCATTTCTCATGCGTCAAGGCTCCGCTCCCTGCAATAAACATCTATAGGTCCAGAGCCGGGGAAGTGTGAGGTAGAAGGATTTATATCCTCTTGCCTGGAACTCTATTTTCTGATAATCTGGCTGAGTGTGACAGATAGGCCTTATGAACAGGAGGCCTGCCAGCTCTCACCATGCACTTCCCTTGGAAGAGCTCCAGTTCTTGAGTTCCTTAGGTTTTGGCTCTCTTCCCAGTGCTTTTCCCCACCCTCAGTTCTCCTGGGAGGTTTATCTTTTCAGTCTCTTCTCAGACAGTTACCCCGACATACCTGGCACGAGGTGTTCTCAAGAGGCCTCTTAACAATGTGCTACAATCCCACAATGATACCAGTGGAAAGTTAGGATGCTGTTAAATAAACCGGCCCCGAGTGCAGATGAATATATTCTGCTTTCCTCCACCAACTCCTCCCTCCCTGCTGCTTCCCCAAAAGGAGGTTTGGCTAGAGCAGCAGACAACTGGCCAGTGGTTACAGCAACAGAGTAGGAGACCGGACTCTTCAGTTCTCCTCCCTACCTCTGCCCGCCACTTGCTGTGCAATTATCTGTGGCTAAGTTGTTTCACTTTCCCCTGACTCAGTTTCCCCTGAAGTTATTTGCTTACCTAATAGAGCATTCTTTGGCTTGATTCGCTCATGTTTTTAAAGCAAGCCTTGCAAGAAAGACTTGACGAGATGTGGGCTCTGCACCATCCCAATGGCTCACACTGCTCTAAAGCCAGCTTTGCTGGTTTGTGGATATGTCACTCTGTAGAGGGGAATCCTTGGCTGGGTTAGGGAGCCAGAGTGGGATGTTGTCCACCTCTCTGCTGGCTCTCGGTGCTCACGGCATGCTCAGCCATCCTGTATGCTCTGGTCATCTCCAGTGACCAGAGTGATCCCTTGGGGGTAGTCATTGTAATATGAAGTAACTAAAAAATGGAAGAAAATTATGCCAGGGGTTGAGGCTGGCACCAATTGACCTAAAGACCAGAGAGCTGCAGAGGGGGACTCAAAGCCATTTATACACTGCCACTCCTGGGCTGTACCAAGCACAACTCAGGGACAAGCCCTGAGAGTGCAAAGTATTATGAGACATATGATGCATCTTTATAAAGAGCTTCTTATACTTGAGGCAATAGCATCTGTGGATGAGACTACGGCCCCTGGAGGAGAGAAGGTGCATTTTTCAGGGTCCATGACTTATTTTTCTCTAATATTCTGTGCAGTTCATGGTAGGTATTTGGGTGCATAAGCAAGTGTAATAGCTGTTTGACAGGTTGGGATGTGGGGGGTATCTAGTGCACATATAGAGATGTCTCAGGTACATACACAAAGAGGTTATCATGAGGCATCTGTTTTATCTAGTGACTGAGATGTTTCAAAGGCTATGGCTGAATGTTTAGCAATACATTCTCAATCATTCAAGAGAAAGAAGCCTTTACCTATGGAAATGTCTCCTTTTTACAGCAGATGAAGCGGTGTGCTCATTGAGCTGCAATTATTCTACTAGAACAAGGTCTACTGTAGTCCTAAATCATACAGAATGGCAACACTGTTTGCTTTAATAAATGCCCCTTGGGTATTTCAGATCCAGTGATCTTGTTTTCAGCCTCTTCACCAGGCAATCCCTCTTAAATGACCCCGGGTTCCTCTGGATGATTTGTTTGGGGAATTTTGCTGGGACATCCAAATGAGGTCACTTTGAATCACGTGTGTGAGGAACTTAAGATGCTTTGCTTTTTAGTTTTAAAAAGATTTCTTATTTTATGTTGGAGCAACTATCTATTAGGGTAAAATCAATAGCAGCTCCCAGAACAGAGAGTAAATGCCCCAGAGTTAATACACTTCACACAGTCACCCTAGCTGGATGTCTAGGCTTTGAAGGATTAAATTTTTACTGGTAAACATCAATAAACGTTGATTTCACCATACATAAACAAACCAACAAAATGTTTCCATCTATAATAATCAAACTTAATAAATAGGCAAATAAAAAGGCTCCTTGGGAACTTTATGAGAGTTTGATGTAACGGTATTTACTTGGTATATTTTGACATATAATGTTAACACTTTGTTTTAATGCTTATAAGCTTTAAAGTTCGTATCTCAATTGCTACTCTCATTGAATATTTATTGGCTGATCCTAAACCTAACCATCCATTGTCTGACCCCCGCCAATCCCATAATCTCCCACAATTGTGAATATTTAAATTGACAAAAATAAAAAAAATCTGAAAACCCATAATCATGCACAACTGTGAAAATGTAAATGAAAAATGCAAAATAGAACATTATATTCCCCATTTAAAATGATACAAAAATTGAATTCTGCCAAGCCTACTTATTTTTAAAGAGAAACTAGTAGCATGACTAGTACAATACATTATTGGTGTTTGGAATAAGCTTGTCGCTAAAATGTTTATGGGCAAAGTAATCATTAGCACTACAGGTAATGCAGGGCTCCTGCCTGTCTGACTTCAGAGCATCAAATCCATGTCTCCATCTCTCTCTCTCCCTCTCTCTCTGGGTGTGTCTAGACTACAGGGATTTTTCGAAAAAACTTCCCCTGCGTCTACACTGCTGCCGCATTCTTTTGAAAGTAAATCGAAAGAATACGGCGGTTTTTTCGACCGCAGAAAACCTCGTTTTACGAGGAATAATGCCTTTTTTTGAAAGTGTTCTTTTGAAAAAAGGTGCTATGTAATGCAAACTGTGCTTTTTCGAAAGAGAGCAGCCAGACTGCCCGGGTGCTCTTTTTCGAAAAAGCAGCTTGCTTTTTCGAAAGTACTGGTTGTAGTCTAGATGCGCTTTTTCAAAAGTATCTTTCAAAAAAGCCTCTTTCGAAAGAGGCTTGCAGTCTAGACGTAGCCTCTGTCATACCCCATCACCTAATAACTCAGCACTTCCTCACAAGTGTTAAAATAGAACAAAAACGATCTTTCCCACTCCTCTTTTCCTCATCCCTGTGGAGGACCTCAGGAAAAAGTGACAAGCTAGTGGTGTTTGTGTGTGTGTGTGTGTGTGTGAGAGAATGCTAAGTCAGGGGGGGTTGTATTTAATGTGAATGTGTTGTGGTTATTAGTGCTGACCGTTTCTGGTAACAAGTCTGGTTTTTGGCTAATGGCTGAATAGCTGACTGGAAAGAGATGCTTACTAAAGGGCCTTGTTCAGGTGAAGAGGGAAGCAAGCTGTACCTTCATATGCTAGAGGCTGGTGTGCCAGGCTGCTTGGGAGGGAGGATTAGGGGAGGCATATCCCTCTAGGAAAGGTGGGCAGAGTGTGTGCCATCATCCTCTCCCATGATAGTTCAGCCAGAGTAGTGGTAAAGTAAGACTGGAAACTTTGCCAGTGGGCATTGCCCGGGGACAGTGGAGCTGACAGTCACCGCAAGTCCTGAGGCAAGGCATGGGCAGGGGGTGACTCCATGCTTAAGAAGGGGTGGGGCCTCGGACAGAAGGGACAGTGCCAAGGGCAGTCAGCCCTTAGAGCCATCCAGATGGTGGCATGGCCCCGCCTCCTCAGCGCCACATGGCATGGCTTTCCAACAGCAATTCAAATGGGCCCAGGATTCTGGCCACTGCAGCTGCCATAGTAGTGATGGTGATGGCCAGGAGCTCCGGGCTCCTTTGAATCTCTGGGTGCTGCGGCCATTGCCCCCAATATTCCTTCTTCCTGGTGGGCTTACCCAGGGATGCTCTGGCTCCTATCGGTACTGCCACAATGACCCTGCCCGGGCTTGCTGCTGCTGGGGCTCTCCACCGTCAATTAAGTCTGTCAAAAACAAACTAACCCAGCTGTGACTCAGGTCCACACTCTTCAAAAAGGGTATGTCTACACTACAAAGTTAATTCGAACTAACTTAGTTCGGATTAGTTAATTCGAACTAAGCTAATTCGAACTAACGCATCTAGACCCAAAAACTAATTCGAATTAGCGTTTTGCTAATTTGAACTAGCGCGTCCACACTGATTGGACGCTGGGTCGCATTTAAGGGCAGCTGAAACCGGTTCCGGCAGGGCATCAGGTCAGTAGTTGCTTTGTGTGGCTGCTGTCTGAGGCTCGTGCTTAAAGGGACCCCCCTGGACAGCCGGTTCTCAGCTTCTCCGCTTGCTTGCCTACCTCGCTGAGGGACAACAAAGCGTTTTCCTCTGCGCCTGCCTGTGTCGGTGGTTCCCACTGGGGACGCTGCTGCAGTTGGCACCATGGAGCCAGAGCTCGCCCTGGGCATTCTGCTCCAGTTTTTGGACTTGCTGATGCAAGCCTGCCAGCAATGGCTGGAGGCTGCCTGGCACCACCTGGTGCACGTCAGCCCCCTGCCTCTCCACCTGGCCTCCCTGGGGGCCATGGAGGAGCTGCAGCAGCGCCCGGATGCCAGCGTGCCCCGCCGCATCTGGCGTCTGGACACCAGCAGCGACTGGTGGGATCGCATCGTCCTGGAGTGCTGGGGAGACAGACAGTGGACCCAGAACTTCAGGATGAAGAGGGACACCTTCCTG
Source organism: Pelochelys cantorii (assembly GCA_032595735.1). Taxonomy (NCBI): domain Eukaryota; kingdom Metazoa; phylum Chordata; order Testudines; family Trionychidae; genus Pelochelys; species Pelochelys cantorii. The sequence continues at coordinate 32,059,280 of CM064338.1, forward strand.
GAGCTCTGCGAGTGGCTCGCCCCTGCTCTGCGGTGATGGGACACTCGCATGAGGCCCGCCATCCCCCTCCAGAAGCGTGTGGCCATCGCCCTGTGGAAGCTCTCCACGCCGGACAGCTACCGATCCGTCGGGAACCAGTTCGGCGTGGGGAGATCCACCGTCGGAGCAGTACTCATGCAGGTATGGCACTCACCGGCCACTGGGCCGGGGAGGAAGGGAGCTGCAAGGAGGGAATGGGCCGCCCCAGGGAAAATGGGGGCGGGGGAGGAGGCGACAGTACCCCTCATGGGAGGGTTCGGTCTGTCCCGGCCGTACTACAGGCCACCAGCGGCGGCCAGGATCGCAGCAGGGGTTGCTTCTGGGAGTGGGGCGCAGGGCAGTGCCAGGGAACGAACACTCCCAGCCACCCGGGCGCCCCAGTGATCCGCAGTTTGCTGTGTCTCTCTGTAGGTGGTCAAGGCCATCAACCGGGTGCTGCTCTGCAGGGTGGTTTGCCTCGCTGATCCGGACGCCATCATCCAGGGGTTCGGCGCCCTCGTGCCCCGGAACACCAGGCCTCCCAGTACATCAACCGCAAGGGGTACTTCTCCGTCCTCCTGCAGGCCGTGTCTGACCACCGGGGCCAGTTCATGGGCATTAATGTGGGCTGGTCTGGCAAGGCACATGACGCCAGGGTATTCCGCAACTCCTCTGTGTGCCAGAGGCTGCACGCCAGGACCTTCTTCCCCGACCGTCACATCAGGGTCCGGGACGTGGACATGCCTGTCTGCCTGGTGGGGGATGCGGCCTACCCCCTACAGCCCTGGCTGATGAAGCTGTAAACGGGGCACCTCAACCCCTCCCGCCAGGCCTTCAATGCCAGGCTCACCAGGCCTGCATTGTGGTCGAGGGGGCCTTCGGACGACTGAAAGCCAGATTTAGGTGCCTCCTCACCTGCCTCGACCTCGCCGAGCACAATATCTCTCCCGTGGTGGCAGCATGTTGCGTGCTGCACAATTTGTGCGAGCGGAAGGGGGAGGCTTTCCTGCCAGCCTGGATGGCTGAGGCTGAGCGCATGGCTGGCCACTATGCTCAGCCCCACACCGCCGCCGTCCGGGAGGCCCAGCGGGGGGCCGTCCAGATCCGGGAAGCCCTGCTGGAGACCTTCCTGGTGGAGGAGGAGGACTGAACTCTCCCTGCATGCCCCACTGGGGCCTTCTTCCACCCTCCCCTCCTTCCCCTTTCCCCTCCCTAACCCCCCTTCCTAATGTTAAATAAAGACACCTGTTTTGCAAACAACAATCTCTTTTTATTGTACATAACTGGGGTGGGGGGAGGGGGGAATGAGGATGGGAGAGGGGAGGGGGAAACCTGGGAGGAGGGAGCTGGAAGGGGGAGGAAGGGAAGGGAAAGCTCAGGGTTGGGGGTCCTGCTGGCTCTCCCATCTCGCAGCACTGCGGGGGCGGGGGCGTCGGGGGGGGAGTGGGTGTGGAGGGTGGCGCAGGAGGGACGGGGGGTGTGGAAGAAGCGGGAAGGGGAGCAGGGGTGGGAGGAGGAGCGAGAGCTGGGGCGGCCGCAGGGGCCAGAGCAGGAGGAGGCAGGAACCTGTCCACCAGGGTCTGGAGGTGACCTCTGAGGGCACGGCCCTGCTCCTCCAGTGCCTCCAAGCTCCGCTGCTGTAGCCGCAGGCCCTCCCAGACCCAGTGGTCCTGGGTGCGGAGCTGGTGCTCCAGTAGCCGCAGGTGCCGCCGGTGGTAGTCCTCAAGGTTCCTGGTGCGCCTGTTGGCCCGGGTGCGGCTACACAGCCCTTAATTCGAACTACTTAATTCGAACTAGGCATTAGTCCTCGTAGAATGAGGTTTACCTAGTTCAAATTAAGCGCTCCGCTAGTTCGAATTAAGTTCGAACTAGCGGTTTGCATGTGTAGCGCCTATGAAAGTTAATTCGAACTAACAGCTGTTAGTTCAAATTAACTTTGTAGTGTAGACATACCCAAAGTGAATAGCTGGGAATACAGCTACACATCTGACATGCAAGTCTCAACAGCCACCCTTTCCCAGCGTTCATGTTAGACATTTAATACGTATTGGACCAAAACAGTTTTGAATTTGCCCCTGTGCACTTTGTCGTCTACAGAAATTGCTTGAGTGTTTTAGCACTTACATGACCCAATGCCTGACACCTTAGAAATAAGCAAAAGAGAATTTTGTATAGTTATTTTATATGACATCCCAATCATTTTGGACACATAGGCCAAGAATTACAGGCAGTGCCACTTATAAAGTTGCCCGACACGTTCCATTATAACACTTTCTTGTTTTCAGTTGCTTATAACTGTGCCAAACTTTAAACTATTTGGCCTGAAATAGGCTCTCGTTAAAAGTATTCTTTCAACCTTTTTCATTCAGAAGTGCTAAGATGAGAGCACCATAGAAAAGCACAGCGGGAAATTAATAATTCTGTATTCAGTGCAGGTTTTGGAAAGTGTGCAATAAATAATGCATGGGGCCATTGAATTAGGAGAAAAAGAAATATCAACAAGCTACTCAGTCAGGGAGCACCATCCGCCCTGTGAACTGAATGAGGCCAGTGTCCTGTGGAAAAAAGACATATAATTAATGACTGTATCAAAATGCATACACACAAGGGGGGTGAATTAAGGTTGAATGGGCAACCTTACTTCTGGCATTTCCTAACTTTTGAGTGCTTGACTTTGCAACCTTATCATTCTTTCAATATAGTATTTTGGCATCTCACTTTATCAGAATTATGGGAATTCGAGCGATCATTTCCCCCTCCGTGGATTACAGTCTGTTGTTGGCTGTTGAGGCAAGAACTGAAGAGCAGGTCAGCCAGCAACCTCCTATTCTTTCGATTTTATTTACTTATTTCTGGGAGAATTGTGGCTCCATTCTCTTCCTCCCCTTTGTTATGAAGCAGCCAGTAATTTGGTAAGGATCCATTGGCTGACATGACTTGTTATCTAAAGTGGAATTATTCATGCATGTGTTAGATTTCACCCGGGACCTTCTGAGCAATGGCTAAGGAACAGAACTTATGCAAATGTGACCTTTGCTCTCTAGGACTCTCTAAGTCAGGCATTCATGGTTCACAGTGACTTTATGGTGAGTCTCTCCATGGAAAGCAGGGCACTGCAGGATTAAGCAGTAGCATATCAATCAGGAAACTCAATGTTTCTTCTGTTCCTCTTAAGTCTTGTGGTGGGATCTTCATATAGAATATAAAATCTCAGGTGTCCGAGAGGAAACAGCAACTAACGACACACTGAAACATAAGTAGCACAGCTACAGAAACATGTAGATGGACAAAACAGTGACAGTATTATATACATTACAAGAGCATTAAAGAAAATATACTGCTTGCTGGAAAGCTCTGTGCTGCTTTCCATCTGCCTTATCACTGGATTCCAATGGTTGGGTGCCCACAGACCTTTTGCATTAAATTTTACATTGATTTTTATGACCAGTTATTACATGTAATATCTGAGCAGTCCAAATGCTTTCTCTCCTCCCTGGTGTGGGATGAAATAAAGTTCATGGCAGCAGTATAATGGATGGCTCGGACCACATCCAAAAGCGGGGGTTTATTGTGAAATTATTTGAGGGGACTCGGGAAATGTAGGCTTTTATGTCCATGTATAAAAACTACATTAAGTTTGGAAGAAGCCAAAACATGTCATAACTTGGGTTTCCAATGCTTTATTGCCACATCCTCCCATTGCCTCTGTGCCTCCATCACAAAGTGTTGCTAAAGTGCAGAGCGATTCTCAACCACTTCTGGATTCATGTAAAATGCTCAAAGCCAAGTTCCCTCCACCCTCAGATTAAGCACAGGTGAAGAAAATGGGTGCTCTGGTATAATGTGTCCCATGACACACGTATATCCTGAGTTGGGTGCTTGCAGAGCATACATTTTCCAGGGGTATCCAAATCCCACACCTGTCTCTGATTAAAATCCTATCTTGATCATGTGCACCTCTGTTTATAAGCTGTCAAGGGGATTTTAAAACTGTAAGAGCAAATGCAGCCATAATATAGCATTTAGCAAAGATGTGCTAATACCTCCTTTTCTTCCCCAGGATGGGCGTTTTTGGCACTGTCTCTTCAGATAGTCAAAATTGCAACTTGTCCAAAAGGATTCAGTAGGCAATTTGTATGCAGTGCATGTGTGTGCTTGTGCACGCAGTGCAGGAGACTGATGTTTTAATCCCCCCCATTTTTTTGTAGTTCATTATTTAGCTGGGGAAGTCCTGCATTAAAAGGCTTCCACAACTACAGTCCTCTGCTATCAAAAATGCAACTGAAAGCAATGGCAGTACAAGCAGCTCTTTCTCTCTCAGACACATACCTCTGGCCCCTGTAAAGCGACTCACTCCCCACTTGGAAGTCTGGAAGTTGAGTGTCCTCTTTGGACGTGGCATCTAGAGGCTGTAGCATTTGCCTTTCATTGTGCTAGAGGACGTGAAACCTTTCTAAACACATTTCGACTATTTCTATCTAAGAGGAATTCGGCCCATTGTCTGTGAATTGCTTTGGAATTGCACAGGGAGGGCGGGGCTGTTGAAATATGAGCTATTATAGCTATCAGGAAATGTGATATTAGGCAGTATCATGTGTCACTCTGTCTTCTTTCCAGTCGTAAACCTGGATTATCAGAGATAAATATCAAAAATCATATACAAATCTTGTTTGGGGTTTTTGATATTTATCTCTGCTGAATATTTTAGCTCCTGGGGCCACCTCCCTGGCTGATGCTAGGTTCAGGGACTTTACTGGAGATACCCACATTTGCACCAGCTTTGTTTTAGGGTTTTGTTTTGTTTTTGAGAGAGAGAGACCCCAGACTGTGGATGCACCTCTGGATGGATCACTGTGTTGCGGGCATTTTGCAGGTTGTGGTAATTTCCACCCCTCCCCCCCCAATTGCAAACAGGGGCTGGTGTCAGGAATCACATATTTTGACCAGGTTATATTAGCTTTCCAAGGGGTTCCCCCTCACCAAAGGCAGGGGAGTGAGAGGGTTTTGTCAATGAAACCCCAGGGGTTGGAAGTTATCTGTTACTCCAGCAGAATGACGTACTCCAACCAATCCCGGACCAGTGAAGCTGAGGTGTTTTCTGAGTCATAGTCCTAGGGTTCATGTCACCCACGCTGCTGCAAAATGCCTTTGGACCAGCTGCTGAGCTTTATCTATCTCCTGCTTCTAACCCTCTCATTTCCAAACCACTTTGTGCAGCTTATTGCTGAAAACTCTGTCATTAACACCAAGTATTTAGATTTGCCTGTTAAATCGGTGTCTGCTTTTTCAACTCAGAATAAAACATCGTCTCTGTTGTTATTAATTGCTGGTTTTAAGGCATTCAAATAATGATCAGAGACAAATATCTAGATTCAATTAGTGAGAGGGCTATGTATGGTATGCGCAGATAAAAGCCAGGGAAGTCAAAGGAATTGGAGATGTATCCTGTTCAGTCTGCATTCTTTCACATCAGATCAGACTATTCAGTCTGATAATCTATTTCTTGCCAGACTAAGGGTACATTTAGATGAGTACGCAATGGCACCATCTCATCTAAATAATACTAACATGCACTTACATAGAAAGTTAACATCAATTTAACATTTTCCTCTCTGGCTTACAAAGTGCCTCGCGAAAGGGAAAGCCTGCCATTTTGAATGTAAAGATAAAGAAAGGGAGTCATGGAGAGGTGAAGACTGACATTTTTACAGGTATTTATGCATCCCTGTGCTCATCCTCGCAGTGCCTAATGGATGGAGAAGAGGAAGTTTCAATTTCAAACAGATTTAGGCATTTAACTCACAAGGAAGCTGGCTGCCTCCATGAGCCCCTGGGCAATGTGTGGATGGCTCTTGGCTCCGCACTCTCAGAAGGGGCGGGGCCATTGGCGGAAGGGGCGGGGTGGGGCAGCTGGCCTTCAGCGCTGCCTGGAGCATGGCACACCTCCTTTCCCCAGCCTTTAGCACTGCTCAGAGCACATGGACCAGTGCTCCATCACTCGCTCCGGTGGGGATTTAAAGGGCTCAGGGCTCCGGCCACTGCCACTGCTGCAGTAGTAGCGGCCACAGTCCTGGGCCCCTTTGAATCGCTGATTCCCCCCTTCACTTCTCCATCGGCAGGCCTGCTTACATACCAAAATCCCACTGGCAGTCGATGGGATGGAGGCTTCCAAGAGCCAGAATCACTTTTAAAATGAGATGCAGGCTTCACAACCAGTCAGGCATTGTAATGCTCAGAGCAGCGAAGCCTAAATACCTTTGAAAATTGGTGCCCAGGTGACTTGCTCGATGATGCACAGTGATGGTAGCTGCTCTGGGACTAAATTAAGGCCGACTGACTCTTCAGTCTCTGCCTCCACTATGCTACCTTTTGTCCAACCAAGTCTGAGTATTTGGTCCAATGTCCCGTTTGCGGGAGTGTCCATTACCTGAGGGCCTAGACGAGTGTAAAATAAGGTTCTCACTGCATGTGACAGAATTTACAAGACTGTGGGGAATGAGGGAGAAGACCTTCCTCCATGACCCTGCAAGTGATCAGCTTACACCGGGACACAGGCACTTTGATTACTCTTACTGTACCTTAATGAGAATGCAATTTTCTCTTTTGGCCATCACTCGAGCAGGCCTGTCAATCTCTGTTCCCAAGTTGTGTGCCTTCCTTGCCTGAAACTAGAGGCAGAAGTGTCAGTTTTTGCCTTGTGGAAAAATTAATTTAAAAAAGTGAGTTTATATTGGGATCTATTTTCTGGCGGGTGCTAAGGCTGCAGAAGAAGCAGTAGCAACATCAGCAGTATCATTACGTTCCTCCTTTCCCATTCAACTAAGCCACTGGCCCACCCTAATCCTTTTCTGAGCTGTTTGCCAGCTTCACCAGCTCTACTTGTCTACCAGCAAGAGAACTGGTATTTACAGTGCTCTTACTAGCGTCAGGGACGCCATTGGTGTAGGCAGATGACCTGCGCATGCTGTAATGGGGGGGAAGGGGTTTGAGTATGTGGGAGGGGCAGACTGAAGACAGTGGCTTCAGCAGTGTTACTGAGCATGCTCAGTACAAGCCAAGCAGCAAATTGGGGCATGTGGGGGGCAACCCCATCCCTCCCCCCCACACTTCACCTCTTTCCAGTGACTCTAGTTTTTTGGCAGATAACTTAGCAATTATCTGACAGGAGCACTGTATCTAATTCCTATATGAAAGAAAGGAAATTAAATAAAATATTAGACCCATTCAGCTCTACTATTAATATATTTCGACACATTGTCACTTAAGGTACATTGGTTACCCTTAAAATGTTTATATATATTCTTACATTGTTAGTAAGTCTGCAGAGAGAGTGCGCTGGGAGGGGAGTGAAGCTTAGCAGTAGTGACCCAAATGCAGATCCCCAAAGCACAGCACTATTTATTCCTACTCTTTTTTTCCCTTTTAAGTGGGGTGCCCAGCAATGCTTTCATAGTGATGCTTTCAAGGATCTAACCATCCTTCAGTAGAATGACAAGCCCTTTGTTATCACAATCCCTCTGTTTATAAACGAACTCCCTGTCCCAAAGGCAAAGCTGGAAGCAACACAAACTCTGTTGCAGTTAAGAACGACCTCTGGAGCTAAGGCATGCTCTTTAAGCGGACCTCAAGTATTACGTCCAGTGGTGCAAACTTTAGGGAGGGCTACTGACCTCATAACCCCCCATAAATGGCACCCTTGACTAGAGTAGTGGGGAGTCTGCAGAAGCAGCTGAGGATGTGCTGTGACTTCATTGTGGGTAGGGTTGCCAACTGTCTAGGATTGTTGTGGATTCTCCTGGAGTTAAAGATTAATCTTTAAAGGTGATGGGTCATTCAAAAGTACTGTATTCGTTTCTTATAGCTGGTATCACACCTGGTTGCTAGCACTTCCCATTATAAGACCTCACATTTGCAGATGGCTTACTTTAACCATTTAGGCTAGATGCATCTTTCATCCCAAGATTGATTTTATATATATATAACCAAAACTAGCTCAGCCACTTCCAGGACAAGATTAGGGAAAAATAATACCTTTACCAATGCAAAAAAAAAAAAAATCTTTTGGCCATTTCAATGTGACACAATCTAGTGCCCTCATGCTTTGGAGCAGAGACTTACTAACTTGGTAGGTTTCACCCCTGCTATCAGGGATTTGCTTTTCCCAATTACTGCAAAAAGAAGAAAGTCCACATTTGGCCAAGTTAAAAAATAGTGGGGAAAAATAGCACATGGGAGAATGTGATTAAAGATTGTGCCACAATGCATAGGCATCGGTGGGATGCATTAGGGTTGCATAGCAACTTTAATTCTTGCATTTCCTAAATGCCAAGGGCTTGATTTTGCAACCTTAACATTATTTTAATGTATAATGTTCTATGCAGGTACTTATACCTCATTCATCACTCTGGTATCTTCCAGTCATGGATTACGTGAAGTGACTAACATCTGTTACAGGTGTGCCATTCTTGCTCTTATCCTGTCTCCAGAGCTGGAATAGCAGTGGCTGCTGGCACTCAAGATATGGGAAACCAGATCTGTCATAGCTGTGACTGCTACAAGTTATGATGAAGATGCACTGGATGTAATAGCAGCAGGACCCAGGGCTGGAGTCAAAGTTATGCAGCAAGTGAGGATTAAGATGCACTGGCAGAACTGTGGGATTTCGATGAAACTGGGAGAGCATCTTCCCACACGTTGCTTGGCTCTACTTAGCATTATCAGCACACACACAAAAGGATATGTGTTTTTTTGTAGAAAAAAATGTAAAAAGAGAAAATTATGCCCTGAGTGATAAACTGTTTATTATAAACTCGCCGTTTTGGAGGGAGAGAATGTAGCATTTTGCAGTTTCTAAGAGAGCATCAGCAGAATAGGACAGAGAGAATATTATCTCTAAAAGCTTATGCATCATCCTCTTAAAATGTTAATGTCCCATTTCCAGCTGAACAAATAAACCTCTACAAGTTGGAGGCGACTACTGTTAATGAATCTGAGTGCAGGCTGGGAAAATAAAGAACCTGCTTCTGATCACAAAAAGGCATCTTTCAAGGAAAAAAAATTAAGTCATTATTTAAAAATTGCTCCATTAATTGCTGTGAACAAAGGATCATTAGTGTGAAAGGACCAAACTGTTTTAATTCTGAGTACTTTATTTTCTGCAGGATTGTAAACCAGGTCCTCAGCAAGCCCTTCAAACAGAGTGTGTGGGATGAAAAATTCAGGAGCCTTTAGCCCATTTACCATTTTCCCAGAGATGTTTTTGTTTTGTCTCCTTAATGGACTTACGATGATCATGCACGTGTGTGTTTTAACAACAACAAAAAATCAAAGTTCTGTCTGGATTAGGCTAGAATGTTTCATATATCTTTGTTTTATGGTTTCCCTGGGATTTTTAGCGCCACAAGAATCCTATGATAGATAAAATACCCTGGTACTGAGTGCAGCATAGATACATATATAGATTTCTCTGCTACTTCTACCATCCAGATGCTGACATTATTTTTTGTCACATGTTTCACTGTAGCATCTTTGCTCCAACCAAAATCAGGTTCCCATGGAGCTAGGTCAGTACAGACATGTGGAAGGTGTTCCTGCCATAAAGAGCTGACAATTGAAACCCAGTGTGGATTAGGAAGCAGAGGAGAAATGATTTGTGCAAAGTCATGTAGCAGGTCAGCAGTAGGGTCAGGAATAAACCCCAGATTTTGTACCTCCTAATCCACCCTCTTAACTACTTGAGCACACAGAGCTAGCATTACCATAGTGCCAAGATATTAAAGAAGTTGATGAAAAATACTAACCCGAAAAAAAATACATACATGTGGATCCTGTGCTAGGCTGTGCTGAGTCCTTTCATCTCCTCTCTTAATCTGGTGTTGTGTTACTGCTGGTGTCACACAAGCACAGCACACTGTCTATGAAATCACTTGCTCCTGGCTAGAGCTGGTCAAACCTGGGAATTCCCATTTCATGCAGAATTCTGACTGTTCAGAACATAGTTCTGTCTTCAGCGAGGGGGGAAATGTTGAAATTCCATCAAAACAAACTTTCCAAAAATCTTTGTTTTGGAAATATTGAAATGACCCTATTGAACCATGTCTATGATGTCATGTTTAATATAAATGACAAAACAATAGTAAAAACAAATGTGCTTTAACCACTTTAACCTTATCTAAACCAAACATTCCAATGATCTGTCATTGGAAAAGTGGATGCCCAACATTTCTATTTCATTGAATCAGCTCTACACATGGTAGGAGGCACAGAGATGTTAACTGCTGTTGAAAAGTCTTCCCACTGTTGGAAAACACAGCCGCTGGTCTATCAGCTTATTTTTGTTATACTGTGAAAAATGTAGATCAGTGGAGCTGTTCTACATTCACACCAGCATAAAAAAAAAAATCAGCCTGTCATAGGATACGTACATCCCATCCCAGCTGCCAGATCACATATGGTGAGAGGAAGGGTAAAAAATGGCGTAACAGCCAGTTAGGTTCAGTCTTTGCAACTCCAGCTATGAAATATGATAGTACACCCTAGTGGCTGAAGTCAATAAAGCAGCCCTTCCTCTCCGAGCAGGGTAGCCTAATGGGTGGAGTCCACAAAGCAGCCCTTCCTCTCCAAGCAGCGTAGCCTAATGGCTGGAGTCCACAAAGCAGCCCTTTCACTTAGGGCAGCATGGCCCAATGGTTGGAGTCAATGAAGTCACCCACCTTTGAGCGATGGCGTGGCCAATTGGCCCACTGGGGAAGTGGGGCACTACTTAGGGGAGTGTGGCACTTAGAGGGGGACTCAGGCCCTTCTTGCTCTTCCAAGCCCCAGCCCAGGATCACTTTATTTAGCTATTAGGCCATGTTGCCCTCAGTAGAAGGGCTGCCCCTATTGACTCTGGCATGGAAAGGTTGCTTTATGGACCCTAGCCATTAAGCTTCACTGCCCTGAGTGGAAGGACTATGTTGTGGACTCTGCTGCCCTGAGGGAGGCCACTAGGCAGTACCACCACGTTTTATAGTCAGGGTTGCAAACATAGGACTTAACTGACTGCTGTACAGTTTTTTTCCTTCTTCTCACCATACGTGACCTGGCACCCCTGACGGGAAGTTCCTAGCCCAGGACATAGCCCTTGATGAGACATTTGAGTTGCTCTTTGACTTCAACATAAACATAAATATAAATAGTGAGATAATCTGTGTTATTCACACTTAGCTGTATTTCACAGCTCCATGCTGAACACATTTCTGTGAGCTGGGACAGTATTAAAATTCCTTACTGCTTAAAGTCTGTTTGATTGTTTTCAATTGAAACCAGGTCAGTACAGTTCTTCTAGAGGGAGATGTGTCTCAGTGGAGACTAGCTCAGATCAGGCCCTATCAGCGCGGTCAGGTGGACTCATTCATCCAATAGAACTACACAACAGGAGGATCGATCTTTAAATCATGGCTTTAGTGCTATAAGGTATTCTGATACTAGGGTGGAGGTGCAGTGTTAGAAATCAAAATGAGGGTTGATAGGTCTCCCCCTTAACTCTGTCTCTCTCACACACGCACACGCACCCACCACAAGTCTGTCTCTTTGATGGGCAACTCCATTACATGGTTCAATTCAGACAGTGGATACATCTGGAATCACAGAACACTAGAACTGGAAAGGACCTCGAGAGGTCATCGAGTCCAGTTCCCTGCCCTCATGGCAGGACCCAGTACCATCTAGACTATCCCAGATAGATGTTTGTCTAACCTGCTCTAAACATATCTCCAGAGATGGAGATTCCACAACCTCCCTAGGGAACTTATTGCCTAAGAGTGGAATGAGAAATAAGGCTGGGATGAGTATGGTCTGTCGTTTTTTAGCCATTTGGACTGGCCTCTACCTTCTGCAGCAGGAGTTTTAGCACAGCACATGCAAAGGGGCATAACATCTGACATTTGCCCAACCTGCCTCTTGTGCCAATAGTATCATGTCTATCCTCGAGGAATTCACTGCAACCGCTTAGCCCACAGGTGGTCACAAGGCTGCCATTTCCTTTGCATGTCACCAAGTCCTCAAATGCTGTCTGTAAATGTATTTCCACTCAGGCAGGGTTATCTGTTCACATGGTCACCACATATCCTCCCACACTAAACTCCTCATGCGTGAAATGCATCCTCTTCCCTGTTAGGGAGTTTACTGCCTCGGTGACCTTTATCTTCTCCAAAGAGGCATTTTAATCTTCCATACTACTGCTCCGCTAAGTGGTTTCTCATTTGATTGGCACTACAGAATGGTCTTTCCGTGCTGATGGGCTCTATTAAGACACTGGGAATTGGATTTAAATGCTCTTTCCTCAGCTCTTCCTTACTTTATTGTTATTTCCATTAATGATGCACTAAGTTCAGCATGGGTTTGTTTCACAATTTGAGGAGTTTAGGGACTGCCATATGGGAGGAAACTTGGAAACACAAACCCTCATTAATACAAAAGATCCCTATGGGGAAAAGGTGATTCAGCCCTTGCTTACCCATTGATTAATCTGTTCTTTTAGCCTCAGGTTGAACTCTTGCAAGTCTTGTGCCTTTTTGGCAAATCTAACAAATCCCAGAGGCCTCTCCATCTTCATTAAAGTTTTAATTTCCATGCAAAACTGATGCTTCAGGCAAAAGCAAATGGATAGCAAACAGGCAGAATCCACCCAGGCAATACATTTGGTTCACTAGCTCACCTGGTAAACTCTACTATTGATCCTACCATGGGCACCGTTAAAACCAAGATGTTCCCTGCAGCAGGATATTTACTTGGTACTCTCTATACTAAGAATGGGAAAGGTGGCTGTACACATCACTGTGGCAGTGGTGAATGTCCACTTTTATACAGCACTCTCTCAGCCAGGAAGATATTTAAATCATGCATGTTCTGTTTTGGTTCTTGGTATGGGGTTTTCCACATACATGCTCATTGCACAGATATTACAGTTAGGAATGACTTATTTTTGATTAAAAGAATGAGGAAACAAGAAAGAGTCCATGCCATGTCTCCATGCATAGCACACATGCATTCACTAATAATCTATGCTCAGCTGAATAGCAAATGGCTATCTGTGTCTGCAAACCACAGAATCCTGAGTGATTCATTAAATGGAACCAGTTCTGTGACACTAGCATAGCCATACAGCTGGTTTGATTACCCTGAATGTGTAGATGGGAGAACTGGGTTGGAATATCAAGGATGTTTCCTAACCACAAAATCTGCCCCAGAACATGACATGAAACTTTTCTACACTTCTACTCTGTTCTCTTATTCAGCTGGGCTGTGTCTAGACTGGCAAGTTTTTCCGCAAAAGCAGCTGCTTTTGCGGAAATGCTTGCCAGCTGTCTACGCTGGCCACTTGAATTTGCACAAGAACACTGACGATCTAATGTATGATCATCAGTGTTCTTGCGCAAATACAATGACTCTCCCGTTCGGGAAAAAGCCCTCTTGCGCAAATGCTTTTGCGCAAGAGGGCCAGTGTAGACAACTGAGAACCGTTTTGTGCAAAAAAGGCCCGATGGTGAAAATGGCGATCGGGGCTTTCTTGCACAAAACCGTGTCTAGATTAGCACGGACGCTTTTCCGCAAAAAGCGATTTTGCGCAAAAGCGTCCGTGCCAATCTAGACGCTCTTTTCCGCAAATGCTTTTAACGGAAAAATTTTTCCGTTAAAAGCATTTGTGGAAAATCATGCCAGTCTAGACGTAGCCCTGGTGAACGAACGGGTGGTGAGGCAGAGAGGTGCCATGAGTGGCCAGCAGGGTGGCTGACGGAGAGGTGCAGCAAGAGCAGCTGGCAAGTGAATGCAATGAAGCAAGTAAGCTACCTCTTCACCGCCCCCCCTCCACTCAGTGTGAACCCTGAGGATGCACCTCTGAACTCTGGGTCTGCCCTGACCAAAGGCAGCAATTGTGAATGGGGTGCAGAAAAGGGTCCGGCATGTGAAAGGAACTTTTGGGTTGCTGGACTTCAGAATCTGAGAGGAAAAGGACACTGCCCAACTTACACGGGAGTGGGTCTTTTATTCATGGTTTGTGTGTATGAACCATTTGCAATGTTTTCTCAAATTAGCTCTGAGTTATTTCCCTCCTTGTATTAAAAGTTTCTTTCCTACGTGCAGATTCTGTGCTTGCAAATGGGGAAGTGTTTCCTCTCAAAGGTGCTCAGAGGTGGTGTGTGAATTTCCCAGGTTACTTGGTACGGGCTCGAGCCGGTTATATATTGTCTCATTGGAAAGGAATCCCTCCACATTAGACCAGCACAGGTTGCTGTTGGCTGCACCTGGCAGAAAGGTTATAGTTAGTATGACCACTGTGACTCTGCGCTTAACTTTGTCCCTCCCTCTTCCTCAAATCTGCCTCTGGTGCATCTTGTCTATATCCCATATTATGGCCTCAGAGGCAGGGACTGTCTTTGCATTAGTTTTCTGTAGTATGAACCAACATGGTCCCTGTTTGGGTTCTCAAGACCAACAAAAGCTATCATAATAATAATTACCAGTTACAGGTCATCCTCACTATAAATCCCAGATGCATTCCAAAAAACTTGGATTTATAGCGAAACAACTTAAAGCGGGGAATTCTTTTCCCACGGCTGACTTCCATTCGCACAATTTTTTTTTGTGTGTGTGACTTCAGAGCAGGTAATGGGAGGACTTATCATGCATCAGCTCCTACAAGTGTCAACAACTTTAGTGCGGAACAGATGTATACTGGGGCAACTTATAGCAGGGATGCCCTGTACCCAATTTTATGGATGCTTTTCCATGCCGGAAAGTTGAACCTTTTGGGGGTCCTTGAATCCCCAGTTATAATAACCCACTCTGGAGTGGACCACTGAGACTGTTATTCCTTCAGGAAGAAGAAAGTCTAATGACCAGGCAGCTGCTTTCAGATGATGTACTTAGACACCTGCTGACAGAGCACATGTGTAGGCAAAAGACTGTTGGAGCCAGACATCCCCAGCTAAAGGAACAAGACAAGACACTGACAAATAACTGGAAGCATGAGGCTTTCAGAGCGGGGAGGCGGGAGTCGCACGGCTCTCATTATTGTCTATGCCAGTCATATTCAGACCTCAGTGGTTCAGGAGGAAAATGAGTGATTAGCATAACCCACAAGAGCCCATAGCAGCATAAATTCATTGTTTTATTTACTATAAAGCCATCCTGTCCACAGGATGATTCAGGGAGGCCCATCCAGGCTCTGCACTTTTGGGTCCCCCATTGTGGTCACTTCAACCATCCTATGGTTGGGTCCCAAGGCAGCCTGGGAGATTATCTGGGGGGGAGGTGCCTGGCATGAGGTGGCAGCAGGGGTCACTCACCCTCCCCTCTCAGCATGGTGGTGAGAACTATAGCAGCCCAGTAGCCTGCTCCACATCACCCTGCCAACCTCTCCCATCCTGCTGTGCTCAGCTTCACCACGGCAGTGGAAAGCAGAGAGACCCAGCCCAAAGATTCTCTGTTTCCCACCATGGAGGAGAATCAGGATGCAATGGACTGGAAGAGGTTATGTCTAGACTATGGAGTTCTTCCAGGATAGGTATCCCGGAAAAACTCCGCCGCGTCCAGGGAAAGCATCCGACATTTTTTGCGGAAATGCAGATGCGCTCTTTCAGAAGCCCTGTCTTCCTCGTGCCACAAGGAAGAAGGGCTCTTCTGAAAGAGGAGGTTTTTCCAAAATTTGGTCCAGTGTAGATGGGCCAAATTTCAGAAAAAACCTCTTCCCACGTAACTATCAGAAAAAGGTACACAAATTGTACCTTTGTGGAGTGCAATTTGTGTACCTTTTTCCGATTAAAAGTGGCAGTGCAGACATAGCCAGAGGGTAGAGTGCAGTAGGCTGCTGGTACCCTCTGGCTCCCGTCGCCATGGTGCGTGTGGGAGGGAAGCCAACCCGTGCTTCCACCCTGCACCAAGCCTCCATAATCTCCCAGCTCACATTGCTCAGTGGAGAGGGTAGGGCTTGTGGAAGGGCTAGAGTGGGGACAGGGTAGAATGGAGCAGAGGCAGGACAGAAGTAGGGCCTGCAGCAGCTGTGTTGCCCTGAGTCTCACACCTGGGACATAGGGGAGGGTTGCCCCAGGCCTCACACCCCACTAGGAATGGCCCTGCTACTGTACACCCATAGTTAAGCAGTACAAATGTATATGTTATTCTCACAGCAAAATGACTGACCGAATATGATTACTTTATCAACTGCTTGATTAATAACATACTAAAAGCATCCTGATTGGTTAATAACTTAGATTGGTTCATAATTTAATCACACACTGTTTTAATATCATGTGTGCAAAGAGCCACAGGAGACATATTAAAGAGCCATTTGGGACACAGGAGTCTCTTTCCGAGCATCGCTGATCTGTGCAGTTGTTTAAGAAAGACTTCTCTCCTCACTGGCACAAGCAGCACGAGGCAGAAGCCATGAGAGCAGGATCCATTTGTGAGGCTGACTTAGACCTTGTCAGACCTTCCCATTTGCTGGAGTGCGTCCTTTAATTTTGCAGCTCCAGCTTCTCCAGTTAACTTCCCTAGCCAGTGCAATCCTTTTAGAATCCCAGACCCAGAAACACTCAAGGTATGTCTACACTACAAAGTTAATTCGAACTAACAGCTGTTAGTTAAAATTAACTTTCATAGGCGCTACACATGCAAACCGCTAGTTCAAACTTAATTCAAATTAGCGGAGCGCTTAATTCGAACTAGGTAAACCTCATTCTACGAGGACTAACACCTAGTTCGAATTAAGTAGTTCGAATTAAGGGCTGTGTAGCCACTTAATTCGAACTAGTTGGAGGCTAGCCCTTCCCAGCTTGCTCTGGTGGCCACTCTGGACCAAGCCAGGGAAACTCTTCTGCCCCCCTCCCAGCCCCGGAGCCCTTAAAGGGGCACAGTCTGGCTACAGTGCCCATGCCAGGTGCAAGCCTGCCAGCACCCAGCCAGCAGACCCTGCACCTGGCACGGCATGAGCCAGCCACGCGCTGCCACCCAGCCCTCCGCTCTTCCCAGGAGCCTGCCCAGGGCCGCAAGAGGCGGGCGCCCGCCTGGTCTAGTGTGGAGATCGTGGACCTCATCGAGGTTTGGGGGGAGACCTCCAACGTCCACGACCTCCGCACTAGGCACAAGAATGAGGCCGTCTAGGGCAGGATAGCTGCCAGCCTGGCCACCAAAGGCCACATGCGAACCCAGGAGCAGGTTTGCATGAAAATCAAGTTGGTCCAGTGAGACCCCCGACCCTGAGCCCTGAGCTTAAAACATAAGAACGGCCGTACTGGGTCAGACCAAAGGTCCATCTAGCCCAGTAGCCTGTCTGCCGACAGAGGCCAACACCAGGTACACCGGAGGGATGGACTGAAGACAATGACCAAGCCATTTGTCTCGTGCTATCCATCTCCAGCCTTCCACAGAGGCCAGGGACACCATTCCTACCCCCTGGCTAATAGCACTCCATGGACCCAACCTCCATGACTTTATCTAACTTCTCTTTAAACTCTGTTATAGTTCTAGCCTTCACAGCCTCCTGTGGCAAGGAGTTCCACAGGTTGACTATTTGCTTTGTGAAGAAGAACTTTCTTTTATTAGTTTGAAGCCTGCTACCCATTCATTTCATTTGGTGTCCTGTAGTCCTTCTATTATGGGAACTAATGAAGAACTTTTCTTTATGCACCCTCTCCACACCACTCATGATTTTATAGACCTCTATCATATCCCCCCTCAGTCTCCTCTTTTCTAAGCTGAAAAGTCCCAGTCTCTTTAGCCTCTCTTCATATGGGACCTGTTCCAAACCCCTAATCATTGTAGTTGCCCTTTTCTGAACCCTTTCCAAGGCCAAAATATCTTTTTTGAGGTGAGGAGACCACATCTCTACACAATACTGAAGATATGGCGTACCATAGATTTATACTTCCCCTCCTCCTCCTTCCCCCTTCCAGCTCCCTCCTCCTAGGTTTCCACCTCCCCTCTCCCACCTCCTTTTCCCAGTCTCCCCAGAGGTTAATCCCCACACCCCCAGTTTTGTTAAATAAAGAGAGTTTCTATTTTTGAACATGTGTCCTTTATTTTTTACATCAGGAAGGGGGGCGAGGGAGGGGTAAGTGGAAGGAGGTGAGGGAGGAATGGGGCACGAGCCCCTGATGGGGAGGACTGGGGTGGCTCTGTGGGCTCCTCAGGGTGGAAGCTCTCCTGCAGGGCCTCCTGGATCCTGACAGCCCCCCGATTGACACCCCTGGATGGCAGTCTGCGGCAAGTGCAGCCGGGCTAATGGCCGAGTGCTGTGATGTGCCGAGTGTGGGCACTCAGGGCACTCCAAGACAGGACTGCTTTGCTGTCCCTCATCGAGGTAGACAAGCAAGCGGGGAACCCTGAGAATTGTGTGTCCAGGGTGGGGGCTCGGGTCCCTTTAAGCACAACCCTCGGCTAGCCTGAGGCAGCAGCTCCACACTTTAAGTCCTGGTTCCGGCCAGCCTTAACTGCGGTTCAGGGTCCACTCAATGTGGACATGCTAATTCGAATTAGTTTTTAGGTCTAGATGCACTAGTTCGAATTAGCTTAGTTCGAATTAACTAATTCGAATTAAGTTAGTTCGAATTAGTGCTGTAGTGTAGACATACCCTCACAGCTTGTTTGAGTCCCGCATGTGGTCAGTTCTAACCCCTGATCTCTCTCGCCATAGGAGAAAATCTGTGGCACCAACAGGTGTGAGTAATAATTGAGCCCTGTTCATCCTTTTGCTGTCTGAATACAGCAGCTGTAGATGGATGCACAGAAGCAACCTGTAGCACAGTTAATAAGTAAAAGGATCAGTGCTCCTCATGTCTGCAGATTTCAAATGCATCTGTTGGATGAGATTTGGCTCATTATTTCATGAGCTAGCAATGGTGACAATATACAATAATAATAATAATAATAATAATAATAATAATAATATCACCATGATAATGAAAGGGGAAATGATAAAAAATGTTGGCATTATCAAAAAAATTATGTCTTTTAACAGCGAATTGTAACTAATTAGACTTTGAATGGGAAATCAAATGAAAGTGCATGAAGGCTCAATTTTCCATACAGCTGACAATCTGACCTTTTTAGGAGTGGGGAAAAAATTATTTTTAATTAACATGACTAATCATTTTCCATCATTTCAAGATAATTGGCTTTGTTGAAAAACAAGCTTGTTTGGAGGGGGGGGGGACACTGAGGGAAAGACAGTGGCAGCTTCATCAGTGTGTTTAACCTCTTAAAGGCTGGGAGTGTTGCTGCTTGGAAATGGCATTTCACTTCCCTTTGTAGTGTGTGGCAGAGAGTTTGTGAGGTGATGGGGATGAAGTTTTCTTTCTTCCCTTTCCAAACGGCTCAGGGAATTTACCATCTAGGAAAAAGCTTTGCCTCCCTGGGTGACCTCCTTTCATTTTGCAACCAATAGCTCTAAAACCAGCATTGAGGAGACAGGATAACTAACAGACACCCAGTTATCTGGTGAGCATCAAAGAAAGGCCATTGAGGCTATCTCTACACAGCAGTGTTATTTCGGGATAACCGACGTTATTCCGAAATAACAAAAAGCGTGTCTACTCGACAAGCTATTATTTCGAAATAATGGTGAGCTGGAGGACTTCTTATTCCTACTCCTGTAACCCTCATTTTATGAGGCGTAAGGGAAGTCGAAAGAAGAGTGTTATTCCTTTGACTTCCTGCTGCGTAGACAGCTCCAAAAGCCGAATTAAGTTATTTCCACTTCATCTACGAAACTGACATAGCTCAAGTTGCGTAGCTTAATTCAACTTTTGCTCTGCTGTATAGACATGCCCTGAGTGATCGTGGATCCAGAAGCTAATGCTGAAATCCTTCCTCGGTCACGTCGTCCATTCAAGCTAAATGGGAGTTCTGCTGGAGAAAGGACAACTGGATTTGAACCCAACTGAAAAGGAGGCATTTGAATCTGGCCAGATAAACAATGTGGTAGAGATTATTTCACTGTGTTTGCTTGTCTAAGATGTTGGGAGCCCAAGAAGACAAGTCCTAAACTCTGAGGTCTAGCTCTCCTCTCCTTGCAACTGGCGACACATACTGATCTACAGGAGGAAAAATGCAGGCCTAATCCAGCCCCCATTCACATTAGTGGAGATAATTCTGTTGATGTCAGTGAGCATTGGACTTAGCCCTAAAACCACACTGATTTTATGACTCATTATACTGATTTGTAACACCCTACTACCTGCTAAACCTCCATTGCCCTATGACTGCAGAGGTGATACCACTTCAAGTGGTCTCCTACAGCATGCTTAACAATTTGCCCCACCTCATATCTAGATACTCAGGTTACCTTATCACCCCAAACCTGAGGAAGCGCTCAGGGGCTACGTCTATGCTGCAGGCTTTTTGAGCAAGAATGGCTGTTCTTGCGCAAAAACTTGCAGAGCGTCTACACTGCACGCGTGTTCTTGCACAAGTAACTTTACAGTAAAGCATCAGAAGAGGAATAAGCCCTCTTGTGCAAGAGCTCTTGTGCAAGAAGGCAGTGTGGATGGGCAACAGGGGTTTCCTGAGCAAGAAACCCCGATGGCTAAAATGGCCATCTGACTTTCTTGCGCAAGAGGGCATCTGTACTGCCATGGATGCTCTTGCATGGCAGTGTGGACGTGCTCTTGTGCAAGACCTTTTGTGCAAGAATGCTAGTGCAAAACAGTTCTTGCGCAAGAAGCCTGCAGTGTAGACATAGCCAAAAAGTTTTTGCTCCCTCCAATAGGAGTTGGTCCAATAGAAGATATTATCTCATCTACCTTATCCCTCTAAAATCAAGCAGGTTTTTAAATGGTTCCATGAAGGAAGATGCAAGAACATGTGACGATCACAGCTGTGTGCATTCAAGTTTGCTTGTACATGCTGGTACACACATAAAAAACAGCACGGGCCACAATCTTGGAAGTTACTCGACACTTGCAGTCCATTTTATCCAGGCAGGGAACGGTGGACCTCACTAGGACTCGCTGGCAGGGAAAGGGTCTGAATGAACAGTCATGCATGGGCTCAGAGCACTGGCTTAGCTTTCAGTCTCCTGCAGGGTGGCCAGTGCAGCTCCCAACATCACAAAGTGTAATGGATTTGGCACAACTGATGGTGTTTGGTTACTCGCTGTATTTTTGTCAGCAGGGTGAAAGGAGGGATGTAAAATCCTGTTTAATGTGTTAACTGGTAAATTTAACCAGTTGACTGACTAAATGTGGGTGGTTGTGGGAGCTGCACCAGCCCGCAGAACTGGTGTGGACTCCCTGCCCACCACGGCTGGGCTGGAGCGGCCCCTGTCCTGTAGGCAGGAGCTGCTCCAGAATGGCCGCTTCCAGCCCCGTGCTGAGCTGCTAGGTCCCAGCCTGAGCAGGGTCAGAAGTGGCAGCCAGAGGGAGGGGGGACTGTGGGCTCCCAGCCTGCACATGGCCAGAAGCAGCAGGGCAGCCCAAGGAGGGGGCCTGCCAACCTCCAGCCTGCATGGGGCCGAAAGCGCCCCTGCCCCACACTTCTGTTTCCGGCCTCGCATGAGGTTGCTGGCTGGCAGCCTTGCGGGACTGGAGCAGCCCTGCAGCTGCAGCAGGTTGGGGGCAGGTGGCTGCTCCCCAATAACAGTGAACCGCTACTTGGTAAGCATCACCCATTAATGGTAAGGCTTACTGGGTGTTCACATCGCTCAGTGAAAGGCCTCATGAAATAGTGTTTGGGGTCTCAGCTTTAGAGAGCTTATTTAAATCCACTACCCCCTCCAAAAAGAAAGAAAAACTGAAAAAGCTTTTTCTGCATAAGAACACCACTCTCAGCATGGGCAACTCCTGCTGCTGCTAAACCCCTCCCAACCAAAACTAATAAGCAAGCAAGCAAGCCGATTTTTGACCCCAGAAGTGAGAACTGCCACAATTCTTGTGAGGACCACTAAGAACTTGGCTGCTGCTACTGATTTTATGTGGAAAGTGCCCAGATACCACCAAAATAAGAAAGACACACACACGCACATGCGCACACTCACACAAACCTACTAAGATGAATAGAAATAAAAGAATAAAACCTGTTTTATTGACTCTCTTCAAAACCATGCAGTCCTTTCTACTTCCCACACAGAACTGAACTAAGTTCTGCTAATGGCTTTGTGCTGTAGAGTGAAATATTTTGAATTAGTGACGGAGCAATCAAGCACCATTTAAAAAAATAAAGATACTGCATTAGATAACATACTTTGTTCATTTATTTGAGTAGGTCTCATTCATTTTCAATTGTTTATGGCACTGTTTAGTAGCCTCATAAACGTACCGTAGCATATTGTGTTAAAAGTAATGGCGTTTTAGTAATGTGAAACCTAAGTACAGAACTCTGTTATTAAAGCTTTGTTGAAAAATGGGGAGGAAAAACCAGGGTGTGTTTTTGTATGAAGATAATAGACTCCGCAGGTTAAGCAAAGTGACAATTAGCAAGGTTCTCACTGTAAAAGGTTTTATAAATACTTACCTCCCACTCAATATAGTCCATCTCCCCTCTTCTCAACAAAACCAACATTCTGGGCCTAATTGAACCCGATAATGTCCTTTTAACTTTGAATTCTCTGACTGTCTTCAGCTGCTCATCATTTAAATATAGTTATTTTCTGGCATTTCATTTCCTGCATTTCTCCCCTCCTCTTTGCATTTTTATAGGTAGTTATAAACATGAATAACAACACTCGCAGTGCGAAGCGCACAATATAAAACCCAATCGCATTAGATTTCTCTTTTATTCTAACGTTAAGCCTCAGATTTATCCATGTCTCATACCATTGGACCTGTCACCTGAATTAACTAGAGACTCTTAAACTGATTGCTGCAAGGAGATCGAAGCAACAACGTAACACCGCACTTTAAAACAAAATTTCCTAATAAGTGTTGAATCTCATTTAAATTTTATTTTCCACACACATGGGATGTGGTGTGAGTCCATTACTTATAAGAGGGGGAGAAATTACCTTAATTTTGAATGATCTCCTTTGAAAAGGCTGCTGAAAGCAGAAAAATATATTGGTAAAGTACACATTAAATTCAGCTTCTTATAGCATATGAGAGCTGTTGTGAGAATGAAAATATTGTAGCATTGCTGGCCAATGTGCATGTGTCACTTCTGACACCTACTGGGTGGAATCAGAATTGCCTAATTGTGTGTCCTAGGCCCTCTCTTGCTAACAGCTAGAGGAGGTTCCCTATGAGGCCTGTGCTTTTGCAACAAGAGGATCAGAATTTTGCTTCTGTTCTTACTGTGAAGTTCCCAATGTGCAGCACAATGACAGGCAGCAGGTACCAGGTGGTCACGTATTCATTTCAGTATGTGCAGGGTGTTTGCATTCAGGAGGATATTTGGCATCTTTGCACCCTGAACATTTTTACCATCTCCATCCCTGAATGGAATGTGGCTCATTGTGGGACTTGCTCAAGAGGTAAGAAATCTTCAACAGCCCTGGCATGTGATGAAGTGGAACAAGTGCTAGGCTGGGGCCTTCAGAACACATGTTAAGCACTAACAGTGCTTTGCATTTCTCTAGCCCCTTCCACCTGAGCCTGTCAATGCACTTGGCAAAGATCAATGAATCAGGCCCCTGAAAGACGGCCAGCAATTTTCAGAAGGCACATGCTGCTATATAGCCCTGTCCTCCCATCTGTAAAATGGGGATAATAATACCTATCTACCACCCAGTAAGTGCTCATAAATTAAGGACTTTCCTTCAATGAAAGGCTGCCCAATAGTGGGCAGTGCACAACATGATCATTAGTGTGCACAGTAAGCATTGGGATCAAATTACACCCGCCTGGCAATGCAAGCAAGAAATCTGATAGACAGCTTGTATTAACATCACATTGCGTGGGGGAAATAGCACCCCTTAAATAGATGCTTGATAAAAGAACAGAGGCAGGCAATGGATAGATTTGCTCTGTTCAGGAGCTATCCGTAGTATTTGCATTTTATAATTGTTTCTGCAAAGGGCGGTGTGAGCTGAATCACAGTGCGACTCTTGCTCGCTCTCTCTCATCTCTTCCCGGGTAGAATGGCAGAATGTTAAATAGCTTCATTTCCATCAGGCAAGAGGTGGCAGTGTGGTCTCCAATCACTCCTCTAGTTAGAATACCAAATCAAGTGTCAGCCCATCTCTACCCTGCTCCCCGCTTTCTCAGGACAGAAGCACCCCAACATGCTTAACAACTGGTAGTTATTTCTCAGAGGGAACGGGCGGGGCGGGGGGGAGGGAGTAGGGGCGGTGCACTGCAATTACAACCAAGTTCCTCTTCTCCCCACAAATAAAACAGAACAAAAACGATAGCACGTTGCTCCCAATTATTAATCCCCCTGTGATTCTCAATGTTGGGCTATTACTGTACACACAAAGATACTTGAAGGTTTTCTGATTTCAATTAAGATTATTATCTCCTCTGAGAGATGGTTTTTGGGAAATCTCTTTAGCTGATCTGTTCTGCAATGACATCAGTCAGTGGTAAATAGGCCTATTTGTATTACGGCTGCACTCCTCACTCTTGAGACCCTGGCTTTGTCCCCCTGTACCTGAGGCTATGTCTACACTACAGAGTTTTTTCAGAAAAACAGCTGTTTTTCCGAAAAAACTTCACTTACGTCCACACTGCAATCATATTCTTTCGAAAAAATATCGAAAGAACAGAGGGTTTTTTTCCGACATTGGTAAACCTCTTTCTACGAGGAAGAAGCCTTTTTCCGAAAGAGCTCTTTTGCAAAAAGGTGTGTGTGGATGGGGAAGAGGGAGTTCTTTTGAAAGAAGAGGAAAGAGGAAAAAGCACAGGTTCCCTGGTGGCCACTCCATCCATAGTAATCACAGCTTACATGCGAGATAGCATCCATTCAATGTGGTTTTTAGGAAATCTCATTTCCAGAGCAGTGGCTTCGGCAGGGTGGACGCTCTCTTTCGGAAGAAGTTTTTTCAGAAGATCTCTTCCAGAAAAGCTTCTTCCAGAAGAAGCCTGAAGTCTAGATGTAGCCTGAGAGGGTTAGCAGCAGCTTAGAGCTGGTGTAGGAAGCAGATGACTGTGATCAGAAGAGCACATCCCCTGAACTGCATAGGAAGAGCATCTGTGGCAGGGAATGGACAGACTACGGAGATATAACCAATCAGCGGACTCTGGTCAGAACTCCTGCATGTGTGGAAATCCTTCCACTTGCCACAGACAAGACTCAAACCAGGGCAGTTCTGTCCAGCAGGGAACTGGAGACCCATGGCCATAGAGCTGGACATGAGTTAACCTTCCTCAGCTGAGCTTTCAGTGGAGCAGGTGTAACACCAAGGGGATGAGTCTCAGAGGGGTAGCTGTGTTAGTCTGTACAGGTTGCACTTCTCTAATCTGGCACTCTGATCCAGCAACTTCTGCAGTCTGGCATGATTTTAGTTAGCTGGATGTCCACTTATCATGGGTGTGGCCAACTTTCCCACAGTCCCATAAAGTTTGTTTACAGCTACCAGTCCTGACTCTCAGTGTTCTGTGCTGCTATTTATGTTTTCTCAGAGCCCAGTAAGCAGTGGAAATGTTGGTAATGCTGCTAGACAATATTGAACTCTCATGGTCTGGCAAATTCTCTGGTTCAGCACCGGTCCAGTCCCGTGGATGCGAGACTAGATAGGTTCAGCCTGTATCTGTAAAATAATGAGGAGTTCTGTGGCACCTTAGAGATAAACAGATTTATTGGGGCATAAGATTTTGTGGGTAAAACCCACTTTATCAGATGAATTGGAGTGGAAGTTACAGAAGCAGGAATATATATAAGGAAGAAGTTGCTTCTGGTTCTTGCTAGATTCCTGACCAAGCCTTTCGCACACCTAGGGTTGCCAATGTTAGTTGCACATATTCCTGGAGATTCCATCACATGATAGCATCTTTAATTGCAGTTTAATCTTTCATTCCTGGATATTCCAGAACAATCCTGGAGGGTTGGCAACCCTAAGAACAACTGTAGAAGTGGATGTGCCCATTTCACCAAGAATCTAGCCCATGTTTTGCACTGAACCTAGTGCATGTGGCAAAAAGACTGTGGGTGTTTGTAGAGAAACGGGTGGCTGCCCAGCCAGACAGAGGCATGGTCAGTGCTCACTGCCATGTTCCTCACAGCTGAGTCTTGATCAATAGAATCCCCTCATCTTTAAAGAAAGCAGAGAGTCCATATATGTATGTAGTGTGGGAGATGGGTGCATCCACCAGACCCTCAAAGGTAGGGGACATATCATACCTTTACACACTGACATTTGCTTCCTAGTATACCTGGAATAAATCAATCCCCAAACACGGACTCATGACATTGCTCTATTGGAAGAGTCCAACTGGATAAAAAGATGCCATTCCAAATAATGGGACCTCAAGCCATTCCTGTTCTTGCAAGTCTTGGACATACCGAAGTCATCCATGTGCAAATGTAGGCATAGTTCTCTTTCACATTTAAATTTACTGTAGCTTTTAAAGTAGCAATGGAGATGGTTTGAAAGGTTGTGGGTGAGTGAAGATAAACTAACATTCTGAATATAAAGCACATTTACTAAGCATGGAAATAGATGAATAAATCTGTCCTGGTCTGATCACATCACACCCCAAATATTAAATCTGAGCAGATAGCAAACATGAGGATCATTACAAGTTGCTATGGGAGTTCATGCAAGTGATAATGCACTCCACACAGTAGAGTGTGCAGCTGGAATTGCAGCCAGGGGGCTGGTGATATCATCAAGTGCTAAGCCTATAGTCGCTAGAACCACCCCTTGACTCCAAACTGGATTTACTGCCTTAATTTATGTGTACTCTGCTGGGAATGTTATTTAGCATGATACATACCAGAGCACTAGTAGCTCGGAGGTGTGACCATCGTTGACTGTGAGTGGACCACGTGAATGGTCTGATAGTCTCACTCCAGTTTCTACTGTGCAAGTTACCATGTCATAAAACCACCACCACCCTTTTTGGCAGTCTCTGCATAGAGGCCAAGAACTAATTAGATCATGGAGACTGAACCTCTTGTATCTGTAGGTGGACCTTGCATGGCAAGAAAGATGCAAAGTGTCCGACGAATGTTTGCAGCAAGATTCAATCTACCCAGTGGCTCTCTTCAGTCAGTCTGAATCTGTCTGCAGGTTTGCCTGGCTGGCATCTTTCACCAGCACTCAGTTCAATTATTTAAGCTTGTTTTCAGGGCCACAGAGAGGACGACAAAGGGAGCAGCTGCCCCAGCGCCTGGTGATTTAGAAAATCCCAGGGCGCCGGCTACCACTGCTGCTACCTTGGCACTGGCAGCAGTCCCTGGCCCTTTAAATTGCCAGCAGCAGCATTCCCCCCCCCACCCCCAATGATGCTGAAGAACTGACTGGGAGAGTCCACTCTCCTCTGGGCCCGGCACAGTCTCTTGTCAGCCCTGCTTGTCTTAAATCTCAATGTGGTAAGTTACAAAGCTTGTGCCAACATAACCCCATCATCCCTGCCCCCCACGCTGATTCATCTTTTCTTCTACTTCTGCATGTTGGCTGCTCTTCCTCCTATCTGCACCTTTGCTTTTCACCTGGTTCTCCGCCCACACAGCATGAATAATAAAACCATTCATTTCAAAGAGGCTTTTTATTCATTTTTCCTCAAATGCCACATTCTCAACGACGATGAAGAGCCTTCTTCTTTCCAAGCCTATCACCAGCCGCCATTTGTTCTGAATGTTTTACTGAGCTTACCAGATGCAGATTAAGGCCGATGTAGACTTTCTAAATCTCAGGAACATTTAATAATGGAGTATTAGTCTGGCTAAGTCATACCGGAGATGAATTCCTTACATTGATACAATCTCCAATGAGCACTTCACTTCATTTAATAAATGTATTTATCCAACACATAAAAGATTTGTAAATGGAGCTCTTGTGTTTCTGAACCTTATTAGCTTTATCCCGATTTAACATTTATTTTCTTGAGATGAGACAATATTTGTTAAATTTCAAACACGTCATTGCATAAATCTGCCTGTCGTTTATTCAGTCTGACTCTAAATATTAAATTTCAACATTTGCTAGACCTGGCTTTTTGTTTAATCTACAAAGATCTCTAAGAACTGCAAAGGAAGGTTTGCTAACTCAAAAATAACTGTTATTGAATATGTAGTAGGTTTGCAAAAATCTATATAATATTTAATAAATCTGGCCTACAATTTGCTTAAATCTATTTACCCTCTATTAAAACCAAACAGGAATTTGTTAAAGAGCCTTGTCAGATTCATGTAAACTTTGAAAGACTATCAGACGCTAGAAAAATACTATTAAACTGTCATGTATGTTTTCTGTATTTCATTTTCCATCATTGCTGATTACTAACATATTTGTGCATAGATAACAGCTTTCTCCTTTGCGCAGTGCCCCCTCCTCCTGCCCTGCTCACTCAGTAGTGCCATAATTTATATGCAGGCAAATTACAATTTGCTACCTGGTCTGATGACAGTGTAGTCCTACTTTCCTGTGTTTTCGATCACCTGCCATCATTTTGGAACTCTTCATCTGGGTGAACAATTTATTTCTGTCATTTTTATAGATATTGTTCCAAAAGAGACATATACCAAGAGGGGGAAAAAACCCCATTATCCACAGGAAAATAATCCTTACCTGATTTATTAGCCCAACTCCGTGCCTGATTAAAACAGAAAGAATTTTAAACATCGTGTTTACTTTCCACCCATTGTTTCTTTATTTATGACTGTCTGCCTGCGTATGATATCTCAGTAGCTTCAAGGGCAGAGCACCGCAGAGTCTCAGGGAAATTAATCTAGTTAGTTTAACATTGGATTTCTAGTCAGTTTCATTTTCTGATTGTCCTACCATCACCCAACGGTGTTGATATTTGGGTTCCCAGCATTGGAAGGGAATCTTTAACACCTTCAACAGCAAACCAAGCCCTTTAGGAAGGATTAGACATTTGTATGAACAATGAGACCATTCAGAGTAATAATCAAAACATTTTTTTGAAAAATCCTAAGAGTTTGGGAAGGGATAGAACCATCATACTTCATATCTTCCATTTACCAGTGGGGTGAGGAAGAGACTTTCCTTAGAAACAGGTTACCCTATTACTACTTACAACAGGGTTTCTTGCATTTTTTTCTGAAGCAATTAGTATTGACCATTGTCAGACAGGATACTAGACTAGATGGATCACTAGATGGACCAGTCTGGTCATTCTGTGTACCTGTGCTGTGATTGAATTTTTAGAAGAATCAGGACATTTGTAATTGTATTAGATCTTCTAAAACTCTTCCTTTAAAAAAAATAAAAAATTGGGAGCCACAAAGTTCTCTAGAAGACTGTCACTTTAAGTTTTGGGGAAAAAAATGGTTGCCTCAAAAATCTTCTCTTGTCCAGTGAGACTCAACGCAACTTTTTTTCCTCAGGTTTGTTTGACCTTGGCCTAGTTAGTGAAGGGCAAGTAATAATGTGTTAGCTTCCTGCCACTGGAGATGTAAGTTCAAATCCTGCTTAGGGCAAAAGTGGAAATGAGTTTAATGGTCTCACTCTTGTCCTCATTTGTCAGCATCCCAAAATGTCACACAATTTGTTCTGATTGACAGCCCCTTCATAGGAGATGACAGGAAGTGTGGTGGCTCAGGATTGAGGTGCACGGGTGAGGGATCATCAGCTGAATAGCAGGTGATGCTGCAGATCAGTGTCGAAAAAGCAGAGTGATGGGGAAGCCCAGGACTGGAATATCCAGAAGGAGCAACAGTGTAGGACGGTGTTGCAGGCAGAGCTATGCGTGAGGCATTTTGAACAGCCTCTGCCTTTTCTATCCCAGAATCCAGGCAGCGCTATCAGGCTCTCATGCACCTCAAAATCCAGTAATAAAACATGCTGGTACTAGATTATTTTAATTGGGAGGCACTCAGATGCTACAGCAAATAGCGTGAGATAGATAGATTAGAGAATGTGGGTAGGCTAACACTTGGTAGCTAATTGTTAGCTGTTCTGATTGCACTGAGACATAAAGAAATTGATTTATTACAGGGTTTCAAAGAAAGGTTTTGTTTTCCAGCTGAGCTCCCATGCAGAGCCTGATGTGTTAAGCATTTGAGGCCTTTAATATCAGATAAAATATATAAGTACCTATAACATTTTAGGGTTTGCCATTAAATCCAGATATTGTCCTAGTGATTTGAGGGCTGAGATGTACTAAAGAAATATTTATTTCTAGGATTTTGGAGTTAACTTTCAGCAATTGCTGTCACAGCAGGCACAAGCTTTGTTTATTTTGGAGTGTTTTACAGTTTACTTTTCTAGAAACAGTCCCTATTGTTCCCTTAGTTAGCATTCTCAGCAGATAACCCCAGAGGAAGGTCTGCACTTGTCACCACTAGAGATGGTCCTCTCAGGACAGGATCTAGGGACACCGGCAAACAGCAGTATGGGGAGGCTAGCACTGGTGATGTGTGCTACATCTGTTCCATGGGTACATCAGGGCATTAATCTCCAGAGCCATCGATCCAGTACCTTTTCGCTCCACTAAATTCACAGGCAAATGTGCTAAGAGGCCCACGGGGGTCTGATGTTTGCCCGCTGTGTCAGATCCATGGCAGTAGGTGTGAGATAGGTGGTGAAAGGGGTAATAGGTCAGCATTGACTGGTCTGACCTGCTGCACAGAGCCGCAGAGATCAAACGTAACATGAGCGACTGCTTCCCGCCGAAGCACAGGTTAGTTAGTGCTTGAAAACATTCCTCATGCCTCTCATCTCCATCAATAAATTATTACTAATTCATTTTCCAGGCCTTTGGAAACAGAGCTTCCAGGCCCATACAGTATCTTCAGCAAGTGACAAATAGGTAACGCCGAGGAAACCTGGAAGTATCACACCATTTTTATCACAGTTAATCTTCCGGGCCAGTTAATCATACAGTCCTTCTAGTTATTAAGGTCCTTTTTAATTTAGAGTGAGAGTGTGTAGTAATTAGCCTTAACCAGGTCATTGATCTTAGGGGAATATACACTCCAAGTACTTACATCCATCTTGTACATTTCCAGAAGGGCGAGCCTCTTGCTTCATATCTCCTCTCTCATCTTCAGGACACCGTAGAATCAAGTAAGGGTGATACTACTGTAATCCAAGAAGGGCTTTTGCATCAAATCAGGTATACAATAAGAGGGTTACTCACGTCAGGAGTAATTCTCCAATTCCCTCTCATAATACTGGCATAACTGCATTGACTCCCGGGTTTACATCACTGTTGAGTTTCAGCCCACTAAGTATATGTGGCTGCTATTTTGCCAGGCGGTGTTCCCTTTATGACCATTACAGTTCTATGTAGGTGTTTTAAGTAAAAGGTTATTTTTTCCCCCTCCCAGCTTCTGCTTGACCCTGCAGAGAAGTTCTAATCATTTGTCACAGCCAGCTGCCATGGAAACACATGTGATGTCATAGTTTATGTGCTGCCACTTCTAGTGAGCCTCCGTGCACTAAATCAAAGGGGTTCTTAGGTGGTTAGCGAGGGCGAGAGGTGAAAATCACACAGGAGATGGGTGGATTTATACGAGACGCTCATATGTTACAAGGACACAGCTATCAAAAGAAAGGCCCAAAGTTCACACTTGCACTTTTGCACTTACATTTGTGCATGCAGCTTCTGCAGTGGCAGAACACAACAGCTGATTGCACATGAACCTGGCCAGCCAGCTTGCTGTTTCCCTACACAAAGTGCACACACACACAAAGGAAATGTGAACATTATATAGAGGTTTGAGTAACAACAGCCATTTGGTTCCACATGCTAACCCAAGACAGATGCCTGCTCACTTTTACCTCTGAAAATGCTGCTCTTTGCTTTTTATGATGGAACGTCTACTTAGGAAGTGTGTCTTTTGGTTTTTGGAACCTTTGTTTTGCTTTTTTGCAAAATCAGCTCTTTTAGAAGTATTACTTGCAGAAAGAATGAAGAATACTTGCAGAAAGAATGAGTTTGCTCTACAGCCTTACCTGATGGCTTTCTAGGTTGGATATCAGGAAAAAAAAACCTATTTCACTAGGGTGGTGAAGCATTGGAATGGTTTATGTAAGGAGGGTCATAGATTCCCTAGAGATTTGACAAAACCCTTCGTGGGATGATTTCATTGGGATTTGTCCTGCTTTAAGCAGGGAGTTGGACTTGATGACCTCCTGAGGTCTCTTTCAACCCTAGGATCACACCCATGCCAGATGAAGCTGACACCAACCAGGGCCAGCTTCAATATCTAGGGGTTCCTTTTCAAGAATACAACACAGAACTGGCTTAAGCTGCCACCCACTAACCTGGGAAAATGACTCAGCACCCCGTGGCACCTCTGAGAGGCAATACTTCCCCACTCACAAGCAGAGTCTGAGTGTAGAAAAGAAACTTTTAATGAAAATAGGAGAGTCACCTGACATTAATTAAGGAAAATGCCACAATCGGGCTTCATAATCATAAAACTGTGAGCAGGACATTGACCCCAGAGCATGTGGGGCCAAGCCTTCCACTTCATGTTCTTGAGTTCTACATCCAAAAGTTCCTTTTCCATGGCCCTCTCTGCTCCCCCCCCCCATACCCCATTCCCAGTGGTCATTCTTGTCAGTGAGGACCCAGGGTTCAGAAGTCGTTTGTAGCGTTGAACGAACTGGGAGGACGAGTGTTCGTCGTTCGGTGACTAGTCGATGACATTAGTTATGTCAGTTGGATAGTGCTGGTAGCACAAATCCAAGAAACATGTAACGGTAGCGCCACGGGAAGACTGTCATCATGCTACTGGTTCAGAAGAGCCTCTGTGTGAGTTCACCTGCCCACCTTCCCCAACGCCTGCCTTGGGGAAGAGGGCACCTTGCTTGCTCCACCATCTGAACGCTTGCTGTGGCTGGTCCCACCGCCAGCTCTGGTTCCCCTGCTGAACCTCCAGCCAGTCACTTGCTCTACTCATACTGTCCAATGGTCATTTGCCTTCTGCTGCCACCTGCCTCTCTGATGTGATCTGTGCAAGACAGTCTCTTATTGATTGCCAATTCTTAGTGATTTTCAGCTTTTAGCAGGTTAGGCAGAAATGCTGTCCCACCACAAGTGATTTCAGCTTGTATATAAGCATTTAAAATAACAAAGGCTCTTAATGAAGCTTATTTAGCTCTTCCTTTGAACAACGGAAAGGAACAGGTTAAATGAGATGGGGGACCCATAGGGAACGGCTACACCTCTTGGATGGGACACCTGTCCCCACCTTCTTTTACTTTCACAGAACTCTGGCATTTGAGCCCCTCAATTAATAAGGCCTTTTCAGTTGAGAGCGACCCCTCATTTGAGACAGAGTAAGCACAATTCTGCTGCCCTTTATTCATACAATAAAAGACAACAACATTGATAAGAGCATTTCACTAACCCTGCATTGAGTACTAAAGTGATTTGTGACCCAATGCCAGCCAAAGTTAATAACTTAGATACCCAACAAACAGAGCAGTGTTGCTCAAAGCAGAGCAGGTGTCATCTTGTAAATAGTTTGCTCCTGAAGTCTCCCCTCCAAGCTAGCTGTCAGGGGGAGAGTTCATGGAAACCCTGCTTCCACATTATCTCACTTTGCCCTTTGAGAGTTTTGTAAAAGACAGTGGAGATGTAGCCTGGGTCCCTCCTCTAACTAGATTTGCCAGTCCTTGGTGCTAGTAGTGTTACTACCACTTTCCTCCCTTTTCTAGTTCCCTGCCAAATATTTGTCTGCTGTATCAATTCCCTCCTCCCGCCCCCCGAAAAATGCCTGTTTAATCTTAGCAAATGCTTTTCCCACTTCAGTAGCCTCAGCATTTTCCCTAGAGAGCTGTAAGTCCTTGAAATGTATTTAGGATGCCAGGTTTCTTATGTTCTCTTTCCAGGAAACCAGTTTTGCTCCTAAGCTCTTGAGAAAGGGCAAGACTCATCTTTTCTAGCACTTTGAAGTCATTCTACAACACCTGGCTTCCTTCTCCTCCTCTCTCCTCCATCTTCTTAGGGTGTTAACACTCGTCCGTAGGGTAATGTAGAAGTTAGGCCTGAGGTAAGCTTCTTATCCTCCAGTTCTTTCATCCTGCATCCATCATGGACTGTGATGGTATTTTATGCCTACTATTCCCATACGTGTTGTTTACTCCAAGCTGGAGAGCCTGAACAGGGTTAAATGTGTCCATGGCTCTATGCCCTTTTCCAAGTCAGAAGTGTCTTGCTGTAACACTGTATTTAGAAATACTGGAATAAAATGAAATGCTTGGGCTTAGCTAGTTACATATTACAGACTTCTCTTCTAGTTAAAGGGCTATCTTATTTTATTTCAGTATAGTCTGAGCATGATCTGATGAAGAGACAGTGTCTTACCAGGTTTGTGAGGCCAGCCCTGATTCAGTTAGAAAAAGAAACTGATTCCAATGTGTAAATATATAGACAAGATTGTCTGTAGTGCTTGTTATAGAATCAGCAAATAAATTACATAATATACAGTATCTGGGATGAATGAAGTTTCCCTTCTTCATATACTAGAAGGTTGATAAGCAATGTAGAAGATCATTTTGTGGTGAGCTTCAGAGGTAAAAAGGTTACATTGAGGAATAGCTAGATGTGTGGGGAGTTTACAATGGACTAGACAGTGTGTCTACCTACTTCACAGAGGAGCAATGGTCACTTTATAAAAATGGTGCTTTTTCTAGAAGCCAGCAATTCTTGGAGCATATAACTCTCTGGTTCCTAGGTTTATGAATTATTTGTAGAGTCAATAAAATGTGAGCACTATTTGGCTTGGCTAGTATTGAGTACATTTATACATTAAGGTTGCGTCTAGACTGGCATGATTTTGCGCGAATACTTTTAACGGAAAAGTTTTTCCGTTAAAAGTATTTGCGCAAGAGAGCGTCTACACTGGCAAGTACCTTTGCGCAAAAGATTTGCTTTTGCGCAAAAGCATCCCTGCCAGCGTAGACGCTCTCTTGTGCAAGAAAGCTCCGATGGCCATTTTAGCCATCGGGCTTTCTTGCGCAAGAAATTAACGTTGCTGTCTACACTGGCCTCTTGCGCAAGAATACTTACACAAGAGGGCTTATCCCTGAGTGGGAGCATCAGAATATTTGCGCAAGAAGCACTGCTTTTGTACATTACAACGTCAGTGTTCTTGCACAAATACTCGCCGTCAGTGTAGACAGGCGGCAAGATTTTGCGCAAAAGCAGTTGCTTTTGCGCAAAATCTTGCCAATGTAGACACAGCCTAAATGTATAGATAAAATCTTTTGTACCAAGATCCCAAAGCTCTTTTTGAACGTTATGACATATGTCTCTTAAGATCCTTATTACTTCAGGACAACATATTATTAAACTCATAGTAGAGCTGGTGAGGCTGAGACACAATGATTTGAGTAAAGAATGGAGCTGGGAATGGAACACAGGAATCCTAGCTCCCACTCATGTGTCCTAACTACTAAAGCATTTCTTTCTCTACAAAAGGTACACAGAATCCCATTGTACTTAGACTAATGCTCTTCTACCAAGCCTATGTACAGCCGGTCCCCGAGTTGTGAATGGTCAAGTTACGACCATTCGTATTTATGACCAAAGCTCCCATGGAGCGGTTGTAAAGGAGGTCCCCGAGATATTAATGCGACTTGCACTTACGAACAGCTATGTAACTCAATGAGGTCCGAGTTACGAACAGATTGAGTTACGGCCAAGTGTTTGGTCCATAACTCATTCGTAACTTGGGGAAAGGCTGTACCAAGCAGGCACAACCTTTATATAATTACAACAGATTAAAATAGGGAACTTCTACCCGAGGGCAAATTCCAATATTTTACAATCTGGTTTCATCCCAAATCACAATGAAAAAATCAAAAATTGCAGCATTTAAAATGAAAAAAAAAAGATTCCACTCTTATTTAATTGAAACTTCTTATCTTATATTTATTATATACAAAACACAAGAGCTGTTAACAACCCAGATACCTCTTGGAAAAGTAATGCAGCAAAGCACACAATTTCCAGTAAGTTCTTGGAATATCTTGGGGACAATATTATATTTCAGAAAGTAGATAAAATAACCAGGGCAACAGCCATTGTAGTCTTTATTTGAACCAATAGGAAAGAATTGGTTGTGAATCTGAAGGGGGTAGGCAATTTGGTGAAAATGATCATGAAATGAAGATTTCATGATTCGAAGTAAACATAGCATAGGTTGAACCTCTCTAAATCAGGACTCTCTGGCAGATCATGGATGTTCCTGGACCAGAGAGTCTCTGTGGAAGGCTGACAGCAGGAGTCCTCTGGGGGTCAGAAAATCTAAGGCACAAAATGAGTTACAGCCAGCAAGGGACATAGACAATAAGATGAAGTGAAAAAAAAAAGGTGAAGGAAAGTATAGGTATGCTACTTAGCGGTGAAAAACAGCTAATAACTCATGACATCAGAAGACTGAGTGTTTAATGCCTATTTTGCTGCAATCTTCACTGAAAAGGTTAATGATGAGAAGATACTCAACACAAGTAATAGAAGCAAGTGGGAGAAGGAGCACAAGTTAAACAGGAAGAACTGGTTAAAGATTATTGAGAAGTTAGTTTGGCCTGACGAATTCAACCTAGGGAACTTAAGGAAACAGCTGAAGAAATTTCAGAACTCTTAGCAATTATCTTTGAGAACTCACGGAAGACAGGTAAAGACTAGAGAAAAGTAAACATAACACTTATCTTTAAAAAGGGGAACAGAGAGGACTCAGGGAATTATAGACCAATCAGTATAACCTTGATACTTTGAAAGATACTGGAACAAATTATTAAACAATCAGTTGGTAAGCACCTAGAGGGTAATAGAATTATAAGGAATGGATTTGTCAAGAACAAACTATATTTGTTTGGCATGGATTCCTTCTTTGACAGGATGAACGGCTTAGTAGATAGAGATGAAGCAGGAAATGTAATATATCTTGATTTTACTAAAGGTTTGTGACTCAGGGTGTGTCTACACTGTACTGTTTTTCTGGAATAATAGCCGTTATTCTGGAAAAACAATACTAGCATCTACACAGCAATTGTGTTATTTCAAAAGAAAATTGAAATAACAGAGGGCTTTTTCTGACATTGGTAAACCTCATTCCATGAGGAATAAGGCCTCTTCCGAAAAAGCTTTTTTGGAAGAAGAGGTGTGTGGATGCTCCACTGCTGCTATATCGAAATATCTCCTTACCAGGGCCTTTCTAAAATGATTCCTCCCCAGTGTCTCCTGAGGCTCTAAATCAAGATAGTGCATCCACATTAGGGGAGCCTGCCTCAGACTAATTTTGAAGCTAATTTTGGACGCTCTATTTTGAAATAAGCTTTTCCGGAAGATATCTTCTGGAATAGTTCATTCTGAAAGCAGCTTGCCATGTAGACATACCCTCAGTCCCCACATGACATTCTCATAAGCAGACTAAGGACAAACGGTCTTAGTGAAATTACTATAAAGTGGATACATAGCAGGTTGAAAGCCCATGCTCATACAGTAGTAATCAATGGTTCACTTTAAAACTGGGAAGGCATATCTAATGGAACCGTGCAATAGTCTTTCTTGGGGACAGTACTGTTCGATATTTTTATGAATGACTTGGATAACATAGCACAGAGTAAATTTACAAAATTAGTGGATGACACACCAATGGGTGGTTGCAAACACTCTCGATGATAGCAGGAGAAATTAACACTTGATTAATTAGAGAACGGGTCTGAAGTCAACAAGATGAAATTCAATAAATAAAGACAAGTGTAAATTAAGACAAGCGTAAAGGACTATACGTAGGAAGGAAAAATTAAACGCACAACAAAATGGGGAATAACTGGCAAGGTGGTAGTACTATGGAAAAGTATCTGAGGGTTACAGTGCATCGCACATTGAACATGAGTCAAAAAATGTGAAAAAGGCTAGTAGCATTCAGGGGTATATTAATAGCAGTTGTGTATGTGAGACTATACTTAACAAGGGGGAGACCTCATCTGGAGTATTGTGTTCAGTTCATGGTGCTACATTAGGAAATAATTGAATAAATTGGAGGGCATCCAGAGAAGAGCAACAAAATAACAAAAGATTTGGAAAGTCTGACCTGTTAGAAAACATTAAAAAAATGGGGCCTGCATAGTGCTGAGAAATGAAGACTGAGGAGGTAACCTAGTAACAGTCTCCAAACCTATTAAGGACTACTCTAAAGAGGATGATGATCAATTGTTCTCTTTGTCCCTAGAAGGTAGGACAAGAAATAATGAATTTAATCTGCAGCAAGGGAGATTTAGGTTAGATATTAGGAAAAACTTTCTACCTACAAGTATAGTTAAGTTCTGGAATGGGCTACCAAGAGAGGTATTGGAAGCCTTTTCATGGATTATATAGAATTACTTGATCTAATCTCAGCACAGGGGGAAGGTCCCTTCCTGCACAATGTTTCTATGATACTATATTCATGATACTGTGTTCTGTTACAGAAAAGTTGAAACAATAACTGACTCCTTCATGTTTGACATCAAGTTGGGGCTGAGGAGATGACCTTCTCTACACAAAAAGGACAAGGCCCTTCTCAAAGCCCTTGGAGCATCAAGAGAGAGCTGCTGAGGGAGCCATCCAGACCAATCTCATAAATCCTGCCAGGAAGCTTTCAGTTCATTCTCTGTGGGGCTGCTGCGAGATAACCAACATAGCAGTGATGATGAAAAGGGGAGACTCATGACAGTTTAGTAAATAAATCATCATCATCTTTATGTTTAAGCCATTGGCTTGTACTCAAGTAAGCGTTGTTTTCCCATTCCGTGTAAACTGTTTCAATGGCATTATCACTTCTGTGATAATAATGTCCAGACAATCTGAAAGCCTTGTGCTGGATCCTCAGCTCCCCAGGGTATTTTAAGTCTTTTATTACTTTTATCTTGAGGAAGGGGCACCGAGGTAGGGAGTGAAAGCTCCTCCTGAGAATTCACTAGCTTAGTCCCTTGAGTTGCTCGAGTGTATGGTTGCTCAGGTCCTCTCGCTCACTCCCACAGAATCAATTCCCATACAAACCATGTGTACAAGGTGCAGCAGTGTTGTGAGTTCTAGTGTGGATAGCCCTGCTGTGGCCATTTTGAACACTGTGTTAACTAGAGTGCGGTACAATTTTCAAGTGTCTAAGGGTATGTCTAGACTGCATCCGATTTTTGGTTCCTAAATCATGTATATGCTTTGGGAAATTGTATCCCTCAGCTCAGCTGGACTTTTAGTCTTTCCCTAAGGACTTTCCCAATGTGAATCAAACAGTTATCTCATTTTAGGCTATTATTCTTCACTGCTATAAGTATTTCTAAAAAATAACAATTACATGGAGTCTGTATGTAAATCAAGAGGAATTTTGCACTTGAATTCTCAGTCCACTGCCTAGTTACCTTGACACCTTACGACCTCAGCCCCTGTACTTTAAACTGCTTATTAAGAACAAAAGAGTAAAACACAGGTTAGTTATGGCAGGCATCTGATTATTGGAAAACTCTCAACAAAACACAAAAATGATCAGCTTCCATGAAAAGTCGATGGTGGTTGTGTAATTTAAAAAAGGATTCTTAAGCTCATCAGCATCATTCTTTGTTTCTGCCTCCACTCCTGGCATTTCAGACCACAGGAAAGCTACTGTTGTTCTGCTGCCAGCCCCAATCACCTTCGGTCAGATTTAAGAGAAAGTGGCTGTCGGAAATGAAGATTAATTCTCCAGAGACAGGTGAGATTATCTTGGTGAAGGTTATTGTAGTTTGCATAAAATTGAATATATGTATCTATATACACAACTAGCATGTAGCAGATCTAAAGCACAAGGGATGGGTGGAAAGCTAGGGGAATTAGTTAATTACAGGATCTTCTCCTCTGTGTCTACAAGTGCAGTGGCATTCTGAATAAATGGAGATGCTTAGGAAAGTCATAGGAAAGGATTAGTTATTGCAGAGCTTAAACTCATGAAAAAAAAGTGTGTGCATGTGCACAAGAGAGAAAAAGACAGAGATACACACATCTGGGAGTGTGCAGCTGTGCATTGAATAGAACAAAACCAGCAAAAATCCCCAAAATGTCATCAGCTAGCAAATTTTCATGGACAAAAACATGGTCCAAAGATTATCATATTTGGGGTGTTTGAAATCCAAATCCAATTTCTGTGTCCATAACTCAACTCTGACTTGGAGATATCATTTTTCTGTTTCGAATGTTCAAATGTATTGACTCATGCTTGGGCAGCATATTGAGATCCTTGGGTGTAAGGTACAGTTTGTGTACTCATCAATAGTACTCTCCCTGGAGAAAAGTATCACACATGTTTACATGACTAGATGCCTAAATATTAATAATCATAGAGTAAATGGAGCAGTCCAATGTATATCCAGATCTCAAGTTCCTAAGAATGGGTTAGTTTGGATCTAAGGGTTTGATTGACCCAATGTTGAGATGGGCTAGTGCTGAAGCATATGCCTAAACAACTCCAGCCCAGGATTTCGGTTAGTATCCACCTATACAAAACAAAATGTACCTCTTTCAGTCCGATTGGCTCAGTGATCTCTGCTGTTACAATCACACAGCTTGTCCCTGAACTGCTCCATTATTTCATGGACTCAAATAGTAGTGTCAAGGGAGATGTAGGGAACAGAATACATGGTTCGTTTCTGTAAAAGCGAGATATTGTGTCTGAATTAAATGGGAAAAAGTGGTTTTCGTGACAAATCTGTTGCTAGCCTTCAAATATCTAAAATCCAATATGACACAGCCACACTGTAACTTCAGCTCTGCACATGTCTCATGTTCCAGAGTTCTGAAAACAATGCAAACCACTTTAATTTTGCTTTCACA
Organism: Pelochelys cantorii; assembly: GCA_032595735.1. Classification (NCBI taxonomy): domain Eukaryota; kingdom Metazoa; phylum Chordata; order Testudines; family Trionychidae; genus Pelochelys; species Pelochelys cantorii. The sequence continues at coordinate 32,100,145 of CM064338.1, forward strand.
GTTACCATATCTGCATATGCCTGGGTAGGATTATACAATAGCTCACAGTTAACAAGGCAATACTGTGTGTGCAATAAGCAGTCAGTCACTTCTTTCTGTATCAGCCTCAACAAAACATCTGCTGATTGTATTCAGGTTGCAAGGAGTCATTACCTTGCATCTGGCTTTGATTAACTGAAAGGCTGCATTTAATTGTGCTAATCTCCTCCTTTGGAGAGAGAGAGAATCACCTTCATGCCCGCAAGGGGTCCTATCTAAGTGGGGTGGTGCATGAGTGCTACAGTAGCCATTCTTCATTAGTCTAGGACACGGCTGGCACACAGGTTGACAACAGACCACATCACCTATTTTTTCTTTAGTAACAACTTCAGGCAACTGTGAAATTCTTAGGCTCATAAAAAGCTCCAAGAATAGTAGCTTAAATATGTTCTCTCTGTTCAAAGCCAATAAAAGCATTGGGCTGGCTATGTCAGGCCAACAGTGACAAGAGAATTATACAAAGCTTTAAAGCCACAAACCCTGGTTTGAGCTGCACAATAGATCATCAGAGAATGGGACACAGAACCTTGCATGGTCTTGGACATATCTCTGCCATTGAATGAAGATGTGTACCATGAATAATTATGAATTGCCTCAGGTAATCATTTGAGTCATGGTACATTGATCTCATTGGCATGAAACAAAGACATCCTTCATTTTCCTCCCTCTGTCATATACTCTGTTAAATATGTTAGTAGTGAACAGTGAATAATTCGTATGTGTCTATTACAACCTCTGAGAGTGGATCACAGAATTAGAGATAACAGAGGTGGAAATACAATAACACTCATTTTTACTTGGCACCTACCATCCATCACATCACATACCCCATCACAGGAAGTCATAATGACCTAGAGGGCTGATTTTCAGACGTGATCCCATAGAAATGTGCAGGTGTAGAGAATCTCAACTCTTCAACTTTTTCTCTTGAAAAGACAGATTTAGGGGTAGATGGGCTCCAAACAGATCATCTCTTGATTCTTCCAATGTTTCCCCCTGTGCCAGGGATCACCTGGACACTGCCAGAGGAAAACATCTTAGAAAAAGTTCAAAACTGGATATTAGTTTGGATAAGAGTGCTAGTAATAACTGAGATTGGATTGTGTTAGGCTCTCCTAATGAGACACAGACTTTCCCCCACAGAGATTACAACCTAAATAGGACAGACAGATAATGGATAGCAAAAAGGAATATGATCCCTGTTTTATAGATGGGGAACTGGAACAGAGTGAAACTAAGGTCCAGATTTTTAAAGGTGCACTCAGACACCCATCTACTGTACTCAGAACCCCCAGATGGGAGGCTCATGGTCACTGCACCGGAGAAGAGATGTAGAGTGTTGGTGGTTGAGGACTCCCTTCTGAGAGGAATGGGGGCATACATCTGCTGGCCTGACCAGATGTCCTGGGAGGTGTGTTGCCTGCCTGGAGACCCAGCCATAGACATTGCAGGATGGTTGCAGAGATTCATCCATCCCTCTGAGCAGTACACCATGCTGCTTATCCACATGGGCAGTAATGATACCACCAGGTCTGCCTCTGAGCAGATGAGCATTGACTACAGGCTCTGGGAGCTAGGTGAAAGGGCCAGAGTTTATGTTCTGATCCAGCCTCTCACTTGAGGGTAAGGCTCTCCCTTAAGGGTGGGGACATGTGAATGCTAGAGATGAATTCATGATTGTGCAGATGATGCTAATGGCAGGGCCACCCGGAACCACTTCATCCAGGGCTTTAGGTCACCAGTTGCTTCCGAGTGCTGGTGCCGGAGCCTTGCAGCGACACGTGCTTAAAGGGACCCCCCTTGACAGCTGTTTCTCTGCTTCTGTTGCATGCTTGCCTACCTCTTCGAGGGACAGCAAAGCTCTCGCAGTGCCTGCTGTGACTGCCCTGTTCTTTTTTGGATGCCCCGGCTTTGTTCTTTGAGCAATGGAGCCTGAGCTGCCCCGCGGCATACGATGGCCCCACATGGCCATGCTGCAGTTTTTGCAGCACTTTGTGCCAGCTGCCTTCCTGGTCCTGCACGATCTGGACCCCCAGCTCATTTTGGGGACCCTCTCCCTGGGTGCGGGTGCAACACCCTTGCAACTGCACCCACTATAGAGAGGCGTTTTTGGAGGCTTGACACCAGTTCAGTCATGGAGTGGTAGGATGACCAGCAGTGGCTCCAAAACTTCCACATGCGGAAGGCCACCTTTTTGGAGCTGTGTGCCTGGCTCACCCCTGCCTTCTGGAGATGCAACACCCACCTGCAGCCCGCCATCCCCCTGGAGAAGCGGGTTGTAATCGCCTTCTGGAAGCTCACCACCCCAGACAGCTACCAGTTGGTGGGCAACCAGTTTGGCATGGGGAGGTCCACCATCGGGGGGACCTCCTCATGGAGGTAAGGCACTCTGGGTCTGTAGTCCCTGTGGGGGGGGAGGGAGTCCTGGATAAGGGGGACCCTTGGGAATTGTGTTTGGAGGTTGTGGGGGTGGCATGGGGGTGGGGGAAGCCCTGCCCCCAGGGGGTTGTGCTGTCCCACCCTCACACAGTCCTGCTGCTGGGGGGTGGCCTCATAGGGGGTGGCTCCTGAGGTGTTTGAGGGGGGCCAGGAGAGGGGAGCAGGGCAGGCACCTCCCAAGGGCTCAGGCACTCTCTCTCTCATTCTCCTCAGTCTGTGTGGGGTCATGCCTGCACCCTTGGGGCTAGCCTGCTTCCAGCCGTGGCAGCCTCCCCATGGCAGGACATGTGTGGCCTCCCCTGAGCCTGGTAGCAGGATCCCGGGTGTGCTCTGGGGCTGCCTGCAGCATCCGCATGCCTCACACTAATGCTGCATGTGGTTGCACATGCACGGACCGCAGCACGATGTCCAGCCCGAGCAGCCTGAGAGACACTGGCCCCCCCACTCCCTGTGTACCCACCTCCCCCGCCCTGTGTGTGTGAAAGTGAGAGCACTCACCTGAAAATCCCTTGCGGGTGTCCAAGGAGGCCTGGGAGACATCCTGGCTCAATGGCACCAGCTCCAGGGAGAGGATCATGGTGTCCGCCTCCTCCTCTGCCTCCAGCTGGCCTTGGTCGTCCTGTTCTTCCTCCGCAGAAACCTCCAGCAGGGTGATGATGGGGGTTTCCAGGCCAGAGTCCACCAGAACGGGTGGGGAAGACGTTTCCCCACCCCCCAGGATCTGGTGCAGCTCCTGGTAATAGGGGCAGGTGTGGGGTCCTGCCCTGAGCGCGAGCTGTGCTCTGTGGCCCAGACATATCCCTGGCTGAGCTCTTTGACTGTACTCCGGGCCTCTTGCAAGGTCCAGGGTGGGTGTCCACGCTCCACCAGGCACTCGGCCATCTGGCCATGAATGTCCGCATTGTGGTGCTTGGCCCGGAGATCCTCCAAGGTCTCCTCCTCGCCACAAATCTTGAGGAGGGACAGGATCTCCGAGCCGGACCAGGAGGATGCCCACCTCTTGGTCCCTCTGGGTGAGTCCTGGGACCCCTGGGGCTGCTCCCTGCGAGAGCCAGCAGGGTCGCAGGGGGCTTGAGGCTGTGCCATCACTCTGAAGCCTGTGACATGGAGAGCCGCACAATGAGGTGCTGCTCCATGGCCAGCTTCCTGCCACAAGGCTTGTCCAGGGTGCCTGCAGCTTTAAGAGGGGCCAGGAGACAGGAACTATATAGAGTCCCAATTACTTCATATGGAGTGGCCACCAGGGCACCTGTGCTATTTCCTGGAGGCCTCTTCTTTAAAAAAACAAAAACAAAACCCTCCTTCCCATCCACACATGCCTTTTTCAGAAAGAGCTCTTTCGGAAAAAGGCCTCTTCCTCATAGAATGAGAATTACCAACATCGGAAAAACCCCTCTGTTCTTTCGATTTACTTTGAAAAGAACGTGATTGCTGTGTGGACATTACGCAAGTTTTGTTGGAAAAACCACCATTTTTCCGACAAAACTCTGTAGTGTAGACATAACCTCAAACACATACACACAGAGCAGGCAAGGTATCTATATACAATTCAAATTTCAGCACTATATCCCATTGGGTTCCCCTGCCAACACCCTTAGCTGCCTGAGTTTAACCCTTTAATCACCAGGTGCTGGCCAGCACTCCTCCTATCCATCACACACTGATTCACCAACCTAACGAGGAGGGCTTTAAACTCAGTTCACAGGGGGGGCAGATGACAAAAGCCCACAGGTAAGCATAGGACAAGGTAACCTTAACGGAAGGTTAGCTGACGGGTGGGACATGAAAAATTATAGTAGGATCATAGGAGCATCAAGGGGGAGATCAGTGGGGGCATTTGCTCCACATCTTACATGTCTATGTTCCAATGTAAAACATATGGGGAATAAACAGGAACAGGAAGTATTTGCTAAATAAGCTAAATTATTACTTATTTGCCATCACAGTGGCTTGGTGGGCTAAGTCTCATGACCAGAACATTGTTATACAGGGGATATTGTTTGTTTAGGAGGGGTGGTCAAGGTAAAAAGGAAGAGAAGTTGCATTAAACATCAAGAAAACATAACACTTGTTCTGAAGTGCAGAACCAGTAGAGAGTTTCTGGATAAAGATAAAAAGGGGTAAAATTAGGACTGTCATTGTGGTAGACATCTTCTATAGACCACCAACTCAGGAAGAGGAGGTGGACGAGGCATTTCTAGAACTAACAACAGGAAGATCCGAAACACAATACCTGGAGGTAAAAGGGGTATCTTTTGGAAAAGCTAAACACAAAATTTTCAGTAAGTTTGTGGAATGTATTGGAACAACTTTTTTGTTTCAAAAGTGGGAGTGTTAATCAGGTGACAGCCATTTTAAACTTGATTCTGCCCAAAGAGGAGGTGGTGGTGAACCTGAAGGTAGAAGGCAATTTGGGTGAAATTGATCATGAAATGATAGGTTTCATGATTGTAAGGAAAAGCAGGAGCCAGAGCAGCAGAATAAGGACAATGGACTTCAAAAAGAAAAAAAAATATATCAAACTGAGAGGGCGTATCTAGTCAGGTTCTGCAAAGTTCATTTTTTACTTCAGTGCAATTTAGTATTTTCATTAATGACTTAGAAAGTGGAGCAGAGTATGATTATAAAATTTCTAGTGATATTAAGCTGGGAGAGGTTGGAAATCCTTCAAAAACAGACTTTTATGAAATTTCAGAATCTGCCACTGGTTAATCTGCCTACAATACATGGAAGAAGGCACGTGGATGATATTTTAGCACTGCCAAACTAGCCAGAAATGCACTTACACAACAATGCTAACTTGCTATTTTTAAAAACTCGGTTTTAGGAGTGACCCATTTGGTTTGGGCCTTGTTTCATCTGAACCTGACTTCCAGTCCTCACAGAGTAGGCAGATTATTCTCTTTCATTAATGAGAAAATAGTCTATAGTTAACCGATAGATGAATTAGCCCCTTGAAGTGGAAATCAAAGTAATGAACAGAGCAACTTCAAAATACAAACTGTTATTAGGACTCAACCACTTAAAAGCTCTTAATGCTACTTTCAGATGCCAAATATTGAGAGAGATAATCAAGGAAGGCTGCAATTAAAATAAGACTGAAAGCTGCAGTTCTGGCTTTACTTTCTTTATGTGGAAAGAGGAAGATTCTTATTTGAGTCAGATGGAGACCACACGTGTTTCAGGACCTTGGGTGGACTCAGGTAAACCTCGAGAAGTTCAGATTTTTAACCAACATTTTGATTGTTTCAGCCTCTTAAGGTTTGCAAACTTGGGCTGGATTCATCACAGAGAAACAGACAGTCTCTTGTTATTCTTGTCATTCAAAAGGTCTCGGCTGGAATATCATGGAAATAGCCTTTGGCTTGGCATTCTGGCAATTAAGCTCCTGGCCCAGAAAGCACAGAGGCAGCAGCAAAAATGAACAATAGTTCAATAAAAAAGTTATCCAAACTTTTCTGAAACAGAAACAAGATTTGCTTCCAAGTTGAGTTACAAGTGTGGAGAAAAGTTTGAGGAAGTTTCATATTTCATCCCATCCTTAACTGTCACATCTCAGAATGGCAAAAAGTGGAATGGAGTCTGAATTGGGAAGATAGTACAGAAACAAACAGATGAAAAAACTGTTCACAGAAGCAAAGTGACTCTAAACTATCCGCAAGAGCATCTCCAAAGTATCAACCTGATCTCAAAGCATCAGGCCCCCCTTTTTAGCTCACGGTGGTTTTGCATTGATGCAGTTCCATGACTGCAGTGGAGTTATTCCTGATTTACACCTGAGTGCAAATGAGAGTCGAGTCAGGAGCAAGACCTACAACTATTTCTGAATGAAAACATTGGGCTCGATCATGACCACTGCCACATCGCTCCTGGGGCACTGATGTGTTTCCAGAGCCCCGCTGGTGTGCTCTGAGGACCCTGTGAAGCAAGATGTGATTTAATGCTAATCAATGCAGCAGGAGAGACAACACATGCTATACAGAGGAGCACCTGGCTCAACAGTAGTGCAGGGAGGGGGATTCTGTTTTGGGTCTCCTCTTCAGAGGACTCCATGGGCTGCTCAGGCCCATGTCAGGCATACCCTTTCTCCAGCAAAGCTGTTTGTGTTTGGGGTAATAGTGCTCAAGACACAGCTGGTGGGTCTCTGCAGGACCCTGACCATGTGGACAGCCCGATGCATGCACTCAGTAGGCATAAGGGATTTTTTGGGGAAGAGAGGTTTTCACATGAACTCTTTGCCTCCTGGATCATGCATTCACAAAGGAGCAACATCATGCCTCAGCCCTGTCCATCCCCATCACTTCTGCTCCCCACACATTCCTGCAGAGTGCAGTGTGTATGGATCACTTGTGCTATGTGATGGCCATGTGTGCATAGCCCAGAATACCAGGCACAGCTGGGAATTTGCAGCAGCAGGGTTAGTGTGCAGTGCTGTGTGCTGTTTCAGATCCCAACCCTCTATGCCACCATGACTCAAGCCCATGTTGAGTGGAATCCCAAGCCCACTGAAGATATTGGCAAAACTCCCAGTGGTTGCAGTGAGGCCAGGATTTCGCTCATTGAGTTCTCTAGTCAGCACCTTGCAGGAGTTCTCAGCACCAGGTAATTTCATTCCCAATATGAAAAGTGTCTCTTTGTTTTGGTCAAAGGATGATCTCCTGATGCCCTGACTGCTGAAGCAGAATCAGGAATTTGGGTTCCTATAAGCAACAGTTTGCCCAGAGGCTGAAAAAGGACTCGTGCAAAAAAAGGGCGCAGAATGCACTCTGCTCTTTACTCCATTTTATTTCATTTTTCTTAGAAGCCTGCTAATTAGAATAAAACCACCTAACAAGTTTCATAAGAGCAAACTGGAAAAGCATTCATGAATTCAGCATTAGTAACAGGTTTCCAAGCAACAGAACATTTTGGCTGAGTGTTAACCCTAGTTTCAAGGAGGAAAAAAAAATCAGCCTCAAGAACAACCTCCATGCTATTGAACTAATACTATACCCCTTCTGGATAGGCAGGCTTTTGATAATATCTCAAGCTTGCGATTCTTTGGATAAGGTTAAAGGAGATTTTTTTTTGTATTATCTGATCTCCAATCTGTTTGGAATAAACCCTCTCTATTTTATTACTATAATTAATCATTAGAAGTATGTGCAATACAGCTTCTGACAAGAGCATTGGCTTTGCAAGAAAATGACCCAGCTTCAACTGTGATGAACACTACATGCATTCTCAGTAGCATACAATTCCTGCCCCTGGAGAGCTGACACAGATGGGAAGGGGACAGTTTCTGCAAGGCCTGGTAATTCAAAGGGGCCTAGGCCTCCCATCCAGCAGCTGCCAGAATCCCACGCCCTTTATACTGCCACCAGAATGCCATGTGCTCTGGGCAGCTCTGAGGGCAGGGGGCAGAGAGGTGCTGCACTCCAGAAGCTCTCAAGGCTGTTTGGGTCCCAGCATGGTGCACTCCAGGTGGCCTGAGGGCTGGCTGCCCCGCCCGCCCTTTCTGCCTGAGGCCCCACCCCTTCCAGGAGTGCAGAGCCATTCCCCACCCTGTATGTAACTTGTCCAGGGGCACGCAGAGACTGTCAAACTCCCCTGTTTGTGAGTATAGCAAAGCTACAGGGAACACAGAGGGGTAAGAGGCTGGGATTATTAGGGAGTTTGAGAATAGCAATAAAAAGACTATGAGGTTACTAGGCTAGCTAGTGCATAACTTGATGGATTTCAGTCATTCCAAATGTGTAGCGATGAGCTATTGATTCCCCACCATTTTCCCCACTTGCCTTTAATGTCTGTAATCTTGTTTCTTCAGGTGTTCGTTGTTTTTGATATGTGCCACACAAAGTGCATGTTGGGAATATTGCAGTTAACATATGGCAATCGAAAAGTCGTGTCAATGTTTTGATCTTGTTGGACTGTATAGCACTTGTTCTATAGGTTGGTAATCTAGAATTTGTTTTTGTTTGTTATAAGGAAAAAATTTTAAAAGTTGTATACATAGTGTTAAAAAAGAAAAGCGCGATTAAAATATTTGAACACAATTCAGCAGCTACCTGTTCTGATTTAAGGTGCATTGCTAATAGACCTCAAATGAGACCTGTCTGGTAATGTTGGCTGGAGAGGATGTGCTTAAGATTCAATGTGGAACTCTCAAATTGGGGTGCTATGGAATATATGCAGGGGTTTAAAAAATATAAACGAATTGTGGGAGGGAGGAGTTTGAGAAAGGTGATATATGAAGGAGTTCAGCTACAAGGGGAGGCAAAAAATGTTCTAACCATAGAACATTTTGGGTCATTTTGAATACTTATCTTTATTGGATCACTGATGGGCTTTATACAACAGTGTACATACAGAACACACACAATTCCCGATGTGCATTCTTGTTCAGCCTTGTTGAGTCTTCACAATAAACAAAGCTTTACAGCCCAGTCACAATAGCCATGTGACCCCTCTGTGTAAGATATGCCAGCACAAAAGGCCTGCCCTGTTGTCACTGGAAACACTTCCTGCTAAATGTAGAGCCAGTTCAGCACTTGGGACTTTCATAGGCCAGAGTTAAGATTTAGTTCTCTTTCATTTTTTAAGACCAGGAATTCAACTTCTTAGTTAAACTCTCAACTAATTTCTGTAAACGTACACCCTATGTGCAAGATTTTGATTAATTTTGTCAATATGAAAAATTTGAAGCGTCTATGTTTATTCCATTTTTATGATCATTTGGGATAAAGAGAGGATTGATAGAGGTTACGTTGCCTAAGGACCCAGTTTTTAACTAATTTTAACTCATAATGTTTGTTCGCTGATTTACTTGTAAATTGTCAGAAAATTAATTCTGTTCTCGAATTAATTAATTAATCTTTAGGCTTGTGGAGGGTACACTCTATTCTTTATATGTAACAAAGTCATTAATGACAGTTGTAGCAAATTGTTATGAATATACAGGTTACATAGAGGCACAAGTCAAGAGCTCAGGTAACTCTTGTGTAAGGGCACTGTGACATGTGAGGTAACCCAGACAACCATATCCCTTTTTTAAGGCTAATTCGTATGCAGTAATTTCATTGGTTGTAACAAGTTAGTGGTATGAGAAAGACTGGGCACAAGGGTCAAGAATTCTTATTAGTCAATTAACTAGACAGTTACTGTTCGATGTCTATCTAGTTACTCAGGCATCACTGACTCCATAGGTGCCAATAGAACAAGCAGCATGGCTTCCGAATGTGTGTTCACTGGTGGCATCAATCATCCCCTCATCAAATTTACTCTGTGTAGCAATCAAGGGAAAGCATTGACTGTATCCGATTGGCAGGCTGTAATTCTCAGCCTGTGTTCTGTTGCATATGAGAGTAGGCCATTATACCAGACAGGAAGCACCTTCTGCATTGTTTGCAAACAGCAAAAATAGTAACAGTGGTGGAGAACAACAAGAAAGGGAGGCAAGTGAAAGGGGGCTGTAGATTCAGCTGCTAAACAGCTTTCTCCGGTGAGCCATAAGGAAAACAGATGGATGCAGAAATTTACAAGACTCTGCTTTAATACTAGATTAAGCAGGTCTTCATCAAAAAGGTCGAGGAGACAAATTATATACGTAAATGGTAAGCTCTTTGGGAGAGGGACAGTCTTGGTATAGCACCTAGCATAATAGGCAGCTGGTCCCTGACTAGGTGCTACCACAATATAAATAAATACTAATGAATAATAAATAGTAATAATGGGTGGCCCTTGGTGGATGTGGCAGAAGGGGTGGTCAGAGAGTGGCTGAAGAGAGCAAATTCATATGGATGTTTTATGAATAGGTTTCAGAGCATCCATATCCACACAGGAACAAGAGGGTTCATGTGTGAACAAGAGAGTGGGTTATTTATTATTTATGCTTCAAATGTTTCAGATTCCCAGTCAGGAAGCAGAAATATGACCCTGTGACTTGAATGACCAATCACACATGACAAATAATAAATTGTGAAGAACGAGTGGTCAAAGTACACACAACAGTACATACAAACCAATCAATGGGTGGGATTTATTCCTGTTAACTGTACTCTGACTAACTAGCAATGACTACCCATGAACTATTTGTGAACACAAAAAGGGCCAGATTTACAGCTACTGTTTTTCACATGGAATAATTCCACCAACTGAACTAAGAGCCCCAGAGTTCAGAGCTAAATTTCAGTCCTCGACTTTGTGTTTGATTGCATGGGAGAAATATGGGAGGTGAAATGGCCCTTTTCTCTTGCATTATGTATGCATTATACTCTCTGTTCACACGTTTAGGTGGAAATGAGTAACTTCTCTGCAGATGTCTCTTTTTAAATAGGATTAATTAATATTTCTGCCTGTGTTGAGCAGCTTATAAGAATTAAAAAATAGAAGATTGTGGGCCTCAGACATGGATTATGACTGCAAACACAAAAAAGAGAAAAGGGCCCATGCTCCTTTAACACTGACAACAAAAGTCACCCTTAGATGAATTAGCAATAAACTCCTGGGGAACACTCTAGTTCCATATGGTGATATTTAATATCAGTCACGTAGAGTCAGCCAAATCAACTCAACATTCTGCCGTATCTATGGGACTCAAGGTTCCCTATTTAACATTCCTCTATGATGTCCATGAAACATTGCAACTGTCTCTCCTGATATAAATAAATAACCTGAGATTGCCAAACGAGGGGGCGGGGGGGAGATAAATTCTTAAGCAGCACCAGTCACAGGAGCAGTAGAGTAACTGAGCTGTGGTTGTGATTTAGAAGTACTAATGAGCCTAGACAGAGTCTCCTATAGGCACAGATCAGTAGCCTCACTCCCAGCTGACAAAACATGTGTTCCAAGAGGCTGCAGAAATTTCGGCTATGTCTACACGGCAGCGCTATTTTGGGATACCAAGGTATCCCAAAATAGCTATCCCATGTTTTAACAGCAAGCCCGTTATTTCGGGCTCACTATTCTGATGTCCCTGTAAACCTCATTCCACAAGGAGTAAGGGACATTTCGGAATAGTACTTTATTTCAAAATTTGGTCCTCTATAGACAGTGCCAAATTACAAAATAAGCTATTGTGAAATAATATCAAAATAAGATATGCAATTTGCATAGCTCAAATTGCATATCTTATTTTGAGCTCGGGTTCAATGTTGATGCACCCTTAGTGTACGTCTACACAGCAACATTATTTCAAAATAACTTCATCTGCATCTACACAGCAGGCACTTATTTCGAAATAATGTCGAAATACTGTCAAGCTAGAGGACTTCTTACTCCAACTCCTGTAACCCTCATTGTACAAGGAGTCAGGGAAGTCGGAGGAAGAGTGCTCTATTTCGAAATAAGTGCTGTGTAGACGCTCCCAATTTCAAAATACGTTTTTTTAAAAATAAGCTACACAATCAATGCAGCTCAATTTGCGTAGCTTATTTCCAGTTAAGCCCTGCTGTGTAGACACACTGTCGGAATCCCAGTGTCTCCCTCACTCATTTATATATCAGCAGTTTGTGCTCAAAGCACAATTCCAAGGAGAGATGTGTCACTTCCTTCAAGCTAGGTCTAGCACTGAGCCTCCAAGTTAGGGCCTGGATCCAGAACTGATGGTCACCACAGCTCAGGGTGTTTGGATCGAAGATTTTGGGTTCAGGCTGATACCTATTCAGGGAAGTCATTTTTTGAAGGTTATCCTATTCCAGAGATCAGAATCTGCATCCTTCCTGTGAAATCCACTGCCACTTAGAGCATGAACCAGGCTGTACCAGCTCTGTTTATCACGCTGTTTGCTGGAATAGGGACCTGGTTGTGTTTGTATACTGTAAATTGTGTACCAGGTCAGATTTTTGACCTGTCCATTAACTCCCACCCTGGAGGATACATGGCTACTTTTGGTCTGGTCCCCACCCTCTGAGCAATCTGGCTTGGGTGGCTGTACTAGTAATTAAAACAGCCATCGCATAGCTATCTAGATCCTTGGACACAGAAGACAGCCCATACATCAAAATGTAGTCTCTAGGAATGGTTTCTTGATAGATGAGCCTTTAAAGTAGTGACATTCAGACTTTAGTGATTCAGAAGCCCAATTAGTGACCAACATAACCCAGGAGGCTCTCAGCAGTGTGAACTCATTGTTTCAGTTGCGAGAGTACTATATAGTCATATTTAAACCATATGATGGGGAAATATTTAATTTATATATTTGTCACATAGCAAAATGACTGACCAAGTATTATTTTATCAACTACAATTGGTTAATAACATAGTACAAGCATCCTGATTGGTTAATACTAATTAAATCACATTGTTTTAATATCATGTGCTACCAAGAACCGCTGGAGACACATTAAAATGTAGTCATGGTACTTAGTCTGAGTATCGCTGCTTTAAAGACTTTCTGTGGAAAGTTATCATAGAATCACAGAGCTGGAAGAGACCTCAGGAGGTCATCGAGTCCAGCCCCCTGCCCAAAGCAGGACCAACCCTAACTAAATCAACCCAGCCAGGGCTTTGTCAAGCTGGGACTTAAAACCTTCTAGGGATGGAGATTCCACCACCTCCCTAGGTAACCCATTCCAGTCCTTCACCACCCTGCTAGTGAAATACTTTTTCCTAATATCCAACCTTGACCTCCCGCACTATAATTTGAGACCATTGCTCATTGTTCTGCCATCCATCACTACTGAGAACAACCCCTCTCCATCCTCTTTGGAACCTCCCTTCATGAAGTTGAAGGCTGCTATCAAATCCCCCCTCACTCCTGTCTTCTGCAGACTAAATAAGCCCAAGTCCCTCAGCCTCTTCCTGTCGGTCTTATGCTCCAGCCCTCTAATCATTTTGGTTGCCCTCTCCTGGACCCTCTCCGATGCATCCACATCCTATCTATAGTGGGGGGCCCAGAACTGGATGCAATACTCCAGATGTGGCCTCACCAGTGCCAAATAAAGGGGAATAATCACTTCTCTAGATCTGCCCACAATGCTTCGCCTAATGCATCTTAATTTTCCATTAGCCTTCTTCACTACCAGGGCAGACTGTTGACTTATGTCCATCTTCTCATGCACTGTAATCCCCAGGTCCTTTTCTTCTGAAAAGTTGAAAGAAACATGCCCCCCCCCCACCACCATTTCAGAAAAGGCAGTAGGTCTGAGTTACACGTTCCCATATGATTTTCCTCCCTGATCTTTACAGCCTAAAATAAGCACTGCCAGGAGAACATCATTGTGTTTGGAGAAGCATCTGGAAGCCTGGAACAGTGATGGCCAGCGTGGACTCTGAAGCATCCTGCCCCAATCAAAACTGGCTGGAATTATCCCACTGACTGATGGAGTTGCCCATCCCATCTCCAGTGACTGCTGAACCATCCCTACCAGAGATGTTTGACCTCCACAGGCTCATGAAAACCTTTCCAAAGAGTCACTTTTGGTTACTGGAATGAACTGGATGAGTCGATTGTTTTCAGAAGCGGAGCCCTGGGAAAGGCTATCCAGGTGCCATGGAAGCTCTTCACTCCACCTCCCACGTCTCAAAATATTCAAGCTGAACCCGGTGTTGTGCTAAGAGCATAATGCTCAGGAACAAAATAGAAACTCACATTTCATCTACACTTGTTTGCCAGACAATGTTGCTTCCCTCCCCTACATATGGGTCCGATGGGAAAACAAAGCTGGGATACAAGCACCTTCCCCCGCCTTCTTTGTATGCATATGCATCCTGGCACAACAGGTTTATCACAAGCACATGAAGGACATGTTTGTGGGAGCCCTCGTTAAAATACTGGCAGTACCTCTGCTTTGCACTCTCCAAACCTCGAGTCTACAAAATTGGCCTGGCAATTCACCAGGCCAGACTTTCCTGTGAAATTTTCAGCCCCAGCCCAGAGCCCAGCCAGACTGGAAACTCTTGAGGACAGCTTTTCTTGTGGTGTTAAAACATTCATGCCTCTGGGTGACTAGATCCAAGCAGTGCAGAGGCAGCAGTCTGAAGGAAACAAAAGTTATCAGGACATTTCTGCACCACAAGAAAGCTTCTGTCTATTTCAGTCTCCATTTTGGAGACAAAAGTTCCAGTCACTTTTTATTTTATTACCCCTATGTGCAGATGCACAAACACACACACACAGTATTCATAACCACAGCTTTCCCTTGCCTCAATCAACTTCTCCTTCAGATTAATACTGCAACACCATCGATCAAAGTTTGTTGTCATGACAATGATTGAGCTGTGCAGTGTAACATCCTGATTCTGTTTTGGTGGGGAATGTTTGACCCTATCAGCTTAGGATGGGAGATCTTCTCTTCTGGTCTGGAATCCCACAAAGCTACAAGCCCTATTACTGCTACGGCTAAGAGAGATTCCCCATTAGTTCAAGTTACTCGGGTGTGTAGTTTCAGATCTAACTTCTGTTTCCTCATAATCATGTACACAGCTTTGCAAATACTGTGATGTTGATAGTCAGTCATGAGTTGGTTACAACAGGCCCATCATTATATGAAATATCATATGGCTGGATCAAATGATAAACTAATAAAGGACTGAAAGAGAGGAGCAACAATACAAAGGAGCAGTAAGAGAAAGCTGACAGGGAAAACTATGGAAACCTTGCGGGGAAAGTAAGATAAATACATGCCTGTTTCAGCAGAGGAACTACTAAAGTGCAGTCTTGCCGCAAGATACCGGATAAAATATAAATGGGGTGAAATGTCAGAGTCTTCACATAGGGTGAATCTATAATGCACTGGTTATGTCATGTGGAGTTTCACAGTATAGGAAGAAATCAGTGGAAATACAGAGAGCTTGAGTAGCTGCAAAAGTGTCCATTTTATTGCATAGCACAGAACTAATTAGAACAAGCCCAAACCAGCTGGGCTGACCCCAGTGATCTAACTCAGTTACTATAACAAAATCTATAACCTAATACACAACAGCACCCATAGGTCAAAATAAGGTACACAATTTGAACTACGCAAATTGTGTATCTTATTTTGATCTAATTTTGAAATAGCTTATTTCGAAATAGTCTACACAGCACCAAATTTTGAAATTAACCACTCTTCCAAAACGTCCCTTAACCCTTGTGGAACCCCTCGAGGTTTACAGGGCCATTGGAATAGCGAGCCCATTATTTCAAAATCTATTTTGAAATAACAGGCTGGTTCAAAAGACATGGAGGTATCCCAGGGCCAGCCCGAGCCATTCGTGTGCCCTGGGCCCCGGGAGTGGAGCGCTGCTCCCAGATGCCCAGCACATGTGTGGCCCCGCCCAGTCTGGTAGCCCTGCACGATGCCCCCTACAATGGGGCTCCCTGGGCGGTAGCCCGGTCAGCCTGTAGCTTGGGCCGGCTCTGAGGTATCCTGAAATAGTGCCGCAGGCTAGACGTACCCTTAGACAAAACTTCCATTAATTACGCTGGGAGAACGTTGCCAGAGTAATGATGTAAATAAACTGCAGAGAAGAGAGGACACTTTCTGGGTTTTCATTTGCAGAGTTTCCTTAAAATTTGTCCATGAGCAGAAAATGCTTTGCTGACTTCCAACCAGTCCCTAAAGTTCCAGAGCTAAGTATTATTATTGTGACTGATTCATTATTATTATTATTCCCTTAAACCATGGATCTTAGGCAGATCAGCAGAGGGAGTGGTCAAATGACCCAAAGACAACAGTTTCTGCAGGAGCCTTGTTTCTAAATTTTCCCCTACTGAACTACTCCCAGAAACCCCACTTCCAAAGGTGAGTTACACAACTTGGAGGGCAAGTCCAGTGAATGGTCACGTTCTGTATTGTCTTCAGCTATATTCCCCTGTAGTAGGAGTGAAACAGATAATTCCCTCTGCCTGTCTTCCCCTCCCTCTTCCAATGCTGTGACCCAGAAACCCATTTGTTTGACACAGAGATGCTTTACTTTCAGCAATGAAGGCATATGCAACAAAGGTGCACTTCCTTCTGGGCCCCTCTTGCCAAGCCTGAGCTCAGAGTCCCCTCCACTCAAGTGGCCCATATTAAGGACTTCAGGATCTGACACCTAATTAGTACAATTATGGTCTGAATGAAGAAGTGAAATACAATTCCTCTGGCAGTTGCATCCAGAGAGGCCATGATCACTGGAAGCAGCAAGCTGAACTACTTCTGCTTTGTAGAGTCTCGAACAATGAAGCACAACATGGCCCAGTAAACATTTCATGTTTTTATTCTCTGCCATGGGCTGAGACCCTAGTCTTCATTCGCAGCAGCGGTAACATATCAAGGGCAGCCATCAAGATGTTGCTTGCATCTCCCTTCTGCTTCCTCCAGCTCATGCTAATTGCTATCTCTCAGCAGAGTCCATCTGGGCCCTTTTTACTTAAGGGGGGGAAAAAATCCAACCAGCTCCCAGAGTTTTATAACAATATTGCCTTCTGGGGGGTTGTTTTTTAACCATGTTAGCTTCAGAAATTCAAGGCTGTATATATAAAAGCTGCCTCCGATCTATGTACAAGCTATTAAAAGAAAACTTTTCTGTCCCCAGGCCTGAGTAATAAACTGCTCACAGCCACAATTACGAGGAACCTTTGGCTGCCTCCATATCATTGTGGTTTTTGTTTCATTTTATGAAAAGGAGTAAATAAAAAAAAGAATTTGTCACAGATAATTTAGGGAGGGAAACATACCAACTAGTTGCATGAAAAGCAGGGTGGGGGCGGACAGGGTGGTGGTGTCTTAAAATTGCAAGGAAGAACAAAGCTGACAATGTATATACTCTCTCGCCCCCATCATGGTTCACTAATAACAACTGGCACAAAATAATCAGAGACATGGCCCAACCATAGCCAACAAAGGAGCCCTGGTAAATTCACAATGGCTACACAGGCCTTTTCCAGCACCCATTGTAGTTAAGTGGAGTCTTTCCTTTGCCTTCATCAGATCAGGCCCATGAAGTCTAGCTGTGGGGTCAAATGCACAATGAATATGTGTATCATTAAATCTGCTGCTTATGAGCATGCACATCAAATGTCAGGAAATTAAATGAACGTTGAAATGCAGAGGCTGCTGATCTTTAATTCTGATATCTGGTTTTTGACAGCACCCGTCACAAGCAAAGCCAATATCCGTGTTAGTAATTAAGAATAGACACACTGGGGCAAAGCCTTGACACCAACATTTCCAAACCTGGGTGCCTAAAATTAGGCTCATTAATCCTCATGTAGGCACCTGAAATAAAAGCAGCCTGATTTTCAGAGAACCTGAGGATCCACCAAACCTACTCCTGCCCTGGCCAACCCAAATTCTCCACCTTTCCCATGTGGATGGCTCTGTGACATCTAGAGAAGAGGAAGATGTTGCCTTAGAGTCTGCACAGCAGGAAGAGGAGTCCATAAGTCTGCAGATCTGAGGCAATGCGGGACATCTAGGACAGCAGTTTTCAAACTTGGGCCACTGGCAGGCCTGTGACACTTTGTTTATTCAAATGTCCATAGCCACAGAGCCTCGCAGCTCCCATTGGCTGGAAACAGTGAACTGCAGCCAATGGGAGCTGCGAGGCTCCATGGCTACAGACCCTTGAATAAACAAAGCATAGCAGGTCTGCCAGCGCTTACCCAAGCAGGCCTGCATCCCAAGTTTGAAAACGGGTGATCTAGGCTACGGACAATTCTTGTGAATGGTATTAGTGAGTTTGGCACAGGAGGGACGAAGTGAGGAAGAAGTTAGCCAAGGGTAAGGTAGTGACATCAATGAGATGAGCCACACCTTTCTGGCAAGCTCTTTGGAGGCTTCGCTTCCATTACAATCTGTCCCATCAAAAGGCAAGGAACAATTTAATAGAAGGATGGCAAGGCTTAACCAACCTCAGCATGCTCTTGGGAGGCACTAAGCATCTTTTTGCTGGTAGCCAGGCACTGCCAAGGGCCACTGACATCCAGGGGAGTTGAAAGCACTTAGTACCCTGCAGGATCAGGCCCATATTTCTTCTCCAAGTGAACTCCATCACCAACTACAAACTCAGTCTTACCAGCTCTGTGCCAGTGAAACCCAGAAGTACCTGCTGCACCTTGGTAAATCACTGTCCAGAAACCTGGTAAGCATCCAGCAACAGCTGGCAGGCGAGATGCCTTGTGTAAACCATATTTGCATTCTAGCTCCGTTTCAGCCCTGCCATTGGTTTGCTTATTGGAGACAAGAAGCAGTTCGGGTGCCCTGCGAACAAGTGTGAAAAATTGAGATGGAGGTGGGGGAGGGTAATAGGCGCCTGCATAAGAAAATGCACCAAATATCAGGACTGTCCCTATAAAAATCAGGGCATCTGGTTGCTCCAGAGCAGTAGTTCTCAAATGCTGTGCCCCTTTCTGGAGTCCAATTTGTATTGCCTGCTCCAATCACCTCTCTTAAAAACTACTCGTTTGCACTATCGGACACAAAAATACAAAAGCATCACAGCACACTTGCCCTGAAAAAATGCTCTCATTTGTCTGTATGGAACTGCGGTTTGCACAGACTTCGCTCGTGCTTTTAATGTAGCCTGTTGTGAAA
This sequence comes from Pelochelys cantorii, assembly GCA_032595735.1. Classification (NCBI taxonomy): domain Eukaryota; kingdom Metazoa; phylum Chordata; order Testudines; family Trionychidae; genus Pelochelys; species Pelochelys cantorii. The sequence goes on from CM064338.1 coordinate 32,119,101, forward strand.
CTTGGCAAATAGCTAGATAGGTTGATGTGCCTTAGGAGGACCTCTGCATACCAGAACCGCTGGCCCATTGGAGTATTCTCATGTGAGGTTCCATTTGGCTCTCAGGCCACTCAATATGCCACCATCTCTCCTCCATCCCCCGCCGCCCAGCCCGCCCCATGGTTCTTCCACACAGCCCCTCCCCTCCATCCTTTTGTCTCTCATGTCTTCATTAGCACCACAAAACAGGCACTGGAAGTGTTTTTCCTTTTCATTAAGATGAGAGCTGAACAGCAGCAGCAGCGACGACACAATGCTTTTAATCTGGTAACGTTTGTAATTGTCCCCTGAGGAAAGATATAAACTGAAGCTTGGTCCCTTTGGGATGAATTAAGAGCAGAGCCACATGGGAAGGAGAGCCACAGAGACAACTAGTGCATATGGCAGTAACTTCTTAAGGACTGGGAGAGGTTGTGTTGTTTTAGGGGTGAGCGTTAAACCAAAGGGAAATAGCTTTGAAGCTCCTACACTGTTGAAGATGCAACAGGCTCACCCTTAGCAGAGAGGCAGGAATCCCTGCATTGCTTTTCAGTGACTCTTCTGCATTGGATGCCCATCGTGGTGCTGAAGGGACCAAAGCAGGTCACGCCACACCTCATCATGAAAAAGAGCTTTTGAGGGCGATAGCTGAAAACAACAACTCCCCATTTAGAAACAGGATCACACTCAACTGCAGGCAGAGAGGGAGGGGATCCTGGAGGATCCAGAAGAACTCACCAAACTGGGACAATTCACCTCTCACACCTCTCTTTTGGATCAGCTCATTAATGAGACCATGGTAAAGGACAGAGCAAGAAACTTGCCTCTCCCTCCATGTCCTTAAAGAATAAACATATATGTGTCAAAGTACACATGGAATTGTATATAGTTGATTGTATCCCTCTTTGCCTCAGCACATCACTTGCCTTCTACACGGTCAGCTTTTGGGATCATGCCTGTGTATAGGAGTGTCCAGCACCTAGCACTGTGGGATCTGGATCCTGACTGGAGCCACAGGATGCTACTGAAGCATAAATATTAATTAACTGCACTTGTGGGATTGTGGAACATATGTGCAGAGCATACCTTCTGTCTGCACCCTACCACCTCCAGCCCTTGCTGTATGCTAGGTGCATCATGTTTTCTTGTGGTGCCTTCCAGGCGCTTCCTTGTGTCTCCCTGTTGAGTCTCATTTTAGGTTTAGATTTAGATTATCAGAAGCAGAGGCTTCTCCCTTTATTGCTATTTATTTCCTATGCAGCTCCTAGGAACCCCAGCTGCAGACCCTATGGAGCTAAGTGCTGTACAAACACAGAATAATCATGATAGGACATATGTATAACATAGGCAATGTACAGGACTCCTGCTCTGCAGAGATGAGCATCTTGTCCATCTCTGACCCAAGAAGAAATAATTATTTCTCCCACTACTGTGGTGGGTGCCAGAATGGAGGGGGGGGGGGGAGAGAGAGACAGGAGGTATGGTCCCATCACTTCTTATTGGCAGAAAGGCAAGCTATTGGGGAGAGGAAGGGGAAAGGAGAGAGTGGGAGCAGGGTCTAGAGGGGAAGAGGTGGGGTTAGAGCGGGGCCGAAGTTCAGAGGCCAGTGGTCCCCCATTTTTAGAGAGCTTCTGTTGCTCCTGATTCAGCCTTACACAGCCCTGCAGGCTGGAAAGTGGTTCACTGGTCCATTCTGGTGCGGCAGGAGGCTGGATAAGATGCAGATGGTACTAGTAGTGTTTGCACTACTGGGCAGTGACTAGCTATGTAGTGAAGGATTTCATGCTTTGGATAAATGGGCCTCAGCCATCGTCTTTATTTTCTTTTGTAGTGACAGGCTGTCCTCTGCCTGAAGGAGCTGAACAGAGCGATTGGTTGCTAGGCGGTGAAGTAGCTAGGCCAGAGTCCTTGTTCAGCTTCTTAATTAGCAGACATTATCTTAATCCCAAACCACAGAAAAATGGCACTTTCTGATGGGGACGAGATGAGATACTGGATGAAATGGAACATTGGGCTGCTCTGAGACAGGGAGCCATACCAGATGGCTCAGTGGTGTGTTTTTACAGGCACAAAAATAAATCCTAAATTTTTATAGGCCTCTCCACCTCTGAGCAGATTTGCTAACTTTCTTTTTGATAAGTCAGATGAATAATATCAATATTTATTTTAAAGCTTTTTTCAGTTTACAATTTCACAGCTGTACAAAATTATGGGTTGTAAGATTTTTTTTTCCTATTTTTATCAATTTACATTTTCACAGTTACAGGAAATTATGGTGGAGTCAGACAAAAGGGAAGAACAATTATTTAATGACGGTAGACTTTAAGAGTCATGTAATTAAAGCTTTAAAACTGTGAAAAACAAAAATGTCAACATCAGATGTGGAAAATATACGAAGTGATGTCGCGGGTTCACTCACTTTTCGCACGGCTTCTCACTTTTTTGCCCGGATGACTCCCTCAGGGTGGCTTGTGGGGAAGTCACCCGCTGCTCTGATGCCGACACGCCCCCTTTGAGTGAGGTGTTCTCTTCAGGTCACTGCCCTCCAGTAGTGACCACTCCGCTGTTCGTCCATGCCCCCTTCCGGGGGGGAGTCTCTGTTCTTCCAGTACTCCCAGGGTCCTTCCTACTCCCGGGGACCCCTAGCTCTTCCCGGGAGCACTCAGCTCCTTCCTGGAACACCCAGTTCCTCGGTCTGCCCTGTTCCCTCCTGCACCTCTGCCTTTGTGCCTTCTGGCCTAGGGCTTCCCCGCCTTGAGCGCAGCTGCCTCCGTGCAAGCCACGGCTGCCTCCCTGCAGCCTGGCCTTTTAGGGCTGCCTCCGTGCAAGCCTCCACACTTCATGACTGCCTCCATGCAGCACTGGGCCTCAGGCCGGGTAGTCTGGGTTCTCTGGGCCCAAAGCCTGCAGCCCTGTGGCAGCAGACAGGCAGAACCCTCTCCTTGTCCCAGGAGCTGCTCTTATAAGCTCCAGCTGGGCCCTCAATTGCCCTCAGCTGGGCTTCCCCCTGACCCCAGGTCTCCCAGCCCCTTAAAGGGCCAGTGCAGGGCAACACCCTGCCACAGTAAATAGACCTAAAACAAACTAAGAAGTTCTCAAGCAGCATTTTTTGTACTTTACCTATCTCTAAATTTTGATAGATATCAATGGAAATATTTTTGGTTTCTTTATGTGTGTACGGTGCAATCAATATTAACTGATATTTACTGATTAACATCCCTACCTTCCAAACCTACCGATTAGTGAACTCATGGGAGAGTTCAACAGGGACTAAAGATACTAGTCACTATGAATAGTTGCCAATGAAGTTTCTTCTGGGTAGGCCCCATTTCAGGAACTTCCTTGAACTAACAGCACAACACTGATCCACTTTGAAGTGCATCCCCAAAGAACTTCAAATGCTGCCACTAGGGATTGCCTTTGTGTGGGACCTACAGAGCCAATCAGCAAGCCTGATTATAGGGAGAGGGGAGGCAACGGAGGCAACTGCCCTGGGGCCCAGTGATTCAAAAGTCCCAGGGCTCCCAGCCACCACTGCTGCTCCTGAAGCAGCAGCACCAGCTGGAGCTCCAGCCCTTTTAAATCTCCGCTGGAGCCCCATGTAGGCACTTAGGCTATGTCTAGACTATGCCGAAGTTCCGAAAGAGGAGATGAAAATTCCACGGGAATTTGCATATCTTCTTCAGATCTCACTTTCAAAAGCAGAGCTTTCGAAAGTGAAAGTAGTTGGGACGTGGTTTTTTTCAGCAACTCCCTCCCCTTTTTCGAAAAGTCGCTCTTCCTAAAAAAATGAGGTTTACGCTGATTTTCGAAAAAAAAAACCCTGCATCCCGATTACTTTCACTTTCGAAAGCTCTGCTTTCGAAAGTGAGATCAGAAGAAGAATATCCACAGGAATTTGCATATCCTCTTTCAGAACTTTGGCGTAGTCTAGACGAGCCCTTAGCGCTGTCTGGCGAGGACTAGCCCTGGCCCCACCCCTTTTGCTCAAAGCCACGCCCCTTCTAGGCGCACACAGTTGCCCCCTCTCTCCTTGCACCATGCCCAGGTCAGCCTCACTACCAATTAGCAGAAAAGCTAAGCAAGAGTAAGATTAACCATTTGAGGGAGAGCGGGGTCGGGGTGGGGGCAAGAGGGGAACAAAACAAACAAGCACTTGATTCTGTTAAAAAGAATGAATAAGATTTACCCCAACATGTCGCACTAGATGAAAAATTCACTCTTTATTGAAGCACGGATTTTAAAGCTAAGTCTGTTTCAGAGAATCTAACATTTAGAGAGTCTTCTGTGCCCAGCTAAGTTTACTGCAGCTAGGAGTAATGCTCTGAAGGTAAGACCCAGATTTGTTTCCTGTGTTTTCCCATTGAGAAAGTCATTAATGGACCCTGTATAGTCCTGGACTATGTGTTCTTCCTAGCTAGTGAAGGGTTTGTTTGTTTAATCAGTCACCAGTCATCACAGTACCTCAGCTCCACAGAACACGTGTGTAGTGTCAATATCACACGGTAGGTGCAACATGTATCATTACCAATATGCCACTTGTGGTTGCCATAGCATATGTATACATCCCAGTGCTGCAGGCTGTAGTCATATAGCGTACTAAATCCTCACTATGTCTCACCCCAAGGGAGTACACAACACCTGCCTCAACCTGTTAGTTCAAAGGGAACACTGTGTCATAGAAACTAGAAATGGAAAAGACATATTAAATCATCCAGTCTATCTGCCCATCAAACAGATAGTTTAGGCCTCAGATTTTACCCATTTTTACACATATAGTTTTAATATTAAAATGAATTTTAGTGCAGGAGAAAGATGCCAGACGGACAGCCCTGAGCAGCAAAGTTCTGGACAGTTGTTATTAACTATATCACAGTAATGCCAAGAAATGCCAGCGGAGAATGAAAACCACCCCCCTTGCACTGTGTAAACACATAGCAAGCAAAAAAGACTCCTCTACAAAGCTTGCAATCGAAATAAGCATGAGGCACAATGAGTGGGTGAAAAGGTTTATTATTTCTGTTTTTCAAATGGGTAACTGAGGCACAAAGAGCGGAAGTTTTCCAAGGAATTTGATAATTTTACAAATGGGATTATATGATGGGCTTGCCTGTAATAGTAGAGGGCTGGACTGAGTGTCCAAGGATGTCCGTTCTAGTCCTACATTCAGTGCTCCTATGAAATGACTTTCTCGGGCTCACACAGCTAGTTAGTACAAAAGCTAGGAATAAAACCCATGTGCCCCATTGAGTGTTCTTTTCACTAGGTTGCATTTCCTCCCAGGCATAGCAGCTTCAGGGCTGTTCCCATCACCAACTCCACAGAGCTGCAAATGAGGACAAGTCATGATGAAAAAAGCATAGGCCTGCAGAACATGAGTCAGTTACTGTTCTACCTTTCACTTGTCAATTCTCATCCAGATGATGAGATAATATGATTAGGTGAGTTGGGAATTATCAAGATTCATTCACCATCCATATTTTCATATCCCAGCCCGAGATTGTCGGCAATCAGCGAAGTGCATGCAGAGTGGCGGATTCAATTCCCCAGGCCCCATTTTTAATTCTCAAATTGAAAAAACTGATCCTTCCTTTCCTCACTCTTTCAAAAGGCTTCCCATAGAACAGTTTCCTTGAGATTTCTCTTGCTCCACACTTCCCTGTGAGATGACCATCCAATACCCCTTTAACACATATGATATGCCTGGGTCTTACCTCTTGCTGTTCCCTGTTAAATTTAAAAAATTGAATCAGTGGGAGTTTCTACACCTGAGGAAAGTGGAAAATGAGGAGAATGCACCCAAAATGTAGAGGCAGCAATCCCTCAGTGCTGCCTGGGGCACACCACACCTGTCCCACGCAGACCTCAGGCTAGGTCTACATTGCAGGTATTTGTTGGCAGAGAGTATGCTAATGAAGCTCTCATTAGCATTTGTCATGCTATCATTTGCATATTCTCTGCCAATGCCTTTTGTGCAAGAGGTTTTTGTGCAAAAACAAGCAGTGTAGATGGATCTGTTTTGCGCAAAAAAAACCTTTTGAGCAAGATCCTTATGCCTCAAAAAAGGAGGTGTACAGCATACTCTCTGCTGTCAAAAGGCTGCAGTGCAGACGTAGCCTCAGAGTTACCCAGGGTGCACTATGCTGCACTCCAGCTGCAACTTAAAGGGCCCCAGGCTTTGGCTGCTGCCACTGTTGCAGTAGCAGTGGTGGTGGCCAGGAGCCCCGGGCTCTTTCAAATCACTTGGCCCTGAGGCAACTGCCCCTTTTGACCCCATCAGCAGGCCTGCACACACGCACATACGCACACACCAGTGCTAGCAGTGTTTAACCATGACCCACTGAAAGGATGCTGAATCCAATTTGTCCCTTTCTACACTGGCTGCAAATTCACGTCATGTGGGCTAACTCAGTTATTAAAGATCATGTGTATCCCAATGAAAACAAGTGCAAAGAGTGCAGCTGGGCATACACAGCCTGCAATGTGCTCTTGCAGGTTAGAGCTGACACCAACCATCTGGAAACGATGACCAAAAACCAACCAGCCAAACCAACCCTAACTCCCCCCAAAGGACAATGGTACAACTTCATAAACTGTTTCCAGTGAGTTCCAGTTGGGTGTTTATATATAACAGAGAAATAAAGTGGGGTGCGGGGCAGCAAGGAGGGCTGTAGGTAGCAGAGGATTTGGCTTCCTGCTCAATCATGGCAATCAATTTCCACCCTAATAATGAAAATAAATAATGAAGTGATAATACAGCAGTGAAGCCTCATCACTGCACTGAAGAGGAGACTGCTGATGCTGCTTTGTTATGTCAACCATTTCATGCCAGCCAAGTGTTTACCACTTGCATCTGGGGGGGAAAAAAAATCAGGTAACGGTGATTGGATTTGAAGCAGCAAAGTACAAACACAGGCTGATTGATACAATCACAGTTGCTCAGCATCCTCTCCCCTCAATCCCCACCCTTCTTTTCTCCCATCAGGAGGAGGGCAGAATGAGGATGGCCCGAGTTTCAACCAGAGCAAATCTGTGTTCTAAGGAGCGATTTATTTTGTTGTTGAATCCTCAGAGAGGAAGGAAAATCTGTGAAGTCTGGATGGAGTTTGGTGTTACAGGAAGTAGACAGGCCTGCCAACAGGGGAGAGCAAAGGGGGCAGTGGCCCCAGCGCCCAGTGATTTAAAAGTGTCAGGGGCTCCTGCCCACCACTGCTGCTACTATGGCAGTAATGGTGGCCGGAACCCTGAGCCCTTTAAATCGCCGCTGGAGCTCTGAGTGCGGCTCCGAGGGCTGGGCGGGGAGGAGCAGTCCAAGCTCCAGATGGTGTGGAAGACTGGCTACCCCAGAGCACTCCCCTTCTGCTCAAGGCTCTGCCTCTTCTGGGAGTGTGGAGTTGGTCTCCACACCTTGCCCTGGGACCCACATTGGCTGTTAGCTCCCCTGGCAGTGGAGATATCCAGAGAGCACAATGAACATGGCTATGGAGAACTAGCAGCACAAGTGCGGACACTGAAAGAGAGCATTCTTTCAAGGTTGTTACAAGGGAGAGGGAGAACAATTATTCTCCTCAACATCTGATGATAGGACAAGCAGCAATGGACTTAAATTGAACATGGGAGGGATGGTCTAGATGGTGCTTGGTCCTGCAATAAGTGCAGGGGACTTGACTTGATGACCTCACAAGGTTCCTTCCTGATCTATGATTGTATGATTCTATTTCCCTTGCAGAATGAGTTGTCTGAAGAGCTGGGTTAGAGAAAAAATATTAACCAACTGGATCTCACACAATGAGAGGAGATTTACTGGCGGAGACTGATTTGCATAGGGGTGATAGGGAAAAGGTTATTCTCCAACCAGCTATACAGGGATTCAGATACGTGGTGATGAGTGAGGCACAAGAACATAGATAGATACTTTTATTATTCATTAGGGCTGAGCAAATAATGTATTCAGCAAGTTTAACTTCTTTTCCTGCTCTCCACATATCCCCAAAGAGCACACATTCACAGAGATAGGCAGCAAGGGGCTGGCAAAACACACTGGGACACTGGAGACCTCTATTCTAATCTTGAGACTGAGTGGCTGTGTTACCTCCATTCCCCTTCACACTTATTGGAAAATAAAACTTTTAGGACAGAGACTCTCTCAAAGTGTATGTTGACAAAGCGCCTTGTGCAATAGAGCCCCAGTCATGCTTTGGACTTTTTGGACCTCTTAATACAGAACATTCGTAGGAAGTTCTTTGAATATGTTGATTATTGTGAACTGAGAGAGAAGTTTAATTGTAAGAATGAAGTGCAAATTCCTCATGGTTGTCTTTGCTTTTCATAATGTTTTAGTTATGCTTGGGTGTATTAGTGGCAGGTGACGAAAGGGAGCAGCAGACCCTCACCTTCAGCATCTGCTGTGACTCTCAGCCAGCATTGTAAAAGCAGTAGGGTGTATTATAACTGCATAGAAAACAGAAAATTATAGCATGGTCCATCTTGGTTAGCCCAGAGCCCTCTGACCTCTTTTTTGTCCCAGTTTGGGATAATTTGCAGCTTCCAGCAGCTCACACTTAACAACCCCACCAAGCCTCTTCTCAATCCTTTGTTCTTGTACCGGGGAAAACATAGCTGTTATCCCACCCCACAGAGAGATAGGCTATCCATGGTTGCTAGGTACCAAATGCCCAGGCAATTGGAGTGGCCATTGTCCTAACAGAATCATAGGGTTGGAAGAGACTTCAGGAGGCCATCGACTCCAACCCCCTGCTCAAAGTAGGACCAAACCAACTAAATCAGCCCAGCCAGGGCTTTGTCAAGCCGGGACTTGAAAACCTCGAGGGATGGAGATTCCATCACCTCCCTAGGTAACCCATTCCAGTGCTTCACCACCCTACTAGTAAAATAAGTTGCAGTAGGAGCGGTCTAGGTTGGACATTAGGAAAAACTGAAAACATTGCTCCTCATTCTGTCATCTGTCACCACTAAGAACAGCCTCTCTCCATCCTCTTCGGAACCCCCCTTCAGGAAGTTAAAGGTTGCTGTCAAACCCCCATCATTCTTCTGTAGATTAGATAAGCTCAGATGCCTCAGCCTTTCCTTGTAAGTCATGTGCTCCAGCCCCTTAATCATTTTCATTGCCCTCCGCTGGACTTTCTCCAATGCATCCATTCTTTCTGTAATGAGGGCCCCAGAATTGGATGCAATACTCTTAGATTCTCCATCGACATGGGGCCCAGACAGATTTGCCTCAGTAACACCGATATATCTGGGTCTCTATGGGTGTGTCTACACAACAAAGTTATTTTGGAATAACCACCATTATTCCAAAATAACTATGTGAGCGTCTACACAGCAATTCCATTATTTCAAAATTATTTTGAAATAATAGACAGCTTATTCCAACTTCTATAAATCTCATTCTATGCAGAATAATGCCTATTCTGAAATAGCTATTTCAAAATAAGGTGTGTGTAGATGTTCCATTTCTGCTATTTTGAAATAGCCCCTCACCAGGGCCATTCTAAGTTATTCCTCCGGGGCTCTAAATCGAGATAGCACATCTACATTAGAGAAGCCTTCTTTGGATTCATTTTGAGGTTTCTCTGCAGTGTAGACGTGCTATTTTGAAATGAGCTATTTCAGAATAACTATTCTAGAATAGCTTATTCCAAAATAACTGTGAAGTGTCGACATAGCCTATAAGAGTACTTAACCTTTTCTCACCACCTAGTTAACCATTCAGCACATAGGAGAAACTGAGGCACATACAGCATTCATACAAAATATTACACACAGATTCACTCCATCAGGTAATCATGAATCTAAATGTAAAATGTGGTTTCTATGCATAATCATTTAGGTGACTCTGAAATTAGCTCTCCATGATATTTCCTGCCAATAAAACCCATTCACACAACTGCCTGTGGAAAAGGAAAATGCAAAAGTAGGGTAAAGATAATTTGTCTAAACATTAGAATAAATATTCACAGGGGAGAAATGGTACTTCTTTCTTAGCTCTAATATCCATTTACTAATTTCTTGATTAAAATGAAAATGGAAAGTTCCTCAGCAGGTCCTTCATCTCTTGCCAATTTAATGTCAGGGGTGCCATTACACAGGAAATGATACATTTGCTGTAGGAAATTTGATGTGTTTAAAGTCATTTGCACATTGAGGGAGCTTATTCATGTTCCACTTGGTCAGACCTAACATCCTGTGCTCAATAGATGCAATCTTAAAGGAGACAGAAATATTTTCTTACTAGTGATAGCACCTCCACCATGTAGATACAGGAAATCCCTGAAAGAGAGTCGTTGTTGGTGTGCAGTGCCATAGCCATTTCACAGCATTCTCGCTATGCAATAGTGTCCCACTTAAGGGCCAGAGAGGAAATGAGAAACCGAAATGACCGGGAGCAGTGGCATCTGCAACTCCTGAAAGTGAGACATGCCAAAACAAGCAAGAAGATGGATATGCTGATCAAAACTGCGCAGAGTCTAATTGTTGAGATGAGCTGTTGGGCCCATGGTTAAGGATATCAAGTCTTGTGGATAAGGGAGAAGTGGGGGAGGTGGTATACCTAGACTTTAGTAAGGCATGGTCTTGCATGACCTTCTCATCAATAAACTAGGGAAATACATCCTGGATGGGACTACTATAAGGTGGGTGCATAACTGGCTGGATAACTGTTCTGAGAGTAGTTCTTAACGGTTCACAATCATGCTGGAAGGGCATAACAAATGGAGTTCCACAGGGGTCTGTTTTGGGATCAGTTCTGTTTGATATCTTTATCAACGATTTAGATATTGGCATAGAGAGTACGTTTCTTAAGTTTGCAGATGATAATAAGCTGGGAGGGGTTGCAAGTGTTTTGGAGGATATGGCCATAACTTAAAATTATCTGGACAAACTAGAGAAATGGTCTGAGGTAAACAGCATGAAGTTTAATAGGGACAAATGTAAAGTACTCCACTTAGGAAGGAACAATCAGTTTCACATATACAGAATGGGAAATGATTGTCTAGGAAGGAATACTGCCAAAAAAGCAGACATGATTCTAGGATGCATTAATAGGAGGGTTGTGAGCAAGACACGAGAAGTCATTCTTCCACTCTACTTTGCACTGATTAGGCCCCATTTGGAGTATTGTGTCCAGTTCTGGGTACCGCATTTCAAGAAACATGTGGAGAAATTGGAGAAGCTCTAGAGAAGAGCAACAAAAATGATTAAAGGTCTAGAAAACATGACCTATGAGAGAAGACTGAAAGAATTGAGCTTGATTAGTTTAGAAAAGAGAAGACTAAGAGGGGACATGATAGCAGTTTTCAAGTATCTAAAAGGGTGTTACAACTGGGAGAAAAATCGTTCGCCTTGGCCTCTGATAATAGGGCAAGAAGCAATGGGCTTAAACTGTAGCAAGGGAGGTTTAGGTTGGACATTAGGAAAAACTGCCTAACTGTCAGGGTGGTTAAACACTGGAATAAATTGCCCAGTGAGGCTGTAGAATCTCTATCAATGAAGATATTTAAGAGCAGGATGGACAGAAATTTATATGGGATGATCTAGGCAGCGTTTGGTCCTGCCGTGAGGGCAGGGGATTGGATTCATGAACTCTCGAGGCCCCTTCCAGTTCTAGGATTCTACTATTCTATGATTCTGTGATAAGGATATAGGCTTCAGAAGGAAATCCTGGTTATAGCTGGGTGGGAATTCTGTGAAAATTTTCAAGATTTGGGCCCTTAGTGAAGATCTGGCAATGTTTTCATTTATTCTGACAACAGTTTTCCTTCCCCCCCTGTTCTTAGTTAGTTGAAATAAGCTCTTGTTGATGAAGCCAAGATTTTCTTCTCAGTCACTTTATAAATCTATTTCAATCAATTAGTAAATGCAATTTAAAAAAACCCAAAAAACTACTGACACCAGCTTTAAATGCTGGCTCGATCAACTCAGCTTCCAGATGCAGCTCAGATTTAATCCAGCCCTGAGTTCCACACATGGGTGATCTCACTTGCTTCTTTCCTTACCTCCCCTCTTCCTATAGCTTCTCCAACACATCAGATACAGTGGGTTTTACCCATGAAAGCACATGATATGTTTGTTACAGGAGTGTGTGTTATATGAAATAGGTTTACAAAAAGCAACGAGTGCTCATTGTAACAGGGGAAGCATTTGGGCTCATAGGCATTCAACAAGAGAGGGTCAGATCCGCAGCTGGCATAAATCATTGCAGCTCCTTTGAGGTCACTGAATCAGTAACAAAACGTAGGTTTCCCTTAGAGAGCTCCTATCAAAATACTGATGGAGTTCCACCATGCTTAATTTAGGAGATCTGATGAGATCATAGTCCAAAGCAGGGTTGGCTGCAGCATCCTTCTGGGTCACCAACCCTTTCCTTTCACAGCAAGACATATTCTATAGGTCCAAAGATGTGGGGGAAGGGATGAAAGAGGTGTAAGCATCACTCAGTGTATGTTGCTATGGCTACTACTAAGCCCTTGACTGGCTGGGGTTCTGTACTGCTGGCAAATATGCAAATAAGTTATTGTTATTGGTACTAAATAAATACAATCATTGTGTAGATAACCAGCCAGGAACGTGAGCGACTGCACATGGCAACAGTCAATAAAAAAAGAGATCCTCCCCAAGAAGCATATTTTTACATCTATCACCCAGGCTGGCAACCCAACTGAGCCAAATATGGAGAGCTAAAAGAAAAGTTGAATAGCAGGCCCCCTTCTCCCACCAGATCAGAAGCAGCTGCTGAATCCTGAACAGTGCTGGGAACCACAAGAAACAGTATTCAAGAGGAAATATATATGAAGCAGAACAGAAGTTTGGGCCTCTTCCCACCTGCTTGCTGTCTGATGTGGAGCTGCCACAAAATGCTACAAATTGGGCAAGCTGGTAGGTGATGCTAGAGAAAGTGAGAGAGCATGTGGGATTTAAATCTTTAGTGGTCCTGCTCCCACACAATTCAATGGTAAAACTCCCACTGATTTCAATGGGGCTCCTACTTCTTGTCTGTGGAGAACCTCAGAATCTGTGTACTCTATGCCTAACTGAATATTATTGATGCCATAAATGTCACCTCCTGACCCCTACATTTTCCTGGGCAAAATAACCCTGACTCACTTACAAATAAGTATGAAATTATTCTCCAACAACTGTGTCAAAACACAACCACTTACAGAAGCATTACGGAGGTGTTCGGGTCTATGGCTGTAGAATTCTGTAATGCTTCTTTAAAGCAGGGGTATGTTCAACTGGAGAAGACGCTGCAACACAGTTATGACTGCTACTGCTGATCCAGCACAGCAAACATCTAAGGAACCAGTAGCATGTCAGACGTACTGCAGCTTGGAGTCAAGTGAAGCCATGTAAGATGCTAGGCTGTCTAGGCACATGCCCTAGTGGGTCCTCATAAGGGCACAGACATCGATGGAGCCATGTAGATTTGTTTGTTCGGCAAAGGGAAATGAAGCCGCGATTTAAATAATCGTGGCTTCATTTAAATGGCTGCCGCACTCTGCCGACCAGCTGTTTGTCGGCAGATCGGGGCAGTCTGGGCGCTCCCCTGTCGACCTGAAAGCCCTTTGTCGACCTCCCCGGTAAACCTCATCCTACGAAGCATAAGGGGAAGGTCGACAAAGGGCTTTCAGGTCAGCGCGGGAGCGTCCAGACTGCCCCGATCTGCCGACAAACAGCTGATCAGCAGCTGATCAGCAGAGTGTGGCAGCCATTTAAATTTAAATGAAGCCATGATTATTTAAATCACGGCTTCATTTCCCTTTGCCGATCTGTCTAATCTACATGGCTCCGTCGATGGAGCCATGTAGTCTAGACACAGCCTCCATGAGGAATAGCGCTAATTTCAAAATTGCTATTTCGAAATAAGCACTGTGTAGACGCTTATTTCGAAATAGGGAGCCTGCAGCCCTACCCAGGGTGCCCTGCTGGCCACTCTGGCCTCAACCAAGAAAACTCCTCTCTCTCCCCACCTCCCTGGATCCCTTAAAGGGGTAGAGTCTGGCCACAGTATCTGTGCCAGCTCCAGACCTGCCAACCCAGAGCCAGTATTCACTGCCCCTGACCCAGTGGCCCCAACATGAGCTAGCAAGCCACTGGCAGCCAGCCCTCCACCGCTCCCCAGGACCAGTCCCCCAGCTCCCAGGAGCCTGCCAGGGGCTGGAAAAGGTGAGCGCCTTCCTGGTCCAGGGTGGAGATCATGGACCTCATTCAGGTTTGGGGGGATGCCCCCAATGTCCATGATCTCCGCACTAGATGGAGGAATGCATCTGTCTATGGGAGGATAGCTGCCAGCATGGCCAGCAAAGGCCACATCCACACCCAGGATCAGGTGCGGATCAAAATAAAAGAGCTTCGGCAGGCATATGCCAGGGCCGCAGGGGGCAGCTCCCAACCAGGGACATGCACACCAAGCTGCCCCTATTTCGACACCCTGGACCGCATCCTTGGGGGGCAGGATGGTCCGTGCCCCCCAGGTGGTCATCAACCCTGGGGCAGAGGGCCCTGATTAGGGCATCAAGGAGGAGGAGAGCCAGGAGCTGCAGCAGACCAGATGGAGCATGCTGAGCAGCCAGAACCTCTGAGCTGAGCCAGCGGACCTGTTGCCAGCGTCATCCGAGGCCAGGGAGGCAACAACAGGTGAGTGGCCATCACTGTCCCCTTATGCAGGGGGAAGAGGGACAGAAGCCAGGGACTGCATGTGTGGGCCTTGCTGTCCACGGATCACGCAGCAACCTGTGCATGTGCGAGCATGTGCCATGCCACCCCTGGGCATGTGGCCCCAGCTAGATGCCACACAGGGGCCTTACCCTGTTAGCCACATGCGTGTGTGAAGAGACATGACATTCTCCTGACTTCAGGGTGGGACACAGCAGGACACCCTCCCTCCACAAGGCCACTCTACACAGAGGTAGGGGACATCCCACCCCACCACACACACACTATATACAGCACAGGGGCATGGGTGTGGTCTCGGGGCAGCTCCCACTCCCGGGGATAGCAGGACATTCCAAAAATGGCCTCTGTGCAAGCACATCAGCTCTGATGGTGTAGGGAATGGTCATCCTCACCTTGCAGAGGGGGGCTGGGCTTCACCCACTGTGTCCCCAGGGATAACTGACCACTTTTCTTGTTTATCCACAGCCACACCAGCTGTACGTGCAAGGCGCACCACCCCACCCAAGACATCCTCCCGCACCTGAGGGCTTCCCAGGACCACCTGTGCAGTGGAAGGGTACCAACAGGAGCACCTGGGGGCACGGCAAGCCCTGCACTGCACTCTTCAGCACTGGGTGCAAGAAGACCTGCAGCTCCGGCGAGAGCAGCTTGCCCAGAGCCGTGCCATCTGCCAACACCTGTAGACCCTGGTGCACAGATTGCTGCCTCCTGCCACTCCAGCGCCTGC
Source organism: Pelochelys cantorii (assembly GCA_032595735.1). Classification (NCBI taxonomy): domain Eukaryota; kingdom Metazoa; phylum Chordata; order Testudines; family Trionychidae; genus Pelochelys; species Pelochelys cantorii. The sequence continues at coordinate 32,134,540 of CM064338.1, forward strand.
TGCCTCCCTAGCTACCGTTCCTCCTCCCACTCCTTCTCCCCCTCCCATTTCTCCCTCCACACCCTCCCAACACTCCATCCCCTCCCCATCCCCCCGGGGACACTGAGACCCCCCGCACCCGTGGCCCAGCGAGAACCCCAGCCCTGAGCTTCCCCTCCCCCTTGCTTCCCCCTTCCAGCTCCCTCCTCCCAGATTTCCCCCTCCCCTCCTCCTCCCTTATCCTGCCTCCTTTCCCCAGTGTCACCAGAGTTTCATTCCCCCACCCCCAGTTTTGTTAAATAAAGAGAGTTTGTGTTCATGAAAATACGTGTATTTTATTTGACATCAGGAAGGGGGGTTAGGGAGGGGTAAGTGGAAGGACATGAGGGAGGAATGAGGCACAAGCCCCCAGTGGGGCAAACCAGGGAGGCTCTTAGTGCTCCTCAGGGTGGAAGCTCTCCCACAGGGCCTCCTGGATACTGGCAGCCCCCTCCGATGGACCTCCCGGATGGCAGCCTGCAGAAAGTGCAGCCAGGCTCGCAACAATGTGTCAAAGAGAAGCACCAGAGTGCCCAGGGGCAGCTCTGGCTCCATGTTGCAGAGTGCTGTGGTGTCCCGAGTGAGGGCAACCAGAGAACGCAGAGAAAAAAATGCTTTGCTATCCCTCATCGAGGTAGGCAAGCAAGCAGGGAAACCTGAGAACCGGCTGTCCAGGTTGGGTCCCTTTTAGCACAGGCCTCAGATAGCCTCAGGCAGCAGCCACACAAAGTAACTCCTGACATAATGCCCTGCCAGAACTGGTTCCAGCCGGCCTTAAATGCAATTTAGCGTCCACTCAGTGTGGACGTGCTATTTCGAAATGCATTTTGTGTGTAGATGCGTTATTTCAAAATATCTTATTTCGAATTAACTATTTTGAAATTAGATATTTCAAAATAATGCTGTAGTGTAGACGTACCCTTAGAGATCTTCTCCCTCCCTCTACTGTTTAAAGCATGTTTCTCAAAGTGATCCACTCTGAGAAACCTGCTAACTGGCCACTGTGGTTTGTTTATTTACCGGCTCCCATTGGCTCTGGTTCACTGTTTGCAGCCAAGGGGACTGCTTTGAGAAACACTGGTCTAAAGGAAGAGGATGTGCCTGCCTGCCCACCCTGCAGGGGAAGAGCGGCTTGGTGAGAACGATAGCTTCCTGCTTTGCAGAGTCATCACAGTTAAGGAGAAAAATCTTCCTAGGAAGAAAACTTGGTCTCTGGCCCAAGAACTTTGAGTCTAAAGATCTGATCCTGCACCACTGAACTCAATGGGAGCTTTGCCTAGCACCCAGTCTTGCAAAGTGTTGATTGCTCAACTCCTGAAAATGCAGAGCCTGTAGCTTCCAGGGGCTCTGCACCTGAGAAGATCACGCTCTTGGGCTATGTCGACACTACGCGCTCTTTAGGAAGCCCTGTCTTCCTCCTTCCACAAGAAAGGACTCTTCCGAAAGAGGAGGCTTTTCCAAAATTTGGCCCAGTGTAGATGGGCCACATTTTGGAAAAGCCTCTTCTGAAAAAACTATCCGAAACTATCTTTTTCTGATATATCTGTATTGTCTAGACATAGCGCCAGTAAGAAAGTCTTCACTGTTCAGACACCCAGGAGCTCACCTTGCTGCAAGCAGACTGCCCCTTCTCAAAAAGGTGCTAATCTGTGAATGATGAAAGACTTTGTGAGAGAGCCTCTTTTGCATGTGAAAAATATTGTGGAAATAGGCACCAGGAGCCACAATTGTAAGCAGTCCCAAGAGACATGTCTTATGAGTCTCTTAGGGTAGGCCAATGCACCAAAGACAGACCTTTGGCTTGCCCCTCCGGCTCAGGCTACAAGGCTGTTTCACTGGTGCGCAGACTTCCAGGCTTGGTCTGGAGTTGGAGCTCTGGGACATTCCCACTGTGTAGGGTCCTAGAGGCAAGGCTCCATCCAAGCCTGAACATAACATCTACACAGCATTGGAACAGCCCCACAGCCTGAGTCCTGCAAGCGCAAGTTGGCTGGCATGGGCCAGCTGCTGGTTCTTTGCTGTGTAGACATATCCTCAGGCTCATTGAAAAATTAACCCTCTCTCAGGTTAGACTCCAGCCATGCCTGCTACCACATGGTTCTCCTCTCATTTCTGGCTCCAGGCTTTCCTTTCATAGAGGGACAATTTAATGATCTGCTGTTTCTTGGAAAAGGGACTTCACTTGAATGTTAGACTTACTGGAGGTTTTCTTTTTTATGAGGTGATTAGCCTATGGATGAGATGATTAGCCTATGGATGAGAGAGGAAGGGTTTCTGGTCTTGTGACTTTTGTCAAATGGCTTTTGCATATTAGCTCCTAACGCCAGCATTGACTGAGGGGTGGATGGATTTATTGGTGAGTCTTCAAACCTCTCCTCCCACCCCATCAGCATACATAGTCTCTTACTAAGCCTAGCCCTCTGGAAGAGGGGAATTAGGACTTATGGTCTGTTTTCTTCCATGACATTTCATGAGTGAGTTCAGAGCCCAGGAGAAAGAAGGCCTCTCTAATGGAACAGAAACAGCCGGCGGAGTAGTGAACCTCACTACACTAACTGACCAATGCACTGCAGCCAAAATCTGGCCATATCTCCTCTGGAAATGAGTAGGTGCCTATTCCATTTGATCCTAATAGCCTAAACAATCTTACAGGAGAAGGGGTTCTCACTCTCTCTCTCTCATCCTTCCACATTTCCACAGCTGTCAGAATAGGCCACACATCCTGCTAGCCCAAAGGTGGGCAATAAAATAGTGGCAGTTCACCAGAGTTAGTCCCGGTGGGCTGCTGCTGCTATATTTACCTGCACCCTCTGCATCTCCCATTGGCTGGGAATGGTGATACACAGCCAATGGGAGCTGTGTTCCCCCATATCTGCAGAGGTACAGATAAATATGGCATAGTGGGGCCAGTCAGGGGCTAACCTTGGCAGACTGATCTGGCCCTCAGGCCAGTATTCGCTCATCCCTGTGCTAGACAGAAGGCCCTTACAGTGTGGGGTGCAGTTCAGCACGCAGAGCTCCGAATCACCTGCCTTTAGTGAACTGAATGCCTTTGCAAGAGCCACTGCTTCAAGCTGGATTTCTGCAATGATGACTTTTGCATTTACTACACAATTACTTGTCTTCTTGAGGAACAAAAGGATCATTGGATTCCTTGGGGGAAAACAGCTCGACCAGCATGTCCATGGAGCAGGGAATACTCCCTGCTCCAAGAGCTGGATTTATCTCCTCTTTGCAACTGGCCATTGCTTGAATGTCAAATATTTATTGAATCCGCGTTTTTCACTGGAATTAAGAATTTCCCTAGAGAAAATGTTTGTTGTAGGGAACATGTAGGCAGTGCAATTTCACCCATTCTGTGCCAATTGTTCATGTTTTCCACTGGTGCTGCTGCTGTTCCTTGGAAATCAATATCGTATTACATTATGCCTGGGGCATTCAGCTGTGTTCCGTGCATTTAGTGAGTTACCTCCTGGTGAATGGATCCCATGGGAGCTGCCAGGACCAACGCAGTAGTAAACATGCAACTGCCACCAACACAGCACATGGATATCACCCAATGGCTCAGATACCGGGAGAAAAAGATTTGATAGACAACAGCTCATTGCATGCTTTTGTTTGTGTTTCAACATTGAGTCGATCACGTTCTTTCAGTACAGCCCTTGGATGACTCAATGCATGGCTCAAGAAGATACAAGATGACAGGGCACATTTGTACTTCCTGCTCTTAGATGCAGTGAGGTGGAGGTTTAGCATGTTTGGTCCCGGACAATGGGAGCAGAAATAACACTAGTACTTAGCACTTGTACCAGACTTCACCTCTTCAAGGCTTTAACCATTAGTTAGCATATTACTGATGCTATGAATATGGCAGCATTTTCTCCCAGAGCTGGGCCACATGCTCCTGTGTATTTAAGTCACTCAAACACAGCTCTTATTGAAAGAGGTGGTGGCTCATGGGAACAGAGCGATCTTTACCTCTAAGTCACCAGATCAAACTGAGCCCAGGTCTGTAATGATTCTAAAGTTCTGATAATACGACAGCTGCGTGGTACCCTATGTGAAGTGACTGAATGGGGATCAGCCCAGTTCCTAGCTAACAGGTCTCCCTTTGCATTTAGCAGTACTTCTTGGCACTCTAGTGAGAGACAGCAAGTATCTGAAGGGTCCATGAAGACTCAGCTGCAGCATGCCTTGTTAGCTGAGCACTTGGGTGGCCACCCAGGAGAGATTCAAATGCCACCCAGCTGATTAGCAGAGTGCCCACAGTTGGCAGCATGTATTTCTACTGGTGGTGCACATCTGCACATGCCTTGGTGCACATAACAAAATTCATTCTGCACATGAATGGAAAAATTAGAGGGAACACTGCTCAGCTCCATGCTCAATTCAGAAGTGGGGGTCCCTGCTAGATGAAATGGTGTCTTCTGTTTATGTTGAACCCATACACTGGGGATATGGAGAGAATATGTCAATCTGATGCCTTTCTTTTGCATTTAATCCACAAAGAAAATGAAATGAGGAAGATTGTTTCCAAAGGAGACCTTTAAATTAACCTGGTTTGGAGACCATCCTTAGGACCATAGACTGAGCTGAGATAATTGATAGAATGAGAGGCTGTAGAGTAAAAGCCAGACTAACATCAAAGAAATGACACCACTCAGCTGGAAAAGCTGCTCTCCCCCATCCTGGAACTTAGGCCAGGCTTCAATATGCAATCACATCCAAATCTGTCTGGGTTGGCCTTAGTTTTACCCTATCAGAGCCGAGAAGCAACCCAGTGGAACACTTATTCATTATAAGTAGAGTTTTGGGAGCCAAAGTTGATGGAGGGAAGCTGCTTGCTCAACTTAATGCAGAGCTGGGAGGTGAAAGCTGATTCAGAAGAGCATGTGAAACTGTCAGTCTGGTGCAAACACTTTCTGCTGATTGTGTCACACTCAGCTTCCTAAGTAGGGAGCTCAGGAGCTGGGTCCTATTTGCATGAATTTCACATCCCTCTCTTTGGCTGAGAACACACTCTGCTGCTCGACGGACAGCTCCTTTCTGACTCAGTGCTCTAATTATATTTTACAGCTGGAATATGGCACTTATGTCAAAGCTGATGGGTAAAAGTCTACAAGAAGCTGCTGCTTTTCAGTAGTTTTCCCCTTCATTCATTTCCATGGCTTTCCCCTCATGCTCCTCCCCGCCCCCCCCTTCCAGTTCAATTTTCCAGGTTCTAGTAACTCTGGAGAGAGAGAGAGAGAGAGAGAGAGAGAGAGAGAGAGAGTTTCAGAGGAGTAGCCATGTTAGTCTGTATCTGAAAAAATTTAAACAGCAAATAGTCCCACAGCACCTTAGAGACTAACAAAAAACGTAGATGGTATCATGAGCTTTCATGGACACAGTGGGCTACCACTGTTTTTTAATTTTTTTCTGGAGAGAGAGGTTCAGAAACTCCATACTGCCTCCTTTTGACTTATGGTCATTCTCTTAATGTATTCATTTATTTTGCATTTCCAGACTGCACTCCTTAGGCCAGGATGGAAAACCTATTTTGGGTCAGGGGCTGATGACCCGCAGAAAAATCAGTCAGGAGCTGCACTCAAATGAGATGCAAAAGAATCAAACAAACCCTCACTGATGTGGCCCATGAATGAGGAGAAATACACTCCCCATATTCCCCTCACACACCAGAGCCTGGTGGGGGGGCAGGCTGGTATATTTTGTCTGCTCCGGCTCCACGGTGGGTTGGTAGTGGGAGGAGGGTGGGGGCTGGAGTGCCAGTGCAGGCTCTCCATTGTTGGGGGGGTAGGGAGCTCCAAGCCTTGGGGGCCAGATCCAGGCAAGCCAGGGGTTACATCCAGTCCCTGGGCCTTAGGTTCCCCACCCTGCCTTAGGCCCTGGTCAGCAAGTAGTAGAGAGAGGAATGACTGTGGGAGGGGTGTACTTTGAGGCTTGCACCCACCACACATGCCTGTTGGAGGTGTTTTTCCTTGTAGGCTGGTAACTAGTGTGACACTGGTTCCTCAGCACAGAAATGAGGGGGAGAATGTCTGGAAGTTAGTTATAGCTCCTTGATTCTGAGGACCAGATGCTACTAGAAGCTGTGGCTGGGCTGCTCTACATTGTGTCATTGGTACAGAGTCTTTAATGCCCCCTACATCAGTGGAGGATAGCCCTAGTAGAGGTCCAGTCAGACACACCCTCTCCCTTCCCACATGCTTCCTCTGATATCTGATGCTCACCCTGTGTCAGTGGGGATGGGTCAGGGATGCAGTCCTAGATACAGACCAGTGACACCCAGGGGAATTTAGCTTACATTTGTGGCCAAATTATGATCCCCTTGCCCCCTCTGAGATGCTCAGATGTATTGCAGCTCTCTCAAAACTCTGGCCCAATCAGCCTCAGCCCCAGAGCAGTGCCAAACAAACAGCCTCGCAGCCATCCCTCAGAGGGAGTGGTGAGTGTCTCACCCTTTTACAGGTAAGACACACAGGACGGTGAAGTTAGTGTCACAGTGATGTTAGAGCTTAAGAATGCCTGGGCAGCCAGCCTCATCCTCACACCAGCCTGCTTCTCTCCTATGGCTTTGTTTACCTCACTGGATGTTGGAGCTTTTCCTGCGGGGCGGTTACTCTCTGGCCATCCCTAGGTATAAACTGCAACAGCCTCTCTGCTGATCCTTACAGCCAGGCAGATCTAGTGGAGGGTTAAAAGCGGGAGGGAAGCTGGCCTGCAGCAGCAGGACCGCAGCATGGCTAACAGAAGGACGATCTCTCATTTAGCTGCAGTAAATGACAAATTGTGTACAGACAAGCCTGCCCCCTTGGGAGACCACAAAAGTGATGGTTTCTCATTTCCAAGGGTGTATCTAGACTACAGGGTTTTGTAGACAAAATTGGACTTTTGTTGACAAAACTATACCTGCGTCTACACTACTGCCGAGTTCTGTTGACAGTAAGTCGACAGCATGCGGCAGTTTTGTCGACGGCAGTAAACCTCATTCTACGAGGCATAACGCCCTTTTTCAACAGAGTTATGTTGAAAAAGGTCACTATTGCATCCACACTGTGCTTTTTCAAAAGAAAGCATCTAGACTCTCTGTCGAAAAAGCGGCTTGCTTTGTCAATAGAACTGGCTGTAGTCTAGACGCTCTTTTTCGACAAAGGCTTTGTCGACAGTATCTGTTGACAAAGCCTCTGTCGACAAAAGCCTGTAGTCTAGACATACCCCTAGAGTATGACTGAAGGAGGAAGGGGGACAGGGTGTGTTCAAGATGCTGTTCAGGTGCTTTGCAGGACTGGACAGTAGCTATTTTCTCCATTTCCACATGAACATTCGATGTAATGTTATTTGGAGTTCTCAGCACAATTAAAGTGGAAGAGGAAAGATTCAGGAGTTTGAGAGGCAAATGCAGTTTCCTTTCATTGGTGCAATTTGAACGCTGAGAGGAGAATTTAAAGGTGACTTCGATGTCCCAATGGCATTTCCATTTTTTAAAATTAAACAAATGAGCCCATTCAATATAATTTTTTGAAATATTTTGTTTGACCCAGATCTGCACTTTTCCATGAAAAAATTTCATTTAATAAGTTTCATCCCCTCCACTGACCTGGGCTGGATTTGAATGAATGACACAAAAGTTGGACAAATCTGAACCTTTTCATCACCTTGTCATTCTCCTCTCATTGTGCATTTAAGATAACACCATTCCTGTGGCTACTTCTGGGAAACAGAAGTTCTCCAAAGGGAACTGATTCTGAGAAATGTTTGCCCTCTTGTAATGAAGTATTTTCGAAGCAGTTAATTAAATTACTTGAAAAATTTCCTTATTCCTTATTTTCAGTCAAGGCAGTAAGTAATTCATTTTAGGCCACATGTCTTGTTAATGCCTTTAATTGATTCTTCTTAATATCAAAGGTGCTTTTATTTATATGGTTTTGTTATTTACCTATTACACTACCAAGAAACAAAAATCATACATTATCCTCTGAGTCAAATTATGTCTAAACAGGCACGCATGTGCCCATTTTGTGTAAGTGTATGAGCTTTAGGCAATCTTTCAGATATTAGGGGCCCAGAATATTGAGTGCCTTGAAGAAAAGGACCAAGATTTGATAACCTCCACTATTAATATGGAGTTTGCATATGGAGAAAGGTACCTACTCCTTTTGCGGACAGAATCAGGTATGGGGAAAGCACAAAATCAGAGGTTGGTTTGAGACCTTCTGAAAACATTCCCTTAAATTGTACTAACTAGTCAAAGTACTGACCCTTTGGTCCACTTTATACTTCAATGCAGGTGGGAGATAAGATCATCCTAGTTCATGTTCCATTGATTTAGTTGGGATTGGTCCTGCCTTGGTCAAGGGGCTGGACTTGATGGTCTCTTCCAGCTCTATCATTCTATGATTGAAAATGGAAAAAATAGCTTGTGAATGTTTTGATAAACTTTGACAACGAATTTCAGTTCAGTCTGCACCCAGTTTGCAGTCATGCTTTGCAAACACAGTATTAGCCAGGATGGTGCTTTCTATCTCTTTCCGTTGAGCCAGAGGCTCCAGGCAGCTATAGGGAGGGATTGATTGGATCTTCTCCTGAGAGTGAACTGAATTATCTTAAAATGCCTCAGAGTCTCAGCATTCAGTGGGAGAAGCTAGAGAACAACGCTGGAATAAAATCTAAGAGTGAGTGGTTAGGATGTACATATTGTGTTCATGGGAAATAATTTGAGGGTGCAACCCTATCATTATGGCATAATCCACAATGGTGTTGGTTGGTCCTCTCAGCCATTTTAGGCTGTCTTTCCTGTCAGCCTAGGTGACTCTCATACAATTATTCACAAGGCTTTGTGTGACAGCCAGACATAGGGCTACTAAAATTCCAGCCCCAAGAAGCACTGGGCATCCATCCCCTCGATATGGGAGGGGGGGAAGGTCCAGATTGTAATGCCAGGTTTTCCATTGCCCATTCTTACCTAAATAATTTCCACTTCTTCCAACAGAAAGCATGCTGAGCTGACTGTAAATCACAAAGGACATGGCCATCTCTTCCATTCACAATGAAGGGGAACAGCATTTCTGGCTTAGACTGACAAGAAATAAATATTCCTTTGTTAGCTGAACTTACATTTTCCTCTCAGACCATCAATATCTATTTATTTACTGCTCTTAATGCAATGTTCCAGACGGGGTATTCTTTGCTTATTTTCCTCGGTCAGTCAATTCCTTCCCTCTGACTTGAGCATGCCTCTCTAATGGAAGATCTGAAGATATCTTCCTGGAAAGGTCCAGAGGTTACAATATTTCGTGACTGTTTCTTTCTGTGCAGGGTATAGACAAGAGGGTTTTAAGTAACTCTAAGCTGATGAATTGAGGTACTAGGCACATTTTCACCAGCCATTGTTACCCTGGAGGATGTTGCCTGGCACAGTCAGAACTGTCCTATACAGTGTGGATAGCCAAATAATAAAAGGAATCCCCATATGTGGCTCCTGCCTAAGAATAAGGACGATACTTGCTCTATGTATTAACTGAGACTCAAGCATACCCTTGTGAGGTGTTAAACCAATTTTTCAGATAAACGGAGAGATTAATCTGCTTAAAGGTTACAGGGTAACAAAAATATCCCCTACTCTCAATGCCAAAACAAAATGGCTTTATGTTTCCATAGTTGGGCACCTTTCACTTGCTCCCCCCGAAAACGAACAAAAAGCAAATTGCACCTAATGGAATTTTGGAGCTTCCTTTTGATTATGTACCCTGATGTAAGCGTGTGTGGTGGAGGGAAGGAGAGGTGGTGGTAAGAAGTGAATGAGCTGTCAGACTTGCTCCTAAGCTACAGCCCTTTGGCCTTGCTTCGCTGATTTATTGATTAAAACACTTGCTTTGTGGAAAGACTTTTCATGATGTTCCATCTTATTTTCATAATAATAACAAAGAAAGGCCCCAGGGGCAGGGACAAAAATTAGAAACATTCACACATTCGAAATGGTACGAAAATAATTGCTGTCATTTTTAAAAAGCATAGAAACACACCACGCTGAGTCAGTGGAAGCCCCACCAGCCAATCAACAAGCCCCCAGACACTCTGCAAGAGCACAGGGGTGAAAATCAACTCAAGTCACACTCTGGCAATCAATATTTCATTATCAATCTGTTATTGTTTCAATGAGTTTCCACTTCAGATTCTTAGCCGCAGACAGTGAATCTTGCAAATCAGCAGGAGTTTTTGGATGAGAAAGCAATTTTTTGCCCCTCATCTTCTCTCAAATGTGGGCTACTGGGGAAGCCTATTCCTTCCCAAGTCCTTAGGCCGTACAGTATGTTACAAATCTGCTTTCAATTGCGCCATGTCATTCCATGCTGGGCAAGACAGGAGCCCGTTAACATTTCTGAGCACCGGGAACACAGCAGGCTCCCCTCTCAGCGGGAGCCACTTAAATGGACAGGCAGCATGCAGCAGTGACAGCTTCCATTACGCAAGCATTGGGCACAGCGGACACTAAAGAAGGACAATTTATTTTGCTTTTATACTCGGACTAGTGAGATTACAGACGTTATTGCAGAACGCCAAGCAGTCAGGTGATCCCACACGGAAGAGGAGGAAAACACATCTCACTAACATGCAGTAGACGCATGAGGCCTGAAAAGCATCTGCGATGCACACACAATGCCCCACATCCCATTCAGAAATCTCACAATATACAAGTCAAGTGTTGCCCAAGGGCTAGTGCACTAAATGGGGACTCAGATTTCCTGGAGTTCTATTCTCTGCTCAGCCACTGGTATGTTGGGTGAGATTGGGCAAGCCGCAGCATTGCTCCGTGCCTCAGTTTCCCCATCCGTAAAACAGAAATAATGATGCTAACTGCCTTGGTAAAGCATGTTGAGAACTACTAATGCCAAATATTATATTATTATATACACAAATATGATCAAATAAGTTATCTTGCCTTCTGCAGTTGGGTCAGTTCCTCGGATTTATTTTCTAAGCAAAGCCAGTTGATGCAGAGAGGTGAAAGTATCAACTATCTAGTTTAAGCCTGCATTTAGGGAAAGGGTTTCAGTTGGCAATATAAACTGTAAGGGAGAGCATGTATAACGTGGGCGTGCTTTATAATATTTGAGGTCTATTTATATACACACACACACACACACACACACATATCTAGGGCTGTATTTTAAGGATTGCACTCTAGACAAAGTATGAAGCTTGGAGTCTGCCCCAGTTTCCCCCCCCCCCCATCTTCATGCTTGACTTCCTTGACTTGACACCCCAGAGTGACCTATGTGTCTGGAATGGCAAACACATAGGATATAAACTGATCATCCAGCCAGAGCCCATCAGAGACATGGAGACCTGACAACCCTGGTGGTGAAGACTTCTTAAAGGTAAGGAAGGATGGGGTGAATGGGAAAAGAGGAGGGAATAAAAGAACATTGGGTCCTGAATGGCCCTGACATTTGGATTAGCCAGGGTCCCTAATCAGTTTTCAAAGCAACAACTATGAGGGTTTACATGCCTACCCAGATTACAGTCATAGATGGATTAAAAAAATCCCAGCTTTCTAGCCATAAAAGCAAGAACTTCCTTTGATTTGCAGCGTATCCCTTTTTAATGAGTGCTTTTTACCAAATCATTTTTGAAGCTCAGAGCCAGGTGAGAATCTAACCAACTCCCTGTGCACCTTTGCTGTTGAACCTAATTTAAGACACCACCAGCTATAGCACACAGTCCATTTGGAAAACTGATTAAGTGAGCTGGAATAGTTTTGTGAGCCACAAAAACAGCCTTGGCTTTTGGAGGAGGAAAGCTCACTGCACACACATTTCTGTCTTTGTTCTGTATTTTCCCCTTTGTCTTTTGACATCCAACAATCAGACGAATTAAAAGGATTAAAAAGCATGCATGCAAAAAGTGGTGATGTCATACATCAAAGCAGATGTTATGCCAAGAGGAATGGTAGCCAAGGAAAGTGGCAGCTTCAAAGTACAGCTCCAAAGAAAACATGTGGACATGGCAACAAGTGGATCCCTGGGAAAACAGCAATTTGGGATACAAGGGAAACAAAATACCCAAGTCAATTCCTCATAGGCATCACCTTCAAAATCACCGCCTGTTACAGAGCCATTTCACCGAAGTGTGGCCTCTCATTTAGTTACGGTGGCCCTTCTCTGAGTCAGCACTAAACTAATGGCCCAATATGGTGCTGGGGTTACTATACCTGATGGCCTGACATTGGGCGATTAGTTTAGTAGGCTGAACTCCTCTTGCTCTGTTAGTGAGGAATTCAATGCCCAAGGGAGCCGACAGCAATGCTGGGCTTCTGGGCAAGATGCGGGGAGGTGATTTCACATTCCCGGAAGGGGTGGAGTGAAAGCAGGCAACTATCAGCACCACCCAGAGCATGCTATGCTGAGCCCTCCCCACCCAGTCTTCAGAGCTGCCTGGAGCATGCTGCATGCTGCTCACGTGGTGATTTAAAGGGCCCACAACTCCAGGCACTGTTGCTGTCACAGTAGCAGCGGCAGTGACAGTGAGCCCTTGGCCCTTTAGAATCGCTGGGCTCCAGGGCAGTTTCCCCCTTTGCACCCCACCTCCCACGATCGAGGGGCCTGCCAATGCCCATCTCAGTACAATGCTATGCTGTGGCAGGTATTGGGATTCCTCCCCCGCTTGAGGTCAACGAAAGACCCTCATGGCTCTTTTTGCCCAAATTGGGTGTGTTAGCACTAGTGTCCTGGACAGCCATGATGTATTTCTTAGAATGATTTGTGAGATTTCAAAAGACCACAAATGGTTGAGTCAGAACTGTCTATCAGGACCTGGGATGGGGATGGATTATTGGGGACCATGGCTGTAATGGCCACTCTGCTTTTATAGGGAGGAGAGGTGCAGGCTAAAACTGGTCCTTAATCTCAAACGGAGCATTCTCTTTTCCACATTCTGAATGAAGGCGTGTTAAATGATAATAAATATCTAGTTCAAACAGGCCACCATGTCATCATGTCCCAGTGTTGCCTCAGGTTACAAGGCTTTTGTGTTGCTATGTTTGGAGCTAAGTGGGAACTGTCATTTCCACCCTAAGTTTTTTGGGGTTTTTTTTTTTGTTGAGATTTTGAAATTTGTTTTCATTCCAAATCAGAATATATTTTTTTATTTTCCACAAAACTGATTATTCTGAAAAGAAATATTTCATTCTGGGTCAGTCAGGCCATTCATTTTGATAAAATAAAAATGTTTTTATTCCATTTTTTGACATTAAGAAAAAAAATAAATGTAACTTTAAAACAAAAAGTTGTTTCAAAATAAAAGTTGGGGAGAAGGGAGTGTTTCCGTAGGATCAAATCATTCTGTTTTGACCTCAGTGGAATGAAACATTTTGGTTGGTTTAAGTGAAATTCTGTCAAAATCAACATATTTCCACAGAAAGTGTCAATTTAAATAAACAGGCACTTTCTGATGAACAACCATTCCATTAGAACATTTTCAGTCAGCTCTTGCTATGACATCATCCTACCAGCTGAAGGAATATCAGGGAAAGGATGATAGGGTAGGTGTTTGCATGTTAGGGTATGTCTACACTATGGGACAAAATTGAATTAAGATATGCAACTTCAGCTAAGTTAATTGTGTAGCTGAAGTCCAAGTAGCTTAACTTGGCTTTTGGCACTGTCCATGCTGCAGGGAGTCAAAGGAAGAACGTTCTCCCTTGGACTTTCCTTACTCCTTGTGAAAGTAGGGTTACCGGCATCAACTGCAGTGCCCCTCTCACTTCGAATTCACTGTTTTAACTAGACTTCTAATTTGAACCCTGGAAGATTGACAGTGGCAGCTTCGATCTTCCTCTGTAGTGTAGATGTACCCTCAGTGCCTTGATCTTCAAATCTCCCTTTGCCAGGCAGGACTGGTGACATTTGCTCTCCCGGGGTTATGGCAGCTAGAAACTGGGAGAGTTTTTTTCAAAATATTGCATGAGGTCCTAGCTGCATGAGCTCAACAGTTTTAATGAGGATCAGGTCGCTAACTCTTTTTGTTGCAATATGAAATGTGTCCTGACTTTATAGTAACACTCCTGTGCACTGAAGTCCCCTCTCAGCTGATGGGCTCCCTTTTCTCTCATTTCATTTGGCACAAATTCAAGGCCTTCACTCTTCACTTTATTCTCATAAACTCCCTTCGGAGATTAGCCTTGCAAAAGAAATCCCACCATCACAGGATTAGCATTCATCTACACATCTCAGAGGCCAATAGCATCTTTCTCTCTCCCATACAATGTACAAAGTACATTAACTTTGGGGTTTGCTGTGTGACCTGTTGTTGCTTAGTTGGGATCAGTCATGTGAAAGTTACATGGTAGTGTTTCTGTGCCCTGACCTGATGAAGATACCAGTGGTGGGTTTTTTTAATCTGGTGATTGTGCACCTGAATAAGGTGAGATGGAGGGAAGAACATCGTTGCCTCTCTTGTATGGCTATACTCTAAAGTGTACTGTTCTGAAAATAATCTCTTCCAGAGACACGAACAGGCATTTGGAACCATCAGAGGACATCGATCTTGACTTTTATATGGGTCCATTGCATGACAGGACAGAATTCTGGGTGGACGTTTGTAGGGCACAGACCACAGCAGTGTAAACAATGCAAATATGTTTCTGTGAATATTAATTTTAATTTTTAAATAAATTCTCTCCAGCCATATCCATTTGCCTTTTGTCTTTGCTTTCCATGAATTATTGTGCAGTCAAGTTTGGCTATCAGAAAATGAATATTATTCTTGCAGGCCTGAATGCCTGTGGTATGCAAATACTTAATGATTTTCTGAGTGCATTTGCACCAGTCAGTTGAAAGAGATGCAGGCAACTTAAGTAAATCAGCAAACACAAATAATATCATGTGACTTTTGTGCCCAATCAAACGCAGTTAATCCCCAGAAGCTCAAGAGTGAGCCAGAAAGTAAATGGAATATATGAACAATTTCAAAAAATAATTTCTAATCATAAATATATTAAATAAAATCATGCTTTACTTTTAGGATTCAGAAAGGGAAAAGAGAAAACATGTATTAAATAAATTATTTGTTGTGAATTATTGGCTCTGCTCAGGACCCTACTTAAGTGTGTTCAAGGGACCCTTTGAGTGCTTATAGTTATGCACATGCTTAAATACTTTGCTGGGTGGAGGCCTCTGATCAGACAGGATCAGTAAGTTTCATAGTTATGAACCACAATATTGAATTTCAGTGCCTTGATTTAAACAGATTCCAGTCACCTGGGACATTGCAGTAGGTTGATTACATGACGATGGAACATCATACTGTTACTCAGCATCATCTACCCACACGGTACTGGGATGTTTAATTGGATGGTTGGTTTCTTGCCAGTACATCTGGCAATGCAGCTCCTCAGGAATGTCAGTGTATAGAGTAACAGAACATCATCATTGTTGGACAGTTGTGCAATGCAATAAAACTAGGAGCAATACATTCTACCAGACACTTAATAAATCTATGGAAAATCCATAGTGTAGTTGTTGCACAAGGACATACTTCACTCCAGTTGTTATCTTGGAAATCTGAACAGACTGGTGGAAAGGGACAAGTGACTTGAGTGAGTGACATGTTACCCAGCAAGTCATGTTGGCCTGTTAGCAAGAAGCCGGACTCTTAATTAACTCCCTCTGTGTGATCTGATGTGCTCAGATAGCACTCCTATTTGCAGTACTTCAGAAAGTCCCAAGAAACAGCAGAACATGCTCATCAAAGAGGGGTTTGCAGCATCAAACAAGCACTGAGCCTAAATTGGATCTTGATTAGAAGATTACTAGAAGGTTACAAGTTTTCATATCTGGGCAACAGATATTTTTAAAGAGACATCTTTATGCCTGCAAGGGATGGGAGTGTCATACTGGTGGAAAGGCACCAGGTTTTCATCCCTGGAGATGGGAGTTCTCTGTTCAGCCATAGAATAAGATCATTGTGGATTATAAAGGGTAGGGTAGCTACTGTATTAAGATATTCTCTTCTCAACAGAATCATAGAATACTAGAACGGGAAGGGACCTCGAGAGGTCATCAAGTCCCATCCCTTGCACTTATGGCAAGGCCAAGCACCATCTGCATCATCCATGACAAATGTTTGTCTAAACTGCTCTTAAACATCTCCACTGATGGAGATTCCACAACCTCTCTCAGCAATGTATTTCAGTGTTTAACCACCCTGTCAGGAAGTTTTCCCTAATGCCCAAACCTAAACTTCCCTTGCTGCAATTTAATCCGATTGCTTCTTGTCCTATCATCAGAGGACCAAAGAGAATAATTTTTCTCCTTCCTCCTTGTAACAAACGTTTAGTTACCTTAAAGTGGCTATCATGTCCTCTCTCAGCCTTCCTGCATAACTCGTGTTTTCTTTAATCATTTTTGTTGCTTTTCTCTAGACTTCCTCCAATTTGTTCACATCTTTCCTGAAACGTGGTGCCCAGAACTGGAGACAATACTTCAGTTGAGACCCAATCAGCTTCCACTCAGAAGTGTTTGAGAACAAGATTCTTTTAAGTGTGAAGGGAATTAGATGGTCCTGAAAAGAACTGGAAAATGTAGCATTTTCTTTCCACACCAATGGGTCCAGTGTGGCCCAGTTCAGTAGGGATGGAGACCCAAAGCCATTACCCTTCTGACAGCCGGTTGGTAACCTCTATGAAATCAGAGGGTATCTTTTGTTCAGCTCTTAGTACACAGGGGTACTCTGCGTCATGAATATTATTGGCACTAAACATTCCAGCCAAACAAATAAGGTTCCTGACACCTGTCTTGGCAGGGCCCCTCTCTGAACCAGGGCTGAGGCACACTGGCAAGGGCAGTGTGGGGAATATTCCTTCTGAAATCTGCTGAGGTAAAGAAGTTGAACAGAAGAGATCCAAAGGGCCTGTTCTATCCACTTCCAGGTCTCAGTGGTGACTGTGACACCTATCCAGTTAAATAATAGTGGAAAGGAGGGGGAAAGACACCCAGCCTTTGATCATGAATCATATTAGCACTCTGCAAGCAGTGTTCCCTATAACACAGCCACCCAGAGAGATTAAAATGCCGCCCAGCTGCTCAGCAGAACACCCACAGCCGGCAGCCTGTATTTCTACTGGTGGTACACATCCGCACATGACTCAGTGCACATAAAATGTATTCCACACATGGATAGACCCACACATTGTCTGAGAGTCTCTGTCCCTCATTTCTGGCTGATCCACAAATCCACATAAAAGGCCTTGGTCCTTTAGCTGTAGCTACGGTGGATCAAGTTTTAGTGCAATGTTTCGTTTCCAGTAAAAGTCCAGGGGGATCATCCCAGCTGGATTTGATCTGTGGAAATGTGAGTTACAATCACATGAGGCAGCTGAATGAATCTGGTGATAAGATTTATGAATTAATTAACCACAAAGCACTGTTTACTTTCTTCCTACAAATGAGTGAATATAAGAAATGGGACTTTCCCCAAATAGTGTATCAGAATCAAAAGGGAATCCCAGGCTCCACGCACCACTGCTGCTTTGAAGCGGAATCCCCGCACTGAGCCTGGGCTCCTTGTGGCGCTGCTGCTTTGAAATGGTGTGTGCAGCCTGGGGACATTCCAGGTGGCCCCTGGCTGCAGGCAGCTTTTCAAAGCGGCAGTACCATGTGGAGCCCAGGGTCTGGCCCCCGGCTTCAAGTAGTGCTGTCGCTTTGAAGTACCTCCACTCCTCCTCCCACCTTGCTGCATCTATCTGATAGAGGCAGCAGGGGCGGGGGGGCAGCGACTAGTTGACTATCCTGTTGACTATCCAATAAGCATTTGCTTGTCAACTAGTCCTTCACATCCCTACTTGAAACTTTGAGTTTACGAACAAAACACAATTCTCCCTGCTTTCATGGGCTATGGTCCTAGCAAAGCTAGTGTTGGGCAGGAAATGATTGGTTTTACCTGGGGACAGTTTCAGCTTTCAGTTGCCAAAACCAAATATTTTAATTAAAAATTAAATATTTTTTAGAAAAAAAAATAGTTTCCACCAAGAAAAAAATATGTTAACCAGTCTTAATGTTAACTTCTTCTTGGTTGGCCATACTTTGCTCCCATGTTGATAAATGTGTTGTTAATAAGTTATTAATAACCACAAAGCTCTGTTTCTTCCACTAAGATATATGCATAGGAGAAATATATTTTATTCCAAAAATAGTCACTCATATTCAAGAGGGAATTTCTTCTGATGGCATATATGGCCCTTTCCTGTTTGTGCCCCTTGAAGGATTGCATTGCCAGCCATCTGCATGCTCTGCTCTAGCTCATGGGTACAATTGAGAGACAATTCAGAAAGAGCATTCAAGGTACAGGAGGATGAGTTGTCTTCCTAGTACCACTGGACAGCTTGAGTGATTGCCAGCCCATCTGCGACACTCGGAGACACCGGTCAATCACCTGTGTACATTCAGCAATCATTCAAACAGAAGCAAGACTGAGATGGATCGCCAGTCCCTGCTCTTGCAGAGAATATTGGATTGGCGTTATAGTGACTATCTAATCTCAGGTCAGATGCTGCTACCCTTATGTCCACTGAGATATAAATACCTTACTTACCAGGAATCCCTTTGCAAGCAAAGGGATAGCTCATGGATTGCACTATTGCTCAACGGGCCATAATTTCATGCCCTTCCTTTGGTGGAACCACTTGTGGAGTGAGGTAGCCTTCACCATGAGGAAGAATCTTAGAATCTGGCAGAATGTGGATTAGCATGGAAGAATCTGTTCCGTGGATGGTGAGGTGTGGAGGAGGAGCCATGACCTCCCTTTTATTGTATGTATTTGGACAGCACTAAGTCACCAACAAACAATAAGTTCCCCCTTACAGACCGGTTCTTAAAATCTGGACCGATTGTGTGACCCCCCCACCCACTGCTCACAATTACACCCTACCACACCAGACAGACGTGCTCCAACAGGCTCACATCAAGCTTTAAGTGGCAAAGGGAACATCTGAAGCCAGGCAGTGCCCTACCATAGATTTCTAGCAGCTCTGTATGCAGCAGGGCTCATCAGACACCTTTGAGCCACGCCACAGTAACATGGAGTTTGCTGCTGCAACAGAAAATCTTGTGAGATTGTTACAGGGAAAACAGATACTAGATCAAAAAAGTCTGCTTAAAGACAGTACATATGCTAGCTACAGGGGATTTCAAATATTTATAGTATGCTACATTTTTAATCTTTAAGACTTCCAGGGACTCTGTGCTTGGAATCTGATGCAAAGATACTCTGCGTTGCACAAGATACAAGTCTTGCAAGAAGCTACAGCAACAGTAGCAGGGGGAAAAGGAAGACTAGAGTCTGATTAGTGATTAGTAAGTTCATCCTGCTGCCTGTCCAATGGGGAGCTTTCCTACCTCTGTACACTGACCAGAAGAATCTGAAATACATATTCCCACTCTGACTCAAGCACTTAATTTTCCATTTCTATCCCTATCTCCTCCCTCTTCTGTTTTATGTGGGGATATGTGTAATGCCTCCCAACATAGCCAGATGCAAGGGGGAGATGGAATATAGGGGGTTCTCAGTTTCTTAGCAACTTCGATAACAGCTTTGTTAGCAGATGAAGAAAATTTCCACTTCGTTGCATGGCCTACATAGGTTTCTGCCTTCCAGATGATTAAAAACCTGAAGCAGATTAATATTTAAAATTGCAGTGAAGAGTAATGCACAAGATAGTATGAAAGGTGGAATGTTTGATTCCAGCAATCCTGAACCCTGGACTGAAATGTCTTAGCAGGAACATGGTATGTGCCTAGAAAACCATACCCACGCGCTTAATGCAGATGACACAGGTGTTTGAATTTGCAATTACTTTCACTTGTGTCAACTTCTGTTAGATCAGATTTCAGCCATCCTTGCTGCTATTTCCTTCCCCTTCTCCTTATGCCTCTTTAAAAGCACCATCACCCAAACCTGATACAGTATTTTAAGGCCTAAACAGCTAATACTTAGTGTAGGCATGGGCAATAAAATAGTGGTGGTTTGCCAGGGTTAGCCCCTGGTGGGCCACCGCCACTGTATTTACCTGCACCTCTGCAGGTACCGGCGATTGCCGCTCCCATTGGCCATGGATCACCTTTCCCAGCCAATGGGAACTGCAATCACCCGTGCATACAGAGGCGCAGATAAATGTAGTGGTGGTGGCCTGCCAGGAGCGAACCCTGGCACACCGGATTTGGCCACAGGTCAGTATTTGCCTACTGATATTTCTCTGCTAAATATGTGGAGCGGCATAAAATACTAAAGTTCTCTTATTTATCTGCCAAAGTGCTAAGCCATTTTCCCAGCTAATGTGCAAAGGGGGAATGGGGGATGGGAGAAGAGAGAAACAGGAACTGAGAATATTTTCCTGAACATAGGAATGTTAACACCCAGTGTAGCACATAGGTAACAAGCAATCTGCTCTCCTGCAGCACTTGTTTTCCTAGAAGGGCAGGAGTTATTTTAGCACTGCTCAGGCTGTAAAACCATGTCACATCAGCTGCATTATGAGGGCCACAGCTCAGGGACATTCACTGCAATTGTTCCTCCTTCCTTCCCCCACCCCCAAGTCAAAAAGCTTCTGAGGGGAACAGGAAGTAGCAGGCGTTCTTTGAAACGCTAGCTGCTGTGATGCTATTCAATTGCTTTCCCATTCATTCCATGCCAGCATGCAGCAAGAATATGGCCTTGATCTCTGTGCCATAGCCATTCATTTGTTCTATTTGGGGACTGTAGCTGTTGCAGCAGGAGGAAAAGGTAAGAATAAGTTGCCATATCTCCCTTTCCAAACAGGTGTGTAAAAACCCTTTTGAGAGAGAAGAGCTGGAATTGCCTGTGGGCATGTAAATAAGAATACATAGCATGCACCTCCCCACGGGGCATTTAGAGGGTTATTATTACCCTGGCCTCTTCCTGCCTGCCATAATTTAGAATCATTAGATGGCTCATTTAAATGGCAATTAAGGGATTGCAATTGGATTGCGTCTCACTGTGTTTTCTTTCTTTGGACAATGACTGGATCAAAGCTAGGTCAGGGACACTCTTGTTCAGAGATCTTTAGCTTTCCAGCTCTTGCATTTATGTAACCAGTTTCCAAACTTTACAGGCTTTAGGGCTGGCTGAATTTTGACTTCCAAGTAGGATACCCATGCAGCAGAGTTGCTGGGCACACCTGAAGGTGAGGTTTTACTACTATGGTACGAAGGAATATGGACGCTGGTTTTCCAATAAGAGCCCGAAAATTTGTTCTGCCGGATAATACACCAGTGTCGCTTCTGAGCATCAACATAATAATGCAGAAAGGGCAGAAATATTGATTTATTTATTGGGTAAAATAGTGGTGATAACACTCTTTCCATTCCACTGGTACCTTGGGACGATGGTGAACAGCTGCTCAAGTAATATTTGTATAACAGCAGGCAATGGTGCTGGAATGATTTTTATAGTGCTGGTGCCCTGGGAGAAACCATATATTTGGGTTGTTATTATTACTACAAGCAGTGGAATCTGGCAACATCCCCCAGGACCTGGTTCCAGCACCTATGTCAATAGGCCCTGATAACTTGCATCCAAGAGTTTGAAAAGAGCTGGCTGATGAGCTCACTAATATTGATGTTCTGTAACTCTTGGAACACTGAAGACATTTGTAGTGGGGTAACTACCCCACCCCAGCAAGAAAAAGGTTAAAAGAAGGTTGAGAAAGCTAATACAAATCTAGCCAATCAGAGGTAGGTAAAACTCAGCCAATTAGGGTGAGGCGGGGCTCTATAAAAGGCTATAGGACTGACAGGAGCTCATTCTTGCTCTGCCCAGGAATGGTAGGCTCTCAGAGAAGGAGGGCCACACCTGACATGAAGCAGTGCAGGGCAGTGAGAGCTCTGGCTAACCACTGTCAGGCTACAGGCCTTGAGATAAGGGCTGAGTGGGTGCAAGGGTCATGGGAAAGTGGCCTAAGGAATGTGAGCAGTAAAGGGGAGAGACGGAGGGCAGTATATGGCTGCTGCCAGAAGATCCCTGTGTCAGGGCCCAGAGTACTGGGTGGGCCTGGGTCCCCTCACTTTGCCACACCAGAGCATGGCCAATACAGACTGCAGCTTGCCCCTGAGATGAGGGTTTGCAATTGGCCATGGTGGCAGGTGCATAGACTGAGGACTGCCAACACCCCCAGAAGGGGAAGAGAATGGAGTGGTGGGCACTGCCAGAAGAGGATACCATAGTCCAGGGAACAACATGGATCCAGAGACACATGGTGAAGAACGCAGAGCAGACAATGGGAAGGACACAGCCAGAAGAGGGCACCCTGCTGATGAACTGAGCTATATTGTGGACTGACCAGCAGAAGGAGCCATGGTGGTGAGTCTGATCTGCTACAACATTCCAGAAGACTGGCTGAACACGAATGTTGTACCAATAATTACAGAGAGACAGCATCATTAATTATATGCTTGTCATCTGATATCACTGGATAATGAGCTGAACATGAACTCCTAGTATGACACTATGGCCAAAAGGGCTGCAATCTTCGGATGCATAAACAGGGGAATCTGAATTAGGAGCAGAGAGGTTATTTTACCTCTGTATTCAGTACTGGTGTGATGGCTGCTGGAATGAGGTTCAAGAGGAGGATTAATTGGCTAAATCATCCTCATGATTGCTAACAATTGGATCAGTCTGGGTGAGATTATATACAAAAATTTTATCTAAAAGACTGGCTTAAGTTAAAATTTGTAGTAGACAAAAGGGTTTTCTCTCTGCTCCAGGAAGCAAAGAGATTATTTTGTTATTAGAAACACTAAATGTAGTGGAGAGGAATTATCTATTGTTTTTGCAGATTTGGCTAAATCCTTGAAGAAGTGGGCTGTGCCCACAAAAGCTCATGATACCATCTATACGTTTTGTTAGTCTATAAAGTGCTACCAGACCATTTGTTGTTTTTTAAGTTTATCCTGTGCAGGATACCCCCGCAACATCCTTTGATTCAGTTGGGCATGGCCATATTATATCTGGCCTTAGATTTAGATTGACAAATGGTTTATAGATATTGTTGGGGACCTTTATAGTAAGTGCACTACAATGGTGGATGATAAATGTACTGACTCTATCAATATACAGAGTGGGATTTAACAAGGTGATCCCTTATCTCAAATATTAGTTAATATAGCTATTGATCCTTTGTTAGATCTGAGGGTTCTGGATTTTATGTTCGGGGAAGAGTATTATGTCACTGGCTTTTGCTGATGATGTGGCAATTAAGTGGCAGTTACCAGGGAATGACTGGAAACCTGGAGATTGCTTTTGTAGAATCACCAGTTTAAGAGTTAATATTAGAAAGACTCAAGGGCTTTGCATGTTGTCTAAGACTGATGTGATTAACCCTAGGGAGAAGTGGAAATTGGGGGATGAGAATATAGTGTGTGTGCAACCTAGTCAATTTGAGAGGTATTTAGGAGTGAGACTAAATAGAGGTTGGTAGTCTATCTTTCCAGGATGAATTGATAGGGTGGTACAATAGCTTGTATGCCACACCTTTGAAATCTGCCCCAAAATTGATTAGACATTTTATCCAGACTACTTTATAATTTGCTTTCAGTTGACCCACCATATATGTTAAGCCAGCTTGATGCTTTGATTAGGAAAGTTGTCAAGACAATTTTATGTCTTTCACAAATTACAACAGATGGATTATTTTAGGCTAGGGAAGAGATGGAGACCTTGCACAAAATTTAGTGTTCAAATTCTAAATACATTGATTTGGAAATAAAGGAGGCATATTATCGCTAAGGATTATTGGATTGATTGATTTTATATCTATGCTGAAGAAAATTTAGCGGACAAGATTATAATGGGTGACCATTCCAAACCCAAAGAAATGGAGAGAGAAGGAATTTGAAGATGGTGTAATCTGAGATGTCAGAGTACTGGGATTAAGTACTTCAAGAATGATTCAAATTAGTTATTGAAAAGATCTTATATGGCTAACTATTCCTTGTTAATTGCTGCATTGTAGTTAAAAGCAAATGTATTTCCAGCTAGAGAGATGTTAGGTAGAGGGAGGAACAGAATACATGCTACGTGTAGATAGAGTTGACAGGTGAGGGAAACAATTCCACAAATACCCAGGCAATGTTATAAAGCCAAAGATGCACGGATTAGAAGACATAATAGAATAGTGGTGCGGCAATTGATAAAGTGAGTAAATTTGGATGGAAAGTGGGAGTTGAACCTCATTGAGGAATAGGAGGCAATCTGTGAAAGCCAGATATGTTTTTGTTAAGGGGATTCTGCAGTGGTTGTCAAAGTTACTATCTGTTGGGAAGATAATTATGAAAGCTTGGAGAAAGTCCACCTTTTCTCTATTGTCGATTATTCAGTGTTGGAGGAAGACTTCAGGAAGTTAGTTATCTAGGAGTAAAAGTGTCCATTTTTTTGGCCTTGTTACTGGGGCTGGAGGCAAATGGAGCAGACAATGATTTGTTAGGACTCTTAGGAAATGAAAGAGGTAAAAACTTTAAAGAAAGTATTTGTAGTCTCATGATATGACACTGCCGATAGGATGGCTATGGTCAGTGACAAGTAGTGATGTCATGTATCCTACAAATATATACATTTCTCCATATTTTAATTTTCATGGATTATTGGTTCCATCCACAATACCTTTATTTCCATAGATATATATTTGCCTGTCCTTAAATATGATGGGTTTTCATTTACATGAATAAATACTAATTACTTTGGATTATTATCCTATTTTAAATTATATATTTTAACTGGATTTGTCTGTGGATTGACTGCATAAAGCAACCAGGAAAGGCAGGTAGTAACACCTGTGCAAACACAGCCAAAATGGTTTTTTTTGTCCACAGTTTAAGAAGGAAGTTGATAAACTGGAGAAGTTTTAGAGAAGAGCCACAAGAATGATTAAAGGATTAGATAACATGACTCCTAGTGATAGACTCATTATTCATCTTAATAAAAGAAGGACTGACTTAATTACAGTCCATAAGTACTTACATGGGAAACAAATATTTTATAATGGGCTCTTAAATCTAGCAGAGAAAGGTGTAACCCAATCCAAAGACTGGAAGCCAAAGTAAGACAAATTCAGTCTAGAAATACAGTGTAGATTTTTAACAGCGAGAATAATTCAACTTTGGAACAGTTTGCTAAGGGTCATGGTGGAGTCTTCATGGGCAATTTTTAAGCCAAGACTGGACGCTTTTCTACAAGAGCTGTTCTAGGAATGATTTTGGGGAAGGTCTGTGGTCTTTGCTATACAGTTGGATAGGCTAGGTGATGATCATTGTATTTTCTGGCCTTAGAATCCATGAATCTGAGCTCAGTCCTGCAAACGGCTGAGTGTTCTGGCCCTAATCCAGCAAAGCACTTAAAAATATGTGATTCAGTTTAATCCATATATAGCAAAAGTATTTAAACATGTGCTTAGCTTTAAGCCCATGCGGAAGTCCTATTGATTTCATTGTGCTAAGCTAAATGGAGATGCTTTCTTGAATTGGGGCCTTGCGTAAATACATAACTTTAAGCAAACTTTGAAATCTATGGAAGCACTTACAAGCTTAAAATTCATCACATGCTTAAGTACTTTGCTTAACTGGGGCCTTCAGCACATATTTACCTTAAGGATGTGAGGAATCCTATTGACTCAGGGCTTAAAGGTGACCAACTCTTATAGCAAGAGAGATCTCCCATCGCTCTAGGGATGCACCAACCAATTCAATTAGAATGACTGCTTGTTAAGAGAAACAAGGTGGATGAGACAGTGTTGTTTTGGACCAGTTTCTGCTGGTGAGTGGTACAAACGTGCAAGCTCCTTGGCAGGCCTGTCCTTAGAATTTATTTGGCCCTACACCGGGGTGGGCAATAATTTTTGATGGGGGGCCACTCCCAAGATTTTGGAAAGTGGTCAAGGGCCGCACTCTTCCATGGTATTAATGGAGGAGATGCAAATTCTGGGGGTGCAGAAGGGAGCTTGGGGTAAAGAATTGGGGTGCAGGAGGGAGAACGGCATCTGGGAGGGAGTTTTGGTGAAGGCGGTGATTGTGACTTAGGGCAGGGAACTGGGACTCTCCAGCAACATCAATGGCCTGGC
The DNA here is from genome assembly GCA_032595735.1 of Pelochelys cantorii. NCBI lineage: Eukaryota > Metazoa > Chordata > Testudines > Trionychidae > Pelochelys > Pelochelys cantorii. Next base: position 32,160,683 of record CM064338.1, read on the forward strand.
AGGACCTCGAATATTCCAGGACCAGAGAGTCCTGGTGGGGGGCTGGTGCCTAGGAGCCCTGCAGGCTGGCAGGACTGCAGGTTGTTGGCAACAGGGCTGCCTGACAGGGCTGGGAACCCAGAGCACTGGAAGCTGGGCTGGCTGAATCTGGAGCACTAGGAACTGGGCTGCATGGTGTGGCAGGGATGAGCATGGCAGCAGGGCAGCCAGCCCAAGACTGGGGGGGGCCGGCAGCAGGGGGGGCAGATATGACCTTCCCTGGTCTGGCAAAATCCCTTATCCGGGACTGGTCAGATCCCGAGAGTTCCAGACGAGGGAGGTCTATCCTGCACTATTGTTCTTCTCTATGGGAAAATTTTACACTTGCTGTACACACACACACACTCACAAACACATACACGTGTGTGCTTTGCCGTGTTCCATGAGGTTATTTAATAACTATTTGCTAAGGCTTTAAGAGCTCTAAACTATACAGCATAGCACCATCTTTTAAACATTCATACACATGGTAGGACTAAATAATAGTCTCGCCGTATTTTCTGAAAACTGTTTAAGAAAATCTTTGCCATGCATTTTTAGATGATTGGCTGGTTTTGAAATATGCTGAGGAAATTTGATGTAGTGTTAAATGTAATTTTTCCTTTTATGTCCAATTCATTTTTTCTTTGAAAAAAATGAAACATTATATCAGTGGGTGGAAAATACATGTTTTTTCTTCATAGGAGACCACCCTTTGAGAGCTGGACTATAAATTCACTATCTTGGAAGAGAGACGATAGAAAGATTACCCATCTATCTTGCTATTTATCTGCAGATGTACGGGTATCATCTACGTCTGTGAAAAAAGTCCCCAGGAGACAAACGCTAGGCTTATCATAACTGGCAGCAGGTGAAATATCAGATGGGGAGATGATAAATAATAAATGAGCCTACATTTTTAAATCTGATGTAGGGAAATGTTAAATGTTACTAGAAATAATGGAGAGACTGCCTCCTACATTTTCCCATTGGTGAACTTCAGTCAGCCTACCTCAGCTCCCTTTTGCTCTGCCTTCTTCCTGAAATCAGGCCTCTGAGAGCCATCAGTATTTCTTCATGGTTTTCCAAGAGGCGGGCACCATTTCATATTCAATGGGATCATTTGCTTGGGTCTGATACATAACACTCCTCAGGGTAAGTTAAGTTAATGTCTATTACATAAGAACATAAGAATGGCCGTACTGGGTCAGACCAAAGGTCCATCTAGCCCAGTATCCTGTCTGCCGACAGTGGCGAGCACCACGTGCCCCAGAGAGGGTGGACCAAAGACAATGATCAAGCGATTTGTCTCCTACCACCCCTCTCCAGCCTCTGACAAACAGAGGCCAAGGACACCATTTTATCCCCTGGCTAATAGCCTTTTATGGACCTAACCTCCATGAAATTATGTAGCTTCTCTTTAAACTCTATTATAGTCCTAGCCTTCACAGCCTCCTCTGGCAAGGAGTTCCACGGGCTCCTTACACCCACTGGAGTTTAGGGCAGCAACGAAGGTTCTCCATTTTTATCTGTCTTTGGCCATTTTCTCCAGGGTGTCCCAGTTGTAATTCATTCTCTTCATGTCTGCCTCAACAGGTTAGGGTGACCAGATGTCCCCTTTTTAAAGGGACAGTCCTGTATTTAAGCCCTCCTGCCAGTGTCCCTGCTGGTGAGTCCTGTTCCTGGACGGATAGTTTCTTGCCATCTGACCACCCAACAGTGGTGAGTGGGGGGTTCCAGTGGCTGACAATGGGGGTGAATAGGGGCTGTTGGTCGGGCAAAGCTGCTGCATGCAGGGCTGGCTGCTCCCCCTGCTGGGCTGTCAGTGCAGTCCCTGCTCCATACCAGCTCTTTGACACCAAGCTCTCTTCCCTTCATCTCATTTCCAGCCAGCACTGGTTGCTTGCTGCCTGGTGAGTGTGGGCAGACAGCGGCTGGTTACAGGTCACTTCAGCCCATCCATCAGCCCTTGATATGCTTTCCCTCTCACTGTTCTTTCCCTGCTGTGTCCATTCCCTCTCCCCACCCTGCTGCTTCTCCATATCCCTCCTGACAGGGCTCCCAGCGCTATGCGGAGAACCAAACCCCTGCTCGAATCGTTCAGCTCACCGACAATCTGGTTGGCAGGTTCCTTCCTTTCCCTGCTGCCTCTGGCTGGGCTGGCACCCAGGAAAACCTCAAGACCCTCTGGCCTGTGGCACTGGCCAGCATGTATGTGCCCTGTATGTGCCAAAAACCGACACAGCTGTGGCATGGGGAAGCTTCTCCGTGTCTCTGCTAAGTTCTGGAGTGGCAGGGAGGAAGCTGTTTCAAGCCTATTTGTGCCCTGAACCAGCAGGTCCCCAGGCAGTGGTGCTAGCACTCTCTTTACATGCTGCCCCCGTCGCTGTAGACCCTGCCTCCAGGGTATGCAACACTACTCTGTCCCGTAGGGACCCTCCCCTGCTAAGCCACCTCTCTGGCTGGGTTTGCTGAAGTCCCTTGCAGCAAGGTTCTCTTCTGCTCAGTGCATCCTTAGAGCTTAACCCCTACCTGCTAGGGTAGGGGACAGGAAGTGGTTGAGTTATGTTGGTGGCCAGGAGCAACTTGGAGGTGTTTGCTGCCTTTCTACACTGGGCAGGAAAGGACAAGCTGCTCTTAGCCATAAAGGACTGAAGAGATGACTTTTGGAAAAACATGGGCCAAGTTATCCCTACCCCACCTTAACCTCCTTTAGCTGGAAGCAGCTGCCATCCGTTCCCTCCTGTCATGCTGTGGTGTGAACCCTGATAGAAACCTGGGGAGGAGGGTCTGTGGCCCTGTGTGCCCATCATACGTTGCCTTGAGAAGATGTGGCATCAAGTGCCAGGAGAGGTGGGTCCTTCCTGGGGGCCCAGCCAGGTACGGAGGGTGCAGAGCACTGAGCAGAGATGATTGGGTCAGGTCAGTCAGTCACCTCCATACCCATGTAAGAGGTGTATGGGCATGTGTGGGTGTCACTTCTCCCCATGCAAACTTTAAAGATAAGAAGGTGAATAAAAAAGACCCCAGCTATGTGGTATTTCTTTTTAACAGGGGTTCTGTCAACTTGATGTTAAATTTGAATGTGTGTCTTGTGTCCCATATTCAGCATAGGGAAATATGGTCAGCCTACCTCAGTTACATGTAACACCTCAGAAAGGAACTCATAAGACCAAGAATGTCCATACTGCATTAGGCCAGTCTAGCCCAGGACTGTCTTCCAAGAGCAGACAGGCCTAGATGTTTCAGAAGGAATGAACAGAACAGATCGTATGCTTTGAAGCACATCAGGCAACACCACAAATGATATTTTGTCAAACTTTTTCCTGAACAGAAGCTTTATGCCCGGGCTTGTTGGTCCATTCAGCCTGCTGACAGATTCCTGAAAGGCCAGGGCCTTGCTTCTATGAATCAACACCTTCGCCATCTTTACTTCGGCAGATGACTAAAATTTGAAAGCAAGGGGCCATGAGCTCATAGGTGACTCGTGGTAGATGGGCTTGATTCACTCCATAGATATTCCTATGGGAGAGGGATTTGGGAGCTACTGAGGAGACCAGCCAGGCCCAAGGAACTGTTATTCCTAGTCACTGGTTCAAAGCATAGGGTATGTAGTGCCTGAAAGTTATTACAATCCGCTATCTATGTTGTGGCCCCTGTGACATAAATTTGCAGGTTCCAGCTGGACAAGTCTGCAAATCACAGTGGAAGAAAACAACCCCTACGTAATTTAGAATTAAATTGACAGCTTTACTGGAAACTTCAGCAGAGAAAACTAAGTCTGAAAGTCAGATTCCAACTCCTCATTTTCCTGTTCCTGAACTGAAGGCAGAGGGGAACACAAACGTGGCTTTAGGTCTTCCATGTTCTGGCATATCTGGGATCAGGTGTGCTCCCAATGAGTGTCTGGGGAAGAGACAGAAGCATGGCTGGACTTGTCACCAATGTGTCTCTGTCCTGGGGGCAGTGAGGAGGGCAATATAGAACAATATTGCAGCAGTTCATTGCCACCTAGGGCAACTTACACAAGGAGGTTCCCTGCCAACTGGCTCCATCCCCTTCTACACTGCTTCAGTGGCATAAAGAGGCCAGGAAGTTCTGTTCCAGAGTATGCCCATGGATCATCTATTGTCTTCTTGTTCCAGATCTGAGTAGAACCACATGGGTCTATTCTCCCTGACCTTGTGCTGTATCTCCTGAGAATTTACAGACACCGTCAGGCTCCAGGGCTGTCACGCTGGTCCCAGATTTTACCAGCATTGCATTCATTTTGGCAAGGGACCAGAGAGGAAGAATATGAACTTGAGCTCTAGGATCTTTACAGGTGTATCCAGGAGCAGCGGCTCCCTGATTGGGGAAGGGGGATGCAAAGAAGGCTGCTTTTGCTACCTGTATTACCAAAGTATAACAGCTACCTTATTTACTGCTGTCACTGGCCAATGTAGTCTGATGTAATCTCTGAAGAAACGTTCATATTCCAGGCAGCAACGTACCACTTACAGGATGAAATTGTTTGCTGCTTAAACACTGCCAGTCAAGGACATTAATTGCTCTGGGTTAAATTAAACTAAATGGCACAGCGGTAAGACTCAAGGCCCAGAGGAGAGGGAAAAGGGGAAGGAACAATCTTATCTCATAAATAATGAGTTCTGAAAAGAACCCTTACTAGGACAGACTAATCTGCAAAGAGCCAAGTTCAACTCCAGTTCAAGTCCTAGGTGTGTCCCAGTCAGCCCTGGGTAAGGCATACAACACACTGACATTTGCAAAAGGAAATGTTTCAGAGAGTTCAAGCTCCCATCAGGGCATTTCATCCAAAGACCCTTGAGGATGCAAGTGGCATAGAGGAGCAGGGTCTACCTTGCTAATGCCAAATGGAGATAAGGTGGCACCCAGAAAAGGATACTTCTTTCACCCACTTTCAAAATCAAATGACAGTAGCGGAGGATGGCACATGGAGGTGCGGGAGAGATCGCAGTGTTATTGAGCATTACATGTTTTGTACCAGTTCTTTGGAAATCTCTCTCCTCCCCCACCCTCTGCCCATGCTGCATTATGTATCAACCTGCCCTGAGCCTTCAGTGCCATCAGCAAGAGCTTGTGCTCCCACAGGGTCACACACCCTGGCTGCATCTAGACTGGCATGATTTTGCACAAATACTTTTAGCGGAAAAGTTTTTCTGTTAAAAGTATTTGCGCAAAAGCGCGTCTAGATTGGTCCCGAAGTTATCGTTATAATGATGCGCTTTTGCGCAAAAGCGCATCTACATTGGCGGGACGCTTTTGCGCAAAAGCAGAAGCCCGGAACCATTCTGAAGAGGGCAAATGGACACCAGCCCTTTCCAGGGGCGGGGGCTGGAGCTCCTTTGAGACACGTGCTTAAAGGGATCTCCCGGGACAGCCGTTTCTCTCCTGCTGTGTGCTATAGGACCGACAGCCGTAGCAGTTTTGGTGGTTGCCCTCTGCCTTTTTGGACACCACTGCCTTTTGCCACTTAGTGCCTTTGCCTGTTTTTTTTTCCATCTCCCTTGTTTTTTCTGCCATGGAGCCAGGGGTGGCCATGTGCCTGCTCTGGCCCCTTCCGGCCATTTTGGAGTGCCTGCAGCTGGTGCTCCAGGCTGCCGCCCTCCTGTTCCAGGACCTGGAGGCACAGATCACTTTGGACTCCCTCACCAGGGAGGCCATGGCGTCCCTGTGGCATCCCCACCCCAGCGTGGAGAGGCCACTGTGGAGACTGGACACCAGTACGGACTGGTGGGACCGGCTGGTCCTGGGGCAATGGGATGACCAGCAATGGCTCCGGAACTTTCGCATGCGAAAGCAGACGTTCCTGGAGCTGTGTGCCTGGCTCACCCCTGCACTCCAGAGAACCACCACCACCCAGCTGCGGGCACCCATCCCCATCAACAAAAGGGTTGCCATCGCAGTCTGGAAGCTGGCCACCCCGGACAGCTACCAATTGGTGGCACACCGGTTCGGAGTGGGCAGAACACCGTTGGTGTCATCGTGATGGAGGTAAGTCCCGTGGGGAGTGGGGGGGGGGGAGGGTGCTGCACTCCATGCCCAGGGGCAGCCAAGACTCCAGACTGGGTCACCCAGGGGTTTGGGCCGTCCCTCCCTTGCACAGGCCTGCTGGTGGGGGGGGTGTGTGTGTGTGCGTGAGCACAGAGGGCATCACGGGGGGGGGGCCAAGAGAGCGCACACTCACCCTGCCTTATGTGATGTGTTCCCCTGTGTTTCTCTGCACCCTTCTGCAGGTCGTCCGTGCCATCAATGACATCCTGCTCCCGAGAGTCATCCGCCTGCGCGAGGTGGACACTACGGTGGCCGGCTTCGCTGCCCTCAGGTTCCCCAACTGTGGGGGAGCCCTGGATGCAACCCACATCCCCGTCCAGGCCCCGGAGCATCGAGAGACCCATTTTATGAACACAAAGGGGTACTGCTCTATTGTAGTCCAGGCCCTCGTGGACCACTGTGGCTGCTTCCTGGATGTTTATACGGGCTGGTCCAGCAGGGCACACGACTCCTGCATACTACACAACTCAGGCCTGTTTTGCAGGCTGGAGGTGGGTACCTACTTCCCCCGGTGGGAGTTTACTGTCGGGGATGTGCCTATGTCCATCTGTGTCATCGGGGACGTGGCCTACCCCCTGCTGCCCTGGCTAATGCAGCCCTACACGGGGCGGCTGGACCAGAACTGGGCCCGGTTTAACAACCGCCTCAACCAGGCCCGGAATCAAGTGGAGTGCGCCTTCAGCCGATTGAAAGCTCGCTTCCAGTATTTGCTCACCCGTCTCGAGATGGGTGAGCAGAATGTCACGGAGGTAGTGGCCACGTGCTGCGTGTTCCACAATGTTGTGGAGTGGAGCGGGGAGGCCTTCCTCCCTGCATGGATGGCAGCCGAAGGCCAGCCCTACGAACAGCCCCACACAGCTGCCATCCGCCAGGCGCACCAGGATGGGGTGTGCATCCGGGAGGCCCTGACGGACATGTTCTCCCAGGCCCCATAGTAGGGTCGCCTCGGTCTCCCTTTACAACTCCCTCCCATCCCCTACCCTTCCCCCTCTCCTCCTCTTACCTCCCAATAAACACCAAACACAGTTTTTCTTGAACACAAAAACTTGTCTTTTTTTTATTTACAATGGGAAGAGGGGAGACCTTGAACTGGGAGGGGGAGGAGCTACTCCTGGGAGGGGTGGCCCCTGCGACCGCTCCTGTGGGGGCGGACCTGCACATGGGGGGCAGGCCGCGTCAGGGCAGGCTGTACGGGGAGGTGGGCAGGAGGGACAGGGACAGGAGTAGGAGGGGCCATTGCAGGAGGGAGCAGGGCCAGTGCTAGGGGCGGGATGGTGGGTGCATGGGGCAAGGCCATGCCATAATGGATGGCATGGCCAATGTGTGCAGTGAGGGTGGCTATTGAATCCGCCATGCAGACGCACTGGGCCTGGAAGGAGCCCCAGGCCTCCTGGCGCCACTGCACGTCCGCCTCCACGCGCCGAGTGATGGCTGCCTCGACGTGCTCGATGGCCTGCACGTGGTACCGAAGGAGCTGGTCCCGGTGGCGGAGCCGCCGCTGTGGTGGTTGGGTGGTTGGGGGTGCTGCTGTGCCGGGCTAGAGGGTCCCTGGCTTGTGCTTGGTCCTGCTGCAGGGAACAGAAGAAAGGATGGTTCAGTCAGGCAGCCCGGCCACTCTCCCCACACCTCATGCCCTCCATCCCTGAGCCCAGGTGACCCCACAGTAGTGTGGCTTGGGCCCACTCGGTTGCCCCCCTTCCCCCATGTTGTATGTTTGCATACAGGACCGCCCTTGGAGTAGAGTCCTCCTCCATGTATTGGAACCACCAGTCTGTATCCTGGCCCCTTGAAGGGTGGGAGGGCGCTTGTGTTGTGTTAACCTGTGGAACTCCCTGCTGGTGGAGGCTGTGAGGCTTTAGGCTAATCGATGGTGTTTGACAGGGAGCGAGATGAATCCCCACACAGTGCCTGGGAGCACATCTAGCAGACGTGGTCTGGGCTCTCAGATCCCCATCACGTGGGATGTCTCCTGGACGGAACCAGGAGTGTGACTGGGGAGTGTCCCATCTTTGCAGCAAAACTCAGGCGGCCCTAGGGGTGGCCCGAGCGCTTCCCTCCTCTCCCCCGCCCTTGTGAGTGCAAAGTGCAACACTCACCAGTGGATCCTTCCCCGGCCTCTGAGGACGCACGGGACACGTCGGGGCTGCCAGAGGGGGCCTGCAAGGTGGCAGAGCTGGCCTCGTCCTCTGACCCACTGCTGCTGTCTCCTTCCCCCGCCTTGGTGGTCCTGGTGTTGGGGGGGCGCATGCTGCTGTCCACAGTGACATCCGGTGCCTGTGGCGCTGGCTGGCCCAGGATGGTGTGGAGCCGCTGGTAGTGGGGGCAGGTGTCGGCTCCTGCTCCCTGGCCCTCACTGGCCCGGACATTGCCCGGGCGCAGTTCTTTCACTTTTGCCTGGACTTGCTCCAGGGTCCGGGCTGGATGGCCCTGCTGGGTGAGCACCTGGACCATGCAGGAAAAAATGTCCGCATTGCAGTGCCGGGAGTGGGTGCTGTGCAGGGCTTCCTCCTCCTGCCAGAGGTCTATGAGGGCTTCCAGCTCCCCCGACGACCAGGATGGGGCCCATCTTTTTCTAGCCCTGGGGGCCTTCTGTGCTGGGGGTGCGGGTGCCTGATCCCCCCCTGGAGCTGCCATCGTGCTCTGGGTGGCGTTGGTGACAGCAGGGGCCACGTGGCAGAGCTCTGACCAGAGGTCCGAGAAGGGCTTCTGCCTCATGACCTTAGCAACCTGCGTCTGCTTTAAGGGGGCTTGGGTTACCAGGAAGTCCGGGAGCTGTTTGCAGCTACGGAGCCTGCAAACGGCCACAAGGGCTTTTTTCCATTTAGCCTGCTTTTGCGCAAAACGTCTTAGCTGCCTGTCTACACTGACCCTCTTGTGCAAAAACATTTGTGCAAGAGGGCTTTTTCCTGAACGGGAGCGTCAGAGTATTTGCGCAAGAAGCACTGATTTCGCACAGTAGAACGTCAGTGATCTTGCGCAAATTCTCGCAGCCAGTGTAGACAGCTGGCAAGTTTTTGTGCAAAAGTGGCTGCTTTTGCACAAAATCTTGCCAGTCTAGACGCAGCCCCTGAGTCTTTCACAGTCCACATGAAGGGGTATTTATTTATTCACTCTTGTAAGAATATAAGCAGGCTCTCATCCCAGACGCTGGATTCCTTTGGGATTTCTTTAAAAACACAAATTGAAACAGAATGGCAGCACCAGCAGACTCTGCTATCGACCTCCACGATTAACATGAGAGCCCTACAGCTGTTGAATTAAAGGACATCCCATCTAAGTCCAATATTGCCTCCTCCATTCCTCCCCCCATGCACCCAGCATCAATCTCTGCCCCAAGAACAAATATGATCTGAAGATGATCAGCAAGCCAGGGACTAGTCAGGATCAAAGCAGGAAAGGAGTTCCAAAACCAGCCAGCCCTCTCTCTATAAACAGCCCTTTCACTTGGGACTCCATCTTGTACAGTGACTCCAATGCTGCACGTGTCCACGGAAGGCGTAACTCTCCCTTAATGGCCCTGATTGCACCACTCCATGTGGGAAGGGAATTTCTTCATCCCCACCTGGCCATCTGCTAATGAACTAAGCCTGAGGAGGAGCCAAAGTCCTTCTAATCTCCTCCAAGCAAGTGTAAGATGCTATTATTTATTTATAGCGTTGGCCATATTACATGCAGGAAGCTTGCTATGATTTGAGTTAGGACCTTTTGGATTGATGCACGTAAGTGGGTTTTTTTTGGGGGAGTTCTTACATCCTTTTCTGCAGTGAGCCCCCCCCCCCCATACTAAGTATATGTTGAGTAAAGAGAATGATGCTACATGCCAGGCCTGCTTTTCCTCCTTTTTAGGTCAGCTTTACTCTGGTGTAATACTATTGATTCTAATTTACCACAGTATAAGTGAGTGAACAGTTCGACCCTAGTTGCTATAATTATTGTTGTCAATGAAGTTTACCATGTTGAGCACACACATTGTTCCATGCTTGCCTAATGAAAACAGTGGCCAGTCAGGGGTACATAACGTATCTCCATCCACTGTATATTTTAGGGTGTAACACAGTGAGCCTCACCACCATCAGTGCCTGCTGCTGGACACTGTAGACTACAGAGGGGGTTTTTGAAAAAAGTGGCCTTTTTTCAAAAAAAAGAGTCACCTGAGTCTAGACTGCCACCATGTTCTTTCGAAATTAAATCAAAAACATGGATTTTTTTTTTACAGCAGTAAACCTCGTTTTACAAGGAAGAACACCTTTTTCCGAAAGAGCTCTTTCAAAAAAAGATGTTCTTGACCGCAAACACTGCCGGTCAAGGACTTTTTCGAAAGAGAGCATCCAGATTACCTGGGTGCTCTTTCTGAAACAGTTGTGGCTGTCTAGACGATCTCTTTCGAAAGAAGTGTGTAGTCTAGACGTACCCTCTGAGAATTAGCTTTTTGGTGCTGGAGCACCCCCTTTTGGCTGGGTCCCACCCACTGTTACTTGTTCTTCTCCATTCTATGTCAGAGCCCACTTTCCCCTCAGACTGTGGCACCCTCCTACCTGGGGACTGCCCTATCACAGTGCCCCCACACTCTGGGGTCCTTCCCCCAGAAACCTCTAAATCCCTGTACCCACCTTGCCTCAATCACCATTGCCAGTCTTCATCTAGTCCCTGCCACAAGGGTAAACTATGTTCTGAAATGGCCACTTATCAGCAAGGGTTGTGGACCTGCTGCCCTTGCCTACCCTGGCCACTTCTCTGCGGCCCGAGTACTCTGAGGCCTTGCTTCAGGCCCTGCAGCCTGGGAACTTGCCTGGCCAGAGCTTCCCCAGCTCTGCCTGCCTGTCCCCAGCCCCACTCTAGATTAGGAAGCCCCTCACTTCCCTGGCAGCCAGATCCATCCTGCTCTACAGCAAGAGTGAGTCTGAGTCCTCCCTCTCCAGGAGCCTGTATTTATACTGCCCTCAGCTGGGCCCTAAATGGCTCCTACCAACTACAGCTGCTGGCTCCACAGCTCCAGCGCGCCAGCTCTCTCCCCAGCTGGGTTTTAACCCTTAGAGGGCCAATGCGGGGCAGATGCCCATCACATAGGGCCACGCAAGAGCCCCCTTACCAGGACTTGGGCCTTGAATTTCAGGGGCGTTGACCTTTAAAGTCTAGGGATTCGAGCCATTTGCTGATCATAAAGCACCCACAGCAGAACTTAAATTGTATGTTACATAAATACCAGTGATTAGTAGTAGCATTTCTTTAGGATGAACCACCAAGTACCTGCTAGCTTTCCTATTCCAAAACTCTGTAAATCTCAGGAGTGATGTTCTTAATAATTATTTGGCATTAATTTGTCATGCAATAATTATCCTATTAAATCTAAATTAAACCCTCCACTCAGGCACTTCATCTAAAGTGTGAACATAACAATTAAAAGAGAGAAAAGAAGATACAATTTCTGGCAAAGTTTCTTGTCATAAGAGCAGATATTTTGCATTGGCAGCAGCAACAGAAAGAACAACAAAGAAAATACTGAATTTTTGGGATCAAGAGTTGCATTTTTTTTTAATCTGAACCAAAATACTTATGTAAAGAATAAAAACCAGCCACCTAAAGCACTTGTATGGCCACTATCATCACAGTATCTTAATAACTCATATTCTTTAGTGTAGTGTCCCACAACGTTCCCCCACCATAAGTTAAGGCAGTGCTTTTATCCCTTGTTTTTTCAGAGGAGAAACTGAGGCACAGAGACAGTAAGTGACTTGCCCAAAGTTACACAGGAAGTCTGACAGAGCAGGGAATTGTGTTTCCAGGTTAGCATCTTTTCCACTGCACTATCCTGCCTTCTCTGAGCAGCAGAGCATTATATCCCCAAGTGCAGATGAGCAAGACTCAGCACAGCTGAAACATGTCTGTGTGTGTGGTGTAGAAGTGGCTTTCTGCCATCTTTCAGACCCCTCCAGATCCTGGGAGTAGCAGAGATGATTCAGGGCTTCTCTAACTGGCTAGAACAACTACATGGAGGTCAGGGAAAGCCAAACCACAGTACACTTTGGTTACATAGGTTCTGGAACTAGGGGCACAGGAGGTGCTACAGCACCCCCTGGTTGGAAGTAGTTTCTATTATATGCAGGGCTTACAGTTGAGTTCAATGGCTCTCAGCACCCCCAGGATAAAAATTGTTCCAGCCCCCCTGTTTGGTCCTGCTTCTTTCAGTGAACCACATGTGATAGCTCCTAGTCATTTGGCTCAATGCGCTGTGGACAGGTGCTCAGAGACCACAGTGATGGGCCTGGTGTGAGAATCAGAACACAATACGAGGGAATTACTTGTAACTTGAGACAGCAAAGGAAATAGAAGCATGAGGTTTAGGCTAGCAGGGCCTCTGTAAATGAGATAGTCATGCCGTTGCGTCAGTGTTCATGCACCTCCAGATATTTGAGGGTTTTGTTACTCTGTGACTCACACTGAGGTCACATTGTACATCCTCCCTCTGAGCCTGTTGTAGTAGGGTCACCAATGTAGTAGGTCTGGATTTACTGCCATGGTGTGCAAACAGGTCTCCTGCTCCATCAGTGATGATAACCAGAAGGCTGCATGCATGGGTGCTCAGTCATGTGTGCCATGTTGACTTGCACAATTAGTTAACACAGCAGACTTTGAGAGAGCCCCCAAAGACCACAAATCAGATAAGGATCAAAGGCGCCTGGCTAGGTTGATTGTTAAATGAAGTACAACAATAGTTGTCAGTAGACTCTACCGAACCACGACACATATGTACTCGTAACAATGGACCAGCTCAATCAGTGGAAGTTCCCACTGCCACCTTGGGTGGACAGAGAATGTCCCCCCATGACATTACTTCATATACAAGTTCAAACAAGTTACACATCATTCCTGATGTGTCAGGTTTCCACCCATTGATGCTACTTAGATACCACCCATCACCCTGCACCTCGTGGTTTGATTAGAACATCTCTAGCCATCGTGCTGTCAGTTTAGACCCTTTCCTGAACCTGGGTCAGTATACATGGGGAGAGTGGGTATCAAGGTCTTTTCTAATGAGGTGTGGTAACATCCTTTTGGAATGTTCTTTCAACTTATGACCAGTACCAGCTACTGGGCCTATTACCAATTAGTGTTTTACACTCTCAGCCCTGTTTGTGCCAAGTTCTGTGAGAAGGGGCCTGCCTCTTACTCACAGCTTAACTTTGCTTTATATTAGCCAAGTTTTGTCCATTGTTCGCTAGGCCTCAGGCCTCAAACCAGACCCGTGCTACCTGGGCTTTTGTAGGTGCAAGTGTGAGGCATCGGAACACTGTGGTATTTGCATTGCGGCATGGTGAGGCAGATTCCATGCACCATAGCTATCAGACATTTACTGACATGGAGCCATTTGTACAAAGAGCAAGAGGAAACGGTTGCTCTGAGTGAGGGCTGAGGACACAGAGAGCTAGTTCCTTCCTTTCTGACAAACTCCCAAGAGAAGTGATGGATTCTTCATTTTTAGAAGTCTTCAGATCAAGGCTGGATGTCTTTCTGGAAGGTACCATTTAGTCAAACCAAAGTTACTGAGCATACCACAGGAGTAGCGGGATGAAATATTATGTCCCGTGTTATCTAGCAGTCAGAGCTAAGGAGAGCTTTTGCCAGGCCCTAGAGGGTGTCATCTCAAGGCCCCACAGAAGGGGCAGAGCTTGGGGCTTGCCTCTGCTAGCCAGCCTCTCAGTGCCACTAGGGCCACGGGGCACACATCTGGCAGTGATTTAAAGGGCCCAGAACTCTGGCCACTGACGCTGCTGAGGTAGCAGTGGCAGTGGCAGCTGGGAGTTCCGGGCTCTCTTAAATCTCTGAGGCCCTGGGGCAGCTGCTCCTTTGCTTCCCACCCCCCTTTTGGCAGCCTTTTCAGCAGGGCAGACTACATGACCCAGTGGTCCCTTCTGGCCATAAAACCTATGAACCATTCTTGGTAGGAGGTAAGGCTCTGAGTCATTTTAGTTAAGGTATCCATCTACTTATCTGGCCCCCTTTAAAGAAGTACGTCATTACCTCATGTTCTCAAAACACAATGCTTAGGGGTGTAGGGAAGTGCTCTGATCCCTGTTACTAGAGGGGAAACCGAGGCACTGAAAGACTAAGTGACTCGCCTAAAGTTCCATAGGAAGCCTCGGGGGACTGAAATGTGATCTCCTGAGTCCCAGGCAAGCACCTTAAATCACTGGAGCATCCTTTCTCCCTGAACTGTCCACCTGTGGACCAAGGCCTGACCCAGCAACCAGCATGTCGGCAGGCTCCTGAGCCCATGTGGGCACCCCGTGGACAAAAGGGTCTGCCCACGTGGATCAGATTTGCATTTAAAAGGCAAGAAGCAAAGCACACAAGGTAGAAGGCAGCTGCTGGTGAGGAAGGGAAATCTGAGAGGAGCGGGGAGGTATTGTAAGTGAGGCTTTCAGACGCAGTGAGAGCAGTAACTAACATGATCTCTGAAAAGCCTATTTGTAATATTCAAACATGGATTAAACTGGGAAGGCAACTCACACATCCAAAGACGTCTGCCAATAATAGACTGAGAGATGCAGTGCAAACAAGGTCTGCTCAGGCAATCATAAGCGAATGTAATTCAAAGCAGATGAAATGAGATTTCCTGTTCATCATGAATGGCACCCACCCCCACACACGCAGTATATTTAGGAGTGTTTTCTTTTAAGTGAATTTAGTGCCAGTGAAAGGTGCCTGATTGACAGCTCTGGGGACAGCAGGCTTTCGGTTTCCGTTCACAGCACGGGCAGCAGCAATGGAAATGGTCCTTTCTCCCCACTCTTGTGGGCACTTAGTGCCCCCTGCAGCCATCTGTAAGGCAGAATGCAGCTCTCCCAGCACCTTTTACGCAAAGGTGAAGCACAGGGATGTCGGCGGTGCCGCCTGCTCAGCCTGGTAGCCTGCTGCTTCCAGCCGTGGCCTACATCCGAGAAAGATGCAGTCATCCAAGTCATGGACAATTGTGAAATAACCTGCCCAGAGGGGAAGTGCCTTCCTAACTTCCGTCAGTAAAACCTGGGTTTATACCCTGAAGCTTGAGGGTGGGTAGAGAAGCCTGAGGGCTTCCTAACCTGTGCTGGCTCACAATGACTCCGAGAGGTCAATCCACCCATTTAGATTGCAGGAACTCACTGCCTTCTGCCCCACTATGCTGGGCTGGCATGGAGCCAGCTACACCACAGTGATGAAGTTGTGGGCTCCTCCACACCAGGGCAGACCTCAGCTGCCCAGCCAGGGCCGGCCTGACCATACAGGGCACCAGGCTTTAGGGGGCATCAAAAACCCAGCTAATGGGAGCAACAGGGAAAAGCCTCCGGGCGAACAATTCCCTGTGCTGCTGTTTCCCCAGTTGTGGGGGAGGGAGAAGAGGGAGAACAGCAGCAAGCAGAGCCTCTTCCTCCCCCTGCCAGGCAGAGCTGGCCACGCAGGGGTTTTTAGTGCCAGCTTCCCTGCTGCTTCCCCCAAATGATTGAATGTGTGGGGGGACAAAATCATAGTTCCCCTAGGGCGCCAAAAAGCCCTTGGTCCAGTCCTGTGTCCAGCTATCACAATTTTACTAGCGCATCAGAAAAGGGCATTAGCAGGTCTAGAAGCTGGCTCTCAGGCCTACCTCTAAGAAAGATCATGACTGATCAGGGGGTTGGATTCATTTCTGCGACTGCCTTTTCCAAGCTAGCCCCATTAATCCCCTTTCTTGAGCAGAACCACAGGGTGTGCTGCTAATGGCTTGCAGGTTGCTTTTTGGCTGGTGTGAAATCTATTTAATAATTAGCTAGCTAAATGAGTCCTGTTTGCACTGTAATTTTTTTCTTTCCCCCTAAATGGCTTAATGTAGATAGTTTTCTATAATCATTTCTTGTCTAATGTCTCGTTATCACCACTAGAATCAAACTGATAACGTTTATCTCACCTTTTTCTACAGTTTTCCCCTCTGTTTGCTGTTGCTGTTTGCGTACGTTGCATTGATCACATGAGCCTTTCTAACTGTGTTACTCTGTGTGGACTTATGAATATATGGAGTGTTCTTAGAGGGTTTTTTTAAATTTATTACTGACTGTGTCTCTGTAGGTCTCTTCTTGGGAAGCTCAGGGAAGAACAATTGTTTTATCTTTCCTAATAACACCTACACTACTGCTTAGCCCAGTTATTTCCCAAGACCCCGGAGATCTTTTATAACATCCTACTCTGTCACTGCTGTGCTGTTAAATCCTCATGAATGCAACAATGAATTAATAACGTAGTTATACGCCATAAACTATTCCCTGCTCACACTTAACAGTAATACTCCCCCAGCACTGCAGCCTGGTGACAGTCAATGACTTGGATGGCACTTGCTCATGCCTTTTATTCAACCTGGTTAGAAGACCTTACCAGCTTTTTATAAACGGCAAACAGGAGCTTAAAATAAAGCCAGAGATAAACTAGGTCTCTTAATGCCTTGTTAGAGCTTGTTCTTTTATAGATATTTTGTTAGCCCAAAACAAAACTTTAGTGGTCAGGCTGCTTGTAAAAATACATTTTTTTTGGTTATTTATTCATTTGCTACAATTTGTAGGGGATACCGGCTGAGATGAGCTCCCCGTCATTCTAGGAGTGTACATACACAGAACAGATTGTCTGTCTCCATCCATTTAGTCTGTAAATGCTTTGGAGCAAGGATGGAAGAAAAGGAGCAGCTATACTCCGGAGAACCGAGGGAGACTAATAAGTTTCCCAAAGGCACACAAGCAATCTGTGACAAACCCTGGAATTAAAGCCAGATCTTTGGAGTCCTAATTTTGAACCTGAAGTTTCTAGCTGCCTTAGCCACCATACCATCTATTGCTTATTTTTGGCAGAGAGTTAAGATGGAGTCAGCGGAATGTTTTAATGCCAGGCACTGGAATCAGAATGGATACCAAAATAAAAGGGCCTGATTTTGTCAGTCAGGGAGTGCTGTAAGTTTGAAATGAGCTAGTTGGAGATTGACCAGATATGGCCCCACATGGTAATTCAGGAGAATCGCTTCTGATTCTCCTCTGGTTGATAAATGGCCGTACTGCCCTATTTGAGAGGTCCAATAACAGAACAAATCCATGAAATTCACTTCCAACAGTATAGGATGCTCCAGTCTCTCTGTTGATCTCTATGCCTTGGGCAGCTATGTAATATAATGTTATGTACTGAAAAGAGCAGATATGCACCTTGTGATGTGAATGACCAATAGCACTTCTCCTTTTGCCAGCTGTGGGAGTGGAACAGTGTGGCTAGGATGATGCAGCCATGTCACTGCCCTTTTGCCACTAACCAGTCTCCCTCAGAGAGTCCTCCTTGCTTTCGTCCAGATCTATGACCCTGCATGACCCAGCCTGCTTTAAGCCTTGGGCAAAATCAATAACCAACAGCTGCAAAGCAAAGCAAAAAGGAACCAAGCCTAGCATGTCCAACTAAGTTAGGGGGAATTTGGTTTTAAATCGCAGCTCATTGACCTGATGAGTTGTAGTAGCTGGGAAAACTCTGGATCAGCTTATCACACACAGACATGCCCGTAAACACAGACAGCGCCTTCATTTACTGACCTTTGGCATAGCATGATCCATACTCATATTTATAGACTTTCAGAATTGCAGAGCCTGAAAACACATTTCGGAGGAGCTGTTACAACGTGGCTTAGGGAGTTCAGATAAGCTTCATGCAATGGGTAAGTGGGGACTTTTCAGTCTCAGTATTAATAGCCTTTGTCAAGCCCAGGGGGTTGATGCATACAGAATAGAGTCATGTATTTAAGGTATATGCTTAGCTGTTTCGACTGGGACAGCCGAGCCTCTGTATGGCAGAGGCTCATGTTAGACTATTGTACTGCATTCTGCATTAGGATGTGCCTGGAAATGGAAGTTAGTATAGAATGTGGAAGAGCAGCTGTTCAACAGCATGCCTGCCCAGGAGCAATGTGCCCACTACTTGTGTCCATCCAAATGCAGAATAATTTTTATCTGAGAATGTGCACCACAAGTAGAAACACAAAACCTACATGCAGGAGCTCTGCTGATCAGCGGGGCAGCATTTGAATTACTCCTGAGCAGCTGCACAAGTGCACAACTGACAGGGAACACTGCCCTGGGACACATTGCACCTGAAGACACACACCAGTGGCTCAAGGAGCACTATGTAGTTTTAGGTGCTTCTATTAACCTATAAAGCCCTAGGTGGCCTGGGACCTGACAACTTGAGAAATGCCCAATTCCTCCACGTCATAGTCAAATTAGAGGAGGCATTCAAGTAGCCCCCCACTTGGTGCAAGAGCTAGCAAGACATTCCCCTGGAAGGCCCTTTTGCTCTACCCATTAGATGACAGTGTTCAGTTCAAAGCCCATGTGCTTTCTCAGGCTTTTGAAGCAGGCAGAAAAGGATTCTGGGGGTGAAGCATTATGTTTTGCTGTAAGTAGGCCCCCCTACAGGCTGGGAGGTAAAGGGGGCAATTGCCCCAGGGCCCAGTGATTTGATGCAACCTGGGATTCCTGGCTGTCACCGCTGCTACTGTGACAGCAGCCGGAGCCCCAGGCCCTTTAAATTGCTGCTCTGGGCAGCTCTTAGGACTAAGTAGAGAGATGGGGGTGATGGCTGCGGGGGAGGAGTGTGCCACACTTTGGGCAGCACTGAGGGCTGCCTGCCTCAGCCCCACCCCTCCTACCCAATGCACTGCCCCATCTGGGGCAAGGAGCCAGCCCCCTCCCCAACACACACACCTTGCCCAGGGGTCCGCGGAGGCTGTCGGCCCCCTGGCTGAAAGCATGCATATGTGGGGACTGAGAGGAATATGCTGCTGGGTTTGTACCATGCGCATTCCTTGTAAAAGCATCAGAGCATGGGACGGATTCCCTTCAACATTGTTTATTCACCAAAATAAACCTCAGCTCCCAGCACATTTGCAGGCATCTGTCCAGCCATCACAGATCTCCCTACAGCAACATAGAAGATCCTAGGTAACAGCTCCAGCTATGACCATGAGACCAAGACACACATAAAATGGTGCTGCTTTAAGCCCATTTATCAGCAGCTCATGCAGAATGGCTCTGAGGGTGCCTGCAAGACTAAGGCTGAGGCATGTAGTGGAGCCCATTGTGCCGGCCTACCCATCTGCAGCGTGTTCCAATGATTGCGTGAAAGAACCTACCACATACCTCTTTGAGCAGTCTCTAGTTCATAAATTAACTTGGCTGTTCCCCTGTCCCCGCTCCACCTTTCCCTGATTGCTGAAGGCTCAGTCCACATGGCAGCACTAATGGCCTGTAACACTGCAGGTTGAGAAACAAAGCCATCCTGAGCGAGAGGCGTGCAAAAATGCATCGGAAACCTCTAATGGTCAGAGCAATTTGTAAAGATCATTGCTCCCGTATGAAGAACTATGAGTGCCAAGAGTGAGCGTAGGAGCATAACTTTCCTTAAGTGGGAGGAGTGTCCACAAAACAAGGGCTTTGCTAATAAAGACTGGATACCACATAGCTGCTCTGCTCTGTTATTTTATAATATTATTATTATTGTTAACAACAATAATATCTAACAACTTGGGGATGGGAGGGACCATAGTCCTTTATGAGGCGCATAGGGCAGTGGAACAGCTGGTTATGGCACTGAACCAATCTTGGGATAGAGGAAACTTGACTAATGCATCCACTGTGCAATTGTCATTTTCACACTGCATCTCTCTGACCTTGTTTATTGGGCAGTGAGCGTAAGAATTTAACTGCATCTTTTTCTCATTGACTTGGAAGTCATGGGGGGAGGGTGTTTTTTTGTTTTCCTGTTTAATATCCCATGGAGACTTCAAGACAATTTACTGTGGTTGTTCTGAACTGACAGTGGATGAAGATTCTATTATGACTCTTTATTAATTGGACATAGCAGTGGAAAAGTACCACGTTTACCTTTCCTTCACTTGTGGCTAAGCTGTTTCCAGTCAAGGAATACTCCCCCACCCCCATTTTGCCTGTAAACTTGAAGGGCAACTGAAGGTCAGATTCAGATGAAGATGATAGCAGATGTGACCTTGACAACCTTGGTTTAGCAAATGGTTTCTGGATAAATTAGATTATATGCTTTAATTTGTTACCTCTAGAGTATATTTGTCCTATTCGCCAGCTCGCTTTGGTGCAGCTTCAGCTCCAGCTTAGTCAGACATTTCCAGAGTTACCTGCCTCTGGAACGTCCACTACATGCATCTGACTAAGTGGATCGTTGCCCACAAAAGCTTATGTTCCAATAAATCTGCTGGTCTATAAGGTACCACAGGACTTTCTCGTTGTTTATGCAGATTCAGACTAACACAGCTACCCCTCTGATATATAACATCACACCTGGCTCTCTCATTGTACTCCCTTTGCCTACTTCATAAAAGAAAGTTATCAAGCCTCAGCAGGACCTTGCAGTGACTGTTGACGGAAATGTTTTGGTTACAGATTATGCATTTATTGCTCAGCAGTTTCATGTACAATGAGTATGATAATTCTGATGGAAAAGAAGCTCCCAAGCTTCATTATCACTTCTGTCAGTCTCTCCAAAGCCTCTGCTGTAACGTCTTACAGGCAAAATTTTCAGTTGTCCTCAGATGTCCCCGTATCTTTTGAGCAACGTTCTCTGGGATTGCCTAGCTGCTAGATTTCTGTCTCCGCCTATTTTTCCTGTTGTTCATTAGCAGATGAGGCCTGTGGGTTCAAAATGCTTTGTGGGGTTCACTGGCTATACTAGAGCAACAGCAGTGTACGAAGAAAGGAAGGAATGTAGCACAAGTTAACTAGGAGTGGAAGAGCCACTTGGGATAAAATTTTATTGATCTCTTTTCCTCTGCGAGGAATGGTGGGAATTGCAGCCTAGGAGCAAGATGGTTTGCAAGGTCTCATGTGACTGAATAGTCCAATCAGAAATGTACATGATCCTTGGCAATTGTTTTGGTTGGGAGCTGCTTGCTTCCTATGGGTTCTTTCTTCAGAAAGAAAAGAGTTATAGGAGCCAGCTTCTGTCATGGACTTTGATGCCCTGATGGGGATGATGACATCACATGTTACAATCACTTGCCAAGGTTTCCCATGGGTCAGAATAAATTCCAAATTACTTCATTTCTTGCTTCCATGTGTCTTTATAGCAAAGCTTGGGACATCCTGTTCTTTTGTCTTCTGACAGCTTCCTGTAGATCATGTCCGTGGGTATGCATCCATCTCCCAGCCTACTCAGAGGGCCCAGCCAGCACAGTCATCTTTGCTTGAGCAGGGCTGTCATATTTGGTAAATTTGCCCTTTATACAACTTCTGCGTTGGTGAATTTATCTTCCCACTTAGTGTTGAATATGCAGCGTAGATTATATAGGGGGAAATTATTTAATCATGGACCACCTCTTAAGTGCTTGTGAGGCATTTGCTCTCACCATCATCTTTAATAAAATGATTGTTTCAGAACAGGGGGTTCCACGAGATCCTCCCATCACCTTAAATGCAAATCAGCCAGGAGAAATACAAAAGGTCTATAGCGGCCGCCATTCTCATTGGATGAAGAACGTAATGGTCCCATTAGAAAGGTTGCCCCCACCTTTAGCAGACTAACTAAAAGAACATGGAACAACTCAAAACTTACCATCAAGATCAAGTTGTACCAACCTTTCATCCTCATGTATGGTGGGGAAACTTATGCTCATTGGGAGAAAAAGATAAAGTAAAAACAAGCTAAAAGTTTTGCCCCAGATTTTGTGTCAAAAGGCCAGATTCTGCTGTACATTCATATTCATAGATGGGCCATTAGATCATCTCATCTGATCTCCTTTGCAACACAGGCCATAGACCTTCATCCAGTTACTCGTATATTTAACCCAATGACTTGACTCACGTGTAGATGTTCAGTCATGACTTGAAGACTTAAGAGATGGAGAATCCACCATTTATCGTTGTAATTTCTCCTAGTGGTTAATCAGTCTCAAGCATAAAATGTGTGGCTTATATTGAGTAGTACTGCACTCTGAGTAGTCTGACTGCACTCTGAGTAGTCTGGTTCCTTATTCAGTATGGTACAACTCAGTATGACTAAGGGTTGCATTATCTGCTCACAAAACATTTGTGCAACAGTTTGGGGAAAATAATTTTTGCTTAGCTCCCTATAAATGTATATTTGGCCTGAACTTGATACGGAAAAACCTCGAGAAAGGAACAGCATGAAAACAGCCTGACTTGGCTAGAACTAGGGAAGTATCATAAATACTGCTAAGAAGCTTGTTCTGATGAATTTTCCAGCTCACATTGTAAACTAAAATTTGGGGAAGCTTCCAAATAAGAATTCAAAACTTATCTGAACCAAACCATATTTCTGAATCCCATTATATTTTTATGAATAATCATAAATTAAATAATAGGCACCCTGGAGAATTTTCTATCTTCAGAATTTATAAACATTAGGGCATGATTGTGGTGTTCAGACCAATCGAGTCACATCGTGGGGGAGGGAGATTTGGTCCATTAACTAATTATGTTTCAGCATGGTTCAAACAAAACGCATTACTGGCCCTGCTTTCCTGATAGCCCCATTACAAACATTCATTCTAAGGATATGAAGCATTCATCATTATCTAAGGTCCTGACCCTGTAGTGGAATATGCTGAAGAAGACCCTGCCACCCATAATGAGTGCCTCTGAAGTCAATGGACTTCATCATAGGCCATTGGGTCCATCAGTGGCTATTAGCCAGAATGGGCAGGGAGGAGGTCTCTGGCCTCTATTTGCCTAATGATGATCTGTTCTGTTCATTTCCTATGGGGCACTTGGCATTGGCCACTGTTGGAAAACAGGATACTGGGCTAGATGAACCTTTGCTTTTACCCAATATGGCCCCTCTTAGGGTTTTATTTTAGGCCTGGATTATTGTGCCTTAGAACTGTAATGAACCCAGACACATTCCATCCCTTTGGGTCCACTCAGTTGAAAGTGCTCATGAGATTTAATTTTGGCTGGCAAAAACAGAGTGTGTTTGCACATGTTGTAACTGGGAGGAATTCAGTCTGACCTCCTGGCCATACATGCACATCCTCCTCTGCCTAGGAAACGAAAACACGTACCCAACAGCACACAATACATATCAAAACAAAACCAATGTTCTAAAGCACAGACAAACAAAACAGACCGAAAGCTCAATACACTCATATTTCCTCCTCACCCGCCAGCCCCAGTCATACAGTGTTCTGTAGGGGTACGTCTATACAGCAATATTATTTCAAAATAACTTAGTCCGTGTCTAGACAGCAGGCAGTTATTTCAAAACAATGTCAAAATACTGTCAAGCTGGAGGACTTCTTACTCCAACTCTTGTAACCCTCATTGTATGAGGAGTAAGGGAAGTTGGCGGAAGAGTGCTCTATGTAGACTCTCCCAATTTCGAAATAAGCTACACAATTGATGTAGCTTATTTTGAGTTAAGCCCTGCTGTGTAGACACATCCTAAGCTACTTATCCAAATGTCAGTTATGCATGGGAAAGGCATTTCATGTTTCCCTTATTCTGCCCACCCAGCCGGTACTGTGCTCCACCTTTGATCTGGAGCAGCGCTTTGTACAGGTAAAAGAATTGCTGAGTCCAATTGATTCCATTTTGGATGCAGCTGACAAGAGATTTATCTGTCCATCAAGTTCCTGAGTGACATTCCCAACTCATTTCATATTGGTCTCCAAATAGCTATCTGATGGTAATGCTCCTTTGCTACCACTTCAGAAATTCAGTAACAAATAAATACTGGCAGTAGATAAGCTTCAAAAGCACATAATGTGAGAACACCACATTTTATTCATTAGCTTTTCCTGTGATCAGTCTGACTTGATATATTTTGAATACAGCAGACCAGATTCCAAATGTTGTGTCATCAAGTATCCACCATAATTTTTAAATAGCAAGGAAATGACCAGTTTTGGAATGTATTAAGAGTTGTTTTCTATTACATTGCCATATATACACAGATGTTTGATACATTTTGCAAAGTATATAATATATCCTCCATATTTGTGTGTTGTACTGGCTAGATTCATGTTCTAAGTAAAAAAACCTAAGGATGAAGATATTCATGGCAAGGTCACTGGAGGTCATTATGCTTAAGAGTGGATGAGTCTAATATTTTGTAGGCCTATCAAATTTCACCACTGGTAGCAAATTGGCTCAGACAATGCTATTATTTGTTTGTCTCTCGCTGGAAACCGCTCCTCTTAGTGGACTGAAAAACAAAATAATGAGCCTGCATCAGGTATGAATGCAAAAAAGTTGCTTGAATCCCATTGTTCAACTACTGCACAAGCGAACATGGGCAAATCATTTCACTTATCTGGGAGGTGGAAGGAATCGCACAACAGACATATACAAAAGGTGAATGGAATCCTTCCCCTGCGCACCCCCATGAAACAATGACCTGAAAACTTGACATCTGCCAATGGAAACGGGAACATTTTGCTCTTGAACACACACACACACACACACACACACACACACACACACACACACACACAAAAAATCTGGAAAACCTGAGTTTCTGAAAGAAAGAAACAGATTAGTCAAAGCTGATGCAGCAGGACTTCTGAGTGGGCCACTTGTCTCCCTGAAAGCAACTGAGCACTGTTAAGGTCATAAGGCAGGAGATGGTGACTCCAAAGATAATCAAAGCCAGTGGAAAGACCCCCATTGACTTCGAAAGGTAATGGGCGAGAACAGGGGTAAATGGAGCAGCTGTGGGTTTTTTTCCTGCAATGGCCATAGGTACCTCATTCTTGCTTTGCACTGGCAATGTAAAATATGAGTGGAAAGATTTCTGGCTAAGATCAGCTCAGCACAGATGTTTCCTTTTGGTTCATCATTTAGACAGAGTCTATAGATCATGAGGCTCTCAGTGCAAGACTCAACCTTGCTGATGTGCAAGACACAGACATGAGTCCAAACACCAGATGGGCAGCACCGTCAGTTGGTAAACGTAATCACAGCATCTGGCCCCCAGGGGCCAGACACAAGAGGAAAGAGTAAATTGCAGAACTGGTACTGACTGGCTGCGTGAATTCTACAGATGGAGAAGAGCAAATGCCACTGCATCAAAGCAGCAAACAGAAGGAATGAAAGAAAAGCACATAAAAGAAACGTCAAACAGTAACATAAGAAGAAAACTTCTCTGCTGTTGTAAGAAATAAATAGTGCCATTTACACTGAAAACCAAGTTTCCTATTTACACTTTCCATGGCTCCTTTCTTGTCAAAGTACAGTAGAAATGAAACATGGGAGGGGACATGCTATCTTGTTGTACCCCACAGTAGGTTTCCCACACAGGGCTCTCTTGCCATCACATTAATGGATTTCCCTTTTGCAGCTTCCTCTGTGGATAGTCACAGCCTGTTCACTTGGATATTTCAGAATCCAGTCAAACAAAGTAACTGCTTTGCGAGAAACAAAACATATCTATCAACTAACAAACAAAAGAAAACGAAGGGAGGCTTGGTTGGAGAAAAACAAATCAAGTGCAGAAGTGACAGTTGCAATCCTGCTTTCTTCATTTACACATGTCGATAAGATACTGAAATACGGGATTTCTTCTGGCTTAGATGAAGTAAAAAGGGTTTATGCTAAAAGAAGGAATAGAAAAATAGATTTGCCAGAAAATGAAAAATCTTTTCTTTAAGGAGCAAATATTTACCATATAACCATCATGCTTCCCAGGCAAAGCAGTAGTACTGGAAGCACTAAAACAAAACCTATTAATGTCATTCTTAGTCACGTTCAATTTCTTCAACCAGTGACAATAAAAACCAGCAGCTGAATTGTCAGAGCTCCATGGAGATTTGGGGTAGGCAAGGAACAACTCAAGTGAGCTATGGAGAATGAAATAAAGTCCTTTGTGAATGGAAAACAGGGACATTTATTTCAAGAGGAAAATGAAATTCAAATGTGTGTGTATGTGGGGTGGGGGGGAAGGTAGATCTATCCCACATTGCTTTCTTGGGCCAAAGTCCAGTGGCAATTTTTTTAGGAAGATATGGAAAAGGACCTCAAGATTTGGACCCTGGATTACAGACCCTCTTGAGTGGAGGGTCTGTGTGCTAGATTACAATCCCGTTTATTCCAGTTTAAATTGGAAGTAACTGCACTGAAGACATTGACTAATTATTTTGGTATAAATATGCGTCTCGTATGTGCTAAATGTTATATGCATTTTCAGTATTATGAAATGGACAAGTTTTGTAGTATGCAAAAATGTATTCTAAATATTGAAAACATAGCTTTTGTACATATAAAAAGTGACATTATAAATCTGTGGGGTTTAATTCACTATTGTTGTACTCCAGCGTAACTCCCCTGAAATTACTGGAGTCATGCAAAAATAAAATTGGATTGAAGTAATACAGTATTGGGTGTCATGTTTCTTCTGCATTGGTGGAGAAGGATCTACTAGGTTTTGATGGTTCCAAAAACATGCCCAGATAAGTGGATGGAATTTTTTTTCCAGAACACTTGAGTGGAAAACAAAACCATTATTGATTATTGTTATTTGTATTGTTATGAAACCAACCTTCTCAAACACAGAAGTGTAACAATTTTCACAGGAACAACAAGGAGTCCTGTGGCACCTTAAAGACTAACACATTTATTTGGGCATCAGCTTTTGTGGGTAAAAACTCAGATGCATCTGACAAAGCGGTTTTTGCAGGACTCCTCATTGTTTTTACAGATACAGACTAACACAGTTACCCCTCTCTGAATCTTCACAGAGCACCCAAGCAACGTGAATGGGTGCAGCTACCCTACAGCAAGAATACTGATGCTGCTGCACAGAATTCCCTGGCAGGGATGCTCTGTGGGTTCTCTCTAGGTCAGGGGTGGGCAAGACCGCCTTTGTGGTCCAGATCTGGCCTGCCAAGCTGGTGGATTTGCCCTGTGGCTGCCCTGCCACTCCCCATCCCCAGGTCAATCGAGACCTGGGGATGGGGAACTGTGCAAAGTCTCCTCCCCCTCCAGGGACACGCTGCACCAGAGGAAACAGCCACCTATTTTAAAACAGCCGGCACTTATCTCTAGCTGCCGTGCACCCCTGGTAGGGTGTGGGCAGGGGGCAAGATGCTTCATGTGCTCCCCCGGCCCCCAGGCCCTAATTGGCCTAGGGGTGGGGGGAATGTGTAAAATGTCCTCCTCCTGCCAGGGGTTGTGGCAACACGTCGGGTACCCCCCCGATCCTGCACCCCATCTGCAGCAAGATGAGACTCCACCAACCAGTAGTATAGAAAGGGTTTATTGCTCCTCCAGGATACAGCACAGCATAGACGTGATGTGGTTTCAGGAGTCAGGGCCAGGATGCCTCAGACCCCTTGGATTAGGGGGTCTGTTGTCATCACTAGACCCTCAGCTCTCAGCTAAGGCTGCTTCCTTCATGTTCCCAGCCAGCAACTGTCCCTTCTCCTGAAACCTGGTGTTGGTGTCCGCCTCTCTCCCTTTGTCTCTCCCCCTGGGAATCCTCTGTTATCTCCTCAGGCTAAGCCTAGGTGTCTGGGTTAATACACATTTGGGTAAGTCAGTGGGAATCACACATCACAGCGCAGGGGGACCCGGGTTACAGAGCAGACAGCACCCCCACTACATCACATCGGGTGCTCAGCATCAGAGGGAATCGCCAGCTGTTTTAAAACAGACAGCAGTTCTCTCTAGCTGCTGTGTGCCCCAGGCAGGGCAGGGGGTAAGGGAGTTTGCATGCTCACCCTGCCCCCAGGTCTTGCTTGGCCTGGGGGCACAGGAAGCATGCAAAGTGTTCTCCCGCTGCAGCACTTAGAGCACT
Source organism: Pelochelys cantorii (assembly GCA_032595735.1). Lineage (NCBI taxonomy): Eukaryota > Metazoa > Chordata > Testudines > Trionychidae > Pelochelys > Pelochelys cantorii. The sequence continues at coordinate 32,188,586 of CM064338.1, forward strand.
GTTTTAAAACAGCTGGTGATTCTCTCTAGTCACTGGGAGCAAGAGGCAAAGATTTCACACACTCTCCCACCCCCAGGCCAATGAGTGTCTGTGGGCAGGGGAGAATGAGAAGTCCCCCCCCCCCTTCCAGGGCAGCCCAGGGAAATTAAGAAATGTATGAATTGGCCCCCTGTTAAAAATCATTGTCCACTCCTGCTCTAGGTCCTAGCAGCAGCCTTGGGGATGGTGCATTTGAGAGGCTAGAAAGAACTATATCCCTGGCTTTGTCTCAAGGAGGATTTCTTTCCTAGGGCTTTTATCCCACAAACATGATATGCATAGTTAATATTAAATGTTTTTACTTGATAATTATTTAATAAAATAGGGATAGAGAGCACTAATAATGGCTTGAGAAGTAATGTTTAATTTCCAGGAGTGTCCTGGGAAATGCTTCATGGAGGCAATCCATGGCAATTACTTGAAATTCAGTGTCAGACACATTTAAACACACAGGATCCAGGAAAACAATGTGCAGTAACAATAGGAAGATGTTAGGTAGCATCAAACAGATAATGAACATCACAGTGGTGAAGCAACAGGCAGAAATCACACAGCTACCTCCATAAGATGTAAAATGCAAATTATTTTTCTAAGATGCCAGGTGCCTTAGGGTTTTGGGGGGGAGGGGTTACAGCTTTCAAACCAGTGTTTTGGGGATCACATTTCATTTAACTCCTGACCATCAATGGAGGTTTAGATTAGCTTCACTGATGGGAATTATCTCATGCAGGTGAAGGTATGTTGTAACATGCCAATGAGTTAGAGTGGAAGAATCAAAGATCAAAGTTCAGAACAAGCTGGAGCAATGCTACTCTTTTCTTAGCCTTAGACTGAAAGCTCCATGTCTTTGGTTTGGTTTGAATAGCACCTAGAACAATAGGTCTTCGTTCATGATTAGGGTTCCTCAGTGCTACCATAGTAAAAAACAGTACTTATACTGTACCAGCCCTGATTAGTTTAAACTTCTAAACAGCTTTGTCTAACTAGAAATTAATATGGTTTACAGTCGGCTCTCTTGGGAGTTTTATAAATAAATTAGAACATAAGAACAACCGTATTAGATCAGACCAATGGTCCATTGAGCCCAGTACCCTGTTTTCTGATGGTGACTGGTGCCAGATGCTTCAGAGACAGTGGAAAAAACAGGGCAATTTGCTGAGTGATCCTCCCCTGTTGTCCAGTCCCAGCTTCTGGCAGTCATAAGATCTGGGACTTTCAGAGCATGGGGCTGCATCCCTAACCATCTTGGCTAATAGCCATTGAATGGGGCCATCCTCCATGAACTTTTTTTTAACTCAATTCTACCGTTGGCCTTCACAACATATGCTGGCAATGAGTTCCACAGGTTGAGTGTGCCCTGTATGATGGACTACTTTCTTATATAGGTTGGACCTTCATGGTCCAGCACCTTTTGGACCTGCCCAGTCCTGAAAAAAGGAATTTGCAGGAGCAGGGGAGGTCCCCTGTCATCTGCCTCCCAGGCACCCACCGGCTCTGCTTCTTGCCCCAGCCGACCCCCATTGCCCTCAGTCAGCTGACCCTGGCTGTACCCTTCAGCCCTAGAACTTCCAGCTATGCTGCTGGGCCCCCTGCCAGATGACAGCATGTTGCCGGACCAAAGAGTCCCAGTTTAAGGAGGTACAACCTGTATTTCTTTTAAACTTGCTGCCTATTAATTTCACTGGGTAACCCTTGGTTTGTATGTTGTACCTTTGTGAAAGGGTAAATAACACTTCCTTATTCACTTTCTCCACACTATTCATAATTCCATAGACCTCTATCATTCCTCCACCTAGCCTCCTCTTTTCCAAGCTCAACAGCCCCACTTTCTTTTGTCTCTCCTTGCATGGAAGCGGATTCATATCCCTAATGATTTTTGTTGCCCTTCATGGTACTTTTTCCAATTTTAATATATTTTTTGAGAAGTGGCAACCAGTACTGCACTCAGTATTCAAGGTGTGGATGCACCATAGATTTATATACGAGGCATTGATATATTCTTTTATCTATTCCTTTCCTAATGGATCCTAACATTGTTAGTTTTTTTGACCAGTGCTATACATTGATGAGATGTTTTCAGAGGACTAACTATGATGACAAAGATCTATTTCTTGAGTTAGTTTATTATCAACTAATTTAGACCCTCCTTGTTCTGTTTGTATACTTGTACACGTTTTTCCAGTGTGCATTACTGTGCATTTATCAACACTGAATTTCAACTCCCACTTTGTTGCCCAATCACCCAGTTTTGTGAGATTTTTTTGCAACTCTTCATAGTCTATTTTAAAATTTAACTATTTTGTATTGTTTGCAAACTTTGCCATTTCACTCTTTATCCTCTTTTCCAGGGGATTTTTGACTATACAAATCAGCACTGGTCCCAAAACAGATCCTTTAGGTACCCTGCTATTTACCTCTCTCCATTATGAAAACTGACCATTTATTCCTACCTTTTGTTTCCTATCTTTTAACAACAACAAAAACAAAACAAAAAGCTTAAGAAACAACAAGTGATCCTGTAGCATTTTAGAGACTAACAAAAAACATAGATAGTATCATGAGCTTTCATGGGCACAACCCATTTCTTTGAATGACATCTGAAGAAGTGGGTTGTGCCCACGAAAGCTCATGATACTATCTATATTTTTGTTAGTCTCTAAGGTGCTACAGGACCACTCATTTAAGCTTTTTTATTTTTAAGTTACAGACTAACATGGCTACCATATATATAACCATTTAACCAGTTACTGAGCCATCAAAAGATCTTCACTCTGGCTCCATGACTCTTTACTTTGCGTAAGAGAATTTAGTGACAGACCTTGTCAAAGGTTTTCTGAAAGTCCAAGTGTACTACATCCACTGGATCACTCTTGCCCACTCTCAAAGAATTCTAAGAATTCAAAGTAGGTAACTAGATCCATCTATGAAAAGAGAATATACACTTCCCTGTTTGTCTAGAAACTTTCTGCAGAACATCAATATTCCCAAAAACTAGGAACAGATTGTACCATCTTTACTCATGCTGGGACTGCTTAACTCATTGAGTATTCCTAATGAAGTGACCGAGCTCTCTTTACAAAGTGAGAGTCAGACTGGCATAATCTGGCCCTTACGGCTGCTCAGTTAATGTGAGTACTGTGTACATGTCACTATAGCATGGTTGTACATGGAGCAGGGGAATGGGACTGCCCAACTTTATTTGGTTTTCATCTGATGCAAAGGCCAGGAGAGAAAATTGAAACATCTCCTGTCCCTCCCCTTGACACACAGGAAGGATTTAGTCAAACTCTCTCCTGTTCAGAAAACAATTACTACAGAGGCCAACTTCTCTCTCTCTGTGGCTTGCCTCATTTTATTTCTTTATAGTTCCAAGGCTGCATTACACCCTTTATGATCTGTAGCCTTCATAGCCTTCCTGATCCTAAGAAACTCATGACCTTGTCTCAAACTCACAAACACCCAAACACTAAATCTAAAATTCAACACCCCTTGCTTCTAACCACTGTATTCCTCTTCCTGACTCTCCTGCAATCCTACAGCATGAATCTATCCTTAGCCTTATTTTTTTTATGAATAGAATTTTTCATTTGCTGAGAGATGCTATGGTATTATAGTCAATTCATCTCCACCTCTCAGAGTGCAGTGCAGCAGGAGCCCACAGTGGTAGACACCTTGGAAATATGACAGATAGATTCTCTACCTCACAGGGGAGTTTTATGGCTTAATCAGTTAATATCTGTGAAGTCCCTAGATGTCCTGGAATGAAAGCAACTAAAGAAATGCAGAAGATTTTTGCTGTATCCCACTGCATGAATGCAGGAGAAGAAAGGAGGGTCGAGTGAGGTCAAACAGCATAGTAGGTCTTAGAATGTCTGCTGCTTTAATCCATGGTTTTCCAGAACTGCACCACCTGAATTGGCACTTGCAGAACTGAGACGTCATTCATTCCTCTGAGATCTTCCTTTAAAAAAAAAAGAAAGAAAGAAAACGATCTGAATAGAGCTGGAGATTTCTATAGAGCTCAGGTAATTAGTGGTGGAGGACTCTGATTATCTCTTTATACCACTCCTCACCGCTTGACACAATTCAGCATAATAACCCTTCTCTCAAACAATCCCAGGTCTGAGTCAGTATCTCCTCAGAGGCTAATTTATGATGTGGGGAGGAGAGCTCCAACATTCCATCATCTGCAGACACAGGGTCCCTTTTCTTCTTCACCTCTCGTTAATGATTATCTGAGAGTGGAGGAATAATATATTGAATTAAAAGAGGAAATCCCCATCCCTTATCACTCCTTGCTGGTAGGGTTGACCAAGTGATCCTCTTACCATTCTAATTTCCATTTCTCTGTTTGTTTTGTTTGAATTAAAGGAAGATGAATGGTCAGCAAGGAAATAAGTCCATGGAAGCTAGACTGAATATTCAACTGCATTTGATGGCAATAAAAACCTGTAAGTGAGGATGTTAAATAAAATTAAACAATTCCTCCAAAACAGAGGGATGAATAAAAGACAAATTAAAAAAACAGCAACAACAAAAAAAGATTATGATTAATTAAACAATGAGTATATCATGTTTAGTTTTCCACATATAAATTGGTACCCAAAGAGATCACTGAGTGGAAGATATGGGGTAGGGAGAAATAACCAACAAAGTCAGAAAGCCTAGACTGGCACTAGCAAAAGACCTTGGGGAATACAAGACTAATTAGAGAAGTTGGCCATGTGTTTCTTTATCTTTCCATTAGAATGAAAGGAAATGAGTGAAGGGTTTGCAGGAACACCTTTGGATCAGTGGAAATCTGATTACAAATCATTTAAGCTCAGAAGGGTAGCTAATAAGGGGTTGGGTTCAGAGGGAAATAAAGAATAATAGAACAAACAAGGATCAGAAATGACAGCTGAAGAGAGGTAGGGACCCCCCCGCCCAGACATTTTCATGACATTTTTAATAGTGTGGAGGAGTGTAAGCAGGGAGCATGGAGTAGAAAAAGAAATGTATTGAACACCACTGATACTTAGGCCCACTTAGTTTGGACATGTTTTTGTGGGAACAGCCAGATAGGTATGGCTGCAATCGTTCTAAGCTGCTAGCGTAAAGATGTTTAGATATTTCTACCACCATTCTCACATCAAGTCTTAAGGTCATGTGGGTAAAAATGCCCAACCCCTTTTATTCATTAATGGTTTACAGCATTAGTATAGATGCACCATAGCTGGCAGAGCCTTTAGTACAGACATTCGTATTTCTACTATAGACAATGCCTTAGTAGTTACCACTTCTGAAAACTAATGTTATGAGGACTTCAAGGATGAAAAAGAAACCTGCAAGTCACAGCAGATAAATTCTCTCTCAAATATCCACTGTGTATTTCTGGAGTGTAAGGAGTGTATTCTTCAGGATGTGTGTCCCCCCTCTGTACTTGAGTCTCCAGATTTTCTATAGCTGACAGCTATAGAATGCAATCCTTCAGCTCAAACAATAAAGGTTTTTGCTTTTAGCTGTGAAGGTCACAGGTTCAATCCCCAGTGGTGACCAGAATAAAAGTCATTACAATTCCACCTTCTGACTGCCTACTTTTCTCATGATTCAGCCAAATAGAAGACAGTTGCTGCAATGACAAGTCTGTTTGCTTGGGAGGAAGGTGGGAAAGAAGGATGGAAAACAGATGCAAAACTACAAGTTTAGATTTTGTTGGAACTCACAGGTAAAAATGAAGTTGTTTTTGAATGTTCAAAGTTGATCCACAGTGCAACTGCAGAGTGAAGTTCCAGGCATGTCATCAGCATGCCCTAGAGAGGGAAAATGCCATTTTTAAAGATAAATGCAAAAAACATTTCAAATGGTTTAAAAATGCCATACATTTTAAAGAACTTGCTGTGGATGGATAGAAAGACTCCACATTTTTTTTTTTTTGCAAAAGTTTATATTTTTTCTATAGCTATATCAAAGCATATAGAAAGTGTTCAAATTTGGTTCTAGCAGTCTTGATGCTGTCATATTAACAATAAGAAGCAGGCCTTTGGTTGGTCACTAGGTACTGTGTGACCATATGCAGGAGGGGAATATTAAACTGCCATGCTCTAGCTTCAGGGACAGCAGTGCAGGAGTTTGCTCTAGTTACAGGGGAAGCAGTGAGAGTTCCATAGCTTCCATCACTTTCTATTATGCTCACCCCACATAGTCTTAAATGTCAGCTAAATGCCACCACTGAGTTCTGCACAAGACAAGGAAAGCGTACCAGGTCTCTGGTGCATCCCTCTGAGATGTAGACTTAGTTACTGAGGCTCTAGCTAAAGAAAGAATTTCCTGAGTGGGGAGGGGAGTCTTCAGGGCTATGGGTTCATCAGGGATCCTAGAAAAGACCCCATCAGCATGCACAGCACACACAGCCCTGGAAGTAGCAGACACAACCTAAGAGCAAAGGGGAAAAACCTTTGGAGGATGAAGCAAGGCGGGCTGCTTTCTCACTGACCCTTTTGTATCACCTGTTCCAGAGCTTAAAGACAATGAGTTTCAGGACTGAGACACTCAGCTTAGTGAAGAATCAGAGAGTTGTAACCCCCTGCCTCTCCCTCACACCCCAGACCTCCCCCACTCACTGTTGTATCCCCCCCCTACAAAGAACCTGTACTGTCCCAAGCCACTAGAACAGTGTCGCTCAGCCTTAGGAGACAAGCAGAGAGATACTGAATGAAAGATGAATGAGAGGAGAGAAACCTGCCTGGATCATGGATGAGAGAAATCTGCCTGGCTAAGGGGGTGGGCTGTAGAAGTGCACCGAAAGATACAAAACATGAGGTGCTCTTTTCCCTTGTTGATATTTTGGGAGGAAGGCTGCATGAGGAGGTGGCACAAGATTTGACCGATGCCATCGATGGTGCTTGAGGAGCCCAGGCACAGCCTGTGCTGAGAGTCCTGTGGTACCACCCACTTACTAATACATTCCCTTCAGGTTGTAGCCAGATGCTCTTCAGGAAGTTTCCCTCCCTTAATTAGTGTCCGCAGGTACATGCACATGTGTGTATTAAATATACAGAATGAGAAGCACATTAAGCAAATTGGAGAGAAATTGGAGAGAATTCAAAGAAGATCAAGGAGAAATGAATTACAGATACTGGAGCAGCTGACTCACGAGGAAACATTCAAAATACTACATGTGTCTAGCTTGGCGGAGAGATGACTAAGGGAATAATGACACATTTCTATAAATATTTGAAGGGCACACACCCCAAAGTGGCAGAGGGACTGCTGAGAACTGTATGAGGTGGAAGAACTAGAGCAAGGGGATGAAATCAAGAAAAGGAAAGGAAAACAAAAACTAAACTGAACAGCAGGGGAAAAAAGTCCCGTCAATTAGATGATTAAATTCTGTCTCCAAATGGAAGACATAGAAGACCCATCATGCAGGACATTTAGAGCAAGTTTGACCCACCGCTCAGCCACATACGGCACTTGTCCAGGAGAGACAGGGTTGAGTACAGATGTTTAATGGGAGCTTGATAAATGCCAGAGACAGATTAGAGAGAGTGTTTGGGACAGAAAATTAAGAAGATTGTTGTAGTCAATTGAGACTGCAGGGAGAGTTTGGCTCAAGAGAGTTTCTTAACCTAGATTTTGGCCAGAACAACAGGGGTAATGCTCCTACTCTTGGTAGGGCCAGAAAACGCCTAATATCCAGCAGTGCTTTGGTTTTCCACATTATACCCAGTTCCTCACCTCCTAAAAGAAGGACTGTTTCCAGTGGACCCAATCCACCCTTGCCCTGTGACCCCTTTTCATCAGATGAACTGGCAGACAGGGGCCACATGACAAGATTAAGGCCTCCTGGAAATACTTTAGGCTCCAGAGACCTCTTGACTGCCAGGAGCAGAGCTAATTCCACAGGCTTGCCAACTTTATGGCAGAACAAACTTGAACATCTTTGCCCCACTGCCCCAGCTCACTCCATCCTCCCTCCCTCTATTGTCCACTCTTCCCCCATCCTCACTCTCACCAGGCTAGGGAGGGTCCCTTTCGACCGGGTGTTCAATTGAAAACTGGACCCCCGGCAAATTTATTTCCTGCAGTGCTGGGTTATTCTGGGGTGGGCTGGGGCAGATGAGAAGAGGAAGGCATGCAGGATGAACGTGCACATTGGTGATTCATCTTGCCTGCAAAACCCCCACTGGGGGCCACTGATGCAGGAATGCATGTTAGGGAAGTCCTGTGGGTTCCTATAGCTTGTGCCAAGAACTGATCACACTGATTCTTAGCAACCCTGAATGGAAGTGCACACTGCTTCCCTTCTGGCTCTACACCATCCCTACCACCTGCCCAGGACTCCCTCTGACCTATTGTGCTCAGCCTGCTGTCTGCACGACCCCTGGGAGCATTATATTCACACAGGTGCCTCCCCATTTCTTCTAACAGCGGAGCTACCTATAGGGGATGAGCAGAGCGAAGTTCTTGGGTGAGATGGTGCTTGGGCACTTCTAGCACGGCAGCGTTTAAACCTCAGATCCAAAGTCAGCAATTGCTTTCTGCAGTGCTCCCCAGAAAGACAAGCCCCTAAATCAAATGGGCTGTTAAATACAGTTCAGTACAGCAATAATGTTTCTGAGCCAGCTTGAGCTTCCACATGGGGCCACTGCCTAATAAACAGATTGTTAACTTCTAGTAACAAGTAATTCCACAAAGAACCTTGGTTAACACTCTGCCTCCCCCCACCAAGTGCAGTGACTAGGTGGCTTTTCCATTTCTACACTAGCGTGAGAACCCACTGAAGCAAGTTTAGGGAAAGGAGCACGGAACAGAGACCTCTCCTTGGCACCCATCCCACCAAGGCACTTCTCAGCCTCCTCATTAACAGCATAGCAAGGGACAGGAGACACCTGAGGAGCTATTAAACTGCTCTTCCCCTTCCCACACTAGACAACAGTGATGTACCCAGGACAGAATAGAAGCATTGGGTGAAATATGGGGAGCATTCAGTACCATAGCATTTAATGGCTCATCAGCAAAGACTAGCACTTAGCTGGTAGATTTTAAAGAAAAAAAAAAAGAGCAGGGACTGCAAGTAGTGTGAATTCAGTACATGATTTAGGGCAGAACCCAAGGTTCCAGTGTGGTGTTAAAGCATAAAGCAGTGCTAGAGCTATTGTCATTAACAAGAAGCTTAACTCCAGTGCCCCAGTTCAAATCCACTGTGGGCTAGTGTTTCCTGTAAGCTAAGCCTTTGGGCAGCCACCCAGCACAGATTGAAATATGGCCCAGTTGATTAGCAGAGCACCCACAGCATGTGTTTCTACTGGTGGTGCACATCCATACATGCCTTGGTGCTCATAATAAAATTTATTCTGCACACTGGAAAACTAGAGAACCTTGCTGTGGGTAACCGGATTTCTTGTACTACTTAGATTTCACCTAATAGCTTCAGCTGCTAAAGTGAATCATCACATACCCATTTGCAAGAGCAGGACAGCTACCCCCCTTGCACCCCCGAGTGGGCGACATTTCAATCACAGGCAAGTATCCCAACTTTAGTGCAAACAGCATGAATAGGTATGGGTTCCTGCTGTGTAAATGTGAGGGAATGTTATCCCCACTCTCCCTGTGGAAGCACTTCATGGAATTTATTATGATCATTTGGAACTCAAACTGAAACCTGCTGGCTGCATAGGAGCAATAAACCTGTAGAGGAAACTGGAGAGGGAAGAAAGGGGGATGCAGGATACAGACTAGCTAGTGAAGAAGCAATGATTTCTAAGAGACAGCAGAGACATGTACTTTTCTAACATCCCACTTTGCATTCCTAATCCATTTCTATTATCCTGCTACTCTCCACCAAAGCTTTGACAGGTCTCAGAGCCTAGTACTAACCCTGGTACAAGCTATTCAGCTAAACTCTATTTTACCATAAGTTATAACTACCTGGCTGCTTTCCTTGTTTCTTGCCCCTAAAAACACTACCTGTGTCTGAAGCTCCTTGCTGCAAACCTCCCCCTCCCACTTGCTTTTATTTTTTTTTTTTTAAGGCCCCTGCTCTTCCCTTTTTACCTCTCCTTTGGGAGACCCTCCCCTCCTGGGAGCCAATCAAATTGGAACATCTATCAACAGACTGACAGCAGCTTCAACCCATATTGCAATCAGGGCTGCAACTGCTGCCTCCCCAGCACGATAGCCAAAGCTACCTGGACAAACCTAAAATCTCTGCCCTAGGCTCAATGCCATTAGAAACAGCTTCAAATCTGTGAAGGGAGCACATCCCAATGGTGGCAAGGTGCTGCTCTCAAGTGGTCTTATTGAAGGGTCCGGTAGATTTGCTAATGTCACAAAAATGCTACACACTTAGCCCCCTTTAATGGGCATCAGGCTCAGGAGGGCCCCCAATAAAATGGAATGGCAGGCTAAGCAGCTGTAACTCAGGTGCATAAGTGGAGCTGAGGTGGGTACAAAGAGGGCCTGCCAATCGGAAGTGAAGCACATTAGCATGGCTGGGCGCTGAGTACAATGAGGCACTGTAGATCAGGTTTGACGGGCATTGGCAAAATTGTGTGAGGTGCCAACAATGCCAAATCTTCCCTCTGGCTTGGCTACTTAGAGCCACTATAATAGCACAAAATAGCTGAGCACTCAATTTAACCAGCTTTCTGGGATTCACCTTGGAACCCAGATAATCTTCATCAGGATTTCTAAGTAGTTTTCCCCCCAGTGCCGTGTAGTTGCCCTTTAAGCTTTCAAGCACATTTTTCAATGGGACTGTGTACCTGTCCTGCCCCACAACCTGCTAATTCCATGGTCTTTACCTACTCCTCCAGACTCCAAAACCCTGAGTTTTGAGATGTTAAAAATCTTGATGTGCAGCTTGAGCCTGTCTCTAGTACCAGGGGTGCCCATCATTTGCAGGAGGTGGCCTCGCTAGCACAATATCTACTCTATGTCCCCATGGCAACCACAGCTTCATGTGCAACACAGTCTGGCTCCTGAAAGACAAGGTTATGGGCCTGACTGCAATTCCCAAAGTAACATCCTGGTGGCAGAGATGCAAGGAGGGTAGGAGGAGAGCTGGCACGTTACTGGTGCCAGACACACTGTGCCCTTGCTGGTGGCATAATCGCCAGTAAGCTATTGCTTTTCATTAGGGGGTGACCAGGCTTGGAGCACAGTACCTTGGCTCAGATAGCACATGTGGTTGAATGGTAGGCTACTTTGCATTATGAATATGTCCTACTCTGTTCTGAGTTCAAGTCTCCCCCCACCTGTGTAAGAATCACATGCTGGGGTCATAATTTCTGGTTGAATTTAGGACCATCTGACTCACCAGATCCTGTAACTCCTTTTGTTCATTGGGTGTGTGCAGCCTGGCCACACTTTATTATTTGTTTTATAGTTGTACCTCAGAGCTTTCATTGCAGACCTGACCCCTTGTACCAGGTGCTGTAAAAACACAGAGCAAAAAGATGGTCACTGCACCCAGTCTCCTCCTGTAGTTTATTCTCATTTTGAAACTGAGCAATCCAATGCGACAGCCCTGGTGGGTTCCAGGGATGTTAAGGACTATTTGACTAGTCGCTTCCCCTCCCGCTTTGCTGCCTCTATCAGATAAAGGCAGCAAAGGGGGGGAGGAAAAGGGGATACTTCAAAGTGGCAGCACCACACGGAGCCTGTGTGCGGCGCTGTAGCTTTGAAATGCTGCGGCAGCATTTCAAAGGGGCAGCATCGCACGAAGCCCAGGGTCAGCTGCGGAGTCCCCAGCTGATCCCGGGCTCCAAGTGGTGCTGCTGCTTTGAAATGCCGCAAGGAGCCCGACGCTGGGCTCAGTTTCTGTGCATATGGTTATTAGGTAGTCGAGTAGTGATGCGACTAGTTGCTTCCCCCACCCCCGCTGCCTCTATCAGGGGCCGGGAGCTAACCCTGATGCAGCTCTGCAGTTTCTCCCCTTATTGACTAATCAAGTAGTTGATGGAAATTCCATCAACTACTTGATTAGCTGGTTAAACACAATTTAACATCCCTATTTTAGAGACCAGGATGTTACCAGTTGAATTATGGTGACACATCTCTAAGCAACCTTTAGCACTGCTAGCTTGAAACACTAACAGATCTAACAATGGAGGATTCATTTCGATATCTTTATGATCAGTTCTCCCAATTAGTCTCTGAGTTTCCTTTTGTGTGAAAAATGAAACCAGGGTGTTCCAGCCCCAAGAACAGAAGTGTTAAAATAAAGCTTGGGAGAAAAATATTCTTCTCTGTGGGTTGCTGATTGCCTCTCTCCAAGGGTGAAAACAGCTTTATGAAGAAGGTCACTAGTATAAGAGATCTCAACATTCCAGTGTCCAATATACCATAAGCCCAACCCATGCCCTCTCCAGCAAACTATGCTTCTTCAGAGACTTGGTATCATTATATTGTCTTGTAAATCAGCACAGAGCAAGAGGAAAATCTCCTTTGACAGATAAAAGCCACTCTGGAGGGGACTGGAATATCCCACAATTCAAAACACTTAGGATCATGCTATTAGCCTTCATGTTTTTCATCCTGCATATTTTAACTGGCCTTGCAATATGTTTGGGGTGTTCAAATTATATCACCTTTGCCAACTAATCCCTTAATGGTAAGATAGAAAGCTTACACAGATGGCTTTGGGGAGGCATTCCCAGTTAGGAACAAGTTGTAGTGGGGATGAAGGGAAGCCCTATATGCACATACATCAGAAATAATGAAAGATGAGGAGTGGGAAAAGTCCATCTTCCCAATGAGGACTGCTATAAGCCCATGGTGTAGTAGGCTATAAAAACAGGCTAGTGGGAAGGTCAACCACCTCATGATACATGGGGCTATGACATCTTTTGTGAAAAGCCTAGTATAAAAAGAGCAAAGCCATTCAGTGGGCAAGGCCCTGGGCTGTCAGGTAGGAGAGCTTGGGTGTCATCCTAGCTCTTCTGTTGATTTGTTGTACGAATGTGCTCAAGTCACTTAACTATTTTAGGCTGCTATTGTACCACATGGATAACAGTGCTCATCTGCTTTTGCAAAGTTTTCTGAGTTCAGCATCTGAAACTCCCTAGCTATGTGTTCAATGCAGACACCATGTGGCACTGCACAGAGAGTGGATATACCTCTTATCTCATTGCTAGGCATCTAGCCCAAGAATTGACTATGCAGCTTAATACAGGAGATTGTACCTGATGTCCATATAAGAGTCTCCAATGTGCCCAAGCTGCTACTAGATTAATATGGGCTGGAAGAGGAGAACTAGCCCGAAGCCTTTACAAAGGAGAGAGCTACACAGAATGCAGTTAGGTAAAACAGGGGTATCCATTAACCAATAGAGATCTGTATTGAGTTCACCACTGAAGCGGGTTTGGATAGTCTTAGGTAGATACTCCTGTATGTTTACTCATGTCACCAAATTGCTGTGCCCTGCACTTTAGCAATGAGTTGTGTGGCAGTCTGGAATTTCCTCCACATAGGGGATGGTAAGATGGAAGGCTGGGGCAGGTCATGAGAGGGACTCTATGGGTGTTTGCTCTCAAAGATGGATCCCCATTCACAGGTCACCAGGCAGACTAGTATATGTGTGGCAGGTTTTGCATGGACCTAGAAATTAACAATTTTTACTCGTAGCTGGAAAGGACAGATAATTGGAATGGGGAGTTGGAAAAAAGCAAGCAGATGAGTCAAAAGGAAAGACATCAAAAGGCCCGTACCCTACAGCCCTCATTAACAACAACAAAAAAGATGATGTCCTTACATTTTAATCAAAGGCAATTATTTTATGAAAAGATATTATCTGAGCACATGAGTGGGCCCTATTATGGACTGAGATGTCACCCCAGTTTGCTAAGAGACAAAAACAACATTTTCTTAGGCCTGGTTGGCTTCCTCTTGCCTGGGTAATGCAAGAAAGACACACTGGAGTAATGTTAGTGGGAAGATGAGGGGTTCAGCCATAGAGCTGCAACCAAAATCCCAATCTCTGCTGAGTCCAGGCAGTGCATCACATTGCCTTTACATGTCCAGGCTTCAGAATGTTAATTTTAGCCAATCAGCCAGAAGTAGGGGGCACTGGAAGTATAATCAGTCCGCAGTGAGGTGTAGTCATGAGAGGGACACTGAGCTAGCATTGGGAAGTGGGATGAGTCAAAAGGGGCAATTAGCAAATGCTTGGGATGAGTGTGGGAGGTGCAATGAGGCCAGACAGTGTGGGGGAGGTGACAATCACAAGAAGGCAGCCACTGGTGCAAAGGAAAGCAGGCAAGGCAGAATATCTGTTCAACTGTGATGACTGGATGGTCCATGTTTGGCCTGTTTAAATAGGTCTTGCATTCATATCAGGGCCATGGGCCTGTAGTTTTGGGACCCAAGTGGGTCCATGAAAGGTGTATGAGAGTTTGGGAAGTGGCCCTGCCTCTCGTTTCCTCCCTCATCTCCTTCCTTTTACTAAAGGCACTAACACTGAATTCTCAATCTCCATCACTGCAATGATGCCAGATGTCCACCAGCTGTCAGGGGATGGATTGTGAATCTCTCACCCTAAGACCTAGAAGGCTGATTGAGAGGCCAACCTGACAGTCTCCCTGACAGATCATCTTTCTGCTCTGTATTTCTCTTTGAGGACAAGATGGTTTCTGTAAAAGCAAAGAGAAGTAGAGAAAAGGGGACAAAAAAGAGTAGACAGGAGACACTTGGCCCAATTGTGCCCTATCTCAATCTGTTGCAAGGCAAGAGTAACTCCAGTGAGATGTCTGGCATGAGACCAGCATAAAACCTGACTAAGCAAGAGCAAAACGGGCCCTGTCTGTCACACAGTAAAGAAACCCCCCTCAGGAAATGCTGTTTAATTGTTTCAATTAGTGTAAAGAGACAGTGATGGTAAAAGGAGGGGAAAGAGTTTACAAAGGCAAAGTGTCAATTAAAAAAATAAAGGAACGATATGAGAATTATTAATGAAACACATTGGTTTATTTACACAAGAAGAAGAACAAAGGGAATGTATTTATGTGTAGACATAGCAGGGAGTTTTACAGAGATTTTTCAAAGCAGTTCCACAGATAACAAATTTGAATGACTCAGGAACATTTCCATAATGGCTTAATGTGCTCTCAAACAGGGTGCTGGAGGGTCCAGAGTTAACCTCTGCACTTCCCATGGCCCAGGTGTAAGTTGCACAGTGTGAGAAAGACTCCAAGTGAAGGATATGATAGTGTAGCAAACGTCAGGTACCGAGATATTCCTTCCTTTTATGCAAATATGACTGTCTTCTGGGATTGAACTGGGGCTCTTGAGTGCTAAAAGAACAGCTGTAGCTTCAGGTGTCTTCTCAGGGGGCAGTTTGAGACATGTACCCTCACTGAACTGGACAGCACTGGGCTTCCATTTAACATGCACTAAAGGGGTGTGTTGCACAATTAACTCTTTCAGTGATCTCAGCTGAGTCTGTGATCGGGATGGGACAAATTTTCATGACTGAAAATCATGGGACACCGCAATTGTGCAAAATAGAAGTAACTTTGGGAGCAAAGGGAGAAAGAGCTTTCAAAGCAAGGATCACCTGCGAGGGGATTCAGGAAGCATTTTAGAAAGCAGCCATATCCAATTCCTTCTTAGTTTCTGTCATTTAGAACTTGCATAGCTCATGGCCACCACACAACTTCCCAGCGCTGGTAGAAAATGCTGGGGAGTAGTGGTGGTGCTGTTCCCTTTGAGCCCACTCACAGGGGATGCAGAAGAGCACACCATATAGTTGGTTGGGCTTGGGTTATCAAAGTGAGGTTTGTCTACATTAGTAACTGCCATGCTGATCAATGAGAATTTCTTTGCATCCAGGACTTTCCTTCATATTTCTTGAGTACAGAATCAATTTACCCAGAACTCCCTATATCAGTGTTAGGGCTCCCCTAAGCTTTCTTAGCACTATAAGCTAATGATGATACTTCTTTAACTCAAGCTATCAAGGTTCATGCTTTTACAATGGAAGGCTGTGGATCCAAACCCCACTTTTGGCCTAAAGGGTATGAGTTGATGACTGATTAATTAGCTGGTCATTGCCAGGACCAGGACTTTAACATCATGGGAGGACCTTTTCCTGGCATTGCACGGGAATGGCATCCCAAACCCAGACTTGCTTGTTGCCCAGAGAGCTTACTTATGATCCCTTGATGCTGAAGTCCCCAGACACTAGTGATTCCCTTGGCCTGAGGTGCCAGTTGTATTTTGTGTGTGCACATAATAGGACTATGTTCTCATGATGTTAGAGGTCCTCTAGGAGGAAGGCTAGAAAATAATGAGAAATCTGGCAAAACACATCAGTCTAACAGGAATGTAGGTTTTACTCTGCCGTGTCAATCTGTCAGGCTATTTATTCCTAGCATCTCACCTATAGCCATGACAAGACTTGTTACTTCAGAAGAAGGAGCTAGCAAATGGTACAGTGCTGTACATGACAGTAAATTCCTCCTTGGCCCCTGGTGTTTATCTGAACAGCACCTTTGAGCAATTTAAGGTTTGCCCATTGCCAGGTGATTTCAAGCAGGATTCAGTGACCTTCAGAACATGAATAGCAGCTCCAGAGTGTCTTTGTATTTAGGGGGGCGGGAAGGTGACATATTACCATTTGTGAGCGGCAACTATTTTCCTGTTCATCACAAAGGACTTTGTTGGCCAGAATCGACAACAATTATTAAGATGTGTGCTGTGTCGCTTATAACTGGGCCAGACAGGAGAGAGTTCGCTTGTGTGACACTGTCTCTCACTCGCTCTTTAGATCCCCAGCCTTTGACAGCCTTCCCTCGACTGGCTTGGTGTTGCTAGGCAACATTTATACTGCCCCTCAAGTGGGCTGTTGGTTACTGCCCCATGACAACTGAGACTTTGAAGACAAATGTTTGTCAGAATGAACAAAATAACTTTCTATCTATTCCCCTCTTCTCCCTTTCTGTTTGCTGAGGTGAAAGATGAATCATTCTATATGCCACAGGCCAAACTCTGCTCTTGGTGACTCTGAAGTAAAGCAGGTTGAAGTCAGCCTTTGAAGGGAAAGTTCCTTGCTAGATGCTCAGGACCGGATCCTGTACATCTGGGGTGTGAGTGCAGGATCTACCTAATGTTCTTTAGTCATGCACGTTAGAAGAAGTAACTAGAGCTGGTCAAATCATGAATAAAATTACTGACAAATACTTTGTTCAGCCACAGACACAAGCCAATATGGTTAATCCATTATTTTCAAATACATCTCAACCGAGTCTGGGACAGACCCTTGCGCTGAGCTGAGAACCCTAATATTTAAATTCTTATTTAATTCTATCTATTCCTCTTGTTATTATGTTCAGCAGTGAGCTGCTGCTGCAGCTCGTGTGCCAGACATACAAGGTTACAAGGCTGAGACGGTTCAAAATGTTCTCTCTGCATCAGTAAAGCCAGGAAGTACAAAGCGGCTCTTGCAACTGAGAGCAGGCAAGCCAGCTGGCATCGTGGCTTCAGTGCACTCTCACCTTTCAGAGGCTGTTGGCTTCAAACCTGGCTCCAGCATCCAGGGGAAATGCATTTGGTGATCTCATCCTCGTCCCATGAGGTATATTTGTCCACCTCCCAAAAATCACCAGTCAGTTTAATATGTTTGGCAGGCTGTGATCTGGAGAGGTATGGCTGGAACAGCAGACAATGATGTTACAGGTCAGGATTGAGGTCTATTGGGAAATCCATGGATGTGAAGCCTGGATTAGAAATAACAGGATCCATGGTAGATCTGGACTAAGATGCAACAGCTGCATGGGGGTCCAGGACTGGAAGAGTGGAGACTATTGTGGGTCAGGACTGAGGTACACTGAAAAAGCTCCAAATGGAGCTGGCTGAATATTTTCTGTCAAAACATGTTTTTATTTCTGAGGTTTGTTTTTTTGTTTTTTGACAGCAAAGCGGGACCGGTTTTGCAGATAGTGTCTGATTTCCGAAAATAATGTTTGATTTTTTTTATTGGAAAACCACAAAACCCTCACATTGACTATGTTTGGCTGAAATCCAATAAATATGGAGCTTTGAGTAGGTTTTCGCTCCCCCCTCCCCCCCCATTGGGTTTTTGGTTCCTCAACAAAAAGTTAAAAATATCTGCTCAACCTGCTCCCATTTTCCATCCAGTGTTAGTTGTCCAGGTGCTCAGTACAGCTGTCCACAGCATTCTGGACTGCTGCTGTCTGCCATTCAAACTCGACTTCCTCCTCTTCACATGAGACTTTGCATCTTTTTCCATTATTCATTCATTCCTTTTTGAACATTCACTTTTTCCAAAATAAACAGCCAGAAAGACAACCCCTTAAAAAACATTAACTAATCTGCAGCACAATCCATGTTACCTTCTCCCTGGATTAGAAACCGGGTTGTGGTTGGAGCAGGAATCAGGTGTAGCAATTAAAAGCTGATGTTGGGAAGTGGATCCAATCTTAGGACCACAGTGGGAGTCAAGCTTCAAGAGTCACAGCCAGCAATAGGAAGTAATTGCCAGGCCATAGATCAGAAACTAGTAATTGTATGCAAGGTCAGAACCAAAGTCAGGGGGAGCAAAGAGGAGCCAGGAGCAAATTGCAGTAGCAAGGCATGAGCAGAAACAAGGTTGAGGAACAAGACAGGAAGAGGACTAGGAGCAGGGCTGGAATAGGAGAGGAGCAGCAGAAAAGAGATCACAGCTGCACACAGGAATGCACTGAGCAGCTAGAAAGCTGGTGCTGCTGGGCTAAAAGCTGCCCTTCTCAACTAATCAGGTGATGCAGGCAATCAAGTAGCCTGCTGCAGACCAGCTGCCCTTGCTGGGTTTCCAAGGGACTGACTCAGTTGTAAGTCCTGATCCCTGACACTATACTAGGGAAGTGTGCTCAGTGCTGTACAGACTATAGAGGAGTTGTGGGGTCTTTATGCTCCCAGCCTGCCAGACCAATAGAGCTGCACAAAGTTCCGCACATCTAGCAAGTGGGTTTATCACACCATGCTGTTGGGTATTTGTCTTAAATACTTTCAATAAATAAAAAACAAACAAAGAAACCCTGGGGTTCAGTGGAAGCTCCATGGCTCACAAACTCCAGGAGACTCAGAAGGAAGAGTTGGTGGATACCTAGCACAGGATGAGCCTCGGGGAGTTCCAGGGTAGCAGGGAGAGAAGTACAGTGATGAAAGCAGAGGCAAGGTGTGAGTTGAAGGGTGGGTGGGGGAGAACAGGTAGAAATGGAGCAATGTGTGCAGAGAGCCTTGTAGGGGAGGGTGAGGTGCTTAAACTTGGAGTGGAAGGAGAGAGAAGTCCTCAGGGGGGTCTCAACTTGATAATCATGATCAGAGTATTTGTCTAAGTTGCACTGGTGGTAGATGCACATTGTTACCTCCTTGGTGCAAGGAATGAATCACTCTTTGCATGTACAGTAGTAAGCACATAATCAGCCCACCTAATAGATAATGACCAATACCCTTTGCCCAAATCCTCCATGGACCTCAAGTATCTTTATAAACATTAATGATTTAAGCCCCATAATCTCTCCCCTCATGAGGTAGATAATATTTTCCTCATTCTACAATTCTGGGAACAGCCAGCCTCTCCTGCTGGCATATCTTGTGTGCCCATCTGCATCTCACCTCCGTAGGAACCTGTTTGTCTGGAAGATCACTGCCAAAGCCAGGAGTTGGCACATCAGGGGTCCAATCCTGAACTCAAAAGAGTTTGTAAAACGTCCATTGTCTGGAGTGGAGCAGGCTTGGGCCTCAGGAGAGAAATAGCTGATAGAGATCAACCTGGGAGCGGGATTCAAAACTTGCCCTTTGCTATTTAAAATGACCAAACCCTCCTGGTCACTGCACACAGTCAGAGTGTGCTGTTAAAAGTGGCAACTGGCTCACAAATACCAGTATTTTATCCTTCTCTAGCAATTTTCATCCAAGTATCTCAAAGCATTCGAGGCTTGCAACACAAAATAATTGCAGCCCTGCTCAGTGCTTTTATCCCCATTTCACAGATAAAGAACTGAGGCACAGAGAGCTTCAGTGAGTTGTCCAAAGGACTTGCATCTTCCTAGTCCCAAGTTGGCACCCAAACCACAGGCCATCTGTTCTCTTGCTGAGTCAGGGTGTGTGGTGTGTGAAGGGCCTTGCTCTAGGATAGAGAGAACAGAAAATAGAGCCCAGAATCTCTGTGTCTGAGTCCTGTGCCAGACATGGTAGAGCAGTAGGGGGTAGGAACTGTTGTCTTCTCCCTCCCGCTGCTCTGCTCCTGGCTCATTCGCTTCATAAATAACTCACTGCCATATTTATCATTATAATCATTATTTTCCAGAGTGCTTTAAAAGCAGGGGATAAAGCAGCCCAATATCCTAATAACAAACGGAAGATAAACTTAATTACATTTTGTTTCTTCCTTTAGCTTTCTGATTTCATTCTTTGTATTTTTATTTTTGTAATTGTTTATTTTTAGCCCTGACTTCAGAGGTGCTTTTTATTTTATCTTGTTTTATTTTATTTTATTCCCCAGGCTCTGCTCTGGCAAGGGGCATTGCAGATGTGCAAAGGTCATTGTGGAGAAAGGAGAGGCTAAGAAGACAGAGGGTCCAGTGTGAGAGCTGCTCAACGCTGCATCTTTTGAGAGCTTCGTGTTGGGGAGGGGGAGTCATTGAAATTGGCTGGGAGACATTAATACACCCTTGGCAGGGACACAAAAGAGTGTATTAAAGGGGCTATCTGGTCACCAAGTTCTCTCCCCTCTTCTAGCTGTTATGGAAATATTGGGCTTGCATCTCTATCTGACAGCTTTGCTGATTCCTGAAGAATGGAAACCATGGGGAGCTGGGAGATTTTCCTCTCCTCGCTTTCTTTCCTGATTGTTTAAAAATTCTTGGTAATAGGCCGCCACAGTGAGACAAGGTCCTTCCGACAGCGCTCCACGGGCTACAATGAGGTGACGCAACCCAGTGCTGTGGACAACGGTCCCATTCACTGTGGAAATACCGCAGCAGAATCACAAGTGCACGGGAATAAACAAGGCTGGAGTTAATCTGAAGTTGTTTTACACTCTGTTTTATTAAAGTCAATGCATTTCCGTTCCTCTGTGTGTAGCCTAGTACCGCTTAATTACCATGACTCAGGGAGAATGTTAATCACAGGGAGTGAGCAGGCTGAGCTACAACGGAGGCCCTCTCCTGACCTCTAGAGGCTGGCTGGGGGAAGGAGGGACAGCTTCCAATGAAAGTCAAAAGCTAGAGCCGTGCATGAGGGGGAAATGGAGCAGAAAGGGCAGTGTGTTCTTTTATGGGAGGCTTTCAGGCACCATTCCCTGATTAGCCACTGGACCAATTCACCAGCTCTTCTGACATCACTTCCTGCCAACAAAATGCCACTCTTGTTGTGCTTTATTTTCTTCTCTTCCCTGATCATTGCCTGCTACAGACATCTAACCACATGCTGAGAATTCCTCGGCACACGGGAAGGAGTTGGAAATAAGCCTCAGCTTATCTCTTTATACCCACAACATTCCAGGTACAATGATACACTTTAGAGAACTCACTGTCAGTTTTGTTTGTGCAGTCTGGGAGTCAGACAATTAAGTGACCTCAACTGCATTGGCAAGATTGCCTTCTCTACTATAGGCATCTGCACAATGCAAAGCATGGAATGAGGCTGCTTCTAGCTATCCAGCACCATACCTATATATAGGGCCAAATTATGCCTCTTTTTACATCTGGGCAAGGCTATGGCAGTCCAAGGCATTGGTACAGAATGGATGAGTGTAACTGAGGGCAGAATTTTGCCCACCAGAATGTGTTCATCCTGGGTGTAACCCAATTGACTTTAATAGATTTATTTCAGGAACAAATCTGGCCCATAGTGTTTATAAACGTCATGAAATTAACAGTGCCAGACGATCAAGAGCACTGGAAATGTTCTGATGCAGAAAATTTCTCCCTTACATTGGAAGCCCACAAAACCAACATGTTTTTTATTAGTTCCCTAAATAGAAGAACTAGAGGACACCAAATGAAATTAATGGGTAGCAGGTTTAAAACTAATAAAAGAAAGTTCTTCTTCACACAGCGTGTAGTCAGCATGTGGAACTCCTTGCCAGAGGAGGCTGTGAAGGCTAGGACTATAACAGAGTTTAAAGAGAAGCTAGATAATTTCATGGAGGTTAGGTCCATAAAAGGCTATTAGCCAGGGGATAAAATGGTGTCCTTGGCCTCTGTTTGACAGAGGCTGGAGAGGGATGGCAGGAGACAAAGCGCTTGATCATTGTCTTCGGTCCACCCCCTCTGGGGCACCTGGTGCTGGCCACTGTCGGCAGACAGGATACTGGGCTAGATGGACCTTTGGTCTGACCCGGTACGGCCGTTCTTATGTTCTTATGTTCTTATGTCCTGATGCCTCGGTACATTGCAGTGTGGGGTGGTATATAGTCTGCACTACAGAAAGAGCATGTGTATGTGTGGTGGCGAGTCCATGGTGAAGCATATGCTGATAGCATGGGTGCGTGTGGACAGGGGTCCTGTGTAGTGGTGTGTACTCTGGCATGTTTTCATTGCATTGTGGGGTTGTGTGGCAGCTTTTCTGAACATCCCATAGCATGGGTTGTACTGTGCATTTGTGCTGCAGTGCGGGCAAGGCACACTGTGCGTGCTGCAAACTGCCAGCTTTGTCATGCATATGAGCATTGGATTTTGAGGTTAACTATATTCATATCTTTCTTATTAATAAGCTTTGAAGCAATGTTATACATCCTATTATAATGTGAACACGTGTTTTACTTCCTTCGTGTCCATTCTTATGAGCCATCCTTTTATCAAAAATCAGTATTGTGTGCAGCAAGACGCATGCGGAAGCAAGCCGAACAGGACATCTGTAGTGTGATAGCAGATATCCCACCTAATGAATTAGCTCTGTGTAAGAAGCTCATCTTCTGAGGTCCCAGGCAGTCTGTCTTTTGAGCGGTATTAGAACCAGAGACTGAGACTCACAGAGCTGTAGATACAGCTGGCTGGATACTGGAACATCAGTAGGATAGGAAGTAGCTGTTTTTCTGACTTCAGTCCAAACAGGGAAGCTTCTATTGAGCAGGTCCAGGACCTGACCACGTGGAAGAAAGTAATTCAGCAATGTACCATAAAATAGCCTCAATCCACCCAGGGAAGTTTCTTTGCAGGCAATGTATCGAATATGGTACAGGTAGTGCTTTTAGCTATCAAGAAATTATACCAAAAATTCACTGGAAGCCCATACATAGCTCTGCTACATACCATGAGACCATCTGGAACTTCAGAGAGAAAGCAGGGTCAGGACTCGGAGCCTCTTGACACAGGCTTATGCCATTTGAATGCAGGAGAATCTCCATGAGCAGTGTAGAGCCTGTGACACACATCTGACCCACTGGAGGGAGCAATGCAGATGCACACCAGTCAGTTCATCACGATGCTTAGCTACCTCAGAAAGGGTGCTATGAGGCCTAATTCACGAAGGGTTGTTAAAGCCTGGAAATCTTTGAATGAAAGGTGCCAGAGAGAAAAGTGCTAACTATTATCATTCTTATCCTTAGATAGTTTTATAGCGGTTAATTTTACAGTGGTTCATTTCCCTATATTCCATTTTTATAAAGGGGGGTGGGCTTCCATGGCAAAGCCCAAGCCTCTTTAGCATCTATTTTGGCTGCCTCTGACTGAAACTGCCTGGCAGGTAGAGTTATAAAATAAATAATAAATACTATTACTACTAAATTCCAGCACCTTATACTCTGCAGAGTTTACAGCACTGACTGTGATCTGAGAAACATCAGAAAGAGCAGGAGCTACAAATTCATTGCCGGTGGTACTCTTGTACTGTTACCATTTTTTCTTTTTTTATTATTACTTTATTACATATTAAATGTTTCCGTGACGCAGGAAGAAATAGCAATCCTTGTGTCTGCAAAGCCTGAGGTGCAGAGGTGAACACTGAATTCTAATGCATAGCAAAGAATTAGATTCAGAGTCAGGGCCATGTTGTGCTTTTCTTAATTTCTTCTATAATAAATGAGGATATGCTACAAAATAAGCACCTGCCTTTGCAGGCAATACTAAAACTGAACTATATGTTCCCTCTAACTTTTTCCATCCATGAGCAGAATAAATGCTGTTATGTACACGGAGGCATGTGCAGATGTGCACTACCAGTGGAAACACATGCTGCCAGCTGTGGGCAGCTGTGGGTGCTCTGCTAATCAGATGGGCAGCATTTGAATCTCTCCTGGGTGGCTGCCCAAGAGCTCAGCTTACAGGGAACACTGGAAGGGAGCTATTTCCTATGTTTGGACCTGAAAGAGAAAATTTTGAAACAGAGATGCAAGTCAGCAACAAACAAGGCCCATCTCCAGCCCATCTCTCTGCAGTCCTTTTTTCATTTCCTCACCCATTAACCATGGTGCAGAATCCCCTGGCCTTCTTAAGGATTCCAAATTGGTTAGGTATCTGCATAATGTATACAGAGACACACAGACTTGAGTGTGAATGCTCAAAATTTTTAGAACTTTTTTTGGCCAAAATGTATTTTAATTGATTTTTTTGTTTGTGGAATGGTTACAGATGTTTTCTGATTGCTAATAAGCATTTATTTTTTGGCAAATGAATTTTTCAATAGCTATTTCCATGACATTTTTTTATTTTAAAAAAAATCTGAATACTCCCCCCCCCCCACACACACTTTTTTGAAAAATGGGTCAGGTTTGTACCCTTCAAAATGAAAGCTATTCCAATTATTTTCAGGAAAACAGATTTTCATTTTCTGAACACCTCTAACAGTGAGGCTTACCGCAATCTACTTGGGACTCGGACCATCTTTGTGTGAGGTGTTTTTACATCACTTAGCAAAATGGGTCCTTGTCAATGAACAGGGCTTCTTATACCATAACACAAACAATTATGACTATTTTAAATCTGGGGGGAAGGGTAGTTTGACATTAATTTCTTGCATTAACTTTGATTCATGGCCCTATAATAGTCAATGGCCACTGGAATGGTGACTTGGCTAAGGCAGCTGTCAAATGTTGCCATTGTTGATGTTGTATATGACACTGTTCCCCTTGATAACATGCTAAGGATCCTTCCCAGGCTAAAGAAGGGTATGTCTACATTTCATTCCTCTCTCTCGAGTGGAATGCAAATGCAGACACCCGAAACTGCAAATGAAGCAGAGATTTAAATATCCCATGCTTCATTTGCATAATCGTGTTATGGCGCTATTTCGAAATAGCGCTATTTTGAGAGAAAAAACGGGGTTATTTCGAGATAAAACCTTTCCCTTGAAATAACCCTTACTTATTTTGAGGGAAGGGTTTTATCTCAAAATAACCCCGTTTTTTTCTTTCGAAATAGCGCTATTTCAAAATAGCACCATAACACAATTATACAAATGAAGCGTGGGATATTTAAATCCCTGCTTCATTTGCAGTTTTGGGTGTCTGCATTTGCATTTCTCTCTTGAGAGAGGAATGAAATGTAGACATACCTGAAGAGAGACATTCCCTCATTCTGGAAGGTTCGACTACAGTGGTCCACCAAGAGAGTCCTCACCCTAAGAAAAGTCCTAAATATTACCTTTAGTCCCCGTATACAGTCAGCAATATCTGTATTTCCCAATGCATGCTTCTGGAAAGACATTGTACAAAGTGTTTCACTTGAAGTATACTCACAGTGGGACAAAGGCAATGTCTAGACAGCAAGCTTCTTTCAGAATAAGCTTTTCCAGAATAGATCTTCCTGAAAAGCTTATTTTGAAAAAGAGCATCCACATGCAAAAAGCACAACGAAATAGCGATGGGCTATTTGGAAAGATTGCGTCCACACTAATTGGATGCTATCTCATATTTAAGGCCACCTGGAACCAGTTCAGGCAGGGTATTAGGTCAGCAGTTGCTTCTGAGTGCTGTTGACTAAGGCTATCTTAGATCCATACTTAAAGGGACCCCCTTGGACAGACATTTCTCAGCTTTTTCTGCTTGCTTGCCAACCTCTCTGAGGGACAGCAAAGCATTTGCAGTGCGTGCTCTGGTTGCCCTGCTTCAGGACACAACAGCACTATTTGCCATGGAGCTGGAGCTGCCTCTGGGCATGTGACGGCTCCACACTGATATGCTGCAGTTTCTGCAGGCTGCTTTCATGGTCCTGCAGGAGCTTGATTCCGAGCTCATCATCAAGACCCTCTGCTGTGTGCGGGAGCAAGGCCCTTGCAAGTGCACCCTACAGTGGAGAGAAGGTTCTGGAGGCTGGACACCAGTTCTGACTGGTGATGCTGGCTGGTGGGAACGGTGGGACAACCAGCAGTGGCTCCAAAACTTCCGCATGAGGAAGGCCACCTTCATGGAGCTGTGTGCCTGGCTCGCCCCTGCCCTCCGATGATGGGACACCCAGATGCGACCCACCATCTCCCTGGAAAAGCGGGTCTCCATCGCCGTCTGGAAGCTCACCACCCCAGACAGCTACTGGTTGGCGGGCAATCAGTTTGGCGTGGGAAAGTCCACCGTCAGGGCCTCATAGGGGGTGGCTCCTGGGGTGTTCATGGGGGGAGAGCAAGAGGGGGTGGGGACCGCCTAAAGGTTCAGGCACCAACTTTGATTCTCTGTTTTGTGTGTTTCTTTGTTTCCTTCTGCAGATGGTTGGGGCCATGAACTCCGTCCTGCTGTGCAGGGTCATCCGCTTGGGAGACTTGGACCCCATCGTTGCTGGATTTGTCACCCTGGGCTTCCCCAGCTGTGGGGGAGCCATAGATGGAACCCACATCCTGGTGCTCCGGGGCTGCCTCTTGGGGCTGCGTGGCACAGACTGGCACTGCACGTGCACCTATGTGCATAGACTGCAGCGCGAGGGCCAGTCCGACAAGGTTGAGCGACGATTGCACCCCAGACCCTCTATGCCCACCTCCCCCACCCTATGCGTGTGAAAAACTAAGAGCACTCACCTGATGATCCTTCCCCGGCCTCGGAGAATGCCTGGGAGACATCCAGGCCCTGGGGTACTGCCTCCAGGCTGATGGTGATAGTGCAGGACGTCTCTTCCTCCTCCTCCAGCTGGTCATCGTCCTCCTCCTCCTCCTCATTGCCTGGGACCCCTGGGCAGGCGACGATGGGTGTCTCCAGCCCCAAGTCCACCACCAAGGATAGGAAAGGGGCTGCGCCGGCCCCCAGGATGCAGTGCAGCTCATTAAAGTAGAGGCAGGAGTAGTGTTGTGACCGAGAGCAAGAGATGCACTTCCTGGCCTTGGCATAGTCCTGCCGGAGCTCTTTTACCTTACTCCGCACCTGCTCAAGGCTCCTGGGGTAGTGGCCCCACGTAGCCAGGGCTTCGGCCATCTGGCCACAGATGTCTGCATTTCACCATCTGGAGCGGAGATCCTGGAGGGTCTCCTTTTCGCCCCAGATCTCTGCCCCAGACCAGGACGGTGCACGTCTTTTTGTGCCCCTGGCATGCCCCTGGGATGCTCCCTGTGAGAGCCAGTGGGCTCTTGGGGGACTTGAGGCTGGGTCATGGGTGCTGAGAAATGACGAACTGGCAGCCATGTGGTGAGGTGCAGCTCCCATGGCTGGCTTCCTGCCACAAGTCTTGTCCCAGGTGCCTGTGGCTTTAAGAGCAGCTGGGAGCCAGGAACTACAGAGCTGTGATGAGTGTGAATGGAATGGCGGGCAGGGCACCTGTGTTACTTCCTGGAGGTCTCTTTTTTTGACAGAACTCCCTCTTCCACGTCCACACATGCTGTTTTCCAAAAAAGCTTTTTTGGAAACGGTGTTCTTCGGCATAGAAAGAGGTTTACCGCTGTTGGAAAAAGCCCTCTGTTCTTTGGACTTTTGTTGAAAGAACACAACTTCAGTATGGATGCAAGTATTGTTTTTCTGGAATAATGGCCGTTATTCCAGAAAAACGCTGCAGTGTAGACATACCCAAAGTCTGCACTCAGGTCCATTGGTGTAAATCTGCAGTGACTTGTCTTCACTGATCCATTTATTCCAATACGTGACAGCAGCATTTGACCCAGTGTGCCAGAAACACATCTGCATGTGATGTTTCCATAAGCATGGAAGATCCTCAACATGCATATTTCAGAAGGTGTCCCTCTCTTTAATGTACAGTAAAAGAACCTCAGGCAACTCTCTGATTGGGAACTCTCCAGGCATGCTACAAAGCTCATCTTCTTTCCTGAGTGTGTGGCGAGATAGTGGATCAAATAGGATAATATATAATAAGGATGTTATCTGGCCACTATGTGCATTTCAGCAACCTTCTGGTGTGCATCTGGTATATATAGGCATCTGTCCACTGAAACCAGTGAAGGAACACTGATTTACACCAAATGAGAATCTGCTCCATTCTAATTATTGGTTGGATTGGTTACTGTTGGAGGTGGTGATGGTGGGTTCTCCAGGTATGTTGCAATGAGGCTAAGCACATAGGGCTTAACCGAAAGCCCATGGATGTCAATGGCAATCTTTGGATCTGGCTCCTAGAATTCAGATACATGCAATAAAACCTCAGCGTGATAAAATGAAACAAATATCTCAACTCTGGCCAAAAATCTTCAGAAAAAAGATCTTCTGAGATTGTCTAAGTCATGACAGTAAGGGAAGGAATTGGGGGGAAGGACTCTTCTCCCTTATATTAGGCACCAGCCATCATGACAACCTGCATAAAGCCACAGATAACTAAACTAGAGAAAATACACTAGGGACCATGTATAAGAATGTCCTGAGTCCCCAAGCTGCACCATCTGGACAAGTGTCTGATTACTCTTCCCTATATGCACAAGAAAAGAAAACTTCTCTCTATATCTATCTATCTAGCCTATCTATCTCTATATTTTGGAATGTGTCGTGTGTCTGTCCGTTTATTCAAGAAATCCTAAACCGTAAGAGCTAGGACCACCAAGTTTGGTGTGCAGCTTCCTGTTATACTAACTTAAACCAAGGTCGGGGTTTGGTTGTGCACAGACAATGGGAAGTGCCAAGAATGGGACTATTTACCATAACATGGAAAGGGAGGGGAGAGAGAGAGGAGGAATGTGAAAGGGGGGGCACCGAGAGAAGGGAAGTGATAATGAGAGTGGCCCCGGGGTAGGGGGGGCAGTTGCAGTGCCAAGTGAGTGGCAAGCACAGCTGGGGCTCTGCCCTCTTGCCTGCCAGCACACTGGTAAAGACCACTCCTCCCCACATCCAAACCTGGCACCTACTCCCCCCATTGAGAGCCTGCAGGCCGTGGGGGGAGCGTATTGTGTATTGGGTTGTTGTAGATATACATCTTGTTGTTATAACAACTGAGTTAGGTCACTAGGGGGTCAGCCCGGCTGGTTTAGGCTGGTTCTAGTTAGTTCTGTGTTATGGAATAAATGGACACTTGCAACTGCTCAAGTTTTCTGTGTTTCCAGGGATTTCCTTCTAAACTGTGGAATGCCAAATGATATAACAGGGTGCTAGTGGGGACAACTGAAGGAAGGAAAGCCCTCGGAGCCTCACCTCCCAACAGCCTGCATGTTGAGGAAGGGCCTGCTGGGGGGGGGGGGGGGGTGCAGCTGGAGGGGGGAAACCCCCAGACAGCCTGCAGGAGAGTTGCTGGGGGGCAGCCCCCAGAGCTTTGCCCTCCCCCCCTCAGACAGCCTGCAGGCCATGGAGGAGGGCAACTGAGGATGCCTGCTGGTAGGGGAGCGCTGCCTGGCCCCCTGAGGGCGTATCTAGACTACGCGGAACGGTTGAAAGAGGATATGCAAATTCCCTGGGAATTTGCACATCTTCTTCCAATCGCACTTTCAAAAGTGGAGCTTTCAAAAGTGAAAGTAATTAAGACGTGGCTTTTTCGGCGAACTGTCCCCTTCATTGAAAACCCACTTTTCCTCAAAAAAGAAGGTTTACGCGGCTTTTCGACAAGGGGGGAGGGCTACCGAAAAAGCAGCGTCTTAATTACTTTCACTTTCGAAAGCTCTGCTTTTGAAAGTGCGATCGGAAGAAGATATGCAAATTCTGTAGGAATTTGCATATCTTCTTTCAACCGTTCCCTGTCGTCTAGATGAGCCCTGAGAGGAGTCGCTGCCGAAGCAGACCCATCCTTGCTGTCGGGGCAGCCCCGGTAAACACTCTACCACCTCCCAGCCCCCTATCCTGAGCCCCCTGACCTGAGTCCTGCACCTCCCACCTGCCTTAACTTCAGCACCTCCCCCTCCTGCTCTGAGCCTCCTACTTCCCTCCCCCAAACCTCTGCCCTAAGCCACCTATTCCCAGCTCCTCCTCACTCCCAAACTCTCACTCCAGCCTTAATTTTCCTTCATTTAAAAAAAATACAATCATTGAAATAATGCATGTATATTTTTCATTTATTCTTTTAGTTACTGACCTGCACAAAGCCAGGCACCCCTACTAGTATATATATATTACACAAACTGAGTCAGTTTTCCATGCAAAACTGGGGCAATACATTTGGGAATGAAGCTGAAGCTAGCAAATGGCTAAAGAGGAGCAGTGATCCATTTGCTTATTGATCAGTAAGTCAGAGCTCTGTTCATGCAGGGCTGCTTTCACACCCGGCAAACACTCCAAGTGGCGTTGATGGTAGCGGGAGAGCTTTGCTATTGGCTGCTTGGTGGCTGGAAATGTAAAACCCTCCAAAAACACTGGAACTGCAGGTCTGTCCTTCGCTGGCCCCTTCCTCTTCTCTCTCTCCTTCTGCCCTTAAGGAGATCTCCTGGATCTCTTCATCTAGCCCAGAGAAGTCCCCCTCCTGATCAGAGCAGCTGTCAGTATGGTAATCTACATCTTCCCCACAAGGAGGTTCATCATCAGTCTCCAGGCTGCTGGTGCTGCTGCTCCTGCCAAGGAACCATACAACAGACAGAATGTCAACAAAGTGAGGTGGTTGTGGCTAGTGGTTAGAGCATGGACCAGCGCACGGTCCAGAGCCTGGGTTTTATTCCTGACTGTGCCAGTGCGGCACTCTATGCCATCAGGCAAGTCACATCACCTCTTTATCCTGTTTTCCCATCTGTAAAATGAAGAGAATGATACATACCCCCAGGGACAGAAACATTATTGTTTATATGGGTTGGACCTCCTGGGTCTGGCACCTTCGGGACCTAACCAATCTTGGATGAGGGATTTTGTCCAACCAGGGGAGCTCATTTCTGGCCCCCTGTCACTGGCTTCCCTAGCCCAGCTCCACACCTGCTGCCAGTCCCACTGCTTTGCCGACCCCACTGGGCAGCCGCTGTTGCAGTGGCTCCTGGCTCCACTGGGTGGCCACACGCTGGGGCTCCTGGCCCACCAGGCAGCTGCATACCGCAGCTCTGAGCCCCACTGGGCAGCCAGGTGCCACAGCTACTGGCCACACTGGGCCACTGCCACTGCCACAGTGGTGGCTCCCAACCCCACCAGGCAGCCACGTGACAGGTCTCCCAGCCCTGCTGTCATGCACTGAGTGACCCCACCGGCAACTCACTGTGGGCAGCCTGCTGCCCTGCCAACCCTGCAGTGCTCCCTGCTGCTGTCCCTCCACTGGGACTCTCTGGTCCTACAACATCCATGCTGGATCACAGATGCTGCCAGACTACAGAGTCCGGTTTAGAAAGTTTCAACCTGTACAGCATTAATGCGACTGGTGGTTTACAGGCAGACAACATAGTGCCTGCCTTGAGGCGCTTACACGGTTAAGTAAACCATGTCAAAGCACAGGGAGAGGAGATGGGTAGACAGTTCAAAAGGAGTTTTTGGCTGAACCTTCATCCTCATCCTGTTTGTTCCCTATTTCATGTGAGACCTCATGAATCCAGGTGGGTTAACGTGTGGTGACAACTTTGCATGCTGTTCTCTGTCAAGGCAGTGTTATGTGCAAGAAGAGAAGCAGAAAGTAAAGGCTCAGGAGCATTGACCGTAGCTATGCCAAGACCAAGGAGGGTTACAGCACCTGAAGCTCTGTCGTTTCGAAAGGAACAGAACTTTTATTCACAAATCTTTGGTGGTTTAGGGACCAGAGAGCTTCCCCTCCTGTGCACACATCAGTTAACCATCACCGTGCTGGGAGTCTAAGGGAAACCACACACAATGTAATCTGGTATTATTTATTTCTTCTGGCTCTCTGAAAGTAAGTGTCACACTACCTGAGGCTCCCTCACAATCTCTTGAGGCTTATTTAGCAATGTTCATTCAAGAATGGCCATGACTGTTCTATCCATCCACTTGAATTCACAAAGCTCATTTCAATATGTTCTGTATTAAAAATGCCCACATGAAATATTTCTCAATGAATTATAACCACTAGACAGATGGCTCAGAGGATAAGAAGCTTTTCCCATTTAATCCAATCTGGCCCTTGTTCTGGAAAGAGGACTGGATAGCTTGTGGGGGCTAGAAAACAGGATACAGTCCTTCATCTCTAGGTCAGCAGTTTCAATCTGGCCCAGGTCAGGAGCATGGATGCATCAGGGGAACTGGGACACAGTCATTTACTTCTAGGTCACTGGTTTCGATCTGATTCAGGGTAGGAGAGTGGATTGCTTTGGGAGACTGGGAAAGGAATAACAATCTTGCACACTAGGTCAGTGTTTATAATCTGTCCCAGGCTGGGAGCAATGAATAGCTTGGCAGATGGACAATACATAGTTTTAATATGTGCTCTGCTCATTTGCATGTCAGATACCACAATACTTTTCCAGATCTCCGCCTTCTCATATCAGTTCCGACATCTGAGGTTTTAGAACATGCTGAAGGTTTAGAGCGTTGTTGTTGGGGTATCAATCTCTTTTCTCACTGCTCTGCACTCCAGAACAATGTAAGGTTTTCCTCACATTGAGCCTCCAGATCTTTACTGGGTACGAGCTGCTTTGCAAACAGAAACAAACACTATCTAATGGTGCCCACTCCTTCTTCCCCTGCTGATCTTTGGCTTGGTTCAATTCAGCATTGTGCCATATATGGATTCTCTGCATGCTTAATAGGTCTGTGTATCTTAAAAATAAATACATGTATAACTATGCACTTCTATAGTTTCTGGCTTTCCTCCAACCTTCCCTGAAATCTGGGTCAAAAGGAGCTCAAAAGTGAAAGTGTGTACGTGACATGGAAAAAGAAAACCCACAACATTTTTTGTAACACACGACTTAAAAACCATCTCAGCTTTCTGCGTGGAGGACAGCCAGAGGACTTTGATTTTTTTTTGAAGTGCAGAGGAATGGCACAAATTACCCAGTCTACCATGACAGTATTCAAAAAGGAGTGATACTCAGGGGAAATCAGACCCTTTCATTTTTAAACTATGCTGCTACTTCTTTGTGATGGTTAAAATAAAGAAATAGAAAGAAAAAGAAAAAGAAAAAGAAAAAAAGATTAAAGATATTATTTATCTAGTTTCAGTATGTCTCTTGGATACACTGCAATTCAGTCACCTAGTGATGGAGTATAGCAGCCACCAAAGTGATTCTGTGTTCTAGAGCAGTGGTTCCCAACCTTTTTTATACTGTGGACTGGTGAACTCATTAAAAACTTTAGGCAGACCAGCAGACACATTTGCATATTCATTACAGCAAATAATGATCTTGCATATTTGCATATTCATTGTGGCAATTAATTTTAAGCTGTCACATGTTATTTTACCGCCCTCCCGCCATGCGGTTCCTCCAGCCCAGAGCAGCCACCTGCCCGCCAGCCATGCGTTTCTTCCAGCCCCAGCCAGCCAGAGTAGCTGCCCCTGCTTCTGTCCACCAGCCACATGGTTCCTCCGGTCCATGCCAGCCGGAGCAACTGCTCCTACTCCCTCCCCATGGTTCCTGCGGCCCCAGCCAAACGGAGCAGCCACCCACCTGCTCGCCATGTGGTTCCTCAGGCCAGAGCAGTCGCCCGCCCATCAGCCAGCCATGCAGTTCCTCCGGCCCTGGCAGCCCAAGCGTATCTCCTGCCAAGCTGCTGTGCAGCTCTGCCTAGGAGGTGGGCGGGGTAGATGTTTCCTTTGTGCGCACAAGCGCGCAGCTTAGAGAGAACTGTGGAACCCGGCATGTGGCCCCACACTGCCACTTACCGGCCTGGGCAGCCCAGTGCTCTGAGCCCACTGGAAGGGGAAGTGGAAGAGCAGCTTGTTGCTGCGGCTGCCCAAGCTCACCAGAATCACTGACGGGACTGGTGCTCTTGCGCATCCCCCCCCCCCTCCTTCCCTGCAGGTGGAGGTGCTACTACCACCACTGCTCCCCCTTGCCTCACAGCTCCCCGCATGAGCTACAGCCGCAGGCCACAGAGATGCCTGAGCTTAGGGGCCTAGAAGGGCCCCTAAGAAGCAAAGACTGGCAGATTTCCTGTTCCGTGCATGTGCTCTATGGCTGGATAGTGCTGCTGTTCTGGATCTCCTAGAGTGGCCTGTGCTGCATCGGGATCAGCTATGCTGCGCTGCCCCTTTCAAACACGGAAGTGGCATTAAAAGGCAGTGCCACACGGAGCCCGGGGTCAGCTGGGGACTCAGCTGGGGAGTCCCCAGCTGACCCCAGACTTTGTGTGGCATTTCAAATGCAGCGCAGCATGGAGCCCAGGGTCAGCGGGGGACTCTGAGTCCCCACTGACCCTGGGCTCCATGCTGCGCTTCTGCTTTGAAATGCACAAGAGCACCTGCTGTTGACTCTTGTACATTTCAAAGCTGGCATGCCGCCTGCAGCCCAGAGTCAGCAGGACTTCCTGCTGGCCCCAGGCTGCACACAGAGTTCTGCATTCCTCCTTTGAAATGTACAAGAGTCCCAGTGGGGGGCTCTTGTACATTTCAAAGGAGGAATGCAGAAGTGCCTATTGACTAGTTGAGTAGTCAATGGAAATTCCGTCAACTTCTTGACTAGTAAAATAACTGATAGTTAACATCCCTAGCACAGACCCCCGACAACCCGCTTCTGTAGTGTAGACGTACCCCAGGCTACGTCTACACTGGCAGCTTCTTGCGCAAGAACTGTTTTGCGGAAGAGTTCTTGCGCAAAAAGTCTTCTACAAGAGCGCGTCTACACTAGCATGTGCTTTTGCGCAAGAGATGTGCTTTTGCACAAGAGCATCCATGGCAGTGTGGACGCTCTCTTGTGCAAGAAAGCTCTGGGTGTGTCTAGACTACAGGGTTTTGTTGACAAAAGCGGACTTTTGTAGACAAAACTATACCTGTGTCTACACTGCCGCTGAGTTCTGTTGACATAATGTCGACAGAACTCAGCAGTTTTGTCGATGGCTGCAAACCTCATTCTACGAGGAATAATGCCTTTTGTCGACAGAGTTCTGTCGACAGAAGGCGTTATTGCATCTACACTGTCCTTTGCGTCTACACTGTCATGTCGACAAAGCAGCTTGCTTTGTCGACAGAACTGGTTGTAGTCTAGACACTCTTTGTCGACAGAAGCTTTGTCGACAGTATCTGTTGACAAAACTTCTGTCAACAAAAGCCTGTAGTCTAGACGTACCCTCTGAGGGCCATTTTAACCATAGGGGCTTCTTGTGCAGGAAATTCATGTTGCCTGTCTACACTGCCCTCTTGTGGAAGAGCTCTTGCGCAAGAGGGCTTATTCCTCGTGGGGAGAGGAATAACTCCTCTGGAAGAAGCCCTGTGTTACAACGCTTTATTGTAAATTTACTTGAGCAAGAACGCTCATGCAGTGTAGACAGCAGGCAAATTTTTGCGCAAGAACAGCTGTTCTTGTGCAAGAAGCTGCCAGTGTAGACATAGCTAGTGAAGAGAATCAGACTTATCCATAGTACCTGTGTATCCAAGAACAACTTCACCCCAACAATTCTGTGATCTATTTTTACATATTCTTATTGGTTTTATGCATTTTTCAGATGATTAAAAACACCCATCAATAAGGGGTAAGAGCACCATACGAACTATCTGTATATAAAACATGCAAACCAATAGCAACAGTGAAGATGGTTTCCCTAATGCAAAATCCAAGACTACGTCCTCTTCAAATAAGCAAAAGCCCATTTAAGTCAATGGAAAGCTCTCTTTGACTTTATGCTTTATCAGGGTCTACATGAATAGCTAGGCAGTCTCTCACATCAAAGCAAAGCATCCACAGCAGTGGCTGGAAAACTGTGGCTGTGGCCTGTGGATCCCCTATCTGCCCCTTTCCCCATGTCTCTTGTGCACTGGGACATTGGGAGTCACACACGTCCTACTCTTGCCCCTCCTGCCCAGCACTTTTGATGTACGTGAATCCACTGATTTGCGCTCCATCCTTGCTCCTCCCCCTCCCTCCCATAGTTGGAATGCTACAAATCAGCTGTTTGTGTCTGTTCAAACTTTGGAAGGGAGGAGGAGGAAGAGATGCCCCAGTGTGGGAGAGATGGCAGAGGGGGGCAGACTGGGGGGCCATGCCCACCCATTATTCTTGGTTGCCCATTGCTGATCCAACACCTTAGAGAAGCATATCAGTGATTTGATTTGCACCTAGGAACAAATGTGAAATGCAGTTTGGGGGATAATTGGTAAAATATGCTGCTTGCAGTCCAAGCCACCAAGTGGCTGCTGCTTCTGAGTAATCTTCCATGATGTTTTTCGTAGGCCCTTTCCCATCAGTCAGGCAAATGAAGGTTTTGCCAGTTGCACCAACTGAGAACAAGTGCATAAGGGCACGGTGACTTGTCAGAAAGGAAATGGAGCTTGGAGACATAGGACCAAATGCTCATTCAGTTACACAAGTACTGATTTGGAATAATTTTTCTCAGATGGGCAGGTCTACACAGCAGGGGTAAACTCAAAATAAGCTACGCGTCTTGAGCTATGCTACTTGTGTAGCTTAAGTCGAAATAGCTTATTTCATCTTTTGGTGCTGTCTACACAGCAGTTATTTTGAGATAGAGCACCCTTCCCCCAACTTCCCTTACTCCTCACAGGATGAGGGTTACAGGAGTCAGAGTAAGCAGTCCTCCAGCTCAACATTATTTCAACATTATGTCAAAATAACTGCTTGTGTGTAGACGTGCACTATGTTATTTCGGAATAATGTGAGTTATTCCAGAATAACATTGCTGTGTAAACATAGCCAGATGAGTGCAGTTGCTTCAGGTTGGTAGCCAGGTAGCGTGGGAACAGATGCAGTACCCATGGGTACTGGTTTTGGTTACTTCAGAATGTACATCTTCCAGCCTTTATGTCCTGGGAATTTTAGTGCAGGTGAAAGGAGACAGATTGACAGCCCTGAAGACAGTATTTCCCTTCTCTATCCACACAGCAGTGAAAGCAAAGATAGCTGCAGTAAAAGCTCCCTCACGCTATTGCCACTGATGTGTTCAAGTTAGAACACTTCTCAGACCCTCAGAGAGTGACTATCTCCATCGGTCATTCAGTTCGTAGCTTCTTTGCTTGGCCAACTAGCACTAGCATGGTAGTAGCTATGGTGATTTGTGCACATGTTCACAAGGGAATGGACTGATACCACCAGCTCATTTCACATAAAGAGCTACCAAATATCAGTTAGATGCTATCAACTCCTTATCAATCTCAGTGCAAGTGATAATCACACCTGTGACTTTGGCACTGAATTGCTGTTGGCCGCGTTACCAATGTCCCCAAACCACCAAATTCCCCCTCACATCTCTCTGCTATGCAGAATTTCTCATCCCAATAATTCAAGCCCATACAAGAAAGCAAGGCACAGGGGTCAGTTCAAACAAGCAGGATAGAGATTCTCCTAAAAAAAGGCAACATGACAACATGTAGCATGCTGGGGAGTAAGTTATAATCCTATTAATGAAGCTGCCAAAATCATCAGGAGATGCCTGCTTTCCATATCACACAGGCCCACTCCCTTAGGAGAGAATGCAAATAGTGAAACATGGTAATGAACGATCTTGGCAGCATGTATATTAGAGCAGAGAGCATTGTTGGGTTTTTTCCCCATCCCAGGGTTTGGTTTTTTGGTTTTTGTTTGTTTGTTTTTAGGACTGGAAAAAGCAAGAGATGAGAGACAGATACACAAAAGAGTAATGATATTGTCTTACGGAAGGTAAATAAAAGGGAAAGCCAATGACATTATATTAGAGAACTTGAAGGCAAATATCATTTATTAACAACT
Organism: Pelochelys cantorii; assembly: GCA_032595735.1. Lineage (NCBI taxonomy): Eukaryota > Metazoa > Chordata > Testudines > Trionychidae > Pelochelys > Pelochelys cantorii. Next base: position 32,226,650 of record CM064338.1, read on the forward strand.
CCGAATGCTGACATGATACAGAGGAAGGTGGTATAACTACAGTGAGTGAGCTCCCAGCAGCTACTAGAATTAAAACACACGCACGTGGTAGCTGGCCCACTAATATAAAACCAATAGTCCTGTCGCCTCATCTATTGCAGCCTGCTGGATCCTCAACAGCAATTTGCAACTTTATGATGTGATAAATAGAATTTATTTGTTTTGATTTTTAATTTGCATATTTATTGAGATATGACTTGATCTTAATTAGCTCTGCTTTTGTATGTGTGCATATTTGTTTATTTTCTGTGAAAAGGGAGCTTTTGCATTGCGTGAAAGAATTCTGTATGTTCACTGACTTAACAAGAAGAAGATGGAGGAAAAAAGGCCATTACTTCCCTTCAAGCCAACTGTCAGGGCTGATCCCCACTCTGGCACTCCAAGTGCAGAAGGTGGGGGCCCGCAAAGATCTTAAATACCTTTACGTCTAGGCTCTGCTTCTAAAAACTCCCAGAGTCGCAGACACCCTGGCTCTGAGAAAAAACAAAAGCTGCCACCATCAACTGATTTATCCTAAAAAAAACCCGGGGGGGGGGGGGGGACACTTGAATTCCTCCCCCAGGGGTAGGGGTACCCCAAGCTCTTTTGCCACAAAGAGCTTGAAAAAAAGAAAAGAAAAAAACAAGCTGCCGTCTCTGGTAGCTAACCGCCCAGTCTCAGGCAGGCAAATACACACCTAGACCCATGTTACTTTCCAGGATGCAAGAATCAAATCATCGCCTTAAAAAAGAGATTTTTAAAACAAAACAAAAGATATATTTGATAAAGCATACTTGGTTGCTAGATGTTACAAAGCAACTAGGAAAGAACAAATCAAAACACAAAGAACCATAGTCCTTTGGGCAGTAACTTAAATGGTGAATGGGGGAGGAAAGGCATGGATTCACACAGAGAAGTTTAAACCAAACAACCCAAAATAAAAAAAAAATACCTTGATCGCGACTAGATTCACATTTTTCTCTTTATTTACTCACAATCCCTTCCTGGTTCAGTCCACTCACATGCCCCAAATTCCTTGGAGGCATGGTAGTTCTTCCTGGGTTTAAATCATTCCGTGTCTCTCAACTCTGGCTTAATTCTTCCATACAAAGAGAGCAGGCAAGGTATCTTATACAATTCAAATTTCAGCACCATGTCCCCATTGGTTCTTCCTGCCCCCTGCGAACACCCTTGCTAGCTACCTGAGTTTAACCCCTTAGTCACTGGATGCTGGCCATCACACCAATGCTCTCTGGCTTTTTGGTTTTACTCTAGATTATTTCTTGCAGTTGCCTCCCACTCTTCATTTAAAACTGCTCTTCTCATTACATCATAGCTGGGCACCAAACCTCAGAAGTCTGCTACCCTGCAAATTCCACAAAAGAAAATATGACTTGTTCTTGTTGATAAAATACAGCCACATATTGTAGACGGACGTGACAGCTGATCTATGCTCTGCAAACAGTTACTCTTTACCTGCATGTATACATGCAGGCAGAGGGAGAAAAGAGAGCTCCCCAGGGCATTTCTAGGGATGTTTCAGTCACATTTTACTTTTCTGGCAGGTCACCCAGTCATCCATATTTTACTGACTGGATCAAAAGCAAAGCACGTTTTATTGTCTGCTGCTTGAGAGAACTGGCTCCTTGGCAGATGTCCCTTCTAGGCATTTGGTGACTTTCATTTATGGTTGCTACCAGACTTTGATTTTGACAGGACATTCAGGGAAATTACTCTAGTGAATCAAAAGCAGCATTTTTCCCAATCCGTCAGTAGGGCCTGACTAGTGAAATAAATGGAAGTTTCCCCACTGATTTCAAAGAAGTAGATGAACCATAAGGGCTAACCACCATGACCAAGAAGGAAGACTACTAGGAGGAGTAGGATTCATGCTGCTGCTGCTTACATTCAGGCCTGCCAAGGGGGCGGGGCACCAGAAGGGGGCAGGAAAGGGGGCAACTAACTCAAGACCCAGCAATTCTGAAGGGCCCAGAGCTCCTGGCCGCCGATTCCACTACTGCAGCAGCTGCCAGGAGACCTGGGCCCTTTAAATTGCCACCAGAGCACCGTGCAGTGCACTTGGAGCAACTCTATGGGCTGGGGAGTGGCACAGCTCCAGGCAGCTCTAAGGACTCGGTTGGGGGGGGGAGGGGGAAGGGGAAGAAGAAGGTGCTCTGGGTAACACAGGGCTGGGTGCCGCACCTCTTCCAGGAACATGGAGCCACCCCCTCCCCCCCCACACACACACCCCTTTCCCAATGGTCCGGTGAATCTGTCAGCTTCCCTGCTCAGATTAATAGTTCCCTGTGGGGAAGTGCCAAACAACAAATAATTTCTGCACTCTTCAAGATGAATGCAATAGCCTCTCTGTGATCACTCTGCCTTTGCCCTCATCCTCCCTGTTCCTCCAAACTTTCCTTCTGGGTCATTTGTTCCACTCCTGATCCACACTACAAGCACCTCATGGCAGGACAAAGCCATTATCTGTTCTGTAAGGAGCCTGCACATCCAGGACACAATATATATCAGACATAGATGAAACCTACATCTAATATAATTATTCTTCAGATGTGAGTGTGGCCATCCAAGAGCAGAAGATGACTCTTCTAACATTTTCATGAAGTTTATGTTAGGGTGTAAAGGGGCATGCTTGCATCCAACGGTGTGTTTAACTAAATGCTGTACACTCCCGAAGAAATACAATGCCAGAATTAGACCCTGACAGTTCCTAAATCAACTCTACCCTTTGGGGCTTGACTAACAGTCTCATATGTTCAGTGTCAGCTATGGAGTTCATTTTTAAGCTCATCCCATTCCTTCCCTTCAATTTCTCTGATTCCCACAGCTGTGGGTCCAGCTGCTCCATCCATCTTTCCACAGAGGACTGTTTAAATACTCACATCACTGAATGACAGTGTCAACTGGACAGCAATACAAGCTGTCTCTAGCAGAGAGACTCATCTAGTGAGCCCACTTTGTTGCCATGGAGTAGATGAAAATGATAGATCCCGGCTGGTTCCCATTGGATCTTCATGCCAGTGGGACACTTTTCCAGGGCTTTTTACATCTTACAACACCTACTTAAAATGCTGAGCTGAGCCCCGGGCAAGCCAGGTGCTCTGGCTTTCAGCCCAGTGCAGCCCATCCTTTGCAAGCACACTGTGGCCTGGGAACATAATTCAGAGCTGCCTCAATATTCTATTTGCTGGGCCTGAGCACAGATTTTCTGCCACAGAAAGCCAACGGAAAGGTGTAATTCATCGTTAGGACTTGTACTAATTAGTTTTTCAGGAGTTCCCAAGGTAATTGCAGCCTGTAATGTTTGTAATTGATTTAGCAAGATTAAAAATGGAAGCATGGTTCAGTGGTTAGATCAGTGTGGAGCATGTTAGGGTTCACTGTTTAGAGGGGAAACAGGACTGTTCAGACGAGGAACACCGTGACTTCAGGGATAGCATGCAGACTCCTAGCCTACATTGTCCCTAATGCTCATGAAGGTGTGGGAAGTGTTGTATTACTACCTGTAAACACTTGTGCCCGTCTTCTAAAAATGGCCTGTTTCTATCCTTCTTATGAGTGGGCGCTTGGCTGGTCACTGTTGTTGAGGCAGCACGAAAGGAGAGTCTCCAATTTCATTACATCCACTTTGAGATGTTAAATAGTTTGAAAGTCAAAAGGGGAATGAGAATGAAGATGAATTGGGATGAAAATTCACACAGGGAATGAAAGATATAGGCCAGTGCAGAATCAGTTGACACAGAAGAATATAATAGCTACACTAGTGAGGCACTAAATACTGAAGGGTGAGAAAAAAAGATGAGGGGGGATGACTATTTTTAAACTGTACGTAATCTACTACATATTTTGAAGAGTTTGTTTGTTGACTTGTTTGTGCAAAATAAAGTCATAATTCATGATTACCTACAGATACCAAATTTTGCATAAACAAGCTGAATGCCCTACTTCTTACACCAGAATATGCTAGGTGAAAGATTTAAATAATTAATTTTGTTTTTCCATAATAATTAAGTCATGACTATTATGATTAGAGTTCATAAAAATATTTGCTAACAAAATTACAACCAAGTCACCTATTCAACTGTCATTTTAGTGCAAAGAAAATTTTTACTGTTACAAATCACAAAATAATTCAAATTAGTTACGGAAAGAGTAATGGAAGCTTTACGAGTTTCTGATTCAAATTTACAGTGTATGGTAATTATTCAATAAAATGAGTAATGTTTGAAGTTGAAATCCTACAAATTTAAAACTGTTCTTTTACTTCCCTTTTGCAAGCACATTAAATACATGTAATAGAATTTTTTATTAATTTATTGAACTTTCCTATAAGTGTAATCTACGCAAAATGACTTTGCCTGGTCAACAATAGGCCTCACCTGCTAGTATTAAATAAAGTCTTGCCCCACCCAAAGGTATATATAAATTGAACTCAGAGGTTCCAGTGACTTGAGCAACACTCTTGTGTACTACTACAATGCCGTTAGAATCCTCCGGCAGTAGGATTACAGCTACATTCTGGACAGGGAGGAAAACAGAAAAGGATATTAAGTGTGATTTAAAATAATTAATTTATTATTTTTCTAACGTATTTATTACACTACGTGATGACCCAAGAAGGTAGCAGTGGGATTGTAACACCCACCTAAATCATTAAGGAAAAGCAAATGTTCAAATCTGCATAACATTTCCCCTTCTCACTCCCTTAGGATAGATAATTTAGACGTAGTGGCGATGGAGGGGAGAGAAGTGAATCGGTAAGGGGATAGTGGATAATTCCTCTCATGGTTCAGAGGGTAGGTGCCTGACAGTTCTGGTGTTTCTCCAAGCCACTGGGTTTGCAAATATAGAAATGAAGTCTCCCAATGATAGCTTTTCCCATGAGTTTTTCCAGCACAGTTCCTGTCTGGATGGCCCCAGAAAGTTCAGACAGTGCAGCAAAAATGTGAAAGAAAGAAAAAAAAAGTTAAATGCACTTTTGTGAATATAAAAAAAGTTCAGAGTCAGGATTCTGATGTTGTTTGGTGCATGTAATTTCCCTTCCCTTTCCTATCCTATTAACCCATCCTACTTGTAACTTTTACCCATACCCATGATCTTAAACTCTCAAACAAGGAGATAGGTGGGAGGCACCCAGTGTACAGGTATTTTTGCACAGAGGAATGACACTTTAGTGTTTTGATGGGAAGATTCCCTGCCTCTGCACATTTACCAAGAGAAATGTCAAACACAAAGGCCATGTCTACACGAGAAGATTAGTCCAAATTTACTAAGTTTGACTTCTGAGCATCCGATTTTACAAATTCATAGTTCCCTATCCTCACTACAGGGAAGAATCGAATGTAGTCTGAGGCAGGTTCCATTAATGCGGACACACTACCTCACACTCAGGGCCTCAGGAGGCGTTCTGGAGAGCTGCAGGAGATCTCCCGGGGGCCAATAAGTTCAAGTTAGTGGCACTGGAGCATCCGCACTAATGTTATTTTGGACTTACAAGTTCAGGAACAGTGTTATATTCCTCACAAAAAGCAGGACTACAGAGTTCGAATTCCATGCCTCCTTATTCCAGAAATATAGTAGTCTAATGTCTGTGACTGTAACTCTGTAGCGTTACATGTTGCCTCTGGGGGGCGCTGTTGCCTCCCGCCGTGCCGCTCGGCTGACTTCTGCGCCATTCAGCCGGGCCGCCACGGGGGAGCAAGCGGCGCAAGCGGCTGTTTGGGTGCTGCGGTCCCCATGCAGCACCCCTGTGCTGCATGGGCAGTGCAGGGCCCAAATGGCTGCTTGCGCCGCTTGCTCCCCTGCGACAGCCCGGCTGAGCGGGGCAGAAGTCAGTCAAGCACCACGACGGGAGGTGAAGGGGGGAAGGGCGGTGATGTGTGGCGTGACAGCAGCTCTAGGCCCTGCCCCCTGGCCGTGAACAGACCCTGGCTGTGGGGAAGGCAGGGGAACGAGGGGGAGGGGGAGGTGGAGGTGGAGGACAACTGGGAGGCTGCAGGATCAGTGCTGGGGTGAAGGGAAACGGTGCAGGGGGGCAGCTGGAGCTCATAGGCAGCTGCTCAGCCGGGCTGCCGCGCGGGAGCAAGTGGTACAAACAGCCGTTTGGGCTCCACACTCCCCATGCAGGAGGAGGAGAAGAGAAAGAGAGAGTGAGAGGCAGGAGGAGGAGGAGAAGAGAGAATGAGAGGCAGGAGGGGGAGGAGAAGATAAAGAGAGTGAGAGGTAGGAGGGGGAGAAGAGAAAGAGAGACGGAGAGAGAGACAGGAGATGGAGGAGAGCTGAGAGAGAGAGGGGGGGAGGCAGTAGGAGGAGGGGAGAGAGAGAGGGAAGGAGCAAGAGACCGGAGGCTCAGGAGAGAAGACCGAGATGGAAAGGGAATAGGACGTGGAGGAGAGACCTGAATATCCTGTTTTATGACGGGCTGATTGGCTAGTTCCAGAATAACAGGCTTGGTAGTGTTGATGCATCACTTACAAATTTGACCTTGGAGGGCTAATTTTGGACTAAAATCCTAATGTAGATCAGGCCAAAAAGAATTAGATGTAATAGCAGTTCAGGAAGTGACTGCCAGTATAGCAATGCTTAATTGATGTGAGCACAAGAAGGAAGCTCTCTGCTCCCTAAATCATGAGCCTGCCACCAAGGTTACAGAAACTCTTCTCTAAAGTGCAGGTCTGGGGAGGAGGTAAAGAAGAATTATTCATTCAGATGAAGGCCACTGGCTTGATGTTCGCCAACCTTTCTGCATGCCAAAGCTCTCCACCCTGTTCTAGGCTGATAGCACAGAGCAATAAATCCACAGGTATCCTGCTGTGCCTCTGAGCCAATCCTTAAATTGGGAGGACAGAAAAGCCAAGGGCCCTGGGTTCAATCTTATGTGTGACTGTTAATTTCTTTCTCATGGAAAACAAATCTTTGTGTCAGTGTTGTGCTAACACTGAATCTTTAACATCACTCTCATAGCTTTAGGCCAGTACACATTAATAAAACAAACCAACCTGAACAGATGCAAGTCAGCCACTAAACAAAGAGCTATGAGGCTTGGTGCTGATCCCCACAGCTAAGTCATTTTCTTTCTCTCTTCCCCGTGCTTCCCTTTTTCCCCCTCCCATTACATTTCAGCACAAACACCTGAAAGACTACACTAAAGTAGCTATAGGAATCATGTGTGTCTTGCATAGTGATGTGAACTCAGGCTTTGCTCTGCCATCACTCTTTGATATCCTCTTCCCACTTCATGATGCCTGGGCTGGGTGAGTTAGCTTTGAAACACAGAGGACGTGATGGCTGTGTCCCCTATAAGCTATGTGCTTCTGCAGCCACTCAGGAGATTCAAATGCCACCCAACTGATTAGCAGAGCTTCCCCCGGTAGATGTTTTTTTAAAAATGGTGGTGCACATTCACATGAGCCTTGATGAACATAAAATTTATTCTGCACGTGGATGGAAAAATCCACACAAGGATGGAAAAGATTAGAGGGAACATTGCCTGATGGTAAACTTGTCAGCCTGGCAATGTGCACCTGACTGATGGCACCAGCACCCCTATCAGTATGGCAGTGTAAGCCAAATAGTGGGTTCTGAAGGCAGCATGGATCTCATTTGCCAGGGTGCAATGAATTTTATTCCTTTCAGACCACATTGTGCTAAATCTAAATATTTAAGTTAATGGAGCTATGCTCCATAAAGTTTACACCAGCTGAGGAGCTGGCCTATTGTGCAGAATGAGATGCCTATACCCTCTGAATACCCAAACTCTGCTGGAGAGAACTAACAAAAGCTTAATTTACCCACTCTGCTGCCACTGAGCGAGATTCTGATACCTTCGCTCAGCTGAATAGTACCTTAATTCCATGGTTAGCCCCAGTGAAGTCAATAGGATCAGAATCTGGCTCATTACAAACTTGTTATATTCAGTAAAAATAATCACTAAAGACAGCACTCGGAGAATGGGGGGGGGGGAGAGCAAACAAGGAGCATGTGACAGCACGGCATCAGCCAATCAGAAATGTACATGCTATGATGTAGTCTTTCTGAGGCTGTGCTTTCTGAACCAATGTCATTTCCAATTTGTATGGACTGAATTGCTTGCAAAAACATGAGCAGTCAAGTACCCATCTGAGTTTAATGTATTTATTAAAAAATATTGAAAACCATTAAGCCATTGAATCATGCTAGGGCTATGGAAAATATGATTTGAAGCTTGTATCCAACACTTTTTACAATGTCTAGTTCCAAAACAGATTATTTTAAAAATGATGATCATATTATTGATATCACATATCAATCATCCAGATTGGTATAGTAAGATTATTAGATTTCTCATAATTGCTGATGGGTGCTTTTAGTAATCGAATCAGTGGCTCCGTGAGGGTAGGGGAAGGTAGAGGAGAGAGGATATAAGAAATTTAAGGATTTTTACTTTGATGCTTCACTTCCATGCTTTTTAGAATAAATAATGAAAATCATCCAAGTTGTTCTGAGCTAGAGAGCTTCAGCTGGTGCAAATCCATGTTGTTTCATTGTCATCACCTTCACTAAGATTTGGCCTGATATATTTAATTTCAAAATTCTATCCACAGATCTCATAGCTCTCTGAGTGGCTTAAAGGCTTTTTGGGGTTTTGAATGCAAAGTGTTTTAGGATGGAAAAAACATTTATGGACTGAATTTTAGAAGCTGCATCCCTATTTTATGCCCAGAGCTTTGTAGGAGCAAATAACTGCATTTGGAAATATTTACTGGTGAAACTGATGCCATGCAGATGTCTCACTATAAGATTGCACTAGCAGCTAAGGTAAATTACATCCATTGTACCTACAAATATTTGCACTACAAATACTCGAATTACAGATGCAGAACAAATGGGAAGCTGCTTTGAGGTCCCTTTCAAAATCAGATCCTTAAAGTTAGGAAAGCAGCTCTATGGATACTAGTTTCTCTTTTTGAGAGAATCTTTTATGTGATAACCACATTTCCTCTTTAAAGGCCTTATGTTTCCACAGTGTTCTCAGGATGAATAAACAACAAAGCTGCCAGAAATGTCGTCTGAGAAGAAATACTATTTTATGCTGTTCTCTACAGGTTCTTATATTGTGCTCATCACTGTAGTGCCTGAGTATTGCCCAACAATGCATTAAACAACATTACTAACATCTGTCATGTTTTTTCTTCTCACATTCTCCCCCAGTGGTAAGAAGTGCATACAACGGAGCAATTTACACACACACACACACACACTAACACTATACACATGCAGGCTTCATACATGTTGCATGCTATGTTAATGAACACAAGATCAAAGAAATGTGCCTTGCACTCAGAACAAGAAGGTGGTGAAAAGGCAGGAAGTCTCTGTGATCATAGACAACTTTAGAATTAAGGATGCAAATATTTAATTTTCAAGAATAAGAAAATTGTTAGTTAAAAAAATTGATCAGGCTGAAACTTCTGCCCACAATCTGACCCTAAATTTTCTTTCAGGATATCAACCAAATCTAAAGCAAACAAAACCTGAAATGCCACCCATAATCTCAATGCATTCCAAGTGATTCAACCTGATTTTTTTGCTACATTGGAACTGAACCAAAGAAGTTGCTTAACTTAATGTATGTGTGTAGTTGATTTGCTTGCCTCTGCACTTCATCTTGGTTCACAGGAAATCTTCTGAAATGCTATAAAAAAGGAAATTTTCTTGCCTTGCCTGATCCTGCCAAAAAGCAAGAATATACAAGAAATCCCATGAGCTACCCTGTTCTAATACGATTTCTAGGCAGTTTTAGAAAAACTTTAGGTAAATATCTCAATATGCTCTCAGTACCTTTTGATGTTTGCCTGTCACTAATTACAGTGGATGAAAATCACCCCATGTAGAAGGTTAGCACAGTGGTGAAGTACACCCTATCTCCTACTTTAGCATTATGGCTTTTTTGAGTAAATATAATTTGTTATCATTGTTTTAAAAACTGTTTACTCTGGATTATATCCAAAATTGAAATTCGTCATTCTTGGGAATAAGTTTCCAGCAAGTGGGAAAGAATGTTAGGGTATGTCTAGACTACAGAGGGATGTAAATTAGACATACCGAAATTGCTAATGAAGAGGAGATTTAAATATCCTGTGCTTCATTAGAATAAAAATGACTGTCGCTTTTTGCTGATGTGGCAATTTGCTGGCAAAAAGCGGCAGTCTAGATGGGGATCGGTCGACAAGGAAAGCCTTTTCCGACTGATCCTGTAAACCTCGTTGCACGAGGCATAAGGGATTGGTCGGAAAAGGCTTTCCTTGTCGACCGATCCCTGTCTAGACTGCCACTTTTTGCCAGCAAATTGCCACGTCGGCAAAAAGTGGCAGCCATTTTTATTCTAATGAAGCGCGGTATATTTAAATCCCCGCTTCATTAACAATTTCGGTATGTCTAATTTACATCCCTCTGGCGACAGAAGGATGTAGTCTAGACATACCCTTAGTGTCTACCAGTTCCCAACAGAGACAATTCCTGGGGGGGAAAAAGATGGGTTTATTTCAGTGTGTATCTTAGAAACACTATTCTTGAATTTTCACTTTATTGGGGCTGTATCAGTCATAACTTAAAATTCCAATTACATTACACCATTAATTCTTGCTATAAAAATGGAATCTAAACACTTACTAAAATCTTGTTAGAAGAATGTTAGCACAATCACAAATAAAAGGAAACTGAGTTAATGCAGCGGCAACACAAACTGACAGAGAACTTGAAAAGTATTAATTTAATCAAAATGGGCTCTGTGCTTGGATAGATGGAGCTAATTAGAGCACAGCTTATGTAGCAGTGAAACAATCATTCTGGAGAGAACCACCATCGGCATTTAATGTCACCCTCTGATTTAGAGACACAGGTGCTGAGAGGCCAGTTCTCACTAAGGAAGTATTATTTCGATGGAAAGAGGTGTATATTTATGCACCAAGAGAAAGGTTAGTCTCATGATTAATTCATTAAATAGGCATTCAAGAAATTGTGGTTTAGTTCCTGGGTGTGCCCAGATCACTTGACGCTATCTGTTCAGGCCTCAGTTATCCATTAACATGAAAATAATATTTATTGTCTCCCACCCTTTGTCTAGCTTCTCTGTTTAGATTGTAAGTTCTTTGGGGCAGCAACAGGCTCTTCCTAGGTGTGTATAATACAGCACATGGCACAATGGGACCATAACGATATATACAAATGTGATTGAAGGTAGGAAAAGAATATGGCAGAGGCCCTAAAGCCCCATGTCTGAGGCTACAGCTCTAAGGCTACGTCTACACTGCGAGTTTTCGAGGCAAACAAATATGCTAATGAGGAACTCATCTGCATGAGTTGTGATCTCATTTGCATATTTTCTGCCGATCCGTTTTTGCACTAGGGGTTTTTGGGCAAAAACAAGCAGTGTGGATGTTTTCTTTTTGCGCAACCCCCCCTTTTTTCACAAGATCGGTATACCTCCTTTTTTGGGGCATAAGGATCTTCCAGAAAAAGGGGGGGTTGTGCAAAAAAAACCCATCCACTGCTTATTTTTGTGCAAAAACCCCAGTGAAAAAATTGATAGGTAGAAAATATGCAAATGAGATTGTGATTCACGCAAATGAGTTCCTCATTAGCATATTTTTTGCGGAGAAAACTTGTAGTGTAGATGCAGCCTAAAAGTTATTTGGTTACCTCATAAGAATCCACACTTTCCTTTTTATATAAAAATATCGCCCTCATAGGTATACATAAAACCTTGAAAACGTGACTGAGTGTAACCAATGCAGAATCATCTGCATGAGTCTGTGGACAGACAGAAACAACAGCTATGAGAGCAGTGCACTGCCCCATGCATCTTAAAGGGGTGGCAACTCCATGACCCACTGTTCTGAGAACCTTGCCAAGACCACCCCAAAGAGGCGTGTGGTAGGACATACACCTCTTTGGAGGGCTATAGAGCAGGCTTTCCCCCTAAAGAGATACAATCCAGCTACTGGGGTAAATACTCAGAGTTCCCTGTATGCTGCCACCCTTGCAGCTCTGGGGAAAAAAAAACAAAACTATTTCTACTGTCACTCTTGATGGTCCTTATGAGAGGGGGTAGCACCTGGTGCTCATTCCTTGTGAGTTAAGAGGGCCCTCGTGCCTCTGGGAAGGATGCAGAGGAGGAAAGGACACCGGCCACTACCACTCCATGTAGATTGCAGGGCCATGGTATGGGAGCTGAGCTGAGGGCCAGCCTCAATCTGGTCTGAGGGCAAAATCTCCCACCAGCCAAGAGACAGTTTAGTACAGAATGTAGTAAACATGCAGCTCCATTAGGGAAACTGTGGAATTTCCTTGACTTTGCCAGAGACAGAAATGTAGGATCTGAGCCTGAGAAGTGATGGGCACCCAGGAATCCCAACTGGTATAAACGGTAGAGAGAGGGGCTCAGAGACTCAAGAGAATTAGCCTCCCTTCCTCTCCTGGGCTGTACTTCAAAGGGAAATACAGTAATCCCTTTGAAGTATTAGAACATAAGAATAGCCATACTGGGTCGGATCAAAGGTCCATCTAGCCCACTATCCTGTCTTCCAACAGTGGCCAATGCCAGATGCCCCAGAGGGAGTAAACAGAACAGGGAATCATCATGTAATCCCTCCTCTATCACCCATTTCCAGCCTCTGACAGAGGTCTGGAACACCATTCCTACCCATCCTGGCTAATAGTCATTGAAGGACCTAACCTCCATGAATTTATCTAGTTCTTTTTTAAACCTGCTAAAGACCTTGTCTTCACAACATCTTCTGGCAAGGAGTTCCACAAGTTCATCATCAACAATGATGAAAACATCTGACTGCATAAAGTGAGGGGGAGAACATTCAGTCCATGGAAAACCCCTTTGGTTTTAAGAAACAATTTGAGATAGCCCAAAAGAGTAGTGAGATGCCTGTCTCTGTGGCCAGCTTGCCCTGTGAATTTGAATTCACTAAGTGGTCTGTATGTAAATGTTCCATAGTATCAAAATTAGAGATCCATTTTGGTGTTACAAGGAATACAGACAGTGGTGTTGGATAGCAGAATCCCAAGCACTGTTATAAGCTGGGGACCAACTGCCTAGGCAGCAGTTTGGCAAAAAAAGACCTGGGGATTACAGCTGATGAGAAGCTGGATATGAGTCAACAATGTGCCCAAGAAGGCTAATGGCATATTAGGCTGCATTAGGAGGAGCATTGCCAGCAGATTTAGAGAAGAGATTATTCCCCTTTATTCAGCACTGGTGAGGCCACATCTAGAATATTGTATCCAATTCTGGGCCCTGCATTACAGATGCATCGGAGAAAGTCCAGCAGAGGACAACAAAAATTATTAGCGGGCTGGAGCACATGACTTATGAGGAGAGGCTGAGGGATTTGGTCTACAGAAGAGAAGAGTGAGGGGGATATGATAGCAGCCTTTAACTACCCGAAGGGGGGTTTCAAAGAGGATTGAGAGAGGCTGTTCTCAGTGGTAACAGATGACAGAACAAGGAGCAATGGTCTCAAGTTGCAGCTGCGGAGTTCTAGGTTGGATATTAGGAAAAACTATTACACTAGGAGGGTGGTGAAGTATTGGAATGGGTTACCTAAGGAGGTGGTGGAATCTCCACCCCTAGAGGTTTTTAAGTCCCGGCTTGACAAAGCCTTAGCTGGGATGATTTAGTTGGGGTTTGTCCTGTTTTGGGCAGGGGGTTTGACTTGATGACCTCCTGAGGTCTCTTCCAACCCTATGATTCTAATAGTTTGCAGTTATGCATTTCAGTGCCAGAGAAAACTCAATACCTCCTTGTTTGAAGAAACCTGAATTTCTTGGCAATTGCTTTTATGTTTATGTTTTGCTACATCTTCATTTCTTTCCTTTGCTTCAGGGAGCCTTTTATGGCACCCAAATAAAGTGACATCTGCTCTTCTCATGGTGGTTTCTGTCATCCAGGAGCTGAAACACTAGGAGGGGAGCAGATCTTGAATTATTCTGGCCCATAAATTGTTCCCCCAAGCATTGACAAACCCCAGGAAAATCATAAATACAAACACAAATAGTTGCAATGCAAATATAAACGCTAGAACTTATGCACGCACTTACAGAAGAGATATCTGTTGTGAAGATTATACCCATTCCTGACAATCAATACAAACAAGCACTGCTGCAGTTCATGCACTAGGATGGAGTATTTGCGCTGTTTCTTTTCAGTATAAAATCACTGGTATGTGGTTTTCTCTTGGGATTCTTTTTGTTGTGTCATTTTTGTCTTGCTGACACCTGTGGCTGTAGCATGAAGCCATTGGAGAGCTATGGCTGTTCCTAGGGAGAAGACCAGTTCTGGGTTTGTTCTGGTAGTGATGGGGAACCCTGCACTGGACTTTCCCCTTTTCTGCATGGCCAACCTGCAGATAGACTATATCAGATTTAATGATACGTGATACAGGCAGTTCAGGATCAAGGAGAAAAAACATCTCTGAGGCAAGATGGATAATCAGCTTAGCTCCAAAAGCAGCCTGTCAAGAAACACTGCCAAAGCAATCTCTAAAATCTATATTTCAGATGTTACTTTAAGCCTTAAACTTTGTTTGAAAAGTTCATACATCTCGCCAGCAGCAGGCTAGCAAAATCCACTAAGATCAGATCCAATCAGACCAGATATCAGTCTCCATGAAAAAGTAACATACTTCATATATATGAAGTGTTGTGCACACAGAAGGGACAGAAAGGATGATATTTTATCCTGCAAGGAATCAAAGATGATATTACCGGGCAGTTTTATTAGGGCTGTCATAGCCCATTACCTCCCTACAAGCAAATTCCTTCTGGATTCCCAAAAGGACTTTTATATACAATATAATAATAAATTTATTGAACAGCAGACCCTTGCAGTTTGAGGAATTCCAAAGTGTTTTATAACCTCTGGGACTGATCCTTAGCTGGTATCAAATTGATGATGCTCTCCTGAAGTTAATAGAGCCACATTGATTTATGCCATTTGAGGGTCCATCCACCAATGAATTTGTAGCCTTGTCTATGATAGGATGCAGCAGCTCTTTGAAAGTCATTGCAACAGTATATAACAGGTTAGGACAGGAAGGGAAAATGTCCATATCCAAATGTAACAGCCAGGGGGATGTAAGGGAAGCAGAATGTAACTGCCTGAGATGAAATTGGTGAGGACACATGGGCTGACACTCTTACTCTGAACCCTTAATCAGACAATAAGGAGTGTTGCATCATCATTAATCAATCAATCAATCAATCATCATAATCAGCAGCATATCTATGGTGCCTTACATGCCAGGATCTCAAGGCAGTGTATAGATATTTGGGCTTGAGTCCCATCCTGGATTCCACTGATGGAAACTGCCTGCAGAGGGGTATCAGTGGAACAAAGCATTTTGCTTTGCTTGTGATTTTACTGTTGCAATATAGGTTGGACCTCCCTGGTCCAGCATTGTCAGGACCTGACTGGTCCCGAACGAGAGAATTTGCAGGACCAGAGGAGGTCTCCTGCCACCAACACCCAAGCCTGTCACCTCCTGCTGACAGGCTGCCGCAGAAGGCAACCCTGCCTTGCCCTCTCCCCGCAACCTGGCTGGGTTGCTTGCCCAGCTACTGCTGGCTCCAGGGGCGGCCCAGGCTCCAGCTCCTGCTGTAGGGCTCTGGCTCCCCACAGCCAGCCTCAGCCCCACACAGTCAGGGGAAGCTGCAGGGCTCCAACCCCAGCCCCGGGGTAGCCCCAGCCCCAGTCCCGAGCAGGAGGGGGAAGCCGCAGGGCTCTGACCCTAGCCCCGTCCAGCCCCAGCCTCAAGCCCACACAGCCAGGAGACTCTGATTCCACGTTCCTACATGGCTCCTGGGGGGCTGCTGGAGGCTGCTGCAGGGCTCCGGCCATGGTCCCATGCTACCCCCAGCTGGGCTGCTGTCCCTGATACCCAGCCTGACTGGCCCTCCTGCCCGTAGGCTCCAGGCTCTCTAGTCCAGGAGCATCCATGGTCCTACCAGACCAGGGATGTTGCCAGACCAGAGAGTGCTGGATTTTAGAGGTACAACCTGTACAGAAAAAGACCACAGCTGGCAGGAGAGCAGGCAAAGGCACACGAGAAAGATGTTGGTTCAATGCATCTCCCAGGCAGCCCTGCTATGGAGTCTCACTCATGCCCTTCAGAATGGCTCTCAAAAAGAGGACAGAAGGGTTACTGTTGCCAACCCTCCCATGATGTGAGAATGTATGCCTGACCTTTCCCAGGTGCTGTCTTCCTCCCACTGGTCCAGAGATTCCTGCCCATTAATTAAGCATCCCAACACCGTTGCAACGTAGAGGAGTATTGTCCTTGTGTTATATGTGAGAGGTGAATCCACTTTAAACACAGAAGGCAACGAACTTGTTCAAGGGCAGAACTGGAGCCAGGAGCACAGAATCTAAAGCTACTGATTCCAGACTGCTCTAAAGACTAGAGAGCACCAACTTCTTCTATTCCTTGAGATCCTCAGAGAGACAGCGAAGGAAGAGGAAAAGAGATATTTCATGAGCAAAATCAAAGTTTTCCAAGTGGATACTTCCCTCACAATTTCCAAGCTCTGCTTCCCTCAGAATCCTGGGTTGCTGTTCCCCATGGTCAGGAAACACTTAAACACTTCATACAACATCATACAACTGAGGCTCTTCTGAGATGGATTAGCTCAGTGCTCTTTAAACTCAAACCTATCTAATTCCTCTGCTCAAGACTACGGCTTTTGATATCTTTATATCCTGGAAAAAGTCCACTAATAACTAGAGCCCTGCACAGATAAAGAATTTGTATCCGCATCAGCGTCCACAAAAATGATCAGTCAATGTCCACATCTGCATCCACGGATGCAGATACCCATGATATAAAGTGGATAATTGCAAATTTTCAGGGTTCTAGATCAAAATTTGTATTTGCATCCACATCCCTATCTGCAAAAATGAGCCACAGATATCCACATTCACATCCACAGATGCGGATAGTCATGGATATACAGGAAGCCCTCACCATTTGTGAGGGATACATTCCTGAAATCACCACGAATGGCAAAATCCATGAACACTGGAGGCAGGAGCTGTTTCCGAAACGAAATGACATTTTCCATATAAACTGATGGAATGGTGCAATAGATTAATACTTACATGTAATAATGCAATAAACACATGTCGTATCTAAAATTTCCTGGCATGGCATCACTGCATCTTCAATTTCCCTTTTAACTGTCAGGCTCCATTACTAGAGTGCACTGAAACAGTGCAATCACACTGTGTCATGTGCCTGGGCTGGTGCCGCACAGCACACCGTGAAGATGCAAAAGCCTGGATAGCAAAACTGCAAATGGCGATGGCTTCCTGTAAAGCAGATATTTGTGGATTTGCAGGGCTCTACTACTAACAAGCCCTTGTTGCAACCATGTAGATAAAATCTTGCCACGTAAGCCCTCCACCCCCCTCCCAAGCCCCGACACTCTTCTCACCTGACAGGATTTTATCACTTTCCCTGAATGGGGTGTCCAAACATCCTAGGGAGGCATTATCTGCTTAGGTTTAAGTACCCAATCTCCAGATACTTAATGATCCTCTGTCTCCCACCCTCTTCCCTTTTTCTTTCTCTCCCCCCTCCCCTTCCCCTCTCCTATTTATTTCGAGTTTTCATATCCCCAACTCATAACTCCTGACATCTGAAGAAGTGGGCTGGGCCCACGAAAGCTCATGATACCATCTACATGTTTCGTTAGTCTATAAAGTGCTACCAGACCATTTGTTGTTCGCTTCCTAAAAGGGACTCATTTGGCACCGCCCATGCAAAGTACTCGATTCTCTCATCACAACCTTAAGTATAATGACTGGAAAGAGACTGAAGAGTTCAGTGCTAATTTCACATTTAATTTGGTGTTTGACTCCAGATAGCTAGATGGATGAGATTAGATTTGAGATTAGATCTTAGATGAGATTTTAATCTTTCTCCTCACAAACAGGTACTGGACCATGAAGGCAACATAAGTATTGAGCAAAGAGAGCAGCAGCATGTGCAGTTGTTTCTGTGAGACTTTCCAGGGACACATTAGAAGGAATGATTTACAAAACATATAAGTTAATATACTGCCTGTTACAGGAAGAGTGGAAATTGAACTACTCCTGGTTAGGGTCTGCTTTGAAGAAGTAATTATGCTGAGGGTGGTTGCTGTTGGAGATGCACTGAGGTTAATTCACTTCTCCTTTCATCTCTAGGGATCTGTGTTCCAAGCCCACTCAGGTCACAAATGGAATTCATTGAGTGGCCCATCCCTGCCCCTGCCAAATGGACTTCAGTGTGTGTTACTGACTCTCTATGTGGTTCAGAATGATTGGCAGGCTCTGCTTAGGAAGGGGTGTAGGACTGTCACAGAGCAAACCCAGCAGGGCCCTAAGAACGAATGTCCCCTCAAAGCTATAAGTGCACACACTCCACAGAGCACAATGTCTCCACGACCACCTCTAGGAAATGAGGATGTGTTGTTAAGGAGCTCCATGGTACACAAAGGAGGAGTTCTGGGGTGCTGCCAAAGCAGCTGGTGGAAGTGTTACTGTGGAAAAAAGGTAACCAGTGCACGAAGCCTAACACTGTGGTCACCAGGGATACCACAGAGCTGAACAGCAGCCATGGAGAGGAGCCCGTGACAGCGAATACCACAGTGCAATAAACAGGAACAAGTTGGCCACATGGTAAAGCTGAAAAAATGCCAGAAGAGAGATAAGTATAAGCAAGGTGTGAGTGAACAGAAGATGCCCTGGCCTCTTGAACATCCGCCCACGCAGTCACAATATACCTCTAAGCTTCTGGGAAGGCAACTCAGAACTGTGTCCTAAATCAATTTGGGCAGCATGCACAAAGCACAGAGGGGACAGAGCACTCATGTAACTGTGAATTTGGCCTGGTGTGTTTTAAAATAGAACTAAAAGGATTTGTGCACCTGCCAGGACCTGAATTCAAAAATCTGCATTTCTCCTGTTGCCGCTGATAGTCAGTAATGAAAGGAATTGAATCCCTTCCACATCCAGGCACTAGCTAAGTGACAGCAGTAGCAGGGGGTAGAGAACATCTAAATTCAGGACCAGGCAGGTAGTGTTGGCTGAAGTGACTTGGAAATATGTCACATGCAGGTGTACTAGCTTACCCTATTTTAAGTTCCCACTTAGACCGTTTTCTGTTTCTGACTGAAGTCAGTTTCCAGTTAAGTTTTCCAGTTTTGTTTCAATTCCCAAAGAAACAGCGGATAATTTACTTTGCAGCAGAGTGGCTCTGACATCCCTTCCATACTGTTAAAGTTGTGCATGCTAACAGACTCCTTATGGCAAGCTTTCGGCAAACCTTCATGTATGTAACTCCTTGCTATGTTGCCAGTGACATATCCATCAGGACTGAAGCACTTGGAACCAGATATTTAATTGATGATTTTGCTGCAGTTACTAGGTCTTAAATGTTTAACTGCATGATCAGATGCATCTATTGGCTGCTTCATTACTTTTATTTTGGATGAGGCAGTGTGCAGTTCCTTAGAAGTGTGTGTCAAATATTCATAAACAGCAGGATGAAATAGCTATTGGCAGTATTTATTCTTAGCATTTATTTATCAACAGTCTCTGTCTTTGTTTACATAGCCACAATATTATCTGTTGCCTTATCCATTTTTCCACAATCTAACAGTATCCTTCTCTCTGTAACTTCTATCCACTGTGTTTGTCCAACGTATCTTTCTACGTATATTTGCAGTATCTGTCTCTATATCCAAGCTGTTTAATGGACTACAATTCTCTACAGCAATTTACTGTATCTCTCCACAGCATCTAACTAACCCTGTAGTCTCTCTCTCAGTCACAAAGCACAATTGCTTAGCCAGGGATTTTGGATCCAAACCTTTCCACTGCACTCTAGCCATGTCTTGTTCCCCAAAGTCACCAATTAATTTATCTGTCTTGCTGGGAAGAGCAGCTGTGAGAAAGGAATTCTGTGAAGGGACAAGTACTTAGGGTTAAAGTCTGTTTCTAAGGTTGAATACCTCCTGCTGCTTGTGCTATTGAGAGGGAAGGTTAGTGTACACACTCTAATTGATGGAGTTAACTGCATCAAGCGAAAAGCTGCTATAGCAGGGCTCAGCAACCTTTCAGAGGTGGAGTGCTGAGATTCGACTTATTTGCCTCTATGTATAGGTCCGAGTGCTGGTGATACTTTAAAAAGTAAATAGTCCTGCTTACAGCAGCTTCATTAATAAATAAATTAAGATGCAGATCTTACCTTTTAGTGAAGGGGTCAGCAACCTTTCAGAAGTAGCATCCCAAGATTTAACTTATTCATGGATCTGTGTGCTGGGGGAAGGAGCGGGGAGGGGAGGCAAGGGCAGGTTGGGTATGGTGACCTTATTTTCTGAACCAGCTGCAGCTAGGGAGAACAGTTTAATTATGAAACCGATTAAGTGTTTTAATTTTCTCATGTTAGTTTATCAAACTTCATTTTAAATAAAGTAAAAGATTATGTCCAATACAAAAGGCTTCAATGTTTTCTTTATTTATGGCAGGGGTCGGGAATCTTTTTTGGGTCAGTGACCCACAGAAACATCAGCTGGGGACCACACAAGTGAAAAGCAAAAAAACGATACCAAAAAACCCCAATGCTCACTGATGTGGCCCCAAATGAGACACCTCACTCTTCTGGTGCCCAGCCTCATGGGTTGAGGGGAAGGGAAGGGGTGACTGAGCTTCAGGGCTTCCCATAGACCAGATTTACTTTTCTGGGGTTCTGGAGTTAGTGGATTTTACGGACCTCCTTAGGCTCTGGGGCAGGGACAAAAATGAGGGGTACAGTGTGCAAGACAGGGCAGCCAGCAAGGAGGATAGGGATGGGGTGCAGGATATGGGAGGGAGGGAGGATGCAGAAGGGGGAGAAGTTATGAGGTCTGGGTGGAGGGGAGGATGCAGAAGCAGGCTGGGAGTAGAGTTTTCTGGCCAGGCGGAGAGAGAAGGAGCAAGGGAGCGTGTTGGAGCAAGCTGAGGGAGCTAGGTCTTGGGGAATGGAATGATGGGTTTGAGGCTTGGGGGGGATCTGGGCATGACAGGGGATCTTACCTGGCTTCGTGCCCCACTGCAGAAATGGCTGCAGCCACACTGTCCCTAGAGGCCCTGCTGCTGCGGCCCACGTGGTCCAGGGCTGGTCCCAGAGGCCAAGGTGCCACTGCTGCTGCCATATGGTCCCGGGTTGGCCCCGGACTGAGTAAGCCATGACAGCGGCACCTGAGGGGCTGGCCCCAGACCACGTGGCTACAGCAGCAGTGCCTCCAGTCCCGGTCAAGGCACTGCTGAGGAGTCTCAGCTCCAGCGCTTCCTCCTCCCACCACAGCCTAACCTGCTGCAGGGAGGAGGGAGCACTCTTCAGTGGCTGTGTGAGGGAGGAGGGATGGGCTGAGCTCCCTCCCTCATGCCGCTGAAAATCGGCTTGTGTGCCATAAGTGGCATGCGTGCCGTAGGTTGCCAACTCCTGTGCTACAGAATATTGAATTCTTGTCTTCAAACAAAGACAAGAGAATCATAGAATACTAGAACTGGAAGGGACCTTGTGAGGTCATCGAGTCCAGTCTCCTGCCCTCCCAGCAGGACGAAGCCCTGTCTAGATCATCCCTGATAGATGTCTATCCAACCTGCTCTTAAATATCTCCAGAGATGGAGATTCCACAACCTCCCTAGATATTTATTCCAGTATTTAACCACCCTGACAGATAGGGAGTTTTTCCGAATGTCCAATCTAAACCTCCCTTTCTGCAGTTTAAGCCCATTGCTTCTTGTCCTATCATCAGAGGCCAAGAAGAACAATTTTTCTCCCTCCTTCTTGTGACACACTTTTAGATACTTGAAAACCGCTATCATGTCTCCTCTCAGTCTTCTTCTCTCTTCTAAACTAAACAAGCCCAATTCTTTCAGTCTTCTCTCATAAGTCATGTTTTCTAGACCTTTAATCATTTTTGTTACTCTTCCCTGGATCTGCTCCTATTTCTCTACATCTTTCTTGAAAGGTGGTGCCCAGAACTGGACAATATTCCAACTAATCAGGCCTAATCAGCACAGAGTAGAGGAGAAGGATGACTTCTCCTGTTAATGCATCCCAGAATCATGTTTGCTTTTTCTGCAACAGTGTCACACAGTTAACTCATGTTTAACTTGTGGTCCACTATGACCCCTAAATCCCTTTCAGCAGTATTCCTTCGTAGACAATCACTTCACATTCTGTATGCGTGAAATTGATTGTTCCTTACTAAGTGGAGTATTTTTCATTTGTCCTTATTAAACTTCATACTGTTTAACTCAGACCATTTCTCTAGTTTGTCCAGATCATTTTGAATTTTGACAAGATCATTTTGAATTTTGTAACTACAGCTTCTCTCTCTCAGTCCCCTTTTCTCTCTCTTTTCTTTTTCCTCATTTCTCCTTTTCTCTCTTTTCATCCCATTCCCTCCTGCCCCCTAACTCTCCTTCCCTCCCCCTGTCTGTCCCTCTCCTTCTTCCACACTCTTGAATTCTCAAGATGACAAGGTGCACCCTTATTAAAAATTCACTGCCCAATAAATATTAGAAGAGGAAAATGCATTTAGCAATTCATGTTTTACTGTGATCAGACATCATCTGAGTACACTTCCACCATGCGGGGTTAAACCAGTGATCTACTTCATAGCCTTATGCTGGGCTAGATGACCTTCAGCCCCTAAAGAGCCTCTGAATAGATTAAAAACTCCTCTGGTCTGATTGCTATACCTAATGGTCTCATTGATTGACATGGGGATGGACTTACCAGGGTCAGGAAGGCAAGGAAAACTACCATTAATTTTGTTTTCCTCTCTACCTTTTCTCATCCAGATGAGTCATAACAAGAACTGCACAGAAGAGGTGTAGGTCACCTGGAACTGATCATAGAGCCTGTTAAAAACACCACGAGTGTCTGGAGAAAAGAAAACAAGAAGAAAAAAACCCCAAAGAAGAGGGGGAGGGAAAAATCCCGCATGTCCCTGAGTTTGGATCTTAAACATAGACTCCTGCAGCAGCTTGGTAACAGTCCATAATTTGCAGTCATGAAGCACTAGCCTGGCTAGATGGCAGCGTAAAAGATTTATAAATCAATCTCTAATGAACAGCCTCAGTGTTTTATGACCACATGTAACTGTTTAGAGCTGCTGGTGCTCGTGGAAGAAAGTATGAGATGGAGAGGGTGAGAGAATGCAAGCTAAGCAGCACTGTTACAAAAGGGATAAATGCTGCTTTTACTGAGGGAGAACTCATGACTGTTCCTACAGTGTGTTTTCCACTCCTGTGTTTAGTCTAGCTCCAGCAATGGGGTTTCCATCACATTCCATGTAATTTCAGAGATAGGAGATCACTTGTGATATTCAAACTAAATCTTCCTGTGCTTCCTCCGACTCCACTCTTCCCGAGGTATATCCCTCCACGGCATTGTCAACAATCCCCATCCTTCTTTGGTGCTTGTACCCTTCACATTCTTTGTGACAGTTCTCATGCCACCCCATTCACTCTGTCACTATCGCTTAGCCAGCCTGCTCACATTTACTTCTTACATTTTTTTTCTCATGGGTCAAACCTTCAGCGTCCCCAATCACTCTGCTCTGAATTTCCATTATATTTGCTGGAAATATCTATATCTATAAATATCTATAGGCAAGCAAGCAAAGCAGGTTAGCCCTATAGGCTATATCATCCATGCCCTGAAGCAACCACATCCAAATGCAATACAGCCCCAGGTGTGATCTGAGCATTGAAAAAAAATCCCCCCCAAAAACCCCACCAACTCTTATTTCTCTAACATATGATGCTTTGGTATATGCAACTTCAGTTCATTCTTGTGCTTGTACAGTATCTAGCACAGTGGGGCCCCAACCCTGCTTAGAATGATCTGTAGGCCAGCCAGAGTGGTCCAGGTGCCATTGTATTGGTCTAGGAGCCGGGAACTCTTATTTGTTCTAATCCCAGCAGAGCTGTTGACATGCTGTGTGACTGGAAAAATCTCTGTGCCTCTGCTTTTCTTCCCTCCTTTGTCGGCCATCTCTGTTTAGACTAGAAACTTCTAGACCTCTCAGTGCTTTACTTCCTCCATCTCTAAAATGGGACTAATTGTACTTGCTCACCTGTTTTACAAGGGAGGTTTTGAGGGTGAATTACTTAGGATCAGATTGTGGAGGAGTGGAGGACAGCTGCAGTCTATACGCAGGAGGGTGCAGACTGGTTTCTCTATGCATCCTCAGTGCTTCACAGTGCCTCAGACAGGTAAACAGAGAATGCACAGTCTGCCTTAGCATCATAACAGGAAAATGCTCATGTCCAAATAACAGGAATGCTGCTGCTTGTAACACAATGGCTATTGTTTCCCAAGGAAGCCAAGTGAGCAAGCCGCTGCCATGCCAAGGTCAGAGCAATAGCAAGAAAATAAGAGGTTGCAAAATGGTAAATGATGGGGCCTGCGGTCAGCTGTTCAAGAGGTTTCACCCATGCACCTCCCCTCTGCGTCATGTAGACCACAAAATGAAGACAAAGCGAGCCCTGATTGGAACAGGATGTGGAGTCTCTCCAAAGGTAGATCATAAGGCACAATCCATCTCTTATGACTGGGCCTATATAATTTACTCATTGTGAGTGGCTGGGTTATGAGGTCTGCCATCCGTGATGGATTATATTTCTGATAAGTCATTCAAAGCTAATGAGGATCCATTATCATTAGCTGCTAAGGAAGAGTAACAGCTCATCAGGAGAGAGTGGGGGCTTCACAATTTCCAAGGAGAGAATTCTGGGCCAGCAGCCACCATGCTATTGAACCTTCTGCTTCCTTCCGGGGTTGGTGTTTAATCTGCTAGGGCAAGATGGGGAGGGAGAGGAGAAAGAGACTGTAAGAAAGAGGTGAAGAAGGAAGTGAGAGAAAAGGTGGTAACCATGTCTGATAAGGCTGTGATTAAATCAAGGTCTCACTCTAATTACACTGCATTTAAATAAACTTAGCCTAGTAAGTAATTGTAATTAAACCACAATTAAACATGTATTTATATCACCATTTCCTTCCCTGCACAGCTGTCTGTATCTGCCTCCTGTTGTTGCTCTCTACCTGCCAAAGCCTGAATCTGGCACACGGGACTCCATGTTTTCTTGGTCTTCTCAGCTGGAGGAGGAAAGGGTGAAGAAATGGGAGAGAGCCAACAGGTCCTTCCTGGTACAATCAGCTAAGGGGATTTATGATTCCAAGGTGGGAAAGGCTATGGCCTTTTCCTGAGTGCTGAATTGGATGCACTGAGATGTGGAAACAGAAAGGGAAATATCTCCTCTCACAGGAAACTGAGAACAGATTTGATGGGCTTTCCACTTTTCACATCTGTCCAATATTAAAAGCGATACTAAAATGCAACAGACTGCAGAAGAGTGTTGCCTAGTGGCTAGAGCACATGAATGGGAGTGAGGAATCCTGGGTTTTATTCACAGCTCTACCTCTTTTCAAGGAGGGTCCTCAGTTTGACGTGCCTTAGTTTCCCCAGGGGATAATGCTATTTACTTCCTTTACAAATGTGCTGTCAAACATATTGAGACCCTTAGCTGAAATGCATTACAGCAGAGCAGATGATTTGGAAGAGACATTAGAAATGACTTATTTAAGTCTGATGCTAGCTTCCCATTATGACCCTGAAGGCTATACAGGAAGGGAATGGAAAGCAGGAAAACATAGGACTGAAACAGGGAACACAGACAACTGAAAGCAGAAGGTGAACAAAAATCCCAGAGAATGGTGCATGGGATCATGAGCGTTAATGCAACTCTAATGCCTCGCAGCCGCCCTCCGCAACAGCGATGGTGGAAGATGTCTCCATGTGTACTTCTCCCATACCAAAGCTCTAATTAAGGGCTCAGAGAAATACCACCATCACCCTCATCTGTTTGTGTTCGGCTGTCGAAAGGACACCGTGCATCTCCCTGACAGCTAGTCATTAGAGCCTCATATGAGCACCTCACCTTCCTTTAGCAGTATTGAGCTGTCTGTTACATGCCCAAGCTGAGTCCCGCACTGCACATTTCTTACATCCAGGGCCAGGGAGCTGTGGAGTGTTACAATCCAGGTGGCCTAGCTGCTGAGCAATTTCCTCCAGGCAAACCACTGGGATGGAGAAGGGAACTCATGGGCTGTCTGAATCAGTATGAATTGTTACCATTTAGATCACTGTAGATCAGGGTTTCCCAACCTATGGTTCGGGACCCAAATATGGGTCGATTACATTTCAAAAGGGTTGCCAGGTGTCTCCCCAGGTGGCTCTTAAGGAGCCATTCACACATTTTTTGAATTGCCCTGGGTCACCAAGTCTTCCTGAATTGTCAAAATGGGTTCCCATCTGGAAAAGGCTGGGAACTGCTGCTGTAGATGAAGGATCAGGCGGTGTTGGGGGAGTTTACAGGTATCCCAATACTGGAAAAAGAATAAATGGAAGTAAATATTTCCTTTCTGGCAGCAAGTCTATTGCATAGGATTCAGTACAGTAATATTTGCCTGGGTCTCACCATGGGATTGTAAGCCCCTCCTCAAAGTGCCCCCAAGACAATGGCTCATCAGGCTCATGCAGTGATGGCATGTTCAGTTTCATAGCTACTAACCCATAAGACAATAACATGGCCAGCATCATGGCCAGCTATCTCTACCGAACGGATCTGGAACTAGCGCTGTTCTTTCAGTGTGAGATCACATAGATTTGAACCACAACACCCTTCAGCATAACAGTCAAGCACCTCAGCCACTGAGACACTTCATTCTATAATACGCCACTCTTGAAGAAGCCCCGGCATTGGACTAGATGGCATGCTGCAGGACATGTTAGAGGGGCTTTGGCAGAGCTGCATGGGCAACCTAGGACTGGAAGAGAAGGCCATGTTGCAGGTAAGGACTAACATTCGTGGGCAGAGCAATGTGCAGATTCAGGACTCAATCAAATGCATGAGCTGGGATATATCTACAAGGTTGCAAGTGTGAGTGTGTCGGGGTTGAAAGAACAGGACTGGAATAGATAGGGATGTGTTAGGCATAGGCACCGACTTTCCCTCCAGCCGTGGGGTGCTCAATCTTCCCATCTGCCCCAGGCCTCACCCTCACTCCACCCCTTCTCCCAAGATTCTGCCCCTGACCTACCTCTTCCCGCTCTTTCCCTCTGAACTCTCTTCCTCTAAACCCCTGCATCTGCTCCACTCCATTACACTCTTCCCCCAAATCCCAACCCCACCCCATCTTTTCCCATGCCCATCCTGCTCCATCCCTGCCTGCTCCTCGAGCATGCCCCATGGCAACTGTGGCCCCACCCTCCCAGAGCTTCTTGGAAGCCACAAATCAGCTGTCCACAATGCTCCAGAAGCTCTGGGAAAGTGAGGGAGGAGGGGAGGGGTTGGTCAGTGGAGCCACCAATAGGTGAAAAGATTGGGGGTGGAGGAAGGCAGAGGGAGAGCTTGGCTGCCAATGGGTGCTCATCACCCACTTATTTTTCCCTGTGGGTGCTCCAACCTTGGAACACCCATGGAGTCAGTGCTTATGGTGTTAGGTCAAGCTAGAAGTTCTACAAAAGACCCAGCGGGGAGGAGGGGGAGGAGTGATGGATCTTGCACATGACTTTCTAGTATTATACCCTCTGATTCATTGCTGAGTTTTCAATAAGACCGGCACATTTATCCTGATGTAACAGGACCTCAGTCCTAAGTCTTTTCTATTTATATCCTATTAAAGGTCAAAAGGGATTTAAAGTCCATCATTTCTTATTATAACTGTAATTGTATATAGTGCGGTAAATATATATGGTGCTTTACAACAGACCAAACACAGCAGAAAATCCCTGCTCATAGTACAAGATACAGAAAGGCAAGGTCGGGATGCTGCAATATACACAAAAGCACTGTTTGTTATAGCAGCCTCCAGAAGTGGCTATTAAAGCTAGCAGGGCTGATTTCATCATGTTGTATGTGACCATTACCAATCACAGTTTGTGCAAATATACTTTTTCTCTCCCGCCCTCACTCACACATCTTCTATTTTCCCCATGAACAACTTGTCTCAGCTAGGGCTCTACAGCAGGTATTAGTGCAAAGCAACAGAACAGTCATCTTAAGCTTGGTTTTGTGATATGATAGTAGTTGATCTGATCTTGTGTGATTTGTCTTGTCAAAGAATATAGATCCCATGTCTGTGGTGCTCAATTTCCTTCCAATCCTTTCATTGACATATAAACCTCAGCTTCTTTTCCAGAAATAGGAGACAAGAGCAATATAATTGGAGTGGCATTCATCAGCAGAAGAACTGGATATTCCTTTCCCTAGAACCTCTTGCTTCAGAATGCTGATTATTCATTCTCACTGGCAAATTCAGCAACATGGGTCTCCCATAATCAGTCATGACTCACATCTCTACCACACCCCAAATCCTTACCACATAAATCTAGGAAGAAATAAGCTGAAATCTATCGTACAGGGACTTTACTAAGGATGTTAACTCACGATTAATTTACTAGTCGAGTAGTCGATGGAATTTCCGTCGACTACTCAACTAGTTGATAAGCACTTCTGCATTCTGCCTTTGAAATGTACAAGAGCCCCAGCGGGGCCACTTGTGCATCTCAAAGTTGGAACACTGCGTGGAGCCCAGGGCCAGCAGGAAGTCCCACTGACTCCGGGCTCCATGCAGGTGCTTCTTCTTTAAAATGCACAAGAGCCCCCACCTGATCCTGGGCTCCAAACCATTTTGAAATGCTGTGCGGAGCCTGGAGTCAGCTGGGGAGTCCCCAGCTGATCTGTGCTCCACCCGGCATTTCAAAGCGGCAGCGCCACACAGAGCCCGGGGTCAGCCGGGGGGACCCAGCGGCATTTCAAAGAAGCGTGGAGCCCAGGATCAGCTGGGAACTCCCCAGCTGACCCCAGACTCTGTGGTGCTTCTGCTTTTAAGTATTCCCCTCTTCTCCTCCCCTTGCTGCCTCTATCTGATGGAGGCAGCAAGGGGGGGAACGACTAGTCGACTATCCTGTCGACTATCTGATAAGCATTTGCTTATCAGATAGTCAACTAATCCTTTACATCCCTAGTCTTTTCAGAGTCCCTGGCTTCCCTCACAATCTTCTGTTGCTTAAGAGCTTTTTTCTCAGGATCCACAGAAAGAAAATCCATTTGTGTGTAAGGCACCCAAATTGCAACCCCAGAGCTATCTACTGTCCACTGAGACCACCTGTGACCACCTTCCACTTTGCTGAATGTTAGACATGGAGGTGCAGCTAGCGGAGGCTAATGATTCTGACTTGTCAATGTCCAAGCCCGCTCTTTCTCTCTAAATGACTCTGTGAATGCCTTGGGCATTTGCTTTCATTGGTAGTAAATGCAAGCTGGCAAATAATTTCCTGCAGCTATTAAAGCAGATATAAAATACAAGCGATTTTCGGTCTTATGTGCCTGCATCTGCTATTCCTAAAATGTAAATACATTTATTGGCAAATCAGAGGTGGTCTCCAAATCCTTTGTAAGCTGCGAAAGGTGAACCTTGTTTGTTGCAAAGTTTGGCCACCCCAATGTATTACATATTCAGGCCTAGATTTCCAGGAGCGTGTGCTTCACTTGTTCAACTTAATTGAGTCACAGCACGCAAAATCACAGTAACTGCCTGTGCAAACAGCCAGGTAGACACATGACAGATCATCTGCACGCAGAGTTGTTGCCACTGGGCATGAGCTCACAGGAGCTACTCCCACAACTGCAACCACACACTTATGAAAACCTGGTCATTCATTAACACTCTGCTCTTGCTTTGATGTTTGTTGGCCTTTGATTTAAAAGGAGCCATCAGAGAGACCAAAGAAATAAATGCACAGCCCCTCTTCCTGTCCACATGTATACTAATTAAATCCCATTTAATTAGTTAACCAATTAAACTATATGTTCCAGCTCCCACTGGTTAACCATAAGGGTGAGGCTTATCGGTTAACTGGTTAACCATTCATACCCCTAGTTTATACTGCACCATCCTTTAATGACAGTGTTACAGTAAAGGGGACCCTTCACTTCCCCACCAGTCTCCCTTTGAAGACCCATCACTTTTTTCTTCTATTGCAATTTTCATGCTTTTAGTGCTTGGCCCTGTGCCACTGTGCCAAGGGAGGTTTTTCCAATGACTTAAATGGGAGAAAGACCAGGGATGTAGAAATTGTCCAGGAGATGAGCCCCAGAACACAGAAGAAGCTGCTGTGAGGAGAGCTGTAAGGCACACAAAGCACATGAAGATGGAGGCAAAGCGGTACGAGGTATAATCCTTCATCCAGGAGGCAGATGAGTTCTCCGAGCAAGAAAGTAAATGGAAAAAGTGGCCTGATGCATCACATGTCATCTTTGCTGTCACTCACGTGCTTTAATTACCCTTAAATCAAGAGCAATAGCTTCCCTGGCCCTGGAATATGTGCTGTCTGTTGCCTTATACATATAATAAGGCCTACAGGGAATTCAGAGCCTTGCATATCTCACTGGTCTGATCCTTAGGTTTCTTTTTGCATAAAATCAGCTGAAAATCTTTGAAAGGCACAACCTTATTTTCATAGATCTCTATTCTGCTTTACCAAGCCCCTTCTGAGTCAAAGAATGCCCAAGACTGCTTTTTGGATTCCCTTGTACAGCGTATATTTGTGTATAGCTTTTTCTGTAGGTGATGCAACTTGCTGTTTGTTCTCCATTAATATATAGCTATAGCAGCAGCAACAACCTTGCCATATTTAGAATGTACACATAATATCTATAGATGGAAGAATTGGTTTGGGAAGAAATAAAACAGCACCAATCTCAGCCTAAGTTTCAAATCTAAATCAACCAATCTTAGTGGGTTTTATGGATTGACAAAGTTTGTGTGAGCGTTCCACTTCCCTTTCGAAGGAAGCATTTTTTCTTGATATAACCCCGCATGGGCCACATTTGTTTTCTCGAAATATGCTATTTCGGAAAAGCGGCTGTCTGCGATTATGCAAATGAAACATGGGAAATTCAAATCCGGGCTTCATTTGCAATATCGCTTCTCTGCATTTGCATTCCTCTCTCAAAGGAGGAATGCAATGCAGACATACCGTGTGACACTTCCCAAGAGGATCTTGCATGATGATGATGTTGAACAGTTGTGAAGCATCTGGAGGAAGGGGGGCTTTAAATGGTCTTGCAAGCCCTCACTGAAGAAGACTGATGCATCCCAATGAAGTCTATGTGTTCCTGCAAAGTTCAGAATGAGTGGCAACCCAGTGGTGAGGACAAATTAGGTGAATTTGATGCTATGGAAAACGGAGAGTCAGTGAAAGGATTCAAACAGAAGCGTGGCATGGTCTGATCTATGAGTCAGGGAGATACAACTTTAGAAGCAACATTTGGGATTGACTGAGAGAAGGAGGTATCAATAATCAAGAAGGCAGTGATCAGTGAAGAGGTAAATCCTTTATATGTCAGCACAGAAAGACGGGGTGAGGTTTAGAGATGGTAAACAGCCAGTGAAATCTCAGCAAAAAAAGCCATGGACAACTGTATTCCTATGCGGTGTCGCAAAAAGGAAAGGCTCCCAAAGGGGTTGGTTGGAGCTAGCTGGAAAAGAGAATTTGGTGGAGTCAAGGTTCTGAAAATCAGTTGGAGTCAAAATGGGCACAGAGGGCTTGGGTAAATGGAAAAATGGAGTTTGGGGCAAGGCTCCTATTTGGACTGGAGAGGAGAAGGACTTAGATAAGCTTTGGCACTTGTCTGAATGGTCAGCTGGAGGTTCTCCCATCTCAGATAGCATCAGCATTCTGATTGACTGGTCACAGGGTTATTAAAGCAGCCTTTCTTTGCTGAAGAAAAGGGTTTGAACCCTTGAGTAGATCACTAAGGAGAGTGGTAAGGGTGGTCTGGAAACACTCCCTGACAGATGTCTGTCCGCATCACAAAACCAGCAAACAGTGTGACTTGTCAGTCTCTGCTTAAGGGTTAGTCCAGAACTGACAGTGGAAACGGCTGTAGGGCCAAACTAAGGTCCTCTGTCAGAGCTGTGTGTGTGGGCTTCAGACTAGAAGAGCAAGTGTTGGTGACCTAAAGGTGGAGGTGCATTAGCAGAGCCATATGGGGAAGCTCATAGATCATCTGTGCACAACCTCTACCTAGTAATACTATTGACCTCACAGTTTGAGTTCTAAACTAACACTCAGATTAATAAAAATAAACCACCGTCTATTTATATGCTGGGAGTGGGCTAAGATGATTGACCTCATATGTTTATAATGACTGGGAGTGTTGCATAATTTCCTTAAAGCTTTGTCTCCTTTGACCTAGGGTCCCTGCCTGCTCCCCATATGAGGGAAGGGGTGTGTGTTTTGTGTGTGTATGGTTTTTTCAAACTTGGGTGCCTAACATTAGACAATTAAATTCCTGTTTGGCTTGATTGTCCCAGAGCTCATAAACTCCACTGAAAGCTGTAAGAGCAGCAGGCACTCAGCACTTCTGACAAACAGGTCACTGATAAGGTCTCTGGTGCCTTCCTTCAGGCCCCCACCTTTGCGTATTGTGGCTGTCTTTTTTTTTGTACATGCTGTAACTACTGTTTATCCCTTCTCTGTGTGTCGCAGAAGCTTCCTGTTCTCCATCTATGCTTCATTTCTGAATAATTTCATGAAAGGCAAACAGCAGGTTTTCAGTTTCACACACTTGTCAGATATCACTGGGCACTTCATCTTTTGGAGGGGATCCTTCCCCTCTTGATCCAGTCCCCTCTTTCTTGTCCTCATATGCAAAGCCATTGTCCCTGTATTCTGACCCCTCACTACTAGTAAGTCCTTTTAAATGGGGGAGACCCAAGCTTTGGCTTTGTGCTTGATGCATTTTGTTTAAGTTGCACGTGCTGTTCCAACATCTGTCATATCCTCCACAGCAGTGCAATCAAACTGTCAGGGTTGACTGAAGTTTTGCTGATCCAATCTGCTCCTTCTGTGATTCCTGTCAAAAGCATCATGATTGGAAGAGTACAGCTGTATGCTCTTTAAACAACAGATCTTATTTTTGCACATTAGGGAAGCTGTTATTGTCCATTTCTTTTAAGCTTGCAAAAAGCCCACTTTGCTTGCAAGAAGTGCTCA
Organism: Pelochelys cantorii; assembly: GCA_032595735.1. Classification (NCBI taxonomy): domain Eukaryota; kingdom Metazoa; phylum Chordata; order Testudines; family Trionychidae; genus Pelochelys; species Pelochelys cantorii. Next base: position 32,259,842 of record CM064338.1, read on the forward strand.
AATATGGTTGCAATCACAAGCAACACGGCTCTTCTCTGACTCTCTGGCTCTCGAAAGGCTTTTTGGTTTTAGAGTTGATCTTCCCTTGTGAAGCCAAAACACACAAATATTTCTCAGTCTTGCCTGTGTCTGTAATTCCGCCACATATCTTTGAAATACCCACAAGGAAGTAATTTCTTGGATCCTGCATTATCACTAACGAGGCAATTAAGACAAAGGGTAAAAGTGGGGGAGTCTTGTTTTAATAAGCTCCTTTTAGGATATTGCACTGAAAATTGCCAGATGAATGCTAGTCACTGTTAACAATACCAAGAGAATCACTATTGATACTAATATCACTAATCACCTCCCGTAAAAGGAGGTGATCGACAGTCATCATTTAAAAGGTAAGTACTTTTCATGTCACCTTACATCTTAATAACTGAATAACTCAAGAAAAAAAATTATTCCATTTGTGCGCTGTTAATACACGGCATGTATTTTTAATCAGCTTGCCAGCATGATGCACCTCCTCTCTCTTAACTGAATCCTTAAGCTCTGACTGTGTAATGAAATATTATGATTTCTTCATTTACTAGAAGGAATCTGAACCCAAGGTGAATAGCACAATTGTGCCCCACTTCTGTGTTGGCCCTGCAGCCTATGGCACCACCAAAAAGGCAGAAAGCCTTCTAATTACAGCAAAGTACCAATGAAAATGGAGCCTAGCTTGCTACTTGCCCCTTTCCTCTGATATTTATATCGGCCAGTGATTCCTGCAGAGCCAGGAAAGCAAGGTCAGAAAGGCTTTGATTCATTTTAAAAAATCCTAAAATAATAGAACTAGATCCCTAAGGGGCTACAGTGCATTTGCTTCTTCAATAATCTCCATCCCTAGCCTGCATGAAAGCATGTTCCTACCAACTTTCTGTGATCTGATTTTTCTGTTCTCCTAAGCACCCCAGCTGGTCAATGCAGTGTGTTTCCCCCGGGACAAAGAAGAGCCTCTAAAGTGCAGCTAGAGGGGAATCAAAGGCCTATAGAAAAAGAAAAGTTCTTGGTTAAAATTCCCAATTTGAGTGAGTTTAAAAAAATGAATATTTAAAAACAGAGGAGTTAAAAGTAACTCTGCTTTACTGAGCCCCTGGAGTCTTAGATCATGACTTCCAAGTGGTGGGTGATGACATCATTATGTTACGAGTTAAATTACGTTCTGAATGCAGCTTTCTGATTCATGTTCTTGTACTATCACTGACTGTTACAAGAGAAACAGAGAACATAAGGTCTTGGCAGGGAATGAGGTTTTCAGCTCACAGTTGAGAATGGCTAGCACCACAAAAGATGGCTTTGTTGGTGACCTCTGGTTTAAGCCCTTTGAGAAAGAGGGCTGTTGTGGGGTATCCTTGAAGTGCCAGTGGTCACTGGAATACTCTCATATCAAACACCACCACGGTGATTCTGTGTGGAACAAGAACAGATGCTGAATGCTGGTTTCCCTTTCTTTTGGCTTATAATGTGTCTGCTCTGCAGCCCATTCTTCAGCTATTAATGTTCACTGTAGTAGTTCAGGACAGCGATACAATAAATTCAGGATTCACTGGTGTGGCATCCTGACAGATCTCCTGCTCCGTCAGTGATGATAAACGTTGGGCTGCGTGCGTTTTTGTATGCTCCCTCAGTATATGCGCAGGTTGCTAACACAACAGACTTCACGAGAGCTCCCAAAGACCACAGACTCAGATAAGAAGGCACCTGAGTCTGGCTGATTGTCAGACAAAGTACATTAATAGTTGGCGGTAGCCAAAGGGCCTCCAAGCCCCTACATACTTATACCCGGGACAATGGACATGGCTCAGTCAATAGTATGGATTTCACTAATGTCCCCTTGGCTGGCCAAAGAGTTAAGTGAGGTACCCCAACATTTATATACAGAAATGAACAATCTATGATACACACTGTACGTATCATCTTATGCATTAATGACATGTTTGGTACCACCCCTTTGTACTTTCCTCCAAAGCATTCACTACCCGTTGTTATGCTTTCACTCTTGTTGTTTCAAACTGTTTTCTCATGTGCTCAGCTGGGTGTCCCAGTACTATCCTGATGGAAAGTATTTACATATTTCATGTTCTTTTATCTGTGCTAGCAGTTCTAGTGCCAAAAGACACTGACTTGCAGACAAACATCTGCTTTTGACATGGATTATCTGTTACTCATAGTACAACTCTTGCTTACTTTGGTTCAAGCACCAGGCCCATGCTTCAGGCTCTTTCTTTCTCCTACATTCCCCCACTTTTTGTTTTTTTCTGGGGAGTGTGTTTACCCATCGTCCCGGAAAAGCATGGTCTGAAGGTGACCCAGTGAGCTTAACACTGTTATGTGGCCATTTTGCTTTGCCATCTACACATTTATGCCCCATCTGTCCCTAAGTTTGCACATTCCCTTGTACAACTGATAGATTTTATTTGCCAACTGTGTTAAGTCCCGTATGTTGGGTCTGGGAATGTTAGGCCCAGGACTTTGGTTGAGGAATGTAGTTTTATGATTGAACTTTGGCGCATTGCCATATAAGAAATATATATGGATAATGTGGATATGGTGTGTATATTTGCAGAGTATGTGGACATATCGGTACGTGTACCTATGATACCACCTTATACCTAATCATATATATGTGTGTGTGTGTGTGTATTTTTAATATGATGTGGTAGCCTAGCCCTTTTAAATGTAGTGCTACAGATAGGAACACACTCCTATTAGGGCTGTTACAGCTACCATTATTGGTTATAGGCTGAGCGTTTTGCAATCCTGGTATAAGCGTTGTTACAACATGTCCCACAAGACCATGTGTATGGGAAGTAAAATAGAAATTTGGAGTAGTGACATTACAAATGAGTTTTTTATATAAAATTGTTTTTTAATTGGTTACTACCCAGTACTGCTTATTTATGTTATAGGTTACTTTTACTGCTGGTTGTTGCTTTCTGGTATAAGATTTGCTGGATAAGAAACAGGAATAGCCAGCTTTTTTTGTTCCATTGGTAACACTGCTTTGTGATACACCAGTAGTTGACACAGGGCCAGTTGTTTCTATTAGATGCTGTCTTTGGCTATATCTACACTGCAGGTGTTTTGCGGAAGAGGAAATGCAAATGGAGCACTTATTTGCATATCTCACACTCTCATTTGCATATCTTCTTCCTATCTTTTTTGTGGAAGAGGTTTTTGCAATAAAAGCCCTGTGTAGACGGGGCCATTTGTCGGAAAAAAACCCTTTTGCACAAGAGCCTGTAAACCTCATTTTTTGAGGAATAAGGGATCTTGCGCAAAAGGGTTGGGGTTTTTTTTCGACAAATGGCCCCATCTACACAGGGCTTTTATTGCAAAAACCTCTTCCACAAAAAGGATTGGAAGAAGATATGCAAATGAGAGTGTGAGATATGCAAATGAGTGCTCCATTTGCATTTCCTCTTCTGCAAAGCACCCGTAGTGTAGACATAGCCTTTTAGACAACCTGCTAAATGGACAGTAACCAATTTATCAAACGTTGTGTTAGGATTTAGCGTTGGTGCCAGACCCTGAACAAGATTGTTTTGAATAACATTTGCCTTAGTTAGGATGCAGTATCACTGACTTTAAATTGTGACTTATGTTAACAGTGAATTTGTTTATTTAATGTATAGTTACTATGCAACTTTTTGTTTAGCACATTGTTTTGTTGTTGTTGTTGGCTGTTGTTTGTTTTTTGCTTTTGTAATGTCTAAACAGTTTAGCAATGTTATGCATATTGTAAATGATGTACAGCAATAATACAATACAGCAATAACAGTGATACAGCAGTACCACTGTTCACTTTACAGAGTAGCCAATTTTAAGTTAATTAACAGTGATTTTAGCTGACTGCCAATTTAAATGTTCATATATGGTAGACTGAGGTGCATTTGACCAGTTTTTTATTTATACAATATTTCTATATATTTGAGCTTTTTTTTTTAACCGTTTACCATTATTTTCTGGTGTTTTTGTGGTGAGATGTTTTGTGGTGTATGCTTCAGGCTCTTTATTTCTCCTACATTCACAAGGCCACCTCATTAGAAGAACCACATTCAAATCCCTGTGCTGGTGAAACAAAAGGAAAGGACAGTCCTGGTGGACAAGCACATTTCTAAACAGCTCTTTTAAGTGACCAGAACATCTAATCCAAAGCACCACAGAAAAAGCAATGGGACTTCTCAAAGGGAAATTTGGATGATCTGTGAAATGTGGAGGCAGCAGACTACTGGAACCTGGGAATGCTGCAGCAACTATGGCTTTTGTACTTCTTCATGCTGTGCTAACTTCTGGATCTAACTTCACTCGATGCTGAAACTAGTTTTGAAACCTGTGTTGTACAGATTGAACCTCTCTAGTCTGGCACCCACGGGATGTGACCAGTCCCAAACCAGACAATTTGCTGGACCATGGAGGTCAATATTGTCTAGCAGCTTTACCATCACTTCTACTGCATACTGGGCTCATAGAAGACTTTTAGGGGTAAATTAGAGCTAAATAACATCATAGAACACTGAGAGCCAGGACTGGTGGCTGAAAACAAACTTTATGGGACTGCAGGAAACTTGCCCACACCCATGTTAAGTGGACATCAGCTAACTAAAATCATGCCAGCCAGACTAGAGAAGTTCAACCTGTACAATGAGATCCAATTGTGAAGTTTTAGCAGATGTAGAGAGTATTAAGTGCTGAGTAACCTGAATTGTTTTGAGTGTACATCCTTGGGGAACTTTAATGTCTATACATCTCTGAGTAAAAGTACAGTACTGTTGCTTTGCAGCTCCGTGCATATGACAGACATGCAGTGAAAGGTGACTTATACCAAAAGTGGAGCATGGGATTCCTAGTGGAGTCTGCTATTACAAAGGGCACCCACTGGTCCAACATCAGTGAAAAAGTAGCTAAACAAGAAGAGACAAATGGCACCTTTGAGGGGTGACTCTCCTCAGAAGAATAATGCTGTTTATCTGAACACTACTCAAAGAGCTGGGTCCCAGTTGGCATCTCAGCTGAACTTTCAGCACAGCCTACTTGTTCCATTTCGAAGGAAAAGAAATCGGGAGAGAGAAATAGAAAACAGGAACCTTTGTATGGCTGAGGCTGGAAAATGAATTTTTTTCAGACTGGGGGGAAAAAAAAGGAAATTAGATCTGAGTTGGCCAATTAGCCCCAAAAATCCTCATTGGCAAGACAAGATCTTTTTGCAGGAATGTCTTGAGGTGAAGCCAATTCAATTAGTTTCCACAGCATAACTGCCAAGACCCCCAAATTAGGTGGAACAATGAACTGATTAAAACCGGTAATTGCAATTCAATGGAGGAAACCATTCATCATGGCAATGGCAGTGTTCCTCGGATTCCAGATTGCACTGAGATGAGTTGCCAATGAAGGGATTGGTAGGAGTACAGGATTATTGTGACCTGGAGGAGTCAAAGCATTGCATGGTTAGCAAAATATGAGTATCCATGACTGGGCTGGGTTAGGAGGAGAATGCTTTCCACACAATGAAATTTTGAAGTAGAATATAGAGGAGTATTTTTCTTTCTTATTTTTCTTTCTTTAATTTTCAGAAAAATTGCATGTATCTCCACTGAAAAGATGACTAGCTTAGTATAATCAAATATACCTTGGAATCTCCTCTTTCATCTTTTTTTTACATATTGTTGTTTTTAAATCTGGTCAAAAAGCACGGGGAAAATTACGACAACTCAGCATTTCCTTTTACCATAAAGGGAAATGAAGTTGAACTTCAAAATTTCCTACAAAATGAAATTTACCCAGAATGTTGTGTTTAAAACATGGAAACAATCTTAGCAAAACATTTTATTTCAACTTTAGTTTCAACTTCATCATTTCAAGTATTGTTATTAGATTGTCAAAATGAAACATTTTGATAATTTCCTGTTGAAAATTTTGATAAAATTGAGGCATTCCTGAAAAATTATTCAATTTTGTCAAATCAGCATTTCTAACAGAAAATGGTCCCATCAGAGCATTTTACCACTCTTGTCATTTTCTCTTCACATCTTTTCCCTTTCCCCCACCTAATCTGTCTTCCACAAGCTTTTCTAATCTCATCATCACAGTGGCACTCAAATGCAATCAAATTAACTGTGATGTTCTCATAAAGTTTAATGTACTACAGGATACAAACAGCTGGCATGTGAACTAATGATTGTTACTGAAATGCATACATTCCACCTGTGCCCATACCTTCTGCTGATGTGGACAGCTCACTCACTTCTCAGATGCTAGGGTGTTCATCGTAATGAGGAAAGCTAATTCTCAGTGGGAGCTAGTAACAGGGAATCACCAAACATTACATTCGAACTTGTAACTACTTTCAACCAAAGTTTCTCCAGATCTTTGCAAACAGTTTCACCTTTTATCCAGATCTCATGGACTTTCCTCTATTTATCTTCCAGCTCTCTCCCCTTTCTGCAGTCCCTTCAATATGATTCTCTTATGTCTGAAGTCCATGAGGCCCTGAAGTTCTGTCACTCTCGCTGCTGTTTATTTCAAATGTCCTAGCAGTCTAGGTCTCCCTGAGTGACCTGCAGACTTCTTATAACATGAGCTCATGGACTGGGCAGACAGCAAAGGTTTGGAGCAGGTTCTTTTTCAGAACAAATCTTCCTGCCTCTAGAACCTTTTTATGATTGGGGGTATTCTCCATTTCAAAACCTAACGTGTTAACATGGTGGCAATATAATTCAGAACTCTACTAACTGGGGGGAAGGTTCTTCCAAAACACAGGCAGAGCTCAAAGCATATGTGGCAGGCCAGTGAAAAGAAGCAAAATTGTCATACCCAATAAAAGGGAATGGGAAGCAATGAGAGGGAGTGAGGAAAAGCATCTTTCAGGGTAGTGAACGCTTGTCTTGAGAGCTCTTAAAATGTTTAATTATTGGTAGCATCATCAAAGTTCTGCATGGAAAAGACCTATTAAATCACAAGAGAATTCCCTACATTAGAGTCTCCAGGGCTTTCAGATACACTAACACATCAAAGTTATGTATACAAGGCCATAAAGGGGAGTGGGAGTTGATAGCCTCTGTGAGGGAAAGGAAAGGGACAACAGCTGATTTTGTGGTCGGTGGGATCATTTCCAAGGATTGGTCTTTGTGATGGGTCCTTTAAAGGAAAAATGGAATGGAAAAGCAGCACTTTCACTGTCCTGTCCAAAACGCACTTACTTGGAATACTTGGAAGATCCGTGATTTCATCGATGTGAATAGTCACGCCACCGATGCAGATTGCAACTGTTCCGTGCCCCGTCCTGTTTTGTGCAGTTCTCATCCATGTCCTTCCATAAAGGATCCATCCAATGTGCTGGAGGCCTTCCTCTTGTTCTTTTTACGTCTTGGGGAGACCAATGGAGTACACGCGTTGTCCATCTGTTGTCTCTTAGTCTTGCTACATGGCCAGCCCATCTCCTTTTCCGATCGTACATAGCTTGGATGATATCGTTGACACCACTTCTTGTGTGCAAATCATCGATAGTAACGTGCTGTAGCCTACTTACACCCACCATGCGTCTTTCCATTGTTCTTTGGGCGATTTGCTGCTTCAATTCTTCTGTAAGCATTGTGTTTCAGGTTTCACAGCTATACAGCATTACTGGAAGGATACTAGTATTAAAGAGATGGGCTTTCGCGGCGGTGGAAAGTTTGGGATCGACAAAAACACTGCGCAGACTCCCAAAGGCAATCCAGCCTGACTGCCTCCTCCTGCTCAACTCTGGGCCCAATTCATTGTCCATCTGCAACACTTGTCCAAGAATACATATTGATCCACTAGCTCAACAGTCTGTCCATCCAACTCCATGACATACTCTGAACAATATGCGTTTTTCATCCACTTCATCTTTCCAGTATGGATGGTCAGGCGAAACTCCTCCACGTTCTTACCAATGTCATTGACAGGGGTTTGCAATGTTGCAGATTTTGAAGCAATTAGGACAATGTCATCTGTGAAAAGGAGCATCTGAAGAGCCTCACCATCAATCAGAAAGCCATCTTTTGCTTCGATCTTCCGCAGGACATTTTCCAGATGCTGGCAAACAACTCTGGTGAACAAATGTCCCCCTGCTTTATGCCTTGCTTAACTCTGATGATCAAGGGATCATCAAAAAGCGCGATTTCCATAGTTAAATCCATCATGCAGTCTTGTACGATTCTAACATACATGGGGGGAAACACCCTGCGATAGGAGAGCACTTAAAACTGAATTTTGTTCCATCGAGTCAAAGGCTTTTTTAAAGTTAATGAATAACAAACATAGTGGGATCTTGTACTCTCTACACCTTTTGGTCATCTGTGTGACCAAAAAATATGGTCCACTGTGGAGAAAGCCTGCCTATTCCCGTCTCATGTTTCCCTCAAGGACACCCTCAATACCGGCATGGATCATTCTCATAAAGACCTTATTAATATGAGAAAGCAGACAGATGGCCAAAACACATGGTCCTGATACAAAGATGGGTCTCCCACCCCCAATCCCCATCTAAGATATAAGAACTGTATGTTGCAGACAGTATCTTTTGCCCTCTGCACCTCTCCCCTGATGCCGCAGAACAGAAAACAAGCTAGTTACAGGAAGAGTGGAGCAGGCGTGTTTTTTCAGAACCTACATGCTTTTGACCTCATTTCAGACATATTGAACAGCATAGCTAAGTCTCTTACTTTAAGATGGAATGAGTGCAGCACTGAATTAATGTGGTGCTTTAATGGGCTTGCTTTGTACGTCTGGAGCCTGGCTTCACTTTCAAAATTCTTGTTCTTCAGATGCATATATGTATTTATTTATTTTTAACTCTTAGGTGTGCGGGACAGGCTTCCCAGCAAAATAATCACCATCAGGAAAGATGAAGCCTGATTTAAAAAGCCAGAGTTACTGGCTGCAGCTTTAAGGCTATGATAGCTGGGAACCAGAGATACCTGACTAGATTAAGAGACAGTCGACAATGATGGAGGGTATATAGAACTGTAGTTAGTGGAAAGGACCTTTTTTGTTATTGAGAACAAGGAAGTTGTAAAATAGTGAAAGCCATGTCTTAGAGGCTGTTGATTTTGTGGATGTCAGTAGTGTTCCTCAGGGGCCAACATAATGCACCAAAAATATGGACACAACACTGGGGATTAGGGTGAGAATGGAGAGAGGGGCCTGCTTCCCTCAGCCTGGAAATACCTACACAAGTTCTTTCATGGACTGGCATAACCTTTGTCTCCAGTTAGCCTTGATGGGGCACATTTTAAGGGTTCCCTGGGTTCTGAGTTCTGTTATTCCCATTAATGGAAGCTGGAAACTCTCAAGGCAAAAACCTGCTGCAATTCTTCTGAATGCCCCTCCTGACTCTTCATACTTGGGGTATGAAGGGGATAGAGTGCAAGATGGTGAAAACTTGTGTGGAAGCCACAATAGCATGACACAAGCTGAGGAAGTATATCTTGGTCAGTAATGGGTAAAACTCCAGCATGACTCAGATCGCTGGTGTTCTGACCTTTTTACATTCTGATGTGTGCCTCGCATCTCTATTTCTGGGTCCTGAGGGAGCATTTGGGGAGAGCCTTTTTGGAGTGTTTGAGCACTGCTGCTGCTTTCTAAGAGCCTTTCTGGCATTTCTGATTTCTTGTTGCTTTCTCAGTGACCTCACAAGTCTGCTTAAAATCCCTAGCATCCCTTTGTGTCCCCAGGAGATCTCACTGGGATATGTTTACCCTTCTGTTCACTTTTGTTTTCAAGACCTTGGCCATATTCATTGATTTATGCTTTGCTTCGCAGGACTGAATCTCTGTTTAAGGTGACCCCATTGCCTCTTAGGACCTTAGTGCTACGCCTCTGAGTTCCTGCTCTAATGCCTGCTTGGCTCCTTCAAAACATCACTCTATTAACTGCTCCCGATAGAATGTTTTAACCATGAATTCTGCCTACAACATGTCAAATACTGTTTGGAAATCAGCACAGACTGTGCACGGTGTTGAAAACTGGCAGCATGATCTGAAGTAAATTGGATGAAGTTCAATAAGGAACAAATGCAAAGTACTCTACTTAGGAAGGAACAATCAGTTGTACAAATAAATAAATGGGAAATGGCTACATAAAAAGGAGCCCTATGGAAGGGGATCTAGGAGTCATAGTAGACCACAAGTTAAATATGAGTCAACTTCATTCTGGGATGTATTAGCAGGAGTGTTGTAAGTAAGATACGAGAAGTAATTCTGCTGTACTCTACTCTGATTAGGCTTCCACTGGAGTATTGCATCCAGTTCTGGGCAGCACATTTCAGGAAAGGTGTGGACAAATTATAAAAGTTCTAGAGAAGATCAGCAAAAATGATTAAAGATCTAAAAAAACACGACCCATGAGGAAAGATTGAAAACAATTGGATTTGTTTAGTCTGGAAAAGAGAATACTGAGAGGGGATATGATAACAGTTTACAAATATATAAAAGGTAGTTACAAGGAAAGAAGGGAGAAAATGGTTATTCTTAATCTCTGATCATAGGACAAAAAGCAATGGGAGGTTTACACGGACATCAGGAAAAATTTCTTAATTGTCAGAGTGGTTAGGCACTGGAATAAATTGCCCAGAGAAGTTGTAGAATTTCCATCTCTGGAGATTTTTAAGAGCAGGTTAGACAAACATCTGGCAGGGATGTTCTAGATGGTGCTTAGTACTACCATGAATGCAGAAGACTGGACTAGATGAGCACTCAAGGTCCTTTCAGCTCTATGATTATTTCAAATTTCTTAGAGTTTTAAAGCTCAATGTGTCAGCCTCTCCAAACATGTTTCCTATATCTTTACATACAACTCCTTTGAAATCATGATCAGGGGGATCACACAGCCCACTTAGCTGTTATTAGTACTTGACATTTCATGGCACATTTCACTAGAAAAAAACAGGTCAGGCTATTATACGTCTAGACAGCGGTGCTATTTTGGTATCCCGAAATAGCTATTCTGCGTAATTAAAAATGCCCATTATTTCTAAATATATTTCGAAATAATAGGGTGCACTATTCCGGCATCCCTGTAACCCTGGTTCCACGAGGGTTAAGGGATTTGTTGAAATAGCACTTTATTTTAAGGTAAGAGTGCTGTGTAGACACACCCTTAGTGATCAAATGCCATTGCCATCTCTCAGCACTTCAGCAGCCTATGAGAAATAAGTAGTTGATTTCCATCATATCCAGGCATTTGAAGAAAAGTTACCTTGAAACAGACTCATAAATCAGTATTTAGACATCTACAGATGTAGCCTGATTTTCAAAATTACCAAGCACCATGAAGGCTTCTCTGGCTATGTCTACAGTCCAGAGTTTTTGCAGAAAAACAGCCGTTTTCCTGCAAAAACTTGCAGAGTGTTCACACCTCAACTATGTTTTTGCGCAAAAAAATTGAAAGAGCAGAGGGTTTTTGAGCAATAGGTATTCCTTTTTCTATGAGGAATAATTCCTTTTTGTGCAAGAGCTCTTATGCAAAAAGGTACGTGGACAGGGAACAGGGGTTTTTTTGCTCAGAAAAAGGCAATAGAAAAAAGCCCAGGTGCCCTGGTGGCCATTCTGTAAATAGCAATCAGAGTTTCCTTTCAAGAAAGCATCCAGGCAGACTGGACGCTCTCTTTCGCAAAAGCGCATCGCTTTTTCAATGTGCTTTTACAGTGTGGATGCGCAAGAAGTCTTCCTGAAAAAGCGTCTTGCGCAAGAAGCCTGCAGTCTAGACTTAGCCTTTGAGGCTAACGGAAGCACCTATGGAAATTGTAACTTTCACTGACGTGCCTAAAAATGGATTTAGGAGCCTAACTCTATGCATGTGGGTTTCAAATTTTTGGTCCTAGTAGCCAGTACACAAATATCCATAGTGCAAACACATCCACCCCACAACGTGCCTTAAATGTGATACTTTTCGGAGCAATCACTGCCCAATGGCTGCAATTGTTAACTATTTCAAACTATTTTACTTAAACTTTTCCTTCCTTCAGTTCAGCCCATTGCTTCTTGTCCTACCAAAATAAGAGACTGTAATTCCCTTCCTTTATTCACATGGCTCTCTAGAAGGTGCTTATAGATTATGATCACACACCCACTGGGATTTCTCTTATCTAGGCTACATAAATTTAGCTCCCTTGGTGTCTCCTCATACCATATATCTTATCCCCCTGGGGCATTGCTTTATAGATTTCTTTTTCTAGTTTTTCTAAATCTCTCAGAAACTGTAGAGAACCAGACCTCCACACACGATTACCATGTGTTGTAAAGCAAAACTGAGTAGCTCACAACTCCCTTGCTTTTGCTAGTCTGAAGAACAATAAGCCAAATCCTCTGCTAGTGGAACTGGGAGTGGTTCCCCTGAACTCCATGCAGCCCTCTGCTATACTGAGGAACAGGTACAATGTACATAGACTCACACAATTTCTGCATATTCTCTGGCAAAAGTCAAGGGAAATCCATGAAAAATAATAAATTCTGGGTTAAAAATGGGGGAAGGTTACCCGATCGTGATTACCCTCTGGGACAAAACAAATACATTGAAATATAACGGAGAGCGGGGGAGGGGGGGTGTTGAATCTCTCTGCACATCATAATCAGGCCTGCTGATAGGGGTCAAAGCAGACAGTTGCCCTGTGGCCTGGCAATTCACCTCTGCTAGTGTGCACTGGAGACGGACAGAGCCCTGGGCCCTTTAAATCACCGCCAGAGTACCACATGCTCCAGGAGACTCTAAGGGCTGGGGGCAGCATGGCGCTCTCCAAGTGGTACTCAGGGCTGACTGCCCTCAGCCCCAGCCATTCTGCCTGAGATCCTGCCCCTTCCAGGAGCATGGAACCAGCCCCCCTCTCCCTCCCCCCACCTGTCTTGCCTATGGGCCCATGGAGGCTGTCACTGCCCCTGATCATAATGCTGTATAACTGTATTATGATGTTGTGTCAATACATAACATCAACCAGAACTGATTCAAGCCCATCAAATAGGAATCCTGGGCCCCTGGTGTAACAGTGATTAAGGTACATACAGCTGCTTTTGCTGACAGACGCAGGAAAACCGGGACTGCTTCCTGGATCTGAGGACAGCCTTCATTCAATGTCACCAAGATTTTTTTCCCCTCCTATCTGCAGGAGAATGGATCGAGGGACTCAGGCGATGAGCATGGATCTGGGATGATAGGGGTGACCTGGCCCCACTGAACATAGTCCACTGCTTTCATTCTTAGGCACATTTAGTTCTCCTCATAAAAGGAGTCAGCAAATTTAAATCCCTTGTTATCATCTAAAATGTTTTCAGGATTTATTTCTACAGGCTAGAGAGCTGTTTAATCTCCAAAGAAGATAAAGTTTAATTCTTTCCTAAGTTTAATAACATCCATAAGCTGTTGGCAGGTTCTTGGAGTTTAGCATAAACTGACCATATTTGGACTCTCATGAGCTGTGACAGCAACTCAGAGCCTTACAAGATTTTCATCACTGCAGATTTATTTCCAGCATCTTCGGGTGTCCCTTGAAAATGTACCCAGAGAATCCCTGGAAGATTCATGGTATTTGGGACTCCAGTTAAATGGGTCGTTGAATGTTACTGTATGTCTCATACCCTCAGGGAATGTCAAACCCTTTCAGCATCCAATGGTTCTTTTAGGATTTCTCTTTGGGTTTGGGGAAGTCCTGATGTTTTTAGTATTTCAGGGTGTTTGAAGATTTCCACCCTCCCAAGAAGGTAACTTTTTCTTGTGGATTATAAAACCAAACAAAAGCAAATACAATCTTAAACTGGATTAAGAAGAGAACAGAAAATAATTCTGACCTTTTGTAAATCTATGGTGCATCTTCAATTTCAATAAACATCTTCAGATTTAGTCATCTCAATTTAAAAAAGGCAGAGTAGAAAGAGAAAAGGTCACTCATGGGCATGCCCACTAAGGGGCAGGGACAAAGGGGGCAGTAGCCCAGGGGTTTGGGTAATTTCAAAGGGCCTAGAGGGACCCTGCCTCACCGGAGAGATTCATGTATCTCCTAGCTGAGAGGCAGCAGGTGCCCCTCGCCCCAATATTGCTCTGTCCTTCTGAAGTTCAGTGCTCTTGGGACCCTCCCACTGTGCAGCGCAGGGGATAATGGGCGCTGATGTTACAGTCATGGTGTACTCCTGCCCCTGTAGCCTCTCTCTGCAGAGCAGGAGGCAGGGACACAGGAGGCTCTGGCTCAGGAGTTCTCAGGTCGGAGATGCTGCATTCTACTCTGAATGGTGAATGTGTGACTGAAGCAATTTCCTCCTTCCTTGTCTCTTCCTTGTCCCCTCGGCCCTCGCCCCCACCTTCTGTTCTATGTAGCTGATTCGTTAGTATGTAATTTGTTTACTTTTTTCATTGTATCCCTCGGTTATATAATGGTCATGCCAATTCACTTTCAGAATATGATCTGAGGAAGTGGGTCTGCCTCACAAAAGCTCATCACCTAATAAACCATCTTGTTCGTCTTTAAAGTGCTACATGACTGCTTTTTTTTGCTTTTCTTAAAGAGGTAGTGCACTGTTTCTGAGATTTCCCCAGCAGCCAGATCACACAGTTCTCACACTCCCTCTCCCTACCCATGTACCCCATCTCCACAGAGCAAGGGAAGGAAGACAGTGCTCAGGGAGAGAGGAGAGCTTTCAGTGAGTGTCTTAACGAGACAGCTCAGGCATCACTCAAATTTCCCTAGCAGTCACCACAAACACTACCCCTGTCACACGCACACACACGCACACACACACACACACACACACACACACCTGTCTCTGTGTCACACTCTCACAAACACGTTCTGTTTCTGTATCTGTCTCTCACACACATGTGCACACTGTTCTGCCTCTGTGTCACACCTCCCAACACATACTTGTGTTATTGCTGTTGTTGCAACTTAGCACGTCATGCAATGTGCACATATATTCTCTGTAATTTTATTCTTTCGGCATGTGTTATTTTAGTGTTTTGACTGTTCTGTGCATTTCGTAATTTTTATTTCTCTTCCACTTACATTTAATTCTTGAATAGCAAGTTCCAAAATGTCTAACTTATCCTGGCTGGCATAATTATCCCTATAGTAATTTATATATATATATATATTATACCTAGGGGTTTTTATTGGCGGGGCACATCTGCACATGCCTCAGTGCACATAATAACATGTATTGCTCACATGGATGAAAAAAGTAAGAGGGAACATGTGCAGCATCACCCAAATGTCAGGCAGAGCTGGTCATAGGGAGGCTCATTGTTTATTCTGCCCTGGGGCCCAGAATGGCTTTCAGCAGGCCTGCTGACTCAGCAACAAACAATGATTAGTGATACTGAGGTGGAGTGGAGACAATTCATAAGAAAAGTAATTTAAAGGTCTAGGACCGTTTAGAGTAGAAGGAGAAAGAAGATGAGGCAATCTGACAGGAGTGCACAGATAAGCCTAATTGGTTGCTCCTCTTTTTTTAAGTCTTTCATGTAATAACAAGACCAAGAGGGCACTTAGATAAAAGCTAACCAATTTTAAAAAGATTAAAGATAATATTTTGAAGCACTTCACTCTCCTGTGGAACTCTGGAATGATATTGCTGAGACCAATGCCTTAGAAAGAGTCCAAAAAGGCTTAGACTAGACCACTCACCTGAGCAAGGCCTTGTCTACACTAACCCCTGCTGTCGATGCATCTATGTTACTTCAGCTATGCAAATAGCATAGCTGAGGTCAACATACTTACCGCAGTAACTCACGTGTAGTAAGTTCTGGGGCAGCTGCTCTCCGGTTGGTGATAGCTACTCTTCTCATCATGGTGGAATACCGGCGTCAACGAGGAAATGCTCGGAGATCAATGTATCGCATCTAAGCAGATGTGATAAATCGATGGCCTGTGGATTGACTGCTGCAGCATCAAATCCTGGCATAGTAGAGACAAGCTCGAAGAACAGTATCTCTGGTTACGCTAGCCAGGATAAAATAGTATAGGGGCTATCAAGCTTCATGCTTTGGGGCACAAGTTGTTCACAGTGATGAAACAGCAGGCAAAGCATAGCAGAATGCTAAAGAAACAGCTCTGCCAATGTGAGTTTCGCATACCACCCCTCCATGCTGCTTTTAGATCAGGATGGGAAAATTATGGCCCGGGGGCTGCATCTGGTCCATCAGCTGTTTTAATTCAATCCTCAAACACCCACTGGGGAGTGGGGTCAGGGTATTACCCTGCTCTGCACATGCTGTGGCTCCGTGCAGCTCCTGGAATCAGCAAAATGTCCTCCTTCTGGCTCCTACACATAGGGGCAGCCAGACTCTGCACACTGCCCCCTGCCCTAAGGACCATCCCCAGCAAATGGGAGCTATGGGGGTGATGGCTGCAGAAGGGGTAGTACAGAGCCACCTGCCAGCACCTCCCGGTAGCAGCTGCAGGGGATGTGCCACTGCTTCCAGGAGCTGCTTAAGGTAAGCACCCAGGGGCGGACTGGCCCGGCGGGACACCGGGGACATCAGGAATTTCCCGGTAGGCTGCCGACCAAAGGGCCGGCTGGAGGCTGCTGGAGGAGGAGGGGGATTGTGACGGGGCGCCGCAGCCCCGCACTTTAAATTCCCCGGTGCCGCGCACCGGCCATATACAGGGCACAGTGGGGCCGAGGGAGCGCATGCGTGGTGTGCTCAAACGCCATGCAACAGGTGAGAGGGGAGACACCCAGGCGTGGCGTGACGTCACGGCCCAGGACTTTAAAAGCGCTCAGCCCAGAGTTGCACCGCGTGGCCCAGCTCGAGGCCTGGCACGTGGTCTGGAGCCCCGGAAGCAGCTGGGGCCCAATCACAGACTCCAGCCCTGCAAACTGGAAGGCAGAAGGTAGGTGGGGAGGGGGGCGGGAATAGGAGGAAGGGGTGGGAGAAGAAGGGGATTGTGCTGAGGGGAAGGGGGCAGGTCAGGAGAAGAAAGGGGAAGGCACCAAGGGACAGCGTGGAGGAGAGACAAATGCCAGGGGGCCAAGTGGAGACAATGAGGAAAAGGGCAGGAGGGGAGGTGTCAGTGGGAGGGGAGACAGGGTGATTCTGGGAGAGGAGAGGGGAAGGGAATTGAGGGCTGGAGAGGGAGGTGCTGGGATAAGGCTTGAAAGAAGGGGTGGGCATGAGGAAGGCGGGGATGGAGCAAGTCATGTGTGAGGGAACAGGGGCATGAGGGGAACAGGGGGCAGAGGGTGGTGAGGGGGTGGGCATCAGGGAAAAAGAGAGCAAAGGGGGCAGGAGCAGTGAGGGAAAGGGGAGGCACCAGGAGGGTGCGGGGGTAAGGGAAGGTACAGGTGCCAGGGGATTCTGGGGGTGAAGCAGAAGGGCAGACACTTGCAGGGGAGGGACCAGCACCAGAGGAGAGAGGCAGGGCAGCTGTGTAGAGGAAGGTGTTAGGAGAGGGGATGAGGAGGGGTAGCTCACATGATCAGAGTGGGGCTACTGGAGGAGTGGGCACAAGGGGGAGAGAAGGGCTGGTGGAGGGGGGCAGGTCTCAGGAGGGCTGAGGGCAGTGAGAAGGGCAGGAGTCCGAGTCAGGACAGCAGAGGAGGGTGAGGGGTTGGGGGCAGCAGGCACCAGGGGAGCTGATGGAGCAAGGGGAGGAGACGTGGCAGCAGAGGGAAAAGGTAGATGTTTATAAGGTATTTATTAATAACTTGGGTGCCACAGTGGCACATCCAAACAAGCCACACAAACTCAGTGCTGGTGCAAACCACAAAATTCATTCTGCTCATGGGAGGAAACTCTTAGAGGGAACACTTCTCCCAGCCTCTCCGCCCCTGAGTTAATGTCACACACATTGGGTTAATGCAATTGCAGGATAGTTGCATGAGGGGGGTTTGGTGGGGGCCAAACTAGTCCCTATTGGTAGGAGGATGGTGGGAAAAGTCCTTAGAGGGGTCACATGACATCTTTTACTTCTGGTCATGTGTCCATCTTGCCCTGAGAGTGTTTCCTCCAGAGGCCTGGCTAATGGGAGTCAGGGGGTGTGGCTAATAGTAGTCGAGGGCATGGTTAACAGGGGTCAGGGGTGTGGCTAATGGGGGTCAAAGAGTAAATTTTTAAAAAATTCTTTGATGTGAAATAGTGGGCCGTTCTCAACCCATTTCCTGGGCCTATTTTGATTGCCAGTCCGCCCCTGTAAGCACCACCCAGAACCTGCATCCCTAAGTCCCCCACACCACAAGACCCTGCCCTAGCCTTGATCCCCCTCCTGTGCTCCAAATCCATTCATCCCAGCCCACAGCAACCTCCTGCACCCCAAACCCCTCATCTCCAGCCCCACTCCAGAGCCCACACCACTAGCTGGAACCCTCATAGCCCCGTGCACCCAAGCCCCTGCCCCAGCCCTAATTCCCCCTCCCACCCTCTGAATCCCTCGGTTCCAGCTCAACACCCTCTCCTACACCCCAAGCCCCTCATCTCCAGCCCCACCCCAGAGCCCACACCACTAGCTGGAGCCTTCACCCCATCCCATGTCACAACCCCAATTTTGTGAGTATTCATAGCCCTCTGTACAATTTTCATACCCTGATGGGGTTCTGGGGCCAAAAAGCAGGCTCATCCCTGTTTTAGATACTTGTCTTAGATTCCTGCACACTTCTTGTTGCCACAGTATCTGAACACTGAACAATTGTTAACATATTTATCCTCATAGCATCCATGGGAAGCAGAAAAGTGTTATTATCCCCAGTTTTAAGATGGGGAACTGTGAGACTGAGTGACTCACCCATAGTCACACAGGAAGCCTGTGGCAAAGCAAGGAGCTTTAACACTGGTCTCCTGAGTCCCATGTAACCATCCTATCACACTTTTTCTCAGATCTGACTTGGAAGGAAACTACTAGAGGTGAGAGAATAGTTCTATCCTCATGATGATCCAAAATTCAGTCCCTTTGCTGAGACTGCCAAGGTAAGGGTGAAGGTGGTAGTTCTGTGAAGCAGGCGCCTGTCTACCAGGAACTGGGCTGAGAAATCAACTTAGTTTATATCAGCCAAGGAGCAGTAATCAGCTGGAAAACAGCTGAAACAATTAACTTGGGACCTGAGCCTGCTACCAACAGATCAGAGGTGAGCTTCTGGGTCCACGTAGAGCACTGGTGGTCAGGGTAGCTCTGTGTAAGCACAGCAGTCCACTCATACCCTAACAATAGCAGGATCCAAGTCTTGAACAATATTCAGACCCACAGAATAGCAGGTCAGAGGTGCTCTCACTCATTACAATTCCCCGTACCATCTAATGCCTGACATATTGAGTGTGTGTGTGTGTAACATTTTGTGCAGTTGATGAGCATTTACTTCTACAAGTAGCCCCTCTGATTCCAATGGAAATATTCCCATAAGTTGCAAAACCTAGCATGCTTTTAAAATGACAAATGTATAGAAGCTATAAATTTCCCCGTGTGAATATGAGTCACACATATCATTTTCACAAGGTCCTGCCTATACTGTACTTTCTGGCTGTGTCTAAACTGGCCACTTTTTCCGCAAAAGCAGTTGCTTTTGCGCAAAAACTTGCTAGCTGTCTACACTGGCCGCTTGATTTTCCACAAAAGCACTGACGTTCTAATGTAAGAAATCAGTGCTTTTTCCGGAAAAGCTTTGATGCTCCCGTTCGGGCAAAAGTCCTTTTTGCGAAAAACTGTTGTGCAAAAGGGCCAGTGTAGACAGCTAGCTAAGACTTTTGCGCAAAAGCAGGCTAAACGGAAAAAAGCGGTTTGGACGCTGGGAGACCCCGTAGGAGCCCCGGAGTTCCTGGTAACCCAAGCTCTTAAAGCAGACGCAGGCTGCTGAGTGCACATGGCAGGAGCGTGCCTCAGACCTCTGGCCTGAGGTCTGCCACGGTGCCCCTGCCATGCCCAGCAGCCACATCACAGCCAGCATGGCAGCTCCGGGCGCTTAGCCACCTGCACCCCCAGCGCAGGAGGCCCCCAGGGGCCGCAAACGACGGGCCCCATCCTGGTCCTCAGGGGAGCTGGACAGCCTGCTCGACCTCTGGCAGGAGGAGGAGGCCCTCCACGAGACCCACTCGCGGCGCCGCAACGCGGACATCTTCACCCGCATGGCCCAGGCGCTCGCCCAGCAAGGCCATCCAGCCCGGACCCTCGAACAAGTCCGGACGAAAGTCAAGGAGCTGCGCCTGGGCTACGTGCGGGCCAGCGAGGGCCAGGAGGCAGGAGCCCCCATTACGACCGGCTCCACGCCATCCTGGGCCAGCCAGCCCCACAAGCCCCAGACATGCCCGTGGACAGCAGCATGCGCCCCCCCCCCCATCACCAGGACCACCGAGGCGGGGGAAGGAGATGACAGCAGTGCATCGGAGGATGAGGCCAGCATTGCCACCCAGCAGGCCCCTCCAGCAGCCCTGACGTCTCCCGCGCATCCTCCGAGGCCGGGGAAGGATCCACTGGTGAGTCTTGCACTTTGCACTCACAAGGGCAGGGGGCGGGGGGGGAGCCAGGCACCCGGAGGGGGGAGGGGGAGAGCATGTCACTCAGGCCACGTGAGCTGCATGCTGTGTAGCATTAGGCAGCAAGCAGCACGTGCAACCACATGCAGCCTGGTGACCGAGTGGCATGTGGCCGCGGCAGGCAGCTGCAGGGCACGCCTGGGACCGTGCTGCTCACACACATTCAGCGGGACCAGGGGGAAGGGTGGATGCTGGCTGGAACCAGCCAGGGCCTCAGGGACTCAGCCCAGAGCCCGCACCTCCGCAAGGGTGCAGCACGCAGAACAGCACATTGTCCCATGCCTGGTTGTGAGGCACAGCCAGCTGCTCCTGGGTAAACCGCAGCGTCACAGCCCTGTGAACGTGGCCCCCACTGAGCCCCTCGCCTGCTCCCGGTGCCTTGGCTGGCTCCGCGAGGGAAGTCCCCACTGCGGCCAAACATGTCCCTGGGCTATGTGTGTGAGGGATAGTGGGAGGGAGAAGGGGGGGAAGCACTCAGGCCGCCCTTAGGGCCACCTGAGTTTTGCTGCAAGGATGGGACACCCCACCCCCAGTCACTCTCCTGGTTCCGTCCAGGAGATATCCCACGTGATGGGGATCTGATAGCCCAGACCACCTCTGCCAGATGTGCTCCCAGGCACTGTGTGGGGATGCATCTCGCGCCCTGTCAAACACCAGTGATTAGCCCAAAACCTCACAGCCTCCACCGGCAGGGAGTTCCACAGGTTAACGCAACACACGCGCCCTCCCGCCCTTCACGGGGCTAGGACACAGACCAGTGGTTACAATACATGGAGGAGGACCCCACTCCAGGGGCGGTCCTCCTTGCAAACATACAACACGGGGGGCAAGGGGGGAACCGAGTGGGCCCAAGCCACACTACTGTGGTGTCGCCTGGGCTCAGGGGTGGAGGGCATGAGGTATGGGGACAGTGGCCGGCCTGCCTGACTGACCCATCCTTTCTTCTCTTCCCTGCAGCGGGACCAAGCACAAGCCGGGGACCCTCCAGTCCAGCAGCAGTGGCACCCCCAGCTACCCAACCACGCAGGCACAGGCTCTGCCACCGGGACCAGCTCCTTCGCCGGCATGTGCAGGCCATCGAGCGCATCCAGGCATAGATTCACCAACGCATTGAGGGGGACCTGCAGTGGCGCCAGGAGGCCTGGGCCGCCTTCCAGGCCCAGTGCACGCGGATGGCTGACTCCATCGCCACCCTCACTGCCCACATAGCCCATGCCATTCACTATGGCATGGCCTTACCCCATGGCCCCGCCATCCCTCCCCTAGCACTGCCCATGCCCCCTCCTGCCCCTGCAATGCCCCCTCCTGCCCCTGCAATGCCCCCTCCTGCTATGCCCCCTCCTGCCATGCCCCCTCCTGCTGCCCCTGCAATGCCTCCTCCTGCCGCCCCTGCAATAGCCCCTCCTGCCCACCTCCCCGTGCAGCCTGCCCCGATGCGGCCTGCCCCGCATGTCCAGGTCCGCCCCCGCAAAAGTGCTCGCAGGGGCCACCCGTCCCAGGAGTAGCTCCTCCCCCTCCCAGTTGAAGGTCTCCTCCCCCTCCCCCTCCCAGTTGAAGGTCTCCTCCCCCTCCTCCTCCCAGTTGAAGGTCTCCTCCCCCTCCCCCTTGTAAATAAAAACATACATTTTTCAGTTGAAAACAAAACTGTGTTGGTTATTGTGTTACTCGAGGTAACTGTAATAAATGATTTGAGATGCCAATTAGCCAACTAAATTTAAGAGGATTACAAAATGCAGACACCAAATTCTGTATCTATCACCGGTCGTTCCTTTAAGTGGTCTTTGGTTCGTGGCGCATAAATAAATACTGACACTTTTAAGTAAAATTTAAACCACAACTATATTAACATAGATAACAAACAAGCAAGAAAGGTTAAAAGACGCACACAAAAGAATATGTACATAGTCTAGACGCAGGGGACGATTGTAGTGTTGCTGGCAACCTCAGTCCTTTGGTCCTTCCGGGCCTCGGGAGAGGAACAGCCAGGAGATCCCTCAATGGAAGATGACGGCGAAGCTGGCAACCTCAATCCTTTGGTCCTTCCAGGCCTCGGGAGAGGAACAGCCAGGAGATCCCTTGAAGACGACTGGAATCGGGTACACTGACTCGAGCCTGCCGCACAAACCACAAATCCTCTTCATGTTCTTCGGGACGGCTTGGACAGGCGATGGTGGCCTAAAGCCTAGCCTAAACTAAAAAGAAAAACCCTAGCTACGTCCGACGCACCCGACGAACATTCATGATGACGGCCGATGTGCTTGGAACCGACGCTTTACAATGGGGGGAGGTAAGGGGAGGGGAGGGGAAAGGGTAGGGGATGGGAGGGAGTCGTATGGGGAGACCGAGGCGACCCTACTATGGGGCTTGTGTGAACATGTCCGTCAGGGCCTCTCTGATGCGCACCCCATCCTGGTGCGCCTGGCGGATGGCAGCTGTGTGGGGCTGTTCAAACGTCTGTGCCTCGGCTGCCATCCATGCAGGGAGGAAGGCCTCCCCACTCCGCTCCACAATGTTGTGGAGCACGCAGCACGCGGCCACTACCTCCGTTGCATTCTGCTTACCCATCTCGAGACGGGTGAGCAAACAACGGAAGCGGGCTTTTAAGCGGCCGAAGGCGAGCTCCACCTGATTTCGGGCCTGGTTGAGGCGGTCGTTGAACCGGGCCCAGTTCTGGTCCGGCCGCCCCGTGTAGGGCCACATTAGCCAGGGCAGCAGGGGGTAGGCCGCGTCCCCAACGACGCAGATGGGCATAGGCACATCCCCGACAGTCAACTCCCGCTGGGGGAAGTAGGTACCCGCCTCCAGCCTGCGAAACAGTCCGGAGTTGCGGAGGATGCGGGTGTCGTGTGCCCTGCCGGACCAGCCCGCATACACATCCAAGAAGCGGCCCCGGTGGTCCACAAGGGCCTGGAGAACAATAGAGCAGTACTCCTTCCTGTTCGTGAAATGGGCTGTTCTATGCTCCGGGGCCCAGACGGGGAGGTGGGTTGCATCCAGGGCTCCCCTGCAGTTGTGGGAGTCCAAGGCGATCTGCGCCTCCTGGTCCTGGAACACGAGGGCACCAGCCTGGAGCATCAGCTGCAGGCACTCGAAAATGGCCGACAGGGGCCAGAGCAGGCACATGGCCACCCCTGGTTCCATGGCAGACAAAGCAAGGCACAAGAAACCAAAACCAGGAAAAAGCACTAGGGGGCAAAAGGGTGGCGTCCAAAAGGCAAAGGTCAACCACCAAACCTGCTATGGCTGTCAGTCCCTGCCAGAGGTCCTAACGCACAGAGCAGGAGACAAACGGCTGTCCGGCGAGACCCCTTTAAGCACGTGTCTGAATGGAGCTCCAGCCCCGCCCCCGGAAAGGGCTGGTGCCCTTTTGCCCTCTTCAAAATGGTTCCGGGCTTCTGCTTTTGCGCAAAAGTGCGCCGCCAATCTAGACGCGCTTTTGCGCAAAAGCACATCGTTCTAACGATAACTCTGGGACCAATCTAGATGCTCTTTTGCGGAAATACTTTTAACGGAAAACCTTTTCCGTTAAAAGTATTTCCGGAAAATCATGCCAGTCTAGATGTAGCCTCTGTGTCTTTTCTTTTTTTTATGAGTACTGACTCAATAGATATTTAACTAACAGGGGGATTTATCAGTCCATCTCTGATGATAAGGAAACCTCAGCACTTCTTTAACGTTCTCGTTTGTTCACTTCTTTTGTTTTTTCCTGTACCATTTTTAAGAGCAGTTTTAGCCCCAGATGGAAACTTAAAAGCTCCATCATGATCTTTCCAGGAGAAGAGTCCACTTTGAAGCTGTGATATGGTAAGTGCACAGGTCATTTTGAAAATAAAACATAAAGAGACACTAAACATGAAAGTTTTATTTCATTCTCTAATGATAAGCATACACTGTGGAAGATTGGGTATTGTTTTGTTTCTTTCTTTTTTGTTTGTTTTTTCTTTTGCGACTCATAGCTCCTTGTGGAACACATTTCTTTAAAAATGATCTCTATGCTAAACTTCCGCTGGTCTTGTTTACCTTGAACTCTGAAAAGTTGCCTGCTTTAACTTGTTGCTGCAATGAGACCCATTTGCTATCTCTACAAAAGAAAGAGCTTTTTTTGAAAATCAAATCCATTTCTTCCTTTTTGTCTTTCTTCTATCAGTGCTTTTTTGCTTTGAAATTGATTTCTAATATATGTATATATATTATAAATTATCCAGGACAAGACAGTTTCCAAATCAGCTTACCACAGTTGGCCTACCAAATTAATCCCCTTTCAATTCAACACAACACAATTACTAATCAAACTCAGTCTTCAGCCATGTCCTTTTTTCAGCATTGCACATGTCCAACTTTTCCATTTTGATTAGCTGTGGCTGAACAAATGGCCTAGTATACCTGCAACCCATATACAAGGGAAGCACGTCTCTGGAAATGCAAGGGACATTGGGTATGTCATGGGATGTGGTGGGGAGAGGAGGAAATCCAACAAAGGTTAGCACTAGATGTTCTCTTTTTTATGACAATAAGAGAAAGGCAATATCACTGAAGTAACTGCACTTTTATCTTTATATCAGTGTCACAAGTCTGCAACTATAGTTACATCTCCTGAATAACATTTTATTTTCACAAGACCCCCTTGATATCTGTAACTTTATTTTGGACTGCTATAGTAAATTAGGTAACTTGCATCTCTTATTTCTACAGGTCACAAACAAGCATTATCTCTCAGGTACCTGCTCCAATACACAAATAAAACTCCCTCCAGCCACACACTCCTGGTTGTCACCTATCACCATGCACTGGAATCCATACATGGTATCAAATAATAATTGCAAACCATACACTTTGGGGATCTCATCCTTAAATAAAGCTTTCCTGAACCCCTTTCTCTGGCCTTTGAGCAACCCTCTAAACTCTCTAAGCTCACCATCAGAAGCAAGCTTCCTGTGGACCAGGATACACCAATTCAAAGCACCTGCCTGAACAACAGATGCAACATCTGCAGACATACAATCATCAACACCCTCCACAGCGCACCTTTAAATATCCATTGGTCCTATGCATGCGTATCACAACATGTGGTGTACCTCATCCTATGTACTAAATGCCCCAATAACAACTATATGCATGAAACCAGACAATCACTATGCTTTCAGATGAACTCATGTACAGGTGGTCAGGGAAGACAGGGCTGGGGGAGGTAAGCTCCCAGCCCCACCCCTTTGGCTGAGGCTCCGCCCCCTGTAGGAGACAAGCTGCCGCTCTGCCCCGCTCCCACCATAGGGAGGGGAGGAGGGCAAGTGGGCACACACACCCCAGCCTCCCTGGCCCCGGAACATAGGGAGGGAGGGGGGTGCGTATCCCCAGCCTCCCCAGCCCCCGAGCACAGGGAGGGCAGGCAGAGCAGTTCCAGTGTCCCAGGCCGGAGCACTTGGAGCACTCTGCCCCGGAACACCTAAAATGTGGGCAGGGCCAGGCCGGCCATTTGGGAAGGCAATGCCTTCCCCCGCCTATGATACCGGACACCCATGAACTCACACAATGATAAGAGACACAAACAGCACATTAGCTGTAGGTGAACACTTTTCACAAAGCCAGCACTCTATATCTGAACTATCAGATCTTGTCCTCATTGGAAACTGTCACAAAACTTTCAAAAGATGAGCTTACAAGCTTCATTTGTAGCTTTGTAGACACTAATAATTATGGACTGAACAGACATACTGGATATATGGCTTATAGCAATAATCTATAAGGGTATGTCTACACTAGCCCCCTAGTTCGAACTAGGGAGGCTAATGTAGGCATTCGAGCTTGCAAATGAAGCCCGGGATTTAAATATCCCGGGCTTCATTTGCATGTTCCCGGGCGGGCGCCATTTTTAAATCCCCCTAGTCCGAACTAACTGCCCGCGGCTACACGCGGCAGTTAAAAGTTAATTAGAACTAAGTCCTTCGTTCGAATTAACTGTTACACCTCATTCCAGGAGGTGTAACAGTTAATTCGAACGAAGGACTTAGTTCTAATTAACTTTTAACTGCCGCGTGTAGCCGCGGGCAGTTAGTTCGGACTAGGGGGATTTAAAAATGGCGCCCGCCCGGGAACATGCAAATGAAGCCCGGGATATTTAAATCCCGGGCTTCATTTGCAAGCTCGAATGCCTACATTAGCCTCCCTAGTTCGAACTAGGGGGCTAGTGTAGACATACCCTAATACACTAACAATTCCCCCTGCAACTGCTTTCCCCTCCTGTTTCCTTCCCTGTGACTGGTAGGGTTGCCAGATGTCCGGTATTCTACTGGACAGTCTGGGGTTTGTGCTCTTTGTCCGGTACAAAAAATCAGAGAATACTGGACATGTGCAATGTCCGGTATTCTCTGATTTTTCCAGCTGCGCACCAGACGGAAGCCCGGCGTGGGTGGGGGGAGCAGCTGGAAGGCGGGGCCACAGTCAGTGCTAGGAGCCTGTGATTGCGCAGAAGCCTGGTGGGGGCGGGGAGAGTGTCTGGGACTCCCAGCCACTCCCCCCGCCCCCACCAGGCTTCTGCGCAATCACAGACTCCCAGCACCGATGGCGGCCCCGCCTCCCAGCCTGGGAGTCCCAGCTGGGAGGCGGGGTTGCGATCGCCATGTCTGGTATTTTTTGGGAGACCATCTGGCAACCCTAGTGACTGGAGTGATGTTAATGGGTCACTTCACCTTGAATGACCCCTTGAAATATGTGTCCTGGCCTGCTGATAGAGAGGGGCAAAAGGGGCAACTGTCCCAGGGCCTGGAGATGGCTGCAGCAGCGGCCAGAACCCTAGGCCTTTTAAATCACTGCTGGAACCCTGCGAGATGCACTGCAGAGCCCCAGGCAGTGCACTCCGGACAGAGCTGGCGGCGGGGAGGAAGAGGGAGCATAGTCCGAGCAGTGCTGAGGGCCAGCTGCCTTGACTTCACCACTTTGCCCAAGGGCCTGGAGAGGCCTCACCTGTATGTGTCAATTACTTAGGCTGAACAATCTGTTCCCCCTTGTAGTGAGTTGTGGTAGGCTATGTCTACACCACCTCCTGTGTGGGTATAACTTAAATCATTCATGGGTGTGAAAAAAACACTCCCCTGAGCAATGTAAATTACACATATAAGTGTCCACTGTCAATATGGACAGTGCTGTCAGCGGGAGAACTTCTGCTGCTGCCATAGCTACTGCCACTCATCAGGGGTGAATTAATTATGTTGACAGGAAAGATCTCTCCTGTTGGCATAGAGCAAATACATCAGAGATCTTACATTGGTACCGCTGAGCTGCTGTAAGCTCTCTCGTGTAGACGTAGCCTTAATTAGTTTTCCAGACCCGAAGAGCTCTGTGTAAGCTCGCAAGCTTTTTTTTTTCTCATCAACAGAAGTTTGTCCAGTAAAAGATATTACCTCATCCACCTTGTCTCTCTAATATGCTGGGCTCAACACCGTTACATCACCATTACCCACAGTTATATTGTCACTCCTGCTTGAGAAAGGAATGACACAAATGCCATACTTGTCAGGAGAGTCAATAGTCATGAGTGTTCCATTTTATCTTTCAGCCAGCATCATAATAAGATTATTATCTCTGAAGATCACTTTTTGAAAAAGTAATCCGGTATTTTAACGTTTTGTCTAGCTATAATGACAGTGAGCAAATGTATTATAGGAAGCTAATTACATGGGCAGTTCTCTCCTTTGTATGAGAGCTTTAGCCTTTAGATCTAAATAATGAACATACTTTCTACAGTGTCACTCATCTGGGTATATCAAAGTGCTTCCTGGACACTCTATACGTAATTACTAGCTGGCACGTGAATAATTCATAGGATAGAAGAAGTGAAGCTACCACTTCTCCCCTTCATCCTACCCTGTCTCTCTTCTCTCTCCCACCTTTTTTCCTTCTTCTTCGTCTTCCTTCGGCTAAAACTACACTACAAAGAAAAGTCGGAAAAAGATATGCAAATTGTGAACTGCAATTTGAATATCATTTTCCGCTTTTCTTCTGAAAGAGGCTTTTCTGATATTTGGCCCATCTACAAGGGGCCAAATGTCAGAACAAAACCCTCTTTTGGAACAACCCTTTTTTCCTTGTGAAATGAGGTTTGCAGGGATGTTGACAAAATGTGTCTGCTTTTCCGACATTTTTTTTTTTGGAAAAGTGGACGCATTCCTTGGACGTGGCAAAGCTTTTCCAGGATATCTCTGGTATCCTGGAAAAGCTCCGTAGTCTAGACATACCCTTCCTCTTCCTCTTCTTCTCTTTTTATTTGTCCCTCTTAACTCTCAAAAGAGAGGGGGGACGTGCCTAAGGGCTTTTGAAAATCTCATGAGGAGCCCATATGCATCTTTAAGTACCCGGTTTTTTTAAGCCTGGCCATAAATTCAGAGGCAAATCTAGAGCAGACAATGTTGATGCCAACAACACGTTCTCCAAGTCTTCTCAGTGCGCAAGTTACACTAACTTAGACCTCTTTCGACTCTCCCGGCCAAATTAAATAGCGATGTGTAAGAAGGCGTATGTTATACATCAATGAGTGTATATGAGTCTAACTGAATCTAAATTACACATTATTTACATGCTGATAAGGCCAGAAGAAAAAGTAAATGACAGCAGTTTAGACTCCATTACTTTCACCTAAACACACTTATGAATTTGGCTAAGTGGGTCAAAATCAGCCCTTCTTTAAATGGGTTAAGATCCATTGTAGTCAATGGAATTCCAATGAATAAAAAAACTGACTGAAACCTTCCCAAGAGATCATGAACACCGTAAAATCACCTTCATTCTATGAGTTGTACAATTGGAACATTTTTTTGAAAATTTCTGCAGAATTTGGTATTGTATTTTTCACGTTTTCACTGTTTTGCTTTCAGAATAAATCTTTTTTTTTAAGTGTTTTGATTTTGACGTAGAAAATTTCCAGTTTTGAAAAAGAAAGGAATGATGACGAACAATGCAAAAGAATAAAACAGAGATGTGGCAACCAAAAATGTGAACAAACGAAGAAAAGTACATTGATCAAACACAGACATATAAAGAAAGATCTAGCAGCTGGCTATGAAACAAAAACAAAAAGGAAATGTTCAGTAACTAAACAGAAAAAAAGAGAAATGTTCTGAGGACGAAGCACAGAAAAAGGAGAAAGAAATCAGAAGTTCAATGACAAAATACATGAATGCAGAAAAGGGAGAAAAAGAAGAGAGGCCCACTGATGGAATATGCAAACAGAGAGAAGACTTATAACCACAAACTAAAGAAGAAACAAGAAGCTTAAAAGTGAACAAAGAACATGAAAGCTGAGAAACCAACATGGTAAATTTTCCATTTAAATTCTCCATGGAACATTTTTAAATCCCACATATTTTGAAAACAAAACCATTTTTTAGTTTGAGGAACATTTTCATTTAAAAAAGAATTCCAACGCAGTTTTCCCATTTAAAACATTTCAACCAGCTCTAATTCAACATCCCAACCCCAAAGAACAAAAAATAATGTATTTGTGTTTGAAATGGGAACATCTTCATCTGAATCACAGACTAACAACAAGAGAAGGACCCATCAGCATGACCGAGTACAGCGGCAGGAAAAGATTAGTAAGATAATATTCCTATAGGCCTCTACTATTAGCTAGTAGCCCCTTAGTAATGATGCCTACGTTTTTTGGGTAATGTTTTACAGCCACTGCATTGCTTAATATATATGATATACCATGGCACTTTCAGAAGAATGCTATGCAACCCATTCCACACTAGAGAAGTGGTGGAGTGAGTGGATGGATGGAAATCCATTTAGAGAGCCATGGAAGGGACTTTTCCTGGTATTCTGCTAGAATCCACTGGGCTCACTTCCTGTTCTCCTTAAGTCTTAGAGGGGTAGCGGAGTTAGTCTGTAACTTAAAAAAAAAAAAAAGAGAAAGTGGTCCTGTAGCACCTTAGGGTGTGTCTAAAATATACCCCTCTGCCAACAGAGGGATGTAGATTAGGCACATCGCTATTGCAAATGAAGCGGGGATTTAAATATCCCGCGCTTCATTTGAATAGAAATGGCCACCGCTTTTTGCCAACGCGGCACTTTGCCGGCAAAAAGCAGCAGTCTAGATGGGGATCGGTCGACAAGGAAAGAGCATAAATGCAAGATCCTCGTACAAAGGACGCCTCCCATGTAGGGAAGGACAGTCAAAGGTGTCCTCATATGCATCGGTTTTCTGCTATTTGCAATAGCCACACTGGCACACAGTTAGGTTTCATCAGCCTTGCTCTCTTTCCTTGAGGCGCCTGCCTCTGAAATGTAATGCAAAATTCCCTTATTGCCACCAAGGTGCTCGCTTCTGAGAATTAGTAGAAAACCCGAAGACACTGCACCATTGGAAAGAAATAAAAGGAGAGCTTATTGTTCTGGGCTGTTGCAGCTGTGAGTAGTGGGAAGTATCACTCTGTAATCAGAGGCATTATACCCAAATGGAAGGATCAATAGGGAGCTATCCGCAATTAGTACCGTTGTTATTGCCTGACACATTTTTTATTTATTGAAGTGGGCAAGTCATGATACCTGAGGGATACGAGGCCCCAGTACATGAAAACATACAGAGGAAGGGAGTGGAGAGACAGTACTATTCATTTTGGAAATTGCCCTTTTTTCCCCCTGTTGGATTATAACAGCTTGGAGGCATATGGCCCTGTGTGCATTATATATCCCAAGATCATTACAAATGCATCTGATTTATGTCAGGGGCCAGGTGGTACAGCAGGCTACTGCACTATCCTTTTACCTGTGGAGTCATGAATCAGGGCACAAGTAGAATAAGTTTGCTGGTTTTTGTGTACTCTCTAGTGGAACTTTATTTTCATAAAACTAGAGCTGGGCAAGTTTTTTTGTGGGGAGGGGGTTAATTAGTCCAAAACGGCACTTTCAAAACTGTGCATTTGGGTCAAATTCAGAAAATAATCCCTCCCCTCCAAAAAACAAAGAGTAGATTTCTGAAAAAGTCAAAATGTTTTGTTTTTACATTTTGTACATGAAAAAATTTGGCTTTTCCTTTCAAAATTACATTTCATTTCAAAATTTAACTAGATATATTTGTATAAAAGAGTAATAACAGCCTAAAGTAATTGTTATTTTTATTTCATTTTGGTAAGAAGAAAAAGAGAAAAAAATGTAATTGCAGGTCAATACAAAATGATTTTTTTTTTTATTTTTTAGTTTGGTCATGCAACCACAGAAACATTTTCCCAGCCCTATCTAAGACCCATATTTGCCAAGGCTGCTCAAACTGACCTCCATTCACAGGGGGCTCTTAGCCGGAAATAGCTGACATTGTTGCAGACTAGAGTGAAGTTGCATTGGCAGAACTGTTGTAGGGGAAATATACTAGAAAAGCAGGGATAGATCAAGGACTGAGACACCTTTGCAGAGCTGGGATGAGAGTAGCTGGAAATATGCAAATTGGGATCGAGGTGAGAAAAGGAGCAGTTTGGGAGCCCAGAACCAGAACAGGAAGTTGCAGTTCAGAGTTGAATGATGGAAACTCACTCAGCTTTCTCATTGGCAACCTCTTATTCTTTCTTCACTGAACACACCCCAACATTTCATAACAAAACCAACACCCCTCTTATTACGTACTGATTTTCAAAATACTGTTTCAGCTGGAAGACCTAACCCAGATTCTTTGGCTCTATTGGTATTCTCTACTTCTATGAGGGAAGATTGCTTGCAGTTGTGGTACGCATTAGTGTTCATCTGAGATTTGGCAAAGTCTACAGAGTGGATAGGATGGTTTTTTAATTACCACCAGGGCCTAGTGTTCTCTCTCCCATGCACATGCACCCTCCCTGTCTTCTTCTGCAAGCCTCTCTCTGTCTGTCTCTTACCTCCCAATACTTATTTCTTCCATGTCATTTGGGATATGTCCACACTACAGAGGTTTTTTTCTGAAAAAACACCAATTACGTCCACACTGCAATCATGTTCTTTTGAAAAAAATCGAAAGAACTGAGGGTTTTTTTCGACATTGGTAAACCTCTTTCTATGAGGAAGAGGCCTTTTCCCAAAAGAGCTTTTTCGGAAAAAGGTGTGTGTGGATGGGGAAGAGGGAGTTCTTTCAAAAGAAGAGGAAAGAGGAAAAAGCACAGGTGCTCTGGTGGCCACTCCGCCTATAGTAATTACAGTTTACATGCAAGATAGCATCCATTCAGTGGGGACGCTATCTGTCAAAAAAGCAGATTGCTTCTTTGATGCACTTTTGCAGTGTGGACGCTCTCTTTTGGAAGAAGTTTTTTCGGAAGATCTCTTCTGGAAAAGCTTCTTCCGAAAGAAGCCTGCAGTCTAGACATAGCCCCATACATCAACCACAAGTTCAGTAATTAACTTTCTCCCTGAAGGGCAGCAATGTCTAGTATCATAAGACTTATGCAGAAGCACTAGTTCAATCTCCAGAGGAAGCATTAGGATACTATCGACATTTCAGCTGCCACTGCCTGCATGTGTGCTACTTTACCCCTCCTGAAGAAGTTGGTCTTTACTGTCCTATGACTGAATTAACCCGAGTTCAAGCAAGCACATCATGAGGCTACTCAATGCAGATGCTGGGATCAGAAGGGCTCATTTAGGAATAGATGCTTTCATTACCAAAATACATAGACTTTTGTGTGTTTGGGGAAATTTCAGCTCTTTCTCCTTAGCCATTAAAGAATTTATTGTGCACTGGCTCACAGGAACTGCAGCAGGACCCTTCAGGTCAATCTCAGCTGAGTCAGATATCTTCTCCACCTCCTCCCTTGTTTACACCCAACCACTGAGCTCTGGAAGTCAATGATAATTGACAATGTGACACAGAGATCTACAGACCTAGCAAGTCTAATATCAGCTGAACTGACAGTACTGGATCCCGGGCATCATCACAGGAGATGCAAAAGTTCTATCTGTCAATAGCTGTGCCCTTCCACTGACTTTTGGATGTCTAACCATGACTTCAGGAGCAGAAGAAATTAATATTTGGGGTGAAGAGTTGTCATATCCTTTAGCCTCTCAGTCTTCTTTTCTGGCAGCTGTTTGCTACATGCAGCCAATTAATTAGAAACCTTTTAGATGTGTTTATATAGCAAAGAGCTAAAGCTTAAGGAATTAGCAGTTGTGTATTTTTTTTTCTGATAGAAACAGAGATCTCATTTTTTCTTCAATACCTGAAGGGCTAGATACTAGAAATCTCACAATTGCACAGTTTCTTTTTTCACTTTTGTTTGCAAACGGATCTTAAAATTTCTGCTATTAGGGGGGAGACATTTGGAATGTCACATTTTGTCTTCTGTGAACATCCAGCTACATCCATGACTTTCTCATAGGGAACTGCATCTGCAGCAGAGGTCTGACAACCTCCAAAATGTGTATCTTCAGGAAACTTCTGACAATTTGAGAGGGACAGAGACTCAGTGTGAAAGGACAGACTGAAATGGGTAGCATGCCAGCAATCCTGGACTGGTAGAATAATGACTTGTTCAGAGTTACAAACATGTCAGAGCTATGTTCTTTAACATTCTTGGAACTACCATGGTTCAGTACTGTGTTAAACATAAACTACTAAAAAAATAAAGGGAAAGTAGCATTTTTTCTTTGCATAGTAAATTTCAAAGCTGCATTAAGTCAATTCAGCTGTAAACTTTTTGAAGAACAACCACAATGTTTTATTCAGAGTTACAAACATGTCAGAGCTATGAACAACCTCCCTTCTCCACGTGGTTCGTAATTCTGAGGTTCTACTGTATTTGGTTACTGTGGTACTGGACTGAAGTTGAAACAGCGACCTAGAGGAGAAAGAGTTCAATTCCTCTTCCCAATCCTCTGCACCATCCAGCATCCCATAATTGATCCTGCAAGATGCTGAGGATCTTCACCCCTCATTGATTTCCAAGGACTAGGTGCTGGAAGAGCCAGCAGGAACAATCTGAACATGGATTTGGCCATGGGAGAAAATGCAGAGTGAGAGAAAACTCCAAGAAATCAGCTGGAAACAAACATGAAAACAATCCACACTCTTGCTCTGTCTATGCAGCCGGTGATATCAATAAACCATGTCAGCATCTCGTTCTCTCAAATTACAACTTTGTCCAGACACTTGGATGCAATAACAGCTTCTTTATGAGGTACTGATGTAGATTAGGGTTAAAATAATTCTTAATGGCAAGATTCATGCCTGAGTGCCCTCTCCTAAAATATGCCATTCCTGAAACATTGGCACAGAGAGATGATGAGAACCTGGCTCAGCCTTTCAGTGTACTCAGAAAAGCTGCCACTACTGGTTAAATGGGTCATACAGTTTGATGTTTGGGTCCTTAGCTTAAAAGAGGAAAAATACCCCTGAATATCAGAATAGCTTGTTTCTTCATTAGAGGCCATTAGACCTGTCACTGTAGTTGTTGATATATGAGACCTGGAACTAATGACTCCTCTAGACCTGCACGAGACACAATGAAGATCTGTACTTTTGCATTCCTACACCTGCTGCTAGAGAAGCGATTATCTTGTCACTCAAGCACTGCCTTCTCTGAGGAGGAGACAGGGAGGCAGTTAAGTTATCCAGAGACTGCCCAAAATTCATATTTTTGAAAGGGTGAGGTGATGGATTATGGGTAACTGTCAAAAGAGGCACTGCAGCCTTTGAAACTGAC
The DNA here is from genome assembly GCA_032595735.1 of Pelochelys cantorii. Lineage (NCBI taxonomy): Eukaryota > Metazoa > Chordata > Testudines > Trionychidae > Pelochelys > Pelochelys cantorii. Next base: position 32,294,992 of record CM064338.1, read on the forward strand.
TGGGGCTTGATTGCAGTTTTGCATAGAATAGGGGCACTTTTGAAGATGTGTAATTTAAAGGCTCATTGCTTGCTTCCTACCTGGCATTGTGAGAGCAGGAAAAAATGCTGGAGTCTAGTCTATTTGCAATCAGCTGTTTGTGTTCTACTACAGAATAGTCTACGAAATCTTATGATATAGTAGGTAATGAAAACGCATGGCTTATTCTGAATTGCTTTAAAGTGATCAGCCAGTGACTGGAAAACTAGAGATGAAATTGATGGAACAGTCTCTGATATTTGCTTTATGTAACTCCCCCTGAAGTTGGAAGCCTGCATTTTGTTACATTCACATTGCCTCGGAGAATTATTGGCTTTCCTATGCATTTACCTCTGTCAGTCAGTCTCCATCTTGTGATGCTACTGCTGGCATGTACATGACTTGCAAAGCAGCATTCCAATAAATCAAGGTTTGGATGAAGAGGACAAACATCATTCTCTTCCAGTATGAGATACCAGCTTCAGTGAACACTTTTCATTTCCATAATGCCTCTTGTTTGTGGCCCTGCTCTAATTCTTAGCAGCCAACTCACTCAGACACCGCAGTTAGGACTAGCAGACCATGGAGTTTATCTTCTTAAACTAGATGCTGGTGTGTTTCAGATCCAGGGAGAAGGCTGAATGATTGATTTGGACTTCCTGAGTTTTCACATGCAATGGCCAGTTGGGAACCTGCCTTTATTTTAGCAAATCATGTTGCGGTAAGAAAGAAAAATGTCCCCCCTCCCTGAAAGTGCAATTTCCTATCAGTTTTGTTGATAACAATGTTTTTCCTGCACAGTTCTGGTTAATGGGATGCACAGCTTTAATTTTGACATCGAGGCCAACTTCCCCATAGCATTGCCAGACAACATCCCTTTGATTCTACCTCCTTTCTTTATACTACAGAGATCAGCTATGCCACCAGCTACCATCCATTTCACTCAGTTCCTTTCATCAAGCCTATGTTTATGTCACTGTTTCATCAATCCTTGTTTGATTCCTTCTTTCACTGCTACTGTGCACTTCAAGTGGAAAGCTATGATATACCTTGTATAATGACCCCTGGCCCCTACACATAGACACCAGGGTTTCAGCAGGGTAAAACATGGCATCATCCTTCAGCACCTAAATCACCATTTTCTACCATTTCAGATACAGGTGAAAATCTTTTATAGCAGGCTGCTCGAGTGACTAGGACCAGCCCTTAGGAAGAGCCAGTACGGTAAGCCAGTGTCACTTGCATGTACATAGTTCTTCTGCCATGGAAAGTCAAGGCAAGTCAAAACTCCAAACACCTGATCTGACCACTCCTGAATTCTGGGAATATTTGGAATCTGCTTTTGAATACTGAATATCCCACAACCCCAGGGAAACTCATAACATCCTGTCGCAGAATGCACTGGGCTCAGTACAAAGCCTCAGGTGTATTCTCTAGGCAGGGCTACTCTTTAGTTATTCTAAACTCCAGATACTGCCAGAGGGGATACTGCCAGAGCTTCACAGGGGTTCATTTTGAATGCTTGCACCATAAAGCATGTACCATTCCTAGCATGAGTTTAGCACAGAGGTCTTGATTGCTTGGGCCATGTCTGAATTTCCTTCCTCTAACTCCTGGACAGGGCCCCTACAAGTCAATATTGAGAGGCTATGGCATGGAGCACAATGGGGAAGCTTGTCCTATCACTGTCCTTGCTGTACCTATTTTATGAATATAAAGAGACTTTCAGTTTTCAGGTCTGTCAATCTATGCCTTCCACCAGCATGATATTCACAAACTATCATAAAGGAAAGGGGCAAAATAGGCATTTTTTGCCTGACATGGTGGGTTTTCTTTTTCCTCTGAGCTCCGGATCTTTCGAATGTTGTAGGAAGTGACTGACTTTCACACAGAAAGAGATAGAGAAAACATGGATTTAAGGGAGAAATTAAGAAAAAAAATCTAAAAATATAGCATGGTTGGGATCACAGGAGTCCCACGGAGGCAGAATGGAACATGCCGTCTGAGGTGATTACTTGAAGGAGACAAGGGGAAAAGGGAAAATAAAAGTAATTTTAAATGGAGGAAAATCTTTCTTCCCTTAAAACAATCTGAAAGGCCAGGAACCATAGAGAAAACCAGGCAATTTCACAGCAATTCCTGTGGGAGATAGCTGTTTTCCTGAATCTCCTAATTAATTATACATGCTATTGAAGAGATGTAATGCCGCTTCAAATAATAATAATAATAATAAAAAATTAAAATAAAAGACAGGGAGGGAGAGGGGAGATAAAATGGTTTTGTTAATTTGAGTTAGAGCTAATTTCACTTTAATCAAAGCTGACAGGAAATGGCAAGCTCTGGAGCTTGTCACAGTTAGCAGTTATGTCCTCCCTGTCTTTAACTGATAAAACATTTCACGGCTGACCATCAGGGTGAGGTGAAGGTTTCCTTAGGCCTCATCTAAGCATACTGTCAACAGATCCCAGTGTTTCTTAACTACTACCTGGCCATTGCTCCTTCAGTCTGAACAAATGGGGCTCATGTATCTAAATCCACTTACACACCCATATTCTTTTTTATAACAAGGGGGAATATTTAGCCTGCAAGCTTGGTATAGACCAACTCCCCTAGCTCAGGCTCATCTAGGGCAAAGGGTGGGTTTTGACTCACCTTGGAGGGATGCTTAAGGGATAGGTCCTTCGTTGTTGGAAAGAGTGATAGCTCCACTCACGTCACACTGATTTAGAACAGGTCAGGATTTCACCTTTGTCCACACACTATAAGATTCCTGGCTGGAGGCTCAGGGTAATGTGGGATTCACAAAAAAACAAGTTCAGCCCCTGGATGATGAATTCTGCCACTTGTTTAAGTCTTTTACAGAGCCTGGCCTGCAGTTAGAATTTATTTATTGTGTTTATTGGATTTCTCCAATATGAAAAAGCTTCCGTTGCAAAAACAAAATTAAACAGCAGATTTCCCCAACAGCCAAGAGAACTAAGCTCCCTATGGAAACCAAAACTTCTTTTCCTCAGACAGAACTCACCCTATCAAACTGCTCCCATACATAGATGCACCTTGCCCGGAAGGTCAACACAGCGAGGCTGTTTCAGACCATTATCAGGAACTTTTTGCATAGCTGAGGGCCTCTCTTAAGAATGCTCTTCCACAGGTACAGGAGAGGTGGCGCAACATGGCATGGCTAAGCCCATTTCATCTTCATCATATATAAGCAATATCACCATGCTTTAAAGTTCTTGGAACTACCACTTAACTTCCTAAATGTCTTGGCTACTGTTGATAAACAAAGCCTTCTAGGATTAAATTAATTGTCCTAATAAAGACAAATGAATTTGGGTCTTTCAAGCTAATCTATCCCACGTTCCTGGTGATATCGAGATAGTGGGCGTCACAATTGCTTCTACTTCCACAGTACACACAGGGATGATGGAATAATTTGTATAGTGGGAATGCTGAGATCCATTTACAGTGTAAAACCCTGCATATGCTGAAAGTTACTGCAAACCAGGGGGTGTGGCAGCATGCCTAGTTCCAGTACTTATGAGTGCAAACCAACCTCCTTCCTTCTCCTACAGGAATGTCTTTTTCCAGCTAACTCTTTCCTTCATTCTTGGAGTGTTTCCCTCATCAGTGATGCATTCCCCACCCTCTGGATGTTCCTAATGCTCTATTTGCCACAAGCTAGGACTGGATGACAGAGGATGGATTGCTCAATCACTGTCCTGTTCTGTTCATTCCCCCTACAGCACCTAGTATCAGCTACTGTCAGAAGACACGATACTGGTCTAGAATTACTATTGGTCTGACGCAATATAGTTGTTCTTACGAACATTCAGCTGAGGGGACGTTTCTGTTAGTAGGCAACTGTCCGCTTTAAAAAAAACTTTTCTCTTCATTCCTTCTCATTTGTTCACTGTGGCTACGTCTAGACTGCATCCTCTGTTGACAGGGGGATGCAAACCAAGTACGTCGAAATTGCTAATGAAGCAGGGATTTAAATATCCCGTGCTTCATTAGCATAAATATGGCCACCGCTTTTTTTCGAAACGGAGCTTTTGGGAAAACCCCCCCGGCAGTCTAGATGCGGATCTGTCGAAAATAAAGCCTTTTTTGACAGATCCTGTATTTCTCAAAAAATGAGGTTTACAGGATCTGTCGAAAAAGGGTTTATTTTCGACAGATCCACATCTAGACTGCTGTTTTTTTTCAAAAAAGCTCTGTTTAGAAAAAAAGCGGCAGCCATGTTTATGCTAATGAAGTGCAGGATATTAAAATCCCTGCCTCATTAGCAATTTTGACGTGCCTAATCTACATCTCTCTGTCAACCGAGAGGTGTAGTCTAGACACTGCCTTGGTGGTTGTAAGTGTATTGCCATGAAAGTCTATAGGATGGACTGTGTCTACTTGGGAATGCCAGTTGTGTCACATCACACCCATTCGTATGTACACAGGCATGCATGGAAAACAAGGGTTATTCCTTTTTCTGCCAACTCTCCTGCTGAGCGAATTACTGGCTTTAATTTTATCAGTGAGAGCCACAGTATGCTCCCTGCAGTCTCCCATCAGTCCAAGCTCTAACACGCACTGCAGGACATTCCTGTTGAGTCATACAGTACATGCCACGGCATTCTTTTTTTTTTTCACTAAAGGAAGACAAAGAAAATAAGCCTATTGCATTATACCTTAGCAGTAATGTGGTCCTGTCTCATTTCCTCCTGCAAATCAATATGCCTGTCACTTATAGGGCTGGTTAGAAGCAGTAAAGGATTGCACCGAACAAGAGGGAAGAATGCATGTACAGCCACAAAGAAGGAATCTAAGACGACAGAGTGACTGAAGATGAAAGGCTGTGGAGGTTAATGGAGAGGAGGACAAAAGTCAGTCTAAAGGTGAGGAATCTTAGAGCTCCATTAAGGAGACAAGGGTCAATCTTTACAAAGACTGAAAAAGCAACTGGTGACGGGAAATAAACAAGGACTACAGGAGAGAGAGCAAAGAGAAGTCCAAGAAATAGCACCACCAAAGGACAGATTCTGATGGTCTTCCTCAGGCTGATTAGTACTTCAGCGCACCTGGCATACTATTGAAGTCACTTGTGCCCACCATGAGAAGGTCCTATTCAACATAAATAAAGACATTTATGTCAGGTGCCCAAGATTCACAAGGACAGCCACACTGGGTCTGATCAAAGGTCCTTTCAGTGCAGTACCCTGTCTTCCAATAGTGGCCGAAGCCAGATGGCCCAGAGGGAATGAACAGAATGGGAAATTATCAAGTGATCTCTCCCCCAATGCCCATTCCCAGCTTCTGCCATAATTCTAAGGTGTGTGTTCGTTGTGGATTCCTGAAATGTATTCTGAGACTGCGCACAATGCTGGGGAGGATGGAGAGATCAGGATCCATCCCTGCTGTGCACGTGTAGAACAGCTATTTTTGTTTCTGCTTTCACAACTGGGATATTCATGCCCATAACAATAAAAAACAACAAAGAACAGAAGACAGAGTTGATCTTTAAACATTCTGATTCCTTTTAGAAATGACCTCAATAGAACACAGACTTGTTCAGTTGGAAGAGAACATTTCCTACCTTCCCCCACTGCAACTGGGTGGAATATATAATGGGGCATATAGTTCTATTCCTGGAAATGGCAAGGAAGCTCTGCTGCCACTAACTCAGTCAAGCTATGCCCATTAGTCTCTCCTTCTGCATCAAGAGAGGAATTCTAGCAGAAAGTACTCACTCCAATTGCATCAGTGTGGGCACTCTAAGGAGGTATGTCAATCCCTATTGTTGCTGGCGCTAACAGTGCTAAGAAAGTTTAAGAGAAGATACAACTTGTATGGTAGCCTGAGAAATTGTAAGGATGTTTTTCTTCTTTTTTCCCTGGGTGCTCCCGGGTTTCGCTGCCTGCCAGTCAGAAATATTGTCTGCTGTGTCAGTGAACTGGCCTCCAGGCCTATCACGTCTGCTTGTGCAACCCTCCTACCCTGCCAGTCCCACCATTCCAGAAATTATACCTGTCTGGGTTTGCACGTAATGCTGAAGACAGGTCAGCCAGAGCAAGGGAAGGCCTCTGTGCATTTAGATGGAAAATATAGGGTGGGCTGTTGCTTCAAAACTGAAATATCAATGTAAGGCACATCCTGCATGTTCAAGAGGCAAACACAAATACAACTGGGCTTCCCTCAGCCAAAATCAAGGTATAAGTCATAGGTGGCTTCAACGTAGGATAAAGTAAAGTCTGAAAAACAACCCACCCTCATCAGTGCCTACAGCACTTCCCTCTTATAATGTGTGGTGAGTAAGCAGGGTAATTAACTAACCCCCACAGCTGGCCCAGTCCTATATATTCATAGAAAGTTACTTCCTCACTCCAGATGGAGAGGGTTTAACCCAGAGATAGGCAACAACCAGCCTGCAGACCAGACACAGTTCACTAGGGTTTGCTCCTGGCAGGCCATTGCCATTTTATTTACCTGTGCCTCCACAGGTATGGCCACTTGAAACTCCCATTGGCTGAGGATTGCTGTTCCCAGCCAATGAGAGTTGTGGGAAGTGATGTTCCAGTCCATGCCACTTCCAGCAGCTCTTATTGGCTGGAAACGATGATTGTGGCCAACAAAAGCTTCAAGCAGCTGTATCTATGAAAGAGAAGGTAAATAAAGTGGCAGGCCATGAGCTCACCCTGGTGAACCACCCCTGGCTTATTGTCCACCCCTGGTTCAACCCCTCCTTTACTGACCAAAGTCCCCAGATCCTGTCATACTGCCCCACAAACTCCTAACTTGGGCTTACACCCGGAAGAACCAACAAGGAACACGGGCTTAACTCACCCTCTTTATCACCTGCATTTCTGAGGCTGGCTCATTGTTCCCTTATGGCTTTGAACATGTCCAAAAGGTTTGTTGTTTTTGCTTCCAGTGCATGTAAGTGTAACACCTTCAGACCTGGGGCATCAGCAAGCAGAACTGAATCTGGGACCTGAATCAACCACTAGAGACTGGACTAAGTCCACTAGCTAGCCATTCTCCCACACTATTCTTTACCTGAGCTGGCTCTTACACCATCCTTATGGGGCAAAGGGGGTTTTGGGATGAGGGGAAGAAAAAGGTCCTCCTTAGAACAGCCACTGTGCAGGGGGCCTCTCCAGTGTGCACTCCGCTGTTGTAAGAACTCTGTGCCAACCATGAGCCCAGTGCCCATTGCAGCAGTACACTTAAACCTCCGTACTCTGGATGGTCCTAATCCGGGAACACCCAAGGTACAGAGGAGGAAGCAGCTCCGCACACTGCCATTGCCTCTCCCTCCCAGCTGGGGGAATAGTGTCCACTGTCCAGCATTGCTTCCCCTGAAGCTTTTCCCTGCCACTCCCATAGCAGCAAGGGGCGGTTCCTGGGAGCGGCAGGGAGTGTGGAACCACGTGTGCCCAGGGAGCAGAGCAGCAGATAAGTGCTCCTCCGCACCCCTCATGACCAGACCCTGTTGTGTCCCCCCGGCCTGGCAAATTCTTTCCCAGGGTTGCTGGATTAAAGAGGTTCAAATGTATATAGGTAGCAGGCTGGGGTGTTAAGAGGGAAGGAGAGCCTAAGCCGAAGACTGGGAGAGATCATGGCCAGAATACATTGCCTTATAGCCACCCTCTGCTTCCCAGAGGCCATGAGAAACACTGTAAGTTACAGCAGCGCTGAGGCTATTCTGGTGCTATGGACTAGGTAGGGCCCTAGCTGCCCCAGAATTCATGGAAGGCAAACATGGCGTAAAATCACTTAACTCCACGTAGCACAAAGGAAAAGTAACTATGAATTGGGCTCCCAGTGACCAAGAAGTTGTCAGGACTGGGAACAAGTTCTTCTACCAGCAACTGGTAAAAGCTGGGTGTGTGCTCTCAGCCTTGTTTTATGTTCCTCTTTCAGTTCACTGAAGCAAAAAACATCAGGAACATGGGATGTAGACACATTTTGATCCTTCTGTTCCATATTTCTCTCATTGTCTGACAAGTGAGATACTACTTCTTAAACTGGATTTTCTATGTATCAGCTCTGCTCCCCATTTCACATTGCATTTTGCAGAGAGAACACTGTAAGTGGTCAGTGTATTGTGAAGCCCTGGCAAATGCTCTAATAAAAGAGTCTCCGAATTCTATAGAAGAAAAGAAGGAAAAGGAGAAGCAGTATCTTGTACACAGTTGTCAGACAATGCCCTCAAAGTGCCTAACTTCCTCTCAAGGAGTAACTACATTCCATTCAGTGAGTCTGTGATTTTTCAGCAGGAAAGTGATTATGCTAAGGTGCATCTTAGACATGGAGTCTTAGGCTGTGATCCTGTCAGATAAGAGAGGAAGGGCTGAGTTTTGTCAGTGCTGGGACTGCCAAGGAAAACTTGTCATGATACAAAAAAATGGGATTAGAAGCATCATGCCTCCTGCTGAGTAAAAATTGAATCAGTCCTCTAGCATCATGGAATGATGACTGAACTAATCCTTTGGCATTATGGAGTACAGACTGAACCAATCCTCTAGCACAGGGGTAGATCAGACATAAACTTCATATACCGACCTGTTGTTGCATAAAGTTCTGTTTTCAAGGGGTAGATGCATTTACCAGGTCCTTGGTCAAAACTGCAACTTGACATCAATTTTCAATATTTCAATGTGCTGCCTCGCCACATTCCCACTGCATTTTCGACTGGATCAGTTTATGTCTCAGCGTTTCTCTTTAGAAGTGTTGCTGTACAGTTAGGCAGCTGATGTGTTCTATCCAGAGATGGCTCCACTGATCTTCAGTGAGGGAGGCAATGGTTCATTTTATAGATGAGAAAAGCATGTAAAGATGCTGTGGTTATAAAGGCTTGAGGCACAGGAGTTAGAGGTGGGTGCAATACTTACAAACTGCAACTTCACAAGTGAATTAGGCAGATAATCTTACACAAATATTGGTAAAAAGTGGTATGCTGTACCACACTGATAACTGAGTCTGTGGATACCACAGATAGTACAGAAAAACATTAGAGATGTTAGAATAGCAGCTGTGAGAAGCAGCTCAGAGACTTGGACTATAACTTGGACACAGTCATAAAAGAGAGATTGGTGTGCAAAGTGCAGGTGAACTGGTTAAAGGTGCATGGAAATTCATCACATGGCTCTGCAAGTCATCACATGGATATCACCTTTTCATATGCTTATACACAATCTATATACAGGCACTCCCCAAGTTACAAACTTTCAACTTTTGACTGTCCACATATACAAACCAAAGCTCACCTGCAGCTTCAGGGGAGCCGGCAAGAGGCACAGGTGGTGGTAAGCAGAGCAAGTGCTGACCAGAGGACTCGGGAGGAGCAGCGGATGGTAGCCCAGCCAGCAGCTGGAGAAAAGCAGTGTTTTGAAGGGGAAACTGCCACTTCTCTCCAGCTCCTGGCTGCACGGCCGCCCCCTGCTTTTCAAGAGCCCTCCGGCCCACACTTGCACCACTTGCCATTTCCTGCTGAGTGGGGACTGGGTGCAGCCTGCAGGAGGGTGGGGGAAGAAGGATGGCTGCGGCCAGGGGATGCCCAGAAGTCCCCTTCAAAATCTCCACCTACCCCATCAACCTTCTCTAATTAAATCTGCCTTTCCTCAAGTACCAGCATCCAAGGTTAAATTAAGAAAAAAAAATTTATACTATTTTTCATTGCAGATATGCAGTATTTTTAGATACATTATGGGTTAAATAGGCTTTTGTGGGCTAGCTTGGGACCCTAACTAACATTTATAACATTGTTTCTATGAGAAACATGTTCCGGGTCCAGAAAACTGACTTACAAATGAACTTTTGGAACACAGCCCATATGTAAATTGGGGATTTCCATGATCTGTATATGAGTGTGTATCAAAGTATATACCCATTTCTATTTCTATATACACACATGCCTACACACCAGTATTATAAAATGGTAATAGAGTCCTGACATGAAATCTTAGTCCCACAAAAGTCCCATTGAGTTCACTGGGGCTGGGATTTCACCCCTGAAGTCTGAAATATTTTCTTTCTATTCCACATAACACGCAGGCAATGAAAGTGGAAGTTTTGAAATAATCTGTGCAAAGAAGCTTCAACCCTTCTTGAGGACTGTGGCTCTAGAAATGAGGCAGTTTAGTCTCCATGGCACATTCAGTCATGGGTCTCCCTGTGAAAAAGCCTTACAACAACATAGTCCACACCTGTCAATCACGTGCAAATGGCTCTGAAAATGGTAAAAGGGTATGCCATTCGGTTTTTCTATTTGTCTTTATTTTTAACTAGACTTCATTTAAATCCCTTTCAGCCAGAGAAAGGTTACAAAAATACAGTTTGATACACAAAGGTGATATAGAGTTATGGAGCTCCATCCTGCAAATACATTAGTAAGTTAAAAGAATTCACACATGTAATTAATTGCAGGATTGGACCTACCATGACTATTATAGATACAGTGAGGTACAAATTCTGCTTTCCAATTCACAGGTACAACTCCATGAATTTCAATGGGAACTGTATCCAAGTAACTGAGAACAGAATTTTGCCCCGAGCCCTGACTCCACAACATAGAAATGGGAAAATAAAGGTCCATATAAAATAAACCATATGTTTGCATGGAACAACAAGCATATTAAAAACTTACCCATAAGTACAATCAATTAGCTCAGTCTAGAGGCCAGACCATCCTTATCTTAATCAATCATGTGCACAATGAACTTTATAAATACATACACATACTTAAAATAAGTATTAGAGGGGTAGCAGAGTTAGTCTGTAACAGGAAAAACTTAAAAAACAACGAATAGTCTAGTAGCACCTTAAAGACTAACAAAACATGTAGATGGTATCATGAGCTTTCGTGGGCACTAAAGCTCATGGTACTATCTACATGTTTTGTTAGTCTTTAAGGTGCTACTAGACTATTCGTTGTTTTTTAAAGTAAGTAATTATTGCAAGAAAAATAAAGGAAGATTTTTAGATGTTTTCCATGTGTAATCTCCCTTTTTCTCCTGCAATATGAGACTGCCAACAGAGGAGTAGAGTCACTTAATAGCACCTCCTGTGATGGGAGGTTTTTTGACGTAGACACCAGTGTAGGGACTGGATTGACATACGATGGTTCCATTCACATGGCTCACCCATCAGCAATGAGAGGACAAAGGTTATCAGTAAATTCCCACATGGGATGAATAAGAACAAGTGACCTTTAATGTGAAAACCTCAAACCAAACTCTGCTCCCTTTTTCAGAGATCAGATAGCAATGGCAGATTGTACAGTCATTAAATTTACAAAACAATATGCAAAGGCATTGGGCTATTATTAAATCATGTGTGTTATTTATTTGTCAGAAGGGAGAGACATGGCTTCCCAGGCTATCATCACTTCTCTCCCCGCTAACTACATTTCTATTCCAAGGAGAGAGCGAGGGAGAAAAAGCAGCAGATGCATCGTTCAGCCTTGTGTTTCCATAACGTCCATTGATACTTCACCCCATCTGTGGTGTTTTTGCTGCATTTAGAAAGTCATTGAAAAATGTTAATGGTCTGGTGGCAAAGCAGCATTTGGGAATGACAAATGAGCTAGTGGCGGATTGAGGGTGTGCAGCTAATGATTTCCTACTAGTGCTGATTAAACATCATCCTTCCCCCTCCTGCCACCTAATTCTCCCCATTGCTGATTTATGGGAAAACCCACCATGCAAGGTGCTTGCCATTTTATTAGTCAGTAACAATTTAGCAGAGCAAGAGGCTTTTTTTTGTGGCTTCTAATTTTCTTCTACTGAAGAAAAAAGTGGAAAAATGTTAAATTGTCTTTCTAATAAATAATAATAATAATAATACAAAAATACTATTACTACCACTACTACTAATGATGATGATGTAATTGGGACTAAGTCAAAATAGCCCAATATACATACCAAGAAGGGGAGGGGACTACACTCCTCACTCGGGATCCTGTTTATGATGAGATGATTGTTACTTCATAGAATTCATTATCCTTTTCCAGGCACAGGAGAAGACGAGCACAAGTTCCTATAAGTGGAAACCGTCTGGTGCTATTTCAGTATGTTTAAAAATAGCTCAACACCTCATTTTTCCTAATGCAGTGGTGCCTGCCACTCGTCTTTTTCCAGTAAAAGTTACACGTTTCAAGTCAGCTCTTGAGAAATTAGGACAAAGAATCTGTGAGATTTTGCCTTTTTTTTTTTTTTGTAAAATGAATTTTACAAAGTCAAGCCCCAATTCTGCAAAGAGAAATGTGTGGCCAGAATTCTTCAGAGCCCATTGAACCAACACTGCTCCATAAACGAGCAGAAATCAAGCAGTACAATTTCTTTTGAGGGACTGGGCCTTCAAGATGTTCAATTGTCCTCATATTTTTTAAAACATCCCACGCACTGTTAGGTCAGACCGACAAGCTGCAGTCAAAAGATTTTCTGATTTCTCAGAGAATCCAAGTCAGATTCCAAAAGGTTCCCATGAGATGAACTCAGTGATGGATTAGCAAAAAAGGAGATTTCACAGCCTCCCCTCTACTGGAAGAAGTGACAACTGAACAGTAGTCAGTTTCCAGCACTGTGTTACTTGATTAGCAACAAAGTTGCTCAAACACTGTTTTTTTGTCCGTGTTTGTGTAGCTCAGCGATGGGCAACCTAGGCTAGTGAGCAGGCCACATGAGTGGCCCTTCTTCATCTCTGTGGGCTGCAAGATTATCATAACCAAGACGGTCTACCGGAATGGGTTCGTTTTCCTAACTGCACTTGTGTACCTAGAATTTGTGGGGTGCGGCGACTGAACCACTGCAGCCATTTGATTAGATGCAGAGGGTGCACTTGGATCTCAGAGCCAAAGTTGTGTGCAATCAGCACACACCTCACTTCACATGTCCTTGCTTTACGTGCGTGTCACTTTAGTAATAGTGGTAGGGAAAGAACCATGTGAACAGATACCAGTGGAATTTAGCAACCTTGTGCCTGGGCAACAGTAAACAAAATATCTTACAGGCCACACATACAACCCAGATGGGCCACATGTGGCCCATGGGCTGCAAATTGTCCACCACTGATATAGCTCCTAGTGCAGAAGTCAATAAGCCGACCATTGACTGGACTCGGTTCATAGGGTTAGCCCCTGGCAGACTGCCAGATGCTTTGCTTACCTGCACATCCACAGCCCTGGCCACTCCTAGCTCCCGTTGGTTGTAGTTCACCATTCCCAGCCAATGGGAACTGCAGGAAGCTGTGGTCAGCCTGTGCCACTTTCTACAGCTCCCTTTGGCCAGGAATGGTGAATCACGGCCAATGGGAGCTGAGAGTGGCTCTATGGGCCAATGCACAGGTAAGCAAAGTGTCTTGCAGCCCTCCAGGGGTTAACCTGGCAAATTGTTTTCAGGACACTTATTGCCCACCCCTATCCTCGTGCAATGTTGTCCTGATCCATAACTGGGGTCCTACATACTATGGTAATGCAAATAATAATAGCTACTCACATCAACAGCATAGCAGAGGCAAAGTAAATTGGACTGTGCCTTATTTCATTTGACAATAGGAAGAATGTCTTGCAAATGCACAGTGATTTTTATTTTGAAACAATAATCAATGATTGTCACTCAACCATTGCATGGCTGGGACTCCTCAAACACATAGGAGGACTGCAGACAAAATTGTGGTTTATGTAAAAGTCAATTTAGTGCTAGTGATAGCCCTAGAGAATGAAGTTCAGTATATCCAGAGTAGAAACAGCATGAAGGAAGCTGGGAAACTTGCTCCAACCAACCAAACTAATGTGCTTTTAACTTGACCCTCTAGGAACATTTCTCAGGCTGGGAAGGGAGTTTGGTCTTTGTGCCTTTAATATCTTTGTACTCTGAGCTGAAATTGCTAACAAGGCTTTTCATTACAGCTGGTTAAATTATGGCAAGTTCTTTTTTTTTTTCCATGAACCATTTTAGGAGGAAACATCCCAAAAGTACGTGAGGAAAATTCTCCAAAATTTCTGATTTTGAAATAAGCAAGTATTGAAACCAAAATGTTTCTGGTTTTCAGGGGTTTGGGGTTTTTTTTCATTTTTTCTCCTTTTTTACTCCCCCTTTTGGTGGCAAAATGGAAAAAATAGTGAAACGGGGCAAATAAGGAAAAAGGAAGAGAAAGAAAAACCAACATTTTTTGGTTTTCCATTTTCAGATTTGCTAAAAAATATCTAAATCTCTCTCTGTATAAAAAAGTTTTTCCTGACACACGACAGACTGATGTCATCAGGCTCTCTGGCCATGAAAGTGAAAGCAGCCAGAGAAAAGGGGCTTGGAAAGTGTGTGAGCAGGGGACGCACCCCCTAGTTTTTATAAATCTGTAAAAATGATTATTTTAAAAGGACTTTTTAGTAAAAAAAAAATGTTGTAGCTCATGATAGTCTTGCTATCCATATAACTGTCTTCTAGATATTCATGAAAGCTGCTTATACAACTAGATTGAGAAAAAGGGGGGAAAGATCACCAAATAGCCATTGGATGGAAGCAACTTCACTCATGTATCTCATCCAAGGTGGACTCAAACAGCTAGAGATCCATATTTAATTGCCAAGCTTGTGATACATCCATGCTCATCAAATATTCAGTTTAAAAGAACAGCTCCTTACCCTGCAGAAACTATGGCTCTATGAAATGTAGTCATTGTGAATCCTATTGTGGGGGTGCCCATACCCCACAAACATGTGTGGGGGGTGTGTGCACACCTAAGTATGTGTGAGGGTGGATCCCAATAAGGCCAAGTAGGCAAGTTATAGGGATAATGGCCAGATTGTGGTTGGTCAGCCCATTGTCAATTGCACACTGGTATTAGGTGTAAAACATCTAGAGAATGCTTGCCATGGTCCCCTGCTGACCTAAAGGAGAGGGCTCCCTTCTCAGTGCAGGATGGAGAGAATAGTCAAGAAATGATGATAAGTACATCTCCTGTTGGATGCAGCCCACTATTAGAAACTCCAGTGCCAGTGCCAGTTTTGGTGCTGAAACGGGAGGAGATGGCAGTTCCGTTATCATGTGTCTTGGTGTAGGGATGGCCTCACTTATTGCTGACTGTGCTGGTATCAGCATAGCTCTCTCACCATCAAAGTCAGTACCAGCCCCACACCCTCTTTGCAGCTGGCACTTTGTCCTCAACCTTCAGGGTATGTCTAGACTGCATCCCTCTGTCGGCAGAGGAGGTTTACAGGATCTGTCGAAAAAGGCTTTCTTTCTTGACAAAAGACAGAACTATGTAGCACTTTAAAGACTAACAAGATGGTTTATTAGGTGATGAGCTTTCGTGGGCCAGACCCACTTCCTCAGATCAATATGTGGAAGAAAACTGACACAACCATATATACCAAAGTGATACAATCAAAAAAAAGTGAACACATATAAAAATGATGAATCAGGTTTAAGAACAGAGGAGGGGAGAGGGGGGGAAGGTTAGTGTCTGTGAGGTAATGACATTAGGGGTGATAATTGGGGAAGCTATCTTTGTAATGGGTGAGATAATTAGCATCTTTGTAGAGACCCATACATAAAGTGTCAAATTTAAGCACAAATGACAATTTTGAAGCTTCTTTTTGAAGTCTGGAGTTAAAATCGCTCTGAAGCAATATGCATGTTTTAAGGTCATTGAGAGAATGGCCAGTCTGGCTGAAATGGCAAGCAACAGCTTTCTCTCTGTGAGAGAGTCTGATGTCTGTTTTATGTGCATTGATTCTTTGGCGAAGTGTCTGAGAAGTCTGTCCAATGTACATGGCAGACGGACACTTTAGGCACGTGATGGCATAAATTATATTTCTGGATGAACAGGAATATGTGTTCTTGATCTTGTAATAGGCATGGTTAGGTCCAATAATGGTGTCAGCAGAGTAAATATGTGGACAAAGCTGGCACCGGGGTTTGTTGCAAGGGAAAGTTTCAGGTTTGGTATTAGTGTGGTATGTCCTGTAGTTGTAGGTAAAAATCATCCTGAGGTTAGGTGGTTGTCTATAGGAGACTATAGGTCTGTCTCCCAGAGCCTCTCGGAGGGTTGTATCCTGTTCCAGTATAGGTTGTAGTTTATTGATAATGCGTTGGAGGGGTTTAAGTTGGGGCTATAGGTGATGACATGTGGTGTTCTATTGTTGGTTTTCTTGGGTCTGTCTTGAAGTAGATGGTTTCTGGGTATTCGTCTGGCTCTTTCAATTTGTTTTTTTATTTTTCCAGGTGGGTAATTGAAGTTTATAAATGCTTGGTAGAGATCCTGAAGTTTCTGGTCTCTGTCAGTGGGATTAGAGCAGATGCGATTGTATCTAAGGGCTAGGCTATAGACGATGGATCGTATGGTGTGTCCTGGATGGGAGCTGGAGGCAAGAAGGTAACTGTAGGAGTCAGTGGGTTTTCTGTAGAGATTGGTGTCTAATTTACCATTGGTGATTTGTACTGTGGTGTGGTTTCTCAACAGATCCCCCTCTAGACTGCCGCTTTTTGCCAACAAAGTGCCGAGTCGGCAAAATGCGGTGGCCATTTTTATGCAAATTAGGCATGGGATATTTTAATCCCTGCCTCATTTGCAATGTCGACCTGCCCAAATCTGTATCCTTCTGCCGACAGAGGGATGCAGTCTAGACATACCCTCAGTGTCAACATGGACGTGGATGACTTGTCCCTAGAGGAGTGCTCTGTGGGATGATCCTGCAAAATGTTTAGAGTTGTGCTTATGTTTCGCGTGGGTCCACCTACCCATGCCTTCTGAAGTAGAAGGCACAGGATACAGTGGTGCTGGAACTAGGAGAGATGAGGGCACTGCCAAGCCCTCTGGCTTCCACCAGTAAAAACACCAAATGCATGGTTTCCGACATCAGTATCCTGCTACAGAAATTGTTCCGGAACCACTGATAGGAGCTGGCTGGCTTGCTGGCTGGCTGGCCGATGAGAGATGCCGAGTTTGTCAGTGCTGAAGTTGCTGATACCAAGGCTACCAATACCAAGGCAGTCAATGAGGGAGACCCTGGTGCTAGTGTTAATGCTGGGGCCTTTTCAATGCCATGTTCTCTCCATTTGGGATACAGTGCCTGCTTGCGGGAGCACTTGCTGGGGATAGCTTTCCTGAGGCCAGTGTAACTGTTCCCATCTCATTAGCACTGGTAGCACCTTTCACAGATTGCTCAAGTAAATGTAATTTAAGTCTCAAATCTCTGGATTTTGGGGTGTGAGGTGAGAAATAGCAACCAAGTCAGCATTTGTCAATGATGCATCTTTCCTTAAGGGTCCAACGACTTCTGTATGCCAATTGAACAGGAGCATAAGGGCCATCACATGATGGGCAGGGTGTAAACACTGAGGGTTTGGGATCTGCCATGATAATGGTAGCACAAAAGCACTCACCCTACTATACAGGAGGTTGTCAGGTGTGTGTATGTGTGTGTGTGTACTAAATTAGGGGTTTTTTTTAAATATCCATTTAAATAGAAAGGTGGTTGAAAGAAGACAATTCTTCACAGAAGTTGGCAAACACTGAGCTAGCATCTAAGAATGAGCAGCATGTCAAACGCTATCCGGGTTCCATCCCACACCATGGACAGTAAGAGGGAACTGAGGGAACTGCTGATCTGCTCTTGGTGCCCATCACAGGGGCAGGAGGAGGGATGGGGAGTGTGTCTAGCTACTCAGCAGTTCAGAAAAGTTTCCAAGCCAGCACCACCTGAGGCCTGTGTGTTGCTACCCTGGGATCCACAATGACACCTACATGAAGAAGAGCAGATGTTTCGTAAGTATTCAGTGTCTGGAAAATACCCTAAAATCAATAAATATTTCTGTAATGTAAAGAACACTACACTTCAAATTTTACACACACACACAATTCTGTAAGGGGCACTACTGGTCTCTGCCAGACATGGTCATAAATTAACCAGTTCTTCTGGTCTTGGCGGTCCCACTTAAGCGCCTTCTTTCTTTTCATATTTCAGGTCTGCCAGGAAAGGACCATGTCTGCCCTTGTATTAGTGCAACAACCAGCACAATGGGGTCTTATTTCTTATTGGGGCTTTTGGTGCCACGGCAATATAAATAGTAAATGACAATAGTAATAGGCCAGATCTTCCGTTTGTGTAAACTGCCAAAACTTCATTTACTTCCATACAACTACACTGATTTACACTGTCTGAGGTCCTAGCCCGATGCTACATGATACAGCTGGAATTGTAGCTTTGGTAAGAGCTGTCAAAGGAAGCCAGTGACAAAACCGAGGGCATAATCGCTCCCATTTCCCACCTGAGACATAGTGAATGTTTCTATTTTAATTGTAAACAGGGACAGGACAAAGCTGGCCTAGCTTTTCTCTCCAGTAAAAGCAGCCAAAAAGCATCAGATCATTTCTCCCCAGCTTCATTTTTTCCTTCTTCTCCCTTTTCTTAATCCTTCCATGAAACAGATACCAAAATCAGAGTTCATCATTCTATAGAAATATGTTCCCGTCTGTTTTCTCTTCCCCAGACAGATATTTTGATGCTGCAATTTCCCACATCATCATTTTGGAATGAAAAGCTTTTGATAAATCTCAAATTGCAAGTTGTCCATCCCCCTCATTCTTTCTAGTGTGTACACTTGGAACGTGCTATAGAGAAATGAAATCCAGGGAGGAGAGGGGAGACAGAGACGGTATGATCTGAACAGCAAAAAAGGCAGGGCTAGATTTCTCTAGAGCTCAGAAATGTATGTTGACCAAAAGGTCAATGTGGCACACAGGGAAAATAAAATACGTTTGAATAAGAAGGAAACAAAGGACCCACTTTGACCAGGGATGCTAGCACTATTAGGAGTCATTCAACTAATCACTCATATTGAAATAAAAGTTGCTAATATTTTAATATTAAAAGAATCTATGGCATAGTCAGTGGGTGCAACTAATGAATGGATGTTTATATTTCTAGTGCTGTGATAATTCTGTATTGACATAGCATCCTTACCAGTGAGAGCCTGATCCTAACTGGGACCACTATACAGAATAATAGTAATAAAAGTGGATGCTTGAGCATTTGCAAGTAATGTATGTTGATATGTTTACATGGCTCAGTTAGTAACTCTGGTGTTCTGCATCAGGAACCACAGAACCATAGAGTCCTAGAACTGGAAGGAACCTCAAGAGATCATCAAGTCCAGTCCCCTGCCCTAATGGCAGGACCAAGCACTGTCTAGATCATCCCTGACAGGTGTCTGTCCAATCTGCTCTTAAATATCTCCAGTGTTGGAGATTCCACAACCTCCCTAGGCAATTCATTCCAGTGTTTAACAACCCAGGCAGTAAGTTTTTCCTAATGAACAAACTAAACCTCCCTTGCTGCAATTTAAGCCCATTGCTTCTTGTCTTGTAGAAGGAGCACTGCACATAGAACTGGGTGTTTGTGAAGTACTGGGTCATCTAACCCTGGCAGAGTACAGTTAAAGGACATGATAGTAAAAACACAAGGCATGTGCCTTGCCCACACTGTAGGCCCACTGGTGGAACTGTGTAAGTGTTTTCCTCACAACCATATTTGCCTCCTTTAAGATAGGCTGAAATCAGGCTTGATCCTTCTGAGGAAGTTTGCCCGTGAAGTCCAACTTGCTGTACATAAGAAAAATTTATTTCCATACAGAGCCAGCTAATCTGAAATACAAAACTGAAAACTTGCAGAGGAAAAATCTTTGCAACCCAGAGGGTCCAGGCATTTGCTCTCTTCCTCTGGCAGGGTGGAAAGATGGTGTTTTGAGGGACCCATTCCATCAATGCATGAATGATGAGACAACTGGGTAGGAGGCAAGAAAACAAACTCAGATTCCTTCTGAGGCACAAAGTACTTCTTTTCAGCCCCTTTAGGGTGGGTTTACTGGTGGTTGGGATGTGCCAGACAATCCGTGTGGGATGAAGGATGGCCTCACTGATTGAGATTGCATATAAAAGATTAATGCTAGAACTTAGTGTCACACTTCAGCACTCTGGGTCCAATCCTGCTGCCTCTGAAATCAACAGCATAACACAGGCTGACTTCAGCAAAGGCACAGTTATGCCATCAGGAAATAGCACTTCACTGTTAATGTTTCTTTGGGCAACATGAGGTGATCCCTTTTGCCCCACTGCTATGAATGGGAAACTAAAGGTATACCATCCATAATGAAGAGAGGTGTAGACAATCCTAGAATCCTGGAAAAAAACACTTTGAATAGAACAGGATTTAATGTTGTAGAGGTATGGCACAAGCACCCTCACACAAGTAATTTAAAAGAGGACTGAACAAATCACCAGAGAGCAATCCTGCATCAACAGGGACTATGGACAAGGTAACCTAAGAGGTCGTGATGCCCATTTAGGAGTTGTGATTCTCAAACCCAGTGTGTTCTGTAGCTAAGTGTGTCAAAGTTCCCATATTTGCTTACACATCCAAGATCTCATGGCACAGCATACCAGGGCCCAGACAACTGAGAAGTGACAAATGAACACTAGTTTATACTTACAACTAGTGTCTTATTAGAACACATTTCAAATATATGTCTGTTTTGCTTCATCACTCCAGCATGCAGCACACAGACTGTCAACACTGGTTCAAACCAGATTGCTAAGTTGTAAAACTGAAAACCCGGAATGATGGAGAATACAAACATTAACTGAGCTGAAATCAAGGCTCTATGTAAACCATGGACTAGATTTATAATCACAGTGACTGCATCATTAAATCTGAGCATTTAGGACACTACATATATCCCAGTTGGTTCGATAAGAAATATTGAGCTACAACTTTGCTAACACCTGTGATTCCGTCTCAGTAAGCAGAAGATCCATTCAAACATTCAGTACTGCCTAGGTCTGGAGTCCTAGTGTAAATTGAAAAATGGTCTTAGAATATTTTGTACCAAAAATTCCTTCCTCAGCCAATATTTCCGTGAGGTACTGCAATTACACTGATTTTTTCATAACAAGTAATAAGTTGTTGTTACCTTACTCAAAGGTAACTATAGACCATTTATTTACATGAATCACCAGCAGGATATTAATTAAAGGTAATTATTGCACTTGGTATTTTTCTGAAAAACGAGACCATTTGAGACATTGATGGTCAGGTGGGAAGGGCATTGGCAGGTATGTAGAGAGCCTACAACTGGGACAGTGGAGGTACTGCAAGTCAGCAATGAGGTGCAGTGACAGCTCCACAGCAAAAGATCCTAACCTATCTCCTTATAGTCTGCCTTAGCTGAAGTAGTGCCATTAGCCTTTCTGTTCTAGGAAAGAGAGATTCCACAAATTCCAATGTTATGTATATACCTATCTATGTTATACAGTCTATGGATGTAGCTGGAACTGATTTTTCTTCTCCTAAAGCTCAGAGTGGCCCGTCTTTCCTACTTTATTCAAATTCAGAGCAGCTGGTCTTAGATTGTGTGGCTTTGAAACAGGAGCTGCTTAAAGTTTCAGATCAGCTTTGTACAGTGCCAAGTGAACTTACAGGGATGAAGCTCAGCTCAGATTGACAGCACCCTCTGCTGCTCATTCACAGAAGGGAGAGGACAGGGCCTTCACTGACAATGTGCTCAACAGAGTATATTCTGGATTAGGAATGCTGGGGTTTGGCCATGCCACTCCCAGTAGCGTTAAATCCCCACAGAGCTCAGATACTGCACAAATGTGTGTCCTGAAATTGTGTATGTGTGAGAAAGAGGCAAGTGGGAGTGGGGAGCCACTGAGGGTATGTCTACACAGCAGCGTTATTCCGAAATAACATAGTCAGTGTCTACACTGCAAGCAGTTATTTCGGCATAATGTCAAAATAATGTCACGCTGGAGGACTTCTTACTCTGACTCCTGTAACCCTCATTTTATGAGGAGTAAGGGAAGTTGGAGGAAGAGTGCTCTTTCTTGGACTTTCTGCTGTGTAGACCACACCAAAAGCCAATATAAGCTATTTCGACTTAAGCTATGCAATTGACATAGCTCAAGTTGCATAGCTTATTTTGGCTTTAGCCCTGCTATGTAGACATGCCCTGAAAGTCCTCATCTGTTTCAAGAAAGAGGAGGAAAATTAGTAGAGAATGAGGCATCTTTTGCTTTGGTAATTCAGTTGTAAACTGTGTGTGTCTTTCCTCACATGGGTATCTGGAATCCTCTTTGCCACCAGGCATAAGCACAACCCATGTCTTTCACTGCCTAAGGTGTACAAATAAATATATGGAGGAAATAGGAATGGAGCCTTTCTCCTCTAGAACACTAGTTATAATCCAGCCCAGGCTGGTGGTAACTACAAATACCTAACAGTAATTCACAGAGTTCTACAAAGCACTTTGCAGATATTACCTAATTAGCTCTCGTAGCACCTGTGAGGTGGGTCAGCAATTATTATTCCCATTTTGCACACAGGGAAACCAATACAAAGAGAGGCAAAAGGTCAGCTTTTTCAAACGGAGACACCCAGACCCATAAGTACATGGAGATGAGTAGCAGAATTGTAGCTCCTGAACATTGGAACAGCAGGCAGCTCAGTCTAATAACCCCCTTTGTTGTTAATTTACTGCCATTTAGGGGTTTCTGAACCATTCCTTGGGGGCAGGTATCCATACATTAAAAAACAGCATGATACTGATCAGTACTCCTGGTGGCCATCTCAGCGGAGAAGCCTAGAAGACAGTGGACAACAGAATTATCTTCTGACCTGTGGAACTGGCCGTTCCAAGTGGCATTTGAAGGGTTTGGGTAGTGGGGGAAGGGAGAGAGATGGGAACTATGGGAGGTGAGGCTGCTCTGTTATGCCCCCTACAGGGATTTGCATTTTATTGCAGGGTCGCCTGTGCTGTAAGTGTGGCATTAGTCTCAAAACAATCAAATGGAAAAAACAGCAACTCAGGATTTGGCTTCCAGAAGAAGAGATGAAGTAAAGAGGAATAAAACCCTTCACATGCAAGGCCTGACCTGCAGGGCTGGTTCTAGGCACCAGCAAATCAAGCACATGCTTGGGGGCAGCACATTTCCAGGGGCAGCATTTCCAGGTAAGCAGCCGCCCCCGGCAATGCCCGGCCCGGCCCGGTCCCCCCCCCCAATTTTAAAGGGCCACAGAAGCTTGGCTCTGGCTGCGTGTCCCTGGGAGCTGGCTGCGGAGCACGGCGTGGCCAGGCTCTGCCCCGCCCCGCCGGCTCCAGTCCTG
The DNA here is from genome assembly GCA_032595735.1 of Pelochelys cantorii. Classification (NCBI taxonomy): domain Eukaryota; kingdom Metazoa; phylum Chordata; order Testudines; family Trionychidae; genus Pelochelys; species Pelochelys cantorii. The sequence continues at coordinate 32,318,165 of CM064338.1, forward strand.
CCACAACCCCAGCCGCTTCGCCGGTGAGAGACTGCTCCCTGTTGGCCGCCCGGCTCGCTGCGCCCGCCCCGTGCCCCTCTGGCTCCGCACCACCCATTCCCCGTGCCGCCCCTGCACCCCGTACCTTGCTCCTCTGCACCCCTGTCCCCCTGCTCTCCCTGTTCCCTGTGACTCTCTGGCTCTGTGTCACCCTTGCACCCTGCACCCTGCTCCTCCCGATTCCTTCGCCCCTCTGGGTCTGCGCCTCCCGTTCCCTGCGCCGCTCCTGCACCCCGGTCCCTGCGCCCCTCTGGCTCTGCGACCCCTTTGCACCCTGCAGTCCCTTTTCCCTGCACCCCTCTGGGTCTGTGCCCCCCATTCTCCACACTGCCCCTGGACACCAATCCCTCTGCCCTTCCCGTTCCCTGAGTCCCATTCCCCTTGCCTCCCCTGCACCCCGCACTCTGTTCCCCTCTGGTTCTGCGCCTCCCGTTCCCTGCACCACCCCCATATCCCCCACACTGTTCCTTGTACGCCTCTGGCTCTGCACACCCTAGTCCCCCTGCTTCCCCTGGTCCCCCCGCCTCTCTGGCTCTGCGCCTCCCATTCCCCACGGTGAACCCTGCTCCCCCTGTTCCCCATGTCCCTCTGGCTCTGCTCCCCCTGTTCCCCATGTCCCTCTCCCCCTGTGGGTCGGGAGTGAGGGGTGCTTGTCCATAGGGAGGGGCTGGACAGGGCAGGGAAAAGGCTGTTGTGACCCAGCAGCGAATGAAGGGGGAGGGGGAGTTTACTTGAAGTGCCTTTGCCTTTATGGAAAACAAATAATTAAAATTATATTTGCTATTTATAGGGCTAAAATGCCAGGACAAAAACAAAAACGAAAACAAAAAAAAATTGCAAAGTGCAAACATGTATAAAAGCCAACCAAAAAAAAGGGGGGGGGCAGCCCAAAAATGTTTTGCTTGGGGTGGCAAAAAACCTAGAGCCTGCCCTGCTGACCTGAGTGTGAAGTTCTGGACTGGTCCTAAGGAGCTCTTCCTCTGTCCCAGTCTCATGCACCTCTGGCCCTGAGCAAAAGCAAGCGAGCCTTGAATTGGTCCGCTGCTTCTTAATTAGTCAGTATTCCATTCTGGCCCTTCTAGGTCTCTGAAGGACTGTCTTCTTGGTTGCTGCATCTGAGTGGACTTTCCTTGGATGGGGATTGTCAGGCCACTGTTGACTCTGGCCCAGGGCAGAAAAGACCTAATATACCCCCCTCACAGGAAGATGGTACTGCTTTGTACTGCTCTATCTCCTCTGTGCATAGAGAACTTCCTCCTCTTGTACCTTTAATCTGCCCTTTAAGCTACCAGCTATATATATGAACATTTTTTAACCTATAAAAAACATCCATATTCCAAAATTACTGGCTTTCCTATTTGGAAAGAAAATAACAAACTCATCTGCCCCTGTCAGAACATGATGTTTAAAGGGTTCTACCTACCATAGAGCTAGCTCAGAGGCCGACCTTATTCTCTTTAGATCAGGTACCTGATGCCCCTTGTCTCCAGCTAAACTTGGCCTATAGTTTGAGCTACACCTACCCTTTGTTTTAAAGATTGATGCTTTTGTGTGATAGATACTATTATTTTGCTGCTCAGAGTCCCTTGCTTTATCCATTCTGTGCTAATGATCCTCCTCTTCTCATTAATGAGGAAGGCTCCCCAGAAAGGAGATATGTCTGCCAGCCCCAATAGCGAATCATCCATCCATTTCTCTTGGTTCTCTGCACTGTCAGTGCCCAGAAAGAAAAAAAAAGCCTATGCTGGACTGAAGCACAAAGTCATCTAACCCTGGAATTAATGGAAAGAAACAAGAACGTTTGTGGAATGGTATTGACAGTGGGGCCAACAGCCTCGCTGGGTCCCTGGACAAGATGGGAGGGATCCCAGCTCTGTGATCCTGGAAGGGTCAGGGCCCTGGGTGGAAGGCACAGGCTCGAGCAGCCAGTCTTCAGCGCTGCCCATAGCATGCCACATTACCCTCCAGGCAGCCCTTAAAGTCATAAAAGTGCACTGAGGTGCTGCTCCAGCAGCAATTTAAAGGGCCCGGGGCTCTGGCCACTGCTGCTGCTGTGGTAACAGAGGCAGTGGTAGTGGCTAGACCTTTTGAATTGCTGGGCACTAGGACAATTGCCCACTTTGGTCCCTTGCCAGTGGTTCTGGGTATTGAGGAGGAGGATGCAGTAGAATCGAGCTACCCAAGTAAGGATTGGAACCTCAAGGTTCTAGGTGCTATACAAACACTCCCGTGAAGTATTAGAAGCTAAGAATAAAAAACACTAAGGCTGACTTGAAGTTCTGTCGGGTGGATATGTGCAAGGGAAGTCCAGCACTGATTAAGAGTGATGCAGTTACATGCTGGCATTGTCAGCTCCCTGCAGTCTGAACTCCTAAACTCTCCCACACTAAGCAAGTTAGGACTAGATGAGGAACCTCCAGCAAGTAACAAGATATTTCAAGGAAGTCATGTTGGTCATTCGTAGAAGGTGCTTTTCCCTATGCATCTGATCTCACTCAACACCCCAATCTCACTCTATACCCCTATCTCAGACATGATGTAAAATCAAGGTCTCAATGTTCCTCTGTCCTTTTCCCAAGTCTACGACTTGTTAAATCTGGTAGACTGGCTAAATTCCAGTTCAGATGATTAGATTTTGCCTACATACAATCCCACTGTAGTTCAACCTGGGGTTATTCTTCCCTTCCCTTATAAATAAAAACTTGATGTTGTTTTTGCTGATGTAGAATGGGGGTTGGATTCCACCCCAGAAGTGTTGCATTTCAGCAGCGAGTGAGCAATCCCTTAGAATGCCATGAGTAAAGCCCTGTGGGATTCTCTGTAATAAAAGGAGCTATATAAATCTCGGTTATTGCTATTATTACTTTCTCCTGCATTATCCATAAACTAAATGGCTAGGTAAGTTGATTTTCAGGCTGCTTTTCATTATTCGCTGAACAAAGCTACCTGAAAGTTCCTGACTATTACTTATGTGAAATTTAATTTGGTGTCTAATAGACCCCAGCATCAAAAGCAGGCAGTAGTCTGTAATCATCATAAAGAGACCTATATTTACTAGGTAGTAACTGGGGACTCTCATGGACATTGTGGTGTTCTGACCCTCTGATTATTTATTCTAGTTTTGTAAAGTTCTTATAATTCACTTTAATGTACAAACCTTTTCTTCCTCTGTAATTAAAACTCACATGCCCAGATCATGTTTCCCTCTCCAGCTGCTTTTTATTATAGGGGGAAATCAATTAGAAGCATCAGGCCATTGTAGCATCTATCTGATCACCCTTTCTGGAACCCCCCATATGAAGGGGGCACATTCAAGGGAAAGGGTGTGTGTGCCCAGGCTATTCATAGTCCCTTCTAATCTGTGGTCACTGGTAGCTGACACAGAGCTAGCCCACTCTACTTTACATCAGGAGCCAGCCTGATCCATTCCTCACTGCACATTTTCCACTGGACTTGCTTAGCCACCACACCTCTTTATCACTTTCTCAAAGCCTGGGGTGTGAACCTCTCATAAACACCAAGGGTACATCTAAACTACATTCCTCTTTCGGAAGAGGGATGTAAATTAAGACAGATCAAAATTGCAAATGAAGCCGGGATCTGAATTTCCCATGCTTCATTTGCATAATCACATCATAGCGTTTTTTCGAAAAACGCTTTTTGAAAGTGAAACCGCAGCCTAGATGCAGTTCTTTCAAAAAGAAAAGCCTTTTTCGAAAGATCCTGTACTCCTCAAAAATGAGGTTTAGAGGATCTTTCAAAAAAGGCTTTTCTTTTCGAAAGAACTGCGTCTAGACTGTGGTTTCACTTTCAAAATAGCGTTTTTCAAAAAACTGCTATGATGTGATTATGCAAATGAAACGTGGAAAATTCAAATCCTGGCCTTGCAATTTTAATATGTCTAATTTACATCCCTCTTTCTAAAGAGGGATGTAGTCTAGACATAGCCCAAGTCAAACTCTGGAACCTCTAGGCTATGTCTACACTGGCGCGATCTTGCGCCAGAAATATGCAAATGAGGCTAAGCGTGGAATATCACCGAGCCTCATTTGCATATCTAATGAGCCGCCATTTTTTTCAGAAGAGGCTCTTGTGCAAGAAAGAGTGTCTACACTGCCCCTTCTTGCGCAAGAAAAACCCTCTTGTGCAATACAGTTCTTCCTGAAAAGTAATAGGTGTAACGGTATTGCTCAAGAGGGTTTTTCTTGCGCAAGAAGGGGCAGTGTAGATGCTCCTTCTTGCACAAGAGCCTCTTCTGAAAAAATTGGCGGCTCATTAGATATGCAAATGAGACTCGGCGATATTCCACGCTTAGCCTCATTTGCATATTTCTGGTGCAAAATCGCACCAGTGTAGACATATCCCTAGTCTTTGAGTGGGTTCAAAATCAAGCAAAATGTGAGGTTTTTTCATTGCTAGTGATGAATAATGCTTTAGGAGAGAAGCTAAGAGAACAACAGTTCAGTTTCCTGAAGGCTGTAATACTTTTGACTAATTCCAGTTTTTGAGCTTGCTATGAGGGTGGCTGGGTTCTGTTTAGTGGCCAGTGATATCCTTGCAGGTCAGATTAGAAAATCTAGTGATCCTTTCCAGCCTAAAAACTCTATGGCTCTATAACACTAGGAAAGATCACATCTCCACCATGTTTCTAGCCCTGCCATGGCCAAATCTATGACAGAAACAAATGCCAGGGCCACTGCATACAGATAATTGAGCCAGATCAATGGGAGTGGGATCAGGTTACTAGGGAGTCAACATCTGGCTTCTGCCAGACCAGGGGTAGTCATCCTTTCCCAGCTGTGCCAAGTTCAGCCTCCATGCACTTTCTTTACAGTTTGACTTAAGGAAAACACGATCAGCACTTCCTGCCTGCATGCTTATATGTGGGTAGGGACACTTATCACAGGACAGCAATAACAGATAGCCGGGAAAATGGCAATCCTTTTGTAGGAACTTCTTTAAATGTCTTGGGTTATGTCTATTCATGGACACATACTCCTGCTTGCTTTGATCAAGCTAACATGCTAAGAATAGAGTGTAGCTGCAACAGCATGGGCAGTGGGAGGCATGAGCCACACTAACAACATACTCAAGTGCATATCTGAGATCCTAGGCATATACTCGTGATGGCTAGCCCCTTCCATTGTTCACGCCGCCATGGCCACATTCTATTTTTAGCACAGTAACCCCACCAGAACTAACATAGGGTATGTCTAGACTACATGGCTCCGTCGACAGAGCCATGTAAACTAGTTTACCCGGCACAGGCAAAGAAGCAGGGATTTAAATAATCCCCGCTTCATTAAAATAAACATGGCCGCCGCGCTGTGCCGACGATCAGCTGATCCAGCACAGCGCGGTAGTCTTGACATGGATCGGTCGGCTGGGGAAGCCTTTGCCGACCGATCACTTATGCCTCGTGAAATGAGGCTTACAGGATCAGTCGGCAAAGGCTTCCCCAGCCGACCGATCCGCGTCTAGACTACCGCGCTGTGCCGGATTAGTTGATTGTCGGCACAGCGCAGTGGCCATGTTTATTTTAATGAAGCGGGGATTATTTAAATCCCCGCTTCTTTGCCTATGCCGGGTAAACTAGTTTACATGTCTCTGTCGATGGAGCCATGTAGTCTAGACATACCCATAGATATGTCTTCTTGAGCGGAGAATCACACCCCCTAGTGGTGGAACAGGTTTGGTATACCCGGGCATTGCTTTTTGCCTTTCTGATTAACTCTGACCATAAAAGAAATATGCTAGCCCTAGCTCACTCTATAAAGGGCCATTCTAAAGTCCAATCAAAGATTTAGGTCAAATAGTTATTGACTGATTATATAGTGATCCAGTCCATGCAAGCTCACTAATTAATTTTCATAATTAGCTGTTAGCGCTTGAATGTTTGTTTTACTTTTACAAAGATACATGTCTCCAAGCAGTAAAAGGAGCTGAGTATAGCAAGCTTTTGAGGTAAAAAGAGCTGTTTAAAAGCCTTATCTAGACGAACCAGCTGGAAACATAGACACTATCGGAAACCTGTAAACTATCCCCTTAATGGGACACTAAATTGTGTGTGCTTTCAATCCCTTTTGTCATGGAGGTGACCATAAAGCTTTGTACTACAAAACACTGGAAACATTCACTTTTTACCTCCATGGGCCTTGGATCACTGCACAGTTGAGTAATTAGAAGGCAATATCCCTCTACCTCAGCCACAGGCTAACTGTTATCCAGTTGGTCAGAGGATTTCAGCTCTTTGTACCAGGGAACTCCCCAAATCTAAATGGGAGCAACTCGAGTCCTTAGCAAGAGATTCTGAGCCAAGAGAGGAAGATTGGCAGACTGCACTCAGAGCCACTTGCCTATATCTTTCAGGGGTGCATAATAAATGTCATGTAGGGTGCTACAGCTGCAGCACATGCCACAGAAACACAAATACGTAAGGGGCTTTCAGGGGTTTAAGCAGAGCCAGATGGGTGGAGAACAGAACATACAATATTAACCACCTCGCTTGGAGTTTTCAAGTGTGAACCTGAAAAGTCTGAGCAAAGAGTGAAGAGATACCACAACTAGCACAATAGTCAAAGTGATATGGAAATTGAAGAAGCCACTATTCTTCCTATATAACCCAGAGGTGATATCTGTTGCAGTCTCTGAGCTGTTGCATTTATCATGCACCTCTGGCCCTCTTCACCTGTATTGTGCCCACTAATCTACCTCTGCCAGGATTAGTTTCAACATTCCAAACTCACGGAGCTTCAAAATGTTTTCACTTTTTGTTAAAATCATCAAGCTGTCACAATTATGTCTCCTTTTCTCCGACGTGTAAAATTTTCCTATTAAAATGACATTAGTCAAATCCATAATGGGCAAGCCTTGCTCCTGAGAGAAGTTTAAGGTCAAATAGCTCAGAACTCCTTGAGATAGGCTACTCCTGCCCTGCAGAGTCTGTGTTGGCATTGCTAAGCTAACACACGCCCCTAGTGTAGAACTGGGATACATTGACCAAAGAAGAGCTCTGCCAGTCCAGGAATACCTCCTCCCCAAATGACAGCTATTTCTAGACTAGGGGGTTTTGTCAGCAAAGTTATGTCACTAGAGTGTGTAGTTTTTCTACAGCTCAGACAGAGATAGCAGTGCTGGTTAAGTTTTAAGTGTAGGCCAAACCTTAGAAATAGGAACTTTATAGCACTTGAAAAGGAGAGTCCCATATTTCCATTGTGACAGGCTGCATTTGTTTCAGCCTTGATAGGGCTCAAGTATGGAAGTTTCAAAGCAAGGATGCTCATATAGAAAAAGCTATTTGGAGAGAATCTTTAAAGGGTTTATTAGTTGTTATTGTCTCTAGCCCGCCATCCTGTACAATTTGGACCAAACCCACCTGCCTTTGCAATTTACATGATGACCAATATTATGGGCGCTTGTGAGGGCTGACTTTAATAATTCACTCATGCCTTTGCCACATACAATGAAGCAGCCATCCCAAAAGCAAAAGTCACTGACACTTCAGCTAATTAAGCCATTAGCTTCAAACAATATAGGGTCAATGATACCAAGAGAAGAAAGTTCTGATTCAGCCCACACAGGGCATGGGTGCCATATACATAATGGCCACTCCATTTATCCCCAGTGCTGAAGCAATAAATCCTGTCTTCTTCTCCAAAATGAGCCCAGCAATATAGGCACAATCCCAGACCACAGAGGTCTGACACTGAACCTGGTCAATGCTGCGACCAGGTGGTGTGCTGCCTTTCTTCTCTTATGGCTCCAGTCACGGTGAGTAAATGCTTCATCAAAGTGATAGGAACATCACCCTCTGAGGTACCAAAATGCAGGATTCATCAAATGTCAATAACTTTCCTGAAAACTAAAGTGTCATGTCAGGTCTAGCAGTCTGGTGGGGCCAGGAACTGAAGCCAAAATCTTGGTATACCTATGGTGCAGTAAGATTTACCCCTTGTTCTTGGAAGTCAAGCAGATCGAGTGGGCTTAAATGGCATCATTTCAGACCTATTATGTACTTCTCACCCCAGCTCTATTTTGTTGTGAGTTTTTCTCCCCATCCCTAATACTAGTGTGTTTGTCCTTTTTGCCTGTTGATCCACCTTAGAGGACTTTAGAGAGGCTGTTTTGCAAGGGAGTTTTAATCTAATTAGAAGCCAAGGTACAATAGCCTCATTTCACAGAAAGTTCAGCATCAATAGGATCAGAGTGTGAGCAAAATGCAAAGCTGGAGAAGTGCTCGGTTAGAACAGAAAAGTGCTGGGTAACATGAATACAGCTGGCTTCTCTGTCTTTGCTTCTGTTTTCATGGTTTTGTTATCCTTCCCAGAAAAGTGCTATCTCCCTTTGTGTCCTGTGGAGAAGAATGGCACAGAGGAGAGAAAACAGCCTCTTGCCTTATTTTTATTATTCGTTAATAAAAACAGTAAATGATGGGAACTATAAAGCGTGAGCAAAGCTGATTGCCAACAAGATGCATCAAGTCCTTGCTGCTTCCTAGTGAAAGACATATTCTGTGGCTCTTTATGAATTTTTTTCATGTTTTTCCTATGGAAAAAAGCTTTTTTGATGTCTCTTGCTCCTTGCTTGAAGGAGAGGACTGAGAGGCAAAATGGACAGTAGGACTGAGAGAATGAATCTTTCAGGTGTGTCTGCTTTAGCTGCCCTTCATTTTTACAGAGTTGTGTAGAAACTGCCACATGCAGCCTTCAGGATCCCATCGAGTCCATATTGCATTGAACTCAACAGGAACACTTGCCTTCACTGGGAGATGGGCTGAGCTCCATGGGTTAGTTTAAACACAAACTTGTAGCCTTAACTAAATCAGTTTCGAAAACCTTGTTAATGATTTCTGTGCATGTTTGTGTGTGAACACACTTCTTTTGAACTAAAAGAGGCTAAAGCCAACTCTCATTAAGGTTGGGGGTGGGGGGGGGACAAACAGACCTTCAGTTACACTGACTTTTGCCATTTTTATTCTGGATTGCAAATGGCCCTATGTGGACTTGTGCCAAAATGACCACAAGAGAGAGACAATGTAGGTGAAGTAATATCTTGTATTGGACCAACTCCCATACCTAGAGATAGGTTAGTGGAAGGGTTATGGTTGTTGAAGTGGGTTTTCTCTCACTTCTTTTGTCTCTCCTTTTGCAAGCCTATGTGCAGAGATGACATGTGATTCCAAGTTCTGCATTTGCTTCCCAAGAATATTCTGGAATCTATAATTCCAGTTCCCTGTTACTCTGAAATTCCCAATGTGAAAATGAATTTCAGGAGCAACTTTTCTGTTTTTATTATTAAATTGTCCTCTAGCTAGAATGTTAGTGGAAATTCCACACAAAAAGGATACAATCATGTTCAAAGCAAATGTGTGAAAATTCTAACTCATATTTGCAGGAAATGTTTAGCACTATTTGCCAAGGTCTGTCATGACAGTCACAAAAAGAGTGTATCAAACATCAAGCAGGCAATGCAAATTATATGGATTTAAGAAAAGGAATGCCAATAGTGTATTCCATAGTTTGTCTCCAGCATACCAAAGTTAGGAGCATATAACAATTAAGGTAGGAAGAACTAATTAACACCACTGAATTTTGGTACAACTACCACAAATTAAAAAAAACAATAGTAATTCTGTTACACAAGCAAAATCATTGCTTCTCGAGAACTGACAGTGAAATACTGTGCTCAGATGCTACTGTTTTTATTATTTATTATTTACTGGTGATGATATAGGAGGCAGAAAATAGTTTGATAGCAAGACCTGAGATGAAACAAATGGTGCTGGAGCTAGGCATGAAAAAAAATCATCCTTTGACTTTTAAAGTGAGCAAATTGGCTCTGAGTGTTATTGACAAAGATTGAAAATGACTCCAGACAAGATAATCTTTACTGTCACTTTTCTGAACTATAACTGTATTTTAATGGTAGGGGTAAAAGTCAAGCAGAATTCAATGTAATAACCAAGACTCTCTAAAGATCAGCACTGTTCTGGCTTTGTCTCAAGCTTATCTGAGTGAGCCAGGTAATATTTTCTACTCTCTTTTCCAACCTAATCTCCTCTTTGATATGTATTACAGAATACGGTTTGGAAGAGCTTGGAGTCCCATGATATGGAGAGAGTACAGGGAAAAGAACAACCAAGTGCTACACAGCATTTCTTTTGGTTGAAAAAGATGGCTGGTGACATGCCATAATGAAGGGAACAGAACACTGAGACAAACACTCTGGAGCTTCAGAATCAAATTCTCAAGGAGCCTCCAAAAAATAAATCAGCTGCAGAGCTTGTGAACATCCCTGTTTGGGCCTTCAAAGAATAAATTTGCACATGCAACAGTACAAGTCTGAAAGTAAAAGCAGGCTTGCCTGTGAATGCAGATTCTTGCACATGTGATTATTCATCTGAGCACAGTGATGGACTTATTGTTTCTTCTTCCCATTGTCTCTTTTCTTTATTCTGACATTTAATGTTTTTTGGAATCCAGTCTTTGGGAATGTGTGGAAGTGCCAGCCAGAGTATAACAAACTCATGTGTAAGTTTTGCCCGTCCCTCAGAGTTCTGATGTGCAGAACCTCCCGTGCTTCCAGGCTTTGGCTCACACACAAACAATGAACACACTTGAGTGTGAACTTGAAGCCTAACTCCAACTCTAATCCCGAGTCTGCAAATAACTCTGCCAATGTACTTCACGTCTCACTGCATTATTGCTTTGCTTTTCCAGGCTTACTCCAGTTCTGCTGATGCACCTCATTTCCAAAGTGCAACCCCCATGCTATTTTAGTCCTGGGTTCCCAAGCAGCTCTGCCACTATGTATATATACAGTGATGGGACCCATAAAGGTACCGCTTTGAATTGGCTTTGAATACTAGAGATACAGCAGTCATGTGAAATGAAACAAGCTCTTTTCCCAGAGCATCTGAAGTACTTTGCAGCTAAGAGCAGTAATTTCAAACTCCACATTACACTTGATATCCAGTTTGAACCCAAAGTCAATGGGCATAGCTTAGACAAATTATTGTGAAGGCACAAGGAGCAATGGCAGAGAGAGAAATAGAAGCTCATAACAAAGTTCCGTCCTTCCTTCCTTCCTTCCAGTGCCCACAGTCTCTTTCCTGCTCATAGTCTTTGCTTTTGTAACACGTTGACCTTACAAATGTGTCTACTGCTTTCCTGGAGAACGAGATCTCAAGAAAATTACTTCTTTCTTTCCAGTTATCTTTTCCTCCCTCTTAACATTCAGCTAACAGACTGCATCTCAGAATTAATTATTATTCTCCAGATTGCAGTCAAGACTTCAGAGCATGTTTCATGCCAAAAAAAAAAAAAGAGATAGAAAACATGATTAGAGACAAAAATGGTGAAAAATAAAATACGAAAGGATTGAAATCTTGTTCGGCACTGCAGTCTTTTATCCACTATGCTTCTGGGGGTCTGATCCAAACCTCACTGACGTCAATAGAGAGACTCCCATTGTATTCAATGGGCTTTGCATCAGGCTCCTGATTAAGTTTTCTTTCTAGTCTTCACATGAGTGTAGATTTGATTGAATGAGTGATTTTTTTACCTCTTCTTTTAGATATTTAACAATTGGTGTTTCAAGGTGGTTGGAAAGCCTATTATTTCTCATTTGTATATTATAGTAGCATGTACCCTGTACATACACATAATAAGGGCTGCCCCCAAAGACCTTATAATTGAAGAAATAACACAAGTGGTAGAGGATAGTATGTAGTTTTATCCAAATTTGAATGGGGAACTCAGACACAGAGATTTAGGACTTGTGTCTTATTCAGAAATAAAGAAAAATGATACTCTGGGGGACAACTCAGAGATTTGTCAGCCAGTCCTTTGTGTGCCAATGTTCCCTATGAGCTGTGAACTTGTGCAGCCACTCAGAAGAGATTCAAAAGTGCCCACAGCTAGTTTTTTTTTAAATTTCTACTAGTGGTACACACTCAGACAGGGCTGACTGGACATAAAATTATTCCACACATGGATGGAAAAATATGCATATGGATGGAAAAGATTAGAGAGAATATTGTTGTGCACCTCCTAAAACTTCCACTGTTTGAGCAAGTAAGGTCAAGAATAAGGAAAGGACACTGCTACTTTGACTGACAATACCACAGCACTCCCAGATTTCCCTCGACTGAAACACAAATTCATGTTGTTAATGGATGAGATATAAATATCATTACTAGTGAACAGCAAATTATTCACAGCAAATAACTAATTAGACAATTTTTCTTGTTTTCCTGTTTGCCAATTACCAGGGAACAGGTTTTGTAATTCTCAGATATGGGATAGCTCACAAATCATTTGTTACAAACATTCAAGATTCAAACTCCAAAACTGAGGCTGTGTTGGTTAATTACATGTTCTGTGATAGTTTCCATGGCTCGACTATTTGTCAAATATAGCTAAACACTGTCTCATTTCCATGCCAGCATATTATTTCTTCTATTTGGGCCAAATACCCAAGGTGCTGAGGATCTGCAGCTTCCACTGTAATTAATGAGAATCACCAATGCTCAGCTGGTGCTCCACACCTCTCAAGATACGGTGAAGAGTGCTATATAAAACAGGGGTGGCCAAAACTGTTACGTATAGAAGACCCGATCCTATTGGATGCTGACCGCCTTAGTAGAAGGATGAACTTAGATGAGGGTTGAGACACAGAGCAACAGCTGCTCAGACCTGGGCTTAAAGTTTTACTCAAAGATGCTGCAAAAAGTAACGTGTACCTTTCTGTATAGAAATGTCCACAGGACTCAGCAAGTACTTCTATTTGTGCTGCAGAATATCACATGAACAGTTCTGGTCCAAGCCACAGGACTCAGATGTAAAATGCAGATAAATACTATCGTTATGTACTCCGGTGCTTCCCTTCCTCTCCACCTCTCTTCTTTTGTGTCCCTCTTGCTGCTTATGCTTTCTGCCTATCACTCTCTGCCATTTCCCAAGCCCAAATGAGATTGGTTGGTGTCTGTATTTCCATATAAAACTGCACCTAGTGTATTCTACCCTGTAGGACCCTTCTTTTTCAGCAAGCTATAAATCAAAATGAGCAGGAAGTGACAGCGATTACAGAAGAGACAGATTCTAAAACAGCCAGCTACAGATTGCAATCTTCAGACAATAAACACTGCTGATAATAGTAATAACAAACCTACGTGCACTCACAGGCACACAGACAAACATGCACAAAAAAGCTCTCCTCCCCACCATAAAATGTGTTTCATAGATTAACATGGGTGTCTGAGGAGCCATTTTAGCAGCTACTGTACAGCACTCATGAGACTGTCCTTCAGCTTCAGGCCTGACTGGCTAGCAACACAGAGGCTTGGCAATGAGATAGCAGGGGTGTTACAGATCAGGACTGACTTCATTTACAAGAGTTGTGTGTGTGCTGTACATACTCCAGACCCAGGTTCCCTCTCATTTTTTCCATCCATATGTGGAATAAAAATTATGTGCACTGAGGCATGTGGAGAAGTGCACCACCAGTGGAGGCACATGCTGCCAGCTGTGGGCACTCTTCTAATTATCTGGCTGGCATTTAACCTCTCCTGGGTGGCTGCCCAAGTGCTCAACTTGCAGGAAATACTACTCCAGACCACAGTAGCAGGGGATACTGCAGATCAGAAGTGAGGCAAATTGGCAGAACTAAACAAGGGGCCCAGGAATGAAATGTCAGTGGTTGAAAGCCAGGACTGACAAGTAATAGAACCATGTGGGATTACATGGAGTTGCTTGTCAGGGCTGGAGTGCACTGCCTGATCTGGGATTTTGTGGGGAGAGGAAAGCTTGATCATGCTGCCTGCTGAACATAGCTAGTGCTATGGGTCCATGCTTTTCACACATCCCTCTCCCCTCACAAAATGCTCAAAAAAATTGAAAGGAAAGGAATCAGGAGAAGCTTTTATTGATGAGCTGTTAGTCAGAGATCGATTAATGACTGCCTGTGAACAATTGCCTCAGCAACAACCGGCACTGGCAGGGTTGCTACCAGTGAACATTCATTTATAACAGTACAGATGCAAAAGGCCACCATTAGCAGAGTGTTTTAGTAAATGGTGATGGGTTGGGGAAAAGTTTCCTTTTTTTTCCACTCAAGATCATCTCATCTGAAGAAGTGGGTTTTGCCCATGAAAGCTCATCTCTCTCTATATACAAGAACAATTTTTCCTGCGGGATGACAGAATAACATCATCACATCATCTGCATCCACAGGCCAGGAGGAGGGGGAGTAAGCATGGGCAATGAAAGCCCAGCTGGGGAAGGCAAGCCCCAGACCTAGTCCCACCCCTTTCACCCCTCTGGAGCCAAGCCCCACCCACTCCCAGCATGGTCCTCATTCCACGAGGAGTAACGGTAGTTCGAATTAGGATCTTTAGTTCGAACTACCTAGTCCGTGCCGCGTGTAGCCACGGGCACGGAGTTCGGACTAAGGGGGAATTAAAAATGGCGGCGCCCGGGAACATGCAAATGAAGCCCGGGATATTTAAATCCCGGGCTTCATTTGCAACTCCGGTTGCCCTCATTACCCTACCTAGCTCGAACTAACGAGCTAGTGTAGACGTACCCTAAGGGTATGTCGAGACTACATCCCTCTGTTGCCAGAGGGATATAAATTAGACATACCGAAATTGCTAAGAAGCGGGGATTTAAATATCCCGTGCTTCATTAGAATAAAAATGGCTGCCGCTTTTTGCCGACATGGCAATTTGCCGGCAAAAAGGGGCAGTCTAGACAGGGATCGATTGAAAAGAAAAGCCTTTTCCGACCGATCCCTTATTCCTCATGCAACAAGGTTTACAGGATCGGTCGGAAAAGGCTTTACTTGCTGACCGATCCCCATCTAGACTGCTGCTTTTTGCCAGCAAATTGCCACGTAAACAAAAAGCGGCGGCCATTTTCATTATAATGAAGCGCATGATATTTAAATCCCTGCTTCATTAGCAATTTTGGGATGTCTAATTTACATCCCTCTGGTGAGAGAGGGATGTAGTCTAGACATACCCTAAGGTGCCACAGATTACTACTTGCTTTTTTAAATTATAGAATCATAGAATACTAGAACCTGAAGGGACCTCGAAAGGTCATCAAATCCAGTCCCCTGCCCTCACAGCAGGATCAAGCACCAAGCTCGATCATCCCTGACAGGTGTCTATCCAACCTGCTTTTAAATATCTCCAGTGATGGAAATTCCACAACCTCCCTAGGCAATTTATTCAGGTGTTTAACTACCCTGACAGGCAGGAAATTTTTCCTCATGTCCAACATAAACCTCCCTTGCTGCAATTTAAGGCCATTGCTTCTTGTCCTATCGTCAGAGGCCAAGGAGAACAATTTTTTCTCCTTCTTCCTTGTAACACCCTTTTAGGTACTTGAAAACCGCTATCATATCCCCTCTCAGTCTTCTCTTTTCTAAACTAAATAAGCCCACTTCATTCAGTCTTCCCTCACAGGTCATGTTCTCTAGACCTTTAATCATTTTTGTTGCTCTTCTCTAGTCCTTCTCCAATTTCTCCACATCTTTCTTGAAATATGGTACCCAGAACTGGACACAATACTCCAATTAAGGCCTAATAAACACAGAGTAAAGAGGAAGAATGAGTTCTTGTGTCTTGCTCACAACACTCCTGTTAATGCATCCCAGAATCATGTATGATTTTTTTGTAACAGTGGCCACTATGACCCCTAGATCCCTTTCAGGAGTACTGCTTCCTAGAAGAGTCGCTTCCCATTCTGTATGTGTGAAACTGGTTGTTCCTTCCTAAGTGGAGTACTTTGCATTTGTCCTTACTAAACTTCATCTTATTTACCTCAGATCATTTCTCCAGTTTGTCCAGATCATTTTGAATTATGCACTTATCCTCCAAAGCACTTGCAACCCCTCCCAGCTTGGTATCTTGGCAAACTTAATAATCATACTCTCTATGCCATCATCTAAATTGTTGATAAAGATATTGACCAGAACTGGTCCCAAAACAGACTTTTGTGGAACTCCACTTGCTATGCCCTTCCAGCATGACTGTGAACCATTAATAACTACTCCCTGAGAATGATTATCCAGCCAGTTATGCATCAACCTCAAAGTAGCCCCATCTAGATTGTGTTTAGTTGTTTTTAAAGTTACAGACTAACACAGCTACTCCTTTGAGACTGGGAAAAAGTGAATTTCCTGACAGCAGGCTGAGCTGGGTTCATAGCGCTGAGAGCCCTTTCCCTCATGGCTCCCATTTAATCTCCCTCACTGTAAAACTCTCACCAGTCTTTATTTCCCTTCAGTTATGTGTAAGGCCCCTTTGTTGTGAGTTGTGACTGAAGGTGCAGCAGTGTTATTTCAGAATAACTGATGTTATTCTGAAATAACATAGTCCGTGTCTACACAACAAACAGTTATTTCAACATAATGTCAAAATAATGTCGAGCTGGAGGACTGCTTACTCCAACTCCTGTAACCCTCATTTTACAAGGAGTAAGGGAAGTTGGAGAAAGAATGCTCTTTCTTTGACTTCCTGCTGCGTAGACAGCGCCAAAAACCGAAATAAGCTATTTTGATTTAAGATAGTTTATTTCAGTTTTATTTGCTACTAACACTCATGGGCAGACTACATAGTTCACTGAATTACCCAGGCACAAACTCTGGAGTGTACTTTAGAGCCCATGGAACCAGAGTTCCCACCTTTCCCTACCATTCCATATGTTCAGGGAGGGTTGTTAAAAACTGTCATTAAACTGTGATAGAAAAGGGTGACATTCAAAGAAGGAGGGAGAGAAGAGATTATAGCCATAGACTGTGTCTCCACTGCCAGAAAAGATATGCTTTGACAGCAAGACAGCTATTTCAAGTTAGCTATCTCGCTGTAAAATCACAATGGAGACAAAGGGCTGTATCTTTTACCTCACTGTAGCTAGTTGAAGGAAATCTCAGATCAGGGACATGACTAACTACATTGAGATAAAAATTACCTGTACCTTGTTTTCACTAGGAATTTACACTGAGAGAGAGAGCTAACTCAAGTTAGCTATGTTGCTATTCTCATGCTGATTTGTTAAAACCATCAAAGGTCACGCCTATAGAATCTGACATGCAAGAGAAGAATCTGATTTCTTTGATTATTGCCTCTTGCAACATCAAAAAACACCCTCTTTGAATTAGCCTTCCCATTCATAGGCCAGAGTGTATCAGGGAGAGATGCAACCCAGTATTTAAAAAGTCAGAAGCTGAGAGTCTCTCTAATCAGCCTGATGATTTTGCGGGGCAGTAAGTATTTATTGAAGGTGAAAGATGCCCATTGCAACACTTGACTTCACTCAAACAACCTCAAAATTTCAATATTCAGAAAGTCCTAAGTGGTGAGTATGGCGCTTGAAATGTTTCTGAGTGTGGTTTGATTGCATTCATGCTGGGATATATTGAAAAGCGAGGGCAGGAAAAGAGTACCACTGAGAGCAGGAGGCCTTTCTCTCAAGGAGTTGCTCTTGTTTCTACTGGTACTTACCTTTGATTTATTAGTCCATTAAGGGTATATTATAAAATATGTTCTCCAGATTCATCACCAGCTCTTTTGTGTTCCAGTGTGTTGGTTTGCTATAGATCACACCTAAATAGACAGGACCATGTTACTCTCAAAACATGGTGGAACAGGGCAGCAACCAAATCCATGCAGTACTGCTACAGAACACTGGATGCCAGGATCCTGAACAAATGAGATCTTTAATAGTTTTTTCTACGCTCCCATCACCATAACATCTAGCAAATTACAAAGATGGAGGGTGTGAGGGAGTGAAGAGAGCAAGGCCTGGCATTACAGGGGTTACACAAAGCCTTTTGGTTCAGCTAGCCCCGCCCCACTTTACCTGTAGCCAATGCCAAGCCTGGAGAGAGGATAAAAGGAAGGAGCCTGGCTCAGTCAGCTGCTGGCCAGCAAGGAGACAGGAGTGTGGTTGTCCACTTGGCCAGCCACAGGAGCATGTAAGCCTTCAATCCCACCCCTCTTGGAACAATGGGGGAAACCTGCTAGAACCCTAGCTAAGGGGAAAACCTGGACTCTTGGGGGCATGCCCCGAATTTGAGGACTATACTCATATGGTTGGCTGAAGTTTCTAGTCTGGGACACCAGTGGCAGGGTTCTGCAACCCTCTTCTTCTAGTTAATTCTGGGACCTAACCACTAGGTCACCCTGCTGCCAGGGAAACCCGGTCACAGAGGATTGTGTCTTCCACAAGTTCTGCATAACAGTACTGAAGCACACAGGAAAATATGATGGACCGGAACAGAGAATGCACAAGAACCTAATCCTGCTTTACTGTGTGTCTGCCAAATTAATCCTGTCTGTTAGTTGGCGTAAGGCCCAAAAGAGGAGCATGTAGCAAAGTGTCTCATTAGCATGATGAGGATCGCACTTAAACCCACATCTCCTCGGAAACACATTCTGACTTGCCTGCATCCTCACTCATTTCTTACCTTACAGGAATGAGGGTGCATGTACAGAGACTGAGAAATACAGCACAGCAAACAATACACCTTGCCTTATTTGTATCTGCATTAGCTTCCACACCCCTTGCACAGGACACAACGTCTCACACACTGCTGTTCCCCACTCAAGAACATGCAAGATTAAGGCTTAACCTGTTGTCAAGGCTGATTCCCCACTCTGGCACGATGAATGCAGAAGTGGGGGCCTGCAAAAGTACCCCAAAACCTTATCTTTCCAGGCTTTGGTATAAAACTTCCCCCTAAAATCCTAAAAACCTAGATTTTGGGGAGAAAAATCCACTGCCACCATCAAGTGCTTTTGAACCCATAAACAGGGGTGGGCACTTGAAATCAACCCCAAGGCAGCCCAAGCTCTTTTCTCCAAAGAGCTTGAAAAACGAAAGAGAAAATATAAACTGCAGTCTGTGTGTAGCTGCCCTCTAGTTGGAGGCATGCACATCCCACAGACAGATTTTCCAGGACACGAAGCAAACCAATATGAGGTTAATAAAAAAAGAAAGAACTTTTATTATCAAAACAATACTCCTGTTACAAGCATAGTTGGATTGGCTAGATCAGTGGTTCTCAACTCGTTTCAGTCCACAGACCACCAGGCCAATCAAAACATTTTTGTAGACCACCTCCAGCACATGTAGCACAGGATGAATGACACAGCAACTGCTCAGCATGATGGCGGTAGCTACACTGATGCTCAGAGCCTCAGACGGAAGTTCCTGGCAACACAATGCGGTTGCGTCTTAGGTGACGCAATGGATGATGCGCCGCGTGCTTGTGAACATAGCGTAAAACAACCTAATGGCGGCGCCTGCTCATACTGTGTGACTTTGGACAATGTTCCTGTGGACCACCGAAAAAGTCACCATGAACCACAGTGGTCCATGGACTACCAGTTGAGAACCACAGGGCTAGATGGTAAGAGCCACCAACTAATAAACTCATGGGGAATTTTCCCATGGGTTCCAAACTTAGTTAAAAAAGGGAGAAAACCCCATTTCTAACAGCACAGACATCAGATCCAAAGTCCCACAACAGAAAACAATAAAACCTAATGGATTTGTCTAAACATTACCCTACCTACACATTTTGAAGAGTCTTTTTCTTGGAGAGAGACATGTCTTCTGTCTCCCTCAGTATCTAGAGTGCAAACTGGCCCAGAGACAAAGGAGGGAAAACCCAAAAATTCCTTTGTTCCAGTTTGAAATTCCTACCTGCATTTCTATTGGCTGACTGCTACCTGGCTAGGTACAGTTAACCCCTTAGTCCCCAGGCTGCTGGCCATCCCTCATGATCATGACACCTGCTTACAGTGGAAAGAGTTCCCATCCTTGAGTTAGCTCCCACCCCCCAATTCTGTCTTAGTGATGCAAATAGGGAAGGAACCACTTTCAGCATTAGGTATGAAGTGGTAGACACTGCAAGCTGTGGTGCCAGTTCTACCAGCCTTTTGGGCACATCACTAATGCCAGATAAATCCAGGACTGATGAGAAACCCACTGGAGTTGGGGAACAGAACTGCATGCCCCCTTTCCCCCCCAGAGCAGCCCATACCAATCTTGACTTCAATAGTTATCTCAGTGGAAGCTCTCTTTCTGAACTTGGGTATGAGCCTAATTAATGAGTTAATTCCCTATTAATCTAGTCGGTTCTTTGTGTCTGTGTCATGATTAATTTAGTTCCAGTGAATTTCCTTTACTGGCTGCAGAGGTGAAACATATTTCTTATCCTATTAAGCTCCACTTTTGACCCACCTGCTGGGGGCTAAATGAAGGTGAATTCAACCATGCACTCAGTTCCAAAGCCATTACAGCACACAGGGCATTTCTGGAGTGAGCTTGGGATACTTGCACTCCCAGGATTCATTTGTAGCATCACAAACTTCTTCTACAGATACTGCAAATAGCATCTTAAGCAAAAGAGATGACTGCAATAGTAGGATCTTCTGCTGGATTTTAGGTATCATATCTCCCTGTCCATTTCAGGACAGTATGTATCATAGTGAAGGAGCAAAGAATAATTGAGTGCTGAATTATACATCCTAAAAGAGGCTTACAGGATGATATAGATACTGGTGTTGTATTGACCTCAGCTGGATTAAAAATGTGTCAGACCTTCCAAAGGGATATCTCTCTACAAGCAGATTTATTTGTCAAATACTCAGTTGTGTATATGGGCCGCAATGATGACAGGTCGCTCTCCTACACACAGGGCTTACCTCATTCTGCATCCTCCCCTCCCCCCCAAAAAAATCTTTTAGGTTAATAAAAGAAAGAGAGCATCTCCACACTCAGTTCTGCAGAGGTGGGAGAAGGAAAGAAGGGTAACTTATCACTCACATTCAAGGCTGCTTACTCTCTGGAACCAACCAAGCAAGTTCTGATTGTGGGAGTATGGATGATGTCCCTTTGGACCCTTGCTTTCTACCCTTTTCTAAGTCATAGATGAACAAGCCTTCCTGAGAGAGGGTTTCTGAAGGCCAGATTGGCTTTGCAGAAGAGAACAGAGTCTTTCAAAAGAAGCACATGGAAGTGTGCACACTACATTCTTCCCTCCCCCATGAACCTGGAATTGACATGGAGTAATTCACTTCATCATGCCTTGCACTGTAGAGATGCAAGTGGTGGTTTCGCTAGATGTCCCTGAACACAAGCTGCATGAATATTCTCCTTTTACTGTTCCAATGGAATACAATAGTCCTCACTTGCTGTCCCAATTCTTGTGCAATGCTGCCTTGTGCTGATGTGTCCCTCCCCAGAAATGACTACACTTCAGCAATGCGTGAAATGATTCATATTCATCTCTGTGTGTATGTATAAAGGTGTGTGGGTGTGTCTGTATGCGCACATACAGAAATCCTGACAAGTGCTGAGCACCTGCTGTGAACCCCCAACTCCATTTAAGAATCTCTTTCAAGTCAGTGGCAAAACTCCCACTGGGTGAAATAGGACAAGCCTCATCCCACTGACCTTAGTGGGAACTCCAGATGCTGCTTCGGACTTAGCCAGTCCTTTGTAGAGTTCGGATCTGAGATTCCATGAAGTGCTGAATATCTCTTTGAGCACTTCCATCTCCTGTGGCTTTTGAGACACTTTGGAATCCTTTGGACTCTGTATGAACGTTCTTAGGATTTCTCCTTCATTCTAGAATTAGTTTGCAGGAATTCAGCCTGCTTTTGGAAATATAGGACCTGTTCTTAGGTGATATAAACTGCTGTAATTCCCATGACATCAATGGATCTATGCCCATTTACATTAGCTGAGGGTCTGGCCCATATTTCAGAAGTGAGCAGGACAGCACGGCACTGTTGCACACTGCCAAGGAATGCCTGTCAGAGACAAAGGGGTAAGATATCCTTTCCCTTTGGGTTTCACCACAGTGTTGGGTTTTTATGGCTCCCTTAAATGCTTCCAGAATTATTTTCCTTAACCACTTTCAGGGGGAGGGGGAGAGGTGTACAGAAATGATCATGACACACATCAGAATGATTCCATTCTCCCTCCCACCTTGTATCACAAACAAAAAGAAACTTGGTCTCCCCACCAACCACCACCACCACCATGTCTGGTGAAAGTTACTCTCCCTCAGCATTTAAAAATGCTGAAACAGAAACCTTGCTGCAGAAAAAGTCATCGCGTGCTTTTCAAAGGAAAAATAAAGAATCAAACAGCATTGTGAGTACTAGTATGCAAATGAGGAAGAAGGTGGCAGTAAGGCTGACATCTTCTTAAGAATGCTAAACTGTTAATAAGCACCTGGAATAAATGTTGGGAATGAGCACAAGGCTGCCGCCTTATAATTCTGGATCCTGATCCTGGCTAGGCTGTTCTTTTCTTCTGTGCTTGACATTTGCTAATGTTTTGAGCTTCTAAAGGCAGCAATCTCTGTGAAGGTAACATTCCACCATGTGCATCTCCTGGGACAGTTTACGGCTGGGAAGACTATTTTCCCTAGGATTCTCCCACACCACTCCAGGCATCTCCAACATCTCCTACCCCAGGGAAATCATAAAAAACAATCCAGAAACAAAAACGATCAGGGCCTTCTATTTGATATCCAAGATAGAACAGGGATGCCAGTGATTAGCATCACAAGCCCTCCAGCTGATGGCACCATGTGGCAAGGGCATTTTTAATGAGGGATCAAGGACACTGCTTGCTGTTTGTGAGGTAACTTGATAAAACAGTGTTAACACCAGTCTTCTTAGCACAGAAATCCAGCATCTCACGAAGGAGAGAGGAAAGGGAGGCAGGCACAAGAAGGCACTAGGGATTTCTGTGCAAGCAGATACTGTGCTTTTATGGCTAGTACGTTCATACCTGCAGGGGAAAACATCGCTGAAGTTTCAATAAGCATCTTTGTCTATGGTACCTTCTCGCTGGGATATGTTGAATGCATATGGAGGAGCCTGAAATGGGAAAGGTGATGCTCTGAAGAGGGGTGATCCTCTGGAAGATCCTGGCTCATCATTCCTCATCAAATGAAGTCTCATTCATGTGCCATGGCACTCATGTTCTGAACATTTTTGGAGCCTCTGAAAGGGGTGTGATTGCAGAGTCTGAAGAACCCTGATACCAGTGAACCAGACGATCCCCTTTTCATAGGCAGGGCCGGATAAATGAAGGGGCTTGAAGGGCTGCAGCCCAGAGACCCATGCTAAGGGTGGCCCCACAAGAAGATCTCCTGGCCACTAAGGGAGCATCTACACAACACAGTTATTCTGAAATAACAATGCAAGCATCTACACAGCAATTCCATTATTTTGAAATAATTTTGAAATAACGGACGACTTATTCCAACTGCTGTAAACCTCATTCCATGAGGAATAACTCCTCTTCTGAAACTGCTATTTCGAAATAGCTGTAGTGTGAACGCTGCACCGCTGCTATTTCAAAATAGCTCCTTCCCCAGGGCCATTCAAAGTAATTACTCCTTAGTGCTTCTTGGGGCTCCAAATTGAAGTAGTGCATCCACATTAGGAGACCAATTTCGTAGGCTTCCCTTGGAGTGTAGACTCACTATTTTGAAATAAGCTATTTCAGAGTATTTCTTCTGGAATAACTTATTCCAAAATAAGTGTGCAGTGTAGACATACCCTAAAAGTCAGTGGCACAGCACTGGGCTGAGCCAGGCTGCCTGCATGCTATGGCTCCACACCACTACTGGAAGCAGCTGGCTGCTGGCACATCTTTCCTGATGCTAACAGGAGTGGGGGAGGTGGCTCCGAGCAATGCTGTTCCCCCGTACTCAGCTGCTCATGGTGATCAAAGGAGCTCCATACACTGTCCTCACATGGAGGTGCCACTCCTGTAGCTCCCATTGGTTGAGAATCGCAGCCAGTGGGAACTGGGGGGGGGCAATATCTTGAGTGTGCGGATCCTCTGCCCTCCCCTATCCCCTTCCCCAGACATGTAGGCAGCTTCTGGGAGCAGCATAGGCCCAGGACAGGCAGCAAATCTGCCTCTGCTCTGTGGTGCCACCAAATGGAAGTCCTGCACCCAACCCCCTGCCACAGCCCTGAATCCCTTCGTGCACCTTAACTCCAACCCAAACCCCACAATCCCTTCTATCCTGAGCCCCCTTCTGCACTCCAAACACCTTGGCCCCTCCTGAACCCCAAACCCCTTGACCCCACCTAGAGGTCCCTCCTGCACCCCAAACACCTCAGCTCCAGCCTCAGCCCAGAATCCGCATCCCCAGTCAGAGCCCTCACCCCCTCCTGCACTCCGACCCTCTGCTCCAGCCTGGAGCCCCCCTCCCACACTCTCAGCCCCTCATTTTTGGCTTCACCCCAGAGCCTAAACAAAGCCCAGAGCCTCCACCCTATCCCACATGTGATCAAAGGGAAAAGATTTATATACTTATATACAGGCACCCCACAAAATCTAATAGGCCCAGGCCCACAGGAGAGTTAATCCAGCCCTGTTCACAGGACAGAGACACTGAAAAGAATATTCTCGGCTATGTTGGCTGTCTGTAAAGACTGCAAGTTGGCATAGCTCAGGAAAATCATATTTAGCCATTACCACCTGGTAATTGCCTATCCTGAACTGGAAGCTGGAATATGAGAAGACCTTTCTCCCCAGCAGATGAAGCTGTTTTCCCTTGTTATCAGCAGGAATAGACTGGGGGTGTTCTCTCTCTAGCTATTTTAGAAGCAACATGGACAGCTAGTGAATTGGGGATGGAGTAAGAAACAAAAATTCTGCTCCTTTGGATGCATGTTATAATGCTTCTTTGCACAGGTGGTAGGGGGGCACCAAACTGTCCTAGCTCCCATAGAGCTTCATTAACATGGAGAGCTATCCTGATGGGATCAGATGTGTAGAGGATGTCCCAAGAGTTTGACGGGAGTCCTGGATTTCCTTTAGAGGAATTTGAAGCTTTCCAGGAACAAAAAGTCCTGGAAGTAACTGAAATCAAAGGTGGAAGAGGGACACCAGGTGGAGGGAGAAGGAGTTGTGGTAGTCTCTGCTTCGGCTAGTGATGCCAATGGTAGTCTTGCTGGTTCTGGCAGAACTACCGGATCTTTGCGTAATAGTCTGAAGACTTGAGTGATCCCTTATAGAGGAAGCATGTGGCGATTCCATGGCAGATCAGATCAACTCTGCAAGGAGTACTGGTCCCACATCTGGTGATATGGTCAGTAGGAAGGGTAAGCAGGTGGCTTTGGGGGGCCATATGGTATGAGCTACCAGTGGCTCTGAGTTAGATGAGGAGCAGTTTGGTCCCAGACTGGTGCAGATCTTCTGGCTGGTGGAGGACACATAGGGTAGAGAAAGAAAGGGTCATTAGGTGAGTCAGAATTTCCCAATGAAGAGAAGGCTGACTCCATTTCCACTGGCAGTACCATCAGTGTGTAGTCTGTCTATGGAAAAGGGGTTAAACTCCTTCCAGTGGTTATTGATTCTCTCAGGAGTGATATTATCATCCTGGAAATGGAGGGCTCTAATGGAGGAGGGGATTTTGGATCCAGGACGGTGAAAACTTCCTTTGGGGGCAGCAGTGGAATCAACTCTCCCCTGTGTGAAAGGAGTTCTGCTTCTTGGAGCCACAAGAGCCAGCAAAGTGGGTGGTACCTGAAGTTGATGGTGACTGGAATTTGCTGGTGCCACTGGATCCTGCAGTTTGGAAGGAGTCGGGCATGACAATACCAACAGAACATGGTCCAGTACTCAGGGATCCCAATGCTTACGGTTTCTTGTTATTCCTCTTAGACTTAGGGTGTACTAAATCCTCGTAGGCTGAACTTCTGGCTTTGTTCAGAGCTGAATCCAACTTCTCTGAAGGGGATCTGGAGGAAGATTTATTTTCCTGCTTGTAAGAGTGCTTCCTGGATTCCCAAAAAGACCTGCACCAGAGTTGGATTTCACAGCAGGGGGTGGACTCTTTGCTGAATCAGGCTGACTTACTGGGATGGGGGAACGTGTCCCAATTGAGGCCTCATGGCATTCTCCATCAGGTATGTGCAAACTCAAGGTTCTCACCAGTGTTCCCTCTAAGCTGCAGAGCAGCACAGTTCACAGGTGATTAATCAGGCCGCCCAGTCAGAGGCTCAGGGCACTGTGCACTGGGCTTAGAGGGAGCACTGGTTCCCACCATTCTCAGATATAGCTGGGGAACAATCTGTATATATTGCACCTTACCATGATGTGGGCTTCCCTCAGGCACTACAGGGCAGTGCTGGTGGTTGTTGGTGACCATGAAGGATCACAGGCAGGATCTGAATCTGAAGCAGGAATCCTGGGCATAGTCCAGGATCTAAATAAAGTGGGAGGGCATGTCCCCTAAGAGACACAAAACACTAACCTGTAAAACTATTAACACAATTAAGACAGTTCAAACAGTTAAACTATTTACAAACTACATGATTCTCATTTTGTAAAATGAAGCTGAAGCTGGGGACACTGGAGGCTCCATCTTGGACCATGCAGTGGTGAGAAGGAACTGGAGAGATGGTCCATCCACCATTCTACACTTTACCACCTCGGATGGAGGCACAAGATGAACCAGGGTGCATGCATGGACCAACTTTTAAATTTGCTGTCTCTAGATGGATGGCATGCATGCACAACCCACAGCAAAGCAATAGGATCCATCACACAGAAAAGAGCATCCACAGTTTCATTATTAAGGTTATTTTGAAAGGTTATAAACCCTCATGTTTCTGGGAATTAACCAACCGCTGAGTGACAGAGGATAAGAAGAAATTTCCCACAGGGACAGGTCATTCTAGAGCTGTCCACTATGGCAATTTCTTGCACTTTCCTGTGCAGCCTCTGGTACTGATCTCTATCAGAGATAAAGACACTATCCCAGATGAACTACTGCACCGATTCTCTATGGCAATGCCTGTTCTTATGATTCACTTATTCACAGCTAAAAAAAAATAACAATCATGTGTGAAAATGAGAAATAAGATTAAATGCTAGGGAAGGCCTGACAAAATACATCCAGATGCCAATGCTTTACCCAAATTATTGAGTGCCCCCTGCAGTTAAAAGGAGGATGCAGCAACTCAACTTCACACTTTGACCTAAAATGGTCTGCTGTCTTTTAAAGAGTTGTGGATACTTTACTGAGACGGTTATAGTACTGCCTCTTTAGAGAGAACCCCAAACTCGTGTAAGACATCACAGTGATGGGTGTCATATACAAATTTATTGGATAGGCTTGACAGATGAAACAGACAGATTAGACAGACAAATAGATATAGAAGCGATGCTCTGTATTCTTCCACCTCATTCCTTATGACTGAAGATATTAGCCTGAAAGCATAATCTGTCTTTTCCTGGCATTCAGCTGCTTCTATTGCTTATTCTTCCTTTAAAGCCCAAATCCTCACATTGTGACTCACACTGAGATAGGGATTTAAGACAGTAACACCCTGTTAACACCTAAGGAGAAGCTGTTACGGTCTAATAGGTGTATAATATGTATTAAATAAAACCACTGATTATGCATTGTAAAAATGGCTAAAGCACATATTTGAAAGGCTGACCATAAAACAGACATCTGTTGCTTAAGACTGCAATTTAGCCTTCCAGGAATTAAGGTTCTTTTATCAGTTTGCACTCAAGAGTTATAACTGGAATAAATGGAAACAGGACTGTGGGATGGAGCCATGTAGTAGTGAATTCTCATTGCTATAGGGTGGATATCCAGGCTTGTGCATCTCCAGTAGCCATAATGGACAAGAACTGCCACTTTCCTTCCTGAAAATGGCCTTCCACTTTGGCTTGTTCATTTTTCAGCACCCATGTTCTGGACAGCTCTGCATTCTCACCAATAAGTGGGTTTGTCACCCCAGGGGAGTAGGAGTCCTATGTGAAGAGGATTGGGAGAAGGGGGCTGCTAGAACATGAAACAAATTGTTTTCTCATCTAACAGGTAAGGTCACATATGATGCTATTCTCCAGGGTGTGATATAGCAAGGCCAGAGAGCAGTAGGAGAGTGGTAGATGGGGGAGGTAAAGGAGCCTTGGAATGAGCAAAGCTTTGTTCCTTGTGGACTAGAGAAAGGTTACTACAGAGTAGTTGGAGCACTTGGAAGTAATTAAGGCCCCATCCAAGACCTGCTTCAATCGGACAGAGGGAGGAAGGAAAGCTGACTAGAGTTAGGAGGAATATTGCTGCTAGCCATCATACCTGGAGAGGGGAAATCCTACCCAAGCAGAGCAGAGGATCTTCCCAGCACAGAGGACCAAGGGAAACCCTACCTAACAGGAAAGAGGGTAAGAAGCCTGCAAGGATAAGAAGGGGCTGGAACCCAGACTAGGGGGGTGGACCTGGGTCCTTTCTCTGCTTCCCTTCTCTTCTCTACTGGGGCTTTAGGGGAGCCCTCAGCACCCAAGAATAGGGGCAAAGGGCAGCACCCTGACCAAGTAAAAGTGCAGGATCCACTACCGTAGCATCAGCCATGTGCCACACAGGAAATGTGAGGATATCCCCGTTTTCTTTCTTTAAAATGCTTGGGTTTTATGGGTTTATGGTGAACCTGATGCTCAGACAAAAGAGCAGGTTTAGCAAGAGGTATAGTGGAGGCAGTGGCCTTCCATTTGTCTGATGTGTAGTTCTGCCAATGCCCTGCAGTCCCTGACCAGCAGTCCCCATTGCTGTTCCAGTTCCAGGTCCTTTCACAGAGTTCTGCCAATAGACCTCAGCCTGCATCATCCTCTCCCATCTCACTCTTAGCTCCACCCCCACCACACACAGCTGTGCCAATACACCTTAGTCATGTCCTGCGGTACTGCCATTCTGGTCCAGGGTGTCTCTCACACAGCTCTGCCAGTGCACTTTGATGCTGACCTGAAGCACCACTACTCTGCTTTCAGACCTCTCTTGGCTGGACACCCACTTTCGTGAAGAATTGGTCAGTGCTAGAAATGAGCTTGGGCCACAAAGTGAAGAGCCTTGTCTGGATCTGGAGCTGAGCTTTCCTTGGGTCACAGAGTTTGGATCTGCAGACTGATTTGAGCCCATTTCGACTGGAAGGCAGACCAATACAAACTGGAACACAAGACTAACATACACGTTTCACTTGTGCCTTTTCATCTCCACTACAGCCCATCTCTATTTAAACCAATGTATCCTAATAAATCCCAAAGGCTTGGGACAGGATGATAACTATTTCCAGTGGGTGTGTAAGCCAGCTTACATGTGTGCACACATGTGTGTGTGTGTGTGTGTACGCGCACTCATATACATGTGTATGCATGTGCAGGGCACTGAACAACCTGCTCATATTTCTTCCCTGTCTCAGGCTATATCTCCAGCACGTGTCTCCCTTAACAATACCTAGAATGGCAGCAAGAGTCAGGGTCTGTGTGTGAGTCAGAGTTACAATACAGCAGCTGGAGCCTCTGACAGAATATACAATACAGCCAAGATGTCAGCAGAGGTGGCTTTGGAGTGCTTTAAAATGCTGTTTCAATGCCAGCTTTCAACTCCAAATATGACACTGTGTTCAGCCATCCTCTTTCCTTCCAGGCAATAACCTCCTTTAGATGCAACTCACCAGCTTACATTATGAACCTTCTTTCTTCCTCTCTCCTTTGATCACCTACTCTCCCATTTGCCTGGCTCAGTTCTCTTGAGTCTCTCCCCCCACCACCTCCCCGCATAACTAATGACCCATGTAGCAGTATTCTTCTATCATAAAGGCACCAGGGGCTTGGTCATCCTCACATTTTCATGCCAGGCACCAGACCAAAAGGGGCTGTAGTAAACCGATCACCCCAAAAACAGATTTATGGCTGTCTTTTCTACGGTTGTACACCCACCACATGGAGAGGCAGCAGAGGTGGGGATACTCTGTGATTGGGAGTATTGTAACAGAGAGCTCTTTGGTGCACCCTTCAGGTTGCTATCTGCAGAACTTGCACAGACTGCATCCTTTAGGTCCTGGGGTAGTCTGGGCCCACAGCATTGTTTTCACAGGGCAGCAGACAGGATGCTTGGGCCATGAGCCCAATGTCAGATGAGACAGCCCTAAGTAGCAAACAGAAGAATCCAAAGAATCCATGAAGCCAGAGTGAGAGGCCATATGGATCGTATTTCCCTGGACAAAGAGTAGGGCTAAAAGGAGCCAACACTCCTTTGGGCCTTCGCTGTTATCAGTATATGTGCTGCTGCTGCTGTACAGGACAAGAGCGGGAAGATCTGCTGCCACTGACAGATTGGGGAGAGATTCTGATCTATATGGCCTCTCACTCTGGCTTCATGGATTCTTTGGATTCTTCTGTTTGCTACTTAGGGCTGTCTTACCTAACACTGGGCTCATGGCCCAAGCATCCTGTCTGCTGCAATGTCTGAAATCCAGATCAGAAGGTTGTGCCTTAGTCCCATCTCTAATGTTCCATGTTTACCTTTTGAGCCCACAGTCCAGGACTGAGGAGTGGCTGGAATTTTGGCTAATCTACTGTTCTTTACATGACTGTCTTTCTCAGGAGATCCCATTGGAACCTATGGATAAATTAAAGATCAATCTGTATGACAATAACAATAAATAGAACCACTTACAAGGGGATATGGAAGGTAAGCCTTTTGATTTCATAAAAACGTCATTCCTTCTGAAGGGTTGGGAATGTATTTCCTCTCAGCACTTTCCTATCTAAACCTCCCCTCACTGCAGCATTTCTAGTGCCCATGGGGGAACTATTCAAAAACACACCAGCGTGATGAGTCTGCCAGTCCTCTAACTACCTCATGCCTCTGGAATTCATCTTGGCATCCATTTTCAATTGTACCCTGTGCAAACAGATGTGCACCAAGACCTTGTGGTCTGTCACGGGTAGTTATCCAGGCTGGTAGTTAACCATGTCCAATCATCCAGAACATGGCAACTTTACAAAATCCGGGAGGATTTCCTTCTCCATTCCACCATCCACTTTTCCCCATGACACCTTCCTCTGAGCACAGTTATAGCAGCTGAAAAGAAAGGGCACAGACCGGGAGGTTTCAAACTTGAGTCGCAGACCCACCAGGGAAATCCCCTGGCAGGCCCACAATGCTTTGTTTACTTTAATGATCCACCGCCACAGAGCCTCGCAGATCCCATTGGCTGTGGTTTGCCGTTTACAGCCAAGGGTTGCTGCGGGAAGCAGTGTGGACCAGGACCCAAGTTTGAAAACCCCTGGCATAGACAATTACAAGTATATTATTGATAAAGTGGTTTCCTGCCTCCTACAATACTGCAAGACTCTGATAGTCCATCTAGTCTGCAATGTCAATTCTTGCTGCACCAGAAAACACCAGCGGTCAACATAACTGATCTCCTGCCTCTTGCTCCACCAGGAGTGGTAGACAGAGAGACCACCTAGTCCTTTACCCTGCCTCCTTCCACAGCAAAAAAGAAAAATAGTATATTTGGTCTGAAACCCGACTGCCTGCTGCACTGAAACATATCAATAGCCCATCTATGCTTTATCCCTTACCCACCCTGATTGAAAAAGACCTCCCACTCCATTCCTTCTCGAGCACTAGCCTAGCCTAGGAAGGATGCTTCAGAAAACAGAGTATATCCCCCATTATGCACTTCATTGGATAATGCTCCTTCACGAGGGTGACATCTTCCTGACCCCCACTAGCAATCAGCTTTTATTATCTTTTATTGTCAGTATGGTCCCTATAGCTGTGATATCATATCTGATGCCCTAAAGCATGAAGGTCCAGAGCTGTAGTCATTGCTACACTAGTTAGTGCAGACACAGATACAAGTGGCTGATATGGAAATGTTTATTAATAGATAAGATCCTACCAAAGTGCCTTGCAGCAGGACCACCATAGGAAAGGTTATGTGGAGTCCACATTTCTGTTGGAAATATCTTTACTTCATTATCCGTAGCCCAATCAAGTCTGTACACATGGGTTATTTGAACAATTGCCTCAAGACACCATCTGCAAGCAGTGCTTCCATGTGAGTTTGAAATTCCTAGCTTTGATTGCTTCCATTTCCTTCCTTTTCTTTTTCCTTTTTGTTGTTGGAAGTTATTTGATAAATTAATTACCTCTCGGGCAGGTGTGCACAGTCTGAACCCTCCCTGTCTCCTCTAGGGAGGTGTTTGATAACAATCAGCAAGGGCACACAGCTGGCAGGCATTTCCTAATCTAAAAAAACAACAGGATGACATGAAAATGAGCAAAGGCAGGGAAACAGGGATAGCCCCAGAAGGTGTTAATGAAAAGCTGCTGTATTACAATGGCCCACCTGCGGAAGCCTCCATGAAGCCTGTTGGAATACCAAATGGATTAATTACAGGCAGTGCTGCTTGGCTGACCTTCCAAAGAATTCAGTGGGCCGGCACACTTGTAATACAAAAAGAGGTATGTTGCAGTTTGAAGGGTGAGCAGGTGGAAGGGGTGGCAGGAAAGAGGTGCAGCATTGCATTGCCATACAAGCACATAATCCAGCAGGCAGCCTTGCTTCTCTGGATGCCGGGGACCAGCAGTGTGGCGGATACCAAGTGTCTTCAGATCCAGAAGGACAAGAGTGTATTATTCTCCTGTTTGGGAGGCAGGTCAATGGAGAGTGATGGCCAGGTAGTGAGGGGCCAGCTCATATATTCAGATCAACTCACACAGCAAAGCACCGTGCCAGCGTTTTTAAATAAGACACTACTCTTCACAACAAACCCCGCACCAGCTACATGGCACAACAATTCACACAGAATTTAATTAAAGATGCTAGCGATTGTATTGCACTCATCGACCAAACATCTGAGCTATGAAGGGAAATGTCTCTATTTACAGAGATGTTCAGGGGATGGGAGGCGTCTGAACGTATTTAGCCACAGTGGAATTTGTCACAAAAAAAAAAAAAAAACCACCACCACCCAGAGTCAACTAGTCTCATGGAAAGTGTCAGAGGGTCTCTAATGCCCATGACTGGTCAGGGCCTAAGTTTTATGTCTCAGTAAAAAGATGGTGCCTCCCCCCAGCACCCACTATCATCCTACTGATGCATTAGTTCAGTACGAGTCAAAGGAAGGAGCTTTCCCTACGAAATCACAAATAGCTTCCCACAGCACTCTGCATTTTCTTTGCGTCAGGAGCAGTATTCCTTCTAATTTTTCCGTCCATGAGTGGAATAAATGTTATGTGCATCAAGGCATGTGTGGATGTGCACCACCACTAGAAACACATGCTGCCAGTTGTAGGCACTCTGCCAATCAGCTGGGCGACATTTGAAACCCTCCTGGGTGGCTACCCAAGTACTCACCTTACAGGGAATACTGTGGGGAGTTGCAGGGAAGGTGTTTGTGCTGCCAGTATAACCAGGCCCATCCTTGCTTAGTATGTGGGAGCAGAGAAAATCACAGTTTGGAAGTGGACTGGGGCCAGGTGCAGGTATTAAGCTTTCTGTTTTCCATTAACAGCAGAGACTGGGGTATTTGCCATTTGGGGAAGTGGATACAGTAGTTGCTTCACAGTAGAAAGGTAAGAGACAATGGAGGCACATGACCTGAACCATTGCTGACCCAGCAAAAATGCTCAATAACTCTGCAAATGCCAACCTCAACATATTAGTGGCATCTTCCAAAAATAAATTTGCATGCCTGCGGTTCATACGGAGCACTTGCAAGCATGAACTGGAGGGAGGAGGAGAAGGGAAGGGAGAGAGGAATGGAGATAAGCACCATCCATCCAGAGTAGAGGGAAGGTGAAGCTGGAAAATAATTAAAAAGAGTATTTTTTACTCTCTTGAACTTGTGGCAAGTGAGCAAATAGTCACAATTACCATCACCTTTCTGGCCATGACAGATGTGAAGCTACTCGAAAAACGTTGACTAAAACCTAATCGCTTTTAGGGCAAATGAGGCGTGAAACCTATTGTAAAAAAACCATGATGTCCAAAGTACGTGTTGGCACTTCATCTTCCCGGCTGAGAGCTCCTGAAGGTCTGAGCTAACTACAGGGCATGGGGATTCTGGAAAGGGGCAGCGTTGCTGTGTGGTTTTGTGCCAGGCAAGGTGGGAATTGCTGTGTTGGGATAGTCACTGGCTACTGTAACAGGGTTACTGACCAGCTGATTTGTGCTGCTGATGGCAGAGGTGCGAGGTAGGGAGGAGGATGCTGTACCATGTATTTACAAGGCACCCGCTTCGTATTAATTCCGTCACTACACGGGACTTGCCTTTAGCTACTCTGCTACTCCATGTGAATTCTTTCACTGAATCTTACCAAAGCTCATGCTTTAGGGCATAATCTGATCATATATACACAGAGCCAAATCTCAAGGCTGTTACTCAGTTTTTCCTTAGTCCTTAAACAAATATAACACAGAGAGATGTCAGTGGGAGGTTTCTCTGGGGAAGGGCTGAGTAAAGCCTGAGTAAGGAACCCTGAAGTTAGTCTGGAAAGCTGACAGGGTAAACACTATCCATAAAGGTATCTACAGATGGCCTATGTACTACACCAAACTATTGACTAGGCCCAGAATAGATTTTTTCCATCTTTCCCTGTAGCCAGGGCTGCTGATGAGAGGGAGCAAAGGGGGCAGTTGCTCTGGGGCCCAGCAATTTGAAAGAACCCAAGACTCTGGGTCACTGTTTCTAGTGTTCCCTGTAAGCTGAGCACTTGGGTGGCCATTCAAGTGCCACCTAGCTGATTAGCAGAGCACCCATAGCTGCCTGGAGCTGGTAAAATGTATTTCTATTGGTGGTGCACATCTGCACTTGACTCAGTGCACATACAATTAATTCCACACATGGATGGAAAAAATTAGAGAGAACATTGGCTGCTACCGCAGTGGTGGCCAGAGCCCCAGGCCCTTTAATCACTGCTGGAGCTCCACATGACATGTTCTGGGTGGCACTGAGGGGTAGGTGGGGAGGCGTAGTATGGTCCAGGCAGCACTGAAGACTGGCAGCCCATCTCTAGCCCCTCCCCTTCCACCCAAGGCCCCACTCCTTCTGGGGGTCTAGAGCTGAGTCTCCAGTACATTGCCCAGGGCCCAGCGAAGTCTGTCGCCAGCCCTGTTCAAGGCCCCGTTCACTGGCTACCAAGCAGGCACTACACTTGATGCAAAGGACCAACATTCTAATCTGGTGTGACAAATTCCATGTTCATACAGCAACCTTCCAACAGAAAACTTGCTTATTGGACTGCTATGGCTTGTGTCAATTTACTGAGCACTGATTCTGACAGAGCTGGATCAAGTGCATAAAAACAGTCTATTGCCTCCCAGTCATCCCCTTCTGAGCAGTGGGGAAAGAAAGAGACAGCTCGGAGAAGGGGAGGATTAAAAGACATGTATAGATAGAAGCCTTGACAGGTGGAAACGTTTGTTGTCAGAGGCTGATGTGCCAAGTCAATGCCAAGCACGCCAGACACCCAGGGCAAAGGCAAATGTGCAGGAGACAAACAAACGCCAGGGATTACAAAAAAAAAAAATGGACAGAGATGTCTGTGAGGACTAGGAGACCTGAGTCCACTAACTGGTTCCTACGGGATTTTCAGATGACCCATTTAGTTAATAGGTCAGACTATACTTAGTGCTGGATTAATTTCTTGTTTCATGATTTGCCCTCTTATCTTAAGTACAGTGATGACATTTGCTTTGGGAACGTGTAGACAGGAGACAGACTAGATTAACTTAGACAGACAGATAGATTTCATTTATGTACCTCTTTGATGTGCCATTGCTGAGGGAACACAACCCAAACTCAATTTTAGCTAACTCCTTTTGTACCAACAGAATCTGATCTGATCTTCATTACCCCAGAGTAAATCAGGAGTGGCTACGCTAATGCCAAAGGAATCACACCAGTAACTGATCCAAGTTGGTGCACGTGCAATCAGCCCATAATAAACAAGGGGATTTGTGCTGGAACATAAAATGTAACACTCTGCTGGTGCTAGGATTAGTTTACTCACCAGTTGCTAACGAGTCTGTGCTGAATGCTGTTATAGAGGCTCTATACTTCTTTCCAGCTCTTTGGAACAAATTAAGCAGACACAGGCCCTGAATAATCCATTCTTTGTTTTATGCAAGACACAAAGCTAAAACACAACACTTTGGGATTGCTTAGCTACTCCAGAGAAACCACCAGAAAAGCAAGAGCTATTAAATGAAGGCTGCTAAAACTTTACTTTAACTCTGAGTCTTACTCTAATTCAGTGTTTCCAGTGACACAGATGTAACCGCTTGGTCACTAAGGGTACGTCTAGATTACAGGCTTTTGTCGACAGAGGCTTTTGACAAAGTCCACTTTTGTCGACAAAACCCTGTAGTCTAGACATACCCTGAATGGCCAGTCATATCTGTTACAGGTATATTCCTGTATACATGTTGTGACGTAGTGTGGGTATCTTGCTGGTTGCTATGCTGGGCGGTGGGCTGTGAGTGACCCCCGCTGACGGCTGTTTGTACAAAGCACGGCCCAGTAGGACAGGGGATGAGTCATTATGCAAGGGTCTCTCAACTGGTCTGACCAGTTACTTCCCAGGGAGAGAAACAAAGGAAGCGGGCGAGGCCAGGCCTGGCAAGGGGGACAGGGCTAGAAGAGAGGGGCAGTTTCTGTCTGGGATCATGGAGGAGACGGCCTAGGGAAAGGGGCTGGAATTTAGGAGCCCAGTCTCCCCCATCTCAAGGAGGGCTGAGGCATCCTAGGCCCGGTTCCTGTAACCAGATGACATCTGTGCTGTGCTGTATCCTGGAGAAGCAATAAACTCCATCTATTCTACCGGCTGGTGGAGTCTGTCCGTGCCATTACAGGGGTGCAGGAGTCGGGGGACCCCGACGTGCCGCCACACATGTAGGTGTACATGTGTCTATATATGCAAATTTAGAACTTGATTGTGGAACCCTCCCTCTGGTAGTAGTAGCAAGGATTTAAAAAATGGACCCATGCATGTGAATAAGTGACCACTGTTGCACAGTCAGTGTTTATTTCTCCTTTGGAGTGTATTTGGCTGTGTCTAGACTAGGGTTTTTTTTTTAAAAAGTGGCCTTTTTTCAAAAAAACTGTATCTGCATCTAGACTACCACCACATTCTGTCGACAGTAAATCGAAAGAACGCGGCAGTTTTGTTGACAGTGGTAAACCTCATTCTATGAGGAATAACGCCTTTTTTTCAAAAGTCATCTTTCCAAAAAACGCGCCATTGCATGAAAACAGGGCTTTTTCTAAAGAGAGTGTCTAGACTCTCTTTCGAAAAAGTGAGCTGCTTTTTTGAAAAATCTTCTTGTTTTCTAGATGCTGTTTTTCAAAAAAGCCTCTTTTGAAAGAGGCTTGCAGGCTAGTCGTAGCCTTTATGCCCTGAAAGAGGGTGTAATAATGTACAATGTTATCACAGAACTTACTTTGACATCTCACAAAATTTGGTAGACTGATATTGAAGTTTTGTATTTTTCTAGTGAAAATAAAAGGTAAGGAATAAATCCCCTGTCTTTATAAACAGGAAAAAAAAAGCCCTAGAACAAATTGGGAACAAAAATTTTCATTCAGCTCAGGATGCAATGTCACCTTATTGGCAGCAAAAAGTTTTGTGTCAAAGAAAATGGGTTGTTTTCACCAAGGTTGAATCCATTAGTTCCCAAAAATGCTTGAAAATTCTCCAGTGTCACAGGCGGAAGCTCTTTCAGCAGGAATCACCAGAGGGTACTGTTACACGTACATTTACAAACACATTTCATAGCTGCAATTTTCTACCAGTGTAGTTCCGAAGCTACTAGAAACACCGGAAACTGTAGTTTAATCAAGTCTCCAGTGTTCTTACCACTGTCATCTAACCCTGCATTGAGTAAGACTTGATTACAGGAGCAGTAAAAAAACAAACAAACACCCCCCAAAAAACAAAAAACAAACAAACAAAATACCCTGCACACTGACTACACTGCAGCTTCCCCTATTGCTGCTACTGCTGAAGTTGCTCTGGTGGGAAATCATTCCTGCAGTCTTTGCTAATGTCTATCAGGTCCAAGAAGCACTATTTTCCTGCCCCTATCCTTATGGGACTATCCATATTCTTTATGGAAATATGTTTATGAATATGCATAACTGGAAGATGCTTAATGCAAAATACTTCTTGTAAGTTATCATTTGAAAAGTTACAGTCTGCTGAATGTGTATATTCTATTTATATCATGCCTATATTTGAAGTTAGAAGTATAAAGAATAAACCTGTTTTACTAGTATACACATGCTAAGTGAGGGCCATTAAGCATATTTCAGTAACTTGATGTTTCATTGATAAGAACAATGATCTGTAAATGGGTTTATTTTTCTTATGGATCAGTCCCTAGGAGGGGCTGAGAATCCCCAAAAGGACATGAGTTTAAGACACCTGATGCTGGGACCCATCCTGGACATTTTACTTTTCCACCAAAAGTGAGAAAAAGTTTAAACTGAACACAAAGGATTCCCATCTTTGGCAAAATCTATATAAAAGTTGGGAAGCCAAACAATAGAGGTTGCTAACAGATGCCAGAACACCCCAGTTTATCACCCAAGATGACTGCTGGAAACATGTAAAATTGAACAGGGGGGAGGATCAAGCCCAGTTTGGGTGGCTTTCCAGTTTGTGAAAAAAGATAATTAGAACTATCTAAGGGTAAAGTATTGCATGCAACAAGTTTCTTAGTGTATTGGGCTTGGTTGGTATGTTTTGTTTTATTTTATTTAGTGACTTACTTTGTTCTGTGTGCTATTACTTGCAACCACTTAAATTCTACTCTTTATATTTAAAAAGCATATTAGTTTATTAATAAACCCAGTGTAAGTAATTGTTACCGGGGGAGGAAGGGGAAAGAGATGACAAGCAGCTGTACATATCTCTCTTTTTTTATGAGAAAATAGGCAGACAACACAAACTTCCTCTGTATAAAACTTTATATAAAATAAGAGGGATTTATCTGGAGTTCAGGTGCCATTGGTGCTGAGAAACATTCCCTCTAATCTTTTCCATCCACATGCAGGTTTTTTCCACCCATGTACATAACAAATATTGTTATGTGCACCAAGGTGTGGGCGAATGTGTACCTCTAAGAGAAACACAAACATAGCTGTGGGCACTCTGCTAATCAGCTGGGTGGCATTGTAATCTCTCTCGAGTGGCTGCACAAGAACACTGCTTACAGTGAACAATGGTGCTGAGGTGAGTCCCTCTGAGTTTTCCCAGAGCTGAGTTGATCTCAGCATCTGTATTGTCCTGCTATGTGCCCATCTCTGTGCCAGTGCTAGAGGAGGCTGGAGGGTCTGATTCAGTAGGACAGAGGGTTGAGGAGCGCCCATGAGGGCAGGAAGGTTGGCTCAGTGGTATTTCAGCACATCAAGTGACAGTCACAAGGTGAACTCTCGACCAATCCATCCACACTGCATTATTACAGCACTTATAGTAAAATTCCTATTCATATTCTGGAGTGCACTAGACAGTTCACTCAACTAGACAAGTCTACAGTAGGGTACTGGTGTGCTGAACTAAAATCACTACATTGCACAGCCATCTTCATTTGTTCATTTATTAAGAATGCTATGTGTTATTAAACTTCCTATTTCACGTGTTCCTTCTCCACACTCCTACATCAAGCTCTTGCAATGGCATATCACTGGATGGAATTCAAAATTCAGTGACTTATCTGATCTGGAAACAGATGTTTAGTAAACAAATCACTAAGCCAGTATCTCTGCCCACCCAAGCCCAAAGATAATCCCTGTGAGCACTTGCAGATGTAATTCTGCCTAATGCTTTCAGCCCTGGTCTATACTAGGGAGTTATTGCGAAATAACCCCCCTTATTTCAAAATAATAAGCAGAGCATCCACATCACCTAGGCTGTTATTTTGAAATAACTGGCTGGTTATTTTGAAATCTGTACTCCTGCTTTCCTCGGGGTGGTAGTGTGAACGCTCCGCTGCTGCTATTTTGAAATAACTACTCCCCATAGTAATTCAAAGTAATTACTCCCCAGTGCTTTCTGGGGATCTAAGTCAAGGTAGCATGTCCACAATAACGGAGCCTGCCTTGGACTAATTTCAAGGCTCCCCGTAGTGTGGACTTGCTATTTCAATTTTGTTACTTTGGACGTTATTGTTTTGAATTTAGTTATTTCGAAATAATATCCTAGTGTAAACATTCCCTCAGACAGTGACACTGTGCCAGTAGATGATGGTGAGAAGCTAACTAAAGCCAGACAAATTGTCAAGGGAATACTAGTTCTACTTGGGTAAACTCCTACCAGTTTACGTCCTTACTCCACATGGATCTAGATTCCTGTGTTATGGAGATCTTGCAAGATCAGTTGAAATTTTCAGAACAAGTTAGTTTCAACTCATGGACTCATAGACATTAAAGCCAGAAGGGAGCATCATGATCATCGAGTATGATCCCCTACACATCGCTAAACAAGAAATAACAGTGTATGAATGAGTTTCTTGGTATTATTTTCATACACCCAGTTCAATTTTCATCCAAGATTGTAAAAGACTAAAGTAAATGAACATTACAATAAAACCAAGCAAGTAAAATGATACCAGAATTTTAAATCATTTCATCTCAAAAAGATTCCTCTTAGGTAGCTGGCAAACGCAGGATTAGTTCTAGCTGGACCAGTTCTACTTGACTGCTGGCTTTATTTCATTGCCCAGCTTCAGTAGGTGTTTGGATGTCTTTTTCTCACCACGTGGAAGTTATTTTAACTCAAAGGCTTATGTAGCTCCAGTTCCCAAGTCAGAGTTTGATTTATACACAGAATATGTCTGTCTGGCCAGGCTTGAGTGGTTCTCTCTAATGACACGCTGATTGCTTGTCAGAGGGCTGTTTGCGGCACAGTCAGTGTTTGGGATACACAGTAATTGCTTCATGTTCACATGTACAAGTGAGCATGACTAATCCAAAGGAGCATCTCTATTTTTTAGACTTTTTCATTCCTCCCTCCATAAACATTAAAAATGATGAACAAGGCTGTAAATACGGTCTCTGGCATGGAGAACAGGTGGTACTAATGGCTCTTAAGTATCCCTGAAGGGGAAGACTGGAAACCCACTATAAATTACTGGAGTATTTCCGCTACACAACAACTTGCCTTTTTTGTTGATGAGAGTGAGAATCTGCTGATGAAAGACCTGTAGAGGGAGCATCAACTCATATCAGTCAATGGGTTTTTTTTCCCCCATTACTTTTTGAAGAACATGAGTTTGATGCATGCACATGTCACTGGCAAGTGAGAATAGTGATGTTGCATAGAGACCTCCCTATCTCCTCAGACACCTGAGTTTATCTTCTTTATAAGCCTGACATACCTCCAGCCCAAACTCTCCTCTTATTCACACTGATGTAACCCCACTGACATCAAACCCTGTGAGTGCAGTGGAAATGCACCCTGGATACTCGGAGAAAAATGTAGCACTTTATAAATAAAGACTCTCCAACATAATCAGTAGGGTCTTGTACATTTCAAAGGAGGAATGTGGAACTCCATGTACAGCCTGAGGCCAGTGGAAAGTCCCGCTGACTTGGAGCTACACGCGGGTGTGCCTGCTTTGAAATGTACAAGAGTCCCCAGCAGGGGCTCTTGTGCATTTCAAAGCCATGGAGCCCGGCGTCAGCGGGGGACTCAGAATCCGCTGCTGACCCCGAGCTCCATGCTGCGCTGCATGCCGTGTGGAGCCCGGGCTCAGCTGGGGATTCCCCAGCTGACCCCGGGTTCTGCGCAGCACCTCCCCAGAACCCGGGCTCAGCTGGGGACTCCCCAGTTGATCCCAGGTTCTGGGAAAATACTGCACGGAGCCCGGGATCAGCTGGGGAGTCCCCAGCTGACCCTGGGCTTCTCGGTGCTGCCCCTTTGAAACGCTGAGTTGGCATTTCAAAGGGGCAGCACTGCACAGCTGAGCCCAGGATCAGCTGTGCAGCTGCCCCTTTGAAACACTGAAGCGGTGTTCAAAAGGGCAGCGCTGCACAACTGATCCCCGGCTCACTTGTATGGCACTGCCCCTATAAAATGCCGCCTTGGCGTTTCAAAGGGGCAGCGCCTTGGAGCCCGGGATCAGCTGGGGACTTCCCAACTGACCCCAGGTTTCATGTGGCATTTCCCCAGAAATGCTACTCGGAGCCTGGGGTTAGCTGGGGAGTCCCCAGCTGACCCCGGGCTCCACGGCGCTTCAGCGTTTTAAAGGGGCAGCCCTGCACAGCTGAGCTGCAAATCAGCTGTGTGGCAGTTGTCCCTTTGAAATGGCGCCTGGGGTTTCAAAGCGGCAGCACCGCACAGTTGATCCCCATCTCATCTGTGCAGCGCTGCTGCTTTGAAGTACCCCTTATAGGGAGTCAACTAGTTGACTGACTATACAATAAGCATTTGCTTATCAGATAGTGGACTAGTCCTTAACATCTTAACCACAGACAGATAATCCTTCTGGGTAATGCCATTCCAACCCGGAGGACAGATGGGCAAGTGAGTGGAAAGTCTGAGTGAACCCTTTCCTTCTCTCCCTGATTTATCCAGTTGTAAGGCTGCAAAACGTCAGCGCAAGTACTCACATGAGCTGCTGCCTCCATCATGGGCTTTTTTAGGAAGCAGTTGCCTCCTAATTTCTCACTGTGCTTCTGTCCCTGACACCAGCTGAGGCTGGTGCTGTGACTGTGGAACCAAGACCATTCCCGGCCAACCCACCTCCTGTGTAGGACCCTTTGAGTCCTCTCAGGCTAACCTTTGTGACCAACGGTCTGCAATCTCCTCCTCTGGATCCAGCAGGGCTGCTGCCTGAGCCATCAGCTTCTTGCTGCAGGACAACGATTTGAGCTGCAGGATGAGGAGTCCCAGGCAGAATTTAGCTCCCATTTCCTCCAGCTCTCGCGTTCCAATCTGCAGGCCCTGTAGGTGACAAACAGAAGCCTGGAATGATGAGTCTAGAATCCGCCAGCTCGGAGAAGGAGGAAGAGTTACCACTCAATAGAAGCTACAGCTCTCTGGGGTATTCCTCCAGGTAGGAAAGTCTGGAATCAGGTCAGAGAAAAAAAAACAGACAACACCCCAGAAAGTTTAGCCAACATGCTCACTCCATTGGCCAAAGACTACAAACACCTATACAGATCTTTTCATCTGCCAAGAGATATAAAATGGTCCCTGGCCTCTATTTTACAGATAGGGAAACTGAGGCAGAGAGTTCAAATGACTCAATGATGGCTGCAAAGCGAGTGACTGTAAGGGCAAGTATCAGATGCTATAAGTTTCAGTCTGCACGCCCAGCCCTGTACTCAGAACATTTGACCACACTCCTCCCTGTTATGGCAAAAGTTTTCTCCTCGCGCCATGAGAATGCTAATGAGCTGTGCCACTATAAGCTGTCAGCAGTGTCAGAGATAAAAAGGAAAGAGGGGGGAAAAGATCTTTAACAAGTTAAGAATAGTTTACACAAATCAATAAAAAAGAAATTGCAAAATAAAAAACACCTCAGAGAAGCTTCCCCCTTTACTAAATGCTGGTGTCTCCCTGGCAGAAAAGGGCTGCTGTTGCAAGTGGGGGAA
This sequence comes from Pelochelys cantorii, assembly GCA_032595735.1. Classification (NCBI taxonomy): domain Eukaryota; kingdom Metazoa; phylum Chordata; order Testudines; family Trionychidae; genus Pelochelys; species Pelochelys cantorii. The sequence goes on from CM064338.1 coordinate 32,361,667, forward strand.
CTGGATTATCAACACGTCGCAATTCAGCGGAGCCCTGCTGGTTATGAAATATGGAGATGTGGTTCCCAGTTTGGATTGCAAACCTCTCCAGGCTCTGGATCTGCTTTGATCAGCTGTGCAGATCAGGGTTTGGGTCAAACCCATCTCTAGTCTGGTACAGTGTCAAGTCGCTCTGACATTGAATGAGACGGAACCGCTCCTCTTGGGCAAGCCTCGCTGATAGTCCAGTATTTAAGAAGTCCTGGTCAAGACTGCACATAAAGGCCAATTCGCAAGGTACATCTCTGATGCTTGGTAAGGCACACGCTGAAGTACCTTGCTGAATCAGGGCCTAAATAGGGTTTTATAGATTCACAGACATAAAAGCCAGAAAGGCTCATCATCATTATCTAGTTAGACCTCCTGAAACTGCAGGCCACAGAACTTGCTCACCCACTCCTGTAATAGATCACTAACCTCTGGCTGAGTCCTCAAATCTTGATGGCAGAAAATCCACCATTTCTTTTAGTTCAAACCAGCAAGAGGTCAACTCATGCTTCAGAGGAAGGTGAACCCTCCCCCAGAGTCTCTAACAATCTGATCTGGAGAAAAAATCCTTCTTCACCCCAAATACAGTGTTTAGTTAGACCAGTAGTTTTCAAACACTGGGTTGTGGCTTGTAAGGGAAAGCCACTAGCTGGTTGTGGGATGCTTTGTTTACCTGAGTGTCCACGGGCATGGCCGCTCCCAGCTCCCAGAGGCTATGGTTTGCCATTCCTGGCCAATGGGAGCCTCAGGAAGTGGTGGCCCAGCCCATAATGCTTTCTGCAGCTCCCATTGGCTGGGAACAGTGTACTGCAGCCACTGGGAGCTGCGAGTGGCCATATCTGCGGGGACTCAGGTAAACAAAGCATATCACAAGCCAGCAAGCAGCTTACCCGTACAAGCAGTGACCCAACATTTGAAAACCCCTGAGTTAGACCATGAGCATGTGGGCTAGATTTGCCAGCTAGACAGCTGGGAAAGAATTCTCTGTAGTAATTTAGGCTGTGTCGAACCTACAAAGATCTATCGGAAAAAGATACGCAAATTGCAAACTGCAATTTGTGTATCTTTTCCTGCTTTTCTTCCAAAAGAAGCCTTTCCGACAATTGGCCCATCTACACTGGGCCAATTGTCAGAAAAAAAGCCTCTTTTGGAATATCCTTTCTTCCTCGTAAAACAAGGTTTAGAGGGATGTCGTAAAAACGCGTCTGCTTTTCTGAATTTTTTTTGGAAAAGCAGACATGTTCCTTGGACATGGCAGAGCTTTTCCGGGATACTTCTGGTATCCTGGAAATCTCTGTAGTCTAGACCTTAGAGCTCTCCCCATCTACTGTCCCATCACCAGTAATTGGAGAGATTTGCTAATATCAATTGCAGATGTGCCCTATGCCATTGTCGGCAACTTCATCATACCATCCCTCCATAAACTTATCAAGCTCAGTCTAAAAACAAGTTAGATTTTTTTGTTTCCACTACTCCCCTTGGAAAGCCAATGATCCAGACAGAACTAGAACTGACTTATATTAACCTTGAAATGAACCATTAAGATGACTCATCCCTTCCCCATGCCTTGTATTTTTCATTTTAAGCAGCATCATTGTGCTTATAGCTCTCAGGAAGGCTGTCACGAGCTACCCAACCCAACTAGAAGCAGGAAAGGCCAGAAGCCTCAAAAGAAAGCCAGTTCCAGTGACATTCACACTGCAGATGTAGGGGTCTAAATGGACTGTACTGCTGAAAACAGCATCCATACTTTTAGGCACTGATTCCAGAAGAAACCAAACTTTGAACTGTTTTGTTTTGTTCTGCTCCCTTCAAAAAATGTGCAACAAGTAAAATGAAAGAAATGCGGGGGGAGGGAGAGGTAAGTGATTCTTCTGTTGCATATAATTCTTAATGAAATCAATGGGAGATCATGTGCACTGTGTAAGGGCTGAACAGGATCAAGTCTAGATACACAAGAGTGAAAAAGTGTCGGTAAACTCTCCCACAGCTTTGGAATGTATTGACATCATCCAAAATGTTCTCTAATGCCATCACATAGGGGACAGAATCAATCACTGAACATATGCAATATCAACCCTATGGACTACCTTAGCACAAAACCTCTCTGTAACCCCCCTCTAATACGATCTCCCAACTCCATTACCAAAGATTGTTTCCTCAGTAACGGTCAAAAGCCCCCACTTACATTCCTGGGAACAGCAATATGGATGGTGTGAGCTCCATTCCAATATGGCCTTTATTTCTGGGCTCAGATGTTTACTATGTATTATTACTGAATGTCTTAGGGGTAACAGAGCTGCAAAAGTTCCATTAATCCATTAGAGGAGGCAGAGTTCTGATCTCATGGGTTTTCTTCCTGTAGAGATTCTGCCAGATTTGTAAAGCACTTCAGGACCCTTGGGGACTGAGCAGCCTTCTGTAAGTGTGAGCTGTGATTATTTCTGAACTGAGAGTGCCTGCTAGATGGAAGAAAGGAGAGATTACTCACATAAACTACTGCACTTCTCCTTACAAACCATTTTGCCAGGTCTGTCAGGCCCACAAGGCCAGTCAGGACTATAAGAAAAGCACCACTTATGGTTTGGCAGATAACAATATGTGCAAATATCACCTGGGGTTAAAGCTGCTCTGGCAAATGCAGCTTTTCACGGTAAATATGTTGAAATTCTTGCTCCTTCCCCAGCTTCAGAGACAAAACTATGAATTTGCAGTTATTATAGTCAATAATAAAATAAAATAATAGAGCACTCAAAAATATACCAGGCACGAGAGACAGAAAAAAAAGAACCTGCCCAATTGAAATAAAGCAGCGATGTGATCAATACAAAACAGCATGTTGGCTAGTGAATAGAGCACTAAACTGAGAGTCTGGCAAACTGGGTTCCACTTCCCATATTTCACTAGCCTGCTATAAAACCTTGGGCAAATCTCTTTGACTATCAATTCTTCACGGCAGGGACTAAATATGTAGTAAAATGAGCTATGGCAGTACAAATCATTAATAATAGTAAGAAACCAGAGAGATAAGGCACAGGAAACAAGGGTTATAAATACACAGCAGGGATAGTACTTGGCAGCTCTGAAGAAGTTTTTTAATTGATTATTTATTTTAGTAAAAATAACTGTATTTTGTCAGTTTTGGGTTATGTCCAACTACAGTGTGTGAGCGGGTGGGGTGGGGAAAGAGGGTATGCATGGCTCAAGCAGAGAGAGCAGAGGCAAACATGTCCCATCTATACAGTGACAAGGGCTTCTCTCAGGTGCCGAATATAGAGAGGACATCTTGAGGCTTCCTCTGGTGTGTATTGCAGGGCCCTGCTTCCGCGATCGAGACAACATACTAAACACTTATCAATCCAGGAGATGGCAAGAAGCAACTGTGCTAAAGCTGTGCCTATGGCTTTATGATTCCCTTGGGCTTTATTCGGGATATGAAGAGGCCTTAAGAAACTATGAGTGGAGAAATAATAATAATAAAACCATAATATACCTGAGAAACATAAGGCTGTAATTGCTCATGCACTGAAGTTCGCTGCTGTACCATAGTCCCATATTGCTTTGATATCAGACAGCTCAGGAGTAACAGCCGCAAATCTCAGCTAGAGGATTACTTGTTAACACACTTTATTCACTTCAAACGCAGACAGACTTTTATTTTTTAACTCAGCTAGATCAGATAATTCTCTCTCACACTCTCCCCTCCCTCCCTTCTCCTCCACTTTCAGCAGTGGGTGGGGTTGGAAGGTATGTGCCATGACTAAAGTGGGAAGTAGAGTCCTTGACAGAACTGAAATATAAAACTATGTCCTTGCTGGCTCCTGTCAGCAGTGCCAGGAGCTGCGGACGTAGATCTCTGCATCCATTCACACACCCACAGAGGGGGCCAACAGATTTGCTGGGCTCCTGAGCAAGGTTGGGGGGGAGCAGAGGTGTAGCGAGGGTGTTATGCACCTGGAGGCAAAAGCAAAATTTGCGTTCCCCCACCACCACCATGTGACAGGGCCCTGAACCTGGTGCACAGCTGAGCCTGAACCTGGGAGGAGGGAGGGAGCTTGTACTGCGTCTTCCCCCACCCCCTCCAATTTGGGGTGGTCACTATCCCGCTGTTGAAGAGGGAAGAAGGTGGGGCTGGGGGCGCAGAGGCAGGGAGGAGGCTTCAGCAGGTGGTGGTGGGCAGAGGAGGAGCAGGCAAGCTGAGGTATGATAGGGGGAGCAGAGGGGCAATTACCCCCCCACACACACACCCTTTGCTACATCAGTGAATGTAAGAGATTAACTCACCTGTTAAAACAACACTCAGAAAAAAACTTTAAAATAAAACTAACACACAACACGAGAATCACCCTCTCTTTCTTGAAGGCACTTGAAGCAATAAGTAGCCTAAGGCTGAGGACACACTGCAAGCGTGGATTTCTGTCTGCCACAAGGACTTTTTCCTTCAGGCTGCTGTGAGATTCTATCCTTAAGTAAAGGAGAGCGGTCTCTCTGAGCTGCTCTTCCTAATTTCACACAAGCCATTCAACTGAAGCCACAGATATCAAGACCCAAGGCCAGCCTTGCCTTTGGCAGACTGCCTTGCCAGATGTTCACAATCACAACGTCCGAACATGTATAAGACTTTTAGTAAAGAAAGCCATGTTTAATCCCATGTCTCTGCTGTGACTGGGAGATGTGGGTGACCTACAGGAAACACCAGCATTTTCTTTGGAAAATCCACAACAAAACGTGGGGGGATCGATCACCTCAGTAATGCCAACTCCTTTAGAATTGAGGCCCTGATTATCCAGCACCAGCTGAGGTACAGCGGGCACTGTGTGCACAGGTCTGATATATTTTTACCAAAACTGCTACCTGCCCGACTTGTCAAAGGAGAAAGGAAACAGGGAGGCCAAAAGGATGGTTCAGAGCAGTGTTTCTCACCCTTTTTTTTATAAAGTACCCCTTTAAAAAAAAATTATAAGCATCCCCAGTACCTAGTTTTCAGACACACACAATTTTTTTCTACCATTGCAACATATTTGTTTAAACAACTTCATCGTATCCCCATCACTCCTTACAAGGTACACCGCCCATGGAGGTCAATGGGGCTGGGCTATTTTATATGTAAAGGTACTGAGAAATGGATATGTCAATACCATGATGGCAATGTGTATATTATGTAAATAATACTAATAATAATTGCCAAATGAGACCGCTTCCCAACCTGCTTACAAAGGGCCTGATACAATTTAAATTATAAGCTAGGATTGAGCCCAAAACAATCTGTTGATAAGACCCAAAAAGATCCAGATAACATTTAGTCACCCTTCAAACATATAAGGGACCAATCAGTAAAAGCCCCACTAGGGGCGGAAGGGGGCAAGGTCTGAGTGGGAGGTAGGGTGCAGAAGAGGTGCTCTTTGAAGAAAATTGGAGAGACTTTGAATTTACTTTTTCTGACAGCAGTGCTTTCTCTCACTGAATGTGGGATCTTCAGCACAGGTTTCACTTTATGTGTCAGAATAACACAGAAATGCATTGTCACAGCTAATTCCATTCAGGTCAAAGCAACGTGCACCCCAAAGACAGAAGAACAAATCCCTTGAAGCTGGAAATCAAAATATCTCACCTCTTCACAGAGCTCACAAAGGGTCTTGTTCACCCAGAGACACGAGTCATGACAACTCTCTCTGGAGAGAGACAAAACATCCTGCCTCTCTGTGGATGCACCAAGTGTTTTCATGTGGCATCTTACCATACTGTTTAAATTGACTGCTTGGATGAGGAAGACTCACAAAGAGTCTGTCCATCATCCACAAGGGAGCAACATGGTGATTTCACCACAGTGGTAACAGACCTGATCTCTCTGTGGGCTCTTGTGGAGCAGCAGGGAGCCTGCAGCGGTCTCTTGCGGGGAGAGGACAGGGGTGCCTCTATTGCAGTGGTTCTCAAGCTTTTTGGCCCATGGACCATGTGTCTCAATGTAAACCTTTCCACAGACTGCCAGTTGCTAATGGAAACTCACCTTTAATTACACAATTATGCCCAAGCCATTTTGCTAGTGCTGCAGCTGGGGAGAATGGTTTAATTTCAACTATTAAACAGATTAAATGTTTTAACTTTCTCATGTTAGTTTATCAAACTTCATTTTAAATAAAGTAAAATATTAATTTATGTCCACTACAAAAGGTTTCAATGTTTTCTTTACTTATGGCAGGGGTAGGCAACCTTTTTTGGATCAGGGGCCATTGACCCAAAGAAAAATCAGATGGGGACCACACAAGTGAGAAACAAAAAAACTCCTCCCAAAACCCCAACCCTCACTTAGGTGGCCCCCAGCTGAGACACCTCACTCCTCTGGCATTCCATCCCCAAGGAGCGAGGGGAAAGGACGGGGAGGACTGAGGTTCAGGGCTTTCCATAGGCTAGGGGGTTCAATGTGTGTGAGAGGGCTGCCAATGAATAGCATAGGGATGGGGTGCAGGATCTGGGAAGGAGGTGTGGGAACGGAAGGGGGCAAGGTTGCGAGGTCTGGGTGGGAGGCAAGGTGCAGAAGCAGGCTGGGGTGTCTGGCCAGGGGGAGGGAGCAGGAGCAGATTCAGGGAAGGGTATCTGGCTAGGAGGGAGAGTGCAAGGAGGGGACTTGGGCTGGAGTTGGACCTCCCTGGTCTGGCACCCTCTGGACCTGACTGGTCCCAGATGAGGGATTTTTTGGACCATGGGAGGTCATTTCAGGGCTCCTGGTGCCCTCCCCCACTAGGCTTCTTTGCACCTCCATCCCCTGCAACCTAGCTGAGCTGCCCACCCCCGTTGATTCCCTGCGCCTCCCCCAAAACCATCCCTCACAATCCAAGGGAGCACAGCACCAGTTCCCTGCAGCCCCCCACAGCCCAGCTGAGCTGCCCGTCTGTTCCCTATGCCTCCCCTCATCCACCGTAGCCTAGTTGAACCCCACACTGGTTTCCTGTGTGCCTCCCGCACAGCACAGCTGAGCCCCATTTCCCTGAACCTCCCCCCAAGCCCCACAGACCTGTTGAGCCCAGCACTGGTTTCCTGCCCCTTCCTCCCTCCCCTTGAGTCCAGCCCCAGGTTCCCGGCACTCCCTCCTCCTGCAGACAAGCTCAGCTCCATGCTCCACACCTCCCCACTCCCGCAGCCCAGATCAGCCCAGCACCCCGCACCTCTTCACTCCCACAGCCCAGCTGAACTCCATTTCTCTGCACCTCCCCCCAAACCGCGCAGACCTGCTGAGCCCAGCGCTGATTCCCTGCCCCTCCCTCTCTCCCCTTGAGTCCAGCCCTGGGGGTTCCCAGCACCTCCCTCCTCCTGCAGCCCAGCGCCCCGCACCTCCCCTCTCCCCCACAGCCCAGCCCGGCGCCCCCTAGCGTGGCGCCCGGGGGCAACTGACCCTCCTTCCCTCCTCGCTAGGCCTCTTGGGGGGGCAGCTTCATGCTCCCAATTGGAGCAGGGCCTTGGATAGAAGAGACAGGGCCTCAGGCAGTCAGCCCTCAGCGCCACCCAGAGCACACCATGCTGACCCCCCCATCCCTCAGCCAGCCCTGAGAGCTGCCCAAAGCATGCTGTGTACTCCAGCAGCAATTTAAAGGGCCCAGGGCTCTAGCCACCACTGAATTGTGACAGCAGCAGTGGCAGCCAAGAGTCCCAGGTCCTTTTGAAATGCTTCCTTTGCTCCCCCATGTCGGTAGGCCTGTGCACATTCCAGCTGTATGAAATGTAGGAGACAGAGGAAGAATGCAGGAGCCGTGCCAATAAGCGTCTGTGTTTGGTAAGTGGCTGGCAAGAGACACTGGACAAACTGCATTGAAGTGTGTTGGTTCTGGACCCAGTGACAGACTGTGGTGTGGTTACCACAGCATTCCAGGTCAGCGGACTGTATTTTTGTTCCAGGTGTCCTTCAGTCTGTGTCTTCTAAGACTGTACCTTTCTGACTAGTACACAGCACTGAACCTCCTTAGACTTCCTAGGCTCACACGGACCCTTGCCAGCATTTTGCTTCCTGTATATATCCTGCTATGGGATGGCTGGGGAGCTGTCTCTTGGCCCCTGGGGGGCAAGCAGAACTGCACATATTTTGCCAGCCCGTCTCATGTGATTCTTTGACTCTCTTTTCCAAATTTTCCTATCATTGTCATAGACTGCACTGAGTCCGCACCTGAGGTTCCATTTCAAGTGTTGGGCCAGTTTTCTTATATAAGAACAAATAAGTTCTCAAAATCTATGCACTTGGCCAGAGATACAGTAGGTCTTAACTATCAAGAGAGGTTGAAAAGCTTAGTTGTGTCTCAGTGGGCCAGTTTAGCCTCTGCTGAAACTGTGAGCTGGAATGTCAGTGACTGAAGTCAGGGAGGCCTTGCTAAGGAAGACATATCCAGTAGGAATTGGACTGGGAGTCAGCAACTCATACTGACTCAAAATGAGAGGAGAATTTGAGACAAGAGGACAATAATTACTTGAGCCACAATCTGGCCAGAAAACTATTTTAACAGATGTCTCCAAACGAGAGCTGGTTGAGTAAATTCATGGTGAATAACATTTGTTGATATTCAGCATTGCTATATCCACAGATAAATGTTTCCGTCATTAGACAAACTGCCCTCAGAATGTTTCACAGGATTAAAGGTATAGTTATGGCACTGGAGGCAAAAAGATGAAATTAAACACTTGTGCAGCTATAAGCAATATTGCTTTGCAATATTCACCTGATGTCACAGAGGATCACGGGACCTTAAGAGTTAAACTGGAGATGACGTAGCATAGGAAAACTAAAGGTGCAACCAATTAAAAGCTAAAAACGTACATAAATATAGGTAGACTGGAGATTTTAGGGAAATGAGTTGGAAAAAAGGACCTTTGGTGGGTGATAATGCCATCAGGGTGCTCTTGCCTGCTATTGGCCTCTTCTTCAACCCTTGGAGCAGCAGCTTTCACCTATAAACTCACTTCCAGTCAATACATACATGCACACACATGGTATTCTCTGCATCTCAATGGCTTTACACATGCACAGTGGTTATGCCCTGAGGATGAGTATAAATAAATTGACAGTCTGGTTTCCCACTAATTCCATCAGTGAGCTCTCAGTCAGAATACTAATAGAAATCATCCAAAGGCTGCAGTAGATAAAGCAGAGAGCTGAATGAAACATTGCCTGTCTGATGTCTGTTGCCATAACGTTAGCCAGGACTCTACCATCCTGAGCACCATTGTCTACACACACAAACACACCCTGCCCAAAAGAAAATACACTTGTGCGGGAATTTGGTGCTTATAGACTGAGGGGTAGTAAAGGCAAAGCTAAGGTTTTGTATGTGCCATAGCCCCTTACACAGCTACAATACTGTATTTAGTGGCAGAGACATCATGCAAAATGGAAGGAAATTACACATAAAGCAACAAGTTTGGCCCAAAAGTCTTCAACAATAAATATGCAGATTAAATGAGCAGGATGGGCCAATGACACAGGAGGAAAGTGTGCAAGAGAGGATCAAAGGAATTTCTAGAATGAACCTTGTCTGCGTAGCCTACAGTTATATGAGTGTGTCTAGTTCTGAATGTCTGTCTAGTTTTGAATGTTTGTTGTTGGGGTCTAGGACATTGGCCTCAAAGTGAGGTAATATCATTTCTGGTCTCTCTGGCATTGAACTCTATAGTCTGTACTCAGGCAGACTCCTTACTGAAGTCAATGGGAGTACTGCGTGCATTAGAACTGAGCAAGGACATTGGGATTTGGCCAGTAGTATGGATACATAACGAGACAGAGAAAGATGTGAAGAGCATCAGGGGGAGGCTTTTATTCTGAGACATTTTTCTGTGACTAAATGAATGCTTCTGTAGTTAAACACATGTACTTTACAGCCAGGATTGTTCAGGAAGTGGAGAGAGGAAAGCCAACAAGGAAGGACAACCTAAGACTCACTAAGGGCAGCTGTCTTCAAAATCTGTTCAGCAGGGACAATATTCTAGCCAAACATTCAAGCAAGTTGAATTTTGTGGGGAAAAGGCTAAACTAAGATTTCCTGATGGCACTTCCTCCTCCACTCCTCTATGCCCACTTGCTATTTGGTCCAGATTCCCATCCCCACAATCACTCCACAGCAGCCTTGCTCCTGCAGACTTCCATGTTCCTCTCCAACTTTCCTTCCTTCCTCAAATTTTCCTTTCTTTATTCCCCATTCTCTCCTCCTCCATCAATAAACTGCACCTCTCCTTCCTCCACCTTCTCCCAGGTGGCACCTCACCCTTGCAACCCTGATACATAAGAACAAACTGACAAATGACACAGAACCAATATTACCTTTGCCAACTGTAAGGCTACGTCTATACTGCACAGTTATTTCGGAATAAACTATTCCAGAATAATTATTCTGAAATAGCTTATTTCAAAATAGCACGTCTACACTGCAGGGAAGCCTCAAAATTAGTACGAAGCAGGCTTCCCTAATGTAGATGTGCTATCTTGATTTAGAGCCCCAGGAGGAATAACTTAAAATGGCTCTGGTGAGGGGCTATTTTGAAATAGCAGAAGTGGAGCGTCTATACACGCCTTATTTTTAAATAGGTATTTTGGAATGGGTGTTATTCTTCATAGAATGAGGTTTACAGAAATCAGAATAAGCCATCCATTATTTCAAAATTATTACAAAATAACAGAATTGCTGTGTAGACACTCGCATAGTTATTTCGGAATAACCGCCATTATTCCGAAATAACTTTGCTATGTAGACACACCCTAACTGACCACATTGCCTGGATGGTTCACTCTCTTCCTCTGTCTGTCCCTTGTCCTTGGGCTGTAAACTCTCCAGGGCAGGGATGTAGGATCCAATTTGCCATTGCCCTTCCATCTTGTGCCATCATTTACACCAACTTGGGGTGGGTATAAAATGTTTCTACTTTGATCCAGTAGCATTTTCTGCCCATTTGCCACTACAGTGAATAACTGCACCTATACAGGGCATTAGGGAACTCGGATCCACAAGGGCCCTTCCTGATAAGGGCCAGGAAGGAGTAGCTTTCTTTATGGGGGGAGAATCCCATAGTGAAGATCTATTCAGATGCTTACTAATGAGAGGAAAGAAAGATAAGACTAGAGCAGTAAGCACTGCATTAATTTGCTTTCCCATTAATTTAAATAGCATGTATCATGCCAATGAACTGGTTTTAGGATGTGTGATTTTGTCCATGTACTGCCTGGAATGGCACCTGAACTAACACTGATATAGATAGATAGATAGATAATAGCATGTGTCTGTCTGTCTGTGAGTTTGTTTGTGCATCTGTGAGTCCGTTTGTTCAAGAACTCCTCCCAAACTGTAAGAGCTAGGACCACCGAAATTGGTATTCAGTTTCCTTTTGCCCTAACATAAACCAAGGTCAGGATTTGGTTGTGCCTGGAAAATTGGAAGTGCCAGGAATGGGATTGTTTTCCATAACATGGAAAGGGAGGGGACACAGAGATGAGGAATGTGAAGGGAGGAGGCACAGAGAGGAGGGATGTGATACTGAGAGTGGTCACTGTGGGCAGCTGCAGCACCAAGAGCATGACCAGCAGGGCTGGGGCTCCACCATCTTGCCTGCCTCCAGATTGGGTAAGGGGCTCCCCTGCCCCAAACCCAGAGCCTGCCCCCCCATGGAGAGCTTGCAGGCCATGGGGGGAGCTCTGGAAGGGGGACAGCCGGAGGAAAGGGCAGCCCCTGGAGCCTGGTTCCCCACCCGCAGACAGCCCCAGACAGACTGCAGGCCATGGGGGAGAGGCTTGAGGCTGGGGGCAGCCCCCAGAGCCTCCCCCTGACCTCAACAGACTGCAGGTCATGGCGGGGGTGGAGTGCTGTAGCTGGGGGCAGCCTCAGGAGCCTCACCCACTCCAGACAGCCTGCAGGCTGTGGGGGACAGGGGAGCTGGAGGAGGCGATAGCTCCCAGAGCCTGGCCCTCCTCAGAGCCTGCAGACCACAGGGGGGGCACTGGAAGTCAGAGCTAGCCATGGGAGCCTTGACCTCCCCCGCAAACAGCCCACACCTTGTGTAACCATGTAACTGCAAGGATTTTTAGTGATTACGCGGTTACATTTTTATATGACTTTTTACATCCCTACCATACACTGAACAGTCCTTCCCTTCTCCCTCTCCCACTTTGTTTCTCACTTAAGCAGCTGCTCTGTTTCCAACGCAGTGAAACAGGTTGAATGGGTGCTATGCCAGCCCAGAACTGAGTACTCTGTACGAGTTACACTGTTTCAACCTGACGGAGCCTGGAGCAGCATCAAGATCCTATTTGATTCTGACTGCCATCGACATTTCCAGCAGAAGGAAGCTTCTGTGCAACCTCTGTACACTGTGGCTGGTTAACTCTCTGGTACTATTTGCACAGGAAGGCCTCCTATTACTGAAGAGTGTGTTTCTCTGTGTACTCAGAAAGAGGAGCTTTTCTACCCTTTGTAGAGAGACTGGAAGGGGAAGACTCCAAAAATGAAAGTGAACAAATAGCTGGACATTTCCAATACATTCTTAAAGAAAAAACCCTGCCAACTAAAGACACCTGTGCTTCTTGGGTTCAAATACGTCAGCCTATTTATCTACATACTGCTACAGACCCCATTGCCAGAGTAAGCAGAGCCTCACAAACGTTAATGAATTTATCCTCAGACTGAGGCAGGGAAGTACTGTCATTTTACAGATGGGACCTGAGACACACTAAGGCAAGTCTATGATAGTCCCAAATGAAGTTCAGGCCTCCTAAATTCTACCCGGTGCCTTATCCAAAAGTCCATCCCTCCTCCCTAAAAACCCCAAATAGTACTAGGCAAACTAGTACAATTCCTGCATGAGGAGACTGGAAAACTCACAGGCATTCATATGGGCCCCATTAACATGTTATTTGAGTGCCCCATATAATCATATTTATCTTCATGCCACTCTGTGAGGTAGGGCAGGGCTGTTATTCAAATGTGTTAATAACTTTAGTGTACATCAGAATAATCAGACCAATACACAGGCACAAGAACTAGGTGTGGGGGGGCTGCTCCAGCACCCTCAGGCTCCTGGCCGAGTGCCCAGTGTCCTGGATGCCTCCCCACGTGTTGCGGGCTGTGCTGCTGCCCCAACCCAGCTGCTGCCCCACACTCTGGGCCTCTTTAGCTGGCTCTGTACCCAAGGTCCCGCTGTTGGCCCACATGCCCAGGGCTTTGCTGCCAGCCCTGTGTAAAGAGGGCTCTGCTGCTGGCTCCAGCCCTGGGACCCTGGCTGGCCCTGGCACTGGGGGAACGGTCTCTGCTTCAGTCTTGTGCGCTGGAGGCTCTGCTGCCAGCCCTGTGCCCTGGGTCCCAACTACTGACTCCGCATGCCAGGACTTTGCTCCCAGCCTTAGCAGGGGAGGAAGGGGGGGAGAGGACAGCGGTAAGCAAGGGGGTGTCAGCACCCCCACTCTTTAAAATGTTCCTACATCACTGGACCAACAGTCCATATAGTCCAATGGAACTTCTGAGGAAGATGTAAAATGTACTAACTCAGCAATATTACACCATGGGAGTGAAACTTTTTTCTGACCCCAGATGGGTACCACCATATGCCTTGAAACTTACTGTCCTTGCAATTTTATTCCAGCTAATGTAAATCTGTGTTAATCTTAAAGAGTAAATTGTCTTGATAATGCTATCCACTACTGAATTCCACACGCTAATTATTCCATGGAGTGCACTCTTATCCTTGTATTACAGTAAAGGGAAAGCACAGCACCTGCATCCCCTTCTACAAGACACTCAACCGCTTTGCAATAACAGGCCACAGCACCTTTCATCTCAGGGTTTCAAAGGATTTTACAAACACTAACTGGTGACAACTCACAATCCTCCTCTCGGGTGTTTACTATTATCCCCACTTTATAGGTCGGGTCAATGAGACATGGAGAAAGGAAGTTGCTTGACCAAGGTTACAGAGCAACTATGGTGCTCGTAGGAATAAAACCCAAGAGTCATGACTCCCGCTCTAAACCTAGAACTGCACCACATGGTTGGAAAAGTCATTGTTCCATCAGCCCAGAGTCTGAGGGGAGATGACTTTTGCCTTCCCTCTTCATCACCTGCAGGAGCTGGTTCACCCTTTGGCTCAAGCCAGGGAAACCCACGACGGCCCTACACTGTGTTCATACTACCATAGCTCTTTGGCAGTGAGAAATCAGCATGGTACAGGTCCATCCCAGGACACACACTTCCTCTTATCTGCTCCAGCCTGGCAAATGTGCCCCAGCTTCCCTCAGCACAACTTTTGTCCCCAGGGAAGAGATGGGAAAAAACTGGTGGAATTCATTCAGCCCTGGGGAACCCCTCCTGTGCCAAGCTACGTTAGTGCAAAGCATGCAGAGCATACTGATAAATCCCCTCAGGCAGGGATCAGTGTTACTTCCACACACTGTGAAACCCCTTTTCATATTGTCCTTTACTCTTTCCCTTTTCAAACTACACTGTCCCTATTTTCCTAACCTCTCCTCATACTGAAGCTCCTTCCAGGCCACTAAGCATTTTCATTGGCTTTCTTTATCTTTAGCTTTGTCTTTTTTCCAGATGAACCGATCCAGTCCAAATCTAGTATTCTAGGACAGGCACTAATATTAATGTCCATAACATCACTATAATGTTTGCTGTGTTATTCTCTACCCCAATCTTCATATAGCTTAGTATCGAATTAACTTTTTTAATCTTGCTGCTGCTGCAGCACACTGAACAGACATCTTCATCTCGCTTCCTAGGTGATGGCTACTTATTTTTGCTAAGTGGTTAGAACTAATTCAAAATCCATCCACATGTCTGGGTTCTTTAAATTGGCCCTTCCAATGTGCCTTTGTCTACATTTCATCAGCCATCGTATTACTGAAATTCGTCATTTCTTTAGGCCCTTATAATCTTCCCCATTACTGTATAATTCAGTAGTAGCAACAACAGCAGCAAATTTTGCTCATTCTCCTCCCTATCATTTGGATCATGAATAAATATAGTGACCAGCTCCAGTCTTAGCACTGATGTGAGGGGTCACTTCACTTTCAACTTGTTACCATGCCAAGAATTTCGCATTTTTATTCCTGTTTTTTATTCCTCTTTTAGCTAGAATTTGAATACATGAAAGATACTTTACCTCTCACCTCAGGGTTCCCAAATTTCCTTAATGGTCTTTAGTGAGGAGTTATATCAAAAGCCTTATGAAAGTCTAATTAAATTTCAATCACCACTTCTATTTCAGTCACTGAGTTCCTTGCCTTTTTCAACAAATTCTAACATATTAATAGAGAAGCAAAATTCACCTCACAGACTATGTTGCCTTGTCACTAAGTTATTATACTCACCTGAAACTCTGTTTTCAGTGGTTTTCTCAGCCCCTGAAGTAAGTTCATCAATTTCAAGAATCATACTTAGCACCTTGTTAAACAAGGTTATGACACTGCTTGCCACCTTAGTCCTCTGGCTGTTTTAATGATACATTGCATATTTTTGTTAATAGTTCTTCTCCTTTGTTCATTAGTTCCCCAGAATTTCTAGAGGAATGTCATCTGGCCCTGGACGTTAATAAATAGTGATAGCTTGAGTGTAAAATAACATATGCAAGCAGAATACAGGCCTTTGCTCCTGCTATATAATTTTGCCAACGCGTCCTGATTCACAGCACTCCCTGCTATTCCAGTCCTGTTTCTCTACCAGCTCTGCCAACATATCCAAGTCCTGATTTTTTTCTTCAGATTCATGTAAATTTGAGCCCTCAACATCCCTTACCATTCTTATCTTCCACCTGCTCTGCCAAAGCACCTCAATCCTGGCCTATAACATCCTTTTCCAAGAGCTACACCATTGTAGTCCTCTTCCAAGAGCTACACCAATAGAAAATCAATTTGGACCAGTATGTGCCTCCCATAGTCCATTCCTAAGCCCCCTGTATATTCTGCTAATGTTCCTAAAACCAGAATTCTCCAACCTGCTGGCAACTACTGGCAACCATGTCACACACTGTGGTGATTTTGAAAAGTGCACAAGTGTTCAGAGAAGATTAGACCAAGATTTTTATCCACACAATTTCACAAATTAATTTAAAATATAACCTGAACACAGTTCTCCATGTGTGCTGAGCCACCTAGAGCTCTAACTTTCAGCCACTAATTACATCTCTCATTACTTTACACTTTCATGCATCACAAGTCTATCTCCCACCCTGATGCAATAACCCAAGAGCTACTTGGTCCCTTCTTCCTGAATTACGTATGACTGCTCAGCCTGCAGCAGAAACACTAATGTTGGTTAGTCCTCTTCAACTTACATCATGAAAGATCATTTCTCCATCTATTGCTCACAACCGACTAAGGTTCACAATCAAGAAGCTACTCCGTGACCTGTTGTACTAATGCATCTGAAACAACAACAGACATATTCATTTTTCAAGCAAGACAGGTGGGAAAACCAAACACAGCTACACCTCAGCTCAGATAAGAAGGAAAAGAGATCTAAAGAAGAATGGGCTTCTCCCTATCTTTCTAGCTATTCCCTTTGAAGCTGGGTGGAATCATAAGCAAGGAATGTGTTGTCTTATTTTCTTACAAGTGTTGGAGTTGTTATTCTCTCTCCCATTCATCCCTCTTGCTGCTTGTCATGTTTAACAGAAAAACAAGAATAATAGTGGAGATCTTTTTCTCCCTTTCAACATCTTCCTCGTGCCAGCTACCACTGCACTCAGAGCATGGTTCAGAAAGGCTCTCACACTGGATGAAAATGCACTTCTGTAGAGGTAATTCATACCAAAGCATCCTACAGACCACCAGTGGTGTGCGATCCATACATGTAAATACAAGTGACCCATGTGAGCTACAGTAATGCAATGCACTTTAACAATCCTGTTCATAGATGATGTTAGGGTATATTTGATAGAGAGGGCAGTGGCCGGATTTTAGGGAGGATTAGTTCAGGAAGTGGGATCCTGCACCATTTCATTCGGTGGATCAGGTAGGAGACATATTTTTAGATGGCTCATGGCAATGGGATTAGCGGAGTCAAGAAGCCAGAGTTACTGATGAGGAGAAGGGAGCTGAATAAAATCTGCTGCTCTCTAGGGTTTATGAAATGGAATTCTGTAGCTTGTGGGGACCAACTTTACACTGCCCTGCATCTCATGTAACGCTGCCATTCTGATCTGGCAGTCTTTAACACACACAGTTACCTCCTGTTGCTAGACAATGTGCAAGGCCACAGCAAATCAGACCGCAGGTATCTGAATGTGCCTTATAAAGTAGTGTGTTACAGTTATACAGGTTGCATAGGGCCTGATTAACTCCCCAGTTGTTCAGACACAGACTTAGAGATCTGGACTTATTTAATAGAGAGAGGGAATCTCAGCAGGATGCAGGGGTTAGACCCAATCTTTTGCAAACTACCCAGGGTCCTCACATTCCACTTGTAAAATTATACCAGAATGGACCTTATTCTCAGGTCCCCACCATATGAGCTTCTGAAAAGAGACACACAGAAAGTGTCTGAACTTTGAAGAGGGACAGGGTCGGGGGAGTGGGAGGCAGCTATCCACAACTGGGATAACTAATGGGAAACACAAGTTAAAGCAGCCAACAATTCCCTTGTTCTGCATTAGATATTTCCACTTTGGATTTTTCATAGAGAGAGGCCAGCAGGAGGCAAACACAAGCCAGTTGATCAGTTCAGTGCCTCCTGGAGCAAGAGGTGAGAAAGACACGTCTTCCCACAGTAAAAATTGCAAGCCTGTGTGTCTCTGACTGACTATTCCTAATAAACTAGGTGGAAATAGAGTCATTGCTGACTCCAGATGACACACTTCCTGGATTTTGTATCTAGCACAATTACGAGCAAGGACATTTGCATGAAAACAAGCTACTTCTTCCTCAGAAGGCCATGTCAACCTACTGCTTATTCTTTCCCCCTAAATCTCTAATCCTCTGTTAGTGACATTGCAATCATTTCCACAGCAATCAAGTGTTATGTCCTGCAAAGAGGATTACTGTTTCAGGTTGGGAAGCTGAACGAACTCAGGAGGAACAAAGGACAAGCTTTTGTGTAAATGTCTTTGGAAAACAAGGAGAGAGAGAAATAAAGAACTACATGACATGATCAGATCTGTCACTTCCAGTAGTCATCAGATGCTCTTTAAGTTCATAAAAATGGATGTTTCCTGGAGAGATTTACAGTGTGATGTTGAGAAAACTAGCAGTAGGTGGTATCCACACCCCCCCCTTTTTCCCCTCTTTGACAAACTAGCAATATTTTCAAAATGAAATATCACAGACAAATAAAAAACTCCTCATGCATAACTCCATCCTTTTGGCACAGGATTCAATGAGGGGAAATACCACTGAAGAGAGCTGCTCATGTTTATGAATGTCAAACAACTGGTTTAAACCTTCGCCTGTGGCGGATGCTTTGAAATCCATGGAACAAATGGTTAAAAAAGACCTTTGTTTTGCCTCCTCCACCCCTAGAACATAATTCAGCATGACTCTCCATAGAACAATTTGCATGGGATTACCCATAATACACTGCATTATGGTAATACACTTCAACTCCTCATGAATATTAGACTGACAGTGTTAAAAATCTGTCAAAGGAAAAATAAATGATACAGCAAAATGATGATGTAAGACAAGACTATAAACATTCAGCACTTTTGTAATCTGCCAAAATGCTCTTTGAAATTGGTCTGGGAAAAGAGAACAAGGGGACTGTGAGCTCAGAAGAGCTTAAGGGAATGTTCCCAACTCAAGCAGAAAACAATTCCTGACTGATATGCAGACACAATCACATGAAAACTGAAAACACAACAAAACAGAACCGAAAGCCGGAGAGGAAACAAGGTATGATTTTCCCATGTGGTGAACTATAGGAAATCTGCTTGCTCACTTTTCCATGAATGGATCTTCAGGCTTCAACACACACAAATTTACTCACCTCCTACTCTCACAACGGTGAATTTAGACACAGTCTCTGGAGCACTAGAATCCAGTCCCTGCATCCAGTGTCTGGGAGCATGGAACACAGGGCTCCAAAGGTCCTTCCACCTCAGAGTAGGAGAAGCAGCTCATATAACAGGTCTTTCTCTTTGCCTTAATCATAGATTGGTGCTCATCTGCCTCAGCCTAAGAGCAGGTGTAGGGAGCTTGAAGACAGTAGCATTTTCAAGTCGTTTGACCCGGTACCATTCTACGTAGGAAGCCACAGGAAAGTGCTACCAAGATACACCTTACCAATGATCAAGGGCATGTCCAGCAGTAGCAGCGTCCATCTGGATGGGTATATTTAGAGGAACAAGTGAAAGGGGGATGGTGCCATTTGATTTAAACCATCCCTGCTGTCTCTCACATCCATGCACTCTCTAACATCCATTTGCTTTTCAATTTGCCAGACTAGAACAAAATGGATGAAGGGAGGAAGATATCAGCCTTTAAAAAGTTGGCGTATGGAATAGAGAGTTCTGGTTTGTACCCAGCTCCTGCAGCACTGGAAGCACCAGGGAACCTAAAGGATCATTTTCTCAGGAGGGTACGTCTACCCAACAAACAAATGGAAAACTCCAAGCCCCAAAGCCATTTCACATCACTTTTGGGCTGCAGAGGAGAGTAGTGCTTTTTCTCACAATTCTTCTCTGTCTGTGCCCAGTCACTGAACAATGAATGAAACAAGGAACGAGGGAGCTGTAAAGATTCGTGTAGTAATTAGTCAGGACAACCTTGGCAGCAAGCTCTTGACCTTTATTCTTAGCCTAATAACAGCACTTTTCCACGTGTCTTTCATCCCAGAACATAAAGCCTTTTACAGTCTCCCTGGAGGACGCACACAACCAGCTCCTGGAAGGTAGGAGAGAATTACTGCAAGTGATGTCACACAAAGGGGGAGAAACCTAGGTAAGGGTATGCAACTGGTCAACAGGAAAGCTGGGACTAGGACCCTGTGGTCTCTCTTTCTCACATACCTCAATGATACTGTTGGAGCTGTAGCATTAAGGGCCATTCCTTCGGAGTACTGGGTAACTTTTCTTATACCATAGGGCTGTGTCTAGACTGGCAAGTTTTTCCGGAAAATCAGCCGTTTTTGCAGAAAAACTTGCCAGCTGTCTACACTGGCCGCTTGAATTTCCGCAAGAACACTGACGATCTAATGTACGATCGTCAGTGTTCTTGCGCAAATACTATGACGCTCCCGTTCGGGCAAAAGTCCTTTTTGCGCAAAGCTTTTGCGCAAAAGGGCCAGTGTAGACAGCTCAGATTTGTTTTGCGCAAAAAAGCCCCAATCGCGAAAATGGCGATCGGGGCTTTTTTGCGCAAAAGTGCGTCTAGATTGGCACGGACGCTTTTCCGCAAAAAGTGCTTTTGTGGAAAAGCGTCCGTGCCAATCTAGACGCTCTTTTCCGCAAATGCTTTTAATGGAAAACTTTTCCATTAAAAGCATTTGCGGAAAATCATGCCAGTCTAGACGTAGCCTAGGAGTCACTGGAAGTAACAGCAGAGTTTCAAGAAAAAAATCAAGTAGTACTCATAAAAATACTAGGTAATGCTATTCCATAATAACCCCAAGGCTCTCTCCGGTGAAACCTAAAATGGTCTCCCCAAAAAATCCCCCCAGTAGAACCACCATGAGACTCAGTCAGAGAAAATGATGGCGGCTTAGGAGACCCAAAGTTGCCACCCTCTCTGTCCTTGTGTGCTAACCCTGGGGTATGTCTACATTACCAAGTTTTATTGTCCCAAATGGCCTTTTGGTGACAAAACAGTGAAAGTATTCACACCACAAAGTTATTTTTGTCATGAAAAACACTTTCCAGGACAAAAAACTTCCATCCCTGCCAGAGACGGTTTTTCTTTCCCCTTCCCTTTATTGTTGACAAAGAGCCAGTGTAGACTCTCCTGTTTGTTTTGTCCACTGAACTGACTTCCACCAGTATCTGCTTTGACAGCTCTGCTCAGTGCTTTGATCTCTGCTGCCCTTGAGGCATATGTCCCTCACCTTTCAAAGATCTGGGAAGTATCTGACAATTAATCACTCTGGCTACATCTACACTGCCTCTTTTTTGCAGAAGAGGCAATGAAAATGAAGCACTCATTATCAACTTCTTGCACTTCAGTTGCATATTCTCTTTCAATGCTTTTTGCGGAAGAGGTTTTTGCGCAAAAAAAGCAATATAGATAGGTCCGTTTCATGCAAAAAAACCCACCCTTTTGCGCAAGAACCTGTAAGCGTCATTTTTTGAGGAATAAGGGCATGAGGGGGTCATGCTAGCTGTTTTCAAGTATCTAAAAGGGTGTTATAAGGAGGAAGGAGAAAAATTGTTCTCCTTAGCCTCTGAGGATAGGACAAGAAGTAATGGGCTTTAAATCACAGCAAGAGAGGTTTAGGTTGGACTTTAGGAAAAACTTCCTAACTGTCAGGGTGATTAAACACTGGAATAAATTATCTAGGGGAGTTGTGGAATCTCCATTACTGAAGATATTTAAGAGCAGGTTAGACAGACAATTGTCAGGGATGAGTAGACAGCGCTTGGTCCTGCCGTGAGGGCAGAGTACTGGACTTGATCGAGGTCCCTTCCAGTTCTATGATTCTATTATTCTATTTCAAAGGTTAATGTTGCTGTGTAGACGTACCCAATGTGAACATGATCTGTTGACAGAGGGAGCAAGTGTGAACATTCCCCTGGTGGTTTTTGTTGACTTTTGGATGTCAACGTAAGTATTGTCAACAAAACTTGGTAGTGTAGAGATACCCTGAGATAAAGTCTTTCCCCCTTCTCCCAGATAAATCTACATTGCACCCCCAGTCCCCACTGAGTCAGAGCCCCTTGTTGTGTTCCCATATTATCCTGCACCATGGTCATTTTCAGCTGCTCGCATGCCTGCCATGGGACTGCCAGCCTCAGAGGGCTTTGTGCACCACTTCCATGGTGAGTGAGAGGATCGAAGCCTTCTGAGGTATTGCTGGCAGGCAGAATGTAAATGAGCTATGGAGCTATGTTGCTGGCCTTATGAGGCAGGTGGCAACTGATAGAATTTGAACAGGCTCAGAGCCCTAGGTAAAGCAGTAGGGTTGCAGCAGGGCAGAATACAAATAAATGTAGGAGCTCAAGGGATAATAAATGGGGCAGAGAGCAGCGGCAATGTTGGAAGGTGGTAAACTCTGTCAGGACAGTTGCTATTACAGCAACTGAGCACCTAGATATTTTTTCCCTCCAGAAAGAGGAAGCTCAAGGCATTTTCTTGAGAAGGCCTGGAGGAGAATGTGAAGCAGTGGCTTAGATTAGTGCACTAGCTTCTAGCTGCAGGGATGCTGGCTTAAAAGATGTTAACAAGTTACTGTATGCCAGGAGCTTGAAATTAATGCATTAAGATGCAATATTAAGGTAAATATCCGGCAACTTTATTGAGCATATCCAGCTGCAGTAGAGGTCTGCAGAGAATTAACTAATAAACCCAAATATCCCATCCCAAGCACGAAGAGAGTGCTATTTAAATTCTGGGATGGATTCTCCAGGCAGACCCTTCTTCAGTTGTTCCAAAGGCCTGCTGTGCAATACAAAGAGTGCTTATCCCTGGACATGATATCGATCAAAACTGAAATGAGTCTGGTGAGTCTTAGGATACTGCCAATACAGATTCAGATCCTAGCGATGCAGCTTCTAACATTGACTAGTGTGTGGCTTACAGTTTATCAGCCCTCATGACTGGCTCCCCAGCTGTTGTCAAAGGTTTCTGGAGTTTGCATGGTGGTGTCAGGATTCTATCCCATCACAGCTGGATGATCACATGTGGATATTCACATGGGATACAAGGCAGAAAGAATGAAGACTGGTGCTTTTCCATAAAAATCAGGTCAAATGTTGGTGACCCTAGTTACCTAACCAGGTTTCACAAGGTCTCCAGAGCTAAGAGGCCAGCTCACCTCCATTCCCTCCCTTCTCTGACCTCTGTCCTCCACTGCCATCCTTTGGCCTAACATCAAAACAGATATCTCAAAATTCTGCCATTGTCTCAGGTGTGCAGTGGTTCCAGATGTTCCAGTATACATCTCTCTGCAGCTGTTGATGGTACTCAAAGTAAAAGCTTGACTTAGCCTCAGATACAAGGGGTCAAATTCAGAGGTGAATCTAAGAGATCTTGAGAAATACTAGACTGGCATAAATCACACTTTCCTCCAACCCCACCTTTGTGTAAATTACACTAACTCTGATTTCCCTCTCACTGTCATCATCATCAAAAACCATGGGCTCAATGCCCGTTGGTGTCTGATGCCTCCCTCACTATTTCCTTCCATCTTTCCCTGTCCAGTGAGGAGTGGCTTAGTTTCTGTAGACTAGCTCTGCACCAATCTACTATATCATCTACCGATTCTCTGAGGGGTCTGCCTCTCCTATTTGGACCATCTATTATGCTGGATACCAGGGTCTTAACTTTTCACTCATCATTCATTCTGCAGATATGCCCGAATAGCTATAACTTCTGATTTCCCTCTAGGCTCCCTTAAAGCCACTGAAACTCACGTGGATACTCACCCATTTGCCAAGAGATAATGCTAACAGTCTCCTCTCCTCACACATCACTGCTGAATTTGGCCCTAAGATATTCCCCATCCTAACATTTCACACTCCAGGGACAAAATCCATCCCTAATGTAATAACTCCTTTGAGGTCACTGGAGTTACTTCATGTCAGAATCCAGCCCCATAAGTGGTTTCCCCTCCCCTTCCGCAGTCGACAAACTATGACTCTAGTGACAGAAGCTATTTCTGGGCCTTTATGGGCAATTCCTACATTCAGAAAGCAAAGGAAGGAATAGCCACCAGGAGAAAATGCTAGGGATGTTGTTCAAGAAATGCCATTTTCCTGCCCAGTGCTTCTGCACATTCTGTAAATGAACCCTCTGAAAAGACAAAAGGTTCCTTAGTGGGAGTAACATCTGTGAAAATCAATAGGAGAATGAGGGAGAGGTGGAAAGTTTCCAATCTCAAAATAACAGTCTCCCTCACTGTCCCAGCATCAGTGCTACCCCCACATGTTTGGCCAACATATGCCTCTCGTTCCCCAGCAGAAAAACTCCTGAACTTACCGGCAGAATAACTGCATGGCTTAAAGAGACAGAGCAAAGTGGATTTCACAGCAGCCTTCAGCTTCTCACCTTAGAGCTCTCTCCTTTGGAATCCCTGCCACATACCCTTACCTCATACACATACACACACCAACACACCAAGCACACTCATACGGACACATAGCTAAACACACACACCAATGCACAGATGCACGCACACACTTTATGGGTACGTCTAAACTGCATCCCTTTTTCGATAAAGGAATGTAAATTAGACATATCGAAATTGTAAATGAAGCCAAGATTTGAATTTCCCACACTTCATTTGCATAATGGCAGCCACGGCTTTTTTTCGAAAAGCCGCTTTTCGAAAAAAAAAAGTAGTAAGACAGGGATCTTTCAACAGAAATGCCCCATTTCAAAGGATCCTGTAACCCTCAGAAAATGAGGGTTACAGGATCTTTCGAAACGGGGCATTTCTGTCAAAAGATCCCTGTCTTGACTGCATTTTTTTTTTCGAAAAGTGGCTTTTCGAAAAAAAGCCGTGGCTGCCATTATGCAAATGAAGTGTGGGAAATTCAAATCCCAGCTTCATTTACAATTTCTATATGTCTAATTTACATCCCTTTATCAAAAAAGGGATGTAGTTTCGACATACCCTATGTAGATACATTTCTGAATACATAAACACAACAACATGCACACACTCCTAACAAACACACATATGTCTCCATACACATTTCCACATAGTCAAAATCTCAGCATGTGTATGCATCATAGGCCATATCTACACTACGGAGTTTTTCCTGGAGGTATCCCGGAAAAACTCCACTGCGTCCAGGGAACACGTCTGCTCTTCCAAATTTTGTTTTTTCAGAAGAATAGACACGCTCTTTTGGAAGTCCTCTAAACCTCGTTTCACAAAGAAGAAGGGCTCTTCCAAAAGAGAAGGTTTTTCTGAAATTTGGCCCAGTGTAGACAGGCCAAATTTTAGAAAAGCCTCTTCCGAAAAAAGAATCGGAAAAAGGTACGCAAATTGCGGTTTGGGGGGGGGGGTGCATCTCTCTGTTTCACACACAGCAACATGCACAGACCCATCCAAAAGAGATACCGTGCACTTTCACCAGCAATTGCACACAGGGGCGGCCCAAGGCGGGCTGCGGCAGCTGGCGCCCCAGGAGGAATGCGCGATCAGCGCCCCCACCTGCACGGCCGTCAATAGCGCCATCAATTGTGTGACATCATCATCAGACGCCCTGGGCGCCCCATTGAAGGCGGCACCATAGGTGACGGCCGAGTTGGCCTAAACTCACAGGCTGCCCCTGATTGCACTACTTCACACGCACAAATACCTCAGGGCCTGAGTGCATCCCAACAGCACATTCATGCTTACACACAAAATGTGATTCACTGAAGAATGGAAGGAGGGGTTCAGAAGGCCGCAGATTAACAGCAAACGGAGTCACAAACAGATCAGATGTCTGTGTCTCTTAACCTGGGCACCTGGCGTTCTTACATTAACAAAATGATAATTAGTGTTAGTAATTAGAATAATAACAGGAGGGTAATATCCAGAAGCATAATGCAAATCTCTGCTTTTGGAAGTGAATTTATTGTGCCCTGTCACTAAGCCAATGCCATATTTGTCAGCCCACAAATAAATACTGAGGAGATAGCAAAGGATTGTTTTCCTATTTCCTGAGCATTTGCTTCAGAATAACATGAATTTATTCAGCAAGGAGATGGGAAACAGTACAATAAAAATGACTAAATGGAAACATAAAAATTAAACCCTTTTACACGGAGCCAGGCTGCAGCAGCTATACCCGCTAGCCTCTTCCAGACTCCTAATGAAAACAAACAATGATTTGTAAATGATTTGGAAAATAGATACCTCATTCTTTTCCCTTTCCTTGTGTGCATGTGAATGTGGAGCTCAAGACAGTGAGGGATTAATAGCGCCAGCTACAGTCATGCATTGCCACAAAGCTGTGCAGCACCTCCTGCTACTCCATTACATCCATACAGCTCAGCCAATATTCCTCAATCCCTCTCTACAACACCCATCCTGGCCCCTCCTTCCCCGCCCCCAGCTCTGCCAATGCATCTGAATGAAGTCTGACTTACAGCAGCCCCTGCTATCCAAATTATGGGCTCCACCACAAAGCTCTGTCAATGCACCTCAGCCTCTCTTGCAGCACCCTGTTAATTCAATATGTAATTTGTCATGGAGTTCAAAGCTCCGACAATGTGCCATGGTCCTGATCTGTATCACTCACTGTTATGCCAGTCCCAGACTGCTACACCAACTGTGCCAAAGGTCCTCAAGCTCAACCTGCAGCATTCTCTACAATTCCATTCCCCAGTTTCCCTTTCCCATGCATCCAAAGTCGTGCCAGAACAACCCAGTCCTGAAATAGTGCTACACCAAAGAAAATAAATATTTAGCATCTGCAAACATTTGAATACAGTTATGCGTGCACTTCTTTCATCGCAAACCCTTTAACCTAGTAAAAACAATGAGCAGTCCTATGGTTCCTTGGAGACTAACAAATACATTATATCATAGAATCATAGAATACTAGAACTGCAAGGAATCTCAACAGGTCACGGAGTACAGTCCCTTGCCCTCACGGCAGGACCAAGCACGGTCTAGATCATCCCTGACAGGTGTCTGTCTAACCTGCTCTTAAATATCTCGTGATAAAGATTCCACAACTCCCCTAAGCAATTCATTCCAGTGTTTAATCACCCTGACATTTAGGAAGTTTTTCCTCATGTCCAACATAAACCTCCCTTGCAGCAGTTTAAGCCCATTGCTTCTTGTCCTATCCTCAGAGGCCAAGATGAACAATTTTTTCTCCCTCCTCCTTATAACACCCTTTAAGATACTTGAAAACCACTATCATGTCCCATCTCAGTCTTCTCTTTTCTAAACTAAACAAGCCTAGTTCTTTCAGTCTTCCCTCATAGCTCATGTTTTCTAGACCTTTCATCATTTTTGTTGCTCTTCTCTGGACCTTCTCCAATTTCTCCACATCTTTCTTGAAATGTGGTGCCCAGAACTGGACACAATACTCCAATTGAGGCCTAATCAGCACAGAGTAGAGTGGAAGAATGACTTCTCATGTCTTGCTCACAACACTCCTATTAATGCATCCCAGAATCATGTTTGCTTTTTTTGCAGCTGTGTCACACGGTTGACTCATAGTTAGCTTATGGTCCACTATGACCCCTAGATCCCATTCTGCAGTACTCCTTCCTACACAGTCACGTCCCATTCTGTATGTGTGAAACGGATTGTTCCTTCTTAAGTGGAGTACTTTGTATTTGTCCTTACTCAGCTTCATCCTATTTACCTCACACCATTTCTCTAGTTTGTCCAGATCATTTTGAATGTTGACCCTATCCTCCAAAGCATTTGCCACACCTCCCAGCTTAATATCATCTGCAAACTTAATAATCATACTCTCTCTGCCATCATCTAAACTATTGATGAAGATATTGAACAGAACCGGTCCCAAAACAGATCCCTGCCTTTCCAGCAGGATTGTGAACCATTAATAACTACTCTCTGAGAATGGTTATCCAGCCAGTTATGCACCCACCTTATAGTAACCCCATCTAGGTTATATTTCCCTAGTTTATTGATAAGAAGATCATGTGTGACAGTTTCAAATGCCTTACTAAAGTCTACGTATACCATATCCACCACTTCTCCCTTTTCCACAAGACTTGTTATCCTATCAAAGAAAGCTATTGGATTCATTTGACATGATTTGTTCTTTACAAATCCATGCTGGCTGTTACCTATCACCTTATTTTCTTCCAGATGCTTGCAGATGAATTTCTTAATTACTTGCGCCATTATCCCTTATTGGATAGTCAACTAGTCCCTCGACTAATCGCTTTCCCCCCCTTGCTGCCTCTATCAGGGGCAGCAAGGGGTGTGGAGCAGGAGCTGGTGCTAGGGGAGCTGGCTTAAAAGCCAGTTCCGCCAGTACCATCTCCACAGGGGGCAGGAGAGGCAGGGGGTTAGCGGGTACCAGGCATGAGCTGGGAATCAGCTGATTCCCGGCTTGCACCCCTAGACACTGTACCTCTGCTTTTTAAATATATTAAGAGCCGGTAATACATGCAATAATACATGTAAAAGGCTGGTGCGCAGCAGGGGAGTGGGGGGGGGCGGCGGCGCAAGCCGGGAATCAGCTGTCCTGGCTTGTGCTGGGTCCACCCCCCCACCCCACTGAGCTTCAGCCTTTTAAATGTATTAAGAGCCTACTGGCTCTTAATATATTTTAAAGGCAGAGCTGCAGCAGGGTTAGATCCTGGGAGCTAACCCTGTTGCGGCTCCCCCGCTTATCGACTAATTGACTAGTCGTTGGAAATTCCATCGTCTAGTCAATTAGTTGATTAAACTAAATTTTAACATCCCTAGATTGAAATGCCCACAAGCACCTCCCCCCTTGTAAAATAAATCTCCTTTCCAAGCCCTACCAAACCCATGCTACCCACCAGGGATCCTATATGGCAATCAACCTGACCTTAGATTTCATCTGGGCAACACTTTCAGTCAGGAGAGAGGCCATGCCAAGTGCACAGTCAGGTTATTCTCCTTCCAAGGTGGCTCTTCCAAAGCTCATTCCAGATGGATTCAGGAATCCACTTCAGAAATTCCTCCCACAGGTTCCAGCAAGAGACTATTCCAAGTGGGCTAGGAAAAGCCTTTCAGGTTTTACCCCTTTTAAATGCTGAACCCAACAACCCTCAGAAGATGGCAATCTTGTCCCACCATTTCAGAGCACCCCGAGATGGGTCACTCACTACTGGGAGGACACAAGAGAACACCCACTTGTAGTGAGTATTTGAAGGGTGGGCACCCAGCCAGCACTTGCATGTCAATAAGGGATTTTGGTGCCTTTGATCTGATGGTTCTTAGATCCTTAGCTGGAATCCAGCCCAACTTCCATTTTTTCACCTCTTCAGCCTTTGCCTCCCTTTCACATGGGTCCTCCAGGATCCTCTCCAATGTCCTGCATTGTGACAAGCCTCTGTAGAAGATCAAGGCTGGATACGCCCTTTCATGATCCCCTACAAAGCCCACATGCCCCCCCGAGACTGTGTGAGAAGAGGGTACCTGTGCTGGACAGGGCCTCTGGGGATGCAATTCTACAGCCCAGTTATTCTCCAAAACTCCAGGAAAACCATCACCAAAACTCAGCACCACAGTCTCCTTTGATACTGAGCTCTTTAACCAACCCACATCTTGGCTCAAAAGTCATCCATGCCAGAAATGACCCTCAGACTTGCACTAGTAGCCTGAGCCCAGTGCAAAAAGAAGCAGGTATTTCCGAAAAAAATGTGCAGAACCCTGGGAGAAAGAAGAGCAGAAATGGCATCGTGCTGTGTAGTCCCTGCCACAAAATTAGGAATGAACAATAATGACACAAGGACCCAGGGGCTCAAACCCCTGACAGAAAAGTGACGAGCCTGCCTTTTTGTTTCACTTTGGCAACACTTGTGTAGCTTGCAACACCAATAAAGTCTTGTGGAATCGAGTTGGATGGATGAGGAAGCTGTCTTCCCCTGCAGAGAAGCAGAGACCGGGGAGAGACCGGGGAGAAGGCAAGAAGTGATTGCAGCATGCAAAACCTGGTCACCCATCTCCTCCCCACTCGCTGCACACATGCAAGCACTTGACTGCCATGTCAGGCGTGAGGACTTGCAGTTGTGCCTCCCCAGTTACCAGGTGGCCTCTGAGCATAGCTGAGACACAGCATGGTCGTCTGATTAACCACTCAGCCTATGGGCTGACCAAGTCAGAAAGACTGTTCTTGACCCAACAGCAACAACTGAGCTCTGGCTGCTGCTCAACTCCTGTTCACAAAAGTGATTGCTCTTGTGCCTATCTTGTTTCAGCTTTGCTCCAGTTGTGCTCCTGCCTTGTTCCCAGCCATGCTCCTGCCTTGTCGCTGTCTGCTCCAGCCTTGCTTCCTTACTGAATTCCTGGCTCCAGCTTTGGTTCCCCTCTCTGGCTCTGATCCCTTGGCTTTGGTTACTGGCTTCAGGACTCCAGCTCCTGATTTCCACTCCAACCACTAGGCCTGACCACTCACATCCCGGTTTGTGACATGCCATGTGGTGCAGTGCACTCCAGCAGACAATGAAGAGTACAGCACTGTACCTTCCACTCTAATTAGTTGCAAATGGAAAAGAGGCTGAAGGACATATTTCCCCTCAGCTCTGCATTTGCTAAAAGGTCACCAGGAAAGTGTGATTTTTTTTCCAGTGAACAGAGATATCAAGCAGCTAATCAAATCTGAACTTTATCATTACGAGGTGCCCTTCCTTTCCTGTTTCCATTTAGAAATTATCTTCCATTCCCAGCACACATTTATGCAGACACCACACACTTGCACATGCAAACTGCATACACACACATCCATATGTCCCGTTACACACATGCACCTTATGCATATGTGTGTCTGTGAATATAAATACAAAACATATTTAATGCTGCACATACACAACAGCCTGACACACACCCTTGCATGCACACACACCTTCCTGCCAGCGAACCTTCATGCACTCACACAAGTATACTTATATGCACAATTGAACACAGAGACAGGAGAACACTCACAGGCATGCACATCCCCTTACACGCCCACACAGACATTCACACCAGCTCCCTTATGCACTTACATACACATGTGGAGTCATATCCTCAAAGGTAATCGCACACTCACAGCCATGCCCTTACTCACCCCGGCCTTCAGGAAAATAAGGAGCCTGGGATCAATAACCACTTACAGCCCTTCAATCCAACACTGCCCACTTCATTCTTCCCTCTTTATGGTGACAGACAAGCTGACTACAGATGGGGGCCATCAGTATGCAGGGGAGGAGAGGTGGACACTGTGTTAGCATAAAAAAGAGACAGATACTAGGGATTCCAGCGGAGTCTGGCGCTGCAGTCCTGTGATCAAGTGAACAGAGCTCCCTGTGTTCCAGAAGCCCTGCTTTATTCACAGAACACCAACACCACAGCACCAAACAAGGAAGGGCAATGGCAGACCGTTTTTCTGAGGTAGCACACTTGGCCAAGGGATGGCGGGAACAAACATACCGTTCCCCTGAATCCGTGCATAGATCTTGCCCACGTGGGTTGTAGACATGTGATTTGTTCAGTTCTGCACAAAAGTTACTTGATTTCATATCACCAAGACTATGTGGCAAGAAACTAACCAAATGGCAGACACCTCACCATTTGCACTGGGCTGGGTTTTAAAGTCATTGGTGTGCTTTATTGCCATTATAATTAGTCACAAAAATGTAAATTTAGTGTTCGTTGTCCCTGCCAATGCACCTCAAATCTGCCTTGCACCCTCTGGTATTCCAGTGCTGGGGTTAACCCAGGGCTCAACCAATGCACCTCAGTTCTGGCCTGCAGCACCCTCTTCTATTCCAATCCCAGGCTGCCCTCTCCCTAGCTCTGAGGATGCACCTAAATCTCAGCCGACAGTGCCTCCTGCCAGTCCAGTCGTGCACCCTCCGCCATTCAATTTTGCCAGAGCCGTTCAGTCTAGGCCTGCAGCAATGCTCATTCTTGGCCCTCCACACAGAGCCTCTGCCCAGGAACCTCAATAAGGCATTGCCAGCACTTTCAAGCATGAACTGGGTAGAGACTAGCAATAATATAAATAGGCTTATTTAATATATGCATTGTTTGTCTTTCTCTCTATCTAGTTCATTTTGCAAACGTAGCAAATTTTGCATTAATCATGATAGGACACATTTTTAAAAGCGGACTTTTAGTATCAGTTCCCTGCACAAACCCTCCCTTCATGTGCATAATAGGGATGGGAAGGACTAATCGACTAGTCGCTTCCCCCCCACCTTGCTGCCTCTATCAAAAAGAGGCAGTAAAGGGGGGAGGGGGAGTGAAGGGGGTATTTCAAAGCAGCAGTACTGTGTGGAGCCTGGGGACAGACCCTGGGCTCCACACAACTCAACTGCTTTGAAATGCTGCGTGCAGCCCAGGACCAGCTGGGGTGTTCTCAGGCTGCACGTGGTGTTTTAAAGCGGCAGCACCATGTGGAGCCCGGGATCGGCTGGGGACTCCCACATTGATCCTGGGCTCCATGCAGCCTGCCGTTTTGAAATGCCATGAGGAGCCTGATGCCAGGCTCCCTGTGGCATTTCAAAGTGGCAGCACTGCAAGGAGCCTGAGGTTAGCAAGGGAGTCCCCAGCTGACCCCGAGCTCCACGCAGCATTTTCACCTTTGAAGTGTAGCAACAGCCCTAAAAGATCACTGTGAAATCAGTGTCCAGCAGTTGGCTCTGAAATCCATATGGCCGTCAGATTGCAAGGAACATCAGTTCCATCAAATTGCCTCTTTGCATTACCTTCATCTCCAGGGTCATTTGAACAATCCAAGCTAGCAAGCTTACTCCTAGATGCTATTTACCTGGCCACAGTGCCATTTTACTAGGCTGGTTCAAAGGTCAATTGTGATGTACCATGTTGCTTGTAAGGCCCAAGAAGAAACGGCCAAGGAAGGAAAGAGAGGATGGGCTCAAAAAGACAACAGATCAGAAAAATGGAATGAGAAAGTAAACATGCTAGGAAGTTCCAGATTATCATGCCTAAATTTGTCTTTGTGTTGAGCTAGCATTTCAAACCAAATGTTCTCTTCACTCAGCTTTCATTTACCTTATAAGATGAAATCATTTTATAAACCACTGGCTTCCCCTCCAAAACGAGAACAAACCTCGCCGGCTGCAGCCTGCTGAATGTCAGCCTTTAAAAAAAATCCTCCACTGAAATGTAAATTGGCTTTCTGATGAGATTGCTTTTAAAAAAAGCTAGCAGAAAAGGCTATTGCAAATCAGACAAAAGTTCTTTGGGCTCCCATCCTTCGCTGCACATGGCAGAATCTTGCTCAGAGTCACTGGCATCATCTTCACCCCAAGTAGCTTCACTTTTATTTTTTTCGTGTTATTTTCTTAAATCTTTAGTGTGATTTTCCTTTCAAGGTCAGTCATTAATCCCAGCCCCCAAAGGGAAATTTCTGCCTCAGCTAACATGTAAAGAAAGGTCAGGGGCTTGGCAGCACTTTGAATTCCTCATATGGAAGGTGCTATATAAGTGCTAATTATTATTATTATTACTCCAACAGGAAAACTGTAATGGGGATTGGGCCTTGGGGACGTGCATGAGCCACAGTGTGTCCATTCTGGCCCATTAAAACTGGCAGCTATAGTCAGAGGGCACGTGACTAGGAGTAAACTTGTGACCTCTAGGAACCCCGGCACAAGAGTCCCTGCCTGTCAGGCAGGCACAGAAAAAAGGAAAGAGCCAAGCTCAGGGAAATGCAAGTGTGTGGGGGTGTTTCTCCACAGCAGTTAGGAAGAGCTATGAAAGGGGTAGGTGCTGGGAAAATCAGGCATTCAACATTTAGGAAATGCCAGAATTAAGGTTGACTATGGACACAGGAGCAAGAAATAGGGATACGGTTGTGGGGGAGGGTGCTGCAGCACCCTCAGTCTTTCTGCCCAGTGTGGTCCTGTACCCGGGTCCCAGCCACAAGTCTGCACCTGGGTGCCCCACTGCCACCTGTGGTTCAGGCCGCTGGCCCAGTGCCTGGGGGCACTACCATGTCCCAGGCCACTGGGCACCTCTCCTTGGCCACAGACCAGGGCTCCACAGCTGCACCCTGCGCTGTAGACAGGGGAAAGGGGGACACAGATCAGCACCGCACCCTAAAAATTGTTCCAGCACCAATGCCTGTGGAATCTCCAGTTGGGCCTCTTGTGCTTGTGTTGTGATAATCACACATTTTTTTCCACAGGACCCATGTGTTATTCAGCGCTCAGCAGAGATGGTGCACCGGGGATGACTCAGGGTTGTGTAGTGAAGAAACCTTGTCTATAGATCCTTCCCTCAATTGTTGCAGAAGGTAGAAGGTGCATAGTGAAAGAGACAGGGAACTAGGAATGTTAATGGTTAACCGATTAATCGGTAAACATCACCCTTAATGGGCGAGACTTACCAGCTGGGCAGGGTGCTGCTCCAGCTTTGCGGGTCCTGCCACAGGAGTGGGATGCTCCATCCCAGCTGGAACAGTGGGGCTGGGCCACCCGCCCTGTTTAGTTAACCAGTGAAACTTAACATTTAATCAGTTAACTAATTAAATGGCATTTTACATCCCTACAGGGAACTTCAGGAGCAGAGAGGATGGTCTTATAACTAAGGGAGCTGACTACTGCCTTTGAGGATTAGAATCTATAGCTCTGCCCCAGAGTTCTGCTATGCAAGCCACGTAAACCAGACTTTTCACAGGTGGTCACCTTGTTTTCTGGGGCCTGACTTGAGACCCTGGGGTCTGATTTACAGAAGTGCTGAGCACACATAGCTTCAGCTAAAATCAATGAGAGCAGTGCTCTGACACTGTACAAACTCTGATAGAATGCTAAGGACTCTGAAAAACCAAGTCCTAAGTGTCTCAAATTCAGCACCCACAATTAGTGGATACTTTAGACTTTAATTGTTCTGTGCCTCAGTTCCTCATTTGTAAAATGGGAATAATACACTTTCATCTCATGGAAATGCTGTTACAATTAAATTCATTAATGTTTGTGAAATACTATAACGATGAGCACCACAGAAAAGCCCATATGAAAATTAAAATTCTGTCTTGAGAGTAGGGTGCAGTAAATAATGGGCTTACCTAATGAGCAATGAGGAGAAAATGAAATTATTAAATAGTTGCTCATTCCATGAGAACCATCCATTCTGTGCACTGAATGAGACAGAGGAAAATAGGATGTGATCATGTAAGTAAAGGCCTCATGATAATGCATAAGCACAAGGGGGCTTAATTAAGGTTACATGGACAATCTTAATTCTGCAATTTCTTAACTTTTAAGTTCTTGACATTGCAGCCTTACTAAAGTTCTTTTAATGTATTTCATTATGTGTCATTTAAAAAGAAACTGACAGGAAGAATGCATGTCAAAAGACCCAGTGCAGTAAAATAAGGTAATATGGAAGAAGTTTCTTCTGTAGAGTTGAGAATGCCTACCTGGAAAGAATGGCTGGGTATTTAACTCAAAGGAAAAATCATGCCCCACAAATGGATATGAATCAGGCATGAGATCCCCCCAGTTTTCTGATCAGAAGTCACATAAGATAGATTATCACTCACACTCTAATTTCCCTTCCCCTCCTCCCTTTTGCTCAAGTTGGAGAAAGCTGGAGCTGGAGAAAGCTGTGAAACTGACATCAGTGAAAGTTATTACAAACTCAACTTTGCCTCAGCTATTCTGCATGGAACAGCCTCCGTGAGGGGCAGAGAGGAATTCAGTATCCAGGCAGGAGAGAGTTGAGGAGGAACCTACATTGCCAGGGCCCTTGCTCCACCCTCTGCAGCTAGAGAATTTTCATCTCCGCCATTGTCAGTTCAGCCTGTATCATCCCTGCGAATATTCAGGAGGAAGTAAAGTTATTTCTGAGTTCCACCAAGTTTATCTTTTAAGCAAAGGAACCAAGTTGATGGAAGGGAAAAAACGGTTATGTTGGTGCTGAAATGGTGACTGTTCACACAGCAGAATCATGATAGAGAATTTTGATGTGTTTTAGAGAAACATCCATCAGCAGAAACAATGACATTTCACCTCAGATCTAATCCCAAAACATCCCTAAGAACTCTGTGTTTACTCACACAGAGGAAATGCTGGAAATTTACTACTCAGGGTGTTCAGGCTAGGAGTAAAAATAAAAGTTAACTGCATGGCATATAACAACCTGTGGAATTCACTGCTGCAGGAGGCCACAGAGTCAACCCTCTTAAAGAATTATCAAAAGTGGGATAATTGCACAGCCACTAACACTGAATGTAATTTATTAGTCCACATTTGTGATAGTGATGATCAAAACTCACACTGAAGGGCACAAAGCGGAGGGGAAGGACAGGAAGGATTATTCCCCTCTCATGACTTTGTATAATTAATCAGCTGTATTATGGACAGTTTTTACTTGATCTGAACTGTCAGGTATTGGCCCGTGGAGGAAGCAGGATACCTAGATAGAAGGACTAGTGGTATGATCCAGCATGGCACATTTTAAGATCTCTAAGAGGAAGGGAATCGATCCTTTCT
Organism: Pelochelys cantorii; assembly: GCA_032595735.1. NCBI lineage: Eukaryota > Metazoa > Chordata > Testudines > Trionychidae > Pelochelys > Pelochelys cantorii. The sequence goes on from CM064338.1 coordinate 32,397,920, forward strand.
GAAAATCATATGTAGGCAATGCTTTGAAATTTAGAACCCTATAAAATCCAAGCAGAGTGAAACACAAATGCTGTTCTTTTAGTCCCTGCTTTTGCCACCTCCCCATTCTTATTTCCCATGCCTGAGGAGTTCATGATTAGACTATGAGCTTCATCAAAGGGCAATTTTCAGCTGCCAAATGGATTTGTACAATAAATCCACACGGGGCCAGATTAACGAGCAAGAGAGACGTCAGAAATCAAAAAGCTAGCTGCTGTAATTCTACAGGAAAACTAAAAGGAGGAGAGAAATGATATTTGGCCATTTAAAGGGACACTATCAAAATAAAGCAGTTAATTTTTCATTAGAATTTATTTGTCCCCTCTCTGTGCTTTACACCTTCCCAATAGACTCTTCTAGGTAGAATGTAAACACAAAGACATTCAAGGTCATGCCATTCAGACCAATCTAGTGGGCTTGAAAACAATTTCTCTCACATGAATAATATATGTGCATGCGCACACAGACACAAATTACTTGTGTTACTGCTAACATATTGCATTAGTAAAACTGAAGTAATATTTAAACATCTAAATTGTTCCATTTATGCTGTTGGTTTTCCATTTGTTTGAATAGTTTGGACAGTGAATTAGATTGAATTATAGTCAGTTTCCCATTTGGAGCCAAATTCTGTCCTCAGTTACACCCAAGAAAGCCCAATGAGCCAATTAGTCAGTTTCACTTTCTGTTTTTTACATACTAATTCTGATAAGTCTGGTCTCTCAGCACTGCAGAGAAATACTTTTTAACTCTAAGAGCAAAGGACAATGTTCTTTCTTCATATGCATGCTAAACTTTATCCCCTTAATCATGTCAGTGTGACAGTGCTTATTGATTGTGTATGACTGCACTTGCAATTGTTGGTTATATGTAATTAATAATCCCCTAAGGTAGCAACACCTAGCTGGTAAATAGACAGTATGATAATAGACAGAAGTATGAACTCCTGTACTCTTTCCCAGCAAAACACAATCTCTGTTCTCCTAATTCACATATTTAGCCATCTACATAATCATGAATTCATGTTCTCCTGGATCTTCTGCTTTCAGTCACCCCTTTTACCCAAGTAACCAAGATTTACTTCATATACCCTTATTCTTTTGGGAATAGAAGTATCCAAATGCTTGGAGGTTGGCGGTGCTGCAAATCTGGCTTTGCTCTCTGACTCCTGGTGTCTCATATTGGTTAGGTTGGGAGATAGGGTGCTAAGGAATCTTTTGTTTTGATCAATAAACTGGTCCTCTTGCTCCTTATCAGTAGAACATATTAAACATTGTTACTTTTGACTCACTTCAGCCTCTCTCCTTATACATCTTTTAGGTACTACCTTCTAGGGATCCAGTTCCATGCTCTGCCCTAAAACCATCCCTGCTGCATTCTTCTCAGAGATCAGCTTGTCTCGTGAAAAGGGAGAAGAGCCCTTGAAGTACATGACCAGGTAGGACAGGAAGGAGGAGCCTGAGAGAAGAGACCCTTACAGTGATGTAAAGATGTTATTGTATACCATATATTTCAAAATAAGGGAAACCCTAATATTGGTTATTCCTAAACCAGGAAGAGAGGTCATACTATATTCCAATTACAAGCCAATTTATTGATTTCAAAAGATAGCAAAAGTTCTACTGATGAGATTGGTGAAGGTTTGGGATACTATCACACACCCAAATCAAGTCCCATTTGTCAGCCTCTGACAAATGGGCTCTTTCATCCCTTCACAACTTTTTTATGTAATAGGAATGAAATATTGCAACCCCACTCCACAAGCTCTATTAGCCTTACATGCCCCAAAGCCTTTTGATAGAGTGGGCTGGAAATATAAGATTTAGTCTTCTATTTGGATTTGGACCAGCAGTGATATTCTCACCAAACCTCTCTGAATCACTAATGTTACCTCAGATATGTTCAGCTTCTTCTAGGGCTCTAGACAAGGGTGCCTGCTGTCTCCACCCCTTTTTGATTTGGGTCTTGAGCCCCTGGCAATATCTGAGGCACACAATTTGATTCCATGGAATATTAACTGATGTTATTATATATAGACAATTCCCCTTTGTTTATCTCCAAAGCAGAAACCACTATACCAACCCTCCTATCACTAATTAAAAAATTCAGAGTAACATCTGATACAAAATGAATTGTGGAAAATCAGAACTATTGGAAATTTCCCGGTTGTCATGTAGTGGGGCTTAGAATTTTCACAGGCAAACATTTATATCTCGATACTGAGAAACATTAACAAACTAGTAAAGATCTAGATCCTCTACTTTCTCAAATAACTAGTAACATGAATGGATGGCATCCTCTCTCCTTGAGCTTGAGTGGAAGGGTTAATTCTGTACAATAAAAAATAATATTCTGCCTATGCGCCTCCATTTTCTAAGCAATCCACCTCTATAAATCTATCTGTTTTATTTTAGGAACTGTAATAACATTATTAGAGCCTTTCTATGCTGCCTTAGTCAATGCTCATGACTATCATTTAAAAACCTTCAAAAGTTAAGAGGTACCAATTTCATCCTTGCAGTCATGAAAACTGTCAGTCTGGGGTAACCCAGTCTCACAAATTGGGAATAAAAAAATTGGAAAAATTGGCCAAGTAAGGGCATCATTTTGATCTCCTAATTAGTTTAGGTTGTAGGCTTTGTCTCTTTTCTAACACAGCAGCAATACACCCTCAGTATTTACAACTGTCATTTGCGAATGTGCCCATTTGGTCCAGATGCCCTCTGATTACCAGAGACCACAGAGCTACTGGGAACCATCATATAATTCTCAGGCTCATGTCCACCATGGATGGTTAGGTCCCAAAAAGGAACAATGTTGGTCTGGAGTTTTTTATGAAAATGTGTGAAGGGAAGTTAGTGCTTGTCTTCAGCAACCAAAGCTCAGGTGAAAATTATATCCTAAGTTATGCGTCTGCTAGGTTGGGTTTAACTTTGCCACAAAGACTTTGGTTCGTGAGGGCCACAGCCATTACCAAGTACACGATTTTATGAAAATGGAGGAGCAGACTTATGCTCAGGCCAGTCTGATTTAGCAGTGCCAGAAAGAATAGCTGAACCACAACAAAAGAACAATTACATGAACTGGAGGAAATTTGAGCCCTGTTTTTTATACATCTGGATAAAGATTGCTGAGTTAGCTCACATAATGCCAAACTTCCATTCCTCCTGTCCTCTTCGCTTTATCCTCTCTCTTTCTGTCTCCGCCCTCACTCAGCCCCCTCCGTCCCTTTTCTGCCTATTTGTATATGTCCGTTTTGTTTTGTTATCCCCATTCTAATAATCCCCATTCTATAATGTCTGCATAATAGTGTCAGGTTTTCTGTTGTCTACTCTTGCAGCTTTGACAAGGTGTAAGTGTGCATAATTGCATGATTTTCTATCCCTGTGAAACGGGCAGCATTTGGTCACATAGACAAGCTGTAAGTCAGGGCTACTCAACTTTGGAAGCCCCGGGGGCCACAATGATACTCATAGCACATGCCAAAGGCTGCAACCTTTACATGCAAATATACATGCAAATATATGCAAATAGTTTCTTTCACACTGATGGGCATGAATACAAAGATTAAGCCATAAACCGCGGCACCAGACCCAAACGTGGCCAGTGTGAGCCAGTCAGCACCTCTCAGACTCTGCCCACAAGGCTAAGCAGCCAGCACTTCCCACAATGCCCTGGCGCTCCCAGCACCTCCTTCCAAGGGGCTAGAAATGCTGACACCCTGTACCCGTCTGTTCCCGCCAGCCTGTCCACTTGTGTCTTTCAATGCTCACCCTGCCTGGGAGATGCCTCGCTGTTGTGGAGCGTGTTCCCCATGGAGGCCATGTTCAAAGGATCCCATCCATAGGCCACATATTGAGCCCCGCGTAAACCCAAACCACAGGCTGCAAACAAATAGGCTGTGGGCCGCATGCAGCTCGCGATTAGCCCTGCTGTAAGTCATTTAGCTTTCTGTATTAGTATAGTTTGTTTCAATATGAAAATTAACCAAAACATACCATTAAAAAAAAAATGTTCCAGGATTCAGGGGTAGGAAGGAAAGGGGACAATGCCCTTCTCCCACCTCTCTGCCCACAAGGTGCTCACTGTGTCCTGTAGTCTAAGACCTATAGGTCTGGCCACTAGTGAATGGCTACTACAGCATTAACTGGGCAAAGGGGAGCAGCTTGAAGGGATTTTCTGGAATGAAAGCTCAGAGGTTGATTCCAAAAGAGGAGGGGCTGCAGCATTGCTGAGAAAACGGATCCAATCAGTGAAGGGAAAGAGTGCTGCTTCTGAATCCAGCCAAGCATGCAGGGACCCCAGCAGCACTGGAGGCTTCCCAATGCCACAGATTCAGATCTCTCATGATCCCATCCCTATAGTCATTGCTTATTGTGCTGTAATTTAACCATATGGTGTGTGATTCATTCTCTCGTTGGGGGTCACTTGACACCCAAGAACACATCAGGAGTGGAGATGAAGGAACTGATTTAAGACAAGCTGCTCCCACTACAGGGGTCTCTGTTGGGTCAGGCCTTTTGCTTAGCAAGGAGGGGGAGGAGAGGTCCTGAGATTACATTTAGTGAGAGCTTTCAAGTCGGTGCCAAAAGGCAAAGGAGGCAGCTGAGTTTGTATCTCTTTGTGGCTCAGAATCATCCATTTCCCTTTTTGTAACATATTTTTATCCAGGAAAGTGGGGCTGAGATACAGCATCCATTTCTCAGCCAAGCTCTGATTTGTATCCTATTTCCCAGCTTGACAGATTAAGTGGAAGAGGCATAGAAAGGTCAAGTGGCTGACTTAAGGCCCCACAATGAGCCCTGGCAAGAATCCAGCATGCTTCCAAGCTTTTGTCTGACTCTGTACTACTCTACCTCACTGCCACCTTCAGACACTTCCCTCCCCACTCCATCCACATTTATAATGTGCATCTTTGTTCTAAAATATCAGGAAACCATAGGGCTGTAGTGTGTTGCAAGGAATGGCATGAGAATGTTTCACGAGGCATACCGGAGTGGTTGACAAAGGCTTCCCTTGTCGACCGCGCCGCGTCTAGACTGCCGCGCTGTGCCGGATCAGCTGATCGTCGGCACAGAGCGGCAGTCATTTTTATTTTAACGAAGCGGGGATTATTTAAATCCCTGCTTCTTTGACTATGCCGAGTAAACTATTTTACATGGCTCCGTCGACAGAGCCATGTAGTCTAGACGTACCGCTAGTGTGGTTACTGAGCAATGCAAGTGGTACCTAGACCGCAGCAACAGTTAAGGTCAAGAAACCTCTTCAGCATGGGCTAGAAGCCAGCTGGCTTTTAGCTCAGCGGCTAGAGGCTCTTATACTCCACTTCAGAGATCCCAGGTTCAAACTCGCTCGGTGGTGATTACACTTACAGTCCACATTAGCTCTGTCCAAAGGAGTGTACAGTCCACAGTCGCTCTTACAGGAACCACCCTTTAAAAACATTTAATTTGAAAGAGAGAGAACGCCTTCTGCAAACCAAGTATAACGTGTCTAGATCTCAGATGCTACTGACTCACAGCCTTGAACCTTCACCACCTTTACCCAGTGCTATGTCAGGATACGAGCGGAGAGCCCTGCTCTCTTACTTGCCAGCTATTCTTCAGATGAAATTCACTCTGCCCTAGCACATAGCCTGAAGAGCTGGGTGAGCAGGAGCCCAATGGAATTCAGCCCCATGAGAACTCAGAGACAGGCTGTGGGAGTGAACACAGCCTCTCCTCAGCTGTTATTGCATCTTATGGGCTAGAATGGCAGCCACAAGCCATCTGCAGCCCCCTTCCTCCAGAGCTGTTCGGAGTGTCTGCTGCATCTGTTCAGGTGCTGTCATTCCACCAAGTCAACATCCTTCCAGAGACAGCCAACCAATGCCGCTGCTACTGCTGCACAGCACTCAACAGAGCAGCATTTGGTACTGCTGCTGTTCCCCATCATTTGTGTTTGTTCCAAAACCAGCAGTGACCTTTGCTGCTTCCGTGGGGACCTGGGTTCACATGTGTTGTTTCTGGGAAGAGAGCACTTGGCAAGCATTCATTGATGAGGCCCCACAGTACGTCTCTGAGGCTGGTCCAAGGTAAATAGGAATTTGCTTCATTTGCCAGTAAACTTCAATCACTCCTGCACTAAAACATATGAGCTCTTCAACCAGGGATGGGGAACCTATGGCCTGTGGGATGGCTCTGGCTTCTGGCTTCCCTTAATCCAGCCTGCAGTGCGGTGAGGAGTAACAGTTAATTCGAAGGAAGGGTTTTGGATCGGACTACCACATCTACATGCGGCAAGTTAAATCGGACGACCGGCATTTTAAAATGGCGACTGGCCGCAAATATGCTAATCAAGTGCGGGATATTTAAATCCCGCGCTTCATTAGCAACTTCGGTATGCTTCATTTGCCTCCCTAGTCCGAACTAGGGGGCAAATGTAGACATACCCTATGCTACTTGTCAATAACAGAAACCACCATTTGATGATGACTGCACATCTCTGTTCAGGAAAGCACGGACACTCCATGCAGGAATGCAGCAGCTAAAGACTCAGCTGCACGCAGAAATGAGTTTGGGCCTGGATGAGAGAGGATGAGAGACATGTTGTATGAAGTACACTGGTAAATCTTTGCGGGTAGCCCAGTACAGGAGCGTGTTTCAGGCTATATTTAGGCAGAATGGTAGTACTGTGTATAGGAAGCCTGCTTGGGGCCTATTCACACTGTATTTGGCTCTAACCAGAGCTATCTCTGTTTGATAATCACTAAATCTACCCCCTCTCTTTCACACAGTTTTCTCCATGCTATTTAACTGAGTATGGATTACTGGAACCTTTTCTGGTAGTATAGGACTAGGGATAAAATCTAGCATCTCTCCTAGCAATTTAGTCATCAGTCGGGCTCTTAGAACTGAAGTTCCCATTCCCTTCCATACCAATTCTATACAAAGACACATCTAGTCCCTGTTCCTTGATTGCTTGAAGACCTTGTCCTGACCTTCCTCATGCACCATTCTAGGAAGATGGGAAAGTTTCTGGAGCATCTTCCTAAAGCTATAGGTCCATATTCAGCCTGGCTATAACCCCACTGAAGTCCACAAATGAAATCGGGAATGAATTTCACTCCGCATCTCAGAGAAAATAAACAAAATATAACAGGACAAATTTTCAACTATTCAAATGTAGTTTAAAATAAATATCCTCAGCCTCAATTCAATTTGCGTCAACAGTTTCCTTTGGTTTACATAAGTGTCTAGAACTTTTATGCCCTGTTTTTGGGACACTGCTACTGATAGAGATTCAAATACTTTTGCCCTATGTTTTCTCACAGTTACAGTGTTTCGTTCTAATTTGTTTCCGGGGTGTGTTGGGGAAAGGAAGAGAAAGGAAGACTAAGAGGCCACCCCTCTCTTTGTGGTATCATTCTACTCCCCATCCAATGACAGTGAGTTCAAACACAAGGGTGCATCCCTCTGATCCCTCAGCGCTTGAATCATTCACAGTGGAAATAGGAAGCAGATGGATCAAGTGACAGCTGAATTTCACCACAGCAGGTGCCAAGGGAGGACTTTCTCCAAAATGCATTTCAAGGAGGCATCCATGGGGCACTAGAACAGATGGGCCACTGCTTGGCAATTGACAGGCAACTACTCTGTGTACTAATTTCCTGAAAGAAATCAGGAATATTTGGCATCCCTGGGAAAATGACCATTTGTTTGCACAGTGGCAAACGTAGACTAAAAGAGAACTGTTGTTTTCAGGTTCATTCACAGAACTATTAGGCTTGCAGGGGGCAGCTAAGGTGGATGGAGCATTTTCCAGGTCATGGGGATGGGGCAGAGTATTCTCAGCAGTAAGCCTGGGCAGGTGGAATACACAAATGTCATACACTAATGTTCATGTAGGGTGCAATGTAATGCAATACTCTTTATTTTTTTCTGTGAGCCTTCTCCAAAAATAGCAAAATAGATCCAGGGGGGACCTTGAAGAAACAAACCATGCCATTCTGGTTTCTCCTAATGAACAGGTTATCTGCAGAGAGATGGGGCTTGGGGGAGTGTGGACAGTCTTGTTTCTTTGTCTTGAGATATACAGATTTTTAAATATACCTTAATGGTGCTCAGATTTAAGAGTGGTGTGTATCTTAGAAATACATATAGTCTATATTACTGGAGAAACCATATAAGGCCTATGTAGTTTGGGTCATGACTCCTATTGACACCTCTCCTTATTCACTAAAATAGGAGGTCAGATCATCTGCTGGCTAACCCCAGATTTCCTAGGGTTGTTAGAGTCAGGACAATCTCTGTGAAGTTCCATGGCTCTTGGATTTGCTGGAGAACCTTTTGGTAAGAAAGAGCCCCAAAGTTAGCAGACCTTCCAGGTCTAGCTAGCCCCTAAGGCTTTTCTCTGTAGATGATTGCATTTTTTAGTTGATGCTTTGTCAGTTTAAGTTTCAACGATGCCTTTCTGAGTCATCCATACTATAAATACAGGATCTGGGGGACAAAGGTAACTGTGAGTTGAACTGAGGTACAATCACAGACAAAGCTATGACATTGCCATCATTTTCCACCAATGTACACTTGAATTTATAAAGATTTCACGCCCATCCACTTTACGTCCATTCCCACTGGTACTCAGAAATGGTGTTTAATTTGCAAGAATATTGCTGCTATAATTATTTTTAAGAAAATATTGTACTATATTGTCAAAAAAATTAATAAATCAAGTTTCTGCACCCAAAAACCTAGAGCAATGTCCGTCCTATCAGGGAACATAAAGAAGGCCATGTGATCTACGTGAACCATTGAAGCAACTTACATTCTGAATATTAAATACCTATAATAAACAGCTTGTGAATGACCTGCAGACTAAAAACTACGCACATAAATTATTCAGTAAGTAATTTCAAACAATCGGTACACTTTGTGAGCTGCCCACAGACGACACCATACTTTCTTAAAAAAATTTGGTTGACACAAACAACAGAATAGGCTGGATGGGCCACTGATCGGGAAGTCCCAGACCCATGGCAGTGGCAAAGAGAAGTAGCACTGGCTGCCCACTAACATTTGGCCTTGAAGTCCCTCCATCAGGATGAGGCAGGGCCATGAAGGCAAAACCGAGTGAATGGCAGTCACTCAAGTTTCACCCAATGGCATCCCATCATGAAAAAAGGGCTGTGGAGCTAAATTTGAGTGAAAAGGAAGTTGCCAGTGCTGCACCTCCTCAGTACAGCCACAAGGCCGGCTCCTGAACCAGACCAACCAGAGTTGGTTGATCCTCCCCTTGAACAGGGCCTTTGGCACATACCTAGTTTTCCTATGCCTTAATTCAGCCCTGGTAACACTACACACAGTACACAATGTATATGTGACTCCTGGCATCACTGCAACAGTTGCCATTTGTAATTTCTAAAGGTCCTTGGGTGTTAACCAAGGTATGCTGGGCTTTCCATTTGCTTTTACTGTTGGCATATTATTGTAACCAGATTCTATATTGGCCAGCACCTTGGGTGGTTATTTACAATAATGCAAAGCAAGTGTAAATTTTACTAATTTAGCAGCCTTTTACACCCAGTTTTCACCTATGTAATTATTTACTGGTTCAGAGAAGTGGAAAATCGGATATTAGTCTTTTAAGCCTCTTTTTACCCGTCAAACTTTCCTTGCAGTTCACCCATCATAATTGGCTTCAAGACTTCACCCAGTGAGCTGAGCAATTAACATTATTATAGTGAAAGACTGCTTGATGGAAATGTTGGGTTTCTGAAGGATCTTAGTTTGACACAGAATTTTTGGAGGATGGTCAACAGCATCTTGAGCCCCTGTTTGTCAGCACTTTGCCTGACATAGTTATCCCTGAATCCAAAGTCAGACAAGAAGTAGTGGTTATTCCCTCTTCCACTAGAGTCTGATGAGAAAATCAGGGCTGTTCAATTTTTCTGAGTTAGAAGCATTGGGTTGAGCAACAAAAACCTTTCTCTCTGCACTCCCAAAGGCTCTCTTCAAAGAGGGATCTATATCACTAGTAAAATCCACTTCAAAGGGCACTGTCAAGGTATCTGTAATCATTTTACAACCCATTTGTGTTACTCCCCGTTGTTTATAATAAGCCCTTTGTAGCACGAGGCTAAAATCTATTTCCTTACTGATTTTATTTCCTCCATCGTGCACACATGCTGGGCAAAATTCTCTACCAATACAGTGTGGTACTGAACGTATGGTGCTGTACAGAACAGTAAGTCAAGATATAGCATAGGATGGTGCTGAAAAATACAGGGCAAAATAGAGCTGAATAGTATGGCATGTGTCACGAGTTCACGTTTGTGTCTCTGCGAGACGCAGATATTTTATTGGCGCTTCACACTCCCGTGGGGTTATGCTGCCCGCCTCACCCCATTACACTCTCCCTATACGGGATCAAGTCCCCGAGAATGGACTCGGGTTACAAGCAGCAAGGTCGCCTGCCGGTGGCAGAGAGGGGGTCCGGACCCTCCCTCACTCCTGGACCCCAGACCAGGGCCCTAACGCTGGGAACCAAGTTCCCAGCGGTAACAGGTAGGGGTTTACCCCTAAACACACCTGCTCTCGGGCTCCGCGACCCTGCCCTGGGCCGAATTCCACCCTGCCACCGGGAATGCGTTCTATCCCGCTCCCGGGGAGACTCTCTCCCCCGGCCCTTCCTAGCCCCTTTACCTGGTGCCTCCTGCTCCTCCTCCCCCGTTTGTGCTCCCACCCCCGCTTTTATCCTCCCCTTGTGCCACTCCCGGCGTGTAACATCCACCCCTCAGTCTGCCCCCCGCCGAACTTTCAGCCCCGCCCCTTTGCGTCACACTGGGGACGTCACGTGACGTCACCAGCCAGGGCGTTGCCTCTTGCACTTCCCCCGCCCACCCTGCCTGCTGCGTTTCAGCGTCGCCGCCATCCGCTCCCTCCCCGGGTGCGTTTGGCGGCATTTGTTTTGCCGCCGCTTGGGTTGCTGCCGCGCAACTCCCCGTGGCGTCCCACCCTTCCTGAAAGGGATAGTGGCGGGGTTGCGTCACCCCGCCACAGTATGGTATAGTAAGGTACTGAATGATATAATGCAGGACAGGTGCAGAGAAGGCTACTAGCATAACCAGAAAAATGGAGAACTTATTTGATGAAAAGAGACTAAAGGGTTTGTAGACACTATCACTTATGTCAGTATAATTTATGTCATTCAGGAGTGACAGTAAGTCACCCGCCTCAGGTGACGTACGTTACACCAACCTAAGCACCAGTGTGGACCGCACTTTGTCAGCGGGAGAGCACCTCCTGCAGACGTAGCTATTGCCTCTCATGGGGGTGGTTTTATTATGCCAATGGGAGAGCTCTCTCATTGGCAGAGCTTCTTTACCAGATGTGCTGCAGCTGTGCCGCTGTAACACTTCCACCATACACTAGCCCTAAGGCTCCCATTATGTTGCACACCACTTGTGGCGATATGTAGGCTATGTCTTGTGGCATCATAAGGACGCTGTGTCCTTGCTATGGAGTATAGCTACACATGTCAGTGAAAGGCTCTGGTGGGGGGAGAAGCAGATGAGACAGGTTCAGCGGCTGCCAGTTGTTGGAGCATTTCCTCACCATAGGGAATTGCTTGGGCATGTAGACAGCCCTGTAGGGTACATACCCACTGGGTTCAGGAGTTCCCTTACTGATCTAAACAGCTCCTCACCATCTACACCGCTATTTACACTCACGCTGTGAGAAGGAGGAGGACATGCAGTGTGTTCTACCTGCTGCCAAAAGGAGCGTGCAGTGTAGATTTACCTTAAAACAGCACAGCTTGTTTAGCCTTGCAAAATGAAGGGTTAGTGGGGATATGGTTGCTCTCTATAAATATATCACAGGGCTGAAATCTAGGGCTGGAGTAGAGTTATTTAAGCTAAAGAACAATGCTGGCATGAAAACAAATAAGTATAAATTGACTATGAGTAAATTTAGGCTGGAAATTAGAAGAAAGTTTCCTAACATCAGAAAAATGAGGTTCTGTGACTACCTTCCAATAGAAATGGGACAAAGAACCTTATTAGTTTTAACATGAAGCTTGATAGGTAAGAGCATTGCCTGCAATACCAGAGAACTGGATGCAGTGACCCAGAAGGTCTCTTCCAGTCCTATGACGGGAAATGAAAGCCATGAGTAACCAACCCATGTACATATCAAAAGATAACTTACCAGAGACTAATTTACCTGACTCCTCTTAGATTATGACTTATGGTCAGAATGGGTAAAACAGTACCACACAGAATTCATTTTCACACAAACCAAAACTTGTCTCCACGAACTGAACATCTAAAAGGTTTTTGCAATAAAAGCCATGTGTTGGGCTGGAAGACTGATTGCTGGGCTGGTGGACTAAACCAAACACAGCCTTCGCAGAGGCAATGAACTTATGAGCTGCTTCGATTTTCTGATTGTTTTTCCTCTTTTGACCATAGTGTTTGTAAACAGGTAGGAGAGGGAGGTAGAATTCCCCACTGAAATCCATTGCTTCTTTTTTAGCAACACTTTCAGATAGAGACACTGTTCCTGTAAGACTCTATCAGGCAATCTAGACAAAATGAGAAAGAACTGAAAGTTTGTTTTTTTCTTCTTCTTCCTCAGGTAGAATGAAATCTCAGATAAAATCAATAGTTTCTTTGGTTTTATGTTTCTCTTCCTTAAGGGCGACTGGCTTATTGCATTTCCATTGATCATAAAGGCAGGGTGATTCGACAGAGATAAACCATCTTTTATATTCCCAGCTTTTGAAGTCAAATGACTTTTAAATGAGGTTGGGGTGGGTCACTCTTGATTCTTATTAGACTATCACAAGTGCCAAATGCCATTCTTATTTTTGACACAACGAACCATTTCTAGAATGAGGGCGGGCTGTAAATTTCAATGCAAAATATTCCCTGAAAACTCTTTCTGTCAGGATTTACTATCAGGAAGCACTTGGTTTTATTTTAGTTCAGCTCCTCCTCCTCTTTGATGTCATAGGGCACACCTACCGCTGGCATTCAGCTTAGGGTAGCTTTTTTTAAATGGCATTGGGAAGGGCTTTTTTATTCTTGCCAAACCCTTTATTAATTCCACAGTAGCTCTCTGTGTAACTACACATCCTACACATCCCATTTTGGGCAACAAAATGGCAAATGAAGTTTAATGTGGATAAGTGTAAAGTAATGTACATTGGAAAAAATAACCCCAACTATACATATAGCATGATGGGGGCTAATTTGGCTACGACAAATCAGGAAAGAGATCTTGGAGTTATGGTGGATAGTTCTCTGAAAATGTCCACACAATGTGCTGCAGCGGTCAAAAAGGCAAATAGAATGTTAGAAATTATTAAGAAAGGGATAGAAAATAAGACCCAGAATATCTTACTGCCCCTGTATAAAACTATGGTACGCTCACATCTTGAATACTGTGTACAGATGTGGTCTCCTCACCTCAAAAAAGATATTTTGGCCTTGGAAAGGGTTCAGAAAAGGGCAATTAAAATGATTAGGGATTTGGAACAGGTCCCATATGAAGAGAGGCTAAAGTGACTGGGACTTTTCAGTTTGGAAAAGAAAAGACTGAGGGGGGATATGATAGAGGTATATAAAATCATGAGTGGTGTGGAGAGGGCTGATAAAGAAAAGTTATTCATTAGTTCCCATAATATAAGGACTAGAAGACACCAAATGAAATTAATGGGTAGCAGGTTTAAAACTAATAAGCGAAAGTTCTTCTTCACACAGTGCATAGTCAACCTGTGGAACTCCTTGCTAGAGGAGGCTGTGAAGGCTAGAACTATAACAGAGTTTAAAGAGAAGCTAGATAAATTCATGGAGGTTAGGTCCATAAAAGGCTATTAGCCAGGGAGTAGGAATGGTGTCCCTGGCCTCTGTTTGTCAGAGGCTGGAGAGGGATCGCAGGAGACAAATCGCTTGATCATTGTCTTCGGTCCACCCCCTCCAGGGCACTTGGCGCTGGCCACTGTCGGCAGACAGGCTACTGGGCTAGATGGACCTTTGGTCTGACCCAGTACGGCCGTTCTTATGTTATGTTAGTGGTCGCAGTGACCAAAGAGATTAGTTGCATGAACAAGAAGAGCGGAACGTGCTGCCCTATTGTTTGCAACTGGGAAGGAGCATGGATTATTGGTTAGATGGGGGGGACTGATAGCCAAGATTTACTGATATAGCAGAGGCAAGTATTCATCCGAGCCTCAGTTTCCTTTTCCCCTCTTGGTAAAGTGCTGGAAGGATTAGTTGCTCTTTGTAAACTGCATTAAAAGGCTGTATAAGTCAAAGCATAAGTAAAAGCATTTAAAAAAAAATACAAGGGCCTGTTTGTCCAGGTAAGTTTATGACTAGAATTTTAAGGGGTCATGTGGTTTTAAAAACAGAGTCTAATTATGACCAAATGTGGGTGCAAAACTGCAGATAAAGTTAATTAAGAGCTGAGGTCACAAGGGCTATGTCTACACAGCAACATTATTTCTAAATAACTAACGTTATTTTGAAATAGCATAGTCTACATCTACACAGCCAGCAGTTATTTTGACACAATGTCGAAATACTGTCAAGCTGGAGGATTTCTTACTCCAACCCCTCCTGTAACCCTCATTTTATGAGGAGTAAGGGAAGTTGGAGGAAGAGTGCTCTATTTCGAAATTAGTGCTGTGTAGACAGCACTAAAACTCAAAATAAGCTATTTCGAAATAAGCTACACAATTGCCGAAGCTCAATTTGAGTAGCTTATTTCAAATTAAGCCCTGCCGTGTAGATGCATCCCAGATGAAGATATCTAACTGACAGATTACACCTGCAAATCAGGCCCCTCTCTAAATTGTGAAATTTTCACACATGGCAGGTGGAGGCTCCAAAATTGCAGCCTCATACCCAGAATCTAAATTGACAGCTCTTGACAAATGTGGCCCTATAAATTATTTCTATTTAGTCTATGCCAAGATCTTCAGGACTGTCAGGGTATGTCTACACTACCACCCTAGTTTGAACTAGGGTGGTTAATGTAGGCATTCGAAGTTGCAAATGAAGCCCGGGATTTAAATATCCCGGGCTTCATTTGCATCTTGCCGGGCGGGCGCCATTTTTAAATCCCCTTAGGTCGAACTCCGTGCCCGCGGCTACACGTGGCACGGAGTAGGTAGTTCGAATTAGGATCGAGGAGTAATGGAGTAATGAGAGATCCGAACCACCTACTCCGTGCCGCGTGTAGCCGCGGGCACGGAGTTCGACCTAAGGGGATTTAAAAATGGCGCCCGCCCGGCAAGATGCAAATGAAGCCCGGGATATTTAAATCCCGGGCTTCATTTGCAACTTCGAATGCCTACATTAACCACCCTAGTTCGAACTAGGGTGGTAGTGTAGACATACCCTCAGATACTAATGAGAGAGAATCTGTACTGGACGGGACTTGGGCATTATGTGAAACTCTGCTATGAAATCTTAGGTTCACCACGTTGAAACTATTCTCCTAGGAACCCAAGTCAAAAAGAACAAACAAACAAATAAAAATGTACCCTAGTTAAAGATCATAAATAGAATGGGAAATAGCCTACTGATATTGATTATTTGAAGGTACTAGCTTATGATCTTTTATGCAACTCCAAAATAAATGACAGTGTAAGGAATGATATATCATTTCAATTCTCACAGATCAGGTGCTTAGTTTACTGGGGGAGAAATGATTGACCTATCTATACTTAAAGCTACCTTAACCAGAAAAACTGCAAAAATATTTATATTCATAGGATGGAAGGAAGAAATGCCCCTATGGGCATATTTAAGTGTCCTCTGTCTTTCAAATAAATGGTAATGATAAACAAAAAATGGAAAGATGACCTTAGAATAATAACCTCATGATCCAGCTGGGACTGAGCTTTCCAAGATACAGAAATCATCTACATGATGTTAAGAACAGAAATTTCTATCCTGCTTTCACAAAAAAAAGCAGATTTGATTCTTCGTCCTGCAACAGGCATCCATGTGTAAAATTGCTCCTATTCCCATGTTCAAGATCTGCAGTTCTCAGTTTCTCAGGGATGAAGGGGAAGACAAGGGAAAAAAACCAAAAGGAAAAAATAGAGATGCATTTCATATATTTCACAGAATGATTAAAGAAAACCCAGGTCCTGCAACGCCGGGTATTTCTGTGTACCTTTAGAGGTGGGGAACCTTTGGGGTGTGGGCCAGACATAGTTCCTCAGGGTTAGCTGCTGGCAGGCGACCAGATGGCTTATTCACTTGAACATCCACAGGCACACTCACTCCCAATAATTCAATGTTTTTGGCCAATGGGAGCTGAGGGAATGGCGAACTCCAACCATTGGGAGCTGCAAATGGCTGTGCCCGCAGACACTAAGATAAACAAAGCTTTCCTCCAGCAGCTAACCCTGACGAGCTGCATCCATCCAGCATGTAGGAGGTTCCCCAACCCTGCCTTAAGAGCTCCAAAATGAAGAAGAGGCATTAAAAAAACAAACAGAACTGCACTGAAGCTATTCCTTGTATGAAACATTTGTACAGAGCTTTTCACTTACTGTCATACCACCTCAATTTGAGATCACATCAGACCTCGCAAACTAAACACTGTTGGGTCAAGGACCACCTAGGTGATACAACTAGTATGGATAGTGATTCGGCGGAAAATGATCTTGACCCTGGTGCCCCAGCACAGTGCTAGGGCACACTGAATTACTACAGATATTTGGGTGAAATCCTGGCCATACTGAATGGAAAGCTCAAATCAGCAGAATATAATTACTGGAGTTAATAAAAAAACAGCAAGCAAATGGTCTGGTAGCACTTTATAGACTAACAAAACACGTAGATGGTATCATGAGCTTTCGTGGGCACAGCTCGTGATACCATCTACGTGTTTTGTTAGTCTATAAAGTGCTACCAGACCATTTGCTTGCTGTTTTTTTCTATAACAGACTAACTTGGCTAGCCCCTGGAGTTAATAAAGTTACTCTTGTTAAAAATTCCCCAAGATTGTTAACAGCCATGAGCAATCAGCGTATTTGTGTTTCATTGAAAACTCACAGTGCCTCTACCAGGAGTACCCCCTGAATGTTGATGGGGACTACAGTCAGCATTGACTTAGAAGGAAAAGTGTCCCTAGTAAATCAGTAACAATACTTCCTTTGGCATAGCATTCCTTTAAGCTCCAGGTTGTAATATTAGAGCAAAATGGATTCGGAGAGAAAAGCACCCCTGACAGATCCCATCCCACCACTTCCTGCCAGGCCTGCAGCAAGCTGTGTTTTTCTTGGAGGTAGCCCACACAAAATATCTTTATGAGTAGAGCCCTGCAAATCTGTGGGGATCTGCTTTATATCCACGGGTATTGGCATCCACAGATGTGGATATCCACGGCCCATTTTTGCGACTACTGATGTGGACACAAAATTTTGCTTGGGGTTTTGTTTATGAGACCAAGCCCTGGGTACTTGCATTGGGCCTGACAAGATCAGGACAGGTTTGCTACAGTATGTCAAACTGTAAAAAACTATTGATAAAAAACAATGACTCCATGTGGTCATGAACAAGACCAGTGTTCTCATTTCCATAACATTACCCAGAATGCTCTTTCATCTTATCATTATTTGATAGTGGATGCTGATGTCTGTATGTTAGGAACAAATTCAAAGATTCTAGGTTTTACTTTGGATGCAGATAATTTCTTTAGCAAGTACAAAGAGAGTCATTATAGACTGTGACAGGGGAAACAGTTGATGTTCCCTGAGTTAGGGAGGCTCAGAGTAAACTATAACAATCAGTCCATCATCTTTCCTTTAAAAAATAAGACAGAGCTTGACAGAGCCCAATGTCACAGGCTCTTTTATGTTGGCTACACCTGCAGGATGTAAGCACAGAGCAAGCAGAGAGCACTCATTTTCCCCTGTCACTGTGGGCGTCATTAGTAATATAGTTAGGAATGTTGTATGATTTATATTATGGCTTTATTTCCCACTGGTTTGGTGGGAATCCCTTGCCAACAATAAGATTATAATACACAGCACAGAGATGTCAAATCATTCCAGTCACATCATGCTAACCACTGGTGCCACAGCACCTGATTCACAACTCCATTATACCAGTCTCATGCCATCAGTGAAGTTATGCAGGCTTCCAGCTGCTGTTGCAGGAGCTTTGGACGAGGGCACAAAGTTTAATAAAGAGAGGCAACATATATCTCTCTGGAACACCTGATTGCCCTTAATATAGTTTCTGTATTTGTGTAGCTGAATTCAATTGACGGTGCAGGTAAGTTCAGGCAAGGCCTAAGTAAGCTTCATAAAAGAAGCAAAGATAGGAATGGGTTCCCAGACAGAGGTACTCACCTTGTAGAGCCCATGGTTGCAGCCACAGTAGGTGTTCTCCATTGTGTAGCTCCTCAACACACCAATCTCCCGCCACACTACTACCCGTGCTGTCGATTCACGTGACTTCTCCACCAGGAAGCTGCAGCTGCTCATGACAAATGCAGGTGCCACTTTATCCAGGATTTTTGGGAGGGTCTGCAAAGCAAGAATCACACAAGAATAAGAACATGAATTAGACAAAGAGTTATGTAATTATTATTTAGAGAGCACCAATAGAGTAGAACAAAATTTAGAATTTCCATCCGCTGGGAAATTCAAAAATTTCACTGTTTGTTTTTATCCTGTATAGGAAATGAAAATTGAAGTACTGAATTGGAAGATTTTCAATTCAAATGAAACAGTTCAACATTTGTGACTCAAAAGGGTGAGTTTGTTTGTTGAACTGACCTGAAAAACTTCATCTGGTGACCTGATGTGCCACGCTCCCCTCTGAGCCTATATTCCCTGGTTAGCTAAATCTCCCATGATGTATTTGTAATCATGTAACTCTCATGATGCTTGGTTAGAGGAGGATGTGTTGCAGCCTGAGAAATATAATCCCTCAGGATTCCCAGCCCATATGAGAAAAAGGGGGATGAAAACAACTCCCATGTACACTACAATTAAGCCTTTGGATATTCATTTAATTCTCCCCTTTCCCCCCAAAAATAAAGAGTGTTTAAATGAGGACCATCAAGTCCGAAATTATGGTGTGAATTCTATGCTAATATAAATTAGTACTATGTATAGCAGGATTATATTTCACTCATTCAGTATTAAAATTAGGGACACATTTTCTTTGCCTGTGTAACTGTCGCCACGTTAGACTATCGAACTGAACAGATTCCTACAGAATGGGCTCTCTCCTTTGATGCCATTTACTTTTCATTTTATTCCTTTGAGGTGGTGAAATCTGATCCATCCATTTCACTTTCTGTTTAGAAGTCAGTTGAGCTTGGATTCACAACACTGAAGGGGGATATTTGGCTTAACTGGGATTGAAAAAAGATTAATATTAGGTTTTCTAGAACATTTTTAGATAAACCATAAACTTTTTTGGCCTAAATATTTGGATCATATCCCCTTTAACAACATTAATTCTGTATATCATCATCATCAGTACTTTCCTAGCATCTCTTAAATGAAGTGCTCAATGGGCTGTATAGCTATTAATGAAGTAACACTCACAAGTTCCCTGTGAATTTAAAACTGGGGAAACTGAGGCATAGAGAGGCATGGAGAGATGCAAGGTTTTATGGCCAATCAGTGGAAGAGCCAGGAATAGAGCTCAAACTTTAAGATAATCTACTTTAGCTATAAACTGCTCTTCTGATAGTCACACACAGTAAATGAACACATAAAATTCAGCATCCAAAAATTCAGATGAGCCTTCAGAATTAGGAATTAAAATATACCCCAACCAAATGTATAAACCTCAGCAAAACTATGTGAAAATTTCTCAGCATCTGTATGAATGTTTGAGCTAGTTCTCACCTTGCCCTTATCTGAACCAACACACAGTTTTATAGACTTGTATATATGAACCGTAATAAACTGATTTCCAATCCAATTTAATTTCTTAAAACAATGGACACTGTAGGTATAATCAATCTTTTTCATTTAATTAAATAGTCTGGCAGGCAACAATAATGTCAGCATGTCTAGAACTCGTTTGTGAAAATTAGCAAAGCTGAATTTAATATTCTCATTACTTTAGCAGCAACTTTGGATTTCACACTAAGGGGTCTTTTTTCTCTATTTAGGTTTCTCGTTAATTGACATTTAATTTACATTTTAAAACAAACCATAAGAGACCTCTTTATGACAAGGCAGAAATCTAACTGTGAGGTCTCCTTTTCATCCACGCGGCAGCACAAGCTGCCCCCTCCATCCAGCCTGGCAGAAAGGAGAGTTAGGCTCAATGATCTATTCATTCACAGACCTCTGCTGAAGAGTACCATCAAGGGGGATAATTAAGACACCAATTTTGGAACTGGACAGAGAGCATCAGCTAGTGTTCCAGAGGCCACCAAAATGCCATCAGATGGCTATTTAGGGTCTGTCTGCATAGCAAGCAGGATCCCACAGCAGCAAGTCTCAGAACCCAGGTCCTGGGATCAAGCTACAGCACTAAAAATAGCTGTATAGATAACCAGGTTCAGGCTAAATGCTCAAAGGCTGTTTCCTAGGGAAGAGGTGTGAGCTTCAGAGTCTGAGCCCAAACATCTATACACCTATTTAAATACATTAGCACAAGCCCCAGGCTCTAAGACTTGCTGCAGTGGGATCCTGCTTGACAAGTAGACACACCCAAAGACTCTTGGTCATGAGTACTGTTTGCAATGCAGCAATGTCAAAAGACATCTATCCTCTGTCTTTTTACCTCACTGTCTCTACTACTTGTCTGGCTGTGGGGCTTGTGCAGCTCCATCAATTCATGCTAGTTATTCTATACAAAAGGAGGGTAAGATTTTTTCAGCCAACTACAAATTCGTAGAAAAATTCCTTTTTCAGGGCACCCAAACTATCAGTGGATAGTTTCACGTGAAAACAAAATCTTACAAACAAGAATTTTGGAAATATTAAAACAATTCATGTTGATGTTTTCTAAATGAACCATTTCAACATTTCATTTTGAATTGCCACTCAACACAGTTCATCTGACCCAAATGAACTTTTTTCACTTTTTTGTTTGGTCCAGAAATAAAAAACTTCAGTTTCAGCTTGAAATGCACAGAATGTTTTGATGCAGTTACTGAACTGAAAAAATTAATGATTTGTTCAGCTCCACACACCTGACCCTTGTGTGGATCTAAGCCTAGCTTTCTCAAATTCTGAGTGGGAAATCCAATGCTGATGAACATTTTGATTTAGTTTTCAGTGAAGTCTTAAGTGAATTACATCTCAGATGGGAAGACAGACATGGAATGGTGAAGTGGCTTTCCAAAAATCACACAAATCAGTGGCAGACCTGGGAATAGAATCTATTAGATGTGTGCTCCATTCTCCTATTTTAACCACTAGACAACCCTCCTTCCCTAATACAAACAGAATTATTTTTAAGACAACTTTTAAAAAGTTTCATTGAAAACAGGGGGATTTTAAAATATTATGCGTTCTTTGAATTGTCCGAAACTACAGACCAACAGAGAGATGCTGGTGCCTGAAAAACAGACAGTGAGGCTAACTCAGTGGTGGGCAAATACAGCACATGGGCTGTACTCAGTTCGCCAGGGTTAGCCCTTGACAGGCCACTGATGCTGAATTTATCTGTGCCTCCACCGGTATGCGTGCTTGAAGCTCCCATTGGCCACAGATCACTGTTCCTGGCCAATAGGAGCTTCGGGAGGTGCCATCATTTTATTGTCCACCCCAGGCAACTAAACACAGAGAGCAAAAATACACTGTCTGGTTTCACTCTCTAATAGTGACTATAATGGAGTATGAATAGGAAATAAATGGTCCATTTACAAGAGTAGAAGTTTTCAGTGGGTTCTATTTTAAGAATCCTGTCACAGGAAAGACATGAGGGGAACTGTATTGTAATATTCACTTACAGAATCACAGATTTATTGGAACACTGTAACGGTGTGCCTAGACTACATGGCTCCATCGACGGATGTATTCGGCAAAGGGAAATGAAGCGGCGATTTAAATAATCGCCGCTTCATTTACATCAAAATGGCTGCCACACTGTACCGATCAGCTGTTTGTCGGCACAGCGCGGTAGTCTAGACGGGGATCAACTGACTCCAGATCCCTTTGTCATCAGATCCCTTATGCCTCGGTTGATCCCCGTCTAGACTACCGCACTGTGCCGACAAACAGCTGATCGGCACAGCGTGGCAACCATTTTGATGTAAATGAAGCGGTGAATATTTAAATCGCTGCTTCATTTCCCTTTGCCGAATACACGTCGACGGAGCCATGTAGTCTAGACACACCCTAAGTATCAACTCTAGCGCACATACATAGGACTGAACTTCCTGCTAAAACCCCAGGTCAGATCAATAACAAAGATATAAGATGACAACTTAATACTAAGATAAAGACATAGCACATATACTTATGAAAGTGATTTCTACACTAGCCATTACAGGGTCTAATCCAATGCTACATTACTCCAGTTTGACACCAATGTATCTACATGGCTTTCAATGAAGCCATGCTGGGGTAAGTAGCATAGTGATGAATCAAGCCCTTGATTTTTATTCTGACATGACACTTTTAAAAACAAGGCAAGGGAATTATAGGACAACATGAGCAGTGTTATTATCTAATACAAAAAGGGTTAAATGAATGAAGTTATGCATGTGTGTGGTTTACTCACAAGAAAAAAGGGCTGCCCATGTAGGCAAATATCTGTGGCCATTTATTAGGGGGCATGTTCATTAATATTTTACTAATATTTGGTGCACCTACATTTTAGATATGGGTGCATCCTCCTAGGTCTGCTTTCCTCTGAAGTCTGGGGAAGTTGACACCCAGCTCCAAACATTGTTGATTGGACCCCTCCCTAATCATAAAAATGTAACACGAGAGGAACCTCAGATGGCCTTGCAGGACTTTGCAGCCCCCTCTACTGAAGCAGGACCAAGTTAATCTAGACCATGCCTGACAGGTGTTTGTCCAACCTGCTCTGAAAAACCTCCAACAATGGAGATTCCACAACCTGTCTTGGAAGCCTCTTCCAGAGCTTCATTCCCCGTATAGTTACAAAGATTTTCTTAATATCTAACCTGAATCTCTCTGGCTGCAGATTAAACACATTATTTCTTGCCATACTTTCACTAGACATGGGGAGCAATTTAACACCATCCTCTTTATAACAGCTGTTAACTTATTTAAAGACTGTTATTAGGTCTCCCCTCAGTCTTTATTCAAGACTAAATATGCCCAGATTTTTTAATCTTTCCTCCGAAATCAGATGGATCATTTACGTGGCTTTCCTCTGTAATGTCCAATTTGTCTGTATCTTTCTTAAAGTCTCATGCACACCTGAAGCCTCAGCAGTGCTGAATAGATCGAGACAATTCCCTTTTGTGTCTTATGCACAACATTCCTGTTCATACACCCTAGAATGATATTGGCCTTTTTTGCAACTGCAACACACAGTTGACTCATACTGAATTTGTGATCCGCTATAACAACCAGCCCTTTTTGCCCAGTTATTCCCCGGTTTGTAGCTGTGCATTTGATTTGTTTTCTTTTTAAGTGTCATACTTTGCACCACCTGTCTTTATTGAATATCACCTTGTTGATTTCAGATCATTTTCCAAGGTCATTTTAAATTCAAAATCCTGTCCTGCAGAGTTCTAGCAACCACTCAGTTTGATGTCACCTGAAATTTCATAAGCATGTCTGGCAACAGACTTCGCCGGCAACAGACTTCGCCGAGCCTTGGGAAATGGGGGGCAGGGCTCATCTCTGGGCCTCCTCGAAGGGGTGGGGACTTGGGCCAAAGGGGCAGATTTAGGGGCAGCCAGCCCTCAGAGCAGCCTGGGGCTCCAGCAGCACTTTTTAAAGGGGCTGGGTCTCGAGCCGCCACTGTGCTGTGGTAGAGGTGATTGTGGTCCACAGCCCCAGACCCTTTTAAATTGCAGGGACCCAGGGCAACTGCCCCCTTGGATCCCAGTGAGTGTACTTGCCACTGCATTATCCAAATCATTAATGAAAATATTAACCATACCAGACCTAGGACAGCCCCGGATGGAATCCCACTAGATGTAGTCTGACAGCAAACCCTTGATAACAACTCTGAGAACAGTCTTTCAGATTGATTGATTGTGTACATGTGTGCATAGTAGCTGTGTACTATAATGTGAAGTCTCACCCTGTAGCCAACGTCTTCTGTGACAATGGCTGTGTTGATGGTGCAGCCTGCCTGCCACAGGGTTTCCTTGATGCTGCAGCCATAGAGGAACACATTCTTCTTCTGGGAATGGCCATGATAGTCGCAGAATACCTGGAGATCAGAAAAAGGGGGAGGGGGGGAAACCTGAGTACAATACAGGAAGGATTCTAGCCTTTTAAATGGCAATGTGCAACAGAGATGGACTGGCCAGTTGCTAAAGAAACACCCTTTTCACAGCTTCTCAGAGTTTCTCAGGCTATGGGGCATGCCCATAACGAATGCCAAACCCTGTTGATCAGTGGTGATCCTTCCTAGGCTCTGTCATTCCAACTGATCCTGGAGGATTCAGAGAAGAGAAGGAGGTTACTATGGCTTTGTTTGCAGAATGAAAAACTTCGTGTAATGATGCTATGGCAGCTCAGGATCCTACCTGCATCTTACAATGGACTCGATGACCTCCTGAGGTCTCTTCCAACCCTATGATTCTATGGTTAATCACGGGGCACTTTGTCAGTTTTCTTTTACTTCTAGACTTCAGCATTATCCTCTGAGATCTAAAACCTGAACCTTACCAGGCAATTCATCTTGGTTTCTTTAATCTTAAAGTCTGTACTATGTAATTTTCAGAAAAACATAACCATGCTATGACACTAGTAGTTACTGCACATCGTTATGACATTGCATATATCCCCATAAAGTGAAATATTGCAAATAACCTATGTCACATAGTCTAATCCGCCAATCTAATCCATCTCTTTAGCATTATGTAAGAGGTGCTAAGTATATCCCCATTTTCCGTGGAACATTAGATTGCTTTTACAAGCACACATCAAGTCTTTTACAAATGAAAATCAGGGTTATTGACCGACGAGGTAAATATTGACCCAGGCCTTGAAAAATAATCAATCTTGGTGCTCAGTGAGATATGCATTACTGTTGTATTCTCCATGCCTTCATCAGAAATACTGGCAAATCCAATAAGGAAAGGAATTTCAAAAGAAGAGTGATTGCTCCTTTTAAGTCAACATTCAAAAGGGTCAGAAGAAGATAGTGCGTCAGCAAAATTTTATTCGCTTTTGATAAGCCAATCAGAAAGCAAAGAGGAGCACCCAGACACCATTAGAAGAGAATCAAGGTGCAATTATTTGTACACTGGGCTGTTAGTGATGCCAGCCAGCCCAGGTTTGGCTGCCCATGTTTGCTTCTCTCATGATCACCTCCACTCTTCCTCCCATGCATGAAAAACCTCCACATCACACTTCATAAACTCACCACCTTATCCTCTTTCAAATCTCTCCTTAACACCAACTTCTGCCTCAAAGCTTAGAGATTGCTACTGGTAACACCGATTAAGTAAGCAGCCGGCTGCAACTTCGGCTTTTCAGCTAAACTCTTATTGTTACCTAACTCTCATCAACATCTTTGTCTGTTTCATACAATTGTTGCCTCCTGTTTAATACCTAGATTGTAAGCACTCTGGGGCACAGACTTTGTTAAATGTCTGTACAGCACCTAACTTAATAGGGACCCGATCCTTGATTAGGATTGCGTGGCTGTGCTGGAATGAATTATTATTGTTACTGTTATTGTTGATTGGTTCTATTTCAGACCACAGGATTGCCCATAACTAATGGCACATTTATATTTAAACTACTACAAGCAGCATAGCTGGAGCTGCACTGCTGAAGCTCTTCCATGTAGATTTACAACTCTTCTGACAAAAGGAGTTCTCCTATCAGCATGGATACCCAGATCCTCGAGAGGAGATAGCTAAGCTGACAGGAGAAATCTTCCATTCACATCACACTATCTACACTGGGGGTTATGCCAGCATGGACATGTGTGTAAAGGGGGTGAGTTTTACCAATGCAAGTTCCCAGTGTAGACTAAATCTAAGAAAGTTGCTTGCGCAGGACGTACCAATCTATAAGCATATTCTCAGATCTATAATGAAATAGAAATAGTGCTGACACCTGGTGCACACAGGTGCAATAGCAGGGAATTAATGGACAGGAGTATTTCCCCAGTTTAGAACACTGATCATGCATGGCATATTTGCATGTACTGCTGTCTGGATGGAAGTAGCCCATTGATATATCTCATTCCGGGTATGTTTTCAGCCAGTGATGAGCCAGGATTTAACAATATGTTAAACAAAAACAAAATATTAATGTTTACCTGTCCCCCACAACAGAGTTTTATGCAGTTGCCTTTGCCATATCATCAGGTCACCAAACCCAGGTCCTCTAGCCATGCAGCTAATCCCATCACTCTCAGCCAGGCTGCCAGCTGTGTTCCTCCTTCCAGCATCCAGCATGAGTTACTATTATTATTTCTAATAAGGTGTTGTCCAGACTACCAAACTCCATTATACTAAATTATATAGTGCCATGGAACTGCTCACATGGGTAAGGGCTTTGGTGGATCAGGGCCAGAATATTCAGCACCTGGCAGGATTGAGCCCTAAGACAACATGCAATCTACAAAGGGGCAGGCAGTGAGAATACAAACAAAGAATGCCCAATTTTTATAATGCAGTATGGCTGGGATTTTCAAGGAGGCTTGTTCAGTAGTGTTTGGGAACCTCATTCTCATAGGACCCTGAATGGGGACTCTCCCCCGGTGGCCTGTGACAGCACTGCCATTGCATATTTCTGTGAGTGAGGATTTTAGTGAGGCTTGTATGTTGAACAGCATCCCTAGGGGTCTAGTTCATTCAGCTTCAAAGGCAGAACATCACACAAACAGTTTTCTCTCTCTCTTTCTCTCTCTCTAGCTGGAGGAAGATGGGGCTGAGTCGGCCTTAGTATGTCAACCCCAGTTATGTCCAAGATCCCTTAACACTGAGGGATACTCTGGAGCCAGGACAATCATTTGGAGCCAGGAACTTCTTGTGACAAGTGGGGGAAGGGCCTATAGAGGCAAGGTATTTAAGGTCTTTGCAGACCCCAACCTTCTGCACTCTGAGTGCCCTGACAAGCTCCCTGGAGAGATACAGATGCACTAGCTCTGAGAAAATAAAAACCCCAAAAGCTGCCACCATCAAGTGTTTTCACCCAAAAAACAAGCAGGAACACTGAATTCTTTCCCCAGAGATACCCCAAGCGCTTTTGCCCCAAAAGAGCTTGAAAAAAGAAAAGAGAGAAACAAACTGCAGTCTCTGGCAGCTGACCGCCCAGTTTTAGACAGGCAAATACACACACAGACTCCCTGTTACTTTCCAGGACACAAGAATCAAATCATCACCTTAAAAAGTGATTTTTATTAACAAACAAAAATATACTTGATAAAACATACTTGGTTGCTAGGTATTACAGAGCAACTAAGTAAAATTAAAATACAGAGAGCATCTCTGGGTATGCTCTTAGATAGTGAATGGGGGAGAGAAGACATAGATTCACATAGGGAAGTTTAACCAAACAATCAAAACAAAGAAAAATGCCCTGATCGCGACTAAATATATATTTTCCCTTTATTTACTCACAGTCCCTTCCTGGTTCAGTCCACTTCCATGTCCCAAATTCCTTGGATGCATGGTAGTCCTGATTGCATTTAAATCATTCTGTGCCTCTCAATTCCTGGCTTAACTTCCCCACACAGGGTGTGTCTAAACTACATGGCTCCGTCGACGTAACCATGTAGATTAGGCAGGACGGCAAAGGGAAATGAAGCGGTGATTTAAATAATTGCTGCTTCATTTAAATCAAAATGGCCACCACGCTGTGCCGATCAGCTGATTGTCGGCACAGCGTGGCAGTCTAGACAGGGATCTGCCGACCCTAGAACCCTTCGTCGGCAGATCTTTTATGCCTTGTGAAACGAGGCTTACAGGATCTGCCAACACAGGGTTCTGGGGTCAGCAGATCCCCGTCTAGACTGCCGTGCTGTGCCGACAATCAGCTGATCGGCACAGCGCGGCGGCCATTTTGATTTAAATGAAGCGGCAATTATTTAAATCGCCACTTCATTTCCCTTTTTCGAGTAAACTAATCTACATGGCTCCATCAACGGAGCCATGTAGTTTAGACGTACCCACACAGAGAGCAGGCAAGGTATATTATACAATTCAAACTTCAGCACTGTATTCCCATTGGTTCCTCTGGCCCCCTCCCAACACCCTTGACAGCCACCTGAACTTAACCCCCCAGTCACTGGGTGCTGGCCATTACTCCTCCTATCCATCACAGAGCCTTATCCCCTTCAGATACCATTCACTTACAATTGTAGCAGAGTCATAAATAGTGCTGTGGCTATTTATGGGCAGTTCCATTTTATAGAGGTCTATAAAATCATGAATGGTGTAGAAAAAGTTAATAAAGAAGAGCTATTTACTCCTTCCCATAACACAAGAACTAGGACTCATTAAATGAAATTAACAGGTAGCAGATTTAAAACAAACAAAAGGAAGTATTTCTTCACACAACACATAGTCAACCTGTGGAACTCCTTGTCAGAGGATGTTGTAAACTCCAAGACAACAACAGGGCTCAAAAAAGAGCTAGATAAATTCATGAAGGATAGGCCCATCAATGGCTATTAGCCCAGATGGGCAGGAATGGTGTCCTTAGCTTCTGTTTGTCAGAAATTGGGAATGGAAGACAGGCAATGGATCACTTGATGATTACCTGTACTGTTCACTCTCTCTGGGGCATCTGGCATTGGCTGTTGTCAGAAGACAGGACACTGGGCTATATGGACCATTGGTCTGAGCCAGTGTTGCTGTTCTCATGTTCTTATGCTCTTAAAGTTGTACAGCAGGCAATGAAAACTGACTTTATAATGCTTCCCTCTCACCCCCTGAGTCTCCCACTTTTTCTGTCACAGGGTTTTCCTTCACAGTTCAGCTAGCATTGATGCCAGACATGTACTCTGTAGCCTGACAGCAGAGCTCTAACTGAAGCATCTGAGAGTGGATATAGAATGAACCTGGGAGGAAGAGACAGCCACCCTTTGCTGTAGCCGGAACAGTGTAACTCATGCAACATAAGATGACTCCAAGACACACCACCCATTTCACAGACACACCCCCAAAAATTATCCACATCTAAGGCAAGAATTTGCAGTATGTCTCTTTTACCAACTCTCACACTTTAATCACAAGTCTCATTGTATTTTTATTACAACTCTGTCTGCCAAAGTTATTCCCTGAGACTCTCAGCCTTCATTAAAAAAAGAAAGAGGGAGATGAAAAAAAAGTTTCTAGCCCTCATGGCCCTAGAGAAAATCTTGAAAATGGGAGACCAGAAGGAAAATAAAAAGACGATCTCTAAATATTGTCATGGTTTGAGAGGGGGTTGACTCACAGCACTTAGGTTGGCAATACTGCATTTCAGTCAATTTCAGACAGAGCCCAGTGGCTTCAAAGAATGATAAAGACTCAGACTGTGGCTTTAGGACATTTGCTGCAATTGGTGGTAGGAGCCATGAAGCAGCAGGGCTAGAGGGAGAGGTAAGATTCTCTCTTAGGCTACGTCTATATTGTAGCCTTCTTGAGGAAAAGCATATGCAAATGAAGCGTGGCATGGAATATCACCGCCATTTTTGCGTAAGACGCTTTTGTGCAAAAACGAGCAGTGTAGACGGCTCCTTTTAGTGCAAAAAACCCCTCTTGCGCAAGAGACGTTCTTCCTGAAAAAATGTGCAAAAACGGCTGCTCATTACTTATGCAAATGAAGCGCGGCGATATTTGACATCGCGCTTCATTTGCATATACTTTTCTGCAAGAAGTCTACAGTATAGATGTAGTTAGTCATCCATAATTCCTTTGAGGGGTTCAGAAAGGAGCCACAGCAGTGCAGCATCTCTGCCTTCTGCAATCCTTTCTCATGGCTCCACCTTCATCCCAGCTCTCCTATTCTTAGTCTCTCATTCAGGTGTCTGTCTGTTTGTTCAGAGGGAAAGCCAACTGACTGCTCAGTGCATCTGCTCAGAATATGGAAATCAACTTTCACAACATTTTCAAGATGGCTTTTTTCAAAGGGGGCTAATTCTTTGTTGTTTTTCAGACGTTTTCCGCAGGATCTACTTTTAGCCAATTTTTGGTATACATTCTCAAAGATCAGAATTTTCAAAAAGATATTTTTTCTATCCCCGAAGTTTTGGGTTTGATTTTGACCCCCTCATGCACCTGGTGATTAAAAGAACCAATGAAATTTCTCCCTATTTTTTTTTTAAATAAAGGAAAATGGAAACAAAAATGTTAAACTAGCAATTTTATCAAAAAATGAAAAAATGAGAAAATCAAAGAGACAAGATGAGTGAGATAATAGCTTTTATTGGACCAACTTCTGTTAGTAGAAGGCACAAGCTTTAGAGCTTCACAATTTTTTTTTCCAGGTCTAGGATAGATAACCAGAATGTCTGAGATAAGTACAAGTTGCAACAAACTGTTAAGCATGAAGGACTCAAATATGCTGTAGGAAACCACTTAAAATGAAGAGGGTAATTGAAGGTTTGCAGGTAACAGAACATGTCACAAACTGTTATGAATCATAAAAGCAATATTTCTGTTTAGACCAGTTATTAAGCTCCCAAACTCATCATTTGAAGGTGTGCAGGTTTCCTTAGAGGAGGACGACTGAGAGGTCAGATATGGAGTGACTGCTTTGTGAAAATCATTTATCCAATCTGACCTAAAGAAGAGCTCTGTGAAGCTTAAAGCTTGTACCTTCCACCTACAGAAGATGGTCCAATAAAAAATAATTCCTCACTTGCTTTCTCTCTTCTCCACCCTGGGACCAATATGGCTACAGTGACACTGCAAACAAGAAAAAAAAATCATTTTCACAAAAAGGCCATTTTTCATATACATTTGAAAAATGTTGCGTAGCTCTAGAGTTGAGCTCCTTCAGGGCACTGTGAGGCCTTGCACAGAGCACACTGAGGCAATGCCAGTGTGGTGTTTACTGCTCAGACTCCAGTGCCAAATTGTTATTATTTCAAGGCCCCAGCTGAGACCACAACCACATTGGGCAAACACATTGTTAGAGATGGTCCCGTTCTGAGGTGTTTAACATCTAAAGAGCCAAGACAGGTACTGAGCAGGAGAGAGGAAGTATCATTCCCATCTAATGGATTGAAAATCAAGGTCCAGAGAGAGAAAGGGACTGATATCCTAAGGAGTTAGGTGACATATACATATACATATACATATACATATACCACTAGGGCAGGGCTCTGACTCTTCATGAAGCAACCCATGATGAGCATATGAGCCTGAGGGTTTCTTGGAGGCTAACTTGAGGAGTCAGAGTCCTGCCCTAGTGGGAGCCCATCAAACCTTATGGTAACTGTACAGCTGAAGGGGCTGATTTAATAGTGTGAGCCCCCAGGCTTTCAATATCCAGATTCTTGGGTTGAACCCTCTGGAGTTGACTCAATTCTAAATCAAATTATTAAGGGGGTCTTTCACATGAGATTTAAATGCATGGACATTAAAATCCAGGGGGACCTCTCCTTAGAGATGACATTTGCATTGACTTGCTTGTTACAGATTTGTTCTTCCATCTGTTTTCCAATCTGCTCCTGCCCCTTGGCTTCAGCATATAGACAGCTGTAGCATCCAAGCTGGGCATGAATTTACTACAGTATTTTTTATTGCAAGTGATTCGAACCATCAGTCCCAAAGCACTTTTGAACCTATAAACACACAAGTCCTATTGGAATGCAGCCCCCTTTCCACTTGAACTTCACAGTGAAAGCACGGATATGATGCAGACTCTGTTACTCCAAAACCACAGAGCCATGCCACTGAGCTAAAGTAAAATCTCCCATTGCTGTTAGCAGTAGTTGGCTTACGACACACAGCTGTGTTATTTAAATTCCATACAACAGAGGGCAGAGGAATCATGCACTAGGCTGTTCTTTGTGCTAGTGAGATTCCCCTAGCTGAAGAAGGAAGAGAAAGAAGCAGTTCGCATTCTGTTTTCTACCAGAAAAGCAGTGGCTAATTAAACTGGCCTGGTCTGAAATGTTGTTAGCGTTAAAGCTCGGCCCCTTTCTCCTTCAAGATGTCACATTCTGCTTTGAAAAATCTGTTCGCACATCACCAGGAAAAATGAAACCAAATCACTCCACAGAAATCATTTGGTTTATCAGCTAACTTGGCTCCACAGCTTATTTTCAGAGCAGGAAAAGTTATTTTTGAATGTGTGTAAACTAAAATCAATGTGCTCTTCAAAGACAAAAAAATCAGTTTACCAACAGCTTGCCATATACTTCAGGCTGAGAGCAAGAGAGAAGAGGGAATCAATAACCTCTCCTAACTCAAGAATACTGACAACTCACAGTGCATTTGGGCCCAACCTCAGGACCCTAATGTGTTGATGGACACACAATAAAAACACAGAAAGGTTAAAGAAACAAAGATAGATAGATAGATATAATTGGGAATGAGAAAGAGAAAATATATTAGTTTAGATTAGATGTAGATAGCCCATTGCCGCTCCACACCACAGAAAATTAACTAAAAAATGAGCTTCTAGGAGCTGGGCGTTTTTCAGCTCTCCCAGGTGTCTATGTCTCCAGCAGCTGAACTCTGGCCTGTGCTGGAAACCGCACACTTGCAGGGAGTTTCACTGACAGAATGATTGTAAATTTTTTCACGTTTACCTATTGACAGACTGTGAGCCTCCTCAGTTGGACTCTTCTCATAAAGCACAGGGAAAATCTTCCACCCTGTAACTCCCTGCTCATCAGGTTGTTTGTCCCTATCCATCAGGCTGCTGCAGACTGAGGATTAGTCTGGAATTTCCATTCAATCTGCTCAGTAGTATTTGAACCATTTTGCATTTATCCCTCAAGTTCTTGGACCCATCTCCACATTCTCCTAGTGAATGACAAGGGCACAGTAACAACTCATTCCAGCCCTGCAGTGGACTCGAAATTCTTTTGGGCTGCAGCAGTCTCATGAGATTTTGCCACCCACCGGATTTTTTTTCTCAGAAGTAAAAAATGAATTTTCACCAAAATAGTTTGACTGACAAATGTGCAGAAAAGGAATTCCATAGTGCAAAATAATTTGGCTATTTCCCAGAGGCTCAGGAAGCCATCAATTAGATTAGAATCTCCGGTGATTGGAGTATTATGCTTTAAGAAAAGCAGTGCAAAACCCTTACATATGAATTAACTTGAGAACCTGAACTACAGGAGAAATCAGGAATTAGAACTAGTCAACCTTTCTTCCTCCTCCACCCCCACCCCCCACAATAGTGCAGATTCAGATTGACCAAAACATTTAGTGAACTCAGGTCAAAATCACCAAACTTTTTCAGTTAAAACTGAAAATATATGTAAAAAAATATAAATGTGTTGGCATTTTCTAAGCAAAATATTTAGATTTTTCAGGTGGAAACACCTTTTTGTTTCAAATTTTACTGCAATTTTATTTTTAAAGCTTAAAAAAATTTTGTTTGACCCACAATAAAATATTTTGCTTTAGCCACTAAACTGAAAAATCAGTTGTTAGCTCATTTCTACCATGGATTTTAGAAAATCAGGCACTTAGACTAAGGCATGCCATTCACTGTCATTACAAAATTTACATGTAGTTACCATGACTACATACGCAAATGCCCAATTAGATGATTAACTGGGGATACACATGTGCAGTGCTATTGTGAGGACTGCTGTATCTAGCATGCAAAGTCAGCCACTATTCTCCTCCATAAAGTCATCACAAGGGAGTTTCTCCACTCATCTATATAGCTCTTATTAGATATAAGGCTTGGGAAGAGCTGCTTAACTCTCTGATTAATAGATGAGGTTTCAGTTAACCATACCTTTCCAGGAACCCAAAGCTACTGGCTAGTTGCTAACTATGAAACATCCTGCTCCCATTGAAATGAATGGCAAAAATTATCATTGACCTCATTTGGAGTTGGAAGATTGATTTGGCCCTGATTCAGCAAAGCGCTGAAACGAATGGGACTTAAGCTTGAGCATAAAATTATGCACATGATAAAATAAATTTATTGAAATGGGGACTACATCAAATGAGGTATGTAAAAGATGACAGAGTATCTGGTGACACTGGCCAGATTGACTATCTAGTATCAGACTAGATACACAACAAGTAGGTGACATTCCATGACTCTGTTAATCTGTGAGTAACATTGAATATTCAAGAGTGCAGTGGCACTTAAAAGACTAACACATTTATTAGGGTATTAGAGCATAAGCTTTCGTGAGCTACAACTCAATTCCTCAGCTGCTGAAGAGAAAAAGAAAGATGGGGGAGAGGCGGAGAAAAGTTGTAGAGAAGGGCTAAGACATCAGTGATAATTAAATCAGAACATATGTGGCTCATCTCCAATAGTGGTGAGAACCTGAGGGTATGTAGATGGGAAATTACCGATTGTAATGAGAGAACCACTCAATGTGTTTGTTTAGATCTTGGTTCAGGGTGTCAAATTTACATATGAATTCCAGTTTAGTAGTTTGTTCCACTTTCTCAGCAGCTCATCTGAAGAAGTGGGGTTTTCCCACAAAAGCTCCTGTTACTACATATATTTTTGTTAATCTCTAAGGGTATGTCTAGACTACATGCCTCTGGCGACAGAGGCATGTAGATTAGGCTACCCGGCATAGGAAAATGAAGCAGCGATTTAAATAATCGCTGCTTCATTTAAATTTAAATGGCTGCCGTGCTGAGCTGATCAGCTGTTTGTCGGCTCAGTGCGCTAGTCTGGACACTCCGCGGTCGACATCAAAGGCATTTGTCGACCTCCCCAGTAAACCTCATCCCACGAGGCATACCGGGGAGGTCGACAAATGCCTTTGATGTCGACTGCGGAGCGTCCAGACTACTGCGCTGAGCCGACAAACAGCTGATCGGCTCAGCGTGGCAGCCATTTAAATTTAAATGAAGCGGCGATTATTTAAATCGCCGCTTCATTTTCCTATGCCGGGTAGCCTAATCTACTTGCCTCTGTCGCCAGAGGCATGTAGTCTAGACATACCCTAAGGTGCCACAGGACTACTCGTTCTTCTCACCACCGTTGGAGATGAGCCATATCCATTCTGATTTAATGAGCACTGATGTCACAGTCCCATCTCAATATTCTCTTTTTTTCTGTCTTTCATTTTCTTTTCAGCATCTGATGAAGTGAGTTGTAGCACACGAAAACTTATGCTCTAATACCCTAACAAATGTGTTAGTCTTTGACGTGCCATCGGACTCCTTGTTTTCGTGAAACAGACTAACACAGCTACCCCTCTGAAACCTATTGAATATTCAGCTATTCCTCAGCTGCCTTTCAGATGGTCCCAGCTGGAAACAGGAACACACTGTCATGCTTATGGCTAATTAATGTTTATTTAAATTTTAAACAATATATTGTTATATTTTCACATAAACCTTTCCCTTTTCCACCAGGGACTGTTGGCGCATGAGAAAGAATCCTTGATTTGCTTACCACAAGCCTAGACTGAGTGCCGTCTAGTGGAGGTTTCTTCTCTACTCTTTGCTGCCTTTCATGCTGAGGCCTTTCAGCCAAAGGAGAGAAGAGGAGACTCCCTTCACTGACAGAGAAGCACAAAACTTCATCCCCTTTTGGGATGGTTACTGTGCTGCCGTCCATGTTCATGTTGTTCTGATATGGGCTGGAAATGTCTAAATAGGGACCAAACTGTGCTCAGCTCTCTTCCACTGGATTGAGATCTTTGCAAACTCTCTCCCCTCTTGACCAGAAATGATCTGAAGGGAACACTAATGATGGATAATACTTCACACTGATCTGCACTTTTCTCATCTGAAGAATCTGAAGCTTTATGAAATGCGGGCACGGCAATCCCCACAAAGGATAACACCTTGCACAGAGAGGAAAGGCTATTTGCCCAAGATCACCCAGGGCACATCTACACAGCGGGATAAAGCCAAAATAAGATACTCAACTTGAGCTTCATAAATTGCGTAGCTGAAGTCGAAATAGCTTATTTCAGCTTTTGGTGCTGTCTACGCAGCAGGAAGTCCGAGAAAGAGCATTCTTCCTCCAACTTCCATTACTCCTCCTACAATGAGCATTACAGGAGTCAGAGTAAGAAGTCCTCCAGCTCAATATTATTTTGACATTATGTCAAAATAACTGCTTGTAGTGTATATGTGGACTATGTTATTTTGGAATAACACTGCTGTGTAGACATACTATTAGGGAGTCAGTGGCATGCTCAGAAAGCAAATCAACATTTCCTGACTCCCAGTCCACAGCTCTAACTACTGCCTGCCTGCACAGCAAACATTGCAAGAAACCTCTAAAATATTTAGGGGATCCCCATCCCAAGTAGTTACCACATGGTATCCTGTCTTCAGGCAATTTGTTACTTCTGTGCTCTGCTTTCTCAGATAGCATGGATTTTAGGCACAGAACTTCCAGAATCTACATGTTAACTTCAGCTCTCCCAACCTTAAACTCTCCCCAGCAACAAATGTGCTCTCTAGACTGGGCAAGGACATCAGAATATAGGGTTGTTGCTTAGAAGGGCCAATAGGTAGTACAATATCCAAACTCCTCCCCACTCCCAGATCTCCCAAGACTACTTCTCTCTTAGACCTGAACTGTACAACACCGGAGTATTTTGGGAAGGCTGTAACAACTGAATCATGGAGGGTTATTAATATAGGGAAGATAGAAATGACTCACCAATGGAGCCCGGCCAATGCTGCACAGATAGTAGAGAAGACCCTTGGTGTGGTAAATGGTTGGATGGAGCTGGCAGCTGGGAGCCAGCCACTGTCTATTCAGATCATCCCCACTCAAGGAGCACCGGTGGCTGGAGTCACAAAACAAAACACACCGCAATTAAAGTAATAAAAACAATTCAGTGGTTTCAAAATAACAGCTGTTTCTGGAAAGTCCCTGTACTAGGGCAGGCTCAGTTTGTGAGGCTAAGTCACAGATAAATATCTGAATTTCAGATATGGGCTTGAATGAACTGAAACTCCACTGGAGCTTATTTTAAATAATTCTGCAATTTATGAATGATCAATTTCCTTTTCCTACGAGTCCTGCATAGTTAGATTCTAGGTCACTAATGCAGTTTTGATTTACACACGGACTCATGTTAAACAGGACTAATACTCTTTTTCTTAAACTCTAAAATATCGCTAAAGTCTATGGAGGTAAAAAGGGTTGGTTTTTCAAAGCCAACGTTGGACATAAGGATGCCCAATTATCGGTCATTATAACTGGAAAATCAGTCAAGTCCCTTTGAAAATCTATAGGCACTTGTATGGGCTGAATATCTCTTGCATGGTTTCTCACTTAGGAGAAATTCAGCCATCTCAAGCACACACCAATAAGATCTTTATGATACACATGCCTGGTATAGAAAACAATTGGCTGTAGTGGGAGTTTAACTTCACTGTAAAAACTGACTAAAACCTAAGTAAGGACCTCAGTTTTTAGACCAAAGACTTTTACCTTAACTCAATGAAACTTTCTTTTCTGGTTCTTTTTCACTGGCTAATACACTGTGCTAGATGTTTGACTGCATGGAGGAGAGCTTATATATTTTAGTGCAATTATGCAGATCTGAGTGATCTCTTTTATAATGACTTTGTTTTAGTTCCAAGCATCCTCACTCTACACAAAGGGTTCATTCTAACTGGAACTGCAATTTGCAAATTGTGATGCACGGATGAAGCTTAGGCCACCGTTGGATGGGAATTCATGATAAGTCCTACCATTTTAAAATCAACCATATCTACTATAGATGATTTGCTGTTAGTTTAGTAAACTGGAGTTGGAATTTCCTTGAAGATGTATTCTAAACATCCACATGGAATTTCAGCAACAGCTCCACAATTATTTTAATAGGGGAGATACCATGTTCTGTCACTTCTCCCACTGTAATGAATGTTCTAGCTCTCTAACAACTCAGCAGCAATATACTGCTATCATGTGTGCATGAGTGAGATCTCAATTCACAAGCAAAACTTTTACAGTGGTAAATTTCACCATTTAGGTTGCATTGCACACACCTTCAGCACCATCAATGGCTGATTTAAGATGCTTGGAGGGAAACAGCTGTAAAGACTATTCAGAACCTTTAGAGAGGAATAGAAGCACAGGAAGTCTGACAGGAGGAAAGAAGGAGTAGAAAGAAATAGTAGAATCCACACTATAGAGAGTATTATATTTCACACACACACAAAATGTAAAATCACAAGGTTCTGAAGCCATCTTGGGTTCCTAGTGACATCAAAACATCCATTCCAGTTTACTTATTGTCACCTGAATTTCCTTTTCTCTTTAATTCACAGTTCCCTTGCTATACATTCTGCAATTTACAAAGCATTTACAATAGCTAATACCCTGGAAGCCAGAATTTGCAGGTAAAATCATTGCTGTTGAAAAACTTGCCAATTTATTGTAGTATTTATGAATGGCCTTTCACACAAAGTTATCCCTAACCTCACCCTTTCTCATTTTCTTGAGAGTCATATTTGGGCCCCTAGGTGTTTTAATGCATTGCTACCCGACTACCTCTGAAGAATGATATCGCCATGCAAAAAACACCTGTTGCACTGAGTGGCATTCACCTCACTTATAGGTGACTGAGGAAAAATAAGATCCAGACTCTTCTCTGAACAGCATGTCCTCCTATGACCACTTAAGTCAATGAGTAGTACTGATAAAAATATAGAATGGTCATTCCTTGGGAAACAGCAATATTTTGGACATTTATTTTTATTCTGAAACAACTTTTGACCTTCACCCTTGGCTGATTTCCAAAGGAACTGAATTTAGAAATACAGAAATATGTTGTTTCAAAATTTTCAGTCTAAACAAAATATTCCAATGTTTCCAAAGTCAGGGCTTTCCTTAGATCCAAGTTCGGGATTATTTGGGTTCTCCATATTTAAGAACATAAGAATGGCCGTACTGGGTCAGACCAAAGGTCCATCTAGCCCAGTAGCCTGTCTGCCGACAGTGGCCAGCACCAGGTGCCCCAGAGAGGGTGGACCGAAGACAATGATCAAGCGATTTGTCTCCTGCCATCCCTCTCCAGCCTCTGACAAACAGAGGCCAAGGACACCATTTTATCCCCTGGCTAATAGCCTTTTATGGACCTAACCTCCATGAAATTATCTAGCTTCTCTTTAAACTCTATTATAGTCCTAGCCTTCACAGCCTCCTCTGGCAAGGAGTTCCACAGGCTGACTACACGCTGTGTGAAGAAGAACTTTCTTTTATTAGTTTTAAACCTGCTACCCGTTAATTTCATTTGGTGTCCTCTAGTTCTTCTATTTAGGGAACTAATAAATAACTTCTCTTTATCAGCCCTCTCCACACCACTCATGATTTTATATACCTCTATCATATCCCCCCTCAGTCTCCTCTTTTCTAAACTGAAAAGTCCCAGTCGCTTTAACCTCTCCTCATATGGGACCCGTTCCAAACCCCTAATCATTTTAGTTGCCCTTTTCTGAACCCTTTCCAAGGCCAAAATATCTTTTTTGAGGTGAGGAGACCACATCTGTACACAGTATTCGAGATGTGGGCGTACCATAGTTTTATACAGGGGCAGTAAGATATTCTGGGTCTTATTTTCTATCCCTTTCTTAATAATTCCTAGCATCCTATTTGCCTTTTTGACCGCCGCTGCACACTGCGTGGAAGTTTTCAGAGAACTATCCACAATAACTCCAAGATCTCTTTCCTGATTTGTCGTAGCCAAATTAGCCCCCATCATACTGTACGTATAGTTGGGGTTATTTTTCCCGATGTTCATTACTTTACACTTATCCACATTAAATTTCATTTGCCATTTTGTTGCCCAATCACTCAGTTTGGTGAGATCTTCTTGGAGTCCCTCACAGTCTGCTTCTGTCTTGACTATCCTAAACAGTTTGGCATCATCTGCAAACTTTACCACCTCACTGCTTACCCCTTTCTCCAGATCATTTATGAATAAGTTGAACAGGATTGGTCCTAGGACTGACCCTTGGGGGACACCACTAGTTACCCCTCTCCATTCTGAAAATTTACCATTTATTCCTACCCTTTGTTTCCTGTCTTTTAACCAGTTCTCAATCCAAGAAAGAACCTTCCCTCTTATCCCATGGCCATGTAATTTACACAAGAGCCTTTGGTGAGGGACCTTGTCAAAGGCTTTCTGAAAATCTAAGTATACTATATCTACTGGATCCCCCTTGTCCGCATGTTTGTTAACCCCTTCAAAGAACTCTAATAGATTAGTAAGACAGGATTTCCCTTTACAGAAACCATGTTGACTTTTGTCCAACAAATTATGTTCTTCTACATGCTTCACAATTTTATTCTTTACTATTGTTTCAACTAATTTGCCCGGTACTGACGTTAGACTTACCGGTCTGTAATTGCCCGGATCGCCTCTGGAGCCCTTTTTAAATATTGGTGTCACGTTAGCTACCTTGCAGTCATTAGGTACAGAAGCCGATTTAAGGGATAGGTTACAAACCACAGATAATAGTTCAGCAATTTCCCATTTGAGTTCTTTTAGAACCCTTGGATGAATGCCATCCGGTCCCGGAGATTTGTTAACATTAAGTTTTTCTATTTGTTCCAAAACCTTCTCTAATGACACTTCAATCCAGGACAGTTCCTCAGATTCATCACCCACAAAGGACGGTGCAGATTTGGGAATCTCACCAACGTCCGCAGCCGTGAAGACTGAAGCAAAGAAATCATTTAGTTTCTCCGCAATGGCTTTATTGTCCTTGATTGCTCCTTTTATAGTTCGATCGTCCAGGGGACCCACAGGTTTTTTAGCAGGCTTCCTGCTTCTAATGTACTTAAAAAACATTTTGTTATTTCTTTTTGAGTTTTTGGCTAGCTGTTCCTCAAAATCTTTTTTTGCTTTTCTTATTACATTTTTACACTTGATTTGACAGTGTTTATGTTCCTTTCTATTTATCTCACTAGGATTGGACTTCCACTTCTGAAAAGATGCCTTTTTGTCCCTCACTGCTTCTTTTACATGGTGGTTAAGCCACGGTGACACTTTTTTAGGTCTCTTGCTATGTTTTTTAATTTGGGGTATACATTTAAGTTGGGCCTCTGTTATGGTGTCTTTAAAAAGTTTCCATGCAGCTTGCAGGGATTTGGCTCTAGTCACTGTGCCTTTTAATTTCTGTTTAACTAGCCTCCTCATTTTTGTGTAATTCCCCTTTTTGAAATTAAATGCCAGGGTGCTGGACTGCTGAGGTGTTCTACCCACCACAGGAATGTTGAATGTTATTATATTATGGTCACTATTCCCAAGCGGTCCTGTAACGGTTATTTCCTGGACCTGATCCTGCACTCCACTCAGGATTAAATCGAGAATTGCCTCTCCCCTTGTGGGTTCCTGCACCAGCTGCTCCAAGAAGCAGTCATTTAGGCCATTGAGAAATTTTATCTCTGCTTCTCGTGAGATAAAATGCTTATTATTAGCTCATTATATTTACTCTAGCTGCTTTTTTTAAAAAAATCTAGAAGCCCTTGTTTAATATAATTCTTCTCAGTGGGTACAATGTCTCTCCATGGTAGTTAGTTACAGACTGATGGTTATGTCATGAGTATATAAAACAACACATGGCCAACCAGTAGGTGCCTGTGCATGGGAGGGGAGCATGAGAGAGACAGCGTAATTCATTCCCTCTTTTCAATCATTACCATCATTTAAACCATCTTTAAATATTAGCACTATTGCCTGTCAGTCCATGTTGACTGTCCTTGGGTTGTTGCAGAGCTTTAATTAAAGTATGAGATACATTGATTCTTTTTTTTCCATTAAAGCCCGTCTACTTCAGTGACTGCTTCATGCCATCCCTGTTCCCTATTTTCTTCCATTCTTCTCTCCCTTTCCTAATACCGATGACATTTGCAGATAAGGGTATTGTCTGCTATGCCTGGCAGCCAAGGATGAAGGTAAAATATTAAGCTGATCTCAAGCACTGATAGCAAATAATAGGAGTGGGAAGCCAAGACTGGCTTTTGTGTGTGCCAGGATACAATGAAATTCACTTTCCAGATCAAGGCTGTTCATTACCTGGCATCTCCAACCTAGTAGATTTGCTGTAAATGTGTGGTGTCTGCCTTCCTTAGCAAGACTCCTTGCCACCTTTGCTAGGACTAGCTGGAACTCAACAAAAACAATGAAAGCATTTGCTTCTGAAAGATTTCCAATGCACCAAAAAATGAGTCTGCTTTATGTGTCTTTGTGCAGATTATTTGTAATTCATCTATTTGTTAGCATTTCAATCAGACGTGTTATCCATTCATTAAATCCTTGTTAAATGCACTTTTATTGTTCACGTGCCTGATGCTGAGCATTGGCCTCAGATCCATGTTCTATTAACTCTTCGACCTTTACACACTGGGGAATCATTATGGTCTAGACAGAGCCTTTGGATAAGGAGCAGTGTAGAGCTGCTGGAAGCAACTCTGGGAAAGAAGAGGCAATTTTTTTTCCTTTGCTCCCCTTTTGGTAATTGTGTGCTCATGACGCTGGTGAAGGAAGAAAATACTCCTCACCCTCCCCAATGTACAATGAGGCTGTCAGAGGAGTAGAGGTATCTTTGTGACTCATGAGAAAGCACAGGTGAAAACTTACACAATTTGAAAATGAGAGAGCCTCTGTTCCTACTATAGAGGTGTCTGGGAATCTCTATAATTCAAATATGTTTGTGCAATGACACAGGACATGAGAAAGTTTCCAGTAACCATAACTTCCTACAATCACTTCTGCTCTCTTAGATATGCTGTGTCACGGGGTAGCACTAAAATAGCTCTTGTCTCCTTGATAAATAAGATAGGGCCATGCACTGTGGGAAAAGGTGGATCTGAACAAGATTATTCTCTGTCTTTGCAACACACTAATTACAGGGTTTGCTATTGGGTAGAGGCTCCAGGTTTTGTTCCTTAGGCATCCTAAATATTCAAGCTGATAAGCAGCCTGAAAAATGAAAGCCGGGAGTAGGAAGTGATATGGTCACAGGTGCTAACTATACTCATGCTGAGCTCAAGAGCAACTACTTCTGAGAAATGAGGCCCTATCTCTAGGGCATAAAGACCATATCGTATTGGTTATACATTTAGAAATCAACATGGTCCTTGCATGGCTGGACACACAGTATGCAGGATGGGCAAATCCAGAAACCAACATATCATCAAGCCTTCTTCTACACATCCCATATGCAAAGGTACTTAATGTCTGTTGTACTGGTTTAAACCCTGTTTCTCTTTAAGAAAGCTATCAAATACTTGGGCTTCTAACTGCAGTATATTCTGCTGCATGGAAAGGACTGATGGTGAGATAGGCAGAGGGATATACAGGCTCCAATCCTAAACTCACTGAAGTCAATGGCAGTCTTTCCACCCACTTTAATGGGCCTTTGGATCAGGCCTATAGATAGAAAGGGACACACAAAGAGAGCAATGGAGAAGGACAAAGGTTAAGAGAGGAAAAGAACAAAAATACAGAAAGTATGATATAAACAGAGACACAAAAGAAAGAGATGCATGAGGACAAACAAAAAGTGAAAGTTATTATTTGAGTGAGAGAGGAAGAAATGGAGAGGAAGAAAGAAACAAATTCACGTTTTAAAGAAAAAATGTTTCTGACTCAAAATCTCCTGTCCATTACAGATAAATGGAGAAACAGGACCCAGCATATTGAGTGAATGATGTCAGGACTGATGGTAACAAGACCTGGGGCCCAGTGAGCATTATCTTTGATATTTAAAAAGCAGCATCATCATTCACTGCACATCCGAATAACAGAAGGCAATGCTGATGCAGGGTAAGATTATCTATAAAGCGAAATAGATGCACATAAGCATCAGGAGAGAGATGCTTGGGAGAATCTCAGCCAGGCACAGGATCTTAGACTTTGTAAATAACTATTTCCAAGAAAGAAGAAAAAAATAGAACTTGTGTTATGGTAGTTTGATAGTATAGTAATCCATCATTTCACCTGACAGATTTTCACATTGTGTTTTCAGTGT
Organism: Pelochelys cantorii; assembly: GCA_032595735.1. Taxonomy (NCBI): domain Eukaryota; kingdom Metazoa; phylum Chordata; order Testudines; family Trionychidae; genus Pelochelys; species Pelochelys cantorii. Next base: position 32,442,160 of record CM064338.1, read on the forward strand.
GAGGAAGATCTCAAGAAGTCAGATGAAAGGGGCATCTCCAGTAAGACTGCTGCTCATGAACTTGAGGAAGATGTTAAAAGAACATAATTTTCTCTTGCTTTAATTCCCAGCCCTCTGGACCAACTCAGCTTTCTTCAATATTTGTGCATCCCCATGGTAATGGTGTGTCATGGTGTTGCAAGGAGATGTCCTCACCAGAACATCATCATGATGCAACATCCCCAAGTAATTGTAGGGCTCTTTCATTAACCTGAAAGATGGTACAGGCTGAGGAAATGAGAACAAATCCTCACATTTTCAGGATGGCTGTAATTCAAAGGTCAGTCAGTGTTATTTGACTTGACTATGACTGGTGGTCAGGTAGTATAGCCTACCCAAATATGCAGAGATATTCTGTTGGCACCCAACGGTCCATGCGGTGGATGGAGATTGACCATGCCCCTCATAAATCTCTTAGAGATAGGATGAGCGAACACCGAAACACTTTCTGTAGATGGGTGGAAGGCTGAGATTGCTGCTAAGTGCATCTTCAGTGAAGCGCCCGCCAAATTCTGAGAATGTAGATAAAGAATGTAGTCCAATATTTGTTGAATGGGTACGCGCGAGGGGTCCATGCCTTGTGACTGGCACCAGGTTTGGAAGCGACTCCATTTATAAAGGTAAGACTTTTGTGTCGTTTGACGTCTGCTCTGTATCAAGACGTCTCTCACCGCTTGGGAGCAAGCTAATTCCGACCCCTGGAGCCACTCAGGAACCATGCTGTGAGGTGGAGATGGTCAATGCTCGTGTGCAGGAGAGTGCCGTGTTGCTGCAAAAGCAAATTGCTCACGTGTGGAAGTTGTTTGGGTTGAGATAACAACATCCGCATGAGTTGTGATAACCAGGTTTGACGGGGCCAAAACGGTGCTATCAATATTACCGTTGCGCCATCCGTCAGTATCTTCCCTATCACCCTCAATATGAGGGGAAGTGGTGGGAAAGCATACGATAGGCAGTACGTTCTCCAATTGAGGAGAAAGGCATCCCCCTTTGAGTCGGTTTCTATTCCGGCTCTTGAACAGTAAAGGCGACACTTTTTGTTGTGCCAGGTCGCAAAAAGATCTATGTCTGGGTATCCCCAAGACTGAAAAACATCGCGAACTACACTGTCGAGCAGTTCCCATTCGTGTTGCACATGGAAGGTCCTGCTCAGAGCATCTGCAATGGTATTGCTCTTGCCGGGGAGATAAGCTGCTGTGAGTATAATGCCATGCTGAATTGCCCAATTCCATAGTCATATGGCCTCTGCACACAGGGATCTGGATCTGGATCTGGCACCGCCCCGTGAATTTCTGTAGTAGACTGTGCACATATTGTCTGTAAGAATCTGTACAGTGGTCCCTCGCAGATATCGGATGAACTGGCAGCATGCGTTGAAAACTGCTCGAAGCTCTAGAAAGTTTATATGAAGTAGGGACTCGTGAGGTGACCATAAACCCTATACCTGGTGACGTTGAGTATGTGCTCCCTAGCCAATAAGGGATGCATCCGTGGTAATCTGGATGAATGGGGCTTGGACATGGAAGGGAACGCCCGCTAATGTGTTGTTCGAGTCGAGCCACCACACGAGGGAGTCCCTCACCCGGTTGGGGATAGAGGTAAGTTTGTGGGTGTCGTCAATGGCCGGCTTGTAGATTAGATGGAGCCAGTGCTGAAGGCACCTCATGTGGAGCCGGGCATGTGGAACGACGTAGGTTGCTGCTGCCATGTGGCCTAGCAACTGGAGACAAGTAAGTATGGAGACCGCGGGAGCGGTGAGCAGAATGTTCACCAGATCCTGAATAGTTTGAGATCTGTCAACTGGTAGGTAGGCAGTAGCGGTCGTAGAGTCCAGCGTTGCCCCGATAAAATCAATGGACTGGGATGGAACGAGGGAGGACTTTGGTAGGTTGATGATGAGACCAAGGGCCTCGAATGTGTCCCTGGTAGTAGCTACCACCTTCTGTGCCTCGACTGCTGAGTAGGCTCTTATGAGGCAGTCGTCAAGGTACGGAAAGATCGTGATCCCAGAACGTCTGAGGTAAGCGGCTATGACCACCAGGGTCTTTGAAAACACCCTTGGGGCTGCCAAAAGCCCAAAGGGAAGCACTGTGTACTGATAGTGATCGTCGCCGAGGGTAAATCGGAGAAATCTCCTGTGGGCTGGGTGGATGGCGACATGAAAGTAGGCGTCCTGAAGGTCGAGGGATGCGAACCAATCCCCTTCGGTGAGAGTTGGAATGATAGAGGCCAGAGTAACCATCTTGAATCTTTGTTTTCTTAGATAATGGTTGAGCCCCCGAAGGTCGAGGATCGGTCTCCATCCGCCGGACTTCTTCTGCGTGAGGAAGTACCGGGAATAGAAACCTTTGCCTCTGAATTGACATAGGACCGTCTCCACCGCTCCAATGGTAAGTAGACACACAACCTCCTGTTGCAACAGGAGTTTGTGAGAGGGGTCCCTGAAAAGGGATAGGGAAGGGGGGTTAGAGGGGGGTAGGACGGCGAAAGGAATAGAGAGACCGGATGTTATGATCTCTCTGACCCCTGATCTGTGGTGATGGCGAACCAACAACGGTGGTAGGGTCTCAACCAGTGATAGAATAGTCTGGTTACTTGAGAAATGGCCTATAAAAGGGGAGTGGTGAACAGACCCTCTACGGGCGCATCAAACCTGCTGTCGAGACTGTTGTTGGGTCTGCGTCTTGGTAGGCTGTTGGCGCCTTCATTGCGGCTGTTGCCTTTGTTTGTGTTGGTCATAAGGCCTGAATCGTTGTGATGTGTAGGAGGGAGGCCTCTGCCTATTGTAGGGCCATGCTCTTCTGTGCCTGAAGGGCGGTGTATACATCCCGAGTGTTCTTAATGTAGTTGGGAGTCCTTACCAGAGTGGAAGACCTGGTCGGTATTTTGAGCGAACAAAGAAGAGTGGTCAAAAGGAAGGTCTTCCACTTTGGGTTGTAAGTGTTTAGGCACAGAGGTGAGGTGCAACCAAGAAGCGTGTCACATGACAACCAATGTAGCCGTTGTACGGGATGCTGAATCAGCGATGTCTAGCGAAATCTGAAGAGCTGTATGCACCGCCGTGTAGCCCTCTTGCACGACTGCTTTGAGTATTTCTTTTTTGGGCTCTGGGAGATGTTGCATCAATGGAACCAATTTGGCATAATTATCAAAATCGTGATTGGCGAGTTGAGCAGAGTAGTTTGCCATTCTAAGGGTCGCTATTGCGGATGAATAAACCTTCCTACCGAACAAGTCGAGGCGTTTTGCGTCCTTGTCGGATGGTGTGTTCTTCAATTGGGTCATCTTTGATTTTTGTTGAGCTGCATCAACAACAATAGAATTAGGAGGGGGATGTGTAAAAAGAAATTCGGCGTTCTTAGCATCAACAAAATACTTTTTGTCTGCACGCTTATTCGTTGGTGGTATGGACGCTGGTGTTTGCCATATGTCATTTGAAATTTCTAGAATTGCCTCGTCGAAGGGAAGGGCCAACTTCGATCTATTGGAATGTTGTAGATTTCTTAGAAGGGCATGCTGTTTTTGAGGGGCTTCCGGGGTGTGCAGGTTCTGTGAATGGGTGGCTCTTTTAAACAGCTCCTGGAACTGTTTGTAATCATCTATAGGTGAAGACTTGTGGTCGAAGACTACATCGTCCGGTGACGAAGAAGAGATGTCTGTCAGAGAACCAATGGGTTGCCTATCCACCGTGGGGGAACGAGTGTTACCACCATGACCGGAGGCTCGATCATCGCCCGTAGGCGTTGGAGGCGGTTGCGCTGGAGGGATGATATCCTGAGTTGGCAGTTGAGGTGAGTATGACTGACGACGTCTTGGCGATGGTGAGTGTCTAGTAGAAGAACATGGATGGTCATGGTAATGTGTGGGGTCCAGCCGACGATGTTGGCCGTGATGCGAATATCCGGGAGAGTAAGAACTAGGGCTACCGTGTCAGTAGTAACGCCATCAAGCAGGTGATAACGGGGATCATGACCATATAGAATATCGCAATGGAGACCTGGAGTAATAATGACGATGGTAACGTGAAGGTGTCAGCGAACATCTCGGAGATCTCCAATACCGTGGTGAAGGCGAGCGTTGATAGTAATCTCGTCTGTCATGACGAGGTGCAGCTGAAGGTCCGGGTGAAAAGACAGCCCTATCAGGGCTGGGGGAAGATGAGCGCAGTCAGCGCATCTTCCTCTGAGCTTTTATAGGCACCCCAGTCACAGGAGAGGGGGCGGCGGCAACCAGGCTGCACGGCACTGAGATGATGGAAGCAGAGTCAGATGGTGATGCAGGTGCTGAGGCCAACAATGGTGGTGCCGTGCCCTGTGCTGAAGGACTAGATGGTTGGGCCTCAGGTGCGGACTGGACGGCTGGTGCCGCACACGACGTCGGTGCCGGTTGAGCCTGTCGGGGCATCGGTTCGCAGGATGTTGCACGCGCCCTTGGTGACCTCAGCACGGGATCGGCTCTCGGCACCATCTTGGCCTTTGGTGCCGGTTTGGCTCTCGGTGCCGGCCCATGTCTCGACGCCGGGAGGGGTCTCGGTGCCGACTCCCTTGGTGCCGGCTCATGTGTCGGCGTCGACTCAACTCTCGGCGCCGACTCACGCCTCGGCACGGGCTTGGAGGTAGCCACAGTTGGCCAGGCGTGGAATTCTATGGCAGCCCTCGGTGCTGGCTCGGCCGGTGCCGATTGCGGCTCCGGTGCCGTCTGTGCATTCGGTGCCGTTGCTGCCAGTGCAGATTCAGATCGCGGTGCTGCATGGGGCGGTGCTGAGGAGAGCACGGGGTTAGGCTCCGACGTGCTATGGCCCTTAGGTGATTTCTCGCAGCTAGGCAGGAGTGCCAAAGAACTCGATGCGTCCCCCGCACTTACACTCCTAGATGGAGCAGAGCTTCTCCCTTCGCGGGGCTTCCGTGATTGTGGGGCCTCTGAACACTCGTCCGTGGACGAAGGCTGAAGTGCCCTATTAAAAAGGAGCATCTTCAGACACATTTCCCTGTCACGTCTGGCCCTGGAGGTCAATTTTCAGCAATGGCTGCACTTTTGCGGGATATGCTCCTCTCCCAAACAGCGTATACAATGGGAGTGTCCATCGGAGGCTGGCATCGCATCGCCACACGAGGCACATTTTTTGAACCTCACAGGCATGTCTGTGGTAGTCTGAGTCCCTCATAGAGAAAAACCCCGGCAGGCCAAACAAATGGGCTTGAGGATGAACGAAACGAGAATAAAAAACTGGGGGTTTTGGGGTTTTTTTTTGGTTTTTTTAACACTAACTAACTAACTAACTAAAATAACTAACTATACTACGAGGAGGGGGGCTAACTGGGATGGAACGAGTAACAGAAAAACTTCAAATTCTCTTCAGGGTGAAGAGGAGCGTGTTCCAACTCCGTCTGCAGCCGTGGATGGTTAAGAAGAACTGGCGATAGACCGCGCTGTGCAGAAAGAGTGCGAATGGTGTGAGGCGGCTTCTGCACATGCGCAGTCCACCGGGGGCTACTGCTGGCTAAAATTTCTCCGGATTGCGACGCCGGGACAAGCCCGACACCTGTCGTGGAGCACCCACGGGGACAGTACTCGAAGAAGAAACCCCAGTTTCTTTCAGTTACAATGGACAGCTAATGGATTCACGCAGAGTTCAGAGTGGCTATTGCTTCTCAGCTGGTTCTGAGACCAACCTCCTGGTGCCATACTGGTTTACTGCCAGGCCTTTAGGATGGAGATTTCCAATGCTCCTTTCTCCTTGGTATTACATGACACATGTACAAAGCTGTACTTATCTTCCTGAATAACACTTATGCCAACCATTTACTGATGCCATTGAAGGTCTCCTTCCCAGTTAGCATGGCAGCAGGAGCATGGTTTTACCCTTTCGGCACACACTAATGATTTCACAATGCATAATGCTTCCTCTTGGGCAAATGCTTTTCTAAAGCATCACTCTGCCAGCTTCCACTTGCCTCCTTACAGCAGAGAACTGCCACTAATTAACTTAATGAGCCTTCAGTGTTTCATCTTCTACATCTGAGTGATGTTGTCACAATGGACAATCCTTTCTTCTTAAGATAAATGTTAGAGAATTTGTGCTTCCTCAGCTTCGTGCATGTCAGGATGTCACGATCCCTGTTCAGCTCTCTATTATGAATCCTCCTTTTGACTTGATGGACAAATTTTGTTAAATCAGATTTTGTTACAAACCAGTTAGAGACACAGAATGAAATCTGTTTTACCCTCAGCTAATGTTATCAAAGTCAAAATCAAACGAGGCAACAATACAAATGACTGGCTGAAAAGGCGAGTTGACAATATTAATACAGAGTGGTACTGCTACATCATAGTCGCATACAAATGTCACAAGATTTGTCCATGAAACTCACATTTATTTCAGAGAATGATGGACAACAGCCTTGAGCATTAAACACTGTAGGGCTGATTCACTCATTTAGCCTAGTACCTTGGGCAAAGAGTTTGCAAATCATTACCAGAAGCAGGTGGTAAGATGTTATAGCTACTGAACACTTACTTTACCTGGGTGAAAATGAGAATACAAAGTGTAGGATAATGGTGAATCAAGATGCCTACATGCATTTCTTGTACTTCCGATGCAGCAATAACAATTCACAACAATAATAATAACTGTAGCTTGCACTCCTCCACTGACTCTCCTCTCACGTATGTAAAATGCTTATTGTATCATGATGGGAAAAGACTTATAACAAAATGGTAGATGAAGACTGCTTTTTGGCAGAAAACTAGATTTGCAAAAAAACATATGTTTTTCATGAAAAGTGATTTCTGATTTCTGCAGAAAATTGTGACTTTTAATTGAAAACAGAACACCTGAAAGCCAAAATATTTGTTTTGGGTTTTGGTCCACCCCCTCACTTCCACATTTCATCAACTGAAAAACAAACAAAGAAAATTGATCTGGAAATGCTGCCATGGTGTATGATGGGAGTTGTAGTTAGGGTGCTTCATGCTCCTGTTTTCTCTGAGCTGAGTCCCTGGCTGGGCTTATATCTCCCATGATGCATCACACAGTGAGGGACTCCTATGATTATGGGTCAGTAGGACAGGAGCCTGAATTGCATCATCACAGATGGAGTCTGGTTCAGGAGCCCAGCCCAGGAGAATGGGGTCATGAGGCACCAGAACTACAACTCCCATGAGGCATGCTGGAGGCATTTCTGAATAGAAACTTTTTAATTTAAAGCAAATGTTTTTGGCTAAAAGTTTTTAGTTTTCAATTTTTCACTGAGAAGTTAAAATTTTCCATGAAAAAACCCAAAACGGGTTCTAACCAGCTCTACTTATAATGGAATATGCAGTATAGCTGTAGTCATGTTGTTCCCAGGATATTAGAGAGACAAGGAAGGTGAAGTAATATCTTTTATTGGACCAACTCCTGTTGGTGAGAGAGACAAGCTTTCAAGCCACACAGGGCTCTTTCTCTTGAGCTTGAAGGTTTTTATTGCTCTCCAAGAGAATTTAGTCCAATACAAGTTACTACTTCACCCCTCTGGTATCTGTAACCCTCATGGAAAACAGGCAGACAAATCCCAGTTTTGCAGCTGGAGGGAGTGAGAGATGAAATGACACACCTAAAGTTTCAGAAGTCAATCAGTGACAGAACTAGGAACACCCTTTTTAAAACAGATTTTCTTAAACCTGTGCAAACTCCTGTGTGGATACTCTTAAACTGGTTTATACCTGCTTTAGATTCATTTATCCTGAAGTGATTCCTAACCGTCTTAAACTAAATTGTCCATAGATAGGTTTGTACCAATTTAACTGAGTTGATTTAAAAACCAGTTGGTTGAATCAGTTTAATTTAATCCTAGTCCACACTATATAACAAAGAAGAACAAAGCAGTCCATCAAAGGTAAACAAAGGTATAAAGGAGATTAAAGGGACAGGGCTACAATCTAAAATCATGCACAAAAAAAGAGAATTTGATGACAGCTCTACTGGGATTGCCTTGTTTCAGTCCGCCAAAATTTCAAACCAGCCAAGAAGCACCAGGGCATGACTCCCTCTGGAGCACCTGATCACTGATCCTCCTTGTTGAGTTTCACAGATCACTGGAAGAGAAACAAAACTCTCAGCAGCTACTAGGAACCACAAAGCTTAATCTCAGATCTCTAAAGATGTGTTACCACTAAGCCACAGGATCAAATCACACCAGCACAGCTGTGGGTCAACACCAGTCAAAACACATTTTTGGTTCAAATGAGATGGGTATGACACCACACAGAACACAACAGTGGGGAAACCATCATGCAAAGAGTAAGTCCTTCATGGACTTCTGCTGAGAGGAACAAGGCATGTCCTTGCATGGTTTTGTCCAACCTCTAAGTTGGTTTTGTCCAACCTTGTATAAGCCAGTAGAGGCTAAGCATATCACCATCCAGTAAGAGAGCAGACTGGAAACCTGCAGTTCTCATTAGGTGCCTCTAGGGTGTGCACTACAACCTGACAAAGTATCAGTGGGTTACAAGAGATGGCATCCCACAACAGAGCAGGGCAGTGAACTGGGACTGAGAACAATATACAGAGCCTGGTAAGAGGGGACCAGAGAAAGACAAGGAAGGAGGAGGAGACAGAAGTGGAAGAGGCCAGAGTCACCACTTGTCAATGGGGCATGCGTTGTGATAAACTTTCCCAGTAGTCTTGCTCCAAGTCACCACATTCATCCCCCGCACCCCCATTCTCAGAACTTCTGTTGGCAACTATTCTGGATTAGGTAGCAGAGCGGAAATAATCTCACACACAGGGAGTGCCAACCTTTGCCCAGCCCAGGGTACACTGTCAATTTGCAGGCCAGATGCTGCTCTGGAACACTGCATGCTGGGACATTTACTTTCCTGGTGCAGGCAAGCTATTGTCTCTTTCCCCTTTCCCAAGTGCTCTTCCTCAGTAAAAAGGAGCGATCAGGAGGAGTTTCTTCCAGTCACATCTCTATAATAATCAAGACAGTGGAATTGCAGAATTACATCAGTGAGGTCACTTTTAGCTGCCCCAGCACTGTTTTAAAGCTGCAAGCTCGGGGGAGGGGGAGATAATGAGAGAGAGAGAGAGAGACTGAGAGAGAGAGAGAAGGAATTATTATTCCTTTAGAATGCTGGCTAGGATACAAATTCATTTTTATATCAATGCCCATGAGTCAAATCAGATTCCTTCTACTTTCCCAGAGCAGGAATAAGCATGCAGTGTTTTGGGTCTGTGGTTGTGGTAATTGTATTTTTGCTGGTCAGTTGTCCAGCTTAGTAATGGAGTGAAAAAAGGGACTCGCTCTTCCCAATGCAATGTATGTGGGGCTATGATGTGATTTATAGCAGAATTAGCCACTGGCTAACAAATGAGAAGACACAGCACATTACCCCTGTAAGTAAATTATAGCTTTGACAAGGTAGCATTAACTGAAATATGCTGAGTGGTAGCCTACAAAAGAACAAGAAACAATGAAATGCATCATATGCCAACTCTTTTCTTCTTCAAGGAAAGCAGGGAGGCTACAAAAAGTATGGTTTTCCATCCCCCATTAGGTGAAATTAATATTATAATGATGGTTAATTTATTACTAATATCTACGCTATAGCATCACTAGACATTCTCATCCCAGTTTGGCATCCAACTTTACTAAAGCAAATCCTGTTGTTAATCTCACATGACATCTAAAGGCTCTTTCAGTGGCAAATACTCTTGCACTACAGATTAATAATACTTTCCCGCAGTTCACTGGGTAAAATCTGGCTAGCAATCCACCTAGTAATTCTGGTTTGCTATTATTGCACTGGTCCAGCAGGGCAGTTCCACTTCAGCAGGGTGAATTCCAATAAATAACCATGAGTTCCTAAAATAAAACTCCAATGGGTATTTCTTTTTTCCCCCCAACAGACTCCCTTCTGTGGGAGAAGAGCAATATCAAAGAACCAGACCTGTGTGTAACAGCCAAGAAAACAGAGAAGGCCATGGGACAATTCTGTTCTATGTGATATCAGCAGAAGTTACAAAAGCATAATGGAGACCAAATATGGGATGTATGTCTTTTCCATTCAGTTACATACTTTTTCCCCTGTGGACCCCTTGCTAGTACAAGGTAATTTATATGTAGACATACCACCAATATATAATACTTCAGACATTGGCAGGGTCTACCCTACTAAAATATCGTACTTGTGTTATTCAGAAAGATCTGTAAAAAGTTTGAATGACTCGGGCAAGGGTATCATTTATGGGAGTTAGGGGGGCACTAGTCCCCCTACCAAAGTTGGAACCCCTGAATTTCATGCTTGAGATGCATGCCCTGACTCCAGAGGTAGCTTTTAATTGCAACAGAGTTTGAGCTGCTTCAGCTTTGCCTTTGGGGCAGGGAGTTTGTTATAAAAAGGGTGAGAGAGGTGATTAAGAATAAGAAAAGCCTGTGCATTCAAGTAATTGAAGGATCATTAGATCACCATGAAAACATTGCTGGTTACTCCACTTAAAAGATAGGAGGAAAAAATAGAAATGAGTGTTGTGCTGCTGGGATTTGCTATTTGGACCACTGCTGTTAATGTTCTTGAAAATGGGGTGAACAGTGACTAATCCAAAGCTGACTGCAAAGAGTTACAAAGGATCTTACAAAACTGGGTGATTGGGCAACACAAGGGCAGATGGAATTCAGTGTTGATAAGTGCAAAATAATGCACATGGAAAAATATAATCCCAACTATACATACAAATATGATGGGGTATGACATACCTGTTACCACTCAAGAAAGAGATCTTGGAACCATTGTAGATAGTTCCCTAAAAACATCTGCTCAATTTGCAGTGGCAGTCTAAAAACTAAAAAGCTAACAGAATATTGGGAATCATTAGGAAAGGAATAGATAAGACAAAATACCATATTGCCTCTGTATAAAGTCATGGTATGCCCACATCTTGAATACTGTATACAGATACGGTCACCCCATCTAAAAAAAGATATATTGGATTTGGAAGAGTTACAGAAAGGACAACAGAAATGACTAGGGGTAAAAAACAGTTTCCATATGAGAAGAGATTAACAAGACTGGGACTTTTCAGCTTGGAAAAGAAATGACTAAAGGGTGGGGGAATATTTTCGAGGTCTAGAAAATCATGAATGGTATAGAAAAATAGAATAAGGACATGTTATTCATTCCTTCACCAACATAAGACAAGAAGCTGATCCAATTAAATTTATAAGCAGAAGATTTAAAACAAACAAAATAAATTATTTTGTCACAGTCAGCTTGTGGAACTCTTTGCCAGGAGATAGTGGAAAGTCCCAAGCCATAACAGGGTTCCAATAAGAACAAAATAAGTTCAGGAGGATAGGTCCATCAATAGCTACTCGCCAGAATGAGCAGAGATGGTGTCCCTAGCCTCTCTTTGCCAGAAGCTGGGAATGGGAGACAGGGGAAGGATCATGATGATTCCCTCTTCTGTTTATTCCTTCTGAAGCACCTGGCATTGGCCACTGTTGGGAGACAGGATACATGGTTAGAAGGACCACTGGTCTGATCCAGTATGGTCATTCTGATGTTCTTATATAGAGCTGAAATGTATCTGCTGTAACCCCTTAGACCCCTCTCCCCTTCCAGAGCTGAGATAGAGCCCAGGAGTCCTGACAGGGTCTGTCTCTCTCCACAGAGTTAGTCACAAAGTAAGAATATACATTAATTTTTTAAGGCTAACCAGTGTCCCTTAAGTGATTTGCCACAAGGTGTCAGAATGTGTTAGAGCTGAGTGGGTCTAATATTTATTTTTTTTTCTTTTATACAGTAATTGGATAAAGTGTTCCTATCAGCTAACTGCTAAGTTGTCTGCCAAAAAAAAAGTGGAGTTTTCCAGTGCCATGGTAGCCCTTAGATAGAAACGGTGTGTGTGTGGGAGAGGGTGGAAGGGGTTGGTTCCCCCTCCCCATTTGGTGCTTGGCTTGTACTGAGCAGGCTCAGTAACACTACTGAAGCCTCTGTCCTCCCCATGCTCTCACTCTCTTCTCCCTCCCCCATCACAGCATGCACAGGTCATCCCGCCCTTACCAAAATCCGAAATAGCACCCCTGGACTCAGGTGATGGAACAGAGGATCTTTCACATCTAGTTTAGTGGCTAGGTAGTGACTAAAAGTCAACATTACCGGATAGTCATTAAGTGGTCAATACCAAATAAGTTTACACTGTCAGTCCAGTTGCTAAGCAATAGAATACTAATACTACATACAAAAAGTACAAAAGCATAGGACTGTGGGACTCCTGTGTCCCCTCACCTCTCCAACCTGGGCTGTCTCTCACCATGCTTTGTTAATAACAAGCAACAAATCCCTCCAGGTGCTGTGATCACTCAACACAACAGCTTGTGGAGCTCCACACCGAGCTAGATTGATGAGACGCTCAAGAATGACTCAGAGGAAGGCACCATCCAAATCCCTCCAACTCCCAGCCATTTTACCTAAGGAATATACTGGCTTGCACTGCTGAAGGTGAGCAGAGCAAATTTATTAATTGGTTCATCATTTCACCAATAGAAAGTAGACATACACAAGCCTTTATAAAACCCAAGCAAATTACTAGATACTTCAGGCAAACTCACTAGTAAAGATAAAGAGTTAAACAAAGTTATTGACTTTGAAAGTGACTGTGATAGGCAAAAAGTCAGAATTAGCTACGAAAAGAAATAAAATGTAAGTACACAGTCTAAACGCTGAACCCTATTAGAGAGTTTAGTTGTTGCCCCAGTTGGGCAACAACTAAATCAAGCATTTTTTCTCACCCCACTGGATACTCCAATCATTAATATAGAAGTTTGTTCCTTAAATCTGGGCCAGTCTCCTCGGGTGGAATCTGCCATTTTCTCAGGCTATTTCTACACTACAGGGAAAAACTCCACCGCATCCAGGGAACACGTCTGCTCTTCCGCTTTTCTGTGCGGAAGAGCAGATGCGCTCTTTCGGAAGCCCTGTCTTCCTCCTTCCATGAGGAAGAAGGCCTCCTCCGAAACAGGAGGCTTTTCCGAAATTTGGCCAAGTGTAGATGGGCCAAATTTCAGAAAAGCCTCTTTCTCTATTGGAAAAAGGTATGCAAATTGCAGAGCAAACTCTCGTCACCTCAACAGTCACAAAGCCCCAAGACTGTGGTGGATTCATGTCAATGCATGCGACACTCCCATACCGCCAGGGTTCTACCCGTCCTCTGGATAACTGGAGGACCTCTGTTTCCAGGGCTGTCAATGGGGCACTGTTCACCAGTACATTCATTTAAAATGACAATTAATTAAAACCAACATAGAAAGGCCAAGCATGGGGCCCCTCTGCTCTACTTTGTACCTTCAGTCCCACGAGTCCAGGCTTGTCTGGTGAGTACTGCTGAGTCCCCAAGCAAGGATGAGCAATTACCTTACCGTGGCCTTATGTAGGTGAATCACTGTATTATAACTCCCTTCCTGGACAATGACTTTTGATAGTTTTTTTGACACCTGCCCAGGCGTTGGTTACTTTCTCTGCTGTTGTCTCTGGAGAGCTAGTATTAGGCAGATACCCAACCTGCAGAATGTTTTACTGACATCCCATAACTTTATATGCAATAACAATGGATACGTGGATAAATAGATAGAAAGAACAGTGGGTTTCAGCAGTTCATAAACTTTCCTTTGATACTTCGCATGGCATACCTTATATGCAAGATCATAGTTATATATAAATGAAAGCTATGGGGTTTACAGGGCACTCCCTCAAGGTACAGAATGTCACACCCATCATCACTCCTTTGTTGAAAATTGCAGTGGAGAGGTTAAGGACTGAGTGGGCCATGAGACTAAACTCCCCTCACCTCAACAGTCACAAAGCCCCAAGACTATGGTGGATTCATGTCAGTGCATGTGACACTCCCATACTGCCAGGATTGTACCCATCCTCTGGATAACTGGAGGACCTCGGTTTCCAGGGCTGCCAATTGGGCACTGTTCACCAGTACATTCATTTAAAATGACAATTAATTAAAACCAACGTTAAACCCTCGCCATAGAAGTAAAGAGACAGCAGTTCTGCATTCTGTAATTTCAAGTACACTAAACTAGCAGGCCATCCACTTGCATGGCCCAAAGCTTTCAGTGTGTTGTCAGAGTTTAGACACCAGGAATTGGCCAGGAGTTGCTGGAAGGGCATCCAGGAGACTGAGCAGCAAGTGAGTAAAGCCAGCTGCTGGGAATAAGCTGAAATATCTAGGTAATGCTTGAGGATGTACTAAGCTTTCTTTCATTTGTTTGCTTCCCCCCCCCACACACACACACATGCACTGTGAGCCTCTGAACCTTGGCTGAATGCTAATTCTGATACTAAAAAATGACAACAAATTGCACTTACATAACTGCTCATCCAAGCACAGTATCTCTGGGAACTTCACCATAGTAAAGTTAAACGAAGCATTCAATACACATTTATTAAAACAAAGTATCTGCTAGAGAAACCTGATGGATTCGTTGAGCTGTGCAAAACATTTGTCATAAATAAAATGTCATGAACAGGCAAAATCATTGCAATCCTGAAACTTGAACTCCCCCAAGGGGCTCACAACCTTAGCACAAACCTCAGCCAAGTTTTGAGAAAGCTTGTGGCAAAGTGCTGAGTGAAGCCATGACTGAGATTCACAGGCTAGGGAGAGATTTATGGTTCCTGACAGGAACCACTTGAAACTCAGTGGCACTGCATAACTTCTCCCAGAAATCAGGCCAAGCTCAGTGATTTTGGTAGTCTTGCTTTGAATTTTGGGTTTGCAAAATTCAAAACAGAATTATAGCAATGCAATCTACGCTAATGGAAGCAAAAATAGAAGGTGGTTCACAAAGGCCTGTCTGAGTAAGACTTCACTGGTTTTGCACAATTATTGGCACCAATGTTCAAACCAGGTATCTAATATTATTTAAATACTTAAATCAGTGGCCTATTTTTTCAAACTATGGAGTTACCCAGTAGCTCCCACTAAAGTTCAATGACTGTGTCAGATGATCAGAACTTTTGACAATTAGACCACTCTTATCTTGCTGCCTCAAAATGAACTTCTAACTCTATGCACCAAGGTGTGAGCATTTTGGCTTTCATCTCTACGCTGTCTTAAAGTGAACCAGGGAATCTGAATAGTGGAGAGAATTGTGGCAGAGTTACAAACAGCAGGAGCACAGTCAGGGCCAAAGTTTCTCCAGATTTGAAAGGTATATTTATGTACAAGATAGGTAAGCTACAGTTTAGGGCCTCAGATTATGAGGGGTCTCTAAATACAAAAAATTATGAGTTTTTTTGTTGCATCCTCACCTATGTGCTGGTATGTATAAAATATAAAACATTATTTCTATTGCCATTGTTTTTTCTGTTAGAA
Source organism: Pelochelys cantorii (assembly GCA_032595735.1). Taxonomy (NCBI): domain Eukaryota; kingdom Metazoa; phylum Chordata; order Testudines; family Trionychidae; genus Pelochelys; species Pelochelys cantorii. The sequence continues at coordinate 32,457,569 of CM064338.1, forward strand.
TACTACACGTTTTTTGGTAACATTATGGGGCCTCAAACTCAACATGGTTTAGAGCCTCAACATATCTTATTCTGGCACTGATTCAGGAGACATGTATCAGAGGAGAAAGGATGGTGTATGTGTGTTGTGATCAGTGGTGAAAGGTCAAGGAGATTTTGCAGAAAGTTCGATGATCTGCACAGAGTCACAAGAACAAGGAATCTGAGAAGCCTGAAGCTTAAGAGTCAGTGCCCTGCTCTGCTCCCTTAAAAACATTAGGTGCAGGGCTGGTCATGAAGAGGTTCATGGGAGAATCCTACATAACAGAATCAGGCAAATGCCACCTGCTCTTGGACTGCTCTAGCTTGTGGGAAAGATGTATGGAAAAGAATGTTACTCAAAATTTTCATAAACTTTCCCCCTTGTTTTCTGGTGACTTCTATAAGAGCTCTAACTTACACCTCTGACAAAGAAGCAAAAACAGAAGAGCTATTTGGTAGAACCAAGCAGCAAGTTAAGGGCCTATATCAGGGCATAATCCTTTCCTGCCCTCTAGCACCACAGAGGATACTCAGATGCCACCAGTAAGGTACCCACACTGTACAGTATTTTAGTTCCCACCACCAACACCTCTAGAGTTTCATGCAGGATCCTATTTTCAGAGTCCCTTATATTATCAGCCTTTTTCCCAGGGCCCAAGAGAAGATGATATCTCCCCTCCTTGAGATCACACTCTGACCCCTGCTCTTCCCTCTTGCACTTCTTGCCTGTACCTTTTTATCAATCCCCAGGCTAATTAATCCATTACCCAGCCTAATGGCCTGATGAGATAATCCCATTCCATTCCTCACCCAGACTTCTGGAGAAACTAATTAGTGCCAGAGTGATCAGGGTGCTGGTATTTGAAGAGAGTGAGGAACCCCAGGGAGACAGCCTGTATGTCCCACAAACCAGTGGGGATATCAGAGGGCTGCTCTTACATGGAGCCATCAACACAGGTGCCCACCCTGATACTTGTCCCTTCTGCAGTGGCAAAGAGACCCTGGCACACCTCTGTCTGGAATGATCCAGATTGCAGCCCCTTTTCTGGCTTCTCCAGTACTCTCTCCTCAGGTTCTGGCTGTACTTCTGCCCACACCTCCTGATATACACTCACCTTACCTGTGGCCCCACAAAGTCACATGACCTCTTCAACAACCTCCTCCTGATGTTGTCCAAAGTGGCCATCTATAAAACCAGGAGGAGGATGCTGGAATGGGAGATCCTCTGCAACTGTGGGGCCTATTTCCATTCCTTCCTTGGTTTATGTATCTGGGCAGAGTTCCTCTGTGCTGCACCTGCTGGCTCCCAGGATACCTTGGAGGAACAATAAGTGCTGCATGGGGTTCTCTGCTTAGTGTCCCCTGCTAGATACCTGTGCCCTCACTCTTATCCCTGTTTCTCCTATTAGTTGCTTGAGCCCTAGATTCAATAGCTCCTCCTCTTCACCTGAGGGAGGAGCCTTCAGCTTCTCTTTCCTAGTACTTCAATAGGTGCTAGCTCTCTGTACTCTGTCACAACTCCCTTACTTACAGGTTCAGAGGAGGGGGAGGAGTGCACACACACAGCCTCTCTACCACAATCTGCAAGACCCTGTAAGGACTAGCCATAGCTGTATTCTCATCCTGAGAGGGCCTGCTCTTCGGTGGGTAGAATTTGGTTGGCATAGTTCCATTGAACTTAATGTACACCAGGTGAGGACCTAGTGTTGAAACCCAGGGTATGTCTAGACTACATGGCTCCGTCGACGGAGACATGTAGATGAGTTTACTAGACATAGGGAAATGAAGCAGTGATTTAAATAATCGCCGCTTCATTTACATCAAAATGGCCACCGCGCTGTGCTGATCAGCTGTTTGGCAGCACAGTGCGGTAATCTGGACGCGCCGTGGTTGACAAGGGAAGCCTTTGTCGACCGCCCCGGTAAACCTCATTTCACAAGGCATACTGGGGCGGTCGACAAAGGCTTCCCTTGTCGACCGTGGCGCGTCCAGATTACCGCGCTGTGCTGCCAAACAGCAGATCGGCACAGAGCGGCGGCCATTTTTATGTAAATGAAGCGGTGATTATTTAAATCGACGGAGCCATGTAGTCTAGACATACCCCCAGTGGAGCTGCGTGGTCCTGCCTGTCTTTACACAAATCAGTGATTAATTACCACATTTGGCCCCTATCTATACACTCTTTGGGTAGGGGATGTACTTATTTGTCTCTCTTAGGGAACCAGACACATTATAACCCTTAACAAATACAGGAATAAATAATAGTAATAAAATGTTGCAAGCAGAGTCATGGGCATTGGGAGTTGTACCACATGGCTCAGAGGAGATGTTGTGTAAAGGTCTGCACTCGCCACAACAAGGATGCTTTCATCAAGTCAACTGTCCAAAAAAGAAAGCAGTCTTCAGACACTCTGCTAGCTAACTATGTTACTTCCAATGGAGTTTTATCCTTTATGTCACCACAAGTGTAAAAATGACAAGCCAGAAAGATATGGAAGACTGAAACTCTCATGGCTCAAAGAAATACCCATTTTGACCCCCAAGAATAACTCCATTTCCTGCGTGGAATCACAAGAAAGCTTAAGGGAAGGTAGATCAGCCCCTTGACCATCTCCTACCATTGTGCAGAAGGCTCTCTCATTTTGCAGAGAAATCCTCATTTTGCAAAGAATCCTCATTCTTCAGGATTCTGCACCTTTGTAGGTAACCAGTCCCCTAAAAGCTTCAGAGCCATTAAGGGCTAGAGCTAAACAAATCAGATCAGGGACTGAATTGAAGCATTTTTTAAAATGGGGGGGGGGGTATAGATTTGGACCAAAACCATTTAAAACAAAAGGTATCGGATCAAAAACTCAAAAATGTTTCATTTTTAATTGGCCAAAATGTTTTTTGTTGACTCAAATGATTTTTTGGGGGAGATTTTTGTTTTGACTCAGCCGTAGTCTACCCTTTGTAACCATTTGGTGTGTGTATGTGTTTCAGTTAAGTACATCTGAATTCAAAACACTGTTTCAAAACGAAAAGTTGAAACAAACAAGTCAAAATAAAATATTTTCAAATGGGAAAAAATAATAAATGTTTCAGCTACTTCATTTTTTTCCAGGAATTTTTTTTTTTTTGGCTGAAGCTATGCATTAACCTCTGGTCTTACAATGATGAACATCCCCCTCAACACACCTTTCAAGACCTACACATGCCTATCACAACATGTGATATACCTCATCCAGTGCACTAAACGTCCCAATAATTCTCATGTGGTGAAACCAAACAATAACTAAATTTTCCAGTGAACTTGCACAAGAAAAAGACAAAAGACAAAAACATCAGGCTACTTATAGGTGACCACTTTTTACAAATCCATCACTCTACATCTAATATACCAGTTCATATCCTCAAGGAAACCTGCAAAACACTTTCAGAAGACAAGCCTGGAAGCTTAATTCATAACTTTGCTAGACACTAAAAATCATCAACTGAACAAAGACCCTGGATTTATGACTTATTACAACAACTGATAGCAGGGGTGGGTAATAAGATAGTGGCGGTGCGCCAGGGTTACCCCTGCTGGGCCACCACCGCTTTATTTACCTGTGTCTCCAGAAGTACAAGGAATTGCAGCTACTGTTGGCTGCAGATCACTGTTCCCAGCCAATGGGATTTGGGGGAAGCAACTCGGACCAGAACACCACTTCCTGCAGTTTCCATTGGTGGGGAATGGAGATCCCTGACCTACAGGTGCTGCAAGCAGCCATACTGGGGGAGGGGCAGATAAATATGGTAGCAGCAGCCCAGCAGGGGATAATCCTATTGAACCACATCTGGCCTTCAGGCTGATTATTGCCTGCCTCTGACCTACAGCCAGAGTTATAGGGGGAAAGAGAAAGGTGGGGAGAAGACAGCTGTGGAAGGTGAGAGTGTTGTCATCAATTTCTGGCTTAATACAACAATTTATAACCCACCATCAAAGCTCCACCAGCTACCATCCCCACATCTTCTTCCTCCTCCCCCCCCAATAACGGGAGGTTTGAACGGGCTACTTCACCTTGAATAATCCCTTGAAATATGTGTTAATTTCTTATGCTAAACAATCTGTTCCACCATGTATTTAGCTTTGATACTGTTAATACTTTTTCACAGACCTAAAGGAGAGCTGTATGTAGCTCAAAAGTTTGTCTCTCTCACCAACACATGTTGGTCCAATAAAATATATTAGCTCATCCATCTTTTTGATTTGGTGGCAGTTGCCAAAAATCAGAAAAAAAATCAGTTTGGTTTGAAGTGAATCTGATTTTTTTTGGAATTTTTGGTAAATCACAAAGACATTTTGGAGATGGTAGCACCAGTCTCTTCTTCCCCCTGATGGCTGTTTTGTGAATGTCCAAAATTATTCTTATCAGAAATCATTTTAGGTGGATGGAGACTGGTTTTTTCATAGAATAAAGTTTTCATTTGAATGATTTTGTCTAACTTTAGTAAGAAATAAATGTGAATTGTGAGTGTTCCTCACTTTTCTTGCTCCCCAATATGGCAGCATGAATTAAAGGCCACATTCTCCATTTACTTCATTGCTGCATCTACATGCTTAGCATAATAATGCCCCTTTTCTATTACGAATAAATATAAAGAAGTTAGAAATCTCCTGTTGCCCAATGGACACCTACATAGCCAACAACTTCAACTCAATAATTATGTTTTGCCTGTTTCTAAAACCTGCCATTTTGGAGCTCTGAGAATTAATTTGAGCTGTTTGGAAAACAGTCTGTTTCCTCCTCCCCCTGCAAAAAATTGAACCTAAATTTTAAACAAATGGATTTTCTCCTAGAAAACTAAACAATTCCCAATTTTCTTTTGTTTTGGGCAACCAAAAACTGGAAAAAAAAATTTACCAATCTGCCAAACATTTTGGTTTAACTGATTTTTTTCCCCAAAAGGTTGAAATTTCAGGTTGTGGTTGTCAAAAATAGAATAAATATTTCTGGGAATCCATTTTTTAACTAAAATCTTCAAAGATGGATAAAAACTGTCATTTCCAAGGATTTCTCAATTCTAAAAATATTTTATATGAAACATTTTGACAAGCTTTAGTATTAATGAATTAAGTCCCACAATGTCCCTGCAATGTAGACAAGGAATACTATCCTCATTTTACAGATGGGAAAAGTAAGACAGTTTGAGTATGTGGCAGAAGCATGAACAGTCTCTCAGTTTCATGCTTTAGCCATAGGTCCTTTCTATCTAAAATTAAGAGGAATGTGGCTAAGGAAGCCAATTCCAATGATGTCAGGATTTTCCAGAGAGTTTCAAACGAAGCTGCATCAAGGTCAGGCTTCTACAATGACCAATACAAGATGCTACAGAGGAAGGTGTAAAGATCTCAGAGTAATTTACTTGGTCAACTTTCCTGTGTTGTAAATAAGAAGGAAAGGATTACTTCCTGAACATCAAAGGTTTATGCCATGAAACACGTGTATGTCTATTTCTTAGCATGCAGGCCACAAGCTAGTTACAACAAAAACCACCCACTTCTCATGATGGTTGTTGCCAGGGTTCCAATGGAAGGTGACATGGAGTCTGTAAGGGTTGCTTTGGTTTTATTTACATATTTATTTCTCCAGTTCAAGGAGCAGCTTTGTTGGTCTGAAAGGCTTCCTTGTTGAACTGCAGCACTGAATATATCTCTTAGCCAAGCAAAATCCAAGCTGCAATTAGGAGCATAGGTCTGCACATTTTATCATTTTTTCTACATATAGGCAACTCTAGTGCTCAGCGTGGCAGACTGCAGCTAGTCACCCAGGAGCAGTGCTTAGCAGAAATGCAGCAACTACAGCTGTGCATAAATTTTAGTAAAACACAAACATTGTGATTACTGAAAAGGTTTGAAATTGCTCAGCAAGCATTTGCACTGTCATTGTTCAACTCAGCCAGGTGAACAGGACTTGCTCAGATGAAACCAACAAGCAGAATTTATATAATCACATGATGTGCCATTATTACCCTGCTAAACACCAGGTTTGGAGACAGTCCTTGAACCAACTGGATACAAAACAAAAACATGTGGAAAGGCTATAAAATCTCAAGGTTCAGGGTTTCAACTAATCTCTCACTATAAGGCATTAGGAAAGGATACCTTTACAGGTAGCAGGTCATCTCATATCTGCCAACTATGGGGTTTCTTGTACCACCCTTTGAAGCATCTGGTCACTGGTAGGGACTATATTTATACTGTGATCACAGGTTGTGATTGCAGCTTGAACAAACATACCTGAGCCAGCTTTTTAATCAAGTTAGTTCATATCTTGGGGCAGTCAAGCAGTAGCACTATGAACTGTACAAGCCCACTCAGAACTCTGGGTAATTATTCACAGGGCTAGCCTGCACAGAAGCACCTGCCACCACAACCTGACTGCTCCAAAACCTGAAACAGATTAATTAAAGCTAGCTCAAATATGTCTACCTGAGCTGCACATCCACCTGGTAAGTGCTGTATAGAAATATCTAGAGACAGAAAACTGCACTATGTAGCCCACTGATCTGATGTAGTATGGCAATTCTTACTGTTCTATGCTCCAACACAATTCATGCTCTCCTTACAGGAGAGTTTCATGCTGGTGGATATTTTCAAATATCAGTGGCATAGCAAGGGGCAGAGCAGGGGGTGGAGGAGCAGTTGCCCCAGAGTGCCACACTGGGGGGGGGGGGTGCCAATTTAGCTACCAAAAGTTATGTGAGCAAGGGAACAAAGAGCAGAGAGCACGAAACGGTAGGATGCAGGCAAAGGGGCACACGGTAGGAAGAAGGGGCCGTGGAGAAAGCAGCCCATGGAAATGTCCCAGGCTGCTGGCCGGGCTGGGGTGGGAGTGCACAGCCCCACACAGCGAGCCTGGCGCTGGCGGGCCACTTGGTCCCTACAGACACGTTGCCAAGGCCGGGCTGGGTGGTGGGAGTAGGCACTTCAAAGGCCTGTCTGGGAGCCCAGCACTTCTGGCTTGGGAGCCGCTGCTGCCCCCACTGCGCAGTTCAGTGCCTGGACTGGACAGGTTCCAAGGGGCGGAGGGCAGGATGGGGGCTAGCTGGCTGCTGCTTTACGCGGTGCCGGCGGCGCCCCCCAGTAGACTCCCCGTGCCCTTTTGTGGTATGTGTGGCGTGTGGTTTGGCATGTGGTTTGGGACAGGAAGGCAAGTTCATGTGCCAAGTAAAGTCAAGTGCCCCTGAAGAGCCCGGGCCCCAGCCGCCGGCCCCAGCCCACTAAGCCCAGGCTCTGCCCTTGCCGCTCATTGGAACAGGCCCAGGCCAGGGACCCCATCTCTGGCCAGCACTGGGGGAACAGCCCACAAAGCATTGCCCACCCCTGGGCCAAATGATTGGGGGGCACAGATTTTGCCTTTGCCCCCAGGCACATAACACCCTCTCTATAACACTGTCAAATATATCAAGCTTCCAAATGAAGAGAGACAAATTCTGATCTCACTCAAAGTAGAGTAAATCTTGGGAAACTCTGTTAAAGATATCAGGCAATTAAAGTGGATTTGCTCCAGAGTAATTGAGTTATTGCAGCAATAGCGGGAGGGGGACGAAGAAAGCTTTGCTGGATGAGGGGGAAAGGCCCCTGCTGGCCAGTGGGATAGAAAAGGCCCCTGCCAGCCAGGATGCCTGGAGGAGAGAAAAGCCCCCTGCTCGCTGGGGACAGGGAATGGGTGGGCGGGGGGGAGGGGGGGAGAAGGTCTCTGCCAGCTTGGAGATCTGGGCTGGGCTGGGCTGGGCTGGGCTGGGCTGGGCTGGGGGGAGGGGGAGAGTAAAGGCCTCATGGAGCCAAGGAAGCTAGGTGAAGAGAAAAGACCCCTGCCAGATGAGGGAGCTGAGGGGAGAGAAGGTCCCTACTGGCCAGGGAGTTGTAGGGGAGAGTAAGCCCCACCAGATGGGCTCCCCCACCCCAACTCTCACTCTTGCATCTCCCACATCCTAAGTATCCTTCCTTGAAGAACCAAGTCAATATAGAGTAAGTCTCTAGTCATTTTATATGCTTCTCACAGATGCTATCTCCAGGGAAGCCACCTGCCCATTGAAGCCAATGGGCTCTCTACTAAGGGTACGTCTAGACTGCGGGGGGTTTCTGGGATACCAGAGGTATCCTGGAAAAACTCTGCCACCACAGGGAACGCATTGGCTCTTGCACTTTTTTTGGCAGAAGAGCAAATGCGCTCTTTCAGGGAGCCCTGTATACCTCATTCTACAAGGAATAAGGGCTCCTCTGAAAGAGGAGGCTTTTCCACCATTCGGCCCCGTCTAAATGGGGCCAAATGGCCAAAAAGCCTCTTCTGGAAAAGCAATCAGAAAAAACTATGCAAATTACGGAAAAGCCTCTTCCGGAAAAGTATTTGGAAAAAGCTATGCAATTTGCATAGCTTTTTCCGAAAAAAAAAGGCTATAGTGTAGACCTAGCCTGAGAGTCTTGTATTGATGGTTGAAGAGACTGTCCTTGGTCCCAGGAGTGATTTGGTAGAAGCTATTTGAATGCTGAAATAATAGGAGCTGATTCAACTAAATCATCTCCCCTGGTTGTCAGTAAATCTTCCCAAGCTGAGCAGCAACAGCACTAAAGCTCAGGACAGACAGAGGGACATATTTTTATTTTTTTTCCTGTAAAGTAACTTAAGATTGACTTCCTTAATCGTATTCAGAAAAGAGGATGATGATCTTATTTTGGTTTCGTATTCTGTTTTATTTTTTTATTGTACCTGGAAGTGTCTCCTCAGAGATTTTTAGAACCACTCCTGTTGTGTTTGCTGTTTGGTTGTCCAGCTGTTCTCAGGTTCTAGCTACTTATCTCTCTACTTTGTATGTTTGTGTGTCTTTATCCGCCTCTTTCTCTTATAATTCCTGCCGTTCCTAGTGATTCCCTGCAATTACAGTCTGTCAATTACACAGGTTTGCTATTTGCTTGAGGGAATGCAAAGTGTGTTTCCTCTGTTGGCAGCTGTTTAAGGCAGATGTTGTACTGGCGGGTTCTGATTGGCTGATAGATGATGCTGAACGCTTCCTCTTAGGAAGAGTAAAGTAAGAAAAACACAGCAATTTATAGTTTAAAGATCAGATTCTGCTCTCATTACACCAGTGTAAATGCAGAGTAATTCCAATGGCATTTGCAGCAGTGGAACTGAAAGCAGAATTTGGCTCTAAAGCAGGGTGGCTTCTTTAACCAAATTGACCTTCAAGCTGAACGGTGTAGAGATGTTTCACGGAGTATTACTCAGCTGGCCAGCTGGGATCCTATGTACTGATTCTCATAACACAGGAACAAGAAAATACACAATGAAATGAAAATGCATCCAATTTAGAAAAGACACAAGGAAATATTGCTTTTAATGGATAGAATCATTAATCTACAGAATTTGCAGCTTCAGTATATTTATAGTCAGAGATTTGAAGGCCAGAAGACACTGCTGTCATCATTGCACTATTTAGTGGAAAATTCTGCAAATGTAAAAAAAAATAGCTATTTGTATTAGTAAGAGTAGGCAATATAATTAAGTTATCTATGGCAAAAATTACAAGGATTCCCAATTTTCATATCTCAGGGCAAAAATGATTTCAATAGATGGGTCAAAAATGAATTTTCTTCCTTCCCACCAACCCCAGTCAAAATGGAATAGTATTGCCCAGTGGTGTTATGGTACAATATCAACCTTTCAGGCTCGTATTGGCCAACGTCAGAGACAGGATACTTGGTTATATGGATCTTTGGCTTGTTTGGGGAGGACAGTTATAATGTGATATTTATCTAGAGTTAGTTAACTATATTTTCTACCTTTATTTTGACCTTTAACTATATTCTCTCCTCCCAGTTAAAACTTACGATTCTACCAACTGCATGAAAGTCCCAGGGAAAATACACAAACCACGACTCAAACACGTCACATCACCAAATGATGTTAGTTTCGTCACATAGCTCTTATTTGTTCATCCATCAAAAACGATGCTGACAAATGGGAAAGGGTTGACAAAAAATGAGCTGTAAGATTTAGTTGAGATCTGGAAAACATGTTAGATTGTGAGAGATGAAATGTGATCAATCTATTTAGTTTATCCAAGAGAACATTAAAAGGTGGCTTGTTCACAGTCTTCAAGTACCTATATGGGGAAGAAACTTCTGAAAGTGAATGGCTCTTTACATAAGCAGAAAAAGGCATTATGAGCGGCAATGGTTTGAAGCTGAAGCTGAAGCTAGACTAATTCAGGTTCAGTCAACACTACCACATACGATGATATAACATATATGATTCAGGGATAGGAATAAGCCACCCTCCTGAGCAATGTAAGTCACATAAATCTAGACAACAGTGTGGACAGCACTATACCTGTGGGATTTGCTCCTGCCAACATAGCTGCCACTTCTCATGGAGGTGGACTTATTATCCTGACAGGCAAGCTCTCTTCCAGACTATGTCTAGTCAACGGGAGCTATTTCGAGATACCGGAAGTATCCCAAAATAGCTATTCCGCATCTTTAACCACACCTGTTATTTCAAAATAGATTTTGAAATAATGGGCACGCTGTTCCGGTGTCCCTGTAACCCTCGTTCCATGGGGGTTAAGGAACGTTTTGGAATAGCACTTTATTTCTAAATAGCTCAAATTGTGTATCTTATTTCGACTTACAGGTGCAGTGTAAACGCACCCGCACTGACAGAGAGAGTTTTCACCAGATGTGCTAGAGTGGCATAGCTGCATTGGTGAAGCTTCCATATTGTAGCACTTCTAGTGTAGACAAACCCTCAGACTAGAAACGAGATCCACATTTTTTAAAAGTGAGGGTACTTAATCATTGGAATAACTTATTTATGCATGCAGTGGATCCTCCATCACTACAAGTCTTTTAAAACAAGGCTGGATAGCTTTCTAAAATACATGCTATAGTTCATACAGATGTTACGGGCTTTATGAAGGAATTATTTGGTGAGATCCTCTGTTGCAGAAGCTTAGTCTAGTTGATCATAATGCTCCCTTCTGGCCTGAAAATCTATGACCCCATTAATCAGACCGCACATTACCCTCAGTTTACAGGGAAGAGAAACATAAATAGCCAGTAAAACTGAAAAATATAGAAACATGATATGTTAAAGACGGAGAATACTATTGCTCCACAAAATCTATACTACTCATGGTTGGTTAATTTATCTACCAGCTACGTACACTTGAACATAACACGAGATGTATTGTTATATATCACAGAAGCGAGAAATAAGGAAGTCCTATTAGATCATCTGGCAAACATCAGTCTTTTTTTTTCAAGTATATGTATTACCATGCCTTTGGCAGAATATCCCCAATGTCCAATAACCCTACAGGAAAGAAAGCTCTTCTGATATCCCAGCTGGCCCTTTCCTTCTGTAACCTCCAGACCTGCCCACCCATAACAGTGTCCTCCTTCCTGGATCCTGAATATGAGCAATAAGAAGCATTACAAACAGCTGCACACAAGCACAAGCACAAAGTTTTATTCATATAACACCACTTAGGAGGAAAAAAAAGCCTCCTGCACGTGTTATTTTTATCTAAATAAAATGCATAGAATAGCTTTTAAATGATTTCAAGTTATTTTTCCATCCTGCTGAGGCACCTTTTTCCTTGCTGGGATGATGGCAGCAAATGCAGATGCTGTGAGTGAAACCGCAGAGATGTTTACAGTGAGTCGTGGAATCCAGGATCTCCTCCTTGTATCCCGCAGACAAATGGAGCATTAGTAACATGATTTTTTAAATGAGTAAAATGAACCCAATCTGTCTTCCCCACTTCACTTAGCCAAATGAGTTTCAAGGAGGAGAAACAAAGAAATCTGCTCCCATTTTCAAGATTGATAATTCTTCTCTTCTAGTTCCTTTCCCCCCATCTGTTTTGCACAATATGCCGTTAATATCGTAATCACTGAATTATTAGCTAAAGAATTTACAAACCCTGCTCATTATTTCTTGTTGATGAAGGGAAACTGCCATGGAAATGAAAGCTATGGCTTGGAAGATATAAACTCAGAAAGATTATTAATGGGATTTTTGCTTCTTTCAGAGCTCAGCAGAGTCTAAGCTACACTAAAGATATTCTCAATGCTGGTAATGAGACCATTTAACATTCTTTATTATGCAGTATAAAGCAGCTGGTTCCAAATAACCCACAGGAAAAATATAAGGTAAGAGCACAGAACAACAGGGGCCAATAGATGTTGTTTGGCTGGTGCTGTGGAACACTTTACCAAACAAGGGAAGAACTATCCAGGCAAGATACTAGGGTGGTTGGTGAAGTGACACAGTGGTGGAGCACATCAGCTTTTAACTCCTTCAGACAGAGGAGGTATCTCCAGGACAATACTGAGGTGTATTGGCAAAGCAATGTGCAGTTAGGAAGATACTGCAGCTCAGGACTAAAACACATTGGCACAGATATAGCGAATCTTTGATAGTTTGAAACTGAGGCACACTGACAGAACTGGAGTCAGGGCACCTGGTCTGATTACACCTGTCTGTAACTGATGCTACAATTCCTTAACATTCATGCTTCCAGAATTACTACTAAGTCTTGGGAAACAAAGGCATACACTGGGCTTTCTAGGTCTGTTTGCAGACTATAATGCAGGAATTTAAAAAATTTGTTCTACCTCCTCAGTAGGAGCCAGACTTTCTAAACTGCAACATTTTGTTATAGTTTCCACAGACCTCATCTGCTGAAATCTACCATCTTTATACTGGCTCTTTTTTAATGGGGAACATCATTAGGTACAGGACCGAGTGATCTCCACAAGTTCTAACATAGGACTTTGAAGCCTCCACACTCCTTGATCCATGCTCCACTGCACAAGGACTTTGTGAAGAGAAAAAGAGAGAAAGTGAAAGAGAAAATAGTGAAATAAGAGTCACAGAGAAAGACAAAATGCACCAAAGTGGAAATGGAGAAAAAGGGGGGAGGACATGAAAGTGAAAGATGCATACAGAGATTCTGAACTGAACAAAAGCCAGGATCGAAATCTCAATTTGGCTGCAGGAGGGGAAATCTGTGTTTCTCAGTAGCAAAGGCTAAACACCCAAACTAATAGGGGAACTATTTACATTTTTTATTCATGTAACTGATAAGATAAAAAAAAAAAGTCAAAAAATTCCCCTGGAGGGTTTGCCAGGGTTGTTTTTGCTGCAGTTAATTTAGCCATAAATATTGAGAATGTTGCCTAAAGCCTCTTCATTAGCTCCCCTGCTGAGACAGTAAACAGAGGAATTAGTTATTTTAGGGCCAGACACTGGAAAAGATGTTAGTAAAATAAATTGACCAGTTTCTCATGCATGAGAAAACTCAAACATGATGGCTTCAGCTGTTAGTCCCTGCAGTAAATACAGGCAGCACTGACTGAGTGCCTGTGTGTACTATTGGGGAAAATGTCACAATCACATTCACTTCAAAAAGGAAAAATATAAGAACATAAGAATGGCCATACTGGGTCAGACCAAAGGTCCATCTAGCCCAGTATCCTGTCTGCAGGATACTGCCAATGCCAGATGCCCCAGAGGGAGGGAACACAGCAGGTAATTCTCACATGATCCCTCTCCTATCACCCATTTCCAGAAAAACAGAAGCTAGGGACACCACTCCTACCCATCCAGGCTAATTGCCATTGATGGACTTAACCTCTATGAATCTATCTAGCTCTTTTTTGAACCCTGTCAAAGTCCTAACAGGGCTTTACCACGTCCTCTGACAAGGAGTTCCACAGGTTGATTGTTCACTAAGGGTACTTCTACACTACTGTGTTAATTCGAGTTAACTTAATTCGAAATAGTTAATTCGAATTAAGCTAATTCAAATTAACGCATCTACACACAAAACCTATTTCGAAATAGTGTTTTGCTATTTCAAAATAGAGCGTCCACACTGAGTGGACCCTGAACCGAAGTTAGGCTGGCCGGAACCAGTGCCGGCAGGGCATCAGGTTAGGACTTAGTGTGTGGGGCTGCTGCCTGAGGCTAACTGAGCTCCGTGCTTGAAGGAACTCTACCCCCACCCTGGACAGACAGTTCTCAGGGTTCCCCGCTCATTTGTCTACCTCGATGAGGGACAGCAAAGCAGTCCTGTCTTGGAGTGCCCTGAGTGCCCACACTCGGGACAGCACGGCACTCGGCCACATGGAGCCAGAGCTGCCCCTGGGCATGCCAGTGCGTCTCGTGGGGTCGTTGCCATCAGCCCGGCTGCACTTGCTGCAGGCTGCCATCTAGAGGGTCTATCGGGGGGCTGTCAGGATCCAGGAGGCCCTGTGGGAGAACGTCCACCCCAAGGAGCCCTCAGGGCCACCCCGGTCCTCCCCACCGGGGGCTCATGCCCCATTCCTCCCTCACGTCCTTCCACTTACCCCTCCCTAGCCCCCCTTCCTGATGTCAAACAAAAGACACGTATGTTCAAAAATAGAAACTGGGTTTATTGAACAAAACTGGGGGGGATGAACCTCTGGGGAGACTGGGAAGAGGAGGTGGGAGAGGAGAAGGAAGAGGGTGGGAGAAGGGAGGGGGAAACCTGGGAGGAGGGAGCTGGAAGGGGGAAGCAAGGGGAAGAAGGGGGAGGGGAAGCTCAGGGCCCAGGGTTGGGGGTCTCACCGGACCAACTTGATTTTCATGCAAACCTGCTCCTGGGTTCGCATGTGGCCTTTGGTGGCCAGGCTGGCAGCTATCCTGCCATAGACGGCTGCATTCCTCCGTCTAGTGCGGAGATCATGGACGTTGGGGGCATCCCCCCCAAACCTGAATAAGGTCCATGACCTCCACCCTGGACCAGGAAGGCGCCCACCTTCTCCAGCCCCTGGAGGGCTCCTGGGAGCTGGCAGACTGCTCCTGGGGAGTAGTGGACAGCTGGCTGCCAGTGGCTTGCTGGCTCATGTTTTGGGGCCACTGGGTCAGGGGCCCCGGTGGCCACTGCTGGCTCTGGGTTGGCAGGCTTGGAGTTGGCACGGGCACTGTGGCCAGGGTCTACCCCTTTAATGGCTCTGGGGCTGGGGGAGAGGAGAGTAAGTTTTCCTGGTAGTGCCCAGAGTGGCCACCAGGGCTCCCTGGGAAGGGCTGGAGGCCCCCTATTTCAA
This sequence comes from Pelochelys cantorii, assembly GCA_032595735.1. Classification (NCBI taxonomy): domain Eukaryota; kingdom Metazoa; phylum Chordata; order Testudines; family Trionychidae; genus Pelochelys; species Pelochelys cantorii. Next base: position 32,472,692 of record CM064338.1, read on the forward strand.
ATTAAGTGTCTACACAGCACTTAATTCAAAATAGCTATTTCGAATTTGGCGTTACTCCTCGTAGAATGAGGTTTACCAAATTTGAATTAAGCGCTCCGCTATTTCGAATTAATTTCAAAATAGCGGTTTGCATGTATAGACGCTATTAAAGTTATTCAAAATAACGGCTGTTATTTTGAATTAACTTCGCAGTGTAGACATACCCTGAATGAAGAAAAACTTCCTTTTGTTTGTTTTAAACCTGCTGCCTATTAATTTCATTTGGTGACCCCTAGTTCTTATATTGTGGGAATAAGTAAATAACTTTTCCTTATTCACTTTTTCCACACCAGTCATGATTTTATTGACCTCTATTGCATCCCCCCTTAGTCTCCTCTTTTCTAAGATGAAAAGTCCAAGTCTTTTTAATCTCTCTTCATATGGGACCTGTTCCAAACCCCAATCAGGTTTTTTTGCCCTTTTTGGAACCTTTTCCAATGCCAATTTATCTTTTTTAAGATGAGGTGACCGCATCTGTACAGAGTATTCAAGATGTGGGCGTACCATGGTTTTATATAAAGGCAATAAGATATTCTCTGTCTTATTCTCTTTTTAAATTATTCCTAACATTTTATTTCCTTTTTTGACTGCCATTGCACATTGAGTGGATGTTTTCAGAGACTCCAAGATCTCTCTCTTGAGTAGCTGTAGCTAAATTAGTCCCCATCATATTGTATGTATAGTTGGGATTATTCTTTCCTATGTGCATTACTTTACATTCAATTTCTTTTGCCATTTTGTTGCCCAGCCAGTTCGTTTGGTGAGATCTTTTTGAAGCTCTTCATAGTCTGCTTTGGTCTTAACTATCTTGAGCAGTTTGGCGTCACATTAGCTATCTTCCAGTCATTAGGTATGGAAGCTGATTTAAAGGACAAGTTACAAACCACAGTTAATAGTTCCGCAATTTCACATTTGAGTTCTTTCAGAACTTTCAGGTGAATGCCATCTGGTCCCGGTGAGATGAGAAAAGAAGCACCCTCTTTCTGCCACTCTGCACTGTTCCCCTGCCTCTCTTGGTCTTCAGCAAAGAGATACAAGGACTGATAAGAGTGTCCTTTATGTGCAGAATACTCTTCACTCTCCCAAGGATCCAAAAGCATTTTATGAACCACATTCCAGAATACAGATATATAGATCCATTCAGGAAATAAAGGAGACACTGGTCTGAAGTCCAGGACATGTTATATTAAGTCTTTATACCAATCTAAAGAGCAATTTGAGTTTAAGGCACTTTAAGATCAGACAACTAAAGAACCAGTAAGACTACGAAGAAATGCTGGGTCCCAATGGCAAGCTGAGGTTGCCAGCCTTTTACAACATTCAATTCCAGCCTTGCAATTTATAGCATACTAGATTCGCCTTGACCACTAATGAATGCAGTTGTTTCTGGGTTAGAACATGATACACAGCAACATATCTCTATAATCTAGAACAGGAAGTGAAGATTGTTGTCTCCAACTGAAACTGAAGTGCTAATTCAAGGAATGACACTGGAAATTTGACCATATCATCAAGATTAACAACCCGTTAAAAAAAAACCCTCTGAAATATGAATAGTGAGAGATACTCATGTTCTCGCCTCTAAGTCTCAGCCAAATGACTGCACTTCCAGAAGCACCAGACTTTCTATCGCACTAATCTTTGTACCAAACTCACCAAGAACAGACTGGTTCCATAAAAAGTAAGAGATTTTGTTGGATGTGTGATGTGTATTTGTTGGATGCTGTTTAATTTCCTTGTTTATATGCACCAAATCTAAATAAAATAATAATAATATAAAAACATTTTTGAGAAAACTTTCCTGTTGCTCCTTTCACCTCTCTTCATACCACCAACATAAAAGGATGTTAGCCATTTGCCTGTTTTATGGGGAATATATGATGTCGATAAGTTATAATATCATGGGAACGCTCCCTACTGGATTTTTGAGCAACCAAAGCAGAAATTTCCTTGTGACGATCCATCCCAAGTTTTGCCCTCAGCCCAGTTCACAGTGGCTCATGGCTTTGGGCATTTAGTGAGTGCTGGGTAGGTATGCACACAGGACAGAAATAGTTAACAGAGCTCATATTTGGACAAAACATTCACTTTTCTTTCATCAGGTCTGATAAAATTTATTGTGTTCAAAGTCTTTTGGGCATGTCTTGTCTGTCCAGGCCTTAACTCAGGTGCTGAGTACAACTCAAGAGCTTTCGTGAGTGCAAACTTAGCTGTGACAGAAGCACATTTAATAGAAGATGGGATGGTAAAAGGAGAAAGAGGAGATATACACTGAGGTAGTAAAGGATTGAAACTAGATTTGAGTTCAATGGAAGCTAATGTTCTGACAGGTGAGGGGATGTTGACTCACTTTTACTGCCCCTGTTATTGGTTGTGCAGCTGGAATTTCATTTCCCATTGATTTACCTGCTCATTTTCCTCTCAGACTGACACATGTTCACTGTTTTACCACCAGGTTTCCTCACCCTGTGGCTCTGCTATTCCTAGCACCTCTCTGAACTCCGAAGGGTCTTCTTCTCCATGACCTCAACTGAAGGGGTTCGTGGAATTGGCTGCTTTGATCAGAAATGCATGACTGGAAGGCAGATAATAGTCTGGTTCTCCACATCTGATCTCTCAATGAGGGGTCAGTGATGGGGGTCAACTGTTGAAGTAAGTGTCTCATCATATGAGGAGTTTGTGAAGAAAAAAACTGTGCTGCCTAATAAAGTGGAACAGAGTGCAGAGGGTGGAAGGAAGGAGCTGAGTTTTCTATAAATATCTTTGTTGGTTTGTGTTTAGTGAATTTCATGCTGGTGGAGGCTGCCAGATTGACAGCCCCAGAGCCTGAAGACTTCCATTTAGCTGCAGAACAGGTGACAATGCAGGCAGCTTCAATGCAAACTTCCAGCCACATCCATGTGCCTCAGTGTTGATCTGTAGGGCCTCATTTTAGATCTCTCTCTCTCTCTCAGAACATGATGGCCCATTTATTTCTGACCTCTGACTGAATTACCAACAAGGGAAGCAATTGGTGCCAATTGTGATGCTGTAAAATGGCCCTCCAGTCCATTTCATACCAGCCAAACAGTCACCAACCAGCCTTGACATTCAACACTACTGATTAGAATCATTGACCAGAAGGTGACATTTGATATTCCACGCTGGCTATTAGTGCACATACTTATGCACATTTCTTAAGCAAAATCAGAGCCAGTCTGGATGAGTCCTGAGACTATGGGAGTCAGATCTCTATTCTCTAACCAGGCTGATTAGCTCTGCCGCTACGGAGTATCCAATAATTCAGTGCAAGAAGGCAGCAAAAGTATTGTCATTGTGGTACTGGGAAGAAGGGCAGATTGAATCAGGTTCACAGGAAAATATCTCCATTCTGTGCTGCTCCGAGGCTTCCTGTTGCCTCCCCTCCAAAAACCCATGGCTATGCAAAGAATTTTGAGTAAAATTAAAGAGCTAGAAATGTATGTAATTTGGCCAGAAGATAACATAGGAGAGAATGCATAATGGAGAGGGAAGAATGTCAGGGAAAACGTCAAGTCAGTGAGATGTGTTAAACTATGAAATACTCTCCCTTCATTTTTTACTTTCATAAATAGGTTGGGCAAAATGCTAGAAAATTACCAGTAGCGAGCACCCTGGGAGAATAGTCTAAGTTAAAAGTACATGCTCTGCTCTGAAGAGCTGATCAACTTAAGAGTTATTTTTCTCACTAACATTTATAATTCTCCTCTTGACAAAGGAAGTTCCATCCCTGCACTGTGTTTGCCCATTCCCTGCATAATTCTGTGTGCATCAAGGTTCCATAATAATGGGGGAAGGATGGCAACATTTAATAGCATAAATCCAAGTGCTTTCCTTCTTGAACTACACAGATGCATCCCGTTCAATGAAAGGCTGGAGAGGATGAAAGAAGAAGAGGATGGAGACAAGTAAGTGGGTAAAACTGTGCCTTTCATTCCAAACCTTCAAGCCAGGAAAAAATCACTTGGCATCATTTTGAATAAGCAACTTAGTATTGAGGAATTTAGCATCACTAAAAAGTATGCTGATGTTCAATACACTTTCAAATTACCTCAGAGCCAGCTTCTAGAGAACCTGGGGCTAGTTTATGCTGTTGATATAATCCAGGCATAACACAGATGATGTGGCTAGGTTTAATTCAGGACTTTGGGTACAAAACTCAAGGGACATCAAATCTCAAATGAATCTGAAATTTTCAGTTCTTGTGCTATACTGTGGATAGTATGCACTTTATGCACTGTGCTGGATGTTTGTGTGGCTGCTCCCCTTCTTAGTTACTCTCTAGTCCCTGCTTTCTCTGTGTTCAGAGCAAGCCAGCATGATGGATAGCAGAAGTTCTTTGACATAGTGTGTCATTTATCACACAACAGCCTCAATCCCACTAACAGGACCTTCTCCATATGTCACTGTCGGCTCCTGTGCCGCCCCAATGCATCAAAAAGAAACGTCTGAATATGAAGCACTGTAATTCCTAAATCACAGCTCGTCGCAGGTTTCCACACATCAAGTTCTCTTCTATCTGCCCACTTATTTAATTTTCACCTTGTCTTACACTCACATTAAATGAACTCATCAGTGAGGCCAGGACAGGAGGAAATAAGTGAAAAGTCACAGGGATTGGAGAAGAGAGATATAGATATTACTGAACTAATTCTTCTGAGAATCAAATGTGGCATCTCACAAGGGAGCTGGAGAACACAGCCCACAATCATCATCAAATGCCATGGGTTGATTACAGGCAACCCTACCACATCACATCTCTGTGCCAGTCTGACATAGGCAGGGAGTTCTATTATGGGTTGATGATGGAGCAGTTTGGAGACAGTGCCAATAAGCTTCCTAAAGAACTGAAATTTAACCCAACTCTACAAACCTATCAAGGGTGCAAAATGAAACTTAGAATCACATAAGACCCAGGAGTTCCAGCTTCTGGTTGGAAAAGAATTACCAGGAAGCTGTCTTTATTGCAGTATTTTGGCGATTCTGCTTCCAGCGGGAACTTGAAACTGAAGCCAAAAGAGGACTGCTTGGGCCTAGTTTTGTTTTCAGTTACGCCAATGATATTTCACCTAAATCACTATGTGGTGTATCCTACCAATTAGCACAGATGCAAATCAAACTGTGGCTTTTCTGGGGTCTTCATACAACAGCCATAATAGGTGAGCCAATATAGAGCCTGACTCTGGCAAGCTAGTGTTCGCTAAGGGTCTCTATCCACAATATTACACTTACTACACTCGGACTATCTGAGAGTAGGTCTATGCTTCCATATAGGATGGATAACAACTGATTGTTTAAATAAAAAATTGGAATTTTTACTTTGTCTTTTTATGCAAAAATAAACCTATTAAAATTAATGTTGAAATGGACAACCTATGTTAAGGCCTAAACTTATTATAATCCATGAAAATACTTTATATTAAATAGAAAATATTATATTAAGCAGTATATGTTTGCTGCGAAGTTTTAAAGACAGTCAAACCACTGAATTGATGGAAGTCACCAGCTAATCACCTGGAACCAGAATATGATGACGTGCTACACCAGCTTTTGGCAGCACTAGCCTCTCCTGCAAGTGCCAAGAGAATATTGGTCTCATTTTAGTTTATTTAGCTAGTTCAGGGAAATGACTAGTTTATTCACAATTTTAAAGAAATCAATAGGATGTTGAAAAAGCCAAAAAGGTTATTTTCAGCTTCAAAACTATGACTAAAAAGTAGGTATAAGGTGAGTTCTACTTGGTTTAAAACCATGATGTACACGATAACTAGAAACAATTAATTTAACTAATTAAATACAAATAACTGTTCTGTAGTGTATTAAATCAGTTAGTTGTAAAAGTAAAGCATTTTAAAAAACATTTTAAGCATTCAGAATTTTTAAGATAGTTTTAATACAAAAATTAAAATGCTGTTTTGTGCATTTTAATTAAATTTAAAATTCTACTCAAAGAGACTTTGATGCAACTCATAAGTAATCATTTAATAAATCATCATACACCATCTTCTAAAGTAATACAAAATGTAAAAATTAAGAATCTGAATAAATGGGAGTTAAGCTACATAAATGCTTAAATAAATGTGCATAGAGAGAGTGTATCCTGGTTAGCAAAAAGAGGTACCAAATTTAGCATAAAGGCTATAATTTAGTAGCAAATCAACATGTTTTAATGGTTACCAACTAATAAGAATCAATCTTTTCTAAGAAAAACAACTAAGGTGCAAATGCAAAACATAAATGAAATTGATGATTAATACAAGGTCTCTTGCTTGCTGATTTATAGCACGATTAAAATGAGTGATTTAAATTGCTTTGATTTAAATCAGTCCATCCTCTGCTGCAAAAAAAAAGTTCATTCTTAACTCAGACTTACTAACTCTGGTTAAAATGATAGCAAAGACATGGGAGCTCAGCTACTAATTCAGATCAGAACCTCAACTTCACCCCAGGCTTCCCTATAGGCTTTAACTGAAGCTGAAACCCAGGTTAAAAGCCGAGTTACTGTATCTTCACAGTTATATCAATCCAAGTTTGTCACCTTGAGTCAAGAACACATCTTTTTTTTTTTTTTTTTTTTTTTTGCAATGTACGCATACCTAGAATGTCAAGATTTTGCCTCACTGCACTACACTGCTTAGCTTGTTTGCTACGTTGTGACTCAATTATATGTCAATTGAAAGAGGGCAGTAGGCATTTAGGGGTATACAGAACCCCTGAATTCACCAAAAGAACATTATGCAAGTTCTCTAATGAAAGCCTTTATCACACTTATCATCTTAGTTATTGTGAGATGTATGCACAGAAAATTTATGAGGAGTTTTTTATATTTATGCACAGACACACAGAGAATTATATTCTCTAGGTCAGGGGTAGGAAACCTCAGGCCCGAGGGCCAGTTGCAGCCCCTGCCTTGCCTGGACCTGACCCCAGAGGCTCAGCCCTCCCTCCCCCCAGTCTTCCCTTCTGCCGCAGGGCTGGAGTACACAAAATCTACTAGGCTGGGCTCCCCTAGGCTCTGGTGTTGGAGGAGAATGTGTGGAGCATCCTTCTCCTTCTCAGTCAGGGGCCACGTCAATGGGGGGGGTTGCTTCTGACTTGTGTGCAGCCCCCAACTGATTTTTCTGTGGCTCAGTGGCCCCTGACCCAAAAAAAGTTCCTCACCCCTCCTCTAGGTCTATAGGTAAAAGCACCTATGTAACAGAATAGAAGTTTAAAAGCATTATAAAACAAATACTAATGAAGATCTGGTGGACACTTCAGATAGAAATGAACAGGAAGAGGTGAACAGTGGGAGTGGACCATATTTTGAGGTGAACATCAAAGGTCTGTTCTGGTATTTTGTGGGTGCAAAGAGCACCCAGCATCCTTCTCCTAAAAAGTAAAATGACAGCAGGTTTGCTTCATGAAAAGGGGATCTCACAGGTCAGGCTTGGTTGAAAATACTCAGAAGAAGTTTGGATGAAAAAGTTCTTAAGACAGGAGGATAACTTATTAGTTAAGTGTAAGCTGTAGAATGGGCGTTGTGATTTTGTTTTGCATGTAACCATTGTTCCCATCTCACACTGATTTTCATTTGACTCTCTATCCCTTCTTTAACAAGGAGAACGCTGCCTTTAGGAAGAGAGGATTTTAGTGGTTGTCCAGCATCTAGGGCTTGATGTCACAGTGGGATACTTTGAAGTGTCTCGGCCCTTGCTTTTGGATCTTTCCTCTGACAGTGCATTTAGTGTTCCACCTTGCATGGCTCACTCAGAGTCCCAAGCTCTGTTCAGTATGCATGGAATAGCCACTGCCCAGGCCCCTCTGCTGAACATTCTTCCTACTTCTGATAGCCCACACTTTACACCTTGATGTTCCTGAACAATCACATAATAAACTGCAGGCTACAGCATCCACCACCAACCAGGGCAGGTGGCCACATTGCCCATTGCTCTGTACCCATGAATTATCTCTAGAGGAGCCAAGATTTTAGCCTCTGTTGAGGCTATGTAAACAGCAGGTTACGCATAGCTTCCCAACAATATTACAGAACAAAATTTACAAGAGCTATTTCATGGACTTATTTCTTATTTGTTAGAATTTCCCAAGTTGGACAGATTTCCATGTTACTTTAAATCATTCAAGGTAGAAATGTGTTAAGTTCCAAGCACTGAAATGCCTTTTGGCTCTCAAGAAATTATTTTTAAAATATGATTTGCTACTTTATTATGTCATTATTATGAAACTAAGTACACAGGGTTTCCATTTCATAAAAGTATAAAATAGCTGCTAAGGAATCACAGGAAAATTACAGCTGGAAAATTAGTCAATAAAACTTTATTATACTACTCTTTAACACTGTTATTAAGAGCATAAAACTGTCACATTGGGTCAGACCAATGGCCCATCTAGACCTGAATCCCCTCTCCGATAAAGTCTAGTACCAAAGCTTCAAGGAAAGTGTATAGAATAGGGTTCCACTCCAGCTTCCCCCCTCCCAGTCTCTAGCAATCAAAGCTTATAGGTCACATGAGCATGCAGTTACATACCTGACCATCCTAACTAATAACCATTGATGGACCTTGCCTCCATAAACCTTTTTAACCCTATCATAGTTTTGGCTGTCACAACGTCCCATGGCTATGAGTTCCACAGATTAATGAATATGGAGAAACTTAACATTAATTTCTTCCCAGACAAAGATTACTGAAAAAATGTCATGGCTTTGTGGAGCTGGCTGGTATTCGTCCTCTTCCTAGTTGGAACCTCCTGCTCATAGGGATTCAAACAGGAGACCCTTACTAGGTGTTGTATCTTCAGGGCTGGACTCTTGATGTAGCTTTTTTAAAATGTTTTTAATTTCTGCTGCAAGTTTTAGCATACTCTGAGCCTCAGTGCAACAGATTAGCATCAGTAGGAATGGTTTGTCAACCAGGTTCTCTTTGTACCCTCTGCTGAGGATGTGTAATGAGTGCATTGTGTGCAGAGATGCTACAGAAAGATACAAGTGACATTAGCTGGCTAGTTTCCAGGGAATCTGCAGGCCAAGTCACTAACAAGCCCTTCATTGGCTATACCTCGCTCTCTGACATTGTCAAACTGGAGCTCTGAGACAGCAATATCATTTCTGCTTTCCTTTGCAATTGCTGCAAGTTTGACATTGAATTAAAGCTTGTCTGTATGGGTATGTCTACATTGCAGTTGTGTGCAGTTGACAGAAAGTCAAAAGAACACAGGGGTTTTTCCGACAGCGGTAAACCTCTTTCTATGATGAAGAAGCCTTTTTCTGAAAGAGCTCTTTCGGAAAAAGGCGTGTGTGGATGGGGAAGAGGATTTTTTTTCGAAAGAAGCAGCCTCCAGAAAAAAGCACAGGTGCCTTGGTGACCACTCCATCCATAGTAATCCATAGTAATCACAACCTGAATGTGAGATAGCGTCCAATCACTGTGGATGCTATCTTTCGAAAAAGAAGATCGCTTTTTCGATGCTCGTTTGCTGTGTGGACGCTCTCTTTCGAAAGAACTTTTTCCGGAAGATCTGTTCCCAAAAAGCTTCTTCCGAAAGAATCCTGCAGTCTAGACATAGCCTGTGTATATAGGCAAAGAGGGCAGTTTAGAATGGCAACTCAGCTAAGGGCATATCACGGTCTTTATTCAGACTCCTAGGCTACTGGGTTGACATGTGACTGGCAAGGCCAATGACCCAAATAATGATTAGCCAGAGACATTAGCTTACATTAAAGAAACAAGCATGAGAGTAACCCATATGAAAAAAGAATCTACATGCAGTGAGATAGAATAGATCATATTTCTTGGATTGCTAGACCAGATACTTTGGATGTGCCTGTCTGTGACGGGGCGAGGCAGCCCTGCACTGAACCTGCAGGGCCCAACCAGGGTTACCTGGCTGCAGAGGCCCTTCCCCCGCAGCCCTACCGAGCATGCCCGGGCTGTAGGTCCACTCTAAAAGCCAGGGGAAGGACTCAGTCGTGGGAGACAGCCGAAGGAGAAGGACCTGTGAAGGGGGCTCCCGCACAGCTGTCACCGGAGACTCCAGGAGAGGCCGGGGGGGGACGCGGAGGTGAGCTGGTGCGACCCAGGGACTGCCTGCCGAGGAGACGCCGGCCCGGAGGCCGCAGCAAGCTGGGCGAGTACAGGGGAAGGAACCCCAGGGAACCAGGTAGGAAGTGGCCCAAGGCAGGAGCGGGAACCTCCTCTCCCGCCCCGAGAACCTCGGCGCATTTCTGCCGGATTGCCCCGCCGAGGGAGTGACCTGCTACCCGGTCGCTCATAGGGCCCTGGGCCAGGACCCAGTGGAGTAGGGTGGGTCTGGGTCCCCCTACCGGGGGTGTGTCCCCCCTACAACCCTAAACTGTGTTGTGGACTCAGGCCGGAGGGCCGTGACCCTGTCTTAAAGGCCCAGATTTAAACTACGTTGCGGACTCAGGCCTGAGGGCCTTGGCCTTGTCTTAAAGGGCCAAAGTTAAATTGCACTGCGGACTCCCGCAAGAGGGCCTCGGCCTGGCCAGAAACGGCTGGACTTGGACTGTGCTTCAGACTCAGGCCGCAGGGCCTTGGACTTAAGAGGGTAGGCAGGAGGGGCCCGCCACACTGTCAAATGGAAATTTCAGAACAAATCAATCCAATTTCATAAATACATAAAGGTAACACATTTTCACAAGAGGCCACAACAAAATGCAATCACATTTGTGTGCCTAATTTGCACAATCAGTTCCCACCTTTATGAGCATAAGCACATGAAATGAATACATCAATGATCACCTAGACATCTAACACTTAACTAGTGTAATTGTGCTTCCAAATGTACGCACATTTTTCAAAACACATGCATACAATTCTGAAAATATGGGCCAAATATCTGATAATAGCAATTATATTATAAAGATTAGACCTCATGGTCCGGCATCCTCAGGACCTCACCGGTTCCAATCCAGGGATTTTGTTGGACCAGGGGAGATCAATGCCAGCCCCTCTGCTACCAGCCTCCAGCCTTTGCTCCCGGGCACTAGGCTCTGCCCCCCAGCCCCAGCTGAGTTCTGACCCCTGGTTCTGGCCCCCAGCCTCAGACACTGTGCCCTGCTCCCAGCTGTTAGACTCTGGTCCCCAACCCTCATCCTGGGCTGATGAGTTCCAGCTCCAGCAATCAGCCCCAGAGCTCCACTTCCAGCCTGGCTCTCTGGTCCGGCAACATCCACAGTCCTGCTGCACTGGTTTTTCCACATGAGTGCTCCAACCCCAGAGCACCAAAGGAGTCCCAGACTATGCTGCACCATGAATGTTACCAGACCAGAAAGTCCCAGACTAGAGAGGTTCAACCTGTCCATGTATATGGACAAGGAACACTGTTCCACATTTATGGCTCACCTGAACACAAGCTCCTGATTTGTCTGATCATAGAAAAGCTCAAGAAGAGTTAGTGACTAGAGAATTGTACATGCATCTCAGTTAGTTCATGCAAATCAAGTGCCTACCAGATGTGCATACAATCTGGTGAGTGGTAACATATGCACAATTTTTGTGGGCCCAGAATCAGAAGATATCACTGAAAAGATATTTTCTATAACATTACTTTCTAATATGAAATCTAAATACATTTTCATACTCATTGCATACATTTTTAAGAAATAGTCAAAATGATTAGAGAAACAAATGGGACAAAGGGACTTTGATTGCATTCAGGTAATATTTCTGAATTTCCGGTGCACGTTTCACTATCTACCTCACAAAATCTGCTTATCTATCTTGTTTAGGCTGTTACCTGAGGACTCTGAACAAACTAGTTCAGCCTAGAGAGACAACTGTTAAGTGTTTGTGTGGACAGCAAACAGCTGCCATATACCACCTCAGGGTGGATGCATTTAAGCACTTTACTAATTGATACCTGTATACATACAATAAATAAAGCTGGTACAGCACTTTGTGATCCTTTGGGATGAGGTGCCATATACTAATTACTATTATTAAGTATACAGAATCAGGTCTGACACATTCCTTTCTGTAAAGGGAAAGAGTATGCGTACAGACAAAGCTAGTTCATTGCAAATACTAGCTATGAGCCAGACTTCTGTGTAACTAAGAGACCGTGTAATGGAGGGATGTACTTAATTCAGATAATTTCTGCTACTTACAGCAACATGGGCTTTTTCTTAATATTATTTTTATTTACATAAAGCATTGTGAGCATTGAAAGCTCACTGACATTGATAAAGACTCTATTTGATTTTGTCAAGAACATATGCTAGATGGGATTACATGCTGCTCAAATCTGTATACAGTGAGATGGAGAAATCACACTGTTCAAGAGTGCCCTCACCTGCATTTTAGGGAAAAAGTCAGGTACTTTTAGGACTTAAAAGTATCAGGTGGAACACTTCACCAACACTCATCCCATGATGATCTAGAGTTAATATATGCAGGGGAGATAACAGGTTTGCCCATCTGCTGAGCAAGGTGGTGAGGGTGAGGGGGAACAGCTCCATGCTCTCAGAAGGGGTGGGGCCTCAGGTGGAAGGGGCAGGGTTGTGAGCAGCAAGCTCTTAGTATCACCTGGAGCCTGCTATGCTGGTCCCCTCCCTTCTCCCCCTCTGCCACGCAGTGCTCTGGCAGTGATTTAAAGGGACCAGGGCTCCAGCCACTGCCACTCCTGTGGTAGTGGTGGTGGTGGCCAGGAGTCCCTTTTGAATTACTGGGCCCTGAGGCAACTATTCCTTTTCCCACCCTTAGTCATCGGGCCCCAAATATATGTAATAAAGTGTCTGTCGTGATGTTCTCCAAACACAGCACTATTTCAAAGAAAAATCCCTTTTAATAAGAAGTGATTTTCTTCTTGAGCAGGAGTTGAGCCCCTGAACTTCCCATGATGGGAAGTAAAGCCAGACAAAATACCTGTTGCAAATTCTGCAGCTGGATCAACAGAGGTGAATTTTGCACCCACGTGGAGCCCCATGATGGCCTAACAACGGTAGGTGAGGAAGAAAAAGTTGAAAAAGATTGTAAAATAAACAAACAAGTAAATAAATGTACTATATATTTGACAGTCTGTCTGTCCGTCCACATGTCTGTCCGTCTGTCATTCAAGAACTCCTCCTAAATGGTAAGAGCTAAGACCAAATTTGGTATAAAGCTTCCTCTTTAAGAACTTTAAGAAAAGGTCAGGGTTTGGTTGTGCCAGGAAAATGGGATGTGCCTGGAATGGGACTGTTGAGGGTGAACAACATTGTTATTTGTTTGTAAGTTATAATTGATGTAAAGTTGAATTGTTATCGGCTTATGTTCTGTAAATTCCCCTTATGGTTCCACCTTCCTGAATGAATGCATGGTGTGTGTGGGAAATGAACATGTAGCGGGTGATGAACTTTTACTCACCTGAACTTGAGTGCACACGGCCCTCTGCACAGAGTGCATACGGCCCAGGGAGGATAGTGAGGAAGGCCTATGGACCCAGAAGCTGCACGTGGTTTGTAACATTGTCGATCCAACGAAGAGAGAGAGTACCCAAAAGGGGATTACCAAGCAGGACCTCCCGGGGTGCCCTCTGCTTGGATCGCCTGGCCAGTGAACCGGTTCCGGGGTCATCACGGGAAGAAAGCAACAGCATGAACCTTAGCATGAACTCCTTCTGGTGCCTGGTGCACAGCCTGCATTTCGTCAGACTGTAAGTGTGATTGCAGATAGTGAGAATGAGCCTCCCCTTTCCCGTCTTTTCAGAGTAGGTTAAAGCAATTAAAGCCATTTGTGCTCGTTACCCCGTGGCCACAATCTTTGTTAGGCCAAGGTTAGTTGCACGCTTGCAACATTTTGGTGGAGATGCCAGGGACAGGGGATGTAGGGATGTAGAGATGCCAGGGGTGTAGGGATCCAGCCTTGATTCCCCAGAGAAGTTGAAGTAGGACGTTGGGGAAACAGCTCATGGCGCATAAGGACGTGGTAGGCTAGCAATCCACGGCGCACAGACTGCCCCCCCCCCCAACAACAACACGATGCCCATTTGGGGATGAGGTAAAGGAAGTGTAAAAACCTCTGACAAGGGGGGAAAGACTGGAATGCAGCACCCACCCTGAGGGCCCTGACAGAATGGGTGCATGCCAAGGGGGCCAACCCCTGGGCCCCACGGGTGGTGCTGTCGGGAGCTATGATGTCAGATTTAGACTTGATGATAGAACAGTATGTGTTATTATATAAGCCGGATAAAGCTGGCAAAGAGAGAGCTGCAGCATGGCTTTTGTGGCAAGCCACCCATTAGTGGCAGGCCATGAAAAGTCAGTTGGCACAAGATGTGGACATGCTGAAGGAAAAACAACGCTAACTTGAGAAAGAGCGAGATATGTGGTAAGTCCAGGCACTGACAGCCAGTGTCCAGGCCTCCTCTCTCTCGGTGGCAGCCATTCAAGTGGCAGCCGCAGAGGAAGAGTGAGAGTGGGTGCAGGTAGAGAATGCCACTCTTAGTCAGGCAGTGATGTGTTTAAAGGACATAGTTTTACAGGGAGCTACGCGGGAGGTACGGGGTGAGAGCCGCCCAGCCCCCATCATGAGTGTCTGTAAGGGAAGGGTGCCCCAGGGTCTGGGGATTGAAGACAAATTGGACGGGGATGTTTGGTATGACCTTGACCACCCGGATCCGGGGGGCCTCTACCACCCTGACCCCCCTGAACTCTGGGGGCCCATGGCAGACATCCCACCGCTGCCCAAGTGGTCAAACTAGCGAAAACATTGGGCGGGCCAACCACTCAGGCTTCAGCGGGTGGGCAAGGGACTTGGTTACCCTGTGTCTCGACCAGGGATTAAATGTTGTGGAAGTATGCCGCGTGCTTAGAGCAGCATCCGGATTGGCTGGAGACTTAGCGGGAGTGGCTCGGCACCAAGCAGGGTTCGTCTCACATGCCAGTATTTTTTATATGCTACTAGGGATGGTCCCAGAGGTAGGGCCACGTGCCCTACTGGGTGAATTTGTATCGGTGACAGCTGCCCCCGGGGAAGACCTTGTGCATTTTGTAGAAAGAATGGTTTTATTGGCCTGTCTGTGCGGCTGAAGGGCAGCCCTCAAGGTGGGCAGACAACCTCCCCTCCCGACCCCCGAATGCTGACAGAGATTAATTTGCTCTCAGAGGAATTGCGGCTGATTGTCCAGGGACTTCCTGCCCTGATCCAACAGGCGATAGGGCGGAGGAGACCAGTAGAGCCCGCAAATATAGATGCCCGGCTGGATGTGGTCTGACAGGTGGCCCTCATTAGCCCCCAAGAATCACACTCTGCTGGGGGTAAGCCGAAGGTAGCAGCCGTAGAAATCAGCGGATAGACCAGATTCCCCTTAGGGAAGGCAGGAGGGGCTGAAGCCCCTCTCTCCAATTCATATAGGAACACTACTGGCTGTTCCCTTTTATCAGGAAGTGAGGGGAAAGTACAGTTTGCTGCATTCCTCACTCTGGCTGGGGATCATAGAGGGCAGCGGAACTTGGACTTGCCCTTTCCAGAGGACTAACACGTCTCTACAGGCTGTAACCGTTGGAGCTTCAGTGACCACGGAGAGGCACTTTTCACCTGGCTCCAAGCTGTTTTGGTGAGAGAGAACCGGAATAGTCCTCTCTCCCTGCAGCAGCCTGCATACCTCCCACCCCCCAGGCACCCTTTAGGAAGGGCAAGAAACATCACTGTCTGTTCCCCTTCATCAGGAAGTGAGGGGAAAATGCAGAGTTTGCTGTATTCCTCACTCTAGCTGGGGAGTGTAAGGGGCAAACGAACCTGAACCTGTCCCAGTCAGAGGACATGCACCCCTCCCCCCAGCTGTGCCTGCTTCTCACCTGGCACACCAAGCTGCTGTGGTGAGAGAGGTCTGGGATAATGCTCTCTCCCTGGGGCAGCCTGCATACTGAAGCCCTCCCCAGCCCCACCCCAGCGCAATGATTTAAAAGAAGCTTGCATGTTTTCATTTAATTTTCCAAAAACCAAAATTTATGTTCGGGACCTGAGCAACACCAGCTAAATCTCCTAGTAATAGATATCTAGGTTTTTTGTGTCTATGGGTGGTGCACATCTGCACATGCCTTGGTGCACATAACAAAATGTATTGCTCAGATAGATGAAAAAAGTAAAAGGGGACATGAGGCGCCGCACCATCCAAATGTCAGGTGGATCATGTCACATGGTGGCCCATTGTCTAGTCTGCCCCTGAGCCCAGAATTGCTATCAGCAGGCCTGGCTATAAGGGTATATCCATGCAAGCTCCCTGTCTTTCCTTTTTCTAGTCCATTCTGATTCTCAGCTCGGACTCACACATCTTTACAGGAGTTCCTCCACTTCCTCAACTCAACACTGCATCCCTGCCCAGCCTGGGCTCAGACCTGCCCTGCAGCATTACAATTACACTTTCATATTTCTTTCTTCTTAGAGCACAGCCAGTTTAAAACTGCTGCTGTTTACTGATTTCACATCACCTCAATTACTCACACACTGATTCACTTTATTTCATGTTTTAATTCTTGCTGTTTTTTGAACACTCCACTATTCCTTTAAATTAGATTATTTGCTAAAATTTTGGTAGCAAAATTTGTCCATGTAATTATAACAATTGCATGGACAATCAAGCTCACAGTGTATATACTTTGATCTGTAGTTGATCACTTGCATGCTCATTTTTGCACAGCAATTTTGGACCAATGACTATAGCATGTTTTGCAAAGAAGCCTCCCTCACCACAGACACTGTTTTAGTTTGTCAGCCTTTTTTTCCCTTTTTTGTTTTTTTACCATATTTAGGACTGTTTACTCTTCTCCATCATAGAATTTTTCCTTCCTCCAATTTCATAGATCCACAAAGAGAAAGGAGGAAGGACGAGAGAGATGTAATATCTAAAATAAATAAATAAATATTTTTTAAAACCCCAAACAGCCAACACTTCCAAAAATTCACTACTACCGAACTCAAATAAAGAGGTAATCCAAATCTGGGCTAGGAGAGCTAAAGGCCAATAAGTCTTCTCTCTCTCTCTTTTTTTCTTTTACAGTGTACATGTAAATCCCTGTGCATATATTACAACAAGTGATGTGTTTTAATACTTAAAAGGGACTGAATGGTCTTATAAAACTGGAAATGTCACAATAAACTCCAGGGATGCCCAGCTCTCAAAGTGATAGAAATGTTGCCTAATTTATGACACAGTTTAATATAGTAAGATGTATTATGGAAGACAATAACCTTTAATTCTCTTCCAATTTCAGCTTTCTGGGTAGTGTGGATATTGTAGTAAAGTCATGGACATTCTTCATCACATCTATTAAAGTGCAGTTTTTGCAGTTTCATTTTGTGAACTTTCTTTTTCCTATCCAATGAATAAAAGACTTCAGCTCCAGAATTATAGCTATGCCCTGGCATGGACTTTGACATGCGATTTGGAATGGCAATGGGAGAATAAAGCAGCCAGTTATCTCATGAGCCAGTATGTTATTTACTGTTATCCGAGAGACCTGACAGACTAGACTCTGAAGGATGCCAGCTATGTGCCTCAGTGTCTGAGAGGATCTGCCATACTGAGTCTCATGGACTACAATACACAGGTTAGTGCTGATGACTATGATGAGTTGGGCATTGATTCTTCAACGAGCAGATGGTTGAGGTCCAGGTGTAGCCCCAGCAGTCACAACAGACTGAGAAAGGAAACATGATATTATTTAAGACAATGCTTTGATTTACAGTGTCATTTGCCTCCCGTGGGTCTTTCATTGCGGCTGTTTGATGACTTGAATGAAGATATAGGGATTGGAGAAGTTGATTTTTTTTTCATCCTTAGATGAAGTGGGTGGGCAATACTTAAAATGTCAGCTCAGGGCAACAAACATGCTAATGGGATATAGTAATACACAAATATGGCTGCATTAGCACTGTAGATTGGGTGGAGTAAAATTAGAACAACTAGCCAAGAAATTCTGGCCTCCCTGGTATGATATGGACTTGTGCCACTGCATGGAACCCTAGCAGATAAGAATCTACCGTGCAATGAGTTGAATCACAACAACAACATACAAAAAATGGCGGAGATACAATGAATTGGACATACAAACTGCCATGACAGAGCTTTATGACCTACAAAGGCCTACATTAATATCCAAAAGGCATTATCCAGCCTGACCTATCAGCTGTGGTTTACAGATATACACACCTAGCTATGGTCTGACTTCCTATCCGAAACAGTTAACAGTCTAGCCCAGAGGATACAAAGGAGACAATTCAAAGCACACTCAACAGAGATGCAGCAGACGGTCATAGCTGATCATTGATGAGAGGCCAGAAGAAAGAAGCAGGATAGCAATGAGGTGCTTTGAGAGAGGATAGCATGGCTAAAGGCTCAAATTTGGAAGGAGAGAAGTGGATGCAAGGAGTGCTGAGGACAGATGAATGGGTAGGGTCTGAGTAAGGATCCACAAGATTGCCTTGACCAAGAGGCAGGACCAGAAGTGAAGATTTTAAAGGGAATAGTGAAAAATTTCAACTTGATGGATCTGGTCAACAATAAGATGTAACAGCCAATGCCCCTCTCAATGTGATCAACTATTGTTCATTAAACTAATGTGTAGATTTACAAAAAGAGATCTGCTTCTTGCTAGTTTGACGAGCTTGCTGAATGCCAAATGACTAATAAATACATACACACCATGAGATTTCAATAACTGTAACAAACATTGGGATGATCTAGTGTGACCTTCTGTAAAGCACAGACCACAGAACTTCTGAAAAATAATTCCTAGGGCAGATATTATAGAAAAACATCCAATCTTGATTTAAAATGATCAGCAATGGAGAAACCACCATGACCCTTGCTAAATTGAGCCAATGGTTAAGTATCCCCACTGTCAAAAATGTACACCCTAATTCCTCTCTGAATTTTTCTCACTTCAACTTCCAGCCATTGGAGTGGGTTACACCTTTCTCTGCTAGACTGCAGAGCCCATTATTAAATGTTCGTTCTCCAGGTAGATATTTACAGACTGTGATCACGTCACCCCTTAATTGTCTCATTGTTAAGCTACACAGACGGAGCTCTTTGCATGTTTTCTAATCTTTAATCATTCTCATGGCTCTTCTCTGAACCTTCTCCAATTTGTTAACATCCTTCTTGAATTGTCAGCCTGAGAACCAGTCACCATATTCCAGCAGCAGTCATATCAGAACCAAATACAGAGGTCTTAAAAATGGTTATTTACCTTCTCGTAACTATTGCTCTTTGAGATGTGTTGCTCATGTCCATTCCATGTACGTATGTGTGCGACGTGCACGGAAGATCAGAAAGTTTTTCCCTCTGATTTTTGCTCTAACAAAATCCGCATCATCTCTGGCCTGCTATGCTATGGCACAGTGTATAGCAAAAGTGTGAACTGAGGACCAGGTGGCCACCCTGAAAATGTCCAGGATGACCACCTGAGCAACAAAGACTGCAGATGTGGCCTGAGCTCTAGTACAGTGGGCTGTATGCAGGGGAGCTGGTAATTAGACCCGTTCATAGCAAGCTTTAATACAGGAAGTGATCCAAGTGGCGATATGGTGGGCAGAAACTGCGAGGCCCTTCATTCTATTGGCACTGAAATAAAAAGCTGTGGAGATTTATGAAAGTGCTTTGTTCTGTCTAAATAAAAAGCTAAGGCACGTTGTACATCTAAAGTATGTAGAGCCTGTTCTTTCCCTGAAGTGTGCGGTTTAGAATTATAGAATACTAGAACTGGAAGGGACCTTGAGAGATGTTCAAGTCCAGTCCCCTGCCCCCATGGCAGGACCAAGAACCATCTAGACCAGTGGTCTCCAACCTTTTTACACCGAAGATCACTTTTTAAATCTCAGAACAGGCGAAGATCTACCGCCCCGCCCCTTCCTTGAAGCCCCGCCCTCTCTATTCTCCTCCTGTCCATCACTTGCTATCCCCAGCCCTTACTTACACACTCTGATAAACACTTTATTTTTAAATTATGCGATATATAAAATTAAAATCATGTGTTTATAGTTATGAAATAAATGGTCTGTTTTTTATTCATGCTATTTAAATCTAAAATGAAGCATTTATAATTATACATTTTGTGGGGACAGAGTTCTGCGGCTGGGGGCAGGGGAGAGGGATCAGGGTGCTGGGAGGGCAGAGGACAGGGTTCTGCAGCAGGGGACAGGGTGCCAGTGGGGACAGAGTTCAGGGAGTGGGGACGGGAATGGGGACAGAGTTCTGTAGCTGGGGACAGGGGAATGGGGACAGAGTTCGGGGAGTGGGGACAGAGTTCTGTAGCTGGGGACAAGGGAGTGGAGTCTGGGGAGCGGGGACAGGGTGCCAGTGGCAGCAGAGTCACCTGCATCTGCCTCCTCCCAGGATTCTCTCTCCCTCCCCCCCCCCCCCCCCCCGCGGGAAGCCAGCACATGCCTCCTCCTCCAGGCCTCCCGCGGCACAGGGAAACCCCGAGCATGCCTGCCCCGGGGCTAACCCCCGCGGGAGCCTGCCTCGGGGGCAACCCCCCCCATTCCGCAGCAGGGCCAAACCCCCGCGGAAGCCTGCACCGGGGCAACCCCACCCCTCCCGCGGCGGGGCCAAACCCCCCTTCCGCGGCGCGGCACGGCCCGGCCCGGCCCCTCCCCTCCCGCAGCACGGCCAACCCCCGCGGGCACCTGCCCCGGGGCCAAACCCCCCTCCCGCGGCGCAGCGCGGCCAACCCCCTCCTGCAGCATGGCCAACCCCCGCGGGCGCCTGCCCCGGGGTCAAACCCCCCTCTCACGGTGCGGCCCGGCCCGGCCCGGCCCGGCCAACTCCCTCTCTCCCGCAGTGCAGCCAAACCCTGGGGCCGACTCCCGCTCCCACGGCACAGGGAAACCCCTGCGCCCAACTCACCCCTCCGGCACCGGCGGCACAGGGAAGCCTCCGCACTCCTCCTCTAGGGCCAACGCCCCGTCCTCCAGCACGCAACAGAGCTGTGGGAGGGGGAGCAGCCTGCGCACTTCCGGAACCCTCGGAAGTGACGCAGGCTTCAGAGAGGACTTCCGTCCACCCCACAGGAAGCCGGCACTACACTAGAGGTAGATAGTGGGGCTTCTCGGGGGTGGGGGGAAAATGGGTTGCCCGAATGCCTCGCGATCGACTGGTCAAGGCCTCGCGATCGACCAGTTGATCGCGATCGACGGGTTGGTGACCACGGATCTAGATCATCGCTGATAGATGTCTGTCTAACTTGCTCTTAAATATCTCCAATGATGAAGATTCCACAACCCCGCTAGGCAATTTATTCCAGTGTTTAGCCACCATGACAGTTAGGAAGTTTTTCCTAATGTCCAACCTAAATCTTTCTTGCTACAATTTAAACCCATTGCTTTTTGTCCTATCATGAGAGGCCAAGAAGAACAATTTTTCCTCTCTCCTCCTTGTAACACCCTTTTAGATTCTTGAAAACTATTATGTCCCCTCTTGGTCTTCTCTCTTCTAGACTAAACAAGCCCAGTTCTTTCAGTCTTCCCTCATAAGTCATGTTTTCTAGACCTTTAGTCATTTTTGTTGCCTTTCTCTGGAGCTTCTCCAATTTCTCCACATCTTTCTTGAAATGTGGCACCCAGAACTGGACACAATACTCCAATTGAGGCCTAATCAGTGCACAGTAGAGTGGAAGAATTACTTCTTGTGTCTTGCTCACAACCTCCTGTTAATGCATCCCAGAATCATGTTACCATGTTTGCTGCTGCTTTTTTTTTTTTTTTTGCAACATTGTTACACTGTTGGCTCATATCTAGCTTGCGGTCTACTATGACCCCCTAGATTCCTTCCTGCAGTACTCCTTCCTAGACCATCGCTTCCCATTCTGTATGTGTAAAGCTGATTGTTCCCTCCTAAATGGAGTACTTTGCATTTGTCCTTATTAAACTTCATCCTATTTACCTCAGACGAATTCTTGAATTTGTCCAGATCATTTTGAATTTTGACCCTATCCTCCAAAGCACTTGCAAACCCCTCCCAGCTTGGTACCATCTGCAAATTTCATAAATGTATTCTCTATGCCATCATTTAAAACGTTGGTAAAGATATTGAACAGAGCCAGTCCCAAAACAGATCCCTGCAGAACCCCACTTGTTATGCCCTTCCAGTATGACTGTGAACCATTAATAACTACTGACTGAGAATGGTTATCCAGCCAGTTATGCACCCACCTTATAGTAGCCCCATCTAGGTTATATTTCCATAGTTTATTGATAAAAAGGTTATGTGAAATCATATCAAATACCTTACTAAAGTCTAGGTATACCACATCCACTGCTTCTCCCTTATCCACAAGACTTGTTATCCTATCAAAGAAAACTATGAGATTGGTTTGACATGATTTGTTCTTTACAAATCCATGCTGGCTGTTAACTATCACCTTATTATCTTCCAGATGTTTGCAGATGAATTCCTTAATTACTTGCTCCATTATCTTTCCTGGCACTTAAGTTAAACTGACTGGTTTGTAGTTTCCTGGATTGTTCTAATTTCCCTTTTTATAGACAGGCACTATATTTGCTCTTTTCCAGTCTTCTGGAATCTCTCCTGACTTCCATGACTTTTCAAAGATGATAGTTAAAGACCCAGATACCTCCTCTACCAGCTCCGTGAGTATTCTATTTTAGGACAGAACACGGGCAAAAATATATCTTTGTTAACATGGAATTAGGACACCACCTTGGGCAGGAACAGAAAAAGCAAAGTCTGACCTTATCTTTAAAGAAAATAGTAGTGGGCGGATTGGAGGTGAGAGCTTAAAGCTCAGATATTCATCTGGTGGATGTGATGACCACCAAAAAGGAGACCTTCCATGAGAAGTATAGCAGTGAGCACATCACCAATGAATGGCTCAAAGGGAGCTTTGCAAGGACCAGATTAAGGTCCCACAGTGGAAGAGGTTGGCGGACATGTGGGTATCGTCTGTTCAGACCCTTGAGGAAACAGTGAACCATGGGGTTCGCAAAAACTGACTTGCCCTGGGAACCCAAGTGTAAGGTGGAGATGGCTGCAGGGCACACCCTGACTGATGAAGATAACCCCTGAGTCCTAAGGGCCAAAACATAGTGGAGGACAGAGGGAATAGGAGCATTCATAGGGGGGATGCCCTGCTAGGCAGCCCAGATGGAAAACCGTTTCCATTTTGCCAGGTATGTAGCTCTAGTAGAGGTTTTCTACTCCCCAACAGAACCCTCTGAACCTGCTCCAAACACTAATGCTCTAGGCCTTTCAGATGATCGACAAAGGGTTCACAATGGCGACTGGTACTCTGTCCCCGGGCATCCCTTCAATGTCCTAACCTCAGGCCCAGGGATTTGCTGGAAGGCCCAGCCCCTTGGGCAGATGATGAATGGGAATGGTGCCTGCCAGTCCTGCTATCAGAATTTCTGCCTCTGCATCTGTGGAAGTTGGGCCTAGAAACCTGCTGGAAAGGGCATGATGGAGGCCTGGGGTTAAGGGAGCATCTCTGGGGGGCAGGACTATGGATCCCCAGAGATTTTAGCATGGCCCTGAAATCCTTCAACCTATGCAAACAGTTATTTGTCTGCTCTGAGAAAAGGCCCACCCCCTTAAAGGGCAGGTCCTGAATCATGTCTACATCTCTGTTGGGATGCTGGAGACCTGGAGCCAGGAGGTCCATCTTCTTAGCCTCCTTATTTTTGGGGGTTGGGCCTGGTTGCCCCTGGCACTCTCTATGGTTAGTGGCCTGCACCATGTGGGGGATGGGAGAACAGGTGCTCATGGCCTTCTTGGGGGACCACTCACTTGCCAGTCAGTGGAATCAAGGCAGGAGTCTACCACAAAGATTTGGTTATCTTGCTCACCATCTTATTCAGGGAGAGCACCACCCTGGTCAGGGCCTCAGCATTAAGAATGTCCACTGTAGGGTCAGAGTCCTCAGATACCCATTCCATCTGAACCCCCCCCAGACTCTGGGCCAAGTGTTTCAAGAGGTCCTGGTGGGCCCGCGAGTCCATGGAGGGCATCGATGGTGCAGACCCTGCCCATCCGTCATTGGGGAATGAAGAGGAGGACTTCTAAGGTCTGCTTCTCCAGTTCCTGGTGCTCCAAGTCCTGCGAGGCCAGTGACTGGTCCTGACCCACCTCAGGGGGTTGGTTCTGCTACCCCTTCCAGGGATGGTCTGTGCAAAACCTTGCAGACAGCATATGACCGATCAGACAGTGGGAATAGGGAAGTGGGGTTGCAGGTGGGGGAACCTGAGGACCCAAATAGGCAGAGCTTGGATGAGAGGAACCACATCCCTGGGCCTGGTGATATGCCCAAGGGGTCCAGAAAGGCCACTGGACAGGGCCTGCCATTGGGGAAGCCAGGATGACTGGGACCGGTGCTGAGAGAAGGAGTGGTGCTGGGAGGGAGATCTCAAGGCCGTGCTCTGGAGATAAATGACTCGACATCGAAGTCAGGTGGACCAGAGTGGTGCAGAGCTGGTCAGAGCCAGGGAGCAATGCCGGAGAACATGCCTAAACATAGACTCGGGCTTGCCCCAGTGCCAGACCAGAGGAGGAGGCATCATCTACTTTGGAGCAACTTCTAGCGATTGGACAATCGAAGTGCTCAGTATGGTGGATCCAGCCATAGCAGATGGTGCCGGAGCCAGTCCAGAGGGGCCAGTGCTGAGGTCCCCCTATGGCTGTACCAATTTCTGTCCGTTGGTGCCAGGGTTTTGGTTTGGGTCACACAAAGGTCCGGATGGCACCCTGGGCCTGAGAGAGAGGCTGGTGAGGAAATCCATTCAATGAGCTCCCCAGCAGCCTCAAAAGTATCCGGGGTCACAGACTGGACTACTTCAGCCAAATCATCCTCTGGGCTTGGGTCTCGAGCTGGGCTCGACTGGTGTCAAGAGGACACAGGAACTGAGGACCTTAGCACCATGGCTGCGATGGCAGAGTGTCCCACCTGGGGACAAACTCTGGACACATGACATGACAGAGATCTGCTCCTGCTGGATCTCCGTTTCTTCTGCAGCACCAGAGATTGAGAATGGTGCCAAGCAGCAGTGTGTCACAGTACTGTGGAGGCCCTGGACGGGCTGGGGACCTTCCGTACCGATGCCAGCATGCCCTGGATCACTGGTGCCGAATCAGCAGCTGGTGCTGAACAGAGTGCTGACTCCATCAGGAGAATCTGAAGGAGCGAGTCCCTCTCCCTCTTGATACAGGGTATGAAACTGCAGCAGATCGTACAGTTGACCAAAAGGTGCACTCAAGGCACTCATCATGCTGGTCACCACAGGCCATGGCTTAAGGCAATTAAAGCAAGACTTAAAGCCTGATGAGAGGGACAAGGGGACATGAGAGTAAACCCTTAACTATTTACACTGCTAACACCTGACTGACTACTTAAGACTAAGGCTAAAACGACAACTACAACTACAACAATTTGAACTACGAAGACTGCTAAGGCGCACTTGCAGAGCAAGCAAGAAATGTTCCAACAACTGTCATGGGCGGTAAGAAGGAACTGAGGGGGCGGTGAGCCAGCGGGGGTATATATACATGCATATGCAGGTGCCACTCTAGGGGGCTCCCTTGCCAGCCCAAAAGGTACTACTGAAAGAAAAGCCTTCCAACAGTCCGTGCACGTGGTGCGCACACACCTACATGGAATGCACATGAGCAATCACTTGAAGAAAAACCCCTTACACTGTAATAATAAACAAATGTAATGATATTTTTCGATTTACTTTTTAGAACTACTAAGCTACAGCTGCATGCACCAGACTCCTAGCTCCCAGAACTATCTTCCAAGAAGCATGGAAACTGGATTGTAAATTACTGCCAGTTGGGAGTATAGGCACTGAAGTGGAGGAAAATACTCCCCTTCTGAGATCATGGAACAAAGTCCAATCTTCTTTCTTCACACCTCATCACACTGACAGTAACTTGAAGGTATTTCCCATTTACAAGTTAATACCATATCTTAGACTAAACAAACTCCAAGCATTTAGTAGATCCAAATGTTATTACTGAGCTTATGGGAGTCAGCATCCACACTACTTACCAAACACTTTGCAGCTTCACATAGCTTTACAAACACTGTGATCCCTGGTCTACATGAGGGAATTATTTCGAAATAAGTCCCCTTATTTCAAAATAACAAGTGGAGCGTCCACATTACCAAGCCCATTATTTCAAAATAATAGGATGGTTATTTCGAAATAATAACACCTGCTTCCCTTGAGGAATAAAGCTTATTTCAAAATAATTATTTTGAAAAGTGGTAGTGTGGATACTCCAGTGACACTATTTCAAAATAACGACTCCCCAGAGTAATTCAAACTAATTACTCGCCAGTGCTTCCTGGGGCTCTGTCAAGGTAGTGCATCCACATTAACGGAGCCTGCCTCAGACCAACTTCGAGGCTTCCCTGGAGTGTGGATACACTATTTCGAAATTATTTTGGGAATTTTTATTTTGAAATAAGCTATTTCAAAATAATTTCCTAATGTAGACATGCCCTGACCGACTTGTTTGAAAGCTAGTGCAAGTCTTTTGAAACAATGAGAGAAATGCTGGATCACATCAGGTCTTGATCTGGTCCATTAACTAATTAATCATCCCAACCTTCTGAGGTACGGTAGTATAGTCATCACCACAGTACAGATGGGAAAACTGAGGCAGAGAGGTTTATTGATCTGACCAAGGACAGAAAAAGGAAGGTCAGTTTCAGAAGAGGCATTAGAACACAGTTGCTCTTGGCTCTCATTCCCATGAGCTCTTAGGGGAAAAAATCCCCCAGATCCTGGAAATTCACAGCCCTAGAATAGAAAAGGCAGAATGGCCAACTCCCCAAAACCTCAGTGACTCAGGCACCCAGCTAAAAGGAAACAAAAGCACCAGGCAGTAAAACAAACTGCTGACGTGTAACTGGTTCAAATACATAGACATGCTACTGTTTAAAGACACGGCAGACAAATAAATATGTGAGGGTCTGTTACAAAAGCAGCAACAACTGGCTGCTAATTAGTCACATTCCCCCTCAATAGGGCATCACTGGCGTGGCAAAGAACATCTCATGGAAATTAAATTCTTAAAAAATCCTACTGCAGTCAGTCCCTCGACAGCCCCTTCTTTCATCTCCCCTCTTGGTTTTTTATTTATTGTAATTACTTTAGTAATAAGATTTGTTTCCTTGTTATTATATATATTACCGTTCACAGCAACCACAACAAAAAAATAATAGCTGGGAAGAGTTATGTTGTTTATTTATCTCCTTCGCTGTTACTGGGCTGCCAGGAAAGGGGAGAAGTGTGCTTGGGGGAGGGAGTATTCAGGAAAAGCAGTAAATAGAGGAAAGCATGTTCCTGAGAAGCAAAGATCTATGGGAGCACACTGACAGAGGAGGAGACACTGGTAATAAGTGAATAAAGCAAATAATTCAAGGGGCAAGGCGGTGCCAGCTGATAGAGAACAGAATAAACAACACCTGGCTGGAAGTGTAGGTAGAAGGCAGTATCATGGCTCTAGTATCTTTGGCCCAAAGCCATCGACTACAAAGGGATGCTTACTTGGGGGATGCTGTGGGAGGACTGTGACCTCAGCACAGTGCAAAGGGATAGGTTTAAGCTGAGATGCTTCCCATGGCTTGCTGACTATCGCTTCAAACAAACAGGCCTCTACCAGTGATCTAATGGGGAATCCTTCTTAGCTCTCAGTAGCAATACCAGGGTCCATTTCACTCCACAGGAACCAGGCACAGATGAGCAAGCTGCCCCAAATCCCTATTCCACCAGGTGAGGTGGCACTGGCTGGTACAGTCCCCCAATATGAGTGGAAACAGCATGGAAGGGGTCAAGGTCAGTCTGCCTAGGAAATATGTTGATTCAAGTGCCTCTGCTGGGTAGCTTCAACTGGAGGAGAGCCCATAGCCTCTAGATGGCTTTTAAAGCTGCCTTGCCATGGTAGAATCCCTGGGGAAAGGCAGCAGTCATATCATCACCCATGCCGAATCTCCCCTCCACAGGAGAATCTCTGTGGAGTTTACACCTGCTTTTCATGTCTCCTGCCAAATCACTGTTATGTCAGAGATTTTCCATGCTGGACACATTCCCACTAGCAGAGGCGTACACACACATAACCTAACGTCACCCTTAGTCCTCCAGTAAGTGAGCACTTTAATCCATACTCTCAAATACCTAAAGTAGCCTCCTGCAATACCAGCATATCTCTGTCATCATCACTAAGATGGTTTGGTGGATGGAATCGTATGGTAAATGAAAAGCTGCGGGGGGAGGGGAAATAATCCTGCTGTATGCGCCTTTCTTCATCCCCTACCTGCTGATCTCGTGCAAGAGAAACCTTCTCACTGTACCAATTAATGACACTACTCTAAATAGCCCCTTGTGATCTAGAACTACAGAAACCTTGCAGCTCACCCACCCCATACTGCATCACATACCCACTTACACTCATGCACATGTAACATAGCTGGACTGCTGAGATCCTTCACTGTATATTTGCAGAGTGCTTGTCACCTACTGGTGCACACAATATTTTATTAAGAGAAATAAATTCCCCTTCAATTCCCCTGTCAGAAGTGGAGGCAGTGGGGATGAGAAAAAAGATGTGCTTTTGTTATCCCTTTCTGAGTACCTTGCTATGAAATCAAGGCATAGGCTTCCAAAGGAAGCTAGAAACCCCATCATATGGGATATTTAGAGATCCAGTAAATGTGCAGAAGGAAACAGTCCTGCACTAGCCATGGAAGTGACCTAACAAGGCTTTTCTCTCTCTACCTTTCTATGATTATCTAGGATCTCAAACCCTGACACTTTAGCTTCGGTGACACATGGGGTTGCCAATTCTCCCAGACCAGACACACCAGACACCGTTTGCAGCAAAGGCATCTGATCCATCCAGTCTAATCAAGTTGACAACCATATTGATGCAATCAGTGAAGAGCCATAACTCAGCTGGAATGGAGAAAGCAGCCTGGATAAAATAGGATCCAATCAGTGATGGTGCTCTAAGTTAATGCAGACCTCAGCTGAACCATTTGAGAGGATATGAAATGCTAAGTCAGCTTTTGTGGGGTTTTGTGTGTTGTTTTTTGTTTGTTTGTTTGTCTGTTTGAAACAGAAGCAGGACAATCTGTGGCTAAAAACCAAAAGAGCAAATCAGAACACCTGGGCCTCATTGTATCACATTGGTATATATGGTTGTGCCGATTTTCTTCCACATATTGATCTGAGGAAGTGGGTCTGACCCACGAAAGCTCATCACCTATAAACCATTTTGATAGTCTTTAAAGTGCTACATAGTTCTGTCTTTTGTTTCAGCTACACCAGACTAACATGGCTGCATCTCGATCACTGACTTATTCTGAGACCTAGGAAGAAATCATGTAACTTCTCCATGTTTCAGTTTTGCTATGGCTAAAACATGAGTTAATACTGGCTCACACAGTTAGGAAGGCTTCCTTGTCTATACAATGCTTCAAGTTCCTAAAATGGACAGTGTCTCTGAAAAGCCAACCGTTAGTGTGCTTCTTTGATTCAAGACCTGGAGAGACAACAATGGGAAAGAGAGAGGCATGTGTTAGAGAAGAGAGAGGGGTAGTATAGATAGAGGAAAGGAAAAGAAAGAAGTTGGAAATGCTGGACATTGGTAGGGTCTGGTCACACACTGGTAACAGTGGCCACATCTGTGAGTATGTCTACACAGCAGGGCTAAAGCCTAACTAAGCTACGCAACTTGAGCTACGTCAGTTGTGTAGCTTGAGTTGAAATAGCTTATTTCGGCTTTTGGTGCTGTCTACACAGCAGGAAATCCAAATCCAAGAAAGAGCACTTTTCATCCAACTTCCTTTTTTCCTCATAAAATGAGGGTTACGGGAGTCGGAGTAAGCAGTCCTCCAGCTCGACATTATTTTGACATTATATTGAAATAACTGCTTTTAGTGTAGACATGGATTATGTTATTTCAGAATAACATCAGTTATTCCAAAATAACACTGCTGTGTGGACGTACCCTGAGGGGAAGAGATGGGAAGGGGAAATGAGGGGATGAAACATGAACAAAGAATCCACAGGCTTTTTTGTGTTGGTTTCGTGTGGAGTATTTTTAAAACTAGCGCATTTCCCTGGAAGTTCCCACCCATAGCTTGATCTATGATCCTGCAATGCTGAATCATTTTTAATTTAATGCTTCTGGGAAGTGGGGAGGAAAAAACCCATCAAGCATAGGCACAGTTGGCAAGCACTGGGTATTAACATTTGGCAGCATTTATTATTGCTGTTTATGGTGATATAAATTAGGTTTATACTGATATAATTAATAACCCTAAATTTAAGTATAATAAATAGCAATATTTATCTACAACTGCAGTGTCTGGAGAAGCCCTGCAAGAACACAAAATGCTGACTACTTCTTTGTGAGTGTGAGCACGTGAAGGCAGTGAGCGAGAAAGTGAGTGTATGTTAGGGAAGCAGGTGTGTGCGAGTATACATGAGTTGTGGGTGTGGACTATTTATGGGAGTAACACAAGCTCATATGCAAGATAGTACAGGTTGAACCTGTCTAGTCCAGCACTCTCAGGATCGGACTGGTGCCAAATCAAAGAATTTGCTGGACCACGGGAGGTCAATATTGTCTAGCAGCATTATCAACACTTCCATGGCTTGCTGGGCTCTTAGAAGACACGTGGGGTAAATTAGAGCTAAATAACAGCACAGTACATTGAGAGTCAGGACTGATGGCTATATACAAGCTTTATGGGACTGTGGGAAACTTAGCCACAATCATGGTAAGTGGACATCCAGCTAACAAAAATCATGCCAGACTACGAGTGTTGCCAGACCAGAATGTGCTGGATTAGAGAGATTCAACTTGTATATAGTCATACAAGATGTCAACATAGCATGCAACTGCATGTCAGCACGTGTGCCCCTGGGAAGGAGCCTATGAGTGGCTGTGTGTAAATGAAATTCCATATACCAGTCCACAGTCTGAGTCTCTTGGTTAGAAAGTTTCCACTAATGTGGCCATAATTAAGTCTATTCCAATTTCCCTCGAAGGCCCTGATCCAGGACATATTGCACAGTTCTGACAGTAGTAAGTCTAGTTTGAGACTACAGCACAGATTTCAGCCCAAGTGACAGATGAAAGGATTTTTTTTTAGCAATTTTGAGAAGTTTCAGTCAGCCTATTTTAAGTTACACGACTGTAAATCTAGCATGTTTCTTGGCTGGTTTTGTGTGGGAGTGTGGCTTGTTGCCTTTGAACAAGTCAAACTACTGCGAACTATTTAAACATGGAGTTTAGCAGTTTTGAAGAGACATTATACAAATCTCCAAGCACACTTACAGAATTTTCATCCACAGATTTCAAATGCTTTGTAGAGGTGGGAGAACATTATCATCCCCATTCTGGGGAGGGAGAGTGAAGCTAAAGTGCAGAGAGGTCACACAGCAAGTCAGTAGGGGTACGTCTAGAATACAGGCTTTTGTCGACAGAAGTTTTGTCAACAGATATTGTCGACAAAGCTTCTGTCAACAAAGAGCGTCTAGACTACATCCAGTTCTGTTAAAAAAACAAGCCGCTTTGTCGACATGACAGCGCAGATGCAAAGGACAATGTAGATGCAATAATGCCTTCTGTTGACAGAACTCTGTCGACAAAAGGCGTTATTCCTCGTAGAATGAGGTTTACAGCCGTCGACAAAACTGCCGAGTTCTGTCGACGTTATGTCGACAGAACTCAGCGGCAGTATAGACGCAGGTATAGTTTTGTCGACAAAAGTCCAGTTTTGTCAACAAAACCCTGTAGTCTAGACACACCCTAGGAGAGCCACAAGTAAAACCCAGGTCTCTAGACCCAGATTTTACAAGAAAGGGTGTACACTGCCTGCCTGCAAGGTCACTCTCTGCCAGCCAATTCAAGATGGCTACTATTGCAGAATGAGTCTCACACACGGTGCTCTCATTCTCTGTCCAATAGAGCCTTTATATTAGTTCCTTATTACTGTTGTTTCATTTTTAGCTCAAATAATTTTTTAAAAAGCCATTCAAGACAGCTCCCTGGGCATGGAAAGACCTACTTGCCCACTTCTTGACAAGAGCACTGATAAAGAATGTTTATTACTTTTCTTAAAAGATAACGCCAAATTAATCAGATCTATTATTTGATTGGCTACATGCCTGGCTGCTGTTCTCTGGGAAAGGGTATAGAAGCAGTGCATTCAGACAAACACAACAACAAACACAGTGTCATAGTCACATTTTCTTTCAGGTTTGAACAAAGCCAAGCTCAGCTGTGATGACTGTTGACAAGCTATGTTTTTATACAAAGAGCATCCCCCCCCACACAGACTTCATTTACAGTCAGTTCCAGAGCTGTGATTCCTTCTATTGCTCAAGGATGGGGCTAGATTGTAAAAACACTGAAAGGAATGAAGAACTGGGGAGGAGAGATGTTTCCCATCTCGGCCATATGCTGCCGGAGTGTATTCACATTGCTGCATTCATGTCTGTGTTATAGGAATATTTGCCACATGTAACTTTCGGATCACATTAGCCAAAGCAAACAGCGAGGCCCTGCTTGTCTTGTTACTGCATGAGGCTTCTGGAGTGTGATTGTGCAGGGTCCTGCTGGGATGAGAGTGCTCTTCCATTGGGCTGGGTATGGCAGGGAGCCACGGGGGTGACAGTGCTGCTAGCAGGAGCCTTTTTTAAGTGCCACGCATTGGCATCCATCTCCATGACTGGCAATGAAGTATTATGCACGCTCTGATACCAAGGGAAGATGGGGGGGGGGGAGAGGAGCTTCAAAGCACTGCAACAAAGAAAAAATAATCCTCTTTTAAATAAGGAAAGATGCTGAGATATGGGGACTAGCGCAGCATTAATCCACAGCACAGATTGTGGGGAGAAGGAGAGATTGATAGAAGTCTGTGCTCCTGAAGGGGAAAGATTTCCAATCACTCTGCTCATTAAAAAGCCACATCCAGGCAGGGATGCTCAAGGTAATCATCTTAATCAAATTGCCCTGGCTGGCTCTTTCAAGATCCCTCCAAAGAGCAGAGGAGAGCATTATTTCCTCCTGACCCTTTGGGTATAGGGCTAGGAGAGGAGGCAATGAAATGTGGGGGGGGGGGGGAGGGAGAATCCTGGCCCAGGAGAGGCAGGGAGTAGGGTATCAGACATGGAGGCATGTTTCAGAACTCTGCGATGGTGGAGAATAATGGAGGCTCAGGAGATGGGGTGGAGGTCCTGGAACAGACTGATAATGCTTAGGTACCACAGACATTGTTGTACTGTCTGCAGAGCACCCATGATGGCATGAGAGCAGGGGAATGAAGGGAATAGTGGGGAAGCCATGGCAAAAGAAGCAGACAAGTTGAGAGAGATGCATGATCCAAGAGCAGTTAGATTGGTACAAGGATTATCTTTGCGTTTTGTCTTTGTACCACACCTAGCACAATGAGGTCCAGCTCCATGATCAGGTTTTTAGGCACTGCCACACTACAAAGAATACCAATTTGGCATTTGGGTCTAGAAGTCAATAGGCCTGGCTCCTAGTCCCACCTCTGCCACTAACCTGCTGTGTGACCCTGGGCAAACTTTACTGCTGTGTCTTTGTTTCTCCTCTTACTCTTTGCCTGGCTTGTCTATTTAAATTGTGTGCACTTTGATAATGTGCATGTGCAAGACTTCACACCATTGGGGCCTCTACACATGACTAATTCAAATTAAACACAACCCCAAGTACATTGCTTTCTTGGCTCATTTATGGCTCCCAAGTGGAGGCTGACACAGAAGTATCTCACTGATATGAAAACTTGAGACCATTCACCTCTCCAGTTATTATTTCTGATGGAATTGCAAGAGAGGAATGAGCCTGAAGGAGAGATGTCTCACCCCAGAAGTAGGGGGCACAGTAGGGGGCACAGCCATGTTAGGATGAAAGTGACACATCTTATTTTCCCCTAACACCAGCTTCTCCATTTTCTCCCTATGTAATAAGTTGGAAGCTACAAAAGTAGGTGACTGGATACAATTAGGCATTTACCTATCCCCGTCCCTGAAGATGTCAAAGCATGTTGCACACTTTAACTAATTAAGCTTCACGACGTAATTATGAAGGGTGTCACCAGGAATGGGAGGGGTGAATGAAATTAAGAGATGGAAAAATATATACTGAGTATCAGAAACACTTCCTGTGTATGCTATACAGTGTGCTGTGTGTTAGGTTGTGGTATAACCAATGTAGTATTTGAAATGACCAGGTAAAACACTCATAAATATACAACAGGCAGCAATTCTGTATTTGCAGGGAGACAAACTAGATATAGCACTTTTCCATCTCTAACCTCTACAACTACCCCCATTTTTGCAGCTAGAAAAACAGAGGTACAAAAGGGAAAACTGTGCCCTACTACCACAAACTAGAAGTTCCCTACTGTGCACTTGGGGTGCATCTACACAACACCCTTACCTCGAAATAAACTACGCAATTTGTGCTCTGCAAATCACATAGCTTATTCTGATCTTATTTCAAAATAGCTTATTTCTAAATTTGGCACTGTCTACACAGCACCAAATTTTGAAATAAAGCACTATTCCAAAATGTCTCTTATCCCTCGTACAATGAAGTTTACAGGGATGTCGGAATAGCGGGCTCGTTATATTTTGGTATAACAGGCTTGCTCTTAAGACACAAAATAGCTATTTTGGGATACCTCTGGTATAACTCCATAGTGTAGACATAGCCTTACTGAACCCCATTCCAAGATAGAGGAGATCAAAGCACAGCAGGCAACACCTAGTGCATGACAGGCTAATGTGTCATAGATTTGCACCCCAGCTTGCCACTGGTCATCTAGACAAATCTTGACTTGCCCAGGGCTATGCAGTCAGAGGAGGCACCAAGAACAGAACCAGGATCTCCAGGTTCATCTCTCAAGCAAGAGGTGCTCCCATCACCAGAGTCAGGTTCAAGCTCCCTCTATGCCAGACAAGGCAGAGTTCCTCCTGGATGGCCTGAGCTCAGGAAGTGACACTTCATCAAAGTGCCATGCAGAGCTCTTTCCTCCCCACTGAGATCTCACCCTTAAAGAGTCACCTCCTGAAAGCAAGAAAGGTCAGACTTTCCCTCCAGTCCTCCATCTGCTATAGACTTTAAGTGCAGTGAAAGGGAAAAACAAAACAAAACAAAAGAAATAAGAAACAAACAAACAAAAAAACATCCATTTTCCATTTGCTTGTGCTGCCTGAAAGGATATGGGGAGTCAGTGCCTGCAGAGACCTAGGACACTCAGGGGTTATGTCTTACTCCATTGAATAGAGCTGCCAAGCTGCTGTTGTGCCATCTTCCTTGGAGATGATATATCATGAATGACATGTTGGTTCATCACACCTTGACGGGCTGGAGAATATCAGTGGAATCCCCAGCACCTGCCCATTGAAGCTTTTGCACAAACTTAGAATGAATTGATTTGGGAAGTTTGATAAAGTTATGTTCATTTTCTTTCATTGTTTTACATTTTTTGCTACTGTCTCTGCACCTGTGGGTCCACCCAGCTTGTACAAAAATCAGAAGGGTGCAAATGCTTCAAGGAAGGGTGTTCTCAGAAGATCCTAACACAGTTTTACAGACTCAAAAGGTCTGAAGGAGCAGCCAGATTTCGAGTTCTTATCTGCACCTGTCTCCCAGACCTTTGAGCTGTGGCCACAGACATGCATGAAATACCAGTGACGATCAAAAACTTAGTACCTTCAACACCAAAAAAGCAAGCCCTTACTACTGACCAAAAGGAGTAAATCCTCTAGCCGTAATCAGTGAGCAGTTATAATCCCTGAGGCCTGACACCAAGAGGAGACATGATCACCCTAAAAAGAACATGGCAAATATATTATACTACCCCTACCAAGCGGTCAGACTCCATGTTCAGCAGCATTTGGGGTCTCCCAAATATCACACAAGCCCACCTCATCTACCCCAGTTCTAAAATAGTGTTTCTCTCCAATTCACTGGCTGTATTTCAGGTTCTATGTCAGAAGCAGGATAGTTCTTTCTTCAATTCAGTGAAGAGAGTGAGTGACCATTGTGTTGTGGTAGAAAAGGAGAGAGCATGCAAAGAAGACTCCAAGAGTATGTCTGCCCAGTGACAACTGTGTAGAAATACCCTACCTGACCTCCTTTGAATCCAGCTAACAAGGGTAATAGCAACAAAGACAATCCAACACAGATTGCAGCAGCTACAGCACGGGTAATACACACCCAGCAGAGAATTCTGGGGTCTATACTCAGCTTAATATCCACCACTCTAGTCCTCATGGCACTGTCTTCACTGCTACTGTTACCCAGGATAGCTCAAGTAGGCTAGCCATACACAGCTTTTGCTGTGCAGACATTTCCCATGGGAATTCAGAGCAGATAAGCATTCCGTAGGCCCAGGAGAAATCAAAATCTACCAAGAATTCTTGAGTGGGGAGGAGATGAAGGGAGCGTCACTGGGTGGAAGTATTGAACTGAAAATATAAAATAAATCCCTTATTCCACTTCCCTTATCCCCTTTGCAGGCTATCCAAAACATTAATTAAAGCATGTTATTCCCAAGCACTGCTACCTTGCAGGTGAAGTCTGCGCTGAATGATTTAGTAGAGACAGATGGACCTCTGTTTAGCTAGCTAGAGCCAAGTTAGGCCATGTGGTTGTGGTACAACTCTGTCCTGGCAGCTGGAAGATATTATTGCTTCTCACAATTGTGAAATCAGACACCAAATGAGTGGCTTTCATGTGGAGACTGCTCACGACATGTGACTAACACAGGAATGCCAGGATCCACAGGAAGGATGGTCTCCTGCTGAAGGCTCACAAAGATAAGGTTTGCTGCCCAGACTTAGGTAAAATTTGCCATACAGGCCCAGGTAAGGGTTCTCAGACAGTCCCAAGATAAACAACAGTTGACACAACTCACTTGCCATTAATGACTCCATCGGGATTGATCATGGGGATGATTTTGAAAATGAAACATTTCCTCAGGAGCTCAGCAATAGGGTCGCTGCCCAGGAGAAACTCCATGGTCCCCTTCATTACCCAGCTGGCATTGCTTTCTCCAGGGTGAACACGTGCCATGAGCACCACATAAGGACGATGGCCTATAAAACAAAAAGTAAAACTTAGTCAGGTCGTTGTTTTGTATTTTCTCCTTGTGGGTGGCATTTTGCCTTTAATCCCTGGAGAGAATAATATGACAATTGCCTAACAGAGAAACCCTCCCTGGTTTTGACATTTCCTAATTCTAAAGGCCATATTTTCCAACTGGCTTCCAAAGAGCAACCATGATTTTCCACAGGGAACCCAACCATCCCTGAAGTTGCCTGCATAGACAACTGTATGCACAGTTATAGGGTTTTCTGAATGTGCAGATAACTGTACCCATGAAACTGTATCTTCAGATTTCAAGTCCATTTATGAAAGTTTGATCCTGTACATTAATGTCAAATTGCTGTGGCGCTCAAAGGTGACCAGACAGGATTCCATTTGCAAACTCAGAGCTGGAATTAATTTCCCTCTTTCCTTCCCCTTCCTTAAGCCCCTCTCTTCCTGCCAAAGAGTAAGTGGGTTTAAAATAATGTAAGTTGTACATGTGATCTGAGAACTCACACAGAGGTGCTGTATCTTGAGTCCAGTAAAGCAACATGAACTAGAACTCAGTTTTCCAATAACCTTATATTAGTTCCATATTGTTTGCATACTATGACTTCCTATGGGTTATGCTGATCAAAATACAGTAAATGTCTTGGACATTTAAAAACTGCAAGAAAGGATCACACTGTCCTTTGCAAAGCCACTAGCAGTATTTTGCCAGTCTCAGAGGGTGAGGCTTCTACTCCATTACAGCCTATACACCGTCTGTCAGTAGTACTTTGAAGTAGCAACCAGCAAAAACTTCAGCCTTTGCAAAGACATCAGCTGCACTTTCCCATTTCCAGACATTTTCTTCTCTCCCCCATCACCATGATTTAGTGCTGTTTTTCAGTCTCACTGCTGAGTGAAACTTATGGGACTGTGCAGTTGTAGAGGAGAATGGGGCTCCTGAGAACTCGGAATGGACAACAGCTGTAAATAGCACAAAGCAAAATAAAACGTGTTCTCTTTGGCAATTGATGACTACAGCTTTAACAACTCTTATCTCTTCTCTGTGTGGGAGCAAGTGCAGCATGTTAATTGAGAGGCCTCACTCCAGTATATGTATTTCTGCCCTCAGCCAACAGAAAAACTGAAAGCAGAGTCAGCGTGCTAGCCACAAAAGCCCAGGACAATTTACCATAATTTTGCCAGTGGTGTAAGAGGTGTGAATCCTACTCATCTGACAGGGTGACCAGTGTGTACTTTTGTGTCAGCTGGACCATATGCCACAAAAGCGGATGGAGTGTGTCCAGAACTTCTTTCCAGAGACCCAGTGGAAGATATTTGAGATACCTTCACCGGCCTGGGTTCTGCACCTTCTGAGGACTCCTGCAAGCTGCTGAGTGACCTCATCCCCCCACTGAAGACAATGGGTTGTTGAGGACACCCAACACCATGCAAGACTGAGCCTTTTGGTTCTAGTAAAGTCACATGGGGTTCTTCTCCTGGCTTCACACATGGATGCTACTGAAATTGAATTGGCCAACATTACATATATGGTCTGGTTGGAGTAGAATAGATTACCTTTAGCTCCAGATAGGGAGATTGCTGGTACAGGAGCTAAAGCTTCTTTTTAAAACATGCAGACCCTATGGAGTGAGTTCCTTACAAACACACGGGCAATTCTGACATTCCATCCACAAGAGGATTGCAGTACAGGTGCATGCCAGCTGGTGCACTGCATGCTACCATAGACCTCCTTAGGCCTCTCTATAAGCAGTCACTTATAAATCCAGGCTGGATTGCTTTTCTTCCCTGGACTGCACCCTACATGAAGAGTAATGAAGCAGTAAATAGAACAAAGCGCTGATGACACAGCCATAAAACTACCTTTTACTGAAATATTCCAGAAACGTAAATTCAGTTCTGTGCTAAGCAGGGGCCTAGCACTGAGCTGATTTTGCACTTTCAGCAACTTGGCCACTTAATATTGCTTCAGTAAAGACAATGAATATTATTGCTCATGAAAGTACTGGAAAGAGGCTCTGGCCAGTTATGGCAAGCATAGGCAGGCCCTGTGTGAGTTTCTTGGACACAAATCACTGGATGCAGCTCGGTCATGACATCAACTCCCCCCAGCGATTGCTAGCTCTATACAAAGTTCTGCTGAAGCATCACATAGAATCATAGAACTGGAAGGGACCTCAAGAGGTCATCGAATCCAGTCCCATGTGGCAGGGCCAAGAACTGTCTAGATCATCCCTGACTCTAACCTGCTCTGATGGAGATTCCACAACCTCCCTAGGTAATTTATTCCAGTGTTTAACTACCCTGACAGTTAGGAATTTTTTCCTAATGTCCAACCTAAACCTCTCTTGCTGCAATTCAAGCCCACTGCTTCTTGACCTATCCTCAGAGGCCAAGGAAAACAATTTTTCACCCTCTTCCACTCTTTTAGATACTTGAAAACTGCCATCATGTCCCCTCTCAGTCTTCTCTTTTCTAAACAAGCCCAATTCTTTCAGTCTTCCCTCTTAGGTCATGTTTTCTAGATCTTTAATAATTTTTGTTGCTCTTCTCTGGATCTCTGCAACTGGACACAATACTCCAGTTGAGGCCTAATCAGTGCAGAGTAGAGCGGAAGAATGACTTCTCATGTCTTGCTCACAACACTCCTGTTAATGCAACCCAGAATCATGTTTGCTTTTTTTGCAACAATGTCACACTGTTGACTCATGTTTAACTTGTCCTTCACTATGACCCCTAAATCTCTTTCAGTAGTACTTCTTCCTAGACAATCACTTCCCAGTCTGTGTGTGAAACTGATTATTCCTTCCTAAGTAGAGGACTTTACATTTGTACTCATTAAACTTCATCCTGTTTACCTCAGACCATTTCTCTAATTTGTCCAGATCATTTTGAATGTTGACCCTATCCTCCAAAGCACTTGCAACTCCTCCCAGCTTGATATCATCTGCAAACTTAGGCGTACTCTCCATACCAGTATCTAAATCATTGATGAAGATACTGAACAGAACCATTCCCAAAACAGACCCCTGCAGAACCCCACTTATTATGCCCTTCCAGCATGATTGTGAACTGTTAATAACTATTCTCTGAGAACGGTTGTCCAGCCAGTTATGCACCCACCTTGTAATAGCCCCATCTAGGTTGCATTTCCCTAGTTTGATAAGGTAATGCGAGACCATGTCAAATGCCTTACTAAAGTCTAAGTATATCACGTCCACTGCTTCTCCCTTAGCCACAGGGCTTGATATCCTTATCCATGGGACCAACAGCTCATCTCAACAATTAGGGTCTGCACAGTTTTGGTCAGCATATCCTCTTCTTGCTTGTTTAGGTGTGGCTCACTTTCTGGAGCTGCAGATGCCACTTTTCCTGATCATTTCCTCTCTGCCCCTTATTAGGACACTATTGTATAGCAAGAATGCTGTGGAAAACTCTCTGATTGGTTTGACATGATTTGTTATTTACAATTCCATGCTGGCTGTTACCTATCACCTTATTATCTTCCACATATTTGCAGATGGATTCTTTAATTACTTGCTCCATTATCTTCCCTGGCACAGAAGTTAAACTGTCTGGTCTCTAATTTCCTGGGTTGTTCTTATTTCCCTTTTTATAGATGGGAACTATATTTGCCCTTTTCCAGTCTTCTGGAATCTCTCCTAACTTCCATGACTTTCAAAGATGATAGCTAAAGGCTCAGATACCTCTGCTATCAGCTCCTTGAGTATTCTAGGATGCATTTAATCATTGCTGACTCAATTCATCCCTTGCTATTCCAATGCTGGGCTACACATAGCAAGGCCAGTGCATTTGACATCTGTCCTGCCTCATTATCTGCTGTGATAGTCTGGAGTGTCACTTAATTGTCAGTGGTGCCCACTTGCAAGTGGTTTCATGATCTGCACAGTCACTAGGGATTGCTCTCTCACATGGATCCTTCAAGGCTAAAATTTGAGACCAGATATCCAAAATATCAGGCCAGTTCTTAGACAGAATCCTTGCTGAATTCTGAGGAAGCTGCCAGAAAGCTCAAGTTAGCCATTTATCTCTGCAAAGCCCACATGGCACATAACTTTCTCAGGGAATGTAAATAAGAAGAAGAGAAAGCACAGAAACCTTTTCATGCTACATAAAGCCTCATCCAACTGATCATGTCTTGTTACACTGTGTTACATTTCGACATGCCCAGAATATAACACAGCACCAATAGATGCCAAGAATCCTGAGGTGAGGGATTAAAGAGACACCAACACCTCCTGGGAAACTTTGAAAAATGTCCTTTGAAGTTAGAATTCTGCTAACACATCACACATTTCCCATCTCTCTTTCTCCCTTCATTCATTATGACTCCAGCCCTGGTATTTGCATGAAAAGAGGAGCTTTGTGCCTTCAGTATAGCTTGCCTGCACATGCTGCTTGATCTTATACCCGTTGTCAGGCTCCTCTGGCTATGACATCATCAAGGCTTGATGAAAGGCACTGCTGAAAATTATGACATCAAGGTGGGGAGCCAGTAACAGAGGCATAGGAAAAAATGTGAGAGGCAAACAAAATCCCATTGTCCTTCAGCATACAGGCCAAATGGAGCACCATTCCAGCTGGGCATGTTCCAGATGGGGATTCTGAGCTTCTCAAATTTCAAGGCTCTTTGGATCTGGCTCCACACACTGTAAAGATAAGTGTCATCAACATCATATAGGACTGGGATTTTCAGGGGAATCTATAGGGGTTACATATCTAACTCCTACTGAATTCAGACTAGGTCAGGATGCAGGTTTGAATTTTCCCCATCTGCTAACACACACGCTTTCTCTCTTTCTCTCTCTCTCTCTCTATCTCAGCAACCCAAGTTTTTCTTTCATGCCATCCCTAAGCATGATAGGTCTTCATTTTGTGCAACGCTTAATACATGTGCATTCAGCATTCCACAGCCTGATAGCTACAGAAAGCCAGAAAGCAGACAACATGTGGTGTGAGGCAGTCACAACAGGGCTCCAAGAATACTGTATGGGATTAATATATAAAAGCAGCTGGCCATGAAACCACTGATTACAGATATCACAGGAGACACTGATACAGAGTTTTCAGTCTCGTTCAGTTGCCTCAAGACCTAGTAATCTCCTTCATCCTCTGTCTATTGCATCCCTACATTATTCAGGGTTTTTTTTAAGTACATAATACATGTATTATTATTGTTCCGAATGGCAAAAAGAGAACATTACAAGTGTAAATTGCCTTGGCCATGAACCGCCTGTTCTCTGCTTTCATATCCTGGTGGGGGTATTTCAGGCTCCAAGTTGCTTGGCAACCTCCTTTTGTGAGTGTGTCATTTGAATTCATTCACCTTTGAATCAGAGATGTTCAGAGACGACTGGCCGGTCAGAACACCGGCACAGGCTGCTCAGAGTGGGTGCAGCTTCACATTGTGTCACTGCTGGTCTTTACACTTAGGGAGCTGTCAGGTAGGGTTTGAAATCTCTTTTGAGGCATTTTAAAACCATGGGAAGATGCTGCCACCACATTATTTCTCCATGGACATGGTGCCCTGCCTACAGAGCATGGAGGATGGCTTGCCACTTCCTCCTTCCCACAGTCTCTATGCTGCTGTTAGCCCTAACACTGATCTCCCAACTTGCCCTTCCAACAGATTATCTAGCTGTCTGATGTATCTGGCACTGGATTAAGGTTAAAATAACATGGGTATCTATCGTTCACACCTCATTTTAGATGAGCCTGAATTTGAGTTGTTCCCAAGTATTTTGTACTGCCTCATCACTGATTTTCATTGTGTGTGTTTTGAAGGTCAGGCCTTGGATTGAGAGCAACACAGACTGCCTTGTTGTATTGAGGCAATCTGTCTGAAGCAAGGCAGGTAGAAGGGGGATAAAGAAGCTATTACAGGTTCAACCTCTCTAGTCCAGCACATTCAGGACCTGAATGGTGCCAAACCAGAGAATTTGCCAAACCATGGGAGGTCAATATTGTCTAGCAGCATTACCTACACTTCCACTGCTCACTGGCCTCTTGGAAGACATTTGGGGGTAAATTAGAGCTAAATAACAGCACAGAACACTGAAAGCCAAGACTGATGGCTGTAAACAAACTTTATGAGACCACAGGAAACTTGG
Organism: Pelochelys cantorii; assembly: GCA_032595735.1. NCBI lineage: Eukaryota > Metazoa > Chordata > Testudines > Trionychidae > Pelochelys > Pelochelys cantorii. The sequence goes on from CM064338.1 coordinate 32,515,984, forward strand.
CCACATAAGTGGACATCTGGCTAACTAGAATCATGCTGGACCATGGATGTTATTGGACCAGAGTGTGCCAGACTAGAGACATTCAACCTGTACTTTGTAGGATTGCCACCTCTTAAGTATATACATAAAAAGCAAGACCTCTGGGATGATCCTGATACCATAAATTGGACAGCTGGCACTGTATATGGAGTACCTTCATAGATTTCCTGGGACAGCTACCTCAACACAGGGGGATGATCCTGAAAAATCTTGCACAAGTGGCAACCCTAGTTCTGGAGGGATACATTTGTGAATAAGTCCTGTTGTGATGGTACTGTACACCCAGGTGTAAGAGTAACTATGAATTGCAGTTATTGGATGCCAGGAAGAGCAAGGGGCATGGAAGCAAGTGCACAGATGGAACAAGTCTGAATGTTGACCACAGGCAATGGGACCACAAACCCGCAGAGCTCTCTCACAGGTGCCCCAGACCTGGGTAGCTAAAGTGTCGAGTCTGGTGCAGAGGTCTGAAGAAAGAATTGCTGAATCTTTGGGCAGATTTCCCCAAGGAAGGGGATTTCACCTGAAATGAATCAAGCAGGAAAAATAGGCTGAAACAGCTTTTTTTGTCATAAAAATGTCTCCCCTGGCAATCTATAAAGATGGGAAAAGGAAACTCTGATAATTTATGTGGCAGTGTAATGGGTTTGGGGTGACATATGATACTTATAAAAAGTGAACCCGAGTGGGACAGAACTTTAATAGGTTTCCAACTCCAAAATGGTAAGGTTGCAATTTATTGCATCAGCATTTCATATTGCATATTCACTGTTCATATCCACAAATACCTATGTTTACCTATCTAATTTGAAGTGCAGACTTCAACCAAGAGCAAAGGCTTGGCAACCATTCATTGGTTTCTCTGGTCAGTCACATATGCAAGAGAACAAATGCACCAATAGCCTATTACAGTGTACATCCCTTGATAACCACAGAGTTGTGTTTGCATATGCCAGCAAATAATTTACCCCAAGGATTTCTCTGAACTCAGAGCTACATACACCCCTCAGATTACAGCTGTCAACCCCACTGACATAGCTGTGGCTTCTCTTCATGTTTAAAAAGCGGGTATATGGCCCAATGGGAAAGACAGCAAATGGGATCAATGCAGAAAAGATCCTCCAGGTTACTCACAGAGAGTCGCTGCATTGCAATTTGCTGTTCATACTCTGTGTAATGCTCCACTTGGTGCCAGGTATTTTTCTCCATCTGAAATCCACAGCTCCTCCCCAGTGCAATTCCACTGTCTCTTGTGCTGACACTGCCTGCTCTCTGAACATAACAGCAAGGAGGAGGAAAAACTGCTTAGAGTGCTACACAGGGGTAAAATCAGGATTAATGGGATGAGACTTAGCAAAAGAACATTTAGGTTGAATATCAGTGAGATCTGTCAGGCTGAATAGGTGTCTCCCCTGGGAATGGTGGAAGTTTGTGTATAACTAGATTGTCCGAACACCAGAAGCTATTCTGTACAGAACACGCCTATACAAGCCCAGACAATAGAGGAGGTGATTTAACAGGTATTTCCTTCATTAATTTCTATGGACCAGTTCCTGAAGTCTTTACTCTGACAGAACTCCCACTGAGAGTCTGGACAATGAAGGATTAAAAAAAAACCTATGAATGCAGACTCAGTATTCTACCACAGCAAGTTGAAATAAAGTTGGGTCCCTACAGTTTTGATCCTACATTCCTGGGGTGACATATAGAATGGAGGATGGAATAGTGTTCCAGTCAGAGCTGGGAATAAGAGTCATCAAATGCAGCAAGAAGACATAATATCCAGGAAAACATTCAACAATTTGTAGGGGTCAAGTGTTCAAGCTGCTGTCTGAAGGGCCAGCTCTGAAGCCAGGAGAGCATTCTGCTCACAAATATTGTTTCTATGGAATGGAGATACATTTCCTGCTGAATCCCACCTAAAGTAAGTAAATGTTCATTCTTAAAAATATCCTGTGTCTTTACAAGAGGCAATGGCCTGTCTCTGCCTGTGAGCTGAGATTCTCTTGAGGGGATGAATTTTAAACAAACACAAATTATGAGGCAGCAGTACAATTCATCTCCCATTATCAGAGGGTTAAAATGCCAATTTTTATCAAGAGATAAATCATCACAGATTGGCTCCAATAGGAAAAATGAAATTCCTGGTCTCCACTTGATTTGATTTTTATCACTCTTTTGCCCCAGAAATGTTCAGTCAGAGAATGTTTAAAACAAATTTTCATTCATCACACACTAAACCAAACTGGAAGGGTTTCTAAATGTGTGTGTACATGTGCATGCAAGATACAGAGAAAGAGAGAGGGAAGAAAGGACAGAGAGGAAGCCAATTTTTGAACAGCAGCTTTTAACACTTCAGAGCAGCAAAGCCTTCACACAGCAAAGATCTTTTGTAGGTTCATCTTCTTGGTGACATCATTGTCCCTATTCCTACCATATCGCTCTCCCACTCTGATCCTAGTCTTTAGAACAGTATCTCCCAGAGGCGAGCACAGACAAAACTTCCTCATTCCACCTAAGAATTTGGCAAGGTAGGACCATCTCCATCTTTCACTAATGAAGCTTGCCTTGATGGCTCAGTAGAGAGCTCCATATACCTCTGAGCAAGGCCATGCAGATAAGGAAGCAACCCATAGAGACTTCTGTCTTTGAGCAGAAGGCTGTCTGCTTCATGGGAGTGAAGCTGTTGTTGGCCAAGGGAAGGAAGTGAACTGCGTGATAAAGAAGTACCTCATCCTCTAGAGGATTGTGCCATAAGGAGCAGGAAGAAGGGATTAGGAGAAGACTCTGAATAGAGGGGGGAAATTCTAGCATGCCTCCTGGGCACCTATAATATACTTCTGCCCCAGCAAGGGACTGCTCCACCCATAAATGATATTGTTCAGTAGATGGTTTGGGTTGATGCAAATAACAATGAGGTAATCAGACTGGAAAGGGTGGTTTCATTTCTCTGTGATGCTTATTGAGTGATCTGTATGGCTAGTGATTGTTATCCATTTGGAATTCATTTTTTATGTAGCCATCTGAACACATCTCTTCAAAGAACAGCTGTCTCCATATTTCATCTTAGCAGCCAACATGCAAAGAAGTGCCCGAATTTTGCTTTCTGTGACACCAAACTAAGACACATCGGTTTCCTGAAGTAGTTCAGAATGGCTCTGGCTCATAGCCACCATTACTACCAACATGCCTCAGTTTAAGGTGGCAGCTCAAGGCAGGAGAGAGAAGGATGTTGGCAATCTTCATAGATGGGAAAGTCTAGGTCTTGTTTTCTCAGCAGCTGAATACTGTGTACCAATGCAGGCTGATAGCATGCATACAAAACTTGTCACCATGCAATAGAACACTTATGAGAATTGTTGCCAGAGTGCTAACATCAAGAGCCAGAGTCTGGCTTTCCATCCTTATGACTATCTTACCACCATCCCTTCAACAAGCAGCAGCAATAATACAAGAATATGACCCCACAATAGTCAATCTAGACTTGCCCATCTACAAAGATCTTCAAAACACCCCACCCCTATGATACTGACTTAATTCAAAGACCCACTTCCTGGTAGTGGCCAAAGCTCTTAAAACCTCAGGACTGTCACCCGAAGACAAGTGGTGGAGGCTATGAAAATAGCAGAGTCAAGAATCGACACCTGATTCTCCTACAGACCAACCACCTCATTTCACCTTGCCATGTAAGATGTGAATCATAGCAAACATATCAGAATCTCACATGGACATTGTAACTACCAAGCACACACACAAAAAATGAAAGACTGCCACGTATGCGTATATGGAGAAGACTTCCAAACCATGAAACTCTAGTGAACTGCCCTCTTTAAAATTTCTCCCCAGAAGGACAGCCTAGAGTCACTCCATGTCGCTGGAAGCCACAGAGTGGATGAGAAACTTAGACCTCAACTTTGATGTTGTTTTTCAAATTGCCATATGAAAGAAGAAGGGCATGTCTATGCACTGGTGTCTTATGTTATGGATGGAGTTGCAGGGTTCTGGTTGGTTCATCATAACCCACTGGCTTATATGGGTTACAGGTATTAGAAGGGAGGTAGTTTCTGGGGTGGCGGCAGAATTGATGAGTGAGTGCAGATGCTATTACTATTGATAAACATTTTGTTACTGATACCTCGAAGAGCCCTATCAGGATTCAGGCCCTGTTGTGCCTGTTAACACAGAGATATAGAGATGGTGTTGAATGATTTCACTCTTTTTTTTTTTTGATCTTTTGCAGTTTGCTTTGGTGGGTTGTGAAATTTAGCTCAAAAGAAATGATGTTTTGGGGGGGTAGGAATACATGCCCACAACTTGCATACTTTGTGATGCCTGGTGTAAAATAACTAGTTCTTTGAGCTACCAAAAGAGGTGGGTTCTTTAACTTTGCTTATTCAAGGATTTTCTTGGGTTTATAGCTTTTGACCACTCTAGCAACATTTGCTTAATGATCCCTGGGTTATATATACAACTGGGAACCATGCCCATCAAGTCTTTCATTCATGCCGCTGTATAAATGTGAGGATGTGCATACATACTGAAATTCCAATTTTACTATGACTTTGCCATGATAGTAACACACATCAGAGAGGCTTCATAGCACAAAAAATTCAACTGTGTTTTTCCAGTAATGATTAAATATTCAGCAAGTGGTTCCTTAGTTCCTGGAACCAGCTAAATATGACATCTGAAGAGAGGCCAGCTGAAGTATAATAAACTGTTGTTTCCTCCTACAGCATCTGACGATATAGTAGCAAAGATAAACACCAGCAGGGCTCTCAACCTTCATGACTCAAGACATTAACTGATTTCCAGCTGGGGTCAGGAAGATTTTTTCCCATATGTAATAAGGTTGCACAGCAAGTCATGCTGTGAGGGTTTTATGCCATCTTCCAACAGTCACTCTTGAAGGCAAGAAAGAGCATAAGAATGGCCATGCTGCATCAGACCAAAGGTCCATCTAGCCCAATATCCTATCTTGTGACACTGACAATGCCAAGTACCCCAGAAGGAATGATCCCAGAACAGGTGATCCATCCCTGTCACTCATTCCCAACTTCTGAACACCATTCGCAGGACATCCTGGCTAATAGCCATTGATGGACCTATCCTTGAGGAATTTATCTAGTTTGTCTTTTAACCCTGTTATAGACGGACAATTAGTTTGTTCATGAATCTATTCTTACAAATCAGATGCCAGGAAAGTTTAGGGGAGAATTGTTTTCTTTCTGATAACTATTGAACAAGCACTTCAACAAGATTGAGGAAACTCTGAGTGGAGCAAACAAGTTGTTCTGCAGTGATGTGGCAGTTCCACAGAGAAGAGGGAAACTGGGTTGCTTGCTATAAATTCACATATCACCTACTATTCTCCCTTTTCTTCCATCCACAGCATCTTCTTGGAGTAGAAGTGCACGTTCCAGTGTCTCAGAGCAACATTTCCAGGGTTCATTTACTATAGTTTCCTAAATGATTTTTAAGTTATTTATTTAACATAAAATCAGTTCTGGCTGGAAGATTCTATTTGTCAAATAATTTGACAATGCAAATGATGGTTGCTGTTCAGCTTGAATTTCTGGCATATTTAGCACATCCATCAATTTTGTGGAGCCGACTACTGTGCCACGCTTTGCTAATGGGATCCCAGCACCTTCCTGCATCTTTAACCCAACATTTCACTGGCACAGCTTTGAACATTTCCAGCAAATGCTGCCTGTCACTCTGCATGGCATAAGAAGAGCTAGCTCTGGCTCCTGCCTATTTGCATTTGGAGGGGCCCTGGCCCCCAGGGCATTCTTGCATTGCAAAGCATTTGCAGCCACTTCATCCTCAGATGTGTAAACTATGAAAGTGCTTTAAAAATATAGAACATTTACTTAAATAAAACACAATCCTTGTAAATTATTGTCTTGACAAGCTGATGACTAATACTGCATTGTATGATTTATTTCTCCATTTTGCTACCAAAAAGCTTTTCATGACAGTACCTTATTTAGAAGGGATAAAAGGACATCCATCTTTCTAACATTCTTTAACTGCTTAAAGAGTATGATTGACAAGGTGGATGAGCCAATATCTTTTATCAGACTAACTTCTCTTGGTGTCTGGGACAAAACATTCAAGCTTCTTAGAGCTAATCAGTGTCTGACAAAAGTATAAGTTTGGTCAAATTGTTAAGAGGTTCAAATATTCTGTGGGAGGCCAATTAAAATGAAGTGAGCAATTAAGGGTTAGCAGGCAGTAGCGTGTTACAATTTGTTGTAATGAGCCATAAAACCAGCATCTCTGTTTAGAGTAATACTAAATCCATACACTGGTTTAAAAAAAAACATCTTGCCAGCCATTCTAATAACACCTTCAGATATTAAAATGGAAAGATGTTTGGAAGCTTAATGCACTTTTCATTTCTACTTGGGCTGTTTGTTTGCTCTGTGCATTTCACTCAGCTTGGATGTTGAAAGCAAGCTAGTCAGTCTCTCAGTTCATAGTCCAGTTTCTCTTTCAGGTTCTCATATATTAACGTTGAAATAACTTTTGGGGCACAGTGGCAAAGAATGTCATAGGAAGTTTTTGTAAGTGCTCCCCTGTATATAGATGACCTCAGTTTCCTTGAATGCTAAAAATGTATGAGCTGTTTAGTGGTAAATAGGCTGGCTCTGTTTCTATTTTTAATTTCAAGTTGTGCCTAGGCCCATGAAATTACAAGCTAGTAAATAAGTTAGTGGGATCTGCATTGAAAAAGCTAGTCAAACTGGGGAGAAAACTGGTTGAGGATGAGGAAGTGGATCTCATACTAGAAAAGAGACATATCCACAAGGGTGGGTAATAGTAACAGAGCAACTGGTCAGTAACTTAGTCCATGTGAAGGACAGTTTTGCTTTATTAAGCACATCTTTACACGTCTGCTACATATACATGTGCACTTGCCAGCTCATGGCCACCGCATACTTTTCTGCATATACACATAAGTGTGGACTGGGCATGTTTCATCTTTGATGGTCTTGGACTAGCAAACCCTAGCCACAGGGAAATTAGGAAAGCAGTATTATAACCCTTACAGCCTAAATATTGGTGACAGCATGCACCCACAGAAGGCAACTCATGAGATTCCAGAATTGTGCAGACACCCTTCTGCTGCCTCTTGCTTATTCACCTGCTACTCTCACTTCTTCCTCAGTTTGAAGCCCAATTCCTGAAGTCAGATTGTGCTTCATAGTGACCCCATGGCTGTTGATTTTCTTGCCTTTTAAAATACTTGACAAAGTTGCCACAGGAAGAATTTGGCATCTGGAAGCTGTGACAGACACAACATGATCTGATTTATGAAACATAGCTAAACAGCTAGGGCTGCCAAAGGCCAGGATTTACACTACTATGTTCCTAGAGTGGCCTTCAATTCCAGCTCTACTAACCACACTTTCCTACCACATTGCAATACAAATTCCCTGAGTTATGGAATGTCCTGCAATATCTTGAAATGCAGATTTATCAGGGCAGCCTTAGTGCCAGTCCTGTGAAATAGCAGCCAGCGTCCTGGGGAAAGGAATAGCAAAGAGCCTGATTCTCTGCAGACCTGGATCTTGGAAGGCTACCATTTTAAAGAGGGTAGCATTCCTCCTCACTTTGCATGGATATAGGTGACAACACAAAAAGAAAAGCAGTGAAGGGGCAGAGCACTTCTTAGGTAGGAAAACACAGAGACATTGAGTGGACCACAGGGAATCAGTGAAGAGAGCTGAGAACTGAAGATAGACCTCCTGAGTTACAGGTCCAGTGTGTTATTGACAAGACATCTACAAGTCAAGCTGGAGTCTGAGTGCCTACAGGGACAATTGTTTCATGCTTGTTTCCATAGTTCAATCTCAAGGGGAGCACACCAAAGTGCTGTGCTGGGCTTCCCTTGTTATATGCTGTGGAATCAAACTAAAAGTTTCCTAGCATTAATGTAATCCACTACAAACAGGATTACATTACAGGTTGGACCTCTCTGGTCCGGCACCCTCAGGACCACTTTGCCGGACGAGGGGAGGTCATTTCTGCCCCCCTGCCACCAGCCCCCAGCCTGGCTCTGCTCCTGGCATGTGCGACTGCCCCACTGCCCTGCCACGGCAGCCCATGGTCCCACTGCTAGGGCTCTCAGCTTCACTGCAGCAAACCATTACCTTGCCACCAGTGCTCCCTGTCCCACCAGCCCTGACGTGGCAGCACTGGCCCCATTAGCCCCCAGTCCTGCCACCAGGACTCCCAGTCCCCCCATAGCAGACCACTCTTCAGCTGCTGGGGTTCCCAACCCTGCCAGCACCAGCCCTGCTGCCGGGACTCCTGGCCCTGCCAGCCCTACTGCAGCAGCCCCGTGGTCCTGCTTTGGGGGGGTCCTGGCCCCACCACAGCAGACTCCTGTCCCACCGGAGACCACAGGCATTCCGGTGCTCTGCCATCGGCTCAGCCGGACTCCTGCAGCAGGGCTCCCAGCCACTGGCCTCCCTGGAGCAAGCCTGTCTGGGTTCCCAGCCTCTCCACCAGGTCTGCCTGACCACAGATATTGCTGGACCAGGGAGTCCCGGCTGAGAGAGGTTCAGCCAGTACTACCTTTTAGAGCGAGCCCAGAATGTCCACATTGGGGGACAGCACAGTGCTTTGGCATAGCTAATCATACCCCTGTAGTCCAAACTGAGGGGCAGTGTACCCACAGCTTTAGGGGCTCCATCCTTATTGTACAAGAATGATGCTCTTCAGTCCCCTTCAGCAACCACCAAACAGTAGTGCATTATCTCTGGCGTACACTTAAGTGTGTTAGATAATTGCTATAGACTAGAGCAGTGTCAGTTGTGTTTGTTGCAGGGGCAGACTTGGAAAACTTCTTACTCTCACATACATACAGTCACACCCTACTCCTCATTTTTACAGTGAAACCCAGGCAGCCAGTTTATCACACATTCCTCCACCAGGTGCCACAGACCTGAGGCCTGCAACAACCCCTGCCTATCCCAATTGTTTTGGGCATCAAAGCTGAGAGAGTAAAAGAGAGGCCTCTAGATCAGAGCTAGAGGAAAGGGTGGGAGGCCAGGGGGGAAGAGAAGAAGGTTGCAGGTGATCTTTTCAGTCTTCCTGTTAAAAAAAATGACAAGATCATAGACGGTGGACAGGGGAAGGGAACTAAAGGTGGAAAAGATGCAATCCACACACCTTCTCATGCTTTCACCCCATGCATACCTCCTCCCTCACGTTCAGGTGCACAGACATTTGTCAGGCAAAACATACCCTCCACCTCATACCCTTTCACACACTCACCTTTCTACATACCCACTGATCTTTAGCAAAAGGTTAGAACCTCTTTGCTCTGGCTAATTTACTGTCTGCTTCAAAGAGCTTGAACAGCATGAGAACTAACTTGGAAACCTCTCACAACAGCTCGTTAAATGAATTTAGTGAAGACAGAAAAGAAAGACTTATAAAAAAGAATTACAAAGAAGCAGAGAAATTACATTTTTCCCATAGCTAAGTAGCATGACAATTGCAACTGATAGAGCAAATTAAATTCTAAATGCACCAATGATTTGATAGATATCATTTTACTAAGTGTTACTGAGAAAATGCCTTCCTTGGGAAACAGAGTTAAGATCCGGAAAAAGGCCTGTTGGTTCTGGGACCTGATTTGATTATGTGGAGTTTATTAACATAAATTTAAAAAGTGAAAGGGATTGCACATAACTGTTCAGAGATTCAGTGTTCCTTTAAAAAATACAAAGCTAACCCTAGCAAAGCGAATGCTAAAAGTGTTGTGGGGGAAGCAGGTAGCTGATGGCGTGAAAAAAAACAACATATAAATCTGGGAAGGGGAGGAATGGATTGTTAATCTGCAGAGTCCTGCAAATCTGCAGATATTTGCTTTATATTAGTGGGTATCCGCATCCCCGGATGTGGATAAAGATAACCAACTGCACCTTTTTTTGTATATATATGGATACGGATACAAAATTTTGTTTCTGCGCAGGGTTCTAGTAAACTGAAATGACAACTACTCTTAACTCGGGAAGTCACTCTGGTTTGGAAGATGAGAAATGGGACATGGGGCTTTTCCACTGGTACATGAGACTTTGAATAAAGTCCCAGCCAACAGAAATGGATTCCTGTGAGGAGCTAAGAGCTGTGTGGTAGATCTTGTGAAGTCGGCAGTCTGAATCCATCTCCTAGTGGATCCGCATCCACAACACAACATCTAGTGCAGCACTTGGTTTCCATGCTGCTAATCTCAGTAGAGGGGCCATACACTGAACATGGAAATTATCTCCAAGTTCTCTCTCAACCACAGAGAACACTTTTCCTGCATCTCAGCCAAGGGCGTGAGCTCAGAGAACTTCCAAGTGTCTCTTTTGATAGTCAAGGATAAACCTTCCTGTTTTGCAAAGCACAATTTCAACTAAGTTATCTAGTGGTTTTAGTCCTTGTTTTTGTTTATAGTTGTTATAATTGCTGTATAACTGCTACTGCATCTGACAAAACTGCTCATGAAAACTTATGCACAAATAAATTTGTTAGTCTTTAAAGTGCCACAGGACTCCTTGTTTTTACTATTGCTTAGTTGATCACTAGTTCTGGTTTCTGAGAATGTGTCCATTACTCACAATAAACCACAATGTTTATGAGCAAATGTCAATCAGTGGGGTGTTTGCAAAATGTTTACCTCAGCTACCTGCTGTACATTATTTCTGTTGCGGGATTGGTCAGCTAAGTCATATGGAACATCTGCTAAGAGGGACTTGCTCCAGAACAGCCCATTGGTTAGAACACTCACTTGAGAGGGTGAGATGTGGGTTCAATCCCTTGTTCCACATAAGGCAGCGAGGGGACATTAACCCAGATCTCCTGCTTTCTCGGGTGGTGCTCTAAAGTTATAAGGAGGAGGGTCTCCCCAACCCAAGAAAGAGCTTAGGTTTCCAATTCCAGAACAGGGTTTAGGCCAGTGAATCCTGAGGGGAAGGAGATGCCTTCCTCCAACCTGGAGTTAGTCACCTAAGTCCATTTAGAGAACTGCAGTTTAAGCTATGCCCCCTTCTTGAAATTTCCTGTGGGTTATCTTAGATAGTTTCTTAATAAGTTTGCTGGGTTTTGTAGATCCCATTCTTAGGCATCCAAATCTCCCCCATCCATTGAGCAGAGAACCTGGGCACCTAACTCGGGGCAGTGGATTCTATCACATGGAAGGGTGCCTAAACACTAGTTGTTGCAACACTGAGCCTCTGTCTCCTTTGTAGATCTAGCCCCAAGAGCTCAGCACTTCAGACCGAGCTCAGAAAACAGGAAAATAACAAATGCAAATACTGAATAGCCAATACATTTATTTACCTGTTATCGCTCTTAGTAATGTGCACACAGAGCATTCACAAAGGCCAACTCCATATGAACAAAGATCCAAATAACTAGTCAGAGGCAGGAATACAGTTGAACCAAAAAGTTGTTTGTAATACCAACAAATGTGCAATAACACAGTTCTGCACTGCTCAGCCAGTACCTCTAATTAATATGTATAGCTGGCTATCTTAGCCCGGATAAGACAGTATTGAAGTATAACAACAAATCTAGTAACTGAGGACTGCCTTTTCAAGCCAGCCATTGGGTCCTTTGCAACCAAATTCTTTAAGGCTCCAGGAGGAAACCAGATTACATAAGTGACCCTTTCATAACCCTGAAAGTTCATCCAAGATGAGGAAGCACCAGGAAATTCCCCAATCCAGAAAAGGCTGAAAAGGCAACATGTCTAGCTCTCAGAAAGGGCAGGGAACACTTTGCATTGCTCTATTACAGCTTCTTTTCTATCTCACAAACTCACAGAAATTTATTGATTTAAACTATGTATAGAGTGCCCATCTATCTATCTATGAAGGTGCTTATATGAGGCCCATCACTGTAAAATCTGACTACTTCACAGTCATGAAAGGATTGATCCTCCCAATACCAGAAATAAGCTTGTACTGATCAGCTGTTCTCTATATAGCTTGGGACTTTCTCCTTCGCCTTCTGTTCTAGGTAATCAGCAGATAATGATCTTCTCCATCAGGTCTTAGCTTTAAAAGAGTGTGTGTGGGGGGGGGGGTTGCATAACTGGAGCGGGGAAATTTGCATTGACTTCTCACTAGGGATTCCACAGGAAATCCTCAGTACCTATTGCTCCAACAGTCCAGACTTGCCTGGCACATTCTCATTATAATCTTTGGAACTCCAAAGTCTCAGATCTTTCATATCTCCCCCTCCCCCAGAGAGGTTATATACAATCTCGGCCTACAATATTAGATAAACTTAATATGGTAAGGTCATTGCAGCAAATTGCCATATCTGTTGCAATACTCACCCTAGTTCTCATTGAGCTACCATACTAAGAACAGTAGAGTACCCATGGTAGCATGGGCTACAGTGAGCAGTAGTTTGGGCTGTGTGTGCTGAGTACATACCTCTAGCGTATGTGGGGGGAGGGCTGTACATAGGGCAGCCAGCCTGTGCCACAGACCATGCTGCCATGATTACTATTTTTCTTGAGGAGAGTCCTCAGGGGGCTAACGATTCACAGCTGGTTATACTGCCAACTCTTGATGAGGTACAAAAAGCTGTCAAGCAGATGAAATTGGAAAGCCACCTGGCAGCGATGCAATCCCATCAGAGATTTATAAAGCTGGTGATGGCCAGCTGATATGCCGTCTCACCTGTTTATCACCATTTGGGAGAAAGAGCAAGTCCCCCAGGACTTCAAAGATGCCCTGACTGTACACATATACAAGAGAAAAAGGTGACCATGCATGTTATGATGACCACTGGGGTATCTGAATGCTGTCTGTAGCTGATAAGAGCCAGCATCCTCTACAACCAGCTGTTATTACATGTGTTCAAAAACAACATCATTCCTGAAAGTCAGTGTGGATTTTGTGCCAGTCAAGGCACTACTGACATGCTATTCACAGCCAGGTATATCAAAGAAAAATGTAGCGAGCAACATCAGGATGTCTACATGATTTTTCATCAACCTCAACAAGGCATTCAATGCAGTGAACAGAAATGGGCTTTGGAAGATACTTGGGTGAATTGGCTGTCCTGAAAAAATTATCATGATAGCGCACTTGTATAACTGCCACTAGGCAGATTTGAACTAGGGTCTTTGGAGATTAGTGTAGGAGCAGCTACAGTTTGAGCTATAAAGCTAGCAGGCTCAGAGCTCAGGCTGTACAGCTCCCTTGTTCTTGTCTCTTGCTGTAAGTGGTCTAAGTGCTACTGCATGGGACAGTGAACCACACTAAGGCTACATCTACACTGCATCCCTCTTGTGCAAAAGCCTATGCAAATGAAGCGCAGATTAGCATATCACCATGCTTCATTTGCATAATTAATTTGGGGCCTTTTTCCATAAGAGGTTTTTGATCAAAAAGGAGCTATCTGCCCAGCTCCTTTTTGCGCAAAAACACCCTCTTGTGTAAAAGCCGTTCTTCCTCATTTTTTCAGGAAGAACGGCTCCTGCACAAGAAGGGGGTTTTGCACAAAAAGGAGCTGTGTAGATGGCTCCTTTTTGCGCAAAAGCCTCTTGCACAAAAAATGACCCCTAATTAATTATGCAACTGAAGTGTGGCAATATGCTAATCTGCGCTTCATTTGCATAAGCTTTTGTGCAAGAGGGACGCAGTGTAGATGTAGCCTCGGTGTGTGGGTTACTCATCCTTGCTTTGTACCATTTGATACTTCAAAAGGTGCTGCTGTCTCTCTATTGCTAAGGATGTGACTAAGTGTATTTGCTCCTCTCCTGTTTAGCATCTACTTTTTGATGATGCTGTTAGTTGTTTTCAGTGATTGTGCATTGGCCATACCTATTCAGTTCTGAACTGATGATAGCATTTTCAGCCTCCAAAGACTCCAGGCTCACACCAAAGTGTTTATTACAATTATCCATGACCTCTTGTTTGCTGATTACCGTGCATTGTTGGCTCATTCAGTCGAAGATGCACAGGAGCTTTCTGATCATTTTGCTACTTCTGCTCACTGTTTTGGACTTACTGTGAGCCTCAAGAAGAGAGAGATTATGTCTCAGTCTGTTTGTAAAGAGCCTAGCACTCCAGTGATCATTGAAGATGATATTGTCTTTATGGCTATTGATAAATTTCACTACCTTGGAAGTGTATTTTCCTCCAGCATAAATGCTGATGATGATGCATTTATTCAACTAGCCAAAGCCAGCAATGCCTTCAGAAGACTGAGCAAGCACTTATGGAATGTCCATGTTGTTAAACTTCATACAAGGTAACCGTTTATCAGGCAGTTGTCCTGAATATACTGCTTTATGGCTCAGAGTCATGGATTGTCACATTTTGAAACTCGATCAATTCCATATGAGCTGCCTCGGGAAGATTGCTCATGTGAATTGGTGGGACAAAATTCCTAGCCTGGAGGTCCTTAAGCTGTGTGGTGTCACAGAAGCAATGTTTATGAACACTTTTGCTGGATTGGTCATGTTACAAGGATGGATGATACACAGATATGGAAGACAGTCTTCTACAGCCACTTTCTTCATGGAAAGCTCTCTATTGGTGATCAGTATAAGCATTATAAAGATATCTTAAAGGCGAAGGTGAAGTCATGCAACATATCTCCCAGTGACCTGGAAATCATAGTTCAGGACAGATTGTTCTAGCAGCAAACTATTGTACAAATGCTTTGAGAGTCAATATATTCCGACATTACAAGAAAAGCATAGGATCCGAAATGAGTGTACAATACCTACTGATGGTGGATTTTTACGTGACGTCTGTAATTGGATTTGCTGATTGAATATTGGCTTAGTCACTCACCAATGAGAGTGACTAAGCCAATCCATCGATCAACAGCTGTGCCCATAATACTATTTTTGGCATGTTAGCCTGATGAGAGCTAGTGCAAGTATGCCTACTCAAGCCTGGAATCACACCCCCCACACACAAACATCTCACTACAAGAGTAGACATAACCTAAGACACTTGCCCAGGGTCACACAGGGAGCCTGCAGCAGAGAAGAAAGCTGAAACAAGGCCTCATGTGTCCCTAATCATCTTAAGCACATGACCATGTCTTTGAAATCTTTAGGAGCTTTGTATGGTACTTGGTACAATTGGGTCTTGATTCCTGACTGTCTCTCCTAGTGCTTACTGTAATCTCTCATGCCGGACCATTCTCACCATGCATTCCTGTTCATGGCTTGGTCTTCTCTAATGTCTTTGTGTACAATGTCCTGCCATCTAGCTGGACTGACCTTGGTGGTACTTGGAGAATTATTTTCTTTCTTTGGCATACTAGCATCTGTTCATCTTCTGCACTGTTATCTTTTCTATTGCATCCAGTCTTGAACTCTGTTTTCACATGCTACTCTCCTTTAATTTCTTCATTTGTCTTAAAATCATTCCACTTGACATCTGTCGTCTTTCTACTGCCTCCAGCCTTCTGGTCTCTGTTTTATTTAAGGCAGCTGCTTCCAGACCATAGAGCGATACTGTTAGTCCACTGGTTTGATTTTCTTTTTTTACTTTGGTACCAAACAGTGTTTTTAACCAGTTCATAATTGTGTCAGTTGGCACATCTCCTTTTTACTTCATCCTTGATGGCATTGATAAAACTTCCTAGTTACACAGAAGATTTGACTTGCTCTGCAACTTTGTCACTGCTACATTTCAACACTTTATCTATTGTCCGTTTTCCAAGATGCAATCGCTTTGTCTTCTTGGCATTTATCGTAAACCCAGATTGACTACACCAATTTACCAAGGTAGTGAAGAGTATCATCTTTAATTCAAATATGTCTGCCAGGTGTACAATGTCATCTGCATATGATACAGAGTTTAACTCTAGATCA
The DNA here is from genome assembly GCA_032595735.1 of Pelochelys cantorii. NCBI lineage: Eukaryota > Metazoa > Chordata > Testudines > Trionychidae > Pelochelys > Pelochelys cantorii. The sequence goes on from CM064338.1 coordinate 32,531,882, forward strand.
TCCAATGTCACACCCTCCAATTTTTTTTTAAGAACATGATGAAAAGTGACAGTGACTCCATCCCCTTTGCCTTATACCAGACTTTGACTTGAGTCAGTTGCTTTATTCTCCACTGATGCCTATGGCACTGCAGGAATTTTTGCACAGAGCATTTCTAATTGCAATTATTGTCTCTGGAACATCATATGATTTTGTTATTTTCCATAATGCTTCCCTACAAACTGAATCAAATGGCTTCATGAAGTCGATGAAGACAGCAAGCCTCTTTAATTCCCATTCTCCAAACCACAGTACAAAACAATTATAATAGGTAAAGAGTTTTTTGGCAGTGGGGGAAACAAAAGGAAGAAAAAGATGATGAAGATTCTCCCTCCCACCACAAACTGGCAATTTATTAGAACATAAGCATGAGCCATCACCCCACTTTTTACCTTCCTTGTCCTTCCATTCCCCTCCAGGTGCTCAAGGATAATTTACTTCAGTGCGATAATAAGATATTAAGACCTGATGACTGTCCAGGTCACTTTTCGGTGGCCACAATTTGCAGCGGGGAGGCAGTGCTATGATTAGAACACAGGGGGAGTAACTACTGGACCAGAGACAGAAACTGCTTTCATAGCAGAAAAGGCCTTCATTTGGTTTCTACAACAGCCAACATAGACCGATTCACTCCTCCCCCTGAAACCTGCCAGCTACACTGTGCATCAGTTCATGAAGAAAACTTGCCAGCTGTGACCATTCTTCCTTGGCCACCTTTCTCCTGCTAGCAGGCACCAAAGAGTGTATAGAACCCACTACGAACTGAAGAGGACTGGTTCCTGTGACAGCAAAAGATTCCATTCCATTTTAGCCATGGAGCAGGAAATCTTTCTTCACCTGCCTTGGAGATGGTAGACACAAAGACAGAGGAAGTCAGGAAAACTAGTTAGGACATCAATTATTCCTTCTAGGTTAGAGGTATTAAAAATTGATTAAGTGAATAGTCAATTAACCTTATGAATTCTTATTGGTCACTCAACTATTCTATAGTCCAGGGGAGTGAGTGGGGCAGCCAACTCTGGCCCAACTCCCAAGAAGTCCCCTGCCACTCCATGCTGCTGCCTCTGTATCAGAGGCAGCCATGCGGGGTGCCAGGCAGGAGCTGGTCCACGAGGGGAGCCAGTTTAAAAACCAGCTCCCCTTGCAAACTGGTTGCCTGTCGCCCCGCGCTACTGCCTCTAATACAGAGGCAGCAGCACAGGGTGGCAACAGCCCACTCCAAGCTCCCAGACTGAGTGCAAGTTGAAACTGAGCTGGGCTGCCTTCCCACCTGACTCCTAATACATTTGAAATGCAGAGCCACAGCAGGGGTTGGTCCCAGGCCTGGAGTAAGCCAGCACTGAGCTGGGCTGCTGGCTCACCCGCCGAAAAATTTACTGACAAGGTGGGGGAGAGGGACATGTAGTCTATAGCAGGGTTGGGGAACCTTTTTTGGGTCAGGGCTGCCCATCCAGAGAAAAATCAGTTGGGGGCAGAACACACATGTGGGAAGCAAAAAAACAAAAACAAGACCTCACTGATGTGGCCCCTGACTGAGAAGAAGAAAGACACTTCCCACATTCCCCTCACACACCAGAGCCTAGGGGTCCCAGCCTAATAGATTTTGCGTGCTCCATCCTTGCGGTGAGGTAGCAGGAGGGGGAGGGAGGCTGGAGCACCAATAGGGGCTCCCCAATGCTATGGGGGGCCATGAGCCCCTGGAGACAGATCCAGGCAAGACAGGGACTACATCTGGCCCCTAGGCCTGAGGTTCCCCACTCCTGGTCTATAGCATAAACCTATAAGCTTTTGCTTATGGGTTAGTTGGTTAATCGACTACACTATTACATCCCTCCAGTCATTGTTCCACTCTGCTCTGCACTGATTAGGCTTCATTTGGAGTAGTGTGTCCAGTTCTGGGCACCACATTTGGAGAAATTGGAGAAGGTCCAGAAAAGAGCAACAGAAATGATAAAAGGTCTAAGAAACTAGACCTATGAGGGAAGACTGAAAGAATTGGGCTTTTTTAGTTTAGAAAAGAGAAGATGGAGGGGACATGATAGCAGTTTTCAAGTGTCTAAAAGGGTGTTACAAGGAGGAGGGAGACAAATTGTTTTTCTTGACCTCTGAGGATACAACAAGAAGCAATGGGCTTAAATTGCAGCAAGGGAGGTTTAGGTTGGACATTAGGAAAATCTTCCTAACTGTCAGGGTGGTTAAACACTGGAATAAATTGCCTATGGGGGTTGTGGAATATCTATCCCTGGAGATATTTAAGATCAGGTTAGCCAGATACCTGCCAAGGATGATCTAGACAGTGCTTGTGCCTGCCTCCTCCTTTACTGATGAGGACATTTGCATTCAAGTAAGGACTGGACTCAATGACTTCTTGAGGTCCCTTCCAGTTCTAGGATTCTATCCCTACTTCTAGCAACATCAGGGTTGCAGTCCCTTTTCCTAAAATTTTAGTTTTATTTCTCCAAAGCAGTACAGGTCAGCATAAACCAAACAAACCAGGTCCTTTGCCCTGCCTCAGATGTTCTACAGTAGCCTGTCTGCTCCCTGCAGGTCTGGGTGGGTCTTGGTGGTTTGGTTTTGTTTTGTTTTCTTTTCTTTTTTTCTCTCTCTCTCCCTCCCTACTTCCCACCAATTCAGTTGTTTATTAGTCTTTTATCTCAGGCCCAGGAGGCCTGCAGGTTATCACTTGATCCTCAGTCTCCAACCTATCACCTGGGAGGCAGATAATTAGTCACAACTGAGGGCTAAGTCTAATTCCTTTAAAGACACAACTTAGCCTCTGACAGTGGCCAACACCTTGCATTTCAGAGGAAGCAAAAGTCTCCCTAATAATGCACCCCGCCAATTGAGTAATGATGTACCAGGTGGAAGGAATTCCTTCCTGACCCCCATTTTGTCAGTTTACACCCTAGGGCATGACCTTTGATTATCCCTATCTCAGCAATCAGGTTATTATTACTCATGAAATTATTCAACCTCTGCAATCGTGCTTGCCCTAAAGGGTGCCCTCCCTTGCTAAGCCTGCCTTTGTCACAGGGAGAGTAGATTTAGCTCAATCTGAATCCCTCTCTGGCTAATTTATACAGTACCACATTGACCTTTTAGAGTATGCCCCACAGCAGCATGAGGAACTGGAATTTACTGCCAGACATGGGAAATGTGTTGCTCAGTGAAATAATGGCTTTTTCAGGCTGTGATTTGAGCTTGATAGCAGAAACCTAGTAGCAGTGCAATGCTCATTCACCAGCTGAGGAAGCAAAATCAAGTTGGAGGCTCCCCTGGGCTATCTTTCGTGGCTCTGCAAGTGGGTGGGTGATTGGAAATGCAGCAAGTTACTCTGAAGCGTCTCTAGTGGAAGTGGGAAGATGGATTCTCTTCCCACCCCTCCCTCCAAGAAAAGAAAAAGTTTAGGTAACCAATCGGTACCACACAAGGCCTAGAGTACAATGCAGTGTGCTGAGAGCAATGCTTTTTAAGATAGGTGTTTTACAAAGAGCAGGCTGTAAATTTCCGCAGTAATGTGAGTAATGCACATTGCACTCCACTGAACCTATTTCAGTTTCATTCATAATTTTTAATGATTTATAAATACACTTATATGTAGTGCCCTGGAACCTCTGAGGCACTTACGATGAAAGCTTGCATGGTAAAAAGCAAGCACAAAATAAAAGTAATAAGTTATATGATGTTTTACATCTTCAAGACCCTTAATTAATTAACCTGTGAGGAGAAGTGACAACATTTTTGGAAACTTTGAGTATGCACAGCATTAAGAAGGTACCACCGATGCACAGTGCTAGAGAGAAATATTATTATCCAAACATTTTAAAATAAAGTATATAATCTCCAAAAAGGAAATGGAAAAGCCTTTCCAGAATATGCAAAAGACAGAAGTCTCTCAGGACTGTGAGCTTTAACAGGTAAGTAGAGGCAGACTGCAGGAGGACAGCCACTAAAATACACAAACAGCTTACCTCATGTTGGCAGCAGTATCTGCTAATGTGTCCTGTAAGACAACATAGGCACCTTTACCATCAGCAAAGAATTCCACTAGTTCCACTTACTCCAAGGCCTATTTGTCAGGCAGCTCCAGATCCTAACTCAGTTTCCTCCCTCCACTGCTGGCTGCCTTAACTAATTGGATTTGGTGTTTTAGTATGCATTTTGCCAGGCTGCAGTCTCGCTGCTCTGCAGGCTGAGTCAATCCCCCACAAGGCACTGGGATTCAAAGAGCAGCTGATGCATTATGGAAAACTTCAGGGAGCATTGGTTTGCAGGCAGCCCTGCTTTGTTCTCAGATTTCTGTCCTACTACACCAGCCTCCTCCTCAATTGCTGAGGACATTTGCATTCAAGCAAGGAATGTACCTTTTTAGGAGTGTGTCTGCTTCTTCTGAAAGCAACAAACCACAGTTTGAAGCAGTGCAATGGGCTGCTGTGGGGAAGAGTGGGATGTTGCCAGCAGAGGTCTAGGGCTGGAGATGTACATAACATGGAGTTTCCGGAGACATTTTGAATAAACTCTGCCAACTTCCATTTAGGATCCTCTCTGTGCCCCTGAGCTTTAAGTATTTGATGACCTAACTATTTGTGCAAAGAAATGCCAGGCTCTGGATTCTGTAACAACCTACCAGCTTGGGATGAGCCCAAGTTTTACGCAGAAACAGGCTCTTTTTCACTAAGACCAGCTGCATGAAAACTGGATTGGGTTTTCACACCAGCTTGTCTTTTCCTGTCATCCAAGGCCAGGGGGCCTGAGTTTTGTCCAAAATAAGGGCTACAGTTTCCTGCTACTGACACCAGTGTGTCATTAGGAGCAGCTTCAGTGGGCAATGGAATTATAGTGGAGCAAAATCCAGTATAAGGCAAGGGAGGATCAGGCCCAGAATGGTTATGGAAAAGTAGGAAGACACACAGTCTCTCTTTTTCCGTGCAAATATCTTCAGAAATAAAGAACAATGGAAGAAGAAAGAGATGAAGTATAGAAGCAGAACAAGTTCACTACAAAAACATTTCTAAGGAAATGTAGTGGAGGTAAAAGGTTCAGAAATCCTATAATGATGAGCGTCCCATGTAAGTACCTCAACAGCTAGACAGACAATCAGTACTGGAAACCAAAATTCTTTGTTTTCCTACAGAATAGTTGCAACATGGACAATGGTTGTGCTCTGCCAATGTGCCCCATTTCTGACTTAGGAGGGACCTCTTCTGGGGGTAAGGGAAGCATTCACTCATTCAGTCCTTGATCTCTCTCCCTAAGTGGGTTGTGCCCACGATGATACTATACAGGACCACTCACTCTCTTTTAAGTTACAGACTAATACGGCTACCCCTCTGAGACTTTTGCCATACAGTGTGTTGGTACTTGCAGTGGTTTCAGTGGTATGGATTTATGTCTGCTAGGCATTGGATTATCAGACCATCAGCACATTAAACGCTGGCCAGTGAATTTCCCAAAGGAATTTCTGGAAATTGGATTGTTTTCAGTGTAAACATTAGGCACACGGAATGTGTTGGATCCTACTAGATTAGCAGTATTGGCTATACTGCACATATTTGTGGAAGATGAGATAATTTAGTGCATAGATATCATTAACAGGATGATAGGCATGCTGAGAATTGTTACTGTTTCAGAGTAGTACACCACTGTGCCCTCAAGTCAGAGCTCCAGAAGGACTGCTACAGCCAAGTTCTTCAGCAACTGGAAGGATCTTCGGCAATACCTCTCTATTAATGCTGTCAGATTACAGCCCTATTTGGGGAGAACATTTTCCTTTGGGGTGGGCTAATCCGAGCAAAGCTGTGATCTAATCTGAGCCCTCGTTTATTAGGCGACACGTCATCTCCAGCTTTGAACAAGTTATTCAAAACCAATGTGCATCAGCCTTTCATAATTAACATGCAGTGCCGGTTGCCACGCAGAGAACAGGCACAGTTATAATAACTTGGGAGTCAATAATTCATAAACTATAATGCATTATTAATCAATTATCGAGGCCTGAATTACATTTAATGAGATTAAACTGATTGGAGCACTAAGCTGTTTGAATCATATTGATTTAATCAATGTGCTTAATTAAACTGTGTACATTTTCCACACAATCATTATTTCCCACTATTCTGTACAAGTGGTCTCTTTGCTGTTCTTCACTCAGGACTTGTTCTTGAAAATTAGTTGAAAATTAGCTCTTAAAGATAAAGTGTCTTGTTTTCTTTTTATTAAAAAAAATTGAACTAGCTTATGTGCCATCTCACTTGCTTGTGTCTGCACGTAAGGAAGTACAGCGATGGTGATCCAAAAGTTTTGTAGATACCTGAACAAGCCTGTATTCTAAGAAGAGGTCAAGTAAGCGGAGTCCATCAGTCTCCATTTATTCCATTTGAAGAGCATACAAAAACCCTGAAGGTAATAGGCATCCTTATATACCTCTCCTGTAAGTCACCCTATACCTGTACAAGTTGGACCTCCCTGGTCTGGCACTCTGAGGACCTGACCTGTCCCAAATGAGGGAATTTGTCAGACCAAGGGAGTCTCCTGCCACCGGTCCCTCAGCCCACCACCGGCTCCTCTTCTGGCCCCTGCCAGCCCCCCTGTCTCCAGCTGGCTCCTACTGCTGGAGCCCTTTCTGCTGCTGGGCTCCCCAGGCTGCCAGAACCCTCCCTCCCCCCGCCACAGGATTCTCAGCCATAGTGCTGCTCCGCCCACCTTGAGGGTCTCGGCCCCACTGCCGCCCCCTTCCACCTGTTGCTCTCTGGTGCAGAAACATCCGCGGTCTGTTTGCCACATGAGAGAGTCTCGGTTTAGGGAGGTAAAACCTGTAGCAGTCCTACCAGACTTCTGAAACAAGAGTGCCTCCAACCCCATCAAATGGCTTACACACAAGCAGATGCTGCTGCCTTTTTTTGCTAACAATCTCAATGTCATTTCCAATCTTCTTCTGGGGAGTGGGGGAGAATGTCTACTAAATATATCCACCATTATAGACACGCATCCATTAGCTTCTCATGTATTTGCCCATTTCGCTTGCCACTACTACTATCATGGGACATGTGTATTAGGGATGTGAATGTTTAACTGGTTAACCGGTGGGGGCTGCAGTAGCTACCCACCTGCAGCAGAGGGGGCTGTTCCAGCCCAGTGGCAGACTGGGGGGCCGCTCCAGTGGCAGGTGGGGGGACTGCTCCAGCCGGGACTGCTCCAACCTCTTAGTTGGTTAACTGGTTAAACATATTATTTAACAAGTTAAATAAATTAAATGGGATTTTACATTCCTTTTTTGGATTTAATTTTAAACCAGCCCAGCTGCAATTCAATATCTTGATTATAAGGCAGTCACCATTCACAAGTGGGGGGGGACACTAGAAACCGACTGTGTAATGAGCATTAACAGCAGCCAGAAGTCCATGTCCAACCTTCTGGATATTTACCATGCAATACCATGAGCAACCCGTAGTGCAGGGGTGGGCAATAAGACAGCTGCTGTATTTATCTGCACCTCCACAGGTACTGGTGCTTGAAGCTCCCATTGGCTGTGGATCATTGTTCCCGGCCAATGGGAGTTGCAAGAAGCATCACAACCCAGGACACCAGTTCCCGGAGCTCCTATTAGCTGGAAACGGTGATCCGTGGCCAATTTGTTGCTGCAAGCACCACTACCTGTGGAAGTGAAAGTAAATATAGTGGTGGCTGCCCGCCTGCAGCTGACCATGGCAAACTGGATCCAGACCACTAGTGGCTCATATCAGTCTTTACTCTATTCATGTTTAAGACAAAAGCAAATCTCCCAGTAACTTCAATGGGTACAGGATTAAGCCCTGGGACATAGCAATGTCTAGTATTCCCAGCACTGAATAGAAGTGCACTGCAAATCAGCTGAGGAGGAGGACAGAATTATGGTGAAATAGGCCCAAGGCTGTGAAGATACTGTTGCAGTCAGAAAATTCCTGTGACTTTTTTACAGTTTTGTGTACTTCAATTTCTCCATCTGTAAAATGGGAATAAATAATTTTTACCTCAGAGAGGGCTGGTGAGGCTAAATACATTAGATTCTCAGATGGAAAGCATTATAAAAGGCTAAAGTATTATTATTACTCACAACTTCCCAGAATTAATGTATACATTCATTATAGCTCATTGATTCAAAGGATCAGTAAAATAATAGGTTATCATAACTAGAAGAGATCTACTGTACCAATTCAATACATAGCAAATGGGGATGTTTTTTAATTTATCAAAGTTTTTATTTAAATGTAATATTTGTCTAAACCAAAAGCTTTAAAAAATGTGATCAAATTTTGACACAGACCCCCTCAAAAAAATCAAGCATTTAAAAAATATTAAAACATCCATTTTCAGGGATTTTCAGAAAGAAATATTTTTGATCTTTCATTTTTAAAAAAAATCACCAAAATTCATTCTTTATAATATAAAAATATCTCTCTCTATATAAAGAAGTTTTTCCTAAAAAAACCACCAGAATGTTCCTGCTGGGCAACAGAATGACATCATCACATCAGCAGCAGCAAGAGGCACTGCCCCCTCCAACTAATCTTGTCCCTGCTGTGGAGAGGAAACTTTGAAGGAGTCTAGAGAGGTGGACGCAGGAAGCTCCAGCCGGGAGGGGAGCTCACAAGTGGGGAAGGAAGCCATGGGCTCCTGCTGCAACCCACAGGGGTGGGGGAAGGAGCAAGGGAGGGTACTGTTGTCCCGAGAGAGCGCGGCGGCTGCATGGCCAAAGAGTGTGCCGGAGTCGCTGTGTGCAGCATGGGGCTGGAGCCACCACTGAGTGCAGAGTCACAGCCCTGGAATGTGGGCCCAGAGATGTTGGGGATTGACATGGGCTTTTTCATTTTGTTTTTATTTTGCACTAGAGGAGGAGAGAAGCTGGTTCTAGGGAGGAAGAGGAGGAGCAGGCTCCTGCCAATGCCACCTGCTGCCTCAAGTTGCCAAGGTCGGGGCAGCAGGACCATGGGACGGGGTTTTCGCAGATTCCTCCTCAGAGCCCCCACCTCTTGCAGTCCCACCGCACCCCTTTGGCTGTGCGACCACCTCACAAGTCATGTAGTCAGGTCTGGGGTTTGGGGGGCAGGGAGCAAGGGGCGGCTGGGGGGCTGAAGAGGCAGGGCAGGGCTGGGCCAATATGGCAGGCGACAGAATGTTCATGCCGGATGACAGAATGACGTCCTCAGCGTCAATAGGCTCTCTCAGTGAAGTGAAAGCGGCCAGACAGAGGGGGGTTGGTGAGCAGAGGGTGCAGCCCCCTAACATTTGTAAAAGTTTTAAAGGGTCAAAATCAGAGACACATAAAAACGGTCACACTGGGTCAGACCAATGGTCCTCCTGGCCAAATATTCGGTCTTCTGACAGAGGCCAGTGCCACACGCTTCACAGGCAATGAACAGAACAATTATCAAGTGATACATTACCCAACATCTAGCCCAAACAATTGGCAATCATGGTATATCTAGACAGCAAAGAAAAACCACAGTTTCCCCTGTCAGTAGATTCAGACTCACAGGGCTCAGGCTGCAGGGCTGTTTCATTGTTATGTACACTTCTGGGTTAGAGCTTAAGCTCTGCAGTGTCTTAAAGCCAGGGTGCCAGCCCAAACCCAGAAGTCTACAAAGCAATTAAACAATCCCAAATCCTGAGCTCTGGAACCTAAGTCAGCTGGTTCCCCTTTTTCAAAAGAACCATGTAACCTCATTTTTTTTTTAGGAAGAACAGTTCTTTCGAAAAAGGGGGTTTTTCCTTGAAAGAACCGTATCTAGACTACTTTCTTTTTCTAAAGAACCTCTTTAGAAAAAGCGATCGGAAGAAGATATGTAAATTTGCATGGAATTTGCATATCTTCTTTTGAAAGTGAAAGCAAGTTTAGACATGCCCTTAGGGACACCCGGGGACAGCCTGAAATGAGGCTTTCAGGATCGGTCGGCAAAGGCTTCCCCAGCCAACCGATCCACGTCTAGACTACCGCGCTGTGCCAGATCAGCTGATCGTTGGCATAGCGCGGCAGCCATGTTTATTTTAATGAAGCGGGGATTATTTAAATCCCCGCTTCTTTGCCTATGCTGGGTAAACTAGTTTACATGGCTCCATCGACGGAGCCATGTAGTCTAGACACACCCTCAGAGCATGAGTTTATGTCCCTAACCATCTTGGCCAATAGCCATTAGTGGACCTATCCTCCAGGAAAAAGGTTTTGATTTTATTAAATCAAAATATTGTGACTGACCCCAAACAAGTTTTGTTTCACAGGACACTATTTGTGTTCATTTCATTCTGGAAAGAAAAAACAATTTTAAACTGCACAAAATATTGCTCCTGCCCAGCTCTAATGGTGAGCCAATTAAATCCACTGGAAGAAAGGCTCAGCTACCACAACACAATCTAAGGTACCATTAATTCATCAGCCTCCTTAAGTTTCTAGATTTTAATTTAGTCATCTGTTATGGTGACAAGGCACTGACATGCGTGCTCTCGGTTAGAGGGAAAAGTTTCATCATTACCTTGGTGTAACTGAATGGATCGTTTAATTATAGATCTTTGGATGGCTGATCCATCCATTCAATCTGCTATTTACCATAACTTCCAGTGGTCCAATCAGCTGGTGTCCCACCTGGACGTTCCTTCATGATGTCACCAGGTCTTTCTTACAGTAACATGCCTGACAAAAAGTTTTCAGCTTTGCCTGGAAAAACAATTAATTTGAACTAGAAGTACTCACTGGTAGATTATGACAAATACTGTGTGTATGTCCCTTTCCCAAAATTTCTTCAGACACATGTTGCCTCTAGAGGGACTACTTGAGATTTTTCTTCCCTTTCTACCATTACTTATTACCAACGGAACAAGAGAGAAAGAGATGGTGGGAAGAAATATTCATTCCAGCATCCCTGTGCATATCTCCTGTGTAACAACTTCTGCATGTCACATGCTCCAAGCCAAGGCAGAACATAAGAACGGCCATACTGGGCCAGACCAAAGGTCCATCTAGCCCAGTATCCTGTCTGCCGACAGTGGCCAATACCAGATGCCACAGAGGGAGGGAACACAACAGGTAATCATCATGTGATCCCTTCCCTGTCACCCATTTCCAGAAAAACAGAAGCTAGGGACACCACTCCTACCCATCCTGGCTAATAGCCATTGATGGAACTAACCTCCATGAACCTATCTAGCTCTTTTTTGAACCATGTTAGAGTCCTAGCCTTCACCACATCCTCTGGCAAGGAGTTCAGGAGGTTGACTGTGCATGGAGTGAAGAAAAACTTCCTTTTGTTTGTTTTAAACATGCTGCCTATTAATTTCATTTGGTGACCCCTAGTTCTTACATTGTGGGAATAAGTAAATAACATTTCCTTCTTCACTTTTTCGACAACAGTCATGATTTTATAGACCTGTATCATGTCCACCCTTAGCCTCCTCTTTTCTAAGCTGAAAAGTCCCAGTGATTTTAATCTCTCTTCACATGGGACCCTTTCCAAACCCCTGATCATTTATGTTGCTCTTTCCTGAACCTTTTCCACTGCCAAGATGTCTTTTTTGAGATGAAGTGACCACGTCTGTACATATGCTGCAATGTCCATCCTGCAATTTTTAGCAGGTTACTTCAGGCCCCACTAGCACAAATCTGTTTGTCCACAGGGCTAGGAATTTGGCCCTCTGCTGTTGTAGCTGCAGCTTCTGTTATTTGAGATTCTGTCCCCCACCACTCTGCCCAGAAGACACTCTTCCACCCTCCACTCAGTAAGGCAAAGGACTAGGGCTAGAACAGTTGGGATCAAAACCTCCAAAGGGGAGACTCTTTCAGAACCATTATATTTCTTCCTCTCCCTGCCGTTAATTTTAAAACCACTCAAAAGTGACAACTTCAAACCCACGGCAGGTGCAGCGTAGCAGCTCATCGCACCCATGGGAGCTTACAGAAACTTGCTTTTTTTATATTATTCTAAGAACTCTTACTGTCTTCCAAGGAAAAGCTTTTAGCATAATTTGGCAGGCTGAGTCTGTACTGAACAATTCTTTGTGAGAGGCAAAAAAGGGGAGTACAAGGGGGAAGTGAATAGAAGGAGAGGAGCAAGGCAGAGAATCTGCATGCTCTTCAAATCAACATCCCACATGCTGGCACGGTAGGGAGGGGGGGAGGGCAATTGGTTTTCTTTTGGCAGAAGGCAAGAAGCAGGGGGCTTATCATGGGGGTTAAGGGGCAAAGATGTCCTACTTCCCGGTGTGCTTGGATTCCAGAAAGGGGAACAAATTACCAATGGCAAAGCAAAAGGTACCCAAAGCACAGCACTTTGCCCCTGCCACTCAGCAGCCTGTGGTTTTCTGATAATCAAACTTGCCCAGCCTCTCCTGTACTTTCTATTCTAATACGTCAGTAATGATAATAATACAAGAGAAAAACTGCATGATAGCAAAAGCAGGCAAGAGGAAGGTGGAGGGGCAAAGGTAACACTGCTGATATAAGCCTTGGGGTCCTTATAAACTGAGCAGGAGGGGGAAGACTTGATCTAAAAACCCCACAATTTTCTTTAGCACGCTGTGAATGTGCAACTTCTGCGAACATGCACAGTTAGTGCTTCTCATTAACAAGCTGCACATTAATACATTTAACTCAGACAAATGTAACCATCCTTGGACCACATTAATCAAAAGTCTGACAAGACTGAGCTAAAGAGCTGAGGAAGGAAAACAAAGCATAGTCAACACAGAGGGCGCCATGCACTCATTTTCCATATCTCTCCCCACACACCCTACCCACATTTCGTGAGTTCAGAGTAACTCCTCCCCACCAAATCTATTCTTCCATACAGATGTCTCAGTCCCTCCCAGCATGCTGCTATGGTTGCCCAGTTCACCCATGTGAAATGATCTATTTTGTCTCCACCCCCATGTCTCTAATAAAGAAAACAGAGAGTACTTAATGGGTATAAAAGCAAGACCAAGCCCAATAATAACTCAGTTCTGGAAAACTGTGTATGTTATCAATGTTGTTGAAAAATCTGTCAAGAAAAAAAATATATATAGGGAGAAACAAATCTGAAAAGCAATCTAAAGTAGTAAGGCTTCTTGAAGACATGAATAGCTCAGAGATCTAGAAAGGAAAAGAAAAGAACAAAGGCTATGAACAACCTCTCGTCATTCTGCCCTGGGTTGAGTCGTCCCAGGATACAGCTTCATGCACCTCCTGAGCTAGAAAGTATGTTTGCAGGATCTACACCAAGCAATGTGAGTAATTCTGATGAAGTCATCTCCCCTGGATCTTGCAGGATTCGGCTCTTTGTCATTTGCTTTTCTCCAGCTGGTTATTTAGAATGGCAAAATAGTGGGATTTTAGCATCAGCCAAAATAGGGAGGGGCTCTCACACAAACCAAGTGGACTGAGGAACAACTGTAGATCAAAGCAAAAATTAAGTTCAGCGCACCCTCAAAAGCCATTAATAACCAAGCTGTTTAAATGCAATAAGCACATACATGATTAATTCAGTCTTGTCTGGAGTCCAGGGCACAAAACACAGTATGGTGTTTTTCTGCACTTTCATTTGATAAAACAAATAAGTTCAGTCACATAACACTGTCATTATTCTCATTCATAGATTCTGCTATAGATGCCCATGACATAAGAAAAATTATTAAGGCAGTGTCTGTATTAAGCAGCTTTTAGCAAGAAGGCTGTGCCGACACAAAAAGTTGGCGCGTGCGAATGATTTTTGTGGGCACTTTTGCCAACAAAATATGTCCAACCCCAACAAGCAGGTTTTGCTTTGTTGGCAGGAGAATGGTCCTGCTGACAAAGCAGCATTCACATGTGCACATTCCATGGCAAAACCTTGTAATTTACTGGGGGAAAAGAGGAAGCACCTGTGCACAATAAAAGCTTTGTCAAGCAAGTGTAAGTGTAGACATCATATATATAGTAGCCCAATGTCTGTGAGTCAGTAACGCTGACGTACATGGCCCCGCCCCCTGGCCGTGTACGTCACTGCCCCACCCCGTCCCCCTTCCCCTCCAGCCGTGGCGCTTGGCTGAGTGCTGCGCCGCTTGCTGCTGCTTGCTCCCCCACCGCAGCCCAGCTGAGCGGCGCAGAACTCAGCAGAGCGCCACGGCGGGAGAGGAAGGGGGGCAGGTTGGTGACATACACGGCCAGGGGACTGTGACATACACCGCCCCGCCCCCCTTCTCCTCCCGCCATGGCACTCAGCTGAGTGCTGTGCCGCTGAGCCAGGCCACTGCGGGGGAGCAAGCAGCACAAGCAGCCGTTTGGGCTCCCCCGCAGTGGCCTGGCTAAGCGCGCAGCACTCAGCTGAGCGCCACGGCGGGAGGGGAAAAGGGTGGGGTGGTGATGTACATGGCCCCGCCCCCTCGCCGTGTACATCACCGCCCCGCTCCCCTCCCCCACAGTGGCACTCATCTGACTTCTGTGCCACTCAGCCGGGCCGCCGCGTGGGAGCAAGTGGCGCAAGCGACCATTTGGGCTCCGCGGTCCCCCGAATGAGAGGCAGGAGAGGGAGGAGAAGAGAAAGAGAGAGAGAGAGAGAGAGAGAGAGAGAGAGAGAGGCAGGAGGCGGAGGAGAGATGACAGAGAGGTGGGGGAGGCAATAGGAGGAGGAGAGAGAGAGAAAGAGAGAGAAAGACACGGAGCGAGAGACAGGAGGCTCAGGAGAGAAGACCGACGTGGAGGAGAGATCTGAAAATCCCATCTTATGATGGGCTAATTGGCTAGTAACCTTAGACTTGCCCTACCACCCTTGCCCAAAACACCTTCCAAATGAGTTCAGAGAATTTGAATCATTCAAATAGTCCATTACTAGAGTTGGGTGAGATTTTTCAGCTACATTTTTTTTTCAGTGAAACATTAATAAATTGGAATAAAATGGAATAAATTACCTAGAGAGTTTGTGGAATTTCCATTATTAGAGATATTTAAGAATAGGTTAGACAAATATCTATCAGAGATGATCTCGATGGTGCCTGGACCTGCTGTGAAGGCAGGGACTGGACTTGATGACCTCTTGAGATCCCTTCTAATTCTAGTATTCTATGATTAAACTGTTTTGGGGATACTGAAATGCTTTGTGAATGTGTGCCAATTTAATCAAATTGTTTGTTTTGATGAGAAAACAAAAATTCAGAATAAAAACAGAACTTTTTGGTCTGATGTTTTTGCAGTATTGTTACCCTGGAAGAAGTTAATGTCTGCCATCATGCAGCTCTTTTAGATAATCACAGTTCTCATTAAAGTAGATGAAAGTGCTAAATCACCCTTCATTTCAGGCTAAAGGGATGACACAATTAAATACCCCTTTATGAATGGATAATTGGACACAACAGGAAATCACCACTCATTGCACAAGACCACATGGCAAAGCTTACCCAGACATAAACTGTATGTTTGGAGGGATTTCCCTGGGACTGATTGCAAATGCAAGAACTAGGAGATTGACAACTGAGCTGTATACATCTGCATGTGAAAGGGCCAGAGATCCCTGGGGCACAGGACTGGCTGGAAAGGCAGGCTTGGAAACTGACTGCTGTGTGTTTCTATCCTGTTCGTGGAAAGTTTCTTCCTTGTAAATAAACAGGATTGTACCAAATAAACACCTGACTCATATGGTGTAGTGACTTATTGCTCAAACCAAAGTAGCAACAATAAAAACAACAGCAGCCATGGCAACAATCAAGTTCTATCCCTTTTCAACAATGCCCCCAGTTTCTAATGGATAAAGTTGTTTAATTGCAAGGTTGAACTTGGCAACACTCTGGTTTTGCTTGAAAATTTCACCTTGATATGAATGCTGCATACCTGATCAGAAGTGGTGATAATTCTTTGCAACAGGAAAACGTACCCACAGTGTAATTACACTGTAATGTTAATGTAACTACAGTCACTATGTTATGAACTAGAACCAAAATGGAAACCAGTAACTTTCACCATCACTAGAAGGGAAGCAAGAAGAAAGGCAAAATCCTCTTCTCCAATCCATATAGTAATACTAAACTCTAATATTTCTGTGTTCCTTTTATGTACCCATGTATTGCTGAAGTCAGATAGGGTGCAAATTCAGAAACCAAAACTTCCATAGTATTGTATTGCTGGATCTCAATGATGCAAAGACATTCCTTTCTGTTACACATTGCATCTTTAAGGATTCCAAAGCAATTTATGAAGTTCACGAATCTTACACAGAAATGCCTTCACCCTACATCCGCCACCTCTGGGGTTCAACATAGCAGCTTAAATACTTCATAGCATGAAGTATGCAAACATGACTCCATAAGTTATTACTAAAAGTGAGGATGACAGAATGGAATTACAAGAGTTGGAATCTGGCCCGAGTGAACATGGTTTACACCCCTCTTTCCATGGAAAGTGTCATATGAGGCCCACAAATAGCCCATACCTTAGTTATCTCACTTTAAAGATTTTAGGTAGGTACTTACTGAACTGCTCCAGGTCAATACTGCTGTTGGACTCTGGCATAGCAGTGATGGTGAGCAGTGGGCATGGGTTTCCTCCCAGAGTCTGGCACAGGGTCTGCTGCCTGTAGTAGACCTTCTTGGGGTCCCTGGTTTCTTCCACAATATCAAGGTAAGACTGAAAAAAAAAGCAAGGAACCAGCTTTACAAATGATCTCATACTGTGAGCTTTCAAACTTTATTTTAGTCTCAGATATTTAAACTGTACCCTTCCCTTAGAACCTGGGTGGTCATTTCCTCTTTTATTACCCTCTTCTCTCTTTCATCAGTCAGAAGTGCCTCACTCCAGATGTCTGATACGAATGCCCTAATAGGTTCATTACAATATGGACACCTGTCCCACAGGGAACCATCGCTAAAACTTATCAACTCAGTTCACACAGAAAACCATAGTCCCCAGAGGGTACAACTTTTGGTATCTACCAATCTGGGCTAATTTCTGACACTGATCTAGAGACAAAAGATTCCAAATCTTACCACCAGGCCTTTAATCCATCTTTTCATTCAACCTCAGTTATCTAGCATATAGCTCAACTCATGCAGCTGAATACCTATGATGATCTATTTCATAAACCAATTTACTATATTGCGTAAATGCAATTATTATACCTATTTAATTATCTCGCACAGATACAGAGGAAGTGTTACAATAAGTTACTTATATACTATGGTAACCACTGAAATTTCATGGAACCTTTGCTACTATGGATACCACGTGCCAGACTTTTGCATTATAGCAGTGTTTCTCAAAGTGGGCCAAGAAACCACTTTGAGTCACATGCTAACTGGCTGTGCCAGTTTCTTTACTTACTGGTGCCGCAGCCATGGAGCTTTGTGGCTCCCATTGGCTCTGGTTCACCATTTGCAGCCAAAGGGAGGCACGTGAAATGGTGTGGGCTGGGCCACTGCTTCCTGCAGCTCCTATTGGCTGCAAACGGCGAACTGGAGCCAATGGGATCCGCAAGTCTCCATGATCGTGGCACCAGTAAGTAAAGAAACTGGCTCAGCCGGTTAGCACGTTTTTCAAAGAGGTTTCACGGACCCCTTTGAGAAATACTGCATTATAGCTTCACATGCAAACACTGAGCTTTTTTAAAAAAAATGAATTATTTCTCATCAAATACACTTGATAGTACTGGTCAAAAGCATCCAATGTGAGTGAGTGCATCCACTGAAAATGAAATTCCTCTGTACATATGTTGTAAATATGTCTTAAATTATTAAAAAATATATGGTGTTATTAGAAATGTGCTCAAATCACTAACTCCACATAGAAGTTTATCATCTTCCCAAATGCCCTTGGATTACTAATCACATTTACTTTATTACTTGTCTGTAGTTAAAGACATATTTCACACACAGACACATGCTCTAAAATAAAAGCTATCGGTGCACAGACCTGAGCTAGAATTTGTTCTTCATGCAAATTACAGTAGTATAATAATCTTCCAAAGGGAAATGTGCAAGTCCCATCACTCACATCATTTTAAATTAGCCTAGACAAAGCTACTCTGGAGAATATATTGTAGGCAACAATCCTACTTTGGCCACCAACTGGAAATAACTATCAGCTCTTTTCCATTGCTAATACCCACTGTCCAAACACTGCTGTCCTCGACTCAGTTTTAATTAATTCAGTTCTTGCTGAGGCAAAATTCTCATCAATTTCAAGGAGCATTTTACCTGAGTAAGCCATGAGTAAGAAATGAGTAAGTACTACAGGATTTGGCCCTGTTAATTTAATAACATCCTTTCATCTCAATTCTATTCATTCAGGTGAGATACTCAGGGAGTCCCACAGGCTACAAATTCCATACCAACAGAAGGATTCAATACATACTGAAATCATGACAAGGTACTGTAGCTCATTAATAAAGAATTCGGTAGGCCCACTCTGCACATCCATCCATCTCCCAGTCCCCTATTCTCCTGCTTCCATGGTATACACCTGCCTTTTCATTAACTGCTTAAATATATGCCACATTCAACTTCTGGAGCTCTCTCTTGATTCCACATTAGCTCATGGAAATAATTGGTCCCCATGGGTCTGGTGCAGATGTTTTGGACAGCCAGGGCTTGACCTGATGGATCTCAGGTACTGAATCCAGCTTTTGGAACATCTGTAGTGGGATGTGAAGCAGTCAATTTTGTGTTGTGATTCAGAATGGGAACAAATCTCTCATGGACAACATTGCTGTGCTGGACTATTCACATGGCTACTGTTACCTAAGAAAAGAGGTTCTGTTTCACTTGAAGATTTGCTCCTCCATTCTTGGGCAAGGGCAAAATGGTACATTTCATAAGGTCTGAGCTTTGAAAAAAAGTCAGTAGGAGATCCAAAATAGCGCCATTTATCCATCTATTGCAATAGGGATTAGGTGGATGGCATTAATGGCAAGAAAATTACAAACAATAAGGAGTCCTGTGGCACCTTAGAGACTAACAGATTTATTAGGGCATAAGCTTTTGTGGGTAAAACCCACTTCATCAGATGAATTGGAGTGAAAGTTACAGAGGCAGGGTATATATTTTGTGTTAATGAGGTATACCTCTGCCTCTGTAACTTCCATCCAACTCATCTGATGAAGTGGGTTTTACCCACTAAAGCTTATGCCCTAATGAATCTGTTAGTCTCTAAAGTGCCACAGGACTCCTCATTGTTTTTGCAAATACAGACTAACATGGCTACCCCTGTGAGAATTTTCACAATGCAAGACAATTGAAGGTGGCAGGGGCAGCCTGAAAGCCCAATATCTTAATTTTCAGAAAGGTTTCTCTCTCATGCTTAAGGGAGAAGTGAAGTGGGACCCGGGATCTTCCATTCACCCCCCCCCCCTTATTTAACAGGGTTAAAAAAAAAAGCTAGAAAAATTTAGGTCCATCAATGGCCATTAGCCAGGATGTGTAGAAATGGTGTCCTTAACTTCTGTTTGTCTGGAAATGGATGATAGGAGAGGGATCACGTGAGGATTACATTTTGTGTTCACTGCCTCTGGGGCATCTGGCACTGGCCACTGTAGGCAGACAGGATACTGGGCTAGATGGACCTTTGGTCTGACCCAGTATGGCCATTCTTATGTTCTTATTCTTCCCTTCTTTAGGCTACGTCTACACTGCAGGCTTCTTGAGCAAGAAGCTTTTTGTGGAAGAGATCTTCCACAAAAACTTCTTGCACAAGAGTACGTCCACACTGCAAAAGCACATCGGAAAAGCAATGCACTTTTGCACAAGAGAGCATCCAGACTGCATGGACGCTCAATTGCAAGAAAGCTCTGCCATTAACAGAATGGCCACCAGGGCACCTGTGCTTGTTTCAATAGTCTGTTTTTGCACACAAAAAACCCTGCTGCCCGTCCACACCCATCTTTTTGCACAATAACTCTTGCACAAAAAGGAGTTATTCCTCGTAGATAGAGGAATACCTATATTGCAAAAAAAAAACCCTCTGTTCTGTCAATTCACTGTAAGTTTTCTTGTGCAAAAACGCACTTCAGGTATGGACACTCGGTGAGTTTTTGTGCAAAAACTCTGCAGTGTAGACGTAGCCTTAGAAGCCTTGCCCTGGACTTTCCCACCATTTATAGCTCAGAAGGTGAGCTGGACACACTGTTTCTCCCTCAACTCTCTCCCAGCACCATTCACCTATGGAGACTAAGGAATGAAATCTCCTCTCCTCGGGAGGGCAAACATTAATTCCCATTTCAACACAGCTTTGGGACAGTAATAATGTATGCTTTGGGTTGTGTTTTCCCCTCCGCCCCCCATGTGTACATTGAAAGCACAGCTGGGAGTTGAGGGGAGGGGGATACCTAACTGAGACAAAGTACACACCTAAGGGTATTTCTACAGTGCAGTGCTATTTCGAATTAACTTAATTCGAAATAGTTAATTCGAATTAAGCTAATTCAAAATAACGCATCTATACACAAAAACTATTTTGAAATAGCGTTTTGCTATTTCGAAATGGCGCGTTCACATTGAGTGGACCCTGAACCGAAGTTAAGGCTGGCCGGAACCAGTGCCGGCAGGGCATGAGGTTAGGACTTAGTGTGTGGGGCTGCTGCCTGAGGCTAACTGAGTTCCGTGCTTAAAGGGACCCTACCCCCACCCTGGACAGACAGTTCTCAGGGTTCCCCGCTTGCTTGTCTACCTCGATGAAGGACAGCAAAGCAGTCCTGTCTTGGAGTGCCCTGAGTGCCCACACTCGGGACACCACAGCACTCGGCCACATGGAGCCAGAGCTGCCCCTGGGCAAGCCGGTGGGTCTCGTGGCGTCGTTGCCATCAGCCCGGCTGCATTTGCTTCAGGCTGCCATCCGGGGGGTCCATCAGGGGGCTGTCAGGATCCAGGAGGCCCTGAGGGAGAGCATCCACCCCAAGGAGCCCTCAGAGCCTCCCCGGTACTCCTCACCAGGGACTCGTGCCCCATTCCTCCCTCATGTCCTTCCACTTACCCCTCCCTAGCCCCCCTTCCTGATGTCAAATAAAAGACACGTATGTTCAAAAATAGAAACTGGGTTTATTGAACAAAACTGGGGGGGGGGGATGAACCTCTGGGGAGACTGGGAAAAGGAGGTGGGAGAGGGGAAGAGAGAGGGTGGGAGAGGGGAGGAGGAAACCTGGGAGGAGGGAGCTGGAAGAGAGAAGCAAGCAGAAGAAGGGGGAGGGGAAGCTCAGGGCTTAGGGTTGGTGGTCTCGCCGGACCAACTTGACTTTCATGCAAACCTGCTCCTGGGTTCGCACGTGGCCTTTGGTGGCCAGGCTGGCAGCTATCCTGCCATAGACGGCCGCGTTCCTCCATCTAGTGCGGAGATCATGGACGTTGGGGGCATCCCTCCCAAACCTGAATAAGGTCCATGATCTCCACCCTGGACCAGGAAGGCGCCCACCTTCTCCGGCCCCTGGAGGGCTCCTGGGAGCTCGCAGACTGCTCCTGGGGAGTAGTGGAGGGCTGGCTGCCAGTGGCTTGCTGGCTTATGTTTTGGGGCCACTGGGTCAGGGGCCCCGGTGGCCACTGCTGGCTCTGGGCTGGCAGGCTTGGAGCTGGCACAGGCACTGTGGCCAGGGTCTACCCCTTTAATGGCTCCGGGGCTGGGGGAGAGGAGAGTAAGTTTTCCTGGTAGTGCCCAGAGTGGCCACCAGGGCTCCCTGGGAAGGGCTGGAGGCCCCCTATTTCGAATTAAGTGTCTACACAGCACTTAATTCGAAATAGCTATTTCAAATTTGGTGTTACTCCTTGTAGAATGAGGTTTACCAAATTCGAAATAAGGGCTCCGCTATTTCAAATTAATTTCGAAATAGCGGTTTGCCTGTGTAGACGCTATTAAAGTTAATTCGAAATAACTATTGTTATTTCGAATTAACTTTGTAGTGTAGACATACCCTAACAGAGTAAATCTGAAACTGGTCCTGCTCCTCCACATTACATGGAGCAGCTAAGGATTAGCCACATAGAAGAAGCCATCAGCCTTTTCCTTCTAGCTTTCCATTAGCCCAGAGCAGCCACTACTCTCAGGATGGGATAATGGAGCACGGAATGAATGGTGACATGTTTGGGTTGCTTGGTAAATACTAAAAATCATAGCTTGTTCCATGCAATTAAAGCTCATGGCTATCTTTCGACTTTAGCCTGATCTCCAGACTAGACAGGGACTGTTATGTGGACCAGGCAGTAAAAGCATTATGAAAAAATAGCTAGCATCCTGTGAGTAATGCCACAAAGGGCCATATCAAATACTACTCATGATTAAGTTAGCTCCCCTTCCTTGTTCCCGTTAGTCTTGTCCTGGACAGGCCAACATTACCATCAGTGCAGAGTAGGTGTAAGGATAATGGTAGGCCAGATAACAGACATCCTCCCCATGAGGGAATATGATGGTAAAGGTGAGCGTGTAGTAGGATTTCCCTCGTGCGCCTCCTGCTGCAGCTGCACTACGTCGGTAATGGTTTCTAGAGGATGAGAAAAAAAGAGGAATAGATTGTAGTTCATTTTGGGGTCCTCATCTTATGTATTCATGCAAGAACTGAATAGTTAGAGAGGTCTCCATTGTAAATGAGCTGTGGCAGAGCTCCAAGCTCAACTGTGCATGGTACAAACTGTAAGTGATCCAAATTCAGATCAAGTTGACCAGTTCCATGACAGACAGAATGCAGCATGCAACACAGTGCCACTGAACAGTCTCCAGCATACATTAATAGGTCATGTTACAGCAGGTAGGTAGGTAGGAGGAAGCAGCAGACATGGAGACACAGATAGCATGGTGATGGTTAGTGACAACATCCACAGCTGGATTCTAGCAAGTTACTAGGAATCCAATGGTCAGAGAGGGCTGGGGACAATGAGTTAGAGACAGAACAGCAGGTGGCAGCATGAGGCATAATTTGACTCTGTCAGTCCTGGGCCTGCGGGGCTCAGTTGGGCTGCCTTGTGGGAAGATAACAGTTCATCTTGTGTGGGGAAGTGGAGCCATCAGAGAATGGGTGGGTGGGAAGAGGCTAAGACTCCTTGCCAATTTGGGAGTAGACATGGTAGGGGTTAGCATCCAGTCAGTGCACTCTAAGAAAGATGCAACTGGAACAGCACATAAAAGGATAGGGGGAAAAGCGAGGTGAAGGAACATGGTCAAAATACTCCATATGTCATCAAAGGCACAACTCCTGACTGAGCACAGAGAGGAACTGGGGTTGAGCAAAGTCCACCCCTGAGGAAGTGGAGAGGATTTCACGCAGAAACTCTTGGCCAACCCAATCTCTCCCATCAGATCCTCCCCACTTTCAGTAACAAGAGCACCTGAGTCTTCAACACTCCATAAATCTCCCTTCACATTTTTGGCACAAGCTCTCTTGCAGGGGATTAATTCTAATATAGATGTGACTTCTGGATGAGAAGGGCCATTTTCCTTCAGCACAGATGAAGAACCTATTCATACACTTTAGAGAGAAATATCAAAGCAAATTGCACCCAGACGTATATTTCAAACAATATTTTTCCTACATTGCACCAATTATGCCGTTGCCAAACCACCTGATTCTGAAGGACTCTGAGGCTTTTTGACAAATGTTATCATCAGTGTTGCATTAAAATGCAAAATACTGCAGGAGACCAAAAGATGCAATTTCAGCTCCTGAAATTTACAATCCCAGTTTATTTCTCTGTTGTTTTTATTCAAGAGGGTGAAGAGAGGAGATAATTATTCTTCTCAAATCCTCCAGAATAATCAGCTCTTCATCATAAGAAACACACAGCACAATAGCATGTTTCTTTTGAAAGCATATGGATTTAGTGTACAAACACGTGAGGGGAATGGCACTGGCGACAATATGAAATCTTACAGGCAGCATTTTTGCCTTAATGGCACAATGGAAAAAAAAAAACCAATGGTGTAATGCTCAGCTGATGTCCACACCTAAATGTTGCCCCCTGCTATTTAAAAACACTAGGTAATAAATAAATTTAAATATTAGACTGAAAACCTAACTCCATTCAAATCAATGGATTTCATTTCGGTGGGAGAGGATTTCATCCACTTTTCTTAAAGATCAAGACAACAATGTATCATTTTCTTCCAGTGCACCCGAATAATGGGGTGTAGGGGTCAGGAGCCTTCATTTGTGTGATTTACATGGATAGGGCATATCCTTCCAATCTCTATTCTATTCATTTCACTTTTGTGGTCGTGATAACCTCAGACTCCAGATGCTGTAATAAGCCCTGAGATTTTCTGACAGTCCTGAGACATCCCCAGCAGGTTGCTGGTGAGAGGATGGAGAGACCGGTATGGCAGGCAGGTGCTATCCACTGTTCGTCCATACAGTTCAGCCAATGCATTTCCATACTGGTCCTAATGCTCCAGTCCTGAGTTTCCCCCTCCACCAACTCCCATAGCTCACCCACTACAGTTCAGTCTTAACCAAAACATCCTTTTGTATCCTATTGGGGCCTCACAGGCACATAGCTCTGACACTAGTGCAATCCTGGCATTCAGCCCACTTGCTATCCCAGTTCTGGGATTCCCCTCACCCTCCTCCCAGCTCTGCTGACAAACCTCAGTGCTGATTTGCAATGCCCACTGCTGTAGCAGCACAGGACACACACACATGCCCCTCCTCCCCCGAACAGAGCTTTCTAATCTGTCCTCTTTCAAATCACTTCTCGAGTTTCATCTTGGCGATGCTGTCTACAGCAAACAACCTAGTGATAATGACAGGTCTGCCTGTTTAGTGACTTCTTGGGGTTTTGTTCATCATTAGTGATTCATAAAAGAAGAAACCTAGACCTGTAGCTAACTGACACAGCTCTATGATCCTATTACTGATAGTTATGGCAGTTTGCACACCCACCTGTTGTCTCCAGGCCTTATTTAGTTTGTAAATATCTTTGGGTTAAGACTGTCAGTCTGAATAGTTGTACAGCTCCCAGCACAATCCTGGTGAAGGTCCCTGAATGCTACATGAATCCAAACAATACATCATAATCCTTCTAAGTTATGCCCAAATTTGATGTGCAATATGATATTAGGATGGGTCATGGAATAAGTCCATTAAATATATTTTCACATTTGATTTCACAGATCTGGTTGGTCTCCAGGGGTGGGAAAGGTCACACAATTCACCCACAGTAACCTCTGGTTCCTACTACCTATTTTATCCTTCCTTCCCAAAATGCACCAGAGCTCTGCATTCTTTCCAGAAGCCAGTACACTGGTTCTTAGAAAAAATATTCAAGGCCCAAGGATGGCTTTATGAAAGCTATATCTTCTGTGCTTTTGAGTAATTATATAACAGTCAAATCATAAAGCTCGCTGCTGTCCCTCAAAGCATACTGTGTACAAGAAATTTACTTCTAACAGCAGCTACTGAAAAAATTAATTATAGCAATGCACATCACTTACTGTGTATAGCACTTGTCATGTTCAAAGCCCTTTACAAATATTAGTTAATTAACCCTCAAACTGCTTGTCTGTTAATCATTTTGGGGTGGTAATATAATTCTCCCCATTTAACAGGTGGGGAAACAAACAGAGGTGATGAGAATTGTCTAAAGCCACAGAGTAAGTCAGTAGCAGAGCTGAGATGAGAACTCAGGAGCTGAAAAACTCCAAGCCAGGCAGCAGCAGTCTGACTCACTCAAGAGGCCCTTTGACACCCTCAGTCACCTGCAGCATGTGGCCAATAGAAAGTTTCACTGGCACTGGGTGAAGGGGTAAATGAAATATAGTTGGGTATCAGCTTAGACTAAAGTGGCAAAGTAAAATGTATATATTGTGATATCTGTATGTGACATACTCTTTTAGAAAGTGCAGAAAACAAGGTGCCCAAGTCTATATGGGTAGGATATCATGGAAAAAACAGTAACAAAAACCAAATATCAGGAAATGGCTGGTGTTAAAGGTCTGGTATATGGCCACAGGAGCCTGGAGTTCCCTTTCCAAGGGTCATACCCTTTTCCGGTGTTCTAATTTTTGAATCTCTAGTGAAAATCTGTTGAAAGCAGTAGCACCCACCTAGTGACCTGAAAAGGACAATTCTTGTGGCTAAACTGTAAATACAGGCCCAAGCCCACTGTCTAAACCCTGGGTAGCCAAGACTAGCTCTTGGGATTGAAAGGGGAGATGCCATTCCATAGCATATTTAAGCATTGACTTCTCCCCTGGAAACTAACAGGACCAGTTAGTACTGACTGTAATAGTGATTTTTAGAGTGTGAACATAAGACTCCTGGACAGAGAGGTGAAATCATTGTTCTGACATCACAAAGGCCAGCAAAAACACCTATTAGGTGGGAATAAGTAAGTCATTAATGACCTGGGCAGGATTCCAATTGGTGAACTAGATACCAACTGCTTCACAGAATCAAAGGGCTGGAAGAGACCTCAGGAGGTTATCAAGTCCAACCTCTTGTCCAAAAGCAGGACCAACCCCAGCTAAATCATCCCAGCCAGGGCTTTGTCAAGCCACGACTTCAAAACCCCTAGGGATGGAGATTCTACCACCTCCCTAGGTAACCCATTCCCAGTGCTTCACCATCCTCCTAGTAAAATAGTTCCTCCCACCCCAATATCCAACCTAGACCTCCCCCACTACAACCACTGCTCCTCATGCTGTCATCTGTCACTACTGAGAACAGCCTCTCTCCATCCTCTTCAGAACCCCCATTAAGTAGTTGGAGGCGGCTATCAAATACCCCCTCACTCTTCTGTGGACTAAATAAGCCCAAATCCCTCAGCCTCTCCTCGTAAATCATATGCTCCAGCCCCCTAATTTTTGTTGCTTCAGAGCCCATTACCAACCCTTTGAGCCATCCAATGACCAGAACAGTTGGGAGTTAGACAATGAGTTGAAAACAAACCGTGAAACCAAATGCCCAAGAGTATTTTCCCCAATTTGATATGCTGACATGTTCCTTAAATAATTTGATGAAAAGGAATATTATTTTGTGTGTTAGCATAAACAGCTGCCAAGACAAGTGAATTAGACAATTTCAAAATAACTGGGACTATTTATCATGGGTGTATCCTGGCACTTCACACAGCGAAGCAATAAAACTCAGCAGCAGTGTCATCAAGATGCCTTTTGACAGCTGAGTTGCTAATATTCTCCATAACATAAAATCTCTCACGAGATGTATGGGAAAGGTATATGATGGCAGAGCAGAGGTAATACATCCATCTTCATGAGTGAGCTTTCTCATCTCCCCTCACCAGTGAAGATGAATGTCAGTAAAGATCAGCCAGAGTGTATTACACAGACAACCCATATATACGCCTCATACCACTGTCCTTCAGCACAGAGGCTGCTTCAGATCAGAGCTATGGGACATGAGAAATGATGGGAGTTTGTGGGGGAGTGGGCATGTTAGCATCTCTGAATTTCCCCTTACTTATGCATTCAAGGTCTGGGTTCACAGATAACCTTCCTCCAGTCAAGGAGAGTGGGATGAGGCTTCCTCCAGAATCCATCACCCATCAGGGATGTTAAATACGAGGTAAATGAATAGTCGAGTAACCATATGAATTCTTATTGGTTACTTGACTATTCGATAGTCCCCGGAGGCAGAGCCGGTAGCCAGTGCACTCCAGCCCTACTCCTGGCAAGCCCCTGCCACCCCACGCTGCTGCTTCTGTATCAGAGGCAGCAGCACAGGGTGCCAGGCAGGATCCTGGCCATGAGGGAAGCCAGTTTAAAAACCAACTCCCCACACAGACTGGCAGACAGCAGCGTGGGGCTGCAGGCACCAATACAGAGGCAGCAGCATGGAGTGGCAGCAGCCCCTGTCTGTGGGTGGGAGGGGGGTCCAAGCTCCCCATTGACAGAGCCTGCTGCCGGGGGTGCGGGGGTGGAGGCTGCCGCGAAACAGCCTCTGTCCAAGGTGGCCTGGGCTGGCTACGGACAGAGGCTGGTCCAGCAGCAGCCCCTGTCCGCCGGGGGGTCCCAGCTCCTCGCAGACAGCGGTTCCTTCAGCCTCTGTTCACGGGGAGCTTGGACCCCGCAGACACGGGCTGCTTCCACAAAGCAGCTTCTGCCCACGGTGAGCCCAGACTTGCCACAGACAGAGGCAGCCTCCCCTTCTACATACACCCCCACCCTGCTGCCTCTGATAGGGAATGTGAGTAGTCAGCAAGATTAACCGATAAGCCTAGGTTTATCAGTTAATTGTATAGTCAGCTACTTGTTTCCATCCCTATCACACATGAGCAGAGTGCTGTGGGAGTACACAGGTCTTTTCTGCCACAACACACTGAGCATGCTGCCTTCAAGTGTTCCCATCGCCAACTGGTGTGAGGAGCCACAGACTCGGATTGCTATTAGATTTGCTGCCTACAGACTGGTACACTATAAGCTTCAGTGATTGGGCTGTTGCTGTGTCACTGATGAAAGAAGAAGGGTTGTGTGTACACGTGTTAGCCTAGAAATAACAGATTGATAAATGACAACATACAAATATATTAATGTGTAATTGAATGTACAATTGAAAGATACTACGTATGCCAAAACAAAACAATCCTATGCTAATGTCTCAACTCTATCGTGGGCCAGGATATGATTAAGAATGTAATTGCATATTCATAGCTTAAATTTACCAGTCAGCTGCTGTTTAATCACCACCCAATAACTGCCTTGTTAATGACATTAGGAGCCATCTCCATTGGAATCAGCATGTAAACAAGCATTGCATGTCCTACATCTGCTGGTGCTTCTTCTGCCTGCAGTCATGAGCCCATACACAGAAGCCAAAGGCTACAGGGTTGGTGCAGCATCTAGCACAGTGGGGGACACTCTTGGCTGGCCCTTACTCACTACCATATAAAATATGATTAATAAAGTTATGTAGGGACCAGCTGTCCAACAGCAGCACGTAACTGTCTGATGGGACAGTCTCAGAAGGAACAGACATTAGATGGACAAAGATGAGTATGGGGGCATTATTTGAGCAAGATAATTGGTTATTTTAACTGTTACTGACAAAGCACCCATTGGAGGTAAAAGAACCATCATACTTGACCCCCAAGAGAGCTTTATCTGGGGACTTTGGGCTTGTTTTCACAGGGAACTGGAAGGGTTCCCCCACCCTGTTGTCATGACATAAGTTTGGGGCTCTGTGCTTCTCCTGAAAGGCAATAATATTGCAGTAAATACACCCGGCAGTTTTTGGATTGCCCATAATGCCATGCATGCAAGTGAGAACAATTACATTTAAACCTCTAGGCCAAATGTATAAACACAAGTAAAAAGCAAGACAAAACCTTATTTTGCATGGAGAAATGCATTCATTCCATCTGGGGTTATACAAGTCCCTAAACCACACAAGACAATGTGTGGATGAGATTACCCTCAGCATGACACATGTGGTCCAGTAACAGAGAGTGAAATGGAGTACAGTTTAATTTGAACAGGTGGAACATCATTAAACCCTGTGCATACAGTCTGGAAGGAATTCAGCCACATGGGCAAACTCCCTATACCCCATCAGTAATAGTCCCTCCAGGGAACATAGACCTGCTCATGCCAGTTCCATCTTCCTTTTAAAAGAAAACCCAAACTTTTAAAATTTTAATATCAGCATTAAAAAACAGTAATTAATGCCCAGACCTCTCACCATGACTCTTCTTTGTCCAGAGGTTGCCATAGGGTTGCCAATTTCTGTTGGACACACTTCTGGAGGTTTTATCACGTGACATAAAAATTAATCTTTAATTAAAGATTAACCTAACTCCTGCAGATACTGGGCAA
Organism: Pelochelys cantorii; assembly: GCA_032595735.1. Lineage (NCBI taxonomy): Eukaryota > Metazoa > Chordata > Testudines > Trionychidae > Pelochelys > Pelochelys cantorii. Next base: position 32,561,628 of record CM064338.1, read on the forward strand.
CCCTAGAGGGTTGGCAACCTTAGGTTGCTAGTCCATAGCAGAGTTGAAGTCTTATCTTTAGCACAGACTCAGCTGGCTACATAGTCTTTAAAATAGGTTGGTCTCCTCTGTGGATGAACACAATAGGAGTGACCTCTTTCAGTCTCCAAGTCACCTGACTCCAAATCTAGAAAAACAATCTTTGTGTGGAACTTCCTTCCTTCCTGTAGGGTTGGCCTGCAGATGCTTCTCTGTCTCTATCTCTGTAGGTTCTATCTAGATTGTGTCTGTTTGCTTGTTAAGTGTCTCCTAGTCCTTCAGATCACTTTCTTCTTGCATAGCCCTCTTCTATAGTCCCCTTCTATGACCTGAGTGCCAGTGTAGCCCTCATAGCTCCTTTAGTTTCCTCCTTCTGGTGTCTTTCTAATGGCTGCAGCCTCACAGGAAGAAGCACTCGCCTTCAGGACCAGTAGTTTCTTGGTTGACCTGCTGCAATCTACGTGTGCTTTCTCTGATTGTTGGCCCTGTTTTTTCTACTGATGAAGCAGAGCATAAAGGACTGAGTTTCACCCATACAGTACATTAATTTCTGGAGAAAACACTCAGATGACTCTATCTTCAAAACGCCCACTTCGAAACACCCAGATGAATCTAATCTGAAATCAGAGTTCATCCTTTGGCAAAGAGAATGGGTGACAAAGTCTGTTGAGCCTTTGTGTTCTGTATTTAATTTGTCACACAAATGACACAAGTTAGAGATGAAAAAGAAAAAATAGGTAGGCTTCCGAGTCCACCTTTCTGCCAATCACTGCAGCAGGACCTGGAAGCTACGTAGGTACCACTCTTTTGTGCTTCTGTGTACACCTGAAGAAGGCTTCATGTTGTCACCATGTGGTTCTCCCCTCCCTTCTCCACTTCCACTTTACTCCAGAAGAGAAAATTCTGCATGTACCCTCCCTTTTCCATGCATGCCAAATAACAGCGTCTTGCTCACATCCGACCCCTCCTGTCAGAAGTGCAGAATGTGAGAAGCTGACAAACTTAGTGTGTGAGAACTGGGGCACTGGTGTCTGAAGGTTAATGACATGAATATCGTTAGCAGCAGGGGAAGGGAAACCAAAAGAAACACACCAATTAAACACTTACTTGTAATAACAGATATCATAGCCCACTCGAATCCAGTGAGGCTTGCCCTGGAGAGCTTCCTTTACTGAATACATGACCGGCTGCATGCCTACATAAAACAAAGGAAGTTTCAGATGATAAGACTTCCTCTGCATGTGTATATGCTCCTTGCAGCTCTTTTACCAAAAGCAAATACCCTCATCCCTGTCTTGATTTCAAAACAGCCAGCTCTCTATAGAAAATTATATAGAGAGGAAGCTAGCTACAGGCAGAGTAGAAAATGGATCAGACCTACTGGTTTTTCTGAGGTGAGAGATTCCAAGCAACTCTGCTCGTGCAGGGACTAAGAAGGGAAAGAGGAGGAGGAAAAAAAGAATGAGTACACTAGACAGACTAGTGACCTGGTTAACAAGTCTTTGATTCTCTAACCCACTAGAATGCATCAATAATAAGTCTACTAGGCTGGATATCCACCTCCTGACATAATGGAAGAGTCCCAAGAGACCAGGTATCTTGTCCAATACCTTTTGCTAACCTCAGCTAATACTGGATGCTTCAGAAGTATTAAACCTTCTGTCATAAACAGAAAGAGTGCTGACCAGCACCTGGTGGCTAAGGGGTTAACTCACGTACCTAGCAAAGTTGTTGGCCAGGGGGCATTTCGGGCAGTCAGCCAATAAAAATGCAGATAGGAATTTCAAACTGGGACAAAGGGGTTTTTTTTCTCTCTCTCTCTCTTCTTTGTTTTGAGAGCACAGCAGTTTCCCCTAGGTACTGAGGGAGATGCCCTCTCTCTCCAAGAACAGACTTATTGAAATGTGTAAGCAGGGAAAAGTTTAGATAGTCAGTAAGGGTTTATCGTTTTCCTTGTTTGGAAATCATGTCTGAGCTGGCTAATTGTTTTTCTCTTTTGTAACTAAGGATTACAGCCCAGGGACTTTCCCTGAGTCTAAGTTAATTTATGGCTATTCCCACCTAGTCAATTTACTATGTTTGCAACATTAGTTTTGTTTTGATAATATAAGAGTTTTCCTTTTTTTTGTTTTGATTAACCGGTATTGGTTAATTATTGTGTCTTTAGGATTAAGTGCCTAGTTATGCGGGTAGAGTCCATTGCTCTCTGCATATTCCCTTTGTTTGTTTTCCCAACTCCAAGCAAAATGGAGGTTGTATGCAGGGGGGAGAGCTTTACCTTAGGGAGGAAATTCCAAATTGATCTCTTCCCTGGAAAGGGTTTTTATTTTATATTTTCTTTTAATCGCTTTGGGTGGTAGCAGGACGGAACCAGTCTTGGGTTTTTTTGGATCTGAGGGACTGAGATAGAATAAGTTTGTCTCTGGGAATCACAGAGACAGGTTTTTCAGTGTTTATTCAGATGCCCCCTCCCCCCCGCCCCCATCTCTACACGCAGAGTGTCAGGTTGGGGGATTGAGCCATGACACCTCCCATAAGAACATACAGAGCTGGGTGCCCTAGAAAGCACTAATGTCCTGGACTGTATGATACCATGGGGGACAACTTCTTCCTGACATGCACCACATTATCATGTTATGCGCTGAAGAGGAACTATGCAAACATCATCCATACTTCTTGTCCTCCTCTTTGATGGTCTCCATAGCTTCTTCCCCATCTATTTCTTTCCTTTTATCCTCCTGCTGCTTTTGTCTCCTTCATGAAGTTCAGTTTATTGCCTTTCTCTCGGCTGCTTGTTAAATCTATTCCATGATGCCTATGTACACTAACATCTGAGATGTAAAAGATACAAGTTGGTGTCATTAATGCTGGGGGCTTTCTTGTGTCATAAAAAAAGGAGGGGGTCATAAAATTCCTGCATTTTGCCTCCTCCCTTTGGATTTATTTTGTGTAACTCAGCAACACTAACAGCTGTGAGATATCTCTTAGCATGCACAAGATTGTCCCATACCTCAACAGGAAAGTAATGTGGAAAGAAACTTCAAATATAATTCAACCACATCTAGGACTGACCTTTCCATTTTTGCTTCATGTGTCCATGCAGTGCTTTTGCATGGACCAGCAACCAGAGGGACACCATGTTGCATCATGGGAGATATACCACTTGAGGAAACTAGCTTTTTGGGGAAAAAAATGAAGAGATGAGGTACCAGAACGACAACTCCCATGAGGCACCATAGCAGGACAGAGTTTACTGTCAAATTACATCAAAACAAAACTTTATAACTAATTTAGACCAACCAAAATATTTTTGTTTTCATTTTCTCAATAGAAAAGTTTAGTTTCTAGTCAAGCCGTTCAGTTTTCAGGTTTTTGTCAAAAATTGAAATTTTTCTGTGATGGGAAAAAAAATCCATTTTCTCTCCAGCTCTGTTGTTGACTTCCAGTGCTCCTTGAGATGTCTTTTCACTGATACGAAAATTATACAGCATCATCCATCCGACAGGGAGAACAGAAGGACAGCCATAGTACAAAGCCAACTCATGTTATAGTCCATTGCCACCCATACTACTTTTGTACAGGAGCTGGACTTGGCACGGTCAGCAGTATGCGTTTCATGAGCCCCACTCAGTGAATCCCATATCAATGCATTTTTGAAGAATGAGAAGCAATAGACAAGAATTTCCCCAACAGGCTGTCACGCACATACTGATCACAGACCACACAACTGCTGGCCCTGGGTCTAGCTCCTATCACAGGATATTTTCACATTTCTCTTCCAAATAGAATTTTAATTACACATTTTATAAAGAGACTCCTGTCCCTTCACAAAAAAGAGAGAGAGGCCAATAAGAGCCAGCTACAATCTGAGAAGCAGATGTTGGGGAACCTTCCACCAGAAGGGGCCTGAGTCTACCCCACTGAAGCAACATCGTAGGGCATACCTTTGAGAGCTACACCATAGGTTTCAAGAGGTACCCTCCCAGCACCTTTTCTATCCCCCCTCAGTGCACTTCACTCTCAAACAATTGAGAGAACTACCCAGTCATGTCAAACTGTTTGGTGATTCAAAAAAGTGGAATAGCATGGTATGGCAAAGTTCTGGCTTTGCCCCATGGATCCTACACTTCTTAGGGGGTTATTATGTACTTTAGTGGCTTGCTGTGACCCTCCACGCTGCCTCTTACATTTTTCTAGAGGTCAGGGTTACATCTTACAGAGCCACTTTAATCACTGGCAAAGTCAATGATTGGGGAAGGGGAGATCCCTCTCACTCTGGGCCTTCTTTTCCCAGAATCAGGTCTTTCTATGGTGCAGGAAGTTTGCAGGGAACCCAAGCCCACTCTGTACTCCAGGTTCCAGCCCAGGGACCCTAGGCAGCAGCAACTGCTCACGTTTTTACTCTAGCCCCAAGACAGCAGCCTTTTCCCTGGGCCACTTCCCCAAATGCTCCTCTAGTGCCTTTTCTCTGGTACCTGAATGAATCTTTCCCTTCTCAGCTCTCCGCAAACACACTTCCTCCTCTCAGTCCATCCCTTTTCTCCTTTCCCCTTTCTTCCCTGGGGGAAACTTTTAAAGTAGCACCCCAGCTTTAATAAACTGCAGGTGTCTGATTGGCATGCTCCTTCAGGCCAGCTATTAACTAGCCTCAGGTGTCTGCCTGCCTTAATTATGTGGCAACAGACTGAGGGTATGTCTACACTTGCATCCTTTTTCGAGAGAGGGATGCAAATGAAAACATTCAAAATTGCAAATGAAGCCCAGATTTAAATATCCCACACTTCATTTGCATAATCGCGTTATGGTGCTATTTCAAAATAGCGCTATTTCAAAATAACAGGTGCTGTTAAGATGCGGTTATTTCAAGAGAAAACCCTTCTCTTGAAATAACCCTTATTCCTCATACAATGAGGTTTACCAGTTATTTCGAGAGAAGGGATGTCTCTCGAAATAACCGCGTCTTAACAGCGTCTGTTATTTCGAAATAGCGCTATTTCAAAATAGGGCCATAACGTGACTATGCAAATGAAGTGCGGGATATTTAAATCCCGGATTCATTTGCAATTTCCAATGTCTTCATTTGCATTCCTCTCTTGAAAGAGGGTGCAAGTGTAGACATACCCTCACAGTTTATTCAGGGAATAGAAAATTGTTCATCCAGTGCCCTGCATACCTGGACACTTGGTGTCCCCATTTGGTTTCCTCATTTTAGCCCTTTGACCCTCACAGCTGTCTCTGTTTTTTTCTTAATTTGCCCCCTGTAATCATTTGGTGTTTTGAGTTCTGTGGACCCTCCCCTTAGGCTGGGGGGAGAGCCTTTAGATGTGGGCAGGCATAAGCCTGCCCACATCCCAAAAAACAATTAGAGCATGACAATCAGCTGGTCTGGATCTGTCACACATGGCCACACAAATTCATTTGGGATCTATTTCAGTACTTGAATTCTGGACCTTAGACCTAAAGGGCAAGTGATTTATAATAAACTGCACCATTCAGCAAGCTATTCTAGGAGCAAGCTATTCTAGGGGCATTGACAAAGCTGCACCACTGTAGCACTTCAGTGAAGACACTCCATGCTGACAGAAGAGAGTGTTCACAATTGTGTATCTAATACACCTCTGTGAGAGACGGTAGTTATGTTGGCAGGAAAAACTCTGGTTGGTATAGATCATTATATATTCCTTGAGGGTGTGCATTTTCCACATCCCTGAGCAACATCATTATATTGAAGTAATTCTGTACTGTAGACCTTCCCTAAGTACTTTTGCTATTTGTTGTGGGTACATTGGTCCAGTGATAGAGCCCTTGTTGATTTGTATGGATGCATCCAAAAGGCGATGGAGTGAAGTAGTGTTTGAAACTGGGCACTTATTAAAACATTCTGGGCCAAACCCTCAGCTGGTATAAATTAACACGGCTTCATAGAAAGCAATGGTGCTAATGCCAAGCTATGCCAGCTGAGGATTTGATACACAAGGTCTGCATGTTAAATAAATAATTTCTCTTCTAAAATGGGCACAGAAAGCTCTGATTTGCCTGCCTGTTTTATGGGATCACATCCTTCCTCCTGAACCACAGACTGCAAATAGAACTCAAAAACGGAGACAGAATCTTTTATTATTAATGTTGGCAGAAACCTCAGAAGGTCTGGATGTGTATTTTAATTTCTCAATAAGCTTCCTAAACTGTGGATGTTTATTTGAAGTTTAGCCAAATTTATTCAAACCTTATGAGATTTCCCCACGTCTGCATCACTCATTCAGTCCAAATAGATACTCCTCCTTTTCCCCACAGTTCCATTTTTAAATATCCTAGACGCTAACCTCCTGCCTTTCAGTTCCAAGATTATTACCCTGACATCCAAAATTCTTCTCCCCAGCCCTAAGTGCCCTTGAGGAGAGAGAACTCTTTTTGAGGCCTTGTTATGACACTTACTGGCTGATTTCAAAACAACTAGTGAGCAGCAAAAAGAGATCCCACCAACGCTACTAACTCAGAAGGTTGACATAGCAGCAGAGGATGGATGACCTTAGCTGCTAGGAAATGGGTAGCAGTAGTGGAAGTTGGGAATTTAACCCATTTTAGTAACATACATGGGAAGGAAAAGGAGTAAGAAGGTAGCTTAACATCCTTGCTCCAAGGGTCAGACTGCACACCATGACTAAGCAAGTAAACATGACCTATGGAACTTTAAGGCTATGTCTAAACTGCACAGTTATTTCAGAATATGTTATTCTGGAATAGTTATTCCAAAATAGCTTATTTTGAAATAGCACATCTACACTGAAGGGAAGCCTCAAAATTAATCTGAGGCAGGTTTCCCTAATGTAGACCTGCTATCTCGATTTAGAACCCCAGGAGGAATAACTTAAAATGGCCCTGGTGAGGGACTATTTCAAAACAGCAGAAGAGGAGCATTTACACATGCCTTATTTCAAAATAGCTATTTCAGAATAGGCCTTATTCCTCATAGAATGAGATTTACAGAAGTCGGAATACCCCGTCTATTATTTCAAAATTATTTCAAAACAACAGAATTGCAATGTAGATGCTCGCATAGTCATTCCGAAATAACTTTGCTGTGTAGACACACCCTAACAGACACAAGAAGGTTGAAGGCCCTAAGGGAATCAGCAGTGTATCTCTGTGCATGGGAGGGAACCCCAGCCCACTCAAAGGGTCATACCATAATTAAACTGGCTGTTGACCTTCTCGCAGTTGATGATGTTAAAGCGGTAGGGAACAACTGGCTTCATGGCACTGACCTCGAAGTAAAACCACTGGTGGTGCTGGATGGTGTTCACATCGGTGTTTATAATCAAATCATATTCAAATCTGGAGAGCAAGCCATATGAGATGGTGTCACTATGGGCCAGACAGAACGATGGGGTGGGATGTAATGAACCCACAGCAGCAGATGCCTCATACAAACACCACAGTTGTCAGGCACTGGTAACTATGGGATGGAGTGTCACTGACATCGCCAATGGCAGGGCGATGTCATCAAAGTCAATAGCAGCCAAGTGTGCAATTGGCCTCCTGTCCTACCCTAGCACAGCATCATGTCTTTCTGCACCTTGGTTTCTCACTTCCTTTAATTTCATGCCACCTAACACCTCTGATTCATAAGCTCTAGTCCCCTTGCTAAGGGTTCTAAAGTCCAGAGTACTTCATCTTTTCACACAGGAGATATTACAAGTGTGGCCAGATATGACACAGGCACTCTTGGGATCTAAGTTACTTACTTGCGCACTTGGATAGCTTTGCGGAGGTTTCCTGACTCAAATTTAGAGAAGAATCTGAGACAATCCAGAGCATCTGTGTTTGAGGGGCTGTAGCAAAACAGAGATGTGTGTACCACCAAACATTACTTTAAGGAGCAGTAACCACTAAAACATAGTTTATATAGTGATTTATACTTACAAACAGAAGATGTATAAGAGCAACAATTGCCCTGCCATGCAGTTCAAAGCACTAGCCTTCATGGAATGATACTACATCCCACTCCCCCACTTCAATTTTTCCACCTTCAGCAACAGATCCATATACTCCTTGAGCTCAGTAGGTTCTTTGTGCCAATCACCTTCCTCACTAACTTATTCCACAGGTTTATTATCCTTTGCTTGAAGTGACTCTGCCCAAGTTCTTTATGCCCTCCGCTCAGTTCTGGAGCCTTTAAATTTATCTTGAGCAAATTTAAAATTCTCTCCCCTTCTTAAAATCTCTGCCCAGTCACCTCAAACTTTTCTGTGCACTGTGTTTCTAAGAGAACAATCTCAGACCCACTGGTGTTTTCCTCAGCATTTACTTTCTTCACAACTCTCTCCATTGCCCTGTGCTGCTGCTTCTCAAGGGCAATAATGATGGTGCCCAGCCTGGTTCAGAGAACCTAAGATGGGTCTCACAGCTGCCTTATTGCACAGAGCCATGATTCCACCCCTTTTACTATTAGGTTCCATTGCTTTGCTAAAACCACCCAGTATGTGTTTTGCTTTTCCTGCTGCTGTGCCCTGAGCTGGTGGTTTCAATGACTCTTCCACAATAGTCTACATATCTTTTCCTGGAGCCATGTGCTGAGAGACAGACTGTGAAGGGATGTTTACCTCACAGTTGCCCAAAAAAGATTCATGTGGATTGAAAAGGGGCCTAATTAACAAGTGACAGCTGAGGGGAGTCAGGTGGCTATCTAATCCCCTGACTGAGTGAGGGAGCTCAGCTGAAGGGGAGCAAACGGGACTGGGGTTTATAAAGACAGGAATTTGGAAGCTGAGGGAGCTGCTAAAAATAGATTGTGGTCATTTCCCAGGAGATGGCAGGGATGTTTGGAGGTGGCAGATGGCAGAGATATGTAGCCTGTTGTTTCTCCCTGGGAACAGGGAATGGTGACCCTGACAAACCCTAAGGGGTGAAGGGAAGTAGAGTAGCAGATGGTAAGGAAAGGGTTAGGGAAAGGCCGCAAGATCGAAGAGACTTGGATGGCTGTTAGCTAGAGGACCTGTGCCAGAACGAGGACTGGATGGCAGGCCCAGTTTCCCCTGCCAGCCACTAAGGATATGTCTAGACTGCATCCCTCTGTCAGCAGAGGGATGCAGATTAGGCAGGTCAACATTGCAAATGAAGCGGGGATTTAAATATCCCGTGCCTAATTTGCATAAAAATGGCTGCCGCATTTTGCTGACTCAGCACGTTGTCGTAAACCTCCTTACAGGAGGCATAAGGGATCTGTCGAAAAAGGCTTTCTTTCTCCACAGATCCCCGTCTAGACTGCCTCTTTTTGCCGACAAAGTTGGCAAAACGCGGCAGCCATTTTTATGCAAATTAGGCACGGGATATTTAAATCTCTGCCTCATTTGCAATGTTGACCTGCCTAATCTGCATCCCTCTGCCAACAGAGGGATGCAGTCTAGACATACCCTAAGAGAATGACTAGCAAGACTCTGGTACCCCAGAAGGGCAAATGCATAGTGTGACCTGGCTGGAGGGCTGAGTCATAAAGGGACAGCAGCAGCTCATTGTGTGAGATAGGGTGACCAGACAGCAAGTGTGAAAATTAGATTGGGGGTGTCCTCAATCCCAGTACACTACTAGGAATACCTACCTGCACCCATCTACATCAAAGACAACTTTGTCTATCACATCATCTGGCTGGATTAGACGACAAACATCCTCAAATGTTTTGGCCCTGGAAAAGAAAAACAAACTGTGAGTCTGTCTGCGGCTACTGGAAGACACACACCTCTGGCTTGGAAGATCCTTGCTGAAGAAGCAAATTGAGGCTTATTATATTCTTTCCAAAGGACTGGGGAGAAAGGATATCCCTGTGTAGATTTACACACCTGTACTCACTGTAAACAAAAATATCCCTTAGCACTTTTTGCAGTTTGGCTTTTGCATGACTCTCACAATTGGAAAGCACTTTTAAATGACTCTGTCATTCACAGTCTGCAGGATTTATTTCCATTTCTTCTCATTCAGTCTCAGTGAATGAGTTATGTACACCTAGCAATGGGGAATTTGTCACAAGGGATCAGACCATTGACCTATCTAGGAGGCTCCTGGCTCCAACAGTGGCTAATGAGCCCATCCAACCTCCCCCCCATAACAATCAATTGTACAATGCCAAATGTGTTCTTGAGATTTCCTTCCTGACCTCTGCAGCAATCAGCTTAAACACTGAAGAATGACACGATTATCCCTTTCTTAGTTGTAGAGTTACATATGTTGTTATGATCATAAAATCAGGGCTTTCAGAACATTAGTGCAGGGGAAAGGAGCGAATGACTGCCTCTGAGAACAAGATTCCTGGCATTTAGAGGAAGAGTTCCCATCTCTACAGGGTGCTGAGGTTCAAGAAAGCTCAGAAACTAATGGCCTTGGTAAATGCCATGTTATTGGTATTGTTCAGTCCTAGAGCTTAGTTGAAGGGAAAGCATAATCATGCAGCCTGTTTAGGGTCCGGTCAGAGTCACTTCGGCTACTAAAAACAACTGCCCCCTTAAGTAATGAAAGAGGAACATGCCTGGGGAAGGAGAAGGATGGGTGGTCCTGAGAAGAACCCCATCTTCCAACATAGTCCAGCCTACTTTCCAATGCACAAGTTTCCCCCTCAGAGCATTAATGTTACTTGCCAGGTGCACAGTGCCTTCCATGGAAGGATCCCAGCACACTTTGCAAACGTAACTACTTTAGCAGGTGAGGTAAAGAACTAGTTATTCACGGATACTTTCCGAATAAGGAAAGTGAGGCCCGGAGAGGTTACATGACTTGGCCACGGGCAGAGGCAGAAATTAGGCCTCTTAACTCCACATGTGTGCCAAGAGCCCCATAGATGCCAGTCTCTTCAATCTAAGAGAAAAATCTAAATAATAGAAGCCTGTAGCTCGGTTCCCCTTATTGTGATAAGCCATTGTGTGGGTTCTGCAAAGTCTGCAGAGATCTATGAAACTTCATACAAAAGTGATAATTAACACCTATCAGGAGCCAACCAGTAAAGATGTGAAAGTCCCCAAGACTGTAAGAGGTGAGTCTTTATTTGGCCAGCTTCAGAGAGCTACCTGTAGGATGGCAATAAAGCAGAATCACCTTTGAACACCATCTTTCCGTTCCAGCAGGGATTGGTAATGAGGAGGGGGCTCGTGACCCCAGAAATCAGGGAACGCCAAAACTCTGTAATCCAAAATGGACTTGGTGCTTCCAGCCCTGGCCATGTAGAAGTGAGGGCTGTGCGATGGGATATCCCCTTGGTGTCTCTCCAGAAGCTTTTTCACAATGTCTGAGGCTCCCACTCCCCTCATGGGGCTGGGGCTGAAATAGCTTCCACAGTGAGTGGGAAATGTTCTTGTGTCCCAAGAGGCTTCTTTTAGGAGAGGATGCAGAGTGGATGCATGACTCCTGCATAGATCGTCTCTTTCACCAAGGGTGTCTGCATCTCGGACTGATTCTCCCATCACTCGCTTTTCAAGGGCTGGAGATGTGCAGTTCCCCTTCTTTGCCCAGCTCTGCACTGGAGTCTTGAAAGCTGTTTCCCTTGTGTCTGGCCCAATGGCACTTTGGTCCCTGTGTCTGCAATGCTGCTGCTTCCTAAAAGCAGCATTTGGAATGACTTGGGGGTAAGTGCCTGGCAGGTTCCCAGGCACATCTTCAGAGCCCTTCTTATCTTCAGACTCTGTTTCCAGTTCCTTTAGATTTAAAGGATAAAAGAAAGACAATAAATAAAGACAGATGGTGTCTCTTTCTGCAAAAAATGCCACAAGGAAGAAAAGGGAAAATATTTCATTTACAGGGCTCTCAAAATTCTGCTCACCTCAGTGACCCAGAGAGACAGAAATCCACAGCCTACCTACCACCATTTGTAATCCTATAAGCTGGTCTCTCATCAGTTCTTAGAAACTAAACAAGGTTAGTCTAGATCAGCTGTTGGATGGGTAACCTTCAAGCAAACCTGGAGCATTACAGAAAATTGCATGAGGCACCCTGCTGCACTTCTCTTTGAACTGATGGTCCCATGTAGTACAATGGGGCCACTCTGCCAGGCAAAGTTCCACCCTACTAAAATACAGAACTGCAAATTAACCCAAGTTCCTGGCCAGGTGCAGTTATTATGAATACCATAGCACTTTGTATGATAGGAGATGCATGATGTCTTGTTTAAATATGAACAATTATACTCTGCCTCCCTCAGTTTCTCTGTGTTTAGTACTGAGTACAATATTCTTCTTCACTTCCTGTCCCAAACTATCAAACAGATGGTTTGATAACCTGTGGTACTGTCTGAATTTTAAGCAGTGGTAATGTCAGCTTCCTCCTCATTGTTCTTCTACCCTAACCTTGACTGACCACCTCCAGAGTAGACAAACAAGTTAATTTCCATTATCCATTTAGTTATTAGATCTCTGTTAAAATTACCAACAAGGATACAACTTAATGCCCATATGTGGATATTTAATAGGTAATGTCCACCTGGATATTTATTTATCCATTTAGGCCCTAGTGATCTGAGACCCAGGTTTTTGGTTAAATGCCCTCAGATGTTAATATCTTTCACATGCTACCAACTGGGGCTGCATTCAACCCAACAAGTTCCAGATGAATTTACATCTTGGATCCTCTGATATCTTGAGTCATCCAGAGCTCCCCTTTGCAGTATATCTGTCAGCCCACCTCCTCTAAGTCAACACCTCCAGTATTGCACATTCCTACATGCATTCACAGATAAAGGAAGCCACAATATTATCCCACCTGGAGAGTAAGGGAAAGTTCAGGACACATTGTCTCATACTGCTCAAGCTCCTCTTCTGGCCTGTCAAGACCTGGCTTTGAGTTCAGTTTGTTCACATCTGTCTCCAAATCATCGTCCTTCAAAAGTCAAAGTAGGAAAGAAAATAAATTAAATGTGCTATCAAACCACATGGAATTGTCCCTGACTGGCTAGTTATAAGACGGTACCAGGAATAATTAAGCACAAGCTGCCCCTGACTACTAGATGAGAGCAATTAAATTCATTTTTATGGAAGGGCAAATAGACACACAAGAAGTTAGATCACTTCCCCAAGGCCATAGAATGATCCAGTGGCATTTATATATCAGAAGTCCTGAACAAGATTTTTAAAAGTGACTAGTGGTTTGGGGTGTCTCACTATTTGAGTGTCCCAGATGAGACACCTTATAGGGGCCTGATTTTCAGAAGGTGCTGAGATCCACTCTCTGAAAATTTGCCCATTTAAATGTGTGTCAACTTGGACACCCAAAAGTGGAGCACCCAAAGCCACTGGCCAGTATCCTGACATAACCAGCTGATGTGCCACCTCAGGTGTTGAATGAAGGGCAGTGAGAAAACAGCTTTGATTCAGAGACCCAACAATCAGACAATTTAGACTGAACAAGAAAATCCCACCGTATGTCACAGGCAAAATGTGTTTGTTGGTTACCAGCAAAACTAGCAACTTCTAGTATTCTTACCTCTCCAAACTAAGATTACCTTGTTCTCCACTACTGCTCATCAGGATCCTCTCCCCTCTCCCCCCGTATCACACACATCACTGAACCCTGAAGCACCGATTTCTCATCTGTTACTTTATTTATATCTTTCTACACTGGTGATAAATAGCTTTTAGTCTCTTGCCCAATCCATCTTCTGTTCATTTGAAAAAAACCCACACATTCTTTTGGGTTTGCAGTTATCTATAAAGCAAGGACAAGGATCGTGTCTGAAACTTTCACATCCAAAGCAACCATGCATTGACATGCATACCTTCTGTATCAGATACAAGAGTCAAAGACATGCAGTGTCAAGTGTTCAGTCATCAAATAAGAGAATGGGAAAGGGGGGGTTGGGTGGCTAACTGGCATTGATGAATGGCTGCGACATGACAGCATTATTCAAATAATTCAGCATACAGTTAGCAAGCATTCACCACCAAACCACAGCAAAGAAGCAATTTGCTCTTGATAATAACTTCAGAAATGATTCCATTTATCACCAAATTCCCATGAACACCATGGTGTCAACAGCAGTTCCAACCCTGAGCCATAGCTGGACTGAAAGGCTGGGGTGTTTCTACCAAGTGTTACTTGTGTTGATCTGAGGGGGTGATTGGGATTGGTTGACAGGGGAGTCAGTAGTTGGTGTTGGAGTTTTCCTGAGCCCTTGAAGATTGCTTTGGAGGAAGTGACAGTTTGGAGAATTATGTGGGATGTGTAGGTATGGGTTTTAATGATTTTCAGGGGAGGATGGATGGGCTCCATGATAGAACTGGATGTGAGATTGATGCATGGGGACTCCAATTTTGGTAGAGCTGATCAAATAAATAAAAGTGTTGTGCTCAGTTCACTGTGATTAGTATTAGACATTATTCATGAATATTTAGACACCCACAGTATAGTGGTGGGAAAAGTTTTTGAATCACAAAAGTATTAAGAACTTGAGTGCAAATGTTTCTTTGCCCAAAAATTTGGACCAAAAGTTCACTATTCATCCCCCATTATCATTCTGTGTAAAAGTTTAGTCAGGAGGTGGGGTAATATGAGGGTTATGATAGCAATCATACAAGGCAAATAAATAAAACTCATATTCAAGGCATAGTGTTGTCAAACAGCCAATAAACTTAAAACTGTTCACAAGTACTTAGTGAATACCTATGAATAATGACCATAATTACAAACATTAGGATGTGTTTGAGAACAAATGACAAAACAAAAACATTATTCCTAATGAACAGTTTGACCAGTTTTCTGATGAAAATAGTCACTAATGGGCAGGTCAGAACACTGCGTCCATTTTAATGTTCAGATAGGCAAAGCAGGCAAATAGTGAAAAGAACACTCAACAGAAATCTAAACTGGATCAGATCACACACTGTTTGTGCCCTTTTTCATTCGATTACCATAAACATTTGTGCAAACAAGGTTTTGTTTGTACAGATGTTTGAGGGAGCAAAAGCTCATTCATGCATGAATGTGTGTTGGTAGAAAGATGCATTTTCACGGAGAAACATTGGCATGCATCCTAGATTTGTACCTTTCACAGCAGGGTGTGGCAGGGAAAAAGAGTGAGGACAGAAAGCAAACAATGTTCCAAATAATTAGCTAAATTATTTGTTCATGAACAGGAATAGGTAAAAGAAAGAGGCTAAAAGTTAATGCTCTAACTGTGGCTTAAAGACCCAAGCTGTTTTAAAGACTGGAGTCCAGGTACATAGCAAAAATATAATGTTATTGTGATGGGGGAAAAAAAGAAAAAAGAAATCACTCCCTAAAATCTACCAGGCCTCCTATCACTTTCTCCTTAATGTGCCTCCCATGGCCTCTGCCTGGAAGACTCAAATCTCCATTGAGACTTATTCTTGGTTCTAACTGTAAAAGGTAAAATCAAATAGGGAATGGAAAAAAAATACTATGTGACGTATATACCCAATCACACAGATCAAACTGGGATTATGAAATACGTGAAGTCACAGTTTCTGAGAAAACAATGGGCTGAGATTATTACACCTAAAACTTTTATTCCTGAAGTAATGTGAGCAAGGAAGAACTTTGGGGAGATTCAGTTGAGACTCAATTGGGGAACAGAAACAAGGGACTTAGTGTGATGATCAGACTGTTCCCAGGAAGAGATTGGCCATATTTCTCTATAATAGTGGGCAAATCATATAGGTTACCTACACAAAGCTGAAGTCTTCCAGCTTCTCAGGCAACATCCCAGCCACAACTGCATACCAACCTGCTAAATATCTATATGCACCATTTAGCTGTATGTTCAAGAGACCCTGCCCCCGCTCCATGGAAGATGACTGCTCTTCCATTTTCTGTGGCCAAGCAGCCCTATATTATTATATATCTGCTCTGAAGCCACAAACAAATCAACTTTCATTCTGTGACTGGAGTCCAGTTACATAGCGAAAATATAATGTTATTGTGATGGGGGGAAAAAAGAAAAAAGATATCACTCCCTAAAATCTACCAGGCCTCCTATCACTTTCTCCTTAACGTGCCTCCCATGGCCTCTGCCTGGAAGAATCAAATCTCCATTGAGACTTATTCTTGACTCTAATTGTAAAAGGTAAAATCAAATAGGGAATTCAAATAAGGTCCAAATAAGTGGGGAAAACCCCCATTTTCCCCTCATAGAGCATGCAGGGTTTTAAAGGAAGCTGTGACTGATAGACATACTTCTTCTTTGTGCTCCAGGTCCTCACTATGCAGGTCTTTTTCCACTTCCTCTACATCATCGTCATAGTCATCTGCAAAAGTAGAAAAGATATGGAGCAGGTGTCTTCCATCAATATATCCTTCTCCCTGGCCCCCTTCAGAAAGTCAGGCCACCCTTGTGCTCAACACATGTGTCTTCTCCCTATAAACGACCACAGCTTAGAACCTAAGACTTAGATCCCATGTGTTGTTCCATCAGATATAGCTACATATGGGACAGAGGGCATCTACACTGATTCTTCTGTAGGCCCAGCCAAAGAGTGTGCGGGGCCCAAGGCAGCACGCTGACCTGCACGACCGCACAGCTCCTGGCGGGGCGGGTGGGGCTGGGAGCTGGGCAGCACAGGGCCCTGAATGTGTGGGGCCCAAGGCAACCGCCTCTTGCCCAAAGGCCAGGCCTGTTCTCCTGGATGAAATCACAGTATTTCCACGCCTTGACAATCACCACCATGATGTGGCACTATGTTCTGTAACAAAGTAATGTGATGAATTTTTGTTTTATTGCAAAGATATTATAGGATGCTGTTAATCTATATACCTACCTAAGGATTTTATCCTGATCATACTATTGTGGAATCTGACTATCTTCCATATAAAAGTTAATAGGTATAATGTATTTGCATGGTAGCCCTAGTGAACATCACTACATCTCTAGCTCTTCTCATTTTGGGAGTTAAAAATTCTCTTGGACATAGATTTTATTGCTTTAGTTTTGCAGGAGGTGGGGCAGACAAGTAGGGTGGCAAGTTTCATCCTTGCTATGGTATGTCCTGCAAACCTAGACTACAGGAAACAGGAACATCCAGAGGAAATCAGAAACATCCCATGAAACAAAAGAAAATCTTAAAGATCAATAAAGAGGTGAGGCAGAAATTTGGAGATACAGAGTAGAAGCTTCACAGTCTTTGCTGAAAATATTTGCACAGGTAAAACAGTAGTCAGAATATTGTTTGGGCTGTACCATACGGGTGCTGGTTTGGAGTGTGAAGGCTGGCAGCAGGAAGGTTTCACTCTAGCTCAGACAGCTGTGCATAAGGTAATATTTGTTTCATTCCTGAGCATGCCTTTTACATGCATGATGCTCACCTGCCTTTGCACACATCCCGCTGGCCTGCAAGTGCTCACAACCTCCATTCATGTAGCATAACCACAACTGGATTATTTGAGAAGGAAAAAAAGGCGTCTGGCTGGCAGCATCCATTTACTGATAAATTTGCAAGGCAGACTGTACACATATGCATACACCCTTCCTAGTTTCCACGAAGCAACAGTAGTTCCGGATTCTGTCAAGGCCATTCCTTCAGGTCACTTTAAAGCAATACGGATTGAATTTCATTTCCCCTTCTCTTCACTATCTCACATCTCCATTCTCCACACAGTACCTGCTGGCCTGGACAGAAACACCCAAAATGAGGGATTCATACCCAGTTCGATAGCATGACAGTTTGGGCCACCATCCAAGTTTTAAATGCAAAACTCAAGGTTAGATTCCTCTCTCCCCTGGCCCCCATCTTCCATTTTCCCATCAGTCACAGTCACATATATTTCAGTCAATAATTTACCTTCAGGCAGTGTTTGGGAAGGTTCCGAGCTGACACTTCCGGGAAGAGAGAAGGAATAGGAACTGCGTAATGTAGCCAGAGGAAGAGGCCTCTTGGGGTAACACTTCCTCAGGATCTGGGCCACTGTCGTTACTATTGGATCCAGGGGCTTGCTATCCAGGCAATCCTAAGCACCAGTGAAGAATATTCAGTTATGTTTGCCATTCAGAAGCATCCTTCCTTTTTGCACAGATCACTAGACATTAAAATAGCTGCTTCCCTGAAAACCTCAAAGAGCAGCATTTGAATAATACTCGAACAATTCTGCTTCAACCTCATATATTTCCTGTGTTTCTCTTTCATCCTTTTCCTACCTTATCACAGCAGGGAAGTCTGCATGGGAGCATAGAATCTTGGTTTTTAAATAGTTTATCTGCTTCTAAAGCTCATTCTCCATCTGCTGGCATATCCATCTAAAGGGCACAGGGTCACCTAGCACCATTGAAGGTGCTGGGGTCAGTACTGTCTCCAGAAAAAAAGAATGCCTGTTTCTGAATTATCCACTGACTTCCCTACAGCTACAGAGGGGCAAAATTCTTCAGCTGGAGCTATTGGGAGGTATGAAATGCTGGTTCAGTGACTGAAACAGTTTGTGAATTTATGTCAGTTTCACCAAACTATTTTTTTAAAAAAATGCCAAAAGCCAAAATGTTTTGATTTT
Organism: Pelochelys cantorii; assembly: GCA_032595735.1. Lineage (NCBI taxonomy): Eukaryota > Metazoa > Chordata > Testudines > Trionychidae > Pelochelys > Pelochelys cantorii. Next base: position 32,580,114 of record CM064338.1, read on the forward strand.
TCAGTTTAAAATGACCTTTTACTCACCAATTTCCTTCACATTTACAAATACGTTTTTAAAAATGTATTTCTAAATCCACATAAAATGGTTCTGAAAATGCATTTTTCTTCACTTTTTGATTTCTGAAAGTTGAAATACTGAAGGACTTTTATTTTAAATTAAGGGAAACAAGATAATCAAAAATAAAAATGAAATGTCCTTGGGAGAGTGTAGTGGATGCATGTCTCTTCCATAACAAAGGACAGCAGCTCTGAAAACAAAATGGTTGCTGCCTCTGCACAAAGACAGAATTCCTAGAAATTTAAATGTGCAAAACTAAGGAATCACAGCTTCATAGCTACAGAGCACATACACCACAGCCTCCTTAGGCGAGAAGAGGATTTCAAAGCTGATATGGCTATCATCTGTCTATCTAGGTTTTTGTGCTGTACCAAGCAGAGGCAGATATAGGGCAGGGCGAGTGGGGCGGCTGCCCTGGGCCCCACGCTTAAATAGGCCCCGTATCAGCGCCAGGGGCGGACTGGCCCGGCGGGATGCCGGGAATTTCCCGGTGGGCCATCCACCGAAGGGTTGGCTGGCGGCTGCTGGAGGAGGGGGGGGATTGTGATGGGGCGCTGCAGCCCCACGCTTTAAATTCCCCAGCGCCGGCCAGTACGGGCCATGTGGGGCCGAGGGAGCACATGCGCAGCGTGCTGAAATGCCGCACAACAGCTGAGAGGGGAGACACCCAGGTGTGGCGTGATGTCACAGCCCGGGACTTTAAAACCGGGTGGCCGAGTGGTGCACCGCTCGGTTTGGCATGTGGTCTGGAGCCTGGGCTGGGGTCACAGCTTCCCTGCAAACTGGAAGGCAGAAGGTGGATGTCAGAGGAAGGGGCTTGTGCTGAGGGGTGGGGGGCAGGTCAGGAGAAGAAAGGGGAAGGCACCAAGGGACAGCGTGGAAGAGAGACAAATGCCAGGGGGCCAAGTGCAGACAATGAGGAAAAGGGCAGGAGGGGAGGTGTCAGTGGGAGGGGGGACAGGGTGATGCTGGGAGAGGAGAGGGTAAGGGCATTGGGGGCTAAAGGGGGGAAGGGGAGGCACTGGGAGAAGGCTTGAAAGGAGGGGTGGGCAGGAGGAAGGTGGGGATGGAGCAAGGCATGTGTGAGGGCACAGGGGCATGAGGGGAATGGGGGCAGAGGGTGGTGAGGGAGTGGACATCAGGGAAAAAGAGGGCAAAGGGGGTAGGGGCAGTGAGGGAAGGGGGAGGCACCAGGAGGATGCTGGGGTAAGGGAAGGTACAGGTGCCAGGGGATTCTGGGGGTGAAGCAGAAGGCCAGACACCTGCAGGGGAGGGACCAGCACCAGGGGAGAGAGGCAGGGCAGATGTGTAGAGGGAGGTGTTAGGAGAGGGGATGAGGAGGAGTAGCTCACATGATCAGAGTGGGACTACTGGAGAAGTGGGCACAGGGAGGATGCCTTTTTTCTATTTTTTCTCCAAAGGGGGGCCCCCACGAAATTGTGCTGCCCTGGGCCCCGCAAAACTCTCATCCGCCCCTGGTACCAAGTCTGCTGCCAGCATAGTTGGTGTCTGCATTCCTGGTGACTTGGAATGGAGCCTTCAAACACCAGAATATCAGCTGAGGCCCCAGAAAGCACCACAAAGACACCAATACATGTAAGAACAACATCAGGATGATATTTTATTATCATTTTCAGAATAATTATACTCTTTCAGTGGAAAGAAGACAGAGTAAGTGGTTAGCACCACTGACTGAGCATCCCACAGTGAGAGAGGTGCAGGGCTGAGGTTACGCAGCCAGTCCAGCAGGGTGATTGGTGAACAAACTGAAGTGCTTTGTAATACATAATAAAAGAAAAACTGCTGCTTTTTATACAGACACCTGTTCCACTTCCATCCATATGAATGAGGGGCATTGCAAAATTCTCTGGAATTAGGCAGGATTCCTATGGGGAATCTAAAAATATCATGTAAGCTGACTTGCTTACAAGACTCAGCTACCGGAACCTTAATATGTATTTTAGATCTCTGCGTGGTAGGAACAAGAGTGGGAGACAATTCTGAATTTACCTCTGAGGAATCAAACAGCAAAAGGCCATAAGAAATGGTTTCTATTCACAGCTTTGCCACTAAGTCACTGTCCAATATTGGGCAAGTCACTTGGCTTCTCTATGCTGCAGATGGAACAAACTCAATTCATAGTTCATAAACCCACAGTAAAGCTGACCTGAACTCAACTCATCTATGCTTCAGTCACTATACTCAGTGTAATTGTGGGTTATTTGATGCCAGTACAGGAAAGGTTGATACTATGACAATATTAACTGAGAGGCGAGACTAAGGCATAGGTATTGCAGAGATACCATCTGAGCCTAAATAAAGAAATGAATTGTGCAAATAATAAAGAAGAGGAAGTGCCTCATTAAACTCTCTCCAGCACACTCTCACTGGGCAGAGAACAACAGCCTCCATTCCTCCTAGGCCTGTGAGCTCTGTCTGTGACCTCAGCTAGACTAGGCCAATAGATCATATTTAAAGATGTGTTCTTTAAACATGTTTTGACTGGCACGTTTTAAACATGGTCATAGACAGGATGTATGGGTGGAGGAAAGTATTTTCTGTTTCAGAAATTTACAATATTTCAACATTTGTTTCTATTCTGAGTCAAAATGAAATGCACAATTTTTTTAATTTCTGGGGCAGGGCATCTGATGGGCTGCTGCAGAGCAGGAGGACTCGAGAAACCCAAGCTGCTGAAGATACATGAGCCTCAGAGCCAGAACTCCCAAGGCTTCCAGGCTCTCAGCTACCTGTCTGCTAAGGATTGGGTAGCTTAGCAGGCTGCTAAGGATCCAAGGTGATCGAGCTAACAGGAAAGCTGGCAGGGTTCTGACCAAAAGCTATCCAACACATAGGATTCACTGGGGCCTTTCCTCGGTTCTGCCAGAATTAGTCCCCTAAAAACATTTCAATTTCAACAAATAAACCAATGCAACAAATTCCAATGAAAGAATATTTTGTCACAATTTTTCAAACCAGCTCAATTTAACACAGTTAAAACCACGTTAGCTGGTCATAGCATGAATTGCCACAAGCGAATACATTTGTAGCCAAAACAGCACCTAGACAGGGACTCTCAGTCACTTCTGTCTCCAAGAGGCACGAGCTTTCTCCCTGCAGCCAGCACACTCTCCCAAGATCTCTCTCTCTCATAAGGATGCTGAAGAGTCCCTGCAGCAGCAGCAGTGTGATATGCACTCACTCATCTTTAGTTTCTAATTGTGAGTAAGGAATGAGGCAGGATCTTTACGGGGTTGTACCTTTCCCCCAGGAGCTTGGGAGAGCATCATTTGATTTCTCAGGGAGACAATGTTAGATGAAAAATGTACTTTTTAGAGTTCTGGGAATGTGATAGGTTGGACTTATTAACCTCAATGATTCCGCTACCAATAGATCTCCCATGGCACATGGTAGGGAAAGCAAACTGGAACCCCCTGAAGCTGTCATTTCTGCTCCACTTCTGACCTTTGAAAGGATTAGCATTCTCTTCACAGGATTCTTGGTGTGTCGTATCTTGTTTATTCACCCAAGGTGACCCAGTGTTGGCACTTTTCAGGGTGCTGCTCCCAGGCTGAGCTATCAGGAGATGTTAGCTCAGAAGGAACCATAGATAGTTGCAGGTTCATAGAGGCAACAATCCATAATCAGCTGTCACAGACTTTGCTCAGCTGTTGCCATCTTCCATGTGAATTGGGGACTTACAGTTAACAAGAGCCATACCTGATAGAAATCTTGCCACATCTGTTCCCTAGCCCCATCTGAAGTAGTGGCCAATTCCTCATGCCCCAGACGAGGGAACAATCACCCCATCCATATAGTACCTACAACACGGGGAAGGGTAGCTTTCTGTGGCAGCAGGAGTTGTTGGTCTTGGGGTTTGGAAAGTAGAAGATCTGGGCCACTGCATATATTGTATGCCATGGAGAATTTGGGGGGGCTGGGTTGTTCACCACTATAAGGTTGGTTTAAGACAGAAGGCAGGGCACATGCCAGTTATAATCCCAAGAGGAAACACTGCTTGTAGAATCCCACTGGCCAGGTATTAAATAGGCCACAGTGGTCCCTTCATTTTATGACTAAAGAAGCACATTGCTGGATGGTCATGAGAGGAAATTGCTGCCTGTCCTGTACCTGCCCTCCAACCAGCCACAAGGACCCCATCTTCAGGGCAGCTGTTGTCTCACTAGCACTACACTTACTTCTCAAAAACTAAAACTGAGTCCAGCTGAAAAATTTTGAGCAAAACATATTCCTGCCAGGTTTTGCCAAAATGAAAGGTTTTGCCAAAATGAAAATTTTCTGTCAGGAAAAGAAAAGTGTTGGTGGAATTTTCCATTTAAAAATTAAAATGAAACATCCCATGAGATGCTGTTCAACCACAGAGAGGGATTGTGTAGTATCCTGGGAAATGCCAACTGACCAGGGAGTGGGATCCATAGAAAAGAATAAGGGCATGAGGGAGGTGGACCTACAATTCCCATGAGGCACTGCAGAGACACAGACAGACAGAGATTAACATTAAAGATGAAATGTTTCAACATTTCTGAACTGATTGTTCTCTGAGAAATTTCCACATTTTGAATTTTTGTCCAATTTGCAACAAACACAATAGTCAAAGTATCGCATAGAAAAATCAAGATGAGAATTTCATTTTTCAATTCATTCTGCTTAAAACATAAGAAGAATGCTACACTCTGAGGGTAGAACAAGCTAGGAGCAGCTGCTCAGTCAAATCCCCTGATTGTGTTTACCTGTGCAGTGGTGAAGAGGCTCTCCATGCCACGGGCACTGAGGAAATTCTCCCTGGCAGATTGGATGTTGGTGATGTGTTTGAGGCACAGCAGAAGACCCCTGCGGACCTGGATGCACCTATTGGAGGTGTCGCAGCGATGCCAGTCCTGGTATAGCCTGAGCAATTCACACAGATAGCCTCTGTTGACTGCTCGTCGGCTGTTAGACTCTGAAACCAAAGGGGAACAGCTGAGTTACAGAGTCCCCCTATTAGCATTGTTTAATGATTGTGCATACATATACACAATGCTCACACACTCAGCGCATCCTTGTACATCCATTCGCACTTGCACACACAATCACAGACATGTTTATTAACTTAATTTTAATAATTTGCATTTGTGACCTTTATTTGTTAAGTGAAGGTGTGTGTTTGGCATGGCCCCAAGTAAAGCAAAAACTGAGGAGCTTGGGACCAGTGGGAGATGCTGGATTGACAGTTCTGAAGATGTATGTATTATATCTACTCCCACTATGGTGGCAGCAGCAGTAGTTGTGACCGTCTCCATCTGTCAATGCACCTTAATCCTGACCCACTGCACCCCATATGTTTTTCAAAATGAATATGAAAGTGGGAGGAACAACTGAGAGGGGAAAAGACACAGTATGATTGGTTGAAAGAGGATCATATGACCCTCACACAGTAATACAGATACCATAGGAGATTGACATAGGGTGGGCATCAAAGCCAACCATCTTAGTCACATGACCCTGCCTCAGCCACTCAGGTCTTTTTTGGCTACTGAAAGGTGTGATGCCAGCTCATAGTGCACACCCCTTTGTAATATAAGTCATTGCACAACAGATACTATAAAATTACAGTCCATTCTGCCTTCTCAGGGCTGCCAACCTAAGATACTCAAAAATCACAAATCAGGCTTAAAAGATCATGATTAACTTTAAAATCATGAGGATTATTTTTAAATAAAACACCACCTTTGCTTTCTTTTACTTTTCCCTCCAGTTTCTTAGCCTTTGCATGTGCTCAGGTCACATGTACAAGTTTTACTCCAAAGCCATAAAGAGTCTATGTAAAGTTCCTTACGAAAAATGAACACTGATACTCTCACCATCCTATACCACCAGATGCTCAATTTTTAAGACAAATACCAAATATCATAAGACTTGCAATAATATTACAAGGCTATTCAACATTTCTGAAGCACCTTTCTCCTGCATTTCTTACCCTTCTCAAAAGCATGCAAATATAGTCCTATCAAGCTCCAAAATGTTCTTCCCCCCTTTAAACCAGCTCTTGATTGAATGTATTTTTCCTGACTGGTCTACAACATGCCTCTTTCCAACACGCTTTAGGAGTTCTGAAGAACTTGTTCATCTATCCATGAGGCTTGGAAGCATGTGGTGAGTCCCCTAAATCCTGATTACCATATGCACTTTGCTACAGCAAGCTCTTGATACAGGTTTTCCAGAGCAAGTAGGCACCAATTTATTGCTGTTTCATTAAACAAAGAATCAGAACCACTCACATCTGCGGCATTAAAATAATTAAAATCAGCAGGGATTTACAGGGCGGAGAAGAAGAAGGGAGACAGAGGTTAAGACAGAGAGAGAATGGCAGTGAGGTTGGGGTCAAGGAAAGTCAGCAACCAGGAGTGAATGGGGATTCAATGGGGAAGGTGCAGAGGTTGCAGGTGAAGGGCAGACAACAATCCTCAGAGGCCTCAGTGATGGAAAAAAGAGGCTCTTGGGAAGGGTGGAGCAAGGACCCTGTGGCAAGTCTTCTCTATTCTTTGAGAGCACCATGGAGATACTGCACAAAGAGGGTGGATGAATGGGAGCAGAGAGCTCCACTCAAAGCTTTGCCAATGTATTTCAGTGCTGACCTGCAACATCCCTGTCATTCCATTCCTGGGAAGCCCTGTAGAGGGCCATCAATGCTAATCAATCCTTTCCTGCAACCTGATTGCTATACAGACCTGGGCCCCCACATTAATCTTCTGAAGCACCTCAGCCTTGATCTGCAGTGTGTTATTGCCATCCTAAACCTTTCAGACAGCTCTGCCAATAAACTTCAGTCCAGGCCTGCAGCAGCCTCAGCCATCCTGCTTCTTGGCCCCCATACAACTCTGACAACATCTCTCATGTTTTCAGTTCCAGCAATTATGAGTGTGCATAAAACCCCAGGGATGTTACTCCTCTGACCTTCATTCAGCATTGGTGTGCACACATGTACTAAAAACCTGAATGGCTCGAAGATCCCTTATCAATCCCAATGGTTTGATTCACAATTGCCTGTTAATCCTCAACCACATGTCATATGTGCTAACCTCAGGGTGATTAACCACTCGCTCAAATCAGTCAGGCTTCCTTGGAGAATTACTCAAGGAGTTCTGCAAATGTATGTAAACCTGAAAAGAGGCAGAACTGAGTTGGGGGGCTTGGGGTGTAAGTCACCTGAATAAAACTCAGGAGTGTCTGCCTTGTACAGAGGCTACTGAAATCAGAATGGATGCAGAGCCACAACATTTAGCTCTCCAACCCACTGATCAGAACCCATGGGGCACAGTGGCAGTGGAAAGGACTGGGAGTGGAGCTGGTTAGGGAAGCTAGAAATTTCAACCAAAGTAAAATTCCCATAAAATATTTTTTGAAAAATGGGGGGGGGGGAGAATCTTCAACCAGCTCAGGACATCAGAACCGCTGGCTTCTATTCCTGACTCTGGCAGTTTCTCACACACATGGCCTTGTGCAAGATACTTGATTGCTCTATGCCTCAGTTTTCTAATCTTCCCATTGTGTGTTGCGGATAAAAAAAACACTATATAGTCTAAGGACTATGTCAATTTATTATTTATTTCTTGTTGGTTTCCTGTAGCACTTACCAATGTAGCATCTAAATATCTGCGCTATGACCTACAGTAGGAAAGTTTGTTCTAGGAGAAAGGAAGGTTACTAGGGTGGGACAGGAAGGAATTTTTCTGAGTCTATATCCCCAATTCTTTGATTACCAGAGATTACAATGAGGTTCTGCTGGACCATCCCATCAGCTCTCTCCTGCTCTTCTCCCATTAGCAGATCTCTCTCATTTCATTCTTCCATTCCTTTTCAGTTTTATAGTCATCAAAGCAAGGGAAGAACAAAGGAGTAGGAATGCCCAGAAGGCAGGAAGGAAAACAGAAACCTCCCCACCTGTCTCTATCTGTTGGTCTTTCCATCTGCAATGCACCTGAATACGTCTGTATTTTGGCTAAAATACAGGTGGTGGGTATGAGTCAGACATACAAGCAGCACTATGCACATTTGCAGGCAGCAAGAAGTCAACTCCTCCTGCAGTGGATTTGCATAACCCATGTGGTAAGTGGCAGAATGCCTTTTGCCTCTCAACCTTTTTGCTGTTGATCCCCTAGTGAACTAATATTCCATTGCAGCCATATTTCTCTGCCTGGACATACCAAGTATGTTTGATGGTACAACAGGCATGCTTTGCCTTGATGCACCCAGCACAGCTGGTACATTCATTCCAGATGTTCCACAGCCATTGAAGATGCATCTAAAGCCAGAGAGGGGCTCACACAAAAGAGAAGTCTCCAGTTTCAAGGGAACCCTGTTTGTTCACTGAGTGGCAGATGGGGGTTTAAGGATAGCAGATAATCGCCAATCTGCAGGCATTATGGCCTGAGCACTGCTGCTGTATCTGAGGAAGCTCCCAATCCCCTCCTTTTCACTCCTGCCCCCTCTAGAGCTGCACACATGGCACTGCTGGAGATCACCTGGTTTATACAATCACGTAAATGGATTATAGTCAATCTGAAATATGATGAGCAAGCCACTGCTTACCAGGGAGAACAAAGAGATATTTATCTTTATGTCTAGCTATTTAAATCTCTTTGGTGCTCTCTCTCTTAATCTGAGTCAGCCAATTCACTATGCCAAGGACATGGTTTGAAGCTAAGATGCTCCGCTAAATTAACCCTGCAGCTTCCAAGAGACTGGAAGGGGTAAAACAACCTCCATTATATACTAGTGTTTGCTCCTGAGAAAAATTGTGTATAAGGCACCTTCTAAATGGAAGACCAGACAACCACTGGGAGCCCATTCCTGCTCCAGAGATGCACCCGGCTTCCCTATGGAAATTGGATCAATCTCCAGTGAACAATGGGATGAGCCCAGGTCTAGTGGTTTCAGCAAGAAGCAGGGAATCCCAATGGATATTTTACCTCACTGGACACACAATCCTCATGCTTTCATGCAAGGAAGAGCATCAGTAGCTGAATAAAGGAGGAGGAAGGAAGATGAGGGAAGGACCAGGGAAGGAGAAGTATGGCTGGGAGGAAATAGGGAAATAGGTTAGGCAAGAGGATAAGGGGAGAGAAAGGGGAGGTGGCAAAGAGGTCATTTGCAATAACTGCTGCCAGCACCAAAGAATCCTCTTGATAAAAGAGACATACTCAGAAGGTCACCACAGCCTGTCTCTTTAAATTGATTATTACAATTTCAGTAAGCAAGCAATGCAACAAGGTCTCTCTGTTTCCCTAACCCTCTCCCTTCAATAACCACTGAGCAAATGCCTCCAAGATTGGCTCCAGCTAATTTCCTTAAAGACATGCAAGCTGCTAACACTGGGAAGTACAGATAGTCGAGTATAACAAATATGACCAAAATTAGATTAAAATAACCTGCTGATAAACAAATTACTCACCAAAAATAAATATTGGATTAAGCATTGGGATAGCTATAATAACAGTGCCATCATGTGGTGCTGGGGTGAAGCAGTTGGCTTCTGCCATGGGGGTGGAGGAGAAAAGGAATGTTCAGAATTACCCAATTTAACCCTACAAGCCCTGTTTCTCTAGACTGACTATTTTCCTTACCCTCAGAAAACTGAATTGCGCTACTTTATTTTTGGAAGGAATTTGGTGCTAACAAAAGCAAAAGAGCACACAGGATAGAGTCACATACAGCACTGATAATTGTACAAGCTTCCCTTACTCCTCCCCCCCTTACAGCTCTGCCAATGCACATCAACACTGGGCCAGAAAGTCAGAGTTCTGTCTCTACCATTTCCACTGGCTTGCTGCATGATTATGAGTAAGATATTTTTCCTCATTGTCCCTCAGTTCCTCCACCTGTATAAAAGGGATGATACCCATCTCACCAGGGCTTGTGAGTTTAATTAATAAATGTTGTGAAGCATGCTGACGTACTCAGACACAAGGCCTGAAAGAAGGATTATGAATGCTCTATGTCACTCAGTCTCCCAACTATTGTTATTTGCTAAGATGTGACAATATGCTCCGTCCATAGCAGACCCAAATAAAAGAGGGGCACTTCCCTGCAGAGCTTATAGTCTATAAGGCAGACAGTCATAGAAGATTCACTGGAAATAAATAAAAAAAACAGAGGAAGAAGATACTACAGGCTTTTTTTTTCTTTTTCTGTTTGTGGACACTGAAGACATGGTGAATCGTTAGGAGGCATCAGAATGAGAAGAAAATGGGAGCCTGGCATGAAGGGATTGGGAGCTGATCCTAGGCAAAGGGTCTGCATAAAAGAAAGCATGAATGCAAGTGTGAATAACAGTGCTACCATCTATCATGTTTTATCTTGCAGTATTTCAAACTCCTCTCAAAACACCAGCTCTTGCAGTCAAGTGTTCATAGAAGAATCTCAGCTTTCATATTAAAAAGTAAATATGTAGCCCTTATAATTGTGGAGTCGCATATAAAAATGTGCATTGAGTGGCGCCTAAAAGCTTAGAAACCAGGAGGCAAATTAAAAGTACCCACTTTTAGAATATTTAAAATTATGATTTTTAAACTGATCTCATGATTTTCTGGAGCTAGACTAATGATTTTTGAATGTTTGACATTGGCAACATTAAGATTTCAAAGGCAGAGTGAGGTGGTCTAATTGTCAGGCAAGGGGAGTCTATTTGATATACAGGACTGGCTCTAGTCATTCCTGCGCCCCGGGCAGCGGGCGCGCAACGCATGCGTGGCTCTGCCCCGGGCGCACGGAGGATGCGCGGCCCTGCCCCGGCGCGCTGCGCACCTTACAGCTGCAATTGGGCGCGCGGCACCTGATTGCAGCTCTAAGGGGCGCCGCGCGGCCCCCGGCCCCAGGCACGCGGCACCTGATGGCAGCTCTAAAGGGCGCTGTGCGGCCGGGCGTGTGGCGCCCCTTACAGCTGCCATTAGGTGCCCCCCATAGGTTGGCGCCCCGGGCAGCTGCCCAGCTAGCCCCCCACTTAATCTGGCCCTGTTGATATAAGTAACCTATAATCAATGTTCCCTCTAATTTTTTCCATCCATGTCCAGTATATCTGTTGTGTGCACTAAGGCATGTGCACCACCAATAGAAACTTATGCTACTGTAACCCACACACTTAGGCTATGTCTACATTGGCGGCTTCTTGCGCAAGAACATCTTGTGCAAGGGTTCTTGTGCAAGAAGTCTTGCGCAAGAAAACGTCCACACTGCCATATGCGAGCTGTGCTTTTGCGCGAGAGCTCCCATGGCCGTGTGGACGCTCTCTTGCGCAAGAAAGCTCTGATGGCCATTTTAGCCATAGGGCTTTCTTGCGCAAGAAATCCCTGCCGAGTGTCCACACTGCCCTCTTGCACAAGAGCTCCTGCGCAAGAGGGCTTACACCTGATAAAAAAGAGCGTAACTCTTGCGCAAGGAGCCCTCTCTTACCACGCCCGTACTGTAAATTTCCTTGCGCAAGAGCGGGCGGGCAGTGTGGACGCTCTGCAGATTCTTGCGCAAGAACGGCCGTACTTGCTCAAGAAGCCGCGAGTGTAGACATAGCCCTAGTGTGGGTACTGAACAACACAAGTGGTACCGAGATTACAGCAACAGTTAAGATCAAGCAACCTCTACAGCATGGGGTAGGAGCCAGCTGGCTTTTAGCTCAGAGGGTAGAGGCTCCCATAATCAGCTCCTGAGGTCCGAGGTTCAAATCCACATTACCAGCTATGGGCTGCTAATCAGCTGGACAACACATGAATCTTTCCTGGATGGCTGCTCAAGTGCTCATCTAAGAGGGGAACATTGCCTACAATCCTAGTGATAAAAGGATGTAGTTCTCTTTGCAGATTTAGAAGTGGTACGTGCTTTCCATTCATATTTTCAAGGAGAAAAGCATCAGACTCCCTCTGGCCACGTTCTGAGGCTGCAGGCCTTGTCTTCCCAGTTGTGCCTGAAAGAAACATTTCCTGCCTGAGCTGTGCTCTTTACGGGAGGCCTAAGCAGACTGGAGAAGGGAGACAGTTATGAAAATAACAGGCAGAATGTTCTCACCTCCAGAATCCCTCAGGCTAAGCGTGTCCCTTTGCAAATACGTTGGAGAAACATGGTCATGTTCATGAGGCATGTGAAAGGAACCATGAGTTGCAGGATTTGTGGCAATGATCATACCTGCAAGCAGATGTTCCCCAGGAGATATCCCAATAGCCATTTCTCTAGCAAATCTGGTATTTTCACTGATAAGATAGCTACCAGTCAAGACAGTTTCCCACCTACAGACAGACTGGTAATTTTCCAATACCGTGTTGCCTTCTGTGGCTCCCAGATAAATCCTGCTCTCTCAATCCCTCAAGACCTCAGTGTTAAGCAGCTTCAGGTGAGCAGTTCCCATTTGTGTCTGGGCAGAGGGAGGCAAGATTGCAGCCACAGGTTGAAGCTTAGAGGTAGTCCTTTGCTCAGTAGGTGGCCAAAGTGTCAGCGAAGAATAGAGGAAGCCCAAGGGGCAGAGAGATTATCACCATGAGAACATTAGGGAGAGGCACCGCCATCTGCATGTTCCTATTTAACTTGTATGGGACTCGTTCTCATTCTGATTTCCTGCCAAAAGCAGGAGAGGGGCTGCCTCCCTGAGAGATCCTTACAAAGATGCCTGTGAGGCCCACAGGTCTCAAACTTCAGGCCCGCAGGCCATCCCGAGCCAGAGCAATTGCGCAATCTAGTCCAGGACTCCCAGCAGACCCAGAGAGCATCTGTTAACATTTCCCAAGTCCTGCCCCTTCCTGCCATCAGCCCACCTTCTCCCTCCTCCCATGATACCCTGCCCCTCGAGGATACAGCTCCAGGGATGACTGGGGTGGGGGGACCTGTCACATGGCGGCAGCAGCAGTGATCACCCCTCCCCGGCACTCCGGTGGCAGCAGTAACTGTGGGGAAGCGGAGTACACTCAGTGGGCTCACTTGATCTGCTGCGCTCCACTTCTCTGCAGCAGCGTGGGGTGTGACCACTGCTGCCAGCCCACGCCTCCTTCCGGTGATCCTCAAAGCCACATCCTCGGGTGATGGGTTGCCATTGGGGAAGAGGGCAGGGCGATGGCGGGAAAGGGCAGGACTCGGGGAATGGTAAAAGACACCCACCCGAACCTCCCACGAGTCAGGGGCTAGATTGCACAATTGAGGCTGGGGATGGCCCCTGGGCCAAGAGATTGAGACTCCTGGTGCAGCCCATGGTGTAGCATCATTCCATCTGGAGACACTGAGTGCAATTCTTCCAGAGAGAATTCTGTGTCCTGGTACAATGAAGAAGTTTACAGAAATTAACATTATACATGCAGAATTTCCTGCTTTCCCCACAGAAATGGGATGCAGAGATGCTGGTTGCCACTAGGAGATGCTGAACCCAGAAGAGTCCAGCTCACAAACAGAAGAAAAGGTCAGAGTGAGGGGGAGGGAACGGGCAGGTTCCCAACAGCTGCAGTTTCCCTGCATGCCCTAACAGAAGAAGACAGCTGCATGCAGGAAATTCAGTGCAAGTCAAGGACCCAACATCAGGCTGTTTTTCCAACAGGATGCCTGGGCTTCTACGTGGGTAGGGTCTGAGAGTGTCTAAGCCTGGAAGAGGGGACAGCTGAGCTCTCAGGGATAGAGGATGTAAGTGTCTGGGCTAGGGTGGGACCCACACCTGGTCTCTGGCAGGTAGCAGGAGGGGGTGTGAGTGTCTGGGCTGGGAGAGCCCCATGGCTGGGCTCTGTGGACAGGAGATGTTAGTGTTTGGAGAGGGCATTGCTAGGCTCTGGGGGACAAGAGGGCAGAAAACCAGGAAATACTTTTCATAGGGGTTTCTTTCACTCTCTGCTGCTAGGGAAATTTTTGTTACAGACATTCTTGTTGATAGCTGTTTTGAAATAAATTACCAAAACAATTGAAACTGGCATGATTATATAGTTCTATTTTGACAAATAAAATTTGCAGAATTTGGCAGATTTGTGCAAGCAAATTAAATTTTTGGTGCAGAATTTCCCCTGATGTATAGAATGGATGTGTTCTTGATCTCACGTGTAGCAAGATCAAATCCCACTTTGTTGGCACAACCAGGTCACTTTTCCAGGTCTCCATCAGATTCAGAATAACCAGACTGATATACTGATACACACAATGATTTCACTGTTGCAGCTATCACCAGGGTTTCCCTCTCCTATTCAGCTCGAAGCCCACAGCTTTCACATCTGGGAGGCACCAGATTTGCTTTCAGACTGTGTCTTCACAAGCAATTCTCATACACCACGATACCTAATGCTTGCAGATATTTACTTTCTTCTAATAGCCTCCAAAGACACTAAGGGTACATGTACACTGCAAAGCTTAAGTCGAAATAAGCTATACAAATTGAGCTACGTCAATTGCATTACCTTATTTCAAAATAGCTTATTTCAGAATAGGAAGTGTCTACGCAGCACATATTCCGAAATAGAACACTCTTCTTCTGACTTCCTTTATTCCTCATGCAGGGTATGTCTACATTACAGAGTTTTTCCAGAAAAATGGCTGATTTTCCAGAAAAACTACACTTACATCCACACTGCTATTGTGTTCTTTCAACAGAAAGTCGAAAGAACGGAGGGGGTTTTCCAACAGCAGTAAATCTCTTTCTATGAGGTAAAAGCCTTTTTCCAAAAAATCTTTTTCAGAAAAACGTATTTGTGGACACAGAAGAGTGGGTTTTTTTCAAAAGAAGAGGCCTCCAGGAAAAAGCACAGGTGCCCTGGTGGCCACTCCATCCACAGTAATCACTGCTGAAATGTGAGATAGCATCCGATCAATGTGGACGCTATCTTTCAAAAAAGCACATCGCTTTTTCATTGCACTTTTGCTGTGGATGCTCTCTTTCGAAAAAAGTTTTTCATCTCTTCTGGAAAAGCTTCTTCTGAAAGAAGCTTGCAATCTAGATGTAGCCACATTGAGGTTTACAGGAGTTGGAGTAAAAACTCCTCCAGCTTGACACTGTTTCAAAACTATTTCAAAATAACTGCCTCTTGTGTAGACACTGACAAGAGTTATTTTGGAATAGTGCTAGTTATTTTGAAATAGTGTTGCAGGGTAGATATACCTTAAGAGTGAGAAGAAACCCAAATCATAGTCTAGACCTGTAATCCTCTTATGTATGTACCACTGGGGAACCACAGAGCCACTGATGGTGATGTGGGTAGAGCTGATCACATGGTGCTGGCTCAGTCTCCATGGTTCCAGTTATGTCACATTTTTTTAAAAACAGTTAAAATACCATGCTTACTTTCCTAATGTCACTTTTCTACTAAGCGATTGCTGTAGCTGTCAATCAACCATTGTGCAATTGCAAATAGGCTGGGAGGTTGTCCACATGGTAACAAAACAGTAGCTTTCTGCAGACAAACAAAACACTCATTTTCAGATATGAGCCACGTTGTGGAAGCATTTGAGAATCCTAACAAGGAACTTGTGTGGATCACCCAAATAGAAGGGATTGTAGGAAACTACAGGTTGAACCTCTCTAGTCCTACACTCTCTGGTCTGGCAACATCGATTGTCCAGCATGATTTTAGTTAGCAGGATGTCCACTCATCATGGGTGTGGCCAAGTTTCCCACAAATCCCATACAGTTGGTTTATAGCCACCAGCATGGGTGGCAGGTGAACCTCTGCCCCGCCCCTGCCATCTAGCACCCTGTGGAAGACAAGCACCCCCCTCACTGTAGAGGAGGCCACCCTTCCTCCTGTAGGCAGTGAGCGACCCCAGCCTTCCCCCTCACCCAAGGGCATGGATGGGAGGGGTGGCGTACAGCTCCAGCATTCCCCAGCTGTGGAAAGAGCACAGAGGAGGGAGAGCAGGGATCATACAACTCCTGCTGTCCCTGGCCTGAGCATGGGGGGAGAGAGAGTAAGGGGCACAGCACAGCCCCGGCCCTCCCCAGCCAAGGAACAGGGGAGGGGGAGTGGGTGGAGCTCAGCTCCAGAATTCCCCCAGCCCAGCGTGAACACAGGGGAGGGAGAGCAGGCAGCACATGGCCCCAGCCTTCTGCAGCCGGAACACAGGAGAAGGAGAGCACATGGTCCCAGCCTTCCTCGGCCCCGGCCAGAGTGCAGAGGAGGGGAAAAGAGGAGATAGGTGGTGCATGGCCACAGGCTTCCCTGGCCCCAGCTGGAGCACTGGGTAGAGAGAGGGTGGGGGGCACCCAGCCCCAGCCTCCCCAGCTCTTGAATGGAGCCATAGCCACAGCCTTAGTGGGGCTAAATTCCAGACAGCCTGGTGAAAACACACTGAAGAGGGGCAGAGGCTGGGGGCAGAGCATGGGTGGGGCAGTCTGGCAGTTTGGGAAGGCACTGCCTTCCCTTGCCCATTACACGTGCCACTTATGGCAACCAATTCTAGCTCTCAGTGTTCTGGGCTGTTATTTAGCTCTAATTTCCCCCTAAATATCTCCCAAGAGCCCAAAAAGCAGTGGAAGTGTTGGTAATGCAGCTAGACAATATTGACTTCCCAGGGTTCAGCAAATTCTTTGCTTCAGCATTTGTCAGGTCCCGAGGATGCCGGACTAGAGAGGTTCAATCCATATAACTGCCATTGATCGTTTTGCCCCATTTTGCAGACATTATGTTTCATTTGGGGGTTATATTTTCTCATGTTGGTAACTGGAATGGGTGGCTCCAGCATTGTGACCCCTATATGCCCATATTTCTCATGACAAAGTATGTCGGAGGGAGCAACAACAAAGAGGCCACCACCATATCAGGGTGGGCCAAGAACAACTGAACATGAAATGAAACAACACTGAATTTCTTCTACTGAGAAGCTAGCATAGAATGACTGAAAAGCTGAAGTAGAGCAACTGTATCCTCTGGGGCTAGAAATCAGAACGGGAAAGATCTTGCCCATCCCCAGCCAGCGTAAGGGTTCTTCCTTCCTGAATATTTGATAGTAATCTGTCCCAACTGGTTTCAAAACTCCCCAAGCAATTCAGTTCCATCATGTCCTATGGGAAATAATTCTCCACACTCCTAGTAGCTCCCAGATGCAGGGAGAGTCCTGGAACAGGAAGACTGGTCCCAGCAACACCACTGACACAGGAGACTCTCACTTCACAGCACCAGACCATAAAGCAGGATTACCACGGAAGGATTTGTGCTTCCTACTGAGCTTTCCACTGCCCGCCCCTGCCGCACCCCTCCTCCCTGCGAATTCTTCCTTCTCTAAATGCTAATTTTGCTTTTAAGTTGAAGGCAGCTCTGGAGTGGCCCCATCACCCCCTTATTAAGATTTACTATCTGAACCAGAAGGTGTTTCCTTGTTGCAATAATGTGACCTTTAAAACTAGGCAGCAAGGTTAATACCGGAGCATTATTTGAAAATTCATCACTTGAGCTGGTGTACCTCAGACATGATCCCATTGCCGCATGCTCATTTAAGCACTGCTTCCAGGCCTACAATTTTTCACAAATGCATTTATTCCTAATGCTCATGAAAAGGACAGAGAAGGGAAAGAGTAAAGGGGGCGGGGAGGAGGGAAGAGGGAAAGGACAATACGCCATTGTGATTTATTGGAGAGGAGATTGTCTGCAATAGTAGAGCACTCTTTCTTAATCAAAGCTTTATTAAATCCTGGTAATAAAAAACTAAGTGTTTTTGGATGAGATAAAGGCAAGAAAGGGTAACGCATTCACTTCAGGAACATTCAAGCCCAGAGTATATGCAGGGAGACCCAAGCTAAAAGCCCCTAACACCTACAAACATACACTATCAGTGTTGAGGTATGTCTACACTGTAACACTCTTTTGAAATAACTAGCACAATTCTGAAATAATTTAGTCTGCTTCTACACAGCAGGCAGTTATTTCGAAATAGTGTCAGAGGACAAGCTGGAGGACTTCTTACTCCGACTCCTGTAACCCTCATTGTAAGAGGAATAAGGGAAGTCAGAGGAAGAGTGCTCTGTTTCAAAAGAAGTTCTGTGTAGATGCTCCCTATTTTGAAATAAGCTATTTTGAAATAAGATATGCAATTGACGTAGCTCAATTTGTGTAGCTTATTTCGAGTTAAGCCCTGCAGTGTAGAGGCACCCTTAGATACTCACTGCCAGAGCCTGGCTACACAAAGGCAATCACTAAGGCTACATCTACACTACATGCTTCTTGTGCAAGAAGCCTTTTGCGTTAAGTGTTTTTGCACAAAAACTTCTTGCGCAAGAGCATGTCCACACTTCAAAGCACATTGCAAAAGCCATGTGCTTTTGCGCAAGAGAGCATCCACGCTGCATGGACGCTTTTGCGCAAGAGAGCATCCACGCTGCATGGACGCTTTTGCGCAAGAAAACTCTGATGGCCATTCACAGAATGGCCATCAGAGCACCTGTGCTTTTTCCCATAGGGGTTTCTTGCTCTGGAGCATCCACACTTGCCTTCTTGCGCAATAGCTGTAGCACTAAAAGCAGTTATGTGTCAGAAAAGGAGGTTTATCTATGGCAGAAAAAGTCCTCTGTTCTGCCGTTAAACTGCCCATTTAATTGCGCAAGAGCTCATTCGAGGTGTGGATGCTCCACAGGTTTTCGTGCAAAAACCTTGTAGTGTAGACATAGCCTAAGTGCCAGGGCTAGCTTGCAAATCTGCAGGGCTCCAAGGACAAGTGGAGACCTAAGAGGCTAGCAGGGAAGAATAAAGTGAAAGTGGTGTCATCACGACAGTCTGCAGAACTCTTCTAAGCCCTTCCAAAAAAATTAAGACCAAGTAACCACCTTGGTCATTTCATTTAAGGAGCTCATACGATAGGGTATGTCTAGACTACATGGCTCCATCAACAGAGCCATGTAGATGAGTTTACTAGACATAGGAAAATGAAGTGGCGATTTAAATAATCGCCGCTTCATTTATATCAAAATGGCCGCCACGCTGTGCCGACCACCTGTTTGGTGGCACAGCGGGGCAGTCTGGACACGCCGTGGTCGACAAGGGAAGCCTTTGTCGACCACTCTGGTATGCCTTGTGAAATGAGGTTTACCGGAGTAGTGGACAAAGGCTTCCCTTGTCAACCGCGGTGTGTCCAGACTGCCCCGCTGTGCCTCCAAACAGCTGATTGGCACAGCGCGGTGGCCATTTTGATGTAAATGAAGCAGCGATTATTTAAATCTCCGCTTCATTTTCCTATGTCTAGTAAACTCATCTACATGGCTCTGTCGACTGAGCCATGTAGTCTAGACATACCCATAATGTCTAGGTACGATCTGAGGATCTCCCACCTTCATCATCACAGAAACACAGGGGGAAACATGGCAAAACATGCAATAAATAATGCATATTATTCCCTCTCATTTCTCAACACAGATTACTTTGGTCTATCGCATTTCAGAGGTGGCAGGTGAAGTTGATTTGGAGAAGAATGCAATCCATCGCTGTAGGACATGTTTATCCAAGTGCACAGACAGAAAGTTGTCAGCAAGAATATAAACAGAAGGTGCTTACTTGATTTCAGCAAAGCTGCTAGAACCTCAATGGCAGCCCTGGGGGAAGAAAAACAATGGAGAAATAATGTCAATTTCTTCAATTATTTTTTTAGCCTTTGTCTTGCTAGTCTAGGAGTGGGCAATAAGCGGCCCACGGGCTGGACTTGGTTCACCAAAGTTAGTTCCTGGCAGGCCACTAGATGCTTTATTTACCTGTGTGCTTTCTGCAGCTCCCAGTGGCTGGGAAGGGCGAACCACGACTAACGGGAATTGAGAGCAGCCATACCTGCAGACGCACAGGTAAATAAAGCGTCTGGTGGCCCACAAGGGGCTAGCCCTGGAGATTGCCCACCCCGTCCTGGTTTCTGGATCAGGTCCCCAGCTGGTATAAATTGGCCTGGCGTCGCTCACTTGGATGGAGCTACACCTAGTAACACCAGCTGAGGATCGGGCCCACTGTGTTGGATTCTGTGATCCAACAAGACCAGCGTTAGCCCTCTAGCCTCCATATTACACTGATCAGACCTGACCATTATAAATAAACAAACACCCACATCTCAGAAGAAATGAGACAAGTCTTCAGTCTTTGAACGGTTTCCCTTGAGCTCTCTGTCTGCATCACAGACTCAGAACAAATCTAGACCAGACATGGGAATATATTTCTGCCACCTGGGTCATCAGACACATATACATCATGAGATGTGTCAGCTCCAGGGTTCTGGCCAAATTCCAACTCAAGACATTTCATTTTGCCAAACTAAACATTCCCTCCTGTAGCAGCAATTTAAAAAGAATAACAGTCTCTCCCTTTATCATCATCAATCACTAGTATTGCAGTAGTGCTTAGAGGCCACAGCTGAGATCAGGGCCCCATTGCGGTAGGCATGGTAAAAACATACATTAAGAGACAACACCTGCCCCAAAGTGTTTACAATCCAGATAGGCAAAGTAGGTGAATGTGAAATGACTTCTGCAAGGTCATACAGCTCTATCAGTTGCAGAGCTGGCATCCCAGGCCTGCTGTGGGCTAGATGAGTGCTCTATCCACTAGACAATACTGCCTCTCAAACTTTCCCTTCCTAGAAATTGTGTAACTTTGGTGTTGCTGGTGCACCTCCTTCAGAGACAGCTGTATTTCAGTGGGTGAGCAATCCCAGTCTGCTCAGGATTCAATAGGCAGCAGATATCAAACTGTAACAAAATATAGTTGTAAAATCAAATCTTTGACATGCTGACATTGGCTGAGGGCTCTTGACACTGACTTTCATGCCTCACAAGGGGCCAGCAGTGAAACTGCACACTCAGATGTGTTTTCTTGCTCAGCTAAATAAATACAGGTGGAAGGAGGAGATGAAGTCAGATGTTCCTGATCTTTCCCTCTTACCATTTCCTTCTCATTAGGAAAATGACAAAATGCACATAGACAGAGTGTACTGCTCAAAGGGCTACATATGCCAATGTAGTCAAGCCAGCTTTCCTGCAACTGTCCCCAGCCCACATGGGGTGTGCATGAAAACATCTGTCAGTCCTCTCATGTCCTCACATCTCTGACTGGTCTCTGATCTCCCCCCACTACTGAAGCTTCCAGCAGCTAGTCTTTGACAGCTCTATAATTCAAAAGAAAGAATGGGACATTTCACCTGAAGAGTGTCACTGATAGGAGAGCACCCACATACTACATTCACAATGCAAAAATGGCACAATGGACTAAACTTCTATCAGAGTTTACTCTCCACTGGGAGGCCCAAATGCCACCTCCACCCTTTCTCTCCCCTGTTCTGATTGCTATGTCTCTTCCTAGCAATGGATTTGACTTGCCTTCACTAAAACACAGTCTTATTAGTAAGCACTGGCACCTCTCTACAGGGCAAAATCGTCTAGTGGTTTCCACAAGCTTGCAGGACGGACAGTGCTTTAGGTGAAGGGAGGAACTGATTAGGTAGGGAGTCTCATAAGGTTTCAGAACTAGATGTGCTTCAGTGCCCAGGTGAACTATGTAAAGAGTTTGAGCAATTCTCTGACCCAGCATGGCTGCCACGTCAAAACAAGACACTGGATCTGGATTTAAATGGGAGCTGAATCAATTTGTACCCACGCTGAAAGCCCTCCTATGGACAATCAAATGCTTCATTGTGCCACTCATTTCATATTGTGGTGCCATGGTTGGTAGATATGTGCACCACTGCTCTGAACTGGATGGAATCAAAGCTGCTTCTCTATGTGGCATAGGCCCCATACAGCTAGCAGCAGAAGAGAGTTCCCGTATATGGGCCTGTATTTTTAGAGCAAAAGGATTAGAGTTCCAACCCCACTGTTGCTGTGAATTTCTAAGTGCTTACAGCATGTGAGATAACTACATCTACAGGGCCCTTCATGCCCATGGATTCATTACAACCTAATCTCTTTATTAACTAATCCCCAAATAAATCATATTAACTTCCACACTGAGCCAATTATCATCGTGAAGCAGGAAATAAAGCATTTTCTTGTCACCAAACTACTATTTATCTGTGGCCATTCAGCAGCTGAGAAGGTGAAAACTCCCAGACCCAGCTCCTGCCAGCACCTGATGTTCTAGGCCAGCTTCTCACACAAACATACCTCTCTCAGAATTGTGAGATACACAAACAGCAAACTGTGCAAAAAAGCCAATGCAGCAGCATTTCAGCAACTAATGTTTCACCAATTAAAAAACAGGAATGTCATCATCACCATGTGTGCAGGATTTAGACAACAGCAAACATGTTCCCTCCCTGTCAGCAGATGAAAGGTGCACAGTGTGACATGCAACCACAGTTAGAGGCATACAACCATTCAGTGTGTTAGACCGCCACCTGCTGGAATGGGCTATACTGCACTCACCAATTAGTCTTTCCACCAGGTTTTCAACTGGGGACTAGGGAAATAACTTCCAAGCAAATCTCAGCAGAGCTCAAACCATTGTCCAGAACTCAGATCCAAATATGAGTCACTAGCTGGACTTACCCGGTGTTGCTCGGGAAACCGGAGGAACAAAATATAGAAAATTTAGGGCTGATGGCTCCTGGCCCACACCCCCAAGGACTGAGCAGCCAGCTCCCAGGAGAACAGTACACAGTCATGCCGCCAGTTGAAAGGGGACTTCTCTTTGCAAGGTTGGCTCAGGGATCCACCTGCCCTGCCTTGGCAAGCAAAAGCTCAGAGCTCACATCTAATCCCGATGGCTGGAACCAGACACAGAAGAGCCCCACTCACAAACAACATCCGGCTGGCTTCACACCAGTGTAACACATGGAGGGTTTAACTCGGCCCCTCCACCCTGCACTGCAGCAGGCACACAGATTCCTTCTGCTTGGATAAGCCCAGCGAGCTGAGCAGAAAGGCTGGCCAGCTTTGGTTTTGGTTTCCAGAGGGGGGGTGGCAGGTGGGGAGCGACCCTGGGTGGAGTGGAGTTTACATGTGGGAGGAGCGCCCCAGCTCGCGCCCGGGGCTGCAGGTGCCATGGGGGGCAGGGTGGGTGCCCAAGTCATTGTGCGCATGGGGGTGGGGGCACTGCGTGCCAGCGGGGGGGAAGCGGGAAGAGGGTCGGTTATGTAACCTCGCGGGCAGGCGGGGGCGAGTCCCAGGAGGCTACATGCGGGATGGGTGCCCCAGCTCACACCTGGGGCCGCGGGTGCCGCGGGAGGCAGGGCAGGACCCCTATTGGGTCCAAAAGTACCTTAAAACCTTCTCCTGGATGAAAGGTTATCCCATGCAAAGTTTGGTTGCAGTAGCTCTTACAGTGTCCAAGTTATTAGTGCACAAACTTACAAACATTCTCCTTTATATATTAGATAGGGTGGTACTTGGACAGATGTGGTGGAAGAAAATCAGATTCTCTGTCTATGTGGGGCACAGGCTGGCAGTTTGGGAGATGGCATGTGAAGGGTGGGGAGGAGAGGGGCGCTGTCTGTGTGGGGTACAGGGTGACATTTAAGGATGTGGCAGGTGAGGGGTGGGGAGGAGGGGACGTTGTCTGTGTGGGGCACAGGCCGGCAGTTAGGGAGGTGGCGGGGGAGAGGTGGGGAGGAGCGGGGTGCTGTCTGTGTGGGGCACAGGCCAGCAGTTAGGGAGGTGGTGGGGAAGAGGTGGGTGGCAGCATGCAAAAGAGCCGACCCCGCTCCTCCTTCCTCCTTCTCTCTCTCCCCACCTTGTGTCTGGCCCGGCGCCGGTTTTAACCGTCAGCACCCTTTTCCATGCCGGGGTCCCTGCCGGCGCCCCTGCTTTCCCCGGGTACACCTGCCCGCTGGTTTGCACGCCAACTGAGGCGCGCCTGCGCCGTGAGGGTGGTCCTCCACACGCAGCCTCTGCGCAAGCGCCATAGGCCCAGAACAGCGGCAGCCAGGGAGCGCATTGCCGCCGGCGCAGCTAGTACGGGGGGAGGGCGGGTGTGGGGTCCCCGTCACATCTTCCCACAGTATCTTAAAACCTTCTCCTGGAGGAAAGGTTATCCCATGCAAAGTTTGGTTGCAGTAGCTCTTATAGTGTTCAAGTTATTAGAGCACAAACATACAAACATTCTCCTTTATATATTAGATTAATGAGGTATGATAGTACATCTATACATATATCGTACATTGTTTTTTGCATTTCCTGGGTGATTCCTGAACCAGATGCTGAAGCCCTGAATATCATGAAAAAGGTTGTGACCACAGTGTTTCTGGCTCCATTCGATGGACCCAAGAGGTCAGCATAGTTTAGCATTGGATGTACATACTTTTGGGGGCTTATTCAAAATGAAGCATCCAGTATTCACAATGTGTCTTCACAGACCAATGCCACTGCAATGTCAGAGACAGAAAGAGCCAAACTCCCCTCTGCCATAGAAGCAGCAATGACATGATTTGCATGCTTTTGTGAGCAGCAAATCATCAGTTAAACCCACACCTCACTCGGGCCCAGAACCCAGTTCCTCCCAATAATAGGAATCATCACATTACACAGATGATCATCTGTTTCTGGGAGGGCCTCGTAGGCCAGTGAGTGCTACCAGCTGAGAACAGGGCTACCAACACAGTATACTCCCTCTCCCCTTTTCCCCAGAGAAGCCAGCCTTTCCCACCAGAAGAAACTAGGGAAATACTGACAGACATCTGACCATGCCCCTCCTTATTGGTAAAAGAGAGAAGAAAATACTCAGGGCTTTGACTAATACAGATGGTCAGCACCTACAACGGGCAAAACAATATTGAAATCGATCACTCAGTGCTGGAGACCTTGCAAACTGCCACACAGAGTCTGATCTCTTTTCCAAGTAAAGCCAATCAAGAATCTAGTGAGTGCGCAGCACTGTCTGAAAGTCAGGCAAATTCACTACATGTCAAGCTGGGCTCTCCAAATCACTATGGGTACGTCTACACCAGCTCGTTATTTCGGGCTAGGTAGGGTAATGAGGGCAAGCGGAGTTGCAAATGAAGCCCGGGATTTAAATATCCCAGGCTTCATTTGCATGTTCCCGGGCGCCGCCATTTTTAAATCCCCCTTAGTCCGAACTCCGTGCCCGCGGCTACACGCGGCACGGACTAGGTAGTTCGAACTAAAGATCCTAATTCGAACTACTGTTACTCCTCATTCCAACTAGTTTTGATAACTAAGGCCCATGTTTCTTTGCCTATGTGTCTGCTCTATGGGTACGTCTACACTGCACGCTAATTTTAAAATGAGCTATTCTGGAATAGTTATTCCAAAATAGGTTATTTCAAAATAGCATGTCTACATTACAGGGAAGCCTCAGCATTAGTCCTAGGCAGGCTTCCCTCATGTAGATGTGCTATCTCAATTTAGAGCTCTGGGAGGCATTGGTGAGGAAAGACTTTGAATGGCTCTGGGGAGGGGCTATTTCGAAACTAGCCAATTAGCCCATCATAAAACGGGATTTTCAGGTCTCTCCTCCACCTTGGTCTTCTCTCCTGAGCCTCCGGTCTCTCACGCCATCTCTCTCTCTCCTCCTACTGCCTCACCCTCTCTCTCTCAGCTCTCCTCCGCCTCCTGCCTCTCTCGCCTTCTGCCTCTCTCTCTGTCTTTCTTTCTCTTCTCCCCCTCCTGCCTCTCACTCTCCCTTTCTCTTCTCCTCCTCCTCCTGCCTCTCTCTCCCCTCCGTCTCTCCCCGCCCCCCTTCCCCTTCCCCTCCTGCCGTGGTGCTCGGCTGAGTGCTGCCTGCTCAGCCGGGCCACCGCGAGGGAGGGGGGCGGGGCGGTGACGTACATGGCCAGCGCCACTGCACACCCCCCAGCAGCTGTGCTTCCCGCTCCCCCTTCCTTCCGGCCACCCTCATGGTCCCCGACCCCCTCCCCCAGCTCTGCTTCCCGCTGGCCCATTCCTATTCCTGATCTCCCCGGCCAGCACTGCTGCACCCCCCCCCACCAGCTCTGCTTCCCGCCCCCCTTCCTCCCGGCCACCCTCACAGTCCCCAATCCCCCCCAGCTGTGCTTCCTGCCCCCCCTTACTCCCGGCCAGCCCCACCCCCTCCCGGCTGGTCCCCCCCCAATATCCCGCGGCCAGCCCCGTTCCACCCGACACTCCACCCCACTACCAGCCCTGCTTCCCGTTGGCCCCCCGATCTCCCCCGGCCAGCCCCATTGCCCCCCCCCCCGTTAGCTGTTTCCAGGCCCCCCCCTTCCCGGCCAGCACCGCTCCCTTCCTGGCCGGTCCCCCCCCCCCAATGAAGCGGGCCGCCGCAGGGGAGGAGAAGGGGGCGGGGCGCTGACGTACACGGCCAGGGGGCGGGGCTGTGTATGTCACTGCCCTGCCCCCCCTTCCTCTCCCACCATGGAGCTCAGCTGAGTGCTGCGCGCTCAGCCGGGCCGCCGTGGGGGAGCCCAAACCCAGGCGCGCGGCCCCCAAACAGCCGCTTGCCGCCGCTTGCTCCCCTGCCGCGGCCCAGCTTGGCTGAGCCACCACAGAGGGATGGGAAGGGGGGCAAGGCGGTGACGTACACGGCCAGGGGCGTGGCCGTGTACGGCAGCGTTACAGATCACAGACATTGGGCTACTATATATATGATAGCAGCAGTGGAGCGCCTCCACGTGCCTTATTTCAAAATAGCTATTTTGGAACAGGCGTTATTCCTCGTAGAATGAGGTTTACAGATTTCAGAATAAGCCGTCTGTTATTTTGAAATTATTTCGAAGTAACGGAATAGCTGTGTAGATCTCACACTGTTATTTCGAAATAATGCTAGTTATCTCAAAATAACGGTGCAGTGTAGATGCATCCTAACGCAGCTAATACCTCAGTGTTGGTCACGGAAGTCAAATCTGAGACATTTCTCCAAATCTAGGCCAAAATTACTTCTGCACTGATATAAAGGACATCTTCATATTCAATATCCAGGAGGAGTTCCCATTTCACAATCACCAGAATAAACATTATTATGTTATCTCCTTTCCCCTCCCCATCTGTCTTTTTAAAATACTAGCTCCCTCTTCCAGACAGGAAATGTCTCTTAATACATGTCTATACAGTGCCTTTTAGCTAAGGTGCTAATACAACTGTCATTGCAGTAGTATCCAGTTATTTGCAATACTTTATGCATTTACTCTCCCAATACCCTTCTGAAGCAGGGTAGGCAAATGAAGTACAATGAGACTGAGGGACTTACTCCAGGTCACAGAGGAAATTGGTGACAGAGCACAGATTTGAAGCTGGGTTTCTGGAGTGCCAAACTGGCACCCTAATCAGACTTAAACTCAGCTGGTGCCTGTGTGGGCATGACTGTAATTATACTTAAATAGAATTAAACATGCCAATTTCCCTTCTGAAAATACCATAATCAAAAGGATTTTAGAAAATGAGGTATAATATACTCTGTTATGTGTTGTATTGTGTGTACTGTATAGGTACTCCATATAGGGGGCACACATTTTAAATCTAGTAGAGCACAGGCAAAGTGAAGAAAAGACCTTTGGAAAATAAATATATTGGTCCAGATCCTCAGCTTGTGTTATTCAGCTCAGATAAATTGAAGTACATGGAGCAACATTGATTTATGCCAGTGGAGGATCAAGTCCAGTATTTCCCACGAAGCTGTAACCCAGTAAAAGAGACAAGAGGGTCTCAGAGCTTATGGCTGGTGAAGCTTTCCCAGAATATAATCAATATCCAGAATAAATTCAAACACCCAGACATTATAATGGGGAAAGAACAAACATACCAAAAGTTGTATAGGGAAGGGAGAGAATGACATTCAGGGCATGTCTACACTAGGAAATCATTTCAAAATAACTTATTTTGAAATAATAACTCCTGAAATAACTATTTCAAAATAGTGTATCCACACTACAGGGATGCCTTGAAATTAGTCCAAGGCAGGCTCCCTGAAGGTATGTCTACACAGAAATGTTATTTCGGAATAACTGACATTATTCCAAAATAACGAAGAGCACATCTACACAGCAAGCCATTATTTTGAAATAATGGTGAGCTGGTGAACTTCTTACTCTGACTCCTCATTTAACGAGGAGTAAGGGAAGTCGAAGGAAGAGTGCTGGGTAGACAGCGCCAAAAGCCGAATTAAGCTATTTCAACTTCAGCTATGCAATTGATGTAGCAGAAGTTGTGTAGCTAAATTCGACTTTTGCCCTGCTGTGTAGATGTGCCCTTAATATGGATGCACTACCTCAACTTATAGCCCCAGGAACACTGGGGAGTAATTACTTTGAATGACTCTGGGGAGTAGTTATTTAGAAATAGCAGCAGTGGAGCGTCCACACTAGTGCTATTTCGAAATAATTATTTTGAAATAAGCATTATTCCTTGTGGAAAGCAGGAGTTTTAATTTCAAAATAACCAGCCCATTATTTTGAAATATCGGGCTTGGTAGTATGAATGCTCCGCCTATTATTTTGAAATAAGGGAATTTATTTCAAAATAACTTCCTAGTATAGACCAGTGCTCAGTGAGGGAGACAGCAAGTTGACTGATGCACTGATAGAACATTAGCAAGCAAGACAACCTGTGTTGGTACCACATGGTCACCTAGTAACACCATATGGTAAAACAACAGCCCTTTTTCTGGCATCTGAAGAAATAATGAGATGAAAAACCTGGGACAAGGGATAATGAGAAATAAACCGTGCATGAGCAGGAGAAGAAAAAAAAAGACAGGAACAGGAGGGAAAGGCTGCAAAGCTCAAGAAAGATGAAAACGTGAGCATATGCTACACCAGAGAACTTGATAGTGTGCCCAGTGCAAAACTTTACATTTGTCTCAGGAAAGAACAGATTTAAAAAAAAAAAAAAAGCCCTACAGACCTGTCCAGATGCTGTCGACTGATTCTCTGTGCTTTGCAGCAATAAATCACTAAGATCGTACACTGGAATCTAAACAACAAACCTCCCAAAGAGGACTCATTTATACCTTTCAGTAAAAACATATAAATAAAATTACCCTATCTTAAAAGGCATAATAATAAATGCTGCACTGTAATCAGAAAACATTAAAAAAAGCTCTGCAAAAGCTTCAGAGACAGACACTCTGAAGAATAAAGGGCTTTGAAGTGCTTCCAAATCAGTAGGTTGGATAACAGGGCAGGAGCACAACTAAAACATAGAAAAACGCTTCTTGCAAATTCAGTGTGTAGGAACCTTAAACAACAACAAAGAAAAATGTCACTGTTCTCTGTGCCAAATAAAAATTGGATTATCCAACAAAACCAGACCCTTCAAAAGATGAGTAATAAGAAAAGGAGTCTTATTTCTATATCACCGATGCAGTTCCAGGCCACTAGGTTGGCATTGTCAGGAAGCTGCTGAAAAGATGAACCGAGTTTAGGGGAAGGAGTTCAGTAGTGGGAACCTGAACTGCCTGGGTCCATCACTAACTGTGACTTTCGGCAAGTTGTTAATTGTGCACCTCAGTCCCTCTCTCTTTAAAATAAAGGTAATTTATCTGCAGTTCATACCAGTGTCTTTAGGAATGATAAGTAAAGTGGAAAATGGGAATTTACTTCCTTTTAGTGCCTCCAGAACACAAACCTGGCTACCTGTGCTTGACTCTGGGTGAAACCACATGGTCAACCTTCTCTTACACTCGTTTTCAGGACCACAGCCCCCTTATTTACCTATGGTGTTAATGCCACAAGCCCAGCTTCGTTTGGCATCTGTAAGGCTTTTCCCTTTGGCAACCTGTGATCAATCACAGCAAGTGATTCAGCAGCAGCTTCTTCAAAACAATAGTTATGTATTCATTCACCCAAAGGTGAGAAGCACATAGAATGAAAAAAAAAAAAGTCCACATGAATATTTCCCTCTGTGCAATTCTTAACCTTTCCTTGCGAGCTTTGGTGCAGGTAATCCAAACAACAAGGAATCCGGTGGCACCTTAAAGACTAACACATTTATTTGGTTATAAGCTTTCAGAGGCTGGAGCCCACTTTGTCACATGCATGAACTGGAATCCTCAGTTTATCAAGGATATTTACATGTGCAAAGATGGTAGTGTTACATTACTGTGCAGAGAACCCATGCTATTGGGGCCAATT
The DNA here is from genome assembly GCA_032595735.1 of Pelochelys cantorii. Taxonomy (NCBI): domain Eukaryota; kingdom Metazoa; phylum Chordata; order Testudines; family Trionychidae; genus Pelochelys; species Pelochelys cantorii. The sequence goes on from CM064338.1 coordinate 32,610,135, forward strand.
CAGTCAGGGGGGATGTGGCTAACTCTCATCAGTTGATGAGAAGGTGAGAATGCCCAAAGTGGGAAAATTACTTTTTGGAGTGAGCTAGCCACTTTATTCAGACCCAGTCTGATAGGGTGCGTCAGCATTGCACCCATAGCTCAAAATAAGTTATGCAATTTGAGCTACACAAATTGCATAGCTTCTTTTGAGTTAATTTCAAAATTTGGTGCTGTCTACAGAGCATTTATTTCGAAATAAATCGCTATTCTGAAATGTCCCTAATTTCTTGTGGAATGAGGTTTACAGGGAAGTTGGAATAGCGAGCCCATTATATTTCGAAATAACGGACACGCTCAAAAGACATGGAATAGCTATTTCGGGATTCCTCTGGTATCCCGAAATAGGACTGCAGTGTAGACGTAGTCATAGTGTCAAGTGTGCATATGAATTCCAGCTCTGCAGTTTTACACTGTTGGTTTTTTATTTTTTTTCCTCTCAGGTATGGCAACTTTCATGTCTGTCACTAATTGTCCATGCAGGTCGAAGTGCTCTCCTACTGGCTTTTTAATATTACCATTTTTTATGTCTGATTTATGTCCATTTATTCTTTTGCATAGATGCAGTCCAGTTTGGCCAATGTACATGGCAGAGAGGCATTGCTGGCACATGATGGCATATGTCACATTAGTCAATATGAAGATGAACAAGCCCTTGATGTTATCACTGATGTAGTTAGGTCCTGTGAAGGAGTCACTTTAAGCCTCTGGGTTCTGAGCAGAGACCTCTGCTGCTGTTTCTGCCTCTCTCTCTTTCACTTTTTTTTTTATCTCCTTGCTAGCCTGTTAGTTTTTGCTGATACTCTGACAACTCTCTCAACTTTCCATCTTTTAGGTCAAGGATCCCCTAATGCAGGGCTACTCAACATGTGGCCCACTGCCCATTTGAGGCCCAAGGTGCAGTTTGGGTTTACACGGGGCTCAATATGTGGCCTGCAGGTGGGATCCTTTGAAGATGACCTCCACTGGGAACACACTCCACAATGGCGAGGCGTCTCCCAGGAGGGGTGAGCACTGAAAGACACAAGCAGATGGGTTGGCTGGAACAGACGAGTACAGGGTATCGGCATTTCTAGCCCTCAGGGAGGAGGTGCCAGGCCATTCTGGGAAGTGCTGGCTGCTTAGCCTTGTGGGCAGAGATTGAGAGGTACTGACTGGCTCACACTGGCCACATATGGGTCCAGCACCACGGCTTAAGGCTTAATCTTTATATTCATGACCATCAATGTGAAAGAAGCTATTTGCATATATATTTGCATGTACATTCAACCACACTTAAATTGCAGCCCTCAGCATGTGCTGTGAGTATCATTGTGGCCCCCCCGGGCTTCCAAAGTTGAGTAGCCCTCCTTTAATGCTTGGGACCCTCCTTTGGATCCTAAGCTTTAGTCTGGATAAGAAACCTGAGTGGAACTAGGTAGGGTATTCCCTGATAAACAGCTTCCCTATTGATTTCTCAAGGATTCTTATCTGTGTCATTGTTTTATCATTCCTGTCTGGCTCCTTTAACATTCCCTTTCAATCTAGCTCCATAGCAAGTAACCCCTCATAATCAACAGGAGCGGCCCGAGGCCGGCTGTAGCAGCTGGCACCCCAGGCAGAAGGCGTGATCAGCGCCCCCACCTGCACGGCCGTCAATGGCTGTGACGTAATCACGGGGCACCCCGGGTGCCCCGTGACATCATCATCAGGCACCCAGGCTGGCAGCGCCCTAGGCTAGGGTCACGGGCCGCCCCTGATAATCAAACATAGAGATTTGCACAATATTCCCAAACAAACTATGTGAAGGCTATTTAATAGCTTTGGTGAAATGAGTTGAAAGTTCATAGTCCAGTTCTAGTGTATACGTACCCCACATCTCCCAGCTACCTTCCAATTGGCCTGTGACAGCAGGGAGGATAAAGTTTAGATAAGCAGGGAACTATCTCTGCAACTCCAACTCCTACACTTTAATAACCTACTTGTCCATATCTCCTTTTTTCCATGATTACACATGGGACACCCTCCTCAAATTATTGTATAAAACTTCTACCTTTTGGTAGATCAAATGCCTCGTTGAGGCTCCCTTCTGCCATAATGCCTAGAGAAAAGTTCACACTGATAATGGCTAAGTAGCACATTAATGCAGATTTCTAGGATTTATTAAAGGAAAAAAAGTAATATTCAGAAAGTCTTTGACAAGGTCCTTCACCAAAGGCTCTTAAGTAAAGTAAGCTGTCGTGGAATAAGAGGGAAGATCCTCTGGGTTGATGACTGGTTAAAATACAGGAAACAAAGGGTACAAATAAATGGTCAGTTTTAAGAATGAAAAGAGGTGACTAGTGGTGTCCACCAGAGGTCTGTACTGGGATCAATTCTATTCAACATATTCATAAATGATCTGGAAAAAGGGGCAAAATTTTCAGATGATATAAAATTCCTCAAAATAGTTAAGTCCACAGCAGACTGCTAATGGCTTCAAAAGTATCTCAGAAAATTGGGTGATTGGGCAACAAAATAGCAGATGAAATTTAATGTTGATAAATGCAAAGCAATGCATATTGGAAAACATAATCACACGTACACATATAAAATGATGGAGTCTAAATTAGCTGTTACTCTCAAGAAAGAGGTCTTGGGGTCATTGTCAAAACATCTTCATAAATCCATGATATGCCCACATCTTGAATACTGTATGCAGACTTTAACAGGGCTCAAAAAGGAGCTAGATACATGCATGGAGGATAGATCCATCAATGGCTATTCGCCAGGCCAAGCAGGAATGGAGTCCCTAGCTTCTGTTTGTCAGATGCTGGGAATGGAAGACATGGGGATGGATCACTTGCTGATTTCCTGTTCGGTTCTTTCACTCTGGGGCACCTGGCACTGGCCACTGTCAAAGACAGCGATGGACCTTTGGTCTGACCCAGTATGTCCATTCTTATGTTCTTAGGATTGTGAACCATGAGGTTCTGCCCATAGCTAGCATACAGCATATTCTTATCACAGTCCGCCTCCTTCTCTGTCCCCCTCCAGTGCTATTGCTCAATACACTCACTTGTTGCTTCTTGTTTTTGTAGATTGCAAACTCTTTGGGCAGGGATAACCCATCCCGTGTGTTTATACAGCACCTAGCACAATGTTCTGTCTCGAGACAGAGTGAAGTGGAGGAGACTTGTACATGACCTATGCTCCACTTGGAGTACAAGGGTTTAGTAGTAGTAGTAGCACAGTAAGGTCCTGATCCTCATTGAGCCCTATGGGTGCTGCCACAAACAATTATCTGGCTCAAAGCCTATTTCCCAGAGCTGCAAAGGGAATAAACTACACTCAATCTATATCTATTGTCAGGCTGTATTTTATCTTCAACCCTCGGGACTCATGCTTCACTCTCAGGGTTCATATAGTCAGCAGAACATCCTGCTAAAAATACAGTTTCATAGTTGACAACTAAGGGTCATTTAGATACATGGCACTTAGCTACAAGGGTTGCTCAGACACCATGGTGACAGGTGCTTTGTAAATCCTAACAGGAGGTAGATTTCATCTGAAATAAATACCTTGAATAATCGTCTCCTTTGTGGCCCAACAGTACTGAACATAAACATGCAGTCACTTGCATAGACACTTGGTTTAAAGATTTAAAAACTTTGATTCACAGATCCTGAAATGTGGTTGGGGACTGCTGCAGCTGCTGTTGGCATTTTCATACCAGTGCTAGTCCAAGACTGGCACATAAACATTCATCACCTCTTTAATTCCCACTGGTTAAAATAGGCATTAGCACAGGGGTGGGCAATAAAACAGTTGGTTCACCAGAGTTAGACCCCAAGATCTCTTTTTTGAGTAGTAACAGCTAATTTAGACTCCATCATTTTATCTGTATCCTTGTGATTAAATATGCTTTGCTTTCCAATATGTTTTTCTTTGCAATTATCAGCATTAAATTTCATCTGCTATTTTGTTGCCCAATCATCCAGCAGTTCACCAGGGGTAGCCCCGGCAGGCCGCTGCTGCTATATTTACCTATGCCGCCACAGGTACAGGTGATTGCAGCTCCTGTTGGACATGGATTGCTGTTTCCGGCTAATGGGAGGTGCGGGAAGTGGCATCCAGGTCTGCACCACTTCCTGCAGCTTCCATTAGTTGGCAGCTGTGATCCACGACCAACAGGAGCTGCAATTGCCTGTACCTGCAGAGATGCAGCAGCCCACCAGAGGCTAACCCTGGGGAACCAGGTCTGACCCACCACCCGGTATCTGTGCACCTCTGCATTAGCAGTTACATTAAGCCAGAGGCTGCTTAAAGTTTGCAATAAGCCCTTCAACATCAACAGGTGGCGCTCCAGTTGTTCCGCATGGATCTGGGTTTGGTGGAATACTGAAGGATAGCAGAGGCCCTGAACATTACATTTTCTCCCCATTCCAGCCCCAAGCTCTTTCCTAATGTTTGCTTCAGTTCCAGATACCAGGATTGTTTTTTTTATAAAGGGAGCCCTATATTTCATTTTAAAAAGTCACCTCTTTGATAGAACCCATTTTCGGTGACTCTAGCCATTGTGCTGAATGTAATTAGTGAGCAAGAGAGCCCACGTACAAATAAGTAATACAGAAATTAAGCCCATTTAAAGAATAATATTTCTCTGAAGTTTTATGGGTGTCCACGGATTTTAACAATCAGGGATAAAAGGATAAAGACAGAAGATAGATGGAGGCCAAGTCACTGCTAACAGCAGAGAGCATCCATTACTGCCAAAAATATACTGCTCTTTAAATACCTTCAGCAGACAGCAGGCCTGAATTTCCTCTCATTTGCACTCGGTGAATTAAAGTCAGTAAGTGTTTTCTAAAAGATACGCTCTGGCTCACACAGTCATAATGGGCGTGATGCAGATGTCACTAAGGGTACATCTACATAGCAGCATTATTTCAGAATAATTGACAATATTCCGAAATAACATTGTGCACATCTACACTACAAGCCTTTATCTAATGTCGAGCTGGAGGACTTTTTACTCCGACTCATGGTGACCCTCATTTCACGAGGAGAAAGGGAAGTTGAGGGAAGAGTCCTCTTCCTTCAACTTCCTGCTGTGTAGACAGCGCCTAAAGCCGAATTCAGCTATTTTGACTTAAGCTACGCAATTGACGTAGCTGAAGTTGGGTAGCTTAATTCCATTTTAGCCCTGCTGTGAAGATGTACCCTAAGTGAGGATCTCTGTCCTGTGCTATGCAGGAGGTTAGACTGTTATATTTATAACTAATAATAATGATAACTGTTCCTTCTGGCCTTATGAACTATGCCAGTGTAAAACCAGTGCCAGAGAAGAAAGAGACCCAAAAAGCAGGGATTGAACTGATGCTCATTCTCCCTCCTCCCATGCCTTTCTGTATTAGGAGAATAAAGGGAAATGGGAAACTGTCGGGGATAAATCCTGCATCTTGCCCACCCTCATTGGGGCATATTATAGTGTCACCATGACTTTGTTTTTTGCAAAAGACAAGAATCACTGAGCTTTACAAAGGGCTGCTTCAAAGGGTTACAGTGAAAGCATCTCTCTCTGTCTCTTTCATATCCACATAATCCCACTACACCTGCATGCGTGATACAAAGCACAAGGACATCAAGTGGTCTCTGAGCCACACAGCCCCTGAGTTCCCAGACTACATCTCTCAAAAGAGCAGAGGCTGATTTTATTCATTGCTGAGGAAATACACTTTAATTCATGTTCAAACAAAGCACTGGTGGCTTTTTTTTTCTTCAGGGCAGCACAGAAGTAGCACCAGTTCCAAAGGCTGAAATCAGATCCCAGAAAGATATTTTCCCTTCTTATCAGCTCCCTCTCTGGGGTCAGGTGTCACCAGTATAGCTGAGGCAGGCTACGACAGCTTGTCACTCACATGAAGATGAAAGGGCTGGAAAGATCACAATCAAATAGCATTCTTAACCGATTAATTCAGTGCCTTCAGTATGATGGTGTGAGAACTCAAATTTCCCCACCCAAAAAGCATTGACTTTATCCCTTATAAACCTATAAAGGAGGGGAATAGGAATGCTCTTCTTAGGCTGGTTGGTTAACATATGATTATAGAACCATATGCAAACAAAGCCAACACAGCACACTGGCATAATGTGAACCCAAATCATCCAATCTGTAATTAAAACGTGATAATCAAAGGGGTTCAACCTGTCCTTTTCCCACTGGAGAGCTACCTTTCAGTCCCATTTAAGTCATCAGGGGACATGAGGCTAGTGGTTTCTAAGCCAAGTCCTTAGCTGATACCTATTCACATCACATGAGTTTACTAGGACCAGCGACCTATGCTCAAGAGATCTCCCCAGACAGGCAGATACGTCAGTAATGTGCTGCACAGCAAGACTGAGGTGAATCAGCAAAGAGTGAGGGTGAAAAGATCCAGCCCCATTCATGCCTGAATTATGCTTATTTCTAGTCAGTTCTCTGACTCACACTTTTATAAGGACTAAACTCCCTAAAGTATACACAGGAAAGGGGGACAATTGTTATTTGCCAAGTAAAACTTGTATATTATGTTACCAACTCAGCTGAAGGGCACAGTTTAAAGACCTATGCCAAATTGCCTGTGCTTTGGAGGATAGGATTATCATTCAAAATGATCTAGACAAACTGGAGAAGTGGTGTGAGGTAAATAGGATGAAACTGAAGAAGGACAAATGCAAAGTATTCCACATAGGAAGGAACAATCCGTTTCACACATACAAAATGGGAAATGACTGCCCTCAAAGGAGTATGGCAAAAAGGGACCCAAGGGTCATAATGGATCTCAAGCTAAATATGAGTCAACAGCGCGGCTACAACTAGACTGCCACTTTTTTTCAGAAAAAGGTACGCAAATTGCACTCTGCAATTTGTGTACCTTTTTCCAATTGTTTTTTTCGGAAGAGGCTTTTCCGAAATTTGGCCCGTCTACATGGGACCAAATTTCGGAAAAACCTCCTCTTTCGGAAAAGCCCTTATTCCTCATTTTATACAGGGCTTCCGAAAGAGCGCATCTGCTCTTCCGCAAGAAATGTTGAAAGAGCAGATGCATTCCCTGGACACAGTAGAGTTTTTCTGGGATACCTCCAGTATCGCGGAAAAACTCTGTAGTCTAGACATATGTGACTGTTGGAGAGGGGGAAGAAGGCAGCAAGGGAATTAATGGGTTACAGACTGTTGTAATAAGCCATAAATCCAGTGTCTCTATTCAGTCCATGATTTTTAGTGTCCAGCAAAGTTATGATTTTAAGCTTCTAGGGATTAATGCCCCAATAATAATTAAATGGGTGAAACTAGACAATAACTGCACTCTCGAATGAACTCACACAGGAAAATGATAAAAGACAAAAACACCACATTACCTGTGGGAGAACCCCTTTCACATGATCACTCTATATCTGATCTACCAGTCCTCATCCACAAAGGAAACCTGAACAGCACTTTTAAAAGATATTTCTGGGAGCTTACATTCATAACTTTTCTAGACGCTAGAAGTCATGGATTGAGTAGAGACACTGGATTTATGGCTTAATAAAACAATCTACAATCCATGAAAAAAACCTCTTCAACTGCCCCCACAACAGAAGGGCTATTAACAGCTTCACTTTGAATGATCCCTTCAAATGTATGCTACCTATTTATGCTAAATAATCTACTCCCTCTTGTATTTAGCTGTGAAAATCTGAATGCATTTCCCTGACCCAAAGAAGAGCTCTATGAAAGCTTGAAAGCTCGTCTCTCTCCCCAACAGAAGTTGGTTCAATAAAAGAGATACCTCACCCACACTGATTATACCCACAGTTATTTGTGAGTATGAAAAGGGAGGCAGGTTTCACAGTGATTGAGTTCCATAGCTAAAGCTCTCCTACAGCATAATGCGTTGGCTAGCATCCTCCACACCTGAGATAGCAGCATTTCCAAAGCACTGCATGTTGGTAAAGTACTTTTGGATGCTCTAAAAAAGGGGTTCTCAAACTTTCTGGCCCACAGCCCATACCGCTCAATGCAGACCTTTCTGCAGAACACCAGCCAAACACCCATGATAACAACATGGGTGCAGGGAGGCAGAGATGCAGAGTGTGGGTGGGAGATTGGGTGCAGGTGCAGGCTGAGGGTGGGAGAGTGTGGATGTGAGGGAGGGTGCAGGAGCAGGCTGAGGTTGGAGAGGCCTGGGTGGGAGGGAGGGCGCAAGAGTGGGCTGAGCCAATGGGAGCATTGGGAGAAACCTCCAGGCGAGCAGTTTCCTGCACTGCCAACCCCGCCCCCCCCCCAGCCACTTTCTTCCCCCAGGAGCCAGATTCAGCCTGCAAGGCTCATCCCCTACTACCACCGGTGGGAAACCAGTGCTGACACACCAACCACACATGGGGGTGGGGGACCCCAGGCTGGGGTCCCCACTTCAGGGGAGCAAGTCCCAAGCCAGCAGTTCACCTGCAAGATAGTCGGGGACCACTAGTGCTCCACAGACCACACTTTAAAAACCACTGCTCTAAAGATGTAAAATATTATTCACTGAAAACTGCCCTACATTGGGCCTAACCAGGCTGCAATAATGAATGTGAGAAATGGCTTTCATTTCAATCAGACCTGCAAAGTATTTTTAAACAGAAAAAATTTAAAAAGTATTTTAAAAAAATCTGCAAAAATTAAGAGAGATATAAAGAATTAGAAGTGTGAAGGTGCAAAACGGATAGGTGCCTTTTTTTGAAGACAGTCTAACTATCTCAAAAGGAAAAAAAAAAAGAAGATACTGGCACTAGAAAGAAAAAAGTTTGTTCTTTTTAATCTAATAGAATCATGAAAAAAAAAGTTGCCATTATACTAGTTTCAGATACATCAGTTTAACAGCTTTATACAGCACTTCACTTTCCCCTCTGGTTCTGTTCAGATGAAGCCCATCTATAAAGTCCAGCTAAAGGAAAGTGTTCAAGATAATGATTTAAAGAGAACTAGCTTGCAGGCTTTTCTAGAACACACCACTGCTGTTAGAAGTGACATGCAAACATGGCTAATAGAGGATATATCTCAGGAATGGAGGGTTGTTCATAACTCTGAAATATATGTAACACTGAGGTTGTTTTTTCAAAAGTTTACATCTGAACACAGACTTAGTACAGCTTTGAAACTTTACTATGCAGAAGAAAAATGCTGCTTTCCCTTTGTTAATAGTTTACATTTAACACAGTACTGTACTGTACCGTACCATAATTGCTCTCTCTTTTTTTTTTTTTTGTCTCTGCTGCTGCCTGATTGAATACTCCAGGTTCCACATGAGCTGTGTGATTGACTGATCAATTCGTAAATCTGGTGTTAAGAATTCTGAGGTTCTACTGTGCTGCAATTAAAAGCCCACAGCTTGCTGGTGATAACTGACCTGAGCTAAGAGGCTGTTTAATTGCAGTGGGAAACATTCAGGTTCAGACTGCAGCCAGAACTCTGGGACCCTTCCACCTTGCAGGGTCCTAGATCCCAGACTGTAGCCTAAGCCCAAATACCTACACTAGAAAAACTTTTCCGCAACCTGAGCCCCACTCAGCTGGCAGCGGCCAGCCACAGGTTTTTAATTGCTGTCTAGACATACTCGGGATCACGCCTCCTGTACTACATGAAGAAAAGCATGTGTGTAAACAAGAAGTAATTCCATGTGATGTGAAATTCAAAGCAAATTGAATAGCTTATTCAAATTACTGCAGAAGTAATTCTGGTATCACGGAAAAGCTCTGCAGTATAGACATAGCCCGAGTGATCCATTCCCTGTCCCCCGTTCCCAGCTTCTGGCAAACAGAGGTTACAGACACCATTCCTGCCCATCCTGGCTAATTGCCATTGATGGGCCTATCCTTCATGAATTTATCTAGCTCTTTTTTTGAACCCTGTTATAGTCTAGGACTTCACAACATCCTCTGGCAAGGAGTTCCACAGACCAATGCATGTTTAGGGTTGCCGGATGTCTGGTATTGACCCGGACAGTCCGGTATTTTCGCCTCCTGTCCAGTAAAAAAAATCAGAAAATACCGGACACCTAAAATGTCCAGTATTTTCTGATTTTTTTCCCAGCCAGCAGGCGAAAATACCAGATACCTGGCAACCCTACGACACACTCGGCAACTGGGCCCACCCCCTGGCTTTCCCCCCCCCGGGCCTCCCGACACTCCCAGCCCCCCATCCCCGGACCTCCTGCCTACCTGGTTCCGCAGGGAAGCTGTGTTCTGGCTTGATCAAGAAAACAAAATGGCCGCTGGCAAAAAAGCCTAAAGACCAAGAGGAAGCAATGCCTTCCCTGGGTCTTAGTGCTCAACTACTCCCCTGTTCCTATCCCTATTCTGACTCTGCATGCACTCTGAAAGGAGCCATGCTGTTTTAATGCTGTTTTATTATTTAAATTTCTTTTTTTTTTTTTTGCTTAATAATTTTTCCCCTGGTGGTTTTTTTTTTGAGGGGGGGAGGTGTTAGGTGTTTTTTATTAAACCATCTGGCAACCCTATGTGTGTTGTTTGAAGAAATACTTCCTTTTCTTTGTTTTAAACCTGGTACCCATTAATTTGGTCACCCCTAGTTCTTGTGTTATGGGAAAGAGTAATAACTCTTCCTCATTCACTTTTCCACACTAGTCATGATTTTATAGACCTCTGTCATATCCTCTCTTATTCATCTCTTTTCCAAGTTGAAAAGTCCTAATCGTATTAAACTCTCCTCTTATGGTAGTCATTCCATACCCCTAATCATTTTTGTTGCCCTTTTCTCAACTTTTTCCAGTGCCAATATCTTTTCTGAGATGAGGCAACTACTTCTGCACACACTACTTATTCAAGATGTGGGCGTTCCACTGATTTATAGAGAGAAAATAAGATATACTCTGTGGGTACATGTAAACAGCAGTGTTATTTTGGAATAAGGGCTATTATTCTGAAATAACAATGTGAATGTCTACACAGCAATTCCATTATTTCAAAATAATTTCAAAATAACGAATGGCTTATTCCAACTTCTGTAAACCTCATTCCATGAAGAATAACGCCTATTCCAAAATAGCTATTTCAGAATAGCAGTAGTGTGGACACTCCACTTCTGCTATTTCGAAATAGCTCCTCCCCAGGGCCATTCAAACTAATTACTCCCCAGTGCCACCTGGGGTTCTAATCAAGGTAGCATGTCCATATTAGGGAAACCTGCCTTGCATTAATTTTGAGGCTTCCCTGTAGTGTAGACATGCTATTTCAAAATAAGCTATTTTGGACTATTTCTTCCAGAATAGTTTATTTCAAAATAAGCATGTAGTGTGGATGTATCCTGTCTTATTCTCTATCCTTTTCTTAATAATTCCTAACTGCTGCACATTGAGTAGATGTTTTCAGAGAACTAATCTACAATGTCTCCAAGATCACTCTCTCAGATTGTAACAGCTAATTTAGCCATTTCCTTGCCCAGTCACCTAGTTTTGTGAGATTCTTTTGAAGCTCTTCACAGTCTGCTTTGAACTTAACTATCTTGAGCAATTTTTAATTTTCTGCAAACGTTGCAACCTCACTGTTTTCCACTGTCTCCAGATCATTTATGAATATGTTCAATAGGATTGGTCCCAGTCTGGACCCCTGGGGAACACCACCTCTCTCCATTCTGAAAACTGACTATTTATTCCTAACCTTTGTTATCTTTGTTATCAATCCATCAGGAGACCTTCCCTCTTATCCCATGACAGGTTACTTTGCTTAAAAACCTTTGGTGAGGGACCTTGTCAAGGCTTTCTAGAAAGCTAATAACACTATACTGACTGGATGCCCCTTGTCCACATGCTTACTGACCCCTAAGATATAATTTCCCTTTACAAAAACTATCTTGACTTTTCCCAAAATATTATGTTCATCTATGTGTCTGACAATTCTGTTCTTTACTCTAGTTTCAACCAATTTGTCTGGTACTGAAGTTAGACTTATCAGCCTGTAATTACCAGGATTACCTCTAGATTCTTTTTTAAATAATTGGTGTCATATTAACTATCCTCTGCTCATTTGGTACAGAAGATGATTTAAAGGATAAGTTGCAAAGCACAGTTAGTAGTTCCACAATTTCACATTTAAGTTCTTTTAGAATTCTTGGGTGAATGCCTTCTGGTCTTGGTGACTTATTACTGTTTAATTTATCAATTTGTTCCAAAACCTCCTCTAATGATACCTCAATTTGAGACAGTACCTCAGATCTGTCACCTAAAAAGAATGGCCCATGTTTGAGAATCTCCCTCGCTTCCTTTGCCATGAAGACCAATGCAAAGAATTCATTTAGTGTCTCTGCCATGACCTTATTATCCTTGAGTGCTGCTTTAGCATCTCGATCATCCAGTGACCCCACTACTTGTTTAGCAGGCTTCCTGCTTTTGAAGTACCTAAAACAATTTTGCTATTACTTTTTGAGTTTTTGGCTAGCTGTTCTCCAAATTGCTTTTTGGCTTTCCTAATTATATTTTTACACTTCATTTGACAGAGTTTATTTCCTCACTAGGATTTAACTTCCACTTTTTAAACAATGCCTTTTATCTCTCATCGTTTCTTTTGCATGGTTGTTAAGCCATGATGGCACTATTTTTGGTTCTCTTACTATGTTTTTTAATTCGGTGTATACATTTAAGTTAAGCCTCTTTTATGGTGTCTTTGAAAAGTTTCCATGCAGCTTGCAGGGATTTCACTTTTGGCACTGTAATTTCTATAAAACTAAGCTAATTTTTGTGTGATTGCCCTTTCTAAAATTAAATACCATAATGTTTGGGATGTTGTGATTTTTTTCCCCGCCACGGGAATGTTAAATTGAATTATATTATGGTCACACACGATTACACTTAGAGAACTTCAGCTGGAAACTTCAGAAAGTCAAAGCTAAAAGAAGGTAGTAATAGAACTACACTTGACAGACAGCGGAGTGCCTAGAAAAATTGGCACATACCCAGTTAAGTGAAGGTCAACAAGGCACATAAGGCTAAATTTTTAAAGGCATGTCAACACCTAAAGATGCAGATAGGTGTCTAGTATGATTTTCAACAGACTGGGGTACCTAATTACTTTTAAACATCTGGTCTACAGTGTCTCAACAAGGGAGGCTCCCTTTTGGCTCACATGGTAAAATGATGCCTTTGTTCTATAGGAGGATCTCAGGCAGCATTATGCAGGATGTACTAACAGGTGTTCTGACCACCACTAATCACTTTTAGCTGCACAGTAGGGAAGTAGGGAGACTGTCACATCATAAGCGCGGTAGGAAACATCTCCACGGGGAAGCCAACAGTCTCGTCAGGCCCCTGGATAAGGAGGGGGCCAGCTCTGTGCTCTCAGATGGAAGGGGTAGGGTTGGGGCACATCACGCCCCTTGCCCCCAGCCCTCAGTGCTGCCTGAAACATACCACACAGTGTACCTGCAGTGATTTAAAGGGCCCAGGAGTCCCGGGCCCTTTTCAATTGCTGGACTCCAGGACAGTTGTCCCCATCCCACCCTTGCCCACCATTGGCAGCCCTGCATCTCCAGTGTAAAGCAGAGTGTAATTTTTATTTTTGTTGGTGATTGAATCTACCTGCTCATTTCTCCTTGCACCTTGGCTCTTCCAAAAGTGTCAGTGTAGAGCATGAATAGGAAAGAAATATTATCATTTTAGATCAAGGGGAGGCTTCATACTTCTTCAGAGTGAGGGCCATATCTTAACACCTCCCCTTTCATCCTGGCTCCTATCATCCCATTTAAAACCCAGAACACCCCTTTGGCTTCAACAGGAATTGCTTACTTGGGGAATGATATGTTAGAAAAGTGTTTAAGCTCTTTTAAATACAATTTAGTGAGTGTAAAAATGAGAAGCCACCTCCCTTTTCTCTGCAAAGCATTGTCAAATGATCCACAAAATACAATTGGGAATCTATTGGACTTCAAGTTCTAAATAATAAATATAGGGACAGTGGAACAGCTACCCCAAGAAATGCACCTTCTCTTTAGAGAATGAAGAATGGGTCATTTAAGATGTCAGTGGGGATTACACAGACAGGAGTCCTGCAGAATCAAATTTGTCATTTCTCTAGCACCACAATGAGATAGTTAGTTCTACAGTCAGAAAAAAGGAGTGTTCCCTATTAACTCACCAAAGCCTCTTCCTGAATTAATCAGAAAAGCCAAATTCTTCTGTTATGCCAATATAACTATGTGGGAATCAACTGACTGGTTACATCTCAACAGCTAGGTAGCACTAGGCCTGATCAGTATAGTACCTGAATGGGAGAGTTAGAAGCAAAATTATTAATCCAGAACTCAAGTCAAATTCTTGTCTTGGTTACACTGCACAGTTGCCGCTTGAGATTAGTGGGGATACAGTAGCAGAATTAAGGGGATATTTTTTACCAGTATTTGTAGAAACCTAAGTTATAACTTCTTAGTTGTATATTATTGTTTTTCTTGAAGAATTCTTCCTTATCCAGCCAAACTCTGCAGAGTCCGTGAGAACAAACTAGATCACAGCTCTGGGTGGCAGGGTCTACTGCAGATATAAAGATAAAGTGATAGAGCTCAATCAAAATTTAAGTGTTATCAGCCTGGTTCAACCATGTGCTCTTGTTTTTGTGCATAGAAAGATTTGGAAAGCAGTGAAAGTTGGCTTGACTGGAGGCATGCAAGCAAGCTTTTAAACAAACACGCACACACAAAATCCACAAACCACCACTCCTAACAAGATAGTGGGAGCTGAACTGAGCTGATGTTGCCATGTTATTGTACTATATATCATATGGCTTGCACAAAATCCAAACAACATTGTTCCATTTAACAGAAGGGGAAAGAACCATGTTCACTGGATACTCCAAAGTCATCTGATGATTTTTTAAAGCTTCCTTAATGGTCCAGCTATTGCTGCAGCCCGCTGTAAAGCCCAATCTCTGAGCCATGACAGATGCAAGGTTTACACTTCAGGAATAGAGGAAGGCTCCATTGCCAAAGCTGCCGTCTCTTCCATATTTGGAGTCAGTGAAGAACTGGTCTTCCTCACAAGCCACTTTCTCAAGTTTTCAGGTTGTCCTCCGTGCGTTCCAGCCCACTTCTCTGAACACAGCCTAGGGATGCACAGCTACAAGGTTATTTACAGGTTTTGCTCTCATAGCTGCCATCCCAGCAGTGTTGCCCAGCAGACAATGCTGCTAAGAAGAGCACTGACAGCATTATCAAGCCACAGACCCATATGATATCTACAGCAGCATCCATCAGAAAACCCTCTTCCTCACCTACCTCACTATATGTCATGTATGCTTGGGACTGAACATTATTGTGTTTAAGCTGCTCCTTTATTCATCACTTCCTTCCAACTCCCACGCTCATCAGGCTAACTGTGCAAACAATATTGGGAGCCTGGCCTTAGGTCATTCAGTGACTCCTGAAGACTCTGGTTCAATCACACCCACAGCCCATCAGGAGTGAGCCAGGAAACCTTATTAATCCTTTGTATACATGAAACCAAACAGCATATCTACAGCAGGGAAATGGTCTCATAAGCAGCCCCCATTGCTGACACTTGTTCAGCTCCACCAGCACCAACAGCATGAGGATTCCTAGGGCTGCTACTGAGGACTTTGACACAGTGTCACATAAATCTGCACACAGCAAATGTAATCAAGACCATGGTTGAAACTGGTGATAGCTCCTAATGTCCTGGTGACGCGTGCTCAGCCAGGCAGAGCTAACTGGACATAGCGGCACTGGGAAGATCTTTAGAAACATTTCTAGTGTAAAAAGGATTTTCTTTAAATGAGTAACGGTGGGATCTTATTGCTATAACCACAGTGTTGCCTCTGGCCCTCCTATCCCTATCACTTGTTGATACACTCATCTGTATTTGGACTGTAAGCTCTGGCAGGGACTATGCTTTCCTTCATTCTGTGAAGTACCTGGCACACTTTGGTGCCATACAAGTGAAAATCGAAAACACGTTTTTTACCCTGGGAGCAGTTTACTGGCCCAATGTGGATGTGCTGACACCAAAGTGTGTGGTCTGAGTTTTATCTGCTGACTCTTCCCCCTCCCCCTCTTATCAGGAAATAGATGTCATCATACAGCTTAGCACTTTCCAAGGGGGAGTCTTCCTTTGTCTCAGTGACACATGGGAATGGAGCCAAGCAAACAGGCAGGGGAAGTACGTGCTTATCTACTTGGCGAGGAGAAGTCAGATAGGGTTCACAGAAACTTCCTCCATCCAGTCACAATACGGGGAAGGGGGAGCACTCAGTTAGGTCATAAACAAAACAAAGGGCTGCTGGCCTATGGTTTCTTTTGGTGTAAGTACCACAGCCACTATAGCTAGCCAGTAGGTTTCCCAAACAATTGCTGCTAATCAATATTTCTGCTTTTCTAAAGCTTTGCTTGATGCACAGAGACGAAGGGTTCAATTTTCAAAAGAGCTCAACATATCAGATGCAAGGGACTCTTTTGAAAATCATGGCCTTTTTTGATACCAAAATGGGCTCTAAGATAATTTGGAAACCAGGCCACTTTTGTACGTGTGAACCTCCAGCTCCACATGACTTGTCCAAAGTCACCCAGCAAGCTTGTTGTTCACTGTGAACTGAACCTATGCCTTCTAATTCCAAACCACTGTTGTGACCATAAAACCATCCTTTTCTCGTTTGGCTCCAGACTCTTGACTTCCATCTCTTACAACCTCTCTGCTGTGGTGGGAGAGCCACTTCCTCCACAGATCCACCTCATAATCCATCTGTTTTCATAATTATCCCAAGGCTCCTTTCTCCTTTACTATGGAGTACCTCCTAATCCTGCTCCCTCTGATCTTTGTTATTTCACCTTATTGCTTATGTATTGTTTTACTCTGGGAACTCTCTGGTACTCAGCTAACATGAAAGATCCTATCTGAAATCAAGTTGTACAGCTAATTAAACTGGGAAAATAATGTTTGTGGTTGGATTGAAGATATGCTTCAAAGACATTATACAAGGTCAACTGTGAATTACAACAGCTACAGCCATTGGGTGTGAATGTAAAAACACAGACAACAGCAAGATTTTGTTCTGATGCCATCTTTTCAAACATAACCCAATAGCCCAGTAAAGGGGATGATATGGGAAAGCAAAGAAAACCCTTGACTAGGACACATCGGTTCTTTCTAACTCCAACCATTCCATTTCTGGAATGGAAATGAAATGGCCATTGATCTATATGAGCTAAATCAACAATGAACTTATCTCCTCTGGAATAACACTATTGATGAAGTGAGACAATCAACACTTGTTCTTTCCCATAATTTTTATAGAAATTAAGTTAAATGGGGAAGTGGATTTCTATCTGTTTGTCAAATATTGTATACAATAGTTTTTTAGAGCTGTTTATCTGTTCTAATTGTATAATACTAGCAGCTACCAATAGATGGCATTTATTTGCTTCTGCCATCTGGAACAACTTTCCTGTGCAGTATTTCTCTCAGCCTCATTGACTCTCCATGCATTTCAAATCTCATCAGAAAGAATCTCTTTTCTCCCTTGACTCTGCCTCTTAATTTTTCAATTTCTCTCTCCTGTTATTAACAGTACACCGCCAATAATAGATAATTCTTCAGTGTAACTATATTTGCAAAGAATTTATATTTCTGAGCTACCACTGATATGAAATAAGATTTTACTACTTATTATCAAAGCAAGTTATTCAGGGAAGTGATATAGACCGTACAATGAGAGCCTAGGATGAGGAACTGCATAAACGAAGACTCCTCTGGCTCAGACTTCATTTGTCCTGTTACAATGGCTCATTACATTATATTCAAATGCTGAATTTTATTTACTTATCCCCATGATGTATTCATCTCTGTTCCATGTCATCTAAGATATTAACCAAAATGAATAGCCACTTGATATAAAAGAGAATCTTGAATGGACCATTTCCCCCTCTCCTGCTGACACCCTTCATTCCTTCTCCATCAAAACAAAATGTTCCAGTTTATTCAGTGGGCTGTTCTAATTTAAATCCCATGTAGATCAGATCTGGAAAGAAAGCATGTAATTCTACCAGTGACATAGCCCAGGAGACATATTTCAGCCCCTCCTCTGAGTTTTCAACAGGGATCAAATAGCCAAATAGCAACTTCCAAATAAGCAGTAATTAACCAATGATTAATTCTGACCACATTCCAGTGGAATTATGTGTTATCCTCCAGTTAAATAGCCAAACAGCTCAACAAGATTAACAAGAAATCAGAGACTAACAAGGGGAATTAAGAATGATTTGCCACCGATCTCCTATCAAAAACTGTTGCCAGATAAACACATGCATAAAGCTGTCTGCTGGCTATTCCTCACCACACACAAATCATGGCAGCCGCTGTATCAGATTGCCGAGGAACTAATCAACATGTTGGTTTGCTGAGTTAATTTCTCGCGCTCAAAATATTGTCTGGCAGTGGCCAAAGAGAGAGGGCAGGCATGAGCTTCCCACTTCTGTTCAACCAGGGCATGCAGTTTCAGAACAAGTGGGAAGTGGAGTGTGCTGCTAATATACACAGCAGTCAGCCAGTCATAAAGCATAGTTCCTATTATTGGCAGATTTAAAGGAGCTCAAACTAGGTCAACTGCCCAGAGCAGGAGGGGGCACTTGAATGGCCTCCAGTCCTATTAAAGTGGCCAAAGCACCTCCTCCAGTGGTTAGGTGGCTCTCATGTATCTTTTTGCTGGTTGTAACAAAAGCTTTGCCCAAAGTTCCCTGGCACCATTCCAATACTGTAGTCAACCCTCTCTGCTCCACCTGAATGATCGCACAACTCTTCTCCTTATATCCAAAATGGACATTGATCTTATACCACTATGACCTCTCCTTTCCTTATTAAAGTAGGGACCCAATCACTTTTTAACCAGATCATCCTTTGGAGAACTCAGCATCTCAGTGATATCTTGCCCAAAGAAGTGTGCTTTGATATAGGATCCGGAAGGGTCCTTTGTTTTCCCCACACCTGTTCCAAAGTCACTGTGGGTGCGTCTACACGGCGCCCTAAACTCAAAATAAGATACGCAGTTTGCATGACACAAATTGCATATCTTATTTCGATTATATTTTGAAATAGCTTATTTTGAAATTTGGTGCATCTGCACAGTGTCAAATTTCAAAATAATGTGCTATTTTGAGACATCCCTTAACCCTCATGGAATGAGGGTTACAGGGATGCCAGAATAGCGCGCCCATTATTTCAAAAAATATTTTGAAATAATGGGCGTGTTTCAAAGATGTGGGGTAGTCAGAGGTATCCCGAAATAGCTCCAGTCTAGACGTACCCAGAGATGTGTGCAAGCAAAATATCTCTGCTAGAAAAATACTGTTCTCTGTCTATTTCAAGACTATTGTAAAGCTACCATCAGTGTTTGCATTTCCATGTGTCAGCAGCACTACATGTATTTCACTCCCACTGTGTCATTCATGAATGGTCAGTCACACATAGGGATCACGGAACACAGACCCAATAGAGCAAATTGCAGCATTTAGTCTGTAGTTTTAATTTCTGTTTAGCTCGACGATTCACAGATTCCAAGACCAGCAAGCACCTTGGTGATGGTCCAGTCTGACTAGTATAAGAATAAGTTATAAACCACAACTTTTAGAAAAACATTTGATCTTTGCTTCGAAATTGTCAGCGATCAAGAAATCACCAAACTCTTTGTAAGTTGTTCTAATGATTAACCCTCCCTGTTAAAAATGTACACCTTATTTCCAGTCTGAATTTGTGTAGTTTCAACTTCCAGCCATTGGTTTGTCACATGCCTTTCTCTGAAGAGCCCATTATTAATTATTATTAATTATTTGTTCCCCCAGATGGATACTTACAGACTGTAATCAAATTGCACCTTTAACCTAGTCTTTATTAAGGGAACTAGATTGAGCTGTTTCAGTCCATCACTATAAGATATGGTTTTTAATCCTTCAGTCATTATTGTGGCTCTTTTCTGAAGCCTCCGCAATTTATGAACATCCCTTTTGAATTGTGAGCAACAAAACTGGACACAATATTGCAGCAGCACTCCCACCAGTGCCAAATATAGAGGTACAATAGGAGTAGGAGTAGGAGTGGAGTATTTATGCATCCAGGATAGCCTTTGCTCTTTTGGCCACAGCCTGACAATGGGAGCTTATGTTCAGCTGCTTCATCAAGACTCCCAAATCTTTTTCATGACCTCCAAATCATTTTGCGTGTCACTGATTCCCAGCATAGAAGCCCATAGATGTTCTTTGGACCTAGAGGCCTACATTTACATTTAGCCTATTAAAAAGCATACAAAAGACCCTTGCAGTCTCCTCCTTAACTTAAGCAGTTCTACCTATAGACCTCCAGTGAAGATTTTCCACTACTCTCACATTTGGACATGAATCACTTTCGAGCACTCAGTATTGCCAAACCCAAGCTTTAAAAAAACATGAGTCAGCCTCCAAAGAGTCATGAGCTTTTTTACAAATGTGTCTTCTGGTTTTAAACTCTGGGGGAAGGGGTCGTCACATTTTCAAGTCTCCATCAGCAGCCATGAGGGCCGAAAACTTTAATTAAAAAAAAATCCCATAAGCTAAGGTTCTTCGAAACATGTTTCCAGGTTAGGGTTGCCAGATGGTTGAAACAAAAATACCGAGCACTCGCCTCCCTTCCCCCCCCAAAAAACACCAGGAAAACATTCTGTTGAAGAAAAAAAAGGGAGGGGAGACCAAGACCAAAGTTGTTGAGCAAAAAAAAGGACTCCAAGACTTATTAAACAAAAAAAAAACAATTAAAATAAAACAGCATTAAAACAGCATGTCCCCTTCAAGAGTGAGTGCAGGAATAGGAACAGGGGAGCAGTTGAGCACTAAGACCAGGGGAGTCATTGCTTCCCCTTGGTCTTTTTTCCGGCAGCCATTTTGTGCTGGCAGCCTTGCGGAACCAGGTAAGCATGGGATCTGGGGTCAGGGGGCTGGGGGTGTTGGGGGCCAGGGAGGCTGGGCACTGAGTGTTTGTAGGGTTGCCAGGTGCCCGGCATTTTTGCCTCCTGGCCGGGGAAAAAATCGGAAAATACCAGATATCTTAGGTGTCTGGTATTTTCTGAATTTTTTTACTGGACAGGAGCCGAAAATACCGGACTGTCCAAATACCGGACACCTGGCAACCCTATTCCAGGAGCTGGGGCTTTAAGATAAACAGTAAACATCAAACGACTTATGATAAAAATCACAAGAGTTGGCAACAGCAACAGGCAAATGCTACTCAAAGAATTTTTGTAAATCAAATTTGTAACTGAATTAGCTTTGGCAAGGCTGACTACCATGTAAATGCTTCCTTGTGGCCCTGCTGTGCTGTTTTCCCTTCAACAGCTCTACCCCATCTCTTTCAGTCTTAGTTCTTCTGATGTGTCTAGACTATTTAGGTCCATGTGGCATCATTTTTTATCATTTGGTAGGCAACTAGACCTTCCATCATGGAAGAATCCTATAGAATTTTAAAGAAAATGAGAACCACTCTATAGGGTTTTTAAAAAATCCCATAAAAACTTACAGAGAAGATTTTTTACCATAGAACTCGACAGGATAGGTAAGACAGCCTATTGAGAAGGGTTCAGTTTCACCTAAATTGTATGGAGCCTAAGTAAAGTTCTATTGAACCCTGTGGATTTCAACTTGATTGAATGCTATGACACTTTTTTTTATAAAACTTTGCCATTTCTTTCAAATATGGCTACTTTCGGGCAAACCAACACAATCATGGCATAATAATGTGAGTACTTTACACCCCTAGTTGAAACCAATAACATCTAAGGGGGAATTAAAGCCACTTGGCATATACCCCAGTCAAGGTCACCTAGGGCATGGAAGAGTCTGTGATTAAATAACCCAGGGCTTTGCCACTGTGAAAAATAAATAGCACTATGTATCTTGTTTCCACATCTTTGCTGGCTTAATAAATAGCTCTGATCCTGGTACTCTACAGGCCAGACTCTTAAAATGACCTTGGTGTCTCTTCTGCCTAGGCCAGTAGAATCAGCATATTTCTATGAGACAGGACATAGTAACTGGAGTGGGTGTATTTTCCATAATGCATTCCTGGCAGTTGAACAAAGAGCAAAGGTATCATCAGCCCCCAGGGATAACAGCTGTCCCTTCCACCCGCAGCACGGCAAATCCTGGTTGCATGTAGCTATAAAATGGAAAGAAAATGTCAAGGTCAGGGGAAAAGGGAGAATCTGGGGCTTTTGGGGAATAACACATTGACCAAGACCTCCCCCTACTAGCCCAGGCCAGCTCCTTTGTCTGTCCTCAGGTTCCAAACAGAAGCTGGACAAACCCAAATCCAAACCTATGCTGTCTTGCTCAGCTAGTTCTACCACAACCCTGGTCTACACTAGGGAGTTATTTCAAAATAACTTATTTTGAAATAACAGTGGAGTATCCACACTACCAAGCCCGTTATTTCGAAAGAATAACTCCTGCTTTCCATGAGGAGTAACACTTATTTAGAAATAGCTATTTTGAAATAGCAGTAGTATGGACGCTCCACGGCCGCTATTTCAAAATAAGTACTCCCCAGAGTCATTCAAAGTAATTACTCCCCAGTGCTTCCTGGGGCTCTAAGTTGAGGTCGTGCATCTACATTAATGGAGCCTGCCTCAGACTAATTTCGAGGGTTCCCTGTAGTGTAGACACACTATTTTGAAATTATTATTTCAGGAGTTATTATTTCAAAATAAGTTATTTTGAAATAATTTCATGGTGTAGGCATGCTCACAGAAATATACTCTCCATCTGCCTCTCTAGAGATTTCTAGTTAGAGCAAATCAGAACACAGAAGAACATTTTCACACTCTTCTCCCCACCCCCAATCTCTGATGAAATATAAAGATGCCTGAGATTTTCAGACCATCACTGTCCCAGGAGTCCCTTAGAGCCAAGGGAAGAGGGAATCTCCAACCTGCCTTATGCCCTGGAGTTCCAGTTTTTGACACCAGTAGACTGAGCACTGCTCACTAAACCAAGTCTAACACTCTAAACAGAGTGAGTACAATGCCTTCATTTGGACTGAAAACAAGTGCAGCTTCTCTCTTTTTCTTCTAAGCAAGGAGAAAAGAAAGCCTTTGAACAGGCTGTGAACAAACATACTATTTAAACCAAGAGACCTATGCCAAGGTTAGCACCATTTCCTCTGGTAAAGAGCAAGCTGTCTCCAATCCAGCCATGAAGATGCTTAACCATTCCTAATCCCTTGTGTTAAAATGTAATAAAAAGCATGTGTTCCAGGCTGGCTCCCTGCAAGGCTAAAAGGCTTCTGCTGATTCAGGTCCTGCTGATTAACCCTTGTCTTTCCACAAGGACCCTGGACTGGAGCATCAGGCTTTCCCCCTTGCAGGACCTAACTGTGTGGGATACTCTGCCACATTCACTTGTCATCACAGGATGACTACAACTTCCTTGAGGTACCATGGCAGCTCAGGCAGACACAGATTAATGTTCAAATGACTCAGAATGAAACATTTTGATTAGGCTCAATTCAAACCAAACCCAAATGTTTGGGTTTAGTTTTTCTAACAGAAAAAAAAATTACAAAATTTCAACACAAATCAAAACTGCATTTTCCGTCAATAAACACTGATGGAAAAGTTCCCATCCAACATTAGTGAGCAGAAAAAAGGGAAACAAAATGAAAATATTGCTGGTGACAAACTAAAATAAGCGATGTCAGAAAGAAATGCCATGTTTATTAGCAGATCTTCAGCTTGCCCTTCTTCTGCTAAAATGAAGTCTTAGACCACTTTATAGTGCACTTCACAAAAACCACCAATGTGTATAAATCATTGTGAGCAGCTTTTAGCAGAAAGCCAGTAACTAAACAGGGCCATGGAGACTGAACTCCCCCTGCAGTCCAAGGAAGGTAGAGGACAGAGGATTGCCTGTATCTGTGCAGAGGGTAAATAGAGGAGTTAGTTTTTAGGAGAGCTTTTATAGGTACAAAATTCAGCCAGCCACATTCCATCATACTGAACTGATACTGATATTACACTCACATTCAGAGCAGAGTTAGACAATCGTGCTACGACAACTAACATTATTCTAATCACAAACAGCAATTCTATGGGAAGAAATGCAGGAGGTTAAGGGAGATTTCCTTATTTGCTTGAACACATCAATCACTTTCAATTGCTCTAGATTAAATATATTCTAGGTGCCACAGCTGCATGTAAATAAATTCCCCGATGATCTTGAGTCTTAAAGACAATGAATGCAAGGCCTGAGAGAAATCTTGGAGTAGGCTTGGAATCTAGGATACAGTATTCTGAGAGTGGGTGATATCAGAACCATGCCACAGGGAATGCCCTGCACAAACAGAGGATTCATGGAGATTACAGATGCTCTAGCAAGAGATGAGCAGAAGCTTCAAGGCAGCTCCAGGTATTTAGCACACTGTTGGAAGCCACAGCAGAAGTTAATTGAGTCCCACTAACAAGGCAGCTGCAGGAAGTTGTACAACTGCTGGGCCTGCTTGATCTTAAGAACCAAGCTGCTAGCAAGGCATGGGTCCCGAGCAGCCTGACAGATCCGGAACAAGGAGCAATGTGTGCAGTTACTTTCTATTTAAAGAATAACGGTATCAGGAGTCAAGGTGTAAGGTGATCACCTAAGGGTGACGACATGATTCAAATCCCTTCCTCATGAGAAGTGTTGTATAATTGGCCAGGTGCATTACTAGGGACTTGGTGTGGTGGTTAAGTCACCTTCTCCTGGAACATCAGGAACTAGCTCTTCAGAGAGACAGTACGCTGGATACAGTTGATCGATGGTCTCACTCGGCATGGTAAACCTATGACCCAGTAGGCTGAGCAAGTATCGGAGCTGCTGGTCCATGCATATCCATCTGCTCTTCCTCCCTTCAAGATCTTTTGGCCTATAACTAAGGCCCAGCCTGTACCCACCCTACATGCCAACAACGGGGCAACTAACAGCACCCACACAAGGGCCATCCCCTCCCTCTTACTCTCCTGTCTGCCTTTCTCTCTTCCATGACCTCTGCTGAGACAAGTCAGAGTGTGCATAGGTGGCCAACTCTGTGGGTGCTCCAGCTCTGAAACACCCACAGGAGAAAAATAGTGGGTGCTCAGCACACACCAGCAGCCCCACCATCCAGCTTTCCCCTCTCCTCCCAGCGCCTTCTGCCTGCTGCAATCAGCTGTTCCGTGGTGTGTAAAAAATGCTGGGGGAAGGGGTGGAGCATGCTTGGGGAGGAGGGAGCTGTGAGGGGAGGGTTGGAATAGGCACAGGGCCTGGGGCAGAATGGAACCTGAACACACACACACACACACACACACCGGGAAAATGAAGATGGTGGCGCCGGTGGGAGCGAGTGTACACTGTATGTTCAACAAGCATTTGAACATGCAGCTGGCTGTGCACAGTGGGTACTTCATGAGCAAGTGCATGGCTGTGTGAGCTGTGCACACCAGGCCCTGCACAGGCACGTATAGTGAATATTGCAAGAGCAGGCTCATGACGGTTTGCCTGACTGTGTGAGCCATGAGTGTAGGGCACTGTGCAGAATGCACAGTAGCCAGCGTTCTCTCTCTATTGTTTGTAGCAGGCTGGGCTGGTGCAAAGCCACTGGTGTTTGTTACCCTCACTCACCCTGTGCTCCTTCCCTGTTACAGGCATGCAGGCCTCATAAATCTTGCCCTGAGAACTGGCTGGGGACAGGGCTGGAGCAGACAGCTGCATGGCTAATTTTAGTTCAGTCTGCAGAAGCCAGGCAAGTTTACTCTCGATAGAAAAAGTCACTTTGAAATAACATTTGCCATGTGCTTTAAAATAGACTCAGGCATTAGGATTTTATTGGGGGTGACGGGGTTCCAGCCCATTAAAAGCCCCACATTGGGCCAATCACAACTCTCCATCTGAGAAGGGCTAGGCAAAGCTCTGTTTTAAATCAATCACTTCATCTCTCAGGTCAAGTGGGGCGGAAACCTGCTGCAGAGTGACACAAAGGGCTTGTTACCATCAGTTCCTGAGAGGGGCTGTCTCCAGCATGTTCCTAATTCCTCATCATGCTGGGGAGGGAGGGACTGATGTTGGGAACTCCATTCCTGAACTCCATTCCCCAGCATGGCCGTGTGATGCACCAGGAATGCCCAGGGCTCAGTAACAATACAGTCGTACAATTCACTGAATGTTTTTATACTTCTAAAAATGTTAATTTCACTTTTTCAAGAAAGTTTGGGGTCAGTTCTCATTTGATTTTCTTTAGAGGTAGCACCAAACTCTTGGAGCTGGGCACCACTAGAATTTTAGAAACACTTTGGCTCCCTGACTGGTTCTAAGCAGTGTACAGGTTAACCTCCCTGATCTGACAACCATGGGACCTGACCGGTCCTGAAGGAGGGAGTTTGTTGAACCAGAGGCGGTCAACACCAGCCCTTTGCCTCCAGTCAACATGGGCTCCTGGCCCTGGCAGGGCAGCCAGCCCCATTGCCATCGACCCCACTGTTGCTTCCCTGGCAAGATTCCTAGCCCTGCTGCCACTGGCCCTGCTGTCACCACCACGGCAGAGCTCCTGGCCACTGGGGCATTCTGGTCCAGGAACATCAATGGTCTGGCATTGCCAGACCAGAGACTCCCGGTTTACAGAAGTTCAACCTGTAGCTCAGTTGTAGCTCTGATCTAAACTTGTTCATCCATCCCTATATTTGGCATATTAACTACACTCGGACAGTCCCAAATGGACTTGCTTGTAGCCACTCCCTACCTGACTGTTCTGGTGTGTTTCTTGGTGTACGGAGTGATGACTTTGAAAAGCAGCTCCATGGCTCCATTAATGCCCAGCTTGGTTCCCGCAGAAACTGTGACAACAAAAGACAGGCAGTTAGATCCTGAGCAGCAAGGTTGGGTTGCTGGAATTACAGGGAGAGCAGTAAAGAGAGGAGGAGCTGCTGGGATTATTAGAAGATACTCTGGGCTTCCAAAGGGGACTTTTTGACCATTTTACGGATGTAGGTACAGAGGCACATAGAGATCAAAAGTCACTGACTCATGGGCAGAGTCAAGACTAGAACCCCAGTATTCTAATGCTTAGGCCTATGGTCATTCAAATACTTCAGAGCTAACCACTCATTTATAGAAGATATTTCACTTTCTAGAGACAGATTAGGGGTTAAATGGAGCCAACCAATCCTCACGTTCGCAGTCAGATGCAGTGACCTATCTGGGAAAGGTTGGCTTTAAAGCTCATCTACAACAATCCATCGTCAAACCTCCAGTCTCACACAGAATGGGGAGAGCAGGGGAGGTCAAAGCCGAGGGGAGTGAGGGGTTGGAGCAACACCTCCATTGCACACCTCACCCTGCTCCCCACTCCACCCCTTCCCAAAGCCCTGACCCTGTTCCATCCTGTGTCTTGACCGCTTTTCCCTTCCCCTGAGCAATGCAGCCTGGATTTCAGGGGGCTTGGTGTGGCGGCAGCAGGGGTTCTCCTGGCCACGTGGGTGATGGGAGCCATAGTGGCCTGGCATCCTGTTCTGCTCCAACCCTCTGTGCCACCCTTCCAGCCCACTGTGCTCCACTTCTCTGTGGCACAGGGAAACAGAGCGCCCTGGGGCTGGAGTGCTCTGCTTCCCACTGCCACTGCGATGCTGCACACAGCCAGCCAGAAGGGTGGCATGGTGAGGGGGGGGGTGGAGCGGAGCAGGCTGCTGGGCTGCTCCAGCTCCCGCTGCTCTCACAGTGAATATGGAGGGGCAACCCCTGCTGTCACTGCGCCAGGCCCTGTAATCCCCCGGATCCCTCCCATACATAGGAAGGTTAAGGCAGCTGCCACGGGGCCCCCAAAAGTGCAGGGCCAGGGGCAGCTGCCCCGATTCATCCTACGGACGGGATGGCTCTGGGGAAAGTTCAGGGGCTGGAGCAAGTGAAGTGGATAGCAGGAGCTCTCTAGGTGAACAGGGATGGCACACAGCCCAAAACAGTTAGGTGCCTTGATAAAGGACAGTTTATTGTCCTAAGCAGGAGGGTGTGGGGCAGGGAAATGAGAAATCTACATCTCATTAGCAGCCAGAGGGAGTCCTGGATGCCTGCCCAAGGCTAGATTTTTTGGCTGCTTTGCTACTAACTATCCCCCCTCCTTGCCAGAAAGGTGCCAAAGGACCCATCAGTTTATACGGGTCTCAGCCAAGTCATCCTGCTGATGGAGAGTCTTGGAAGGCTCACTGGCTACTTTCACAATAGCAATCTATTCATCAGGGACAGTGCAGCGTCCAAGGCTACTCCCTGCAGACTGGGGGAGGGATGATACTGCACACAGGGCTGGTAGCACACTCTGGGAAAGGTGCAACCCAGGACAATACGCAGCTACAGTGAGATCTTAACAAGGCTGGGCTGGCTACTTAGACTCCTACCCCCAAGGAGCCTTCAGGGCATTATATGCTCTTGGATTCTTTACAGTGTTCCAGTCAATTAGATGACTTGGAGGGAGGGAAATTCTCCAGTTCTCCACCACATCTGTAAAAGTCTCAGCCTATCCGGGAACAATGCTTGTGTTCTGGCTTCTGCAGATGTGGCACTGAATTAGCAGAGCCAGTGCTGATGTGGGTGGAGCAGGTAGGACATTTTAAGGCACTGGGGTGGGTTTCACCAGAGGAATTTGTGCAGATCCTAATGATTAGGCCTATGTGGCACAGCACAGTGATGAATTCCCCCTCAGGCTCATTTTTTGAGGTTTACAGGATCTTTCGAAAAAGCCTGCCATTTTCGAAAGAACCGCATCTAGACCATGGTTTTACTTTCGAAATGGTGCTTTTTCGAAAAAGCGCCATGATGCAATTATGCAAATGAAGTGCAGGATATTTAAATCCCCGCTTCATTTGCACTTTCGAAGTGCCTCGTTTACATCCCTCTGTCGATAGAGGGATGTAGTCTAGACATGCCCTAAGGAAAAGGGTTAAAGGCTATAATGCAGTGGGCTAAAGCCTCTTAATGGGAAAACAGGTGCACTTAATGAGAGCAGAAGGGGCGTGGAAAGGGGCTGAGTGTGGAAAAAAGCTCTGTAACCTGAAGACACATTTCAACTGCTTGTCTGTGCTGCTGTCTCCATTACACTCACCCCTTCAAACACCAGTTTTCTCAGGCAGAGGGACTGAATGCTGGGAGCTGGATGCCTTCCTGAGAAATCCCAATTCATGAGGCCAGCTCCTGTGTAAATCTAAGACCTAGAGGGATGTCAGCCAGTAATGTTAAATCTTAGGAGGAAAGATTTGGAAACCTGGTTATAAACAGTTTGGCCAGACGGTGATGTGAGTATATAGTAGGAGTTCAGAGAATATGAAAACCATCTAGAATTATCTGCAGGGGGTAAGCAGCCAGGAGGGAGAGGATACGGTTACGTGAAGCAAAAGGATGTAATAGGATTAAAGGAAAATTTGTGCTGCCTCTAAGGAAACATTTCCCCATGAGAAAAAATATCTGAATGCACGGTGGTCTCGTCAGGGAAGAATTAGGAAACCCAGTGCTTGAGTCACTGAACACTGAAGACTACAAGGGGGAGGATGATCGGGTGGGTAGGGCTTTAGATGGTGGGTACGGCTTCATGGTTCAGTCTGTCACAGATTCCCCGCATGATCATTTGTCTCTGTGTGCCTGAGTTGCCCGTCTACATAATGAGGATAACAGCACTGCCCTAACTCACAGGGGTGTTGTGAGCATAAATACATTAAGCTCATATACTGTAGTAATAGGGGCCATGTGAGTACCTAAGACATCTGGAATAGACTGAAAGGAATGATCTTGCATCATCTGGACTAAATGGTTTTTCCATGGCTATTTTCTATTATAGTATTTATATCTTCTATAGCAGGGCTGGGCAAAACATGATCTGCGGGAGAGATCCGGCCCACAAAGCCATTGCATCCAGCCCGCGAGGGCCTCAGCCAGCTCCCAGCCTGCCCTGTCCCCACTCGGCACTTGGTGAAGCCGGCTGCTGCAGGGCCATGTGCTTCTGTGAATGCTGAGAGCCCGGAGGGAAGGGCCAGAGGCTTCTTACACTACTCCTGCCCTCAGTAGCTCCTATTGGCCAGTTTCTGACCAGTAGCAGCTGCCTGTTTTCAGGACAGGCAGCATGTGAAGTGCCCCTCCTCCCTCTTCCCCAGGGCTCACATGGCCCCTGTAGCTGCTATGAGCAGTATAGGGGCATGGAAGGCAGGGACCTTGGTGAAGGAACCTGCTAGACTGCTGGCTGGGAGCCACCCTGGGAAGGTCTCCCAGCCAAAGCCACCCAGGTCCTCCCTCCCTCAACCCTTTTTTCCTCCTACCACATGTAACCCAAACCTTCTGCACCCCTGCTCCAGCCCCCATACACCTTCCCAGACACTGCATCCCCTCCTACGCCCCTCCTCAGGTACACACCCCTCCCAGACCCTGCACCCCAACCATGGGTGGGTGGGCAGGATAGCCTCCACAGGCTGGATCCGGCCTGCCTACCCCTTTGATCCAGAAGGTGGCCACTCTGCCATTCCCCCGACCCAAGGCCAATTGAGACTTGGGGACGGGGGAGTGCACAGAGTCTCCTCCCCCCTACCGGGGCGTGCAGCACCAGAGGGAACTGCCAGCTGTTTTGAACCCTGGCAGGGTGGGGGCAAGGTGCAAAGACTTCACATGCTCCCTTGCCCTCAGGCCAATCAGGGTCTGTGGGCAGGGAATCACGTGAAGTCTCCTGCCCTGTCCCATCCGCCCGAGTCCCCGCCCCTTCTGGGGCAGCCTGTGACCACTCTTGAAATTATTGCCTATCTCTGTTCTACAGGCTTTGGATGAGAAGGTTCATTGAACCTTATAGGGAAAGATCCCTCTGAGCATTACCCTTCTGTGACGGTGTACCTTGAGCATAGATCCTATCTAAATGTAGATGCCAATAGACTTGCTTATACATCAGTGGTGGGCAATAACTGCCCCACGGGCTATCTTGATTCACCAGGGTTAGCCCCTGACAGGCCGCCACCATTGTATTTACCTGCACCTCCACATGTATGGGCACTTGCAGCTTCTGTTGGCTACAGATCACTGTTCCTGGCCCATGGGAGCAGCAGGAAGCAGCGTCCCAGTCTGTGCCACTTCCCACACCTCCCATTGGCCAGGAATGGCGATTTACAGCCATTGGGAAGCACCTGTACCTTTGGAGGCACAGGTAAATAAAGCAGTGGCGGCCCACCATTAGTTAACCCTGGTGAACCTCTGCTGTCTTATTGCCTACCCCTGTTATAGATGCATGTCCCTATAGCCAATTGGCCATTAATTTGTATTGTAGCAACTGCAAAAAGCGCTCCAACACTTACCGGGATGAGAAATGAAAGGGGGAACTTACCATTAGAGGCGTAAACCCGCAGGACCCAGAGACAGTGAATGAGATTCAGATGGTGAGTCAGATTTTTCCTCGCCAAGCTCAGTGTCACATCAATGGCCTCCAGATTCTGCACTTTCAGCCCAAACTTCCTATCTGTGAAAGTAAACAGGAACAAAATGATAATGGTAAATAAAGTATGGCTTCCAGCAGTGCCTCAGAAATGCTGCATATTGTGGTGTAATCATGCCACATCCTTCAACGAGATATTTTACATGAAGATAGCAAAGCATTTAAAAACAACATTTATTACTAAGGCTTCATAATACACCTGTCAGGGAAATAAATTATTCTTCCTTGTCCGTTTACAGATAGGTAAGATGAGGCACAGAGGCTGGCGATTTGCTCAGCATCACACTCTCCACATGCAAAAAACAACCATGTAATTTTAAATTGAGAGAAACAAGACAGAACTACAGTAAAGTCTCCATAAAAAGAGCTCTCTGTGCGTGTGTCCTTTATAATATGTGGCATAAAAACTGACTCACAAAATGGCATTTCTTTTTGCAAAAATTGCCAGAAATGGAGAGGTGCAGAACACAGAAAACAAAACCATGAAAATTATATAGCTTCACAGATCAGGCCCAAAGTTCAATGGAAGATTCAACAGAAAAGCCTCGACATCCTAGCTGTGTTCCAAATACTGAGACACTGATGACAGATATAAAAGCGAGTGAAATATGTTTTTGAATGTGGGTTTGGGACACAGAATCCAAGTCACAAGGGAAAGAGCCTTTGTACGTTTCCATATTTTGATGGGAATCACTGTCCAGCTGTATTTTATGAGTAACACAAAATGTTATTCAGGAGCTCAGAATGAACTCCACATACAATCTTTCCAACCTGTCCCTTCTGTCAGAGACACAGGGATACCTACTGCTTGAGCTAAACAATGATTTCCATCATGCTGTCATCAGAATTGCTTTAAAACTGCAGAAATTTGACTTGTTTCAGGAATAATCGGCCTGGGTTTGTTGGGTCTTTTTTTTTCCTATTGGCTCCCTGCAAGCAGGGGCAAAGATGGGCAAACTGGGGGAAAGAGTTCAGGGATGCACTGCAGGCCCACCACAGTCCCAGACTGCACACTACGGGGGGATCTAGTCACAGAGCGTTAGCGTTCTTTTAGGGATTGACTTGTTTTTTACTTATTTTGAAGTGGGATTATCTTGATTTTGGGTTTATTGTGAATAAATTGGGGTGCTTATTTAGAGGATGAAAGTTAGCAACAGTCAACTTGTTAAAATATTTTCATATTATGTCTACACTGGGAAGGTTTGGCGACAAAGTGCCAATGACATGCAAATGCGGCCAAAAATGATAACCAGTTAAACCCAGTTTTCTGCCTCCCATTGTCGACATTACATGGCCACATTGCTAGCTCCCCTCTTGACAGACAGAGCAAAGCAATGTGGGTAAGCATTCCATAGTGCAGTGTTGTGGGAAGGCAGTGCTGATCCCTGTGCTTTTTGGGATTCCCTCGTAGCTCGCAGAGCTCTCCGTGCTAAGGAATGTCAAAGAAGCACAGCAATCTCTCCAGCCCTCCCACTGCAGCAGCAGAACAGAAGCATTCTAATGATTTGTTCTTTGTTTTTTTCCCCAAACAGAGCAGCTCACTCAGCTGTCAGATATTTCCTTGAGCTTTGAAAGGGGAGGGACGAATGCCTGCAGGGCAGCAGAGACCACAAAACACTGAGCATGGCCATCAGGGCAGGGCCGGACTGCGGGGTGGGCGAGCCGGGCAGCTGCCTGGGTGCCAACCGATGGGGGGCGCCTCATGGCAGCTGTAAGGGGCGCGCGGCGTCCTTATAGCTGCCATCAGGTGCCGCGCGCCCGGCTCCCGCAGCGCTGGCCCTGCGGCGCCGGCCAGCAGTGCCCTTCCCCCCACAGCCGCGGGGCCCTGCATGGCCTGGCACGCGTGCCAGCAGCGATAGCCGGGCCGGGCTAGGCAGCGCATGCGCCATGAGCCCTGGGGGCAGGCCCGCGCATGCACCCGGGGGCGGCGCCGCGTGCCCGGGCCCAGGGCACCAAAAGGGCTCGGGCCAGCCCTGATTGTGGGATACTGGAGGTAGCCAATTCTCTCAACAAAACAAACATCAGAGTCCACACTGGCTCTTTGTGAACAATAAAAGAACAGGAAAAGACAAAAGTCTCTTGCAGAGGTAGACATTTTTTGTCACCAAAACTGATTGTTTTTCCCAACAAAAGTCTCATAGTAGTGTCGCACTCTCATTGTTTTCTTGCCAAAAGGTAGGTTTTGGCTACAAAACATGTCAGTGTAAACAAAGCCTCAGATTACAGACCGGATCTTTACTGTGACTTCTGGCTTTCTATACCCTCCTCCCGATCCTTTTAAGCAGTAATGGCACATCAATACCTCTTTGGCCTACTTTAGCCAACAGGCGAAGCAGAGGTAAAAGGATGCTGTAGTCTGGCTGGGCTGTCTCTGCAGCATTCATCAGAGCCTGCAACAAAGCTTCACTCCCCCCTTTGCTGATCATGTAGTGAATTCGTCGGTCTGTTCCTAAGCACAGAAAATTAAAAAGGAGGGATAGTCAAGAACTTTCCTGTCACAGTGCTTTAAACATAGCAATAAGTGAACATTATATGATTCAGAGGATGCTTATCAAGCCTAAAGAAACCCAGTAAATGACCATTCTCTGTGTTTTTCTTTTCCAAACCATTATAAATATAAGGGCATTTGCAAAATTTACATCTGGACTTGGATTTCAAATGCCCGGAGGGTTTGGAGCTGTGGCTCAGGCCAATCTCTGTTCTATATCAAAACCATGTGTGGTGCTGTCTCTTGCTCCAGCTGCTATTATCTATATAAGCCACCACCTGCTGGACCTTTCAGTTTGCATTGTAATGGGCTAGAGAAGAATCAGCAGAGACACTGACAGATTTCAAAGGAGTATAATGCTGGATGATCTTTCCCTGAATATTGAAATTAAAATAAGTGAAGAAAAGAGTTTCAACAGTGCCTAGGGTAGAGGGATGAATCCTAGGAAAGCCTCCAAACAAAGTAGGTCTCCGTGAAACCAAATGCTAACCCTCTAGGTCCTATTGTGTCAACAGCTCATAATCCACAGACTTCTTAGGCCAGCTGTGAAGTTTTCTACTGGAAATCAAGGCTGGGAATATTAAGGACATCTGTCCATGGAGGGAGAGAGAACTCACATAATCTATACTGAATCCATCTGTCTCAGGGTTTCTCAAAGTGAGCCGTGGTCCTGCTTTGAGAAGGCCACTAGTGGGCCCATGCCACTTTGTTTACCTAAAGGTTCTGTAGCCACAGAGCCTTGTGGTTCCCATCGGCTCTGCATTGCCGTTTCCAGCCAAGGGTAGCTATGGGAAGTGCCGGCCCAGGCCAGGCTTAAAGGCTTTTCGCACAAACTAGGCAGAATTGATTTAGCAAACACCAGAGAGAGATCTGTGGTCTGTGCCCTATTTTAAGCCCACCTATCTTCATTCTACAAGGGTATGTCTACACTACCACCCTAGTTCGAACTAGGGTGGTTAATGTAGGCATTCGAAGTTGCAAATGAAGCCTGGGATTTAAATATCCCAGGCTTCATTTGCATCTTGCCGGGTGGGCGCCATTTTTAAATCCCCTTAGTTTGAACTCCGTGCCCGCGGCTACACGCGGCACGGAGTAGGTAGTTCGAATTAGGATCTCTAATTCGAACTACCCTTACACCTCATTCCACAAGGAGTAACGGTAGTTCGAATTAGAGATCCTAATTCGAACTACCTACTCCGTGCCGCGTGTAGCCGCGGGCACGGAGTTCGAACTAAGGGCATTTAAAAATGG
This sequence comes from Pelochelys cantorii, assembly GCA_032595735.1. Taxonomy (NCBI): domain Eukaryota; kingdom Metazoa; phylum Chordata; order Testudines; family Trionychidae; genus Pelochelys; species Pelochelys cantorii. The sequence continues at coordinate 32,645,360 of CM064338.1, forward strand.
CGCCCGCCCGGCAAGATGCAAATGAAGCCCGGGATATTTAAATCCCGGGCTTCATTTGCAACTTTGAATGCCTACATTAACCACCCTAGTTCGAACTAGGGTGGTAGTGTAGACATACCCCAAGACAGAAAGGATGGTCCACTGGCAGGAGTGTTGTCTGGGGCTCAGGAGACCTTGACTCAATTTCCAGCTCCACTTCAGATTTCCTGCATGCTCTTGGGCAAGTCACTTAGGGTACGTCTAGACTGGACAGTTTTTCCGGGACACCAGAGGTATCCCAGAAAAACTCTGCCGCATCCAGGGAACACATTTGCTCTTCCGCTTTTTTTGCAGAAGAGCAAATGCACTCTTTCGGGGAGCCCCGTATACCTCGTTCTACAAGGAATAAGAGCTCAGCTGAAAGAGGAGGCTTTTCCCCCATTTGGCCCCATCTAGATGGGACCAAATGGAGGAAAAGCCTCTTCAGGAAAAGCAATCGGAAAAAATTACACAAATTGTGGAGCGCATTTTGCATAGCTTTTTCTGAAAAAAACCCTATAGTGTAGACCTAGCCTTAGTCTCTGTGTCTCAGTCCCCCATCTGTAAAATGGGGACAATAGCTCTGCCCTATGTCACAGGGTGTTGGGATTGTAAAGACATTTCAAATGTTGTGAGGTACTCAGATTCCAAGAAGACCCGACAAGTATCTAAGACAGAGACATTCAGACTTCAGTACTTACCAATGGAGAGAAGGCCTGTGAGAATGCTGAGAACATTAAGGATCATCTCCTTGTCCCGGGAGCTCTGCAAAAGGAACACATTTTCCCATCTTGATGAATGAACTCAAAATAAAGAGGCAAGGGCTTTACTTTCCAAGACATTCAATGCTATGCAGGGCTGGATTTGAATGCAGATGTCTTTGAGGACCAGAGGAATTGCTGTGCCACTTGGATAAAAGGGTACACTTACACTCATATGGGCACTGGGGGTAGCAGACCTCATGCTAATAATGGGTTTTAATACTATGATACTTGGTGTCATAGTAATCATACCAAATACAAAGTGGTGTTTAAAATATGAGGGGTAGGAGTGGGAATGCAGAAACCATTGAGAAACCTCTCCATTTGAGCCAGTCTTCCCAACACTAATTTGCATATTTCCTTACTGCTTTAATTTCGTTCTGTCTATATACTCTTCGACTGCATTATCAAAGCTGATATCATCCCCAACACACAACTTAGTTTAGCATAAACATTGAACCAGCATCTGCAGTGTACGAATGACAGCTTTCACAAAGGGAAAAATCCAGGAAGAGGTGAAATTTGGAACAACTTCAGTCTCTGTGTAACACTTTGGGAATGCTCAGAGATACCACCATTTGCTGCGGATGGAGATGAGGTTGTGTGTTGTTTTTCTAAATTACATTTCTGCATGACCTGGCCACTTTTTCTTTTTCAATTCATGCTTAAAATTCTGAAAGTTGCACAGGACATCATTTTGCTATTGTCAATAGACATTTTGAGTATTCTGTACCCAGCGCATCCCTTACCATCATTTGAAGTCCCAGTCCCATCTTTAAATGTTGCTTTGCACCCTGTAATGGAATCCCAGAGCCTGGTAACTGGAATTTTGACAAGACGAGAGGTTCTTTTGTCATACTTGTAGTGAAAACTAAATTAACATTATCTTGAGTAGATAATACAGATTGCTAATGTAACATGGACCAAAAACAAATCTTGTATTTAAGAGAATGGGATAAATTCACCTGTATTTGGGGAGTGGGAAACCAGTGTTTAGGCTAACTCCTACAGTTAGTGGTTGGTGGTATAGCAGACACCCATCTGAATCCTCCTTATGCCAATAGATTTCACTACTGAAGAGTGGAGGAGGAATGATTTAGAGGTTATAGTCTGCATTACCATGTATTTATGTTTACTATTATTTTAACCAGAAATTCCTAATGCAATATAAACCTTACATCATATATCTATCTATATCTGTCTATATCTATCTATAGCTATATATATTGCCTATCATTGCTGAGAAACTTCAAGTTCTTTGTGTAAGCCACATATATGTACAGGAGTCACTCTGTCTCCCACCAAAATCATCATAATATTTTAAAAATATACCTTTCCTCCTGGTAGTTGTAGAAACATATCCTACTGTTACACTGGCTTGCTACAGCCATATGGTTCCATAGCTCAGTGGATTAGAGCATTGGTCTTGTAAACTAGTAGTTGTAAGCACAAATCTCATTGGGGCTTAAGTGGCATTGTTTGACTGGGTCTCTGCCTGGGAGACTCTTGCTTCCATGTCACTTTCTTCTATTCACTCCCTCTGGGGCACCTGGCATTGACCGCTATCGGAAGACAGAATACTGGGCTAGATGGACCTTTGATCTGACCCATTATGGCCTCTCTTATGTTCTTATCTCTTCAGCAACCATTGGAGAGCCTGCCACATCTGACATGCTTAATATTTTAGAGCTGCACCACCCAATAGTTTAAGACAGGAAGAGAATTCCTTATCTCACTAAAACTGCAGTGGGAAAGCTAGCAATCCCAAAGGCAATCTTATATTTGGCCTCTTTGGGAGTATGATACAGTCTTTAATTACATGATCACCTACTACTTTTTCCACAGGTCCCCTGCTTCATTCAGTGCACTGGATGGTGTTCAGGGAATATATGAGGGTTGTGTAATTAATGATTATAAAACCACTTCATTGGTTGTAGAAGTTGAAGAGTAGTGAATGAGTCGGGGAAAACTGAGTTCTAACCTTGCTTCCTCCATACAGATCTTATGTAATGTGGGACAAGTCACTTATTCACAGGGGGCTACTAATAATGTGTTCTTCATATTTAGGAGCATTAGCATGCTTACTTTCCTGGCATTTCCTAAATTTTGAGTGTTTGACTTTGCTGCAACATTAAGAATGATATTTTAACATAAGGTTTTTTGTACTTAAAAAAGTAAACTGAAAACACAGAAAATCCATCCTGTGGAAGGACATGGCCATTGACATTACGGTTGGTCAATAGGATTGGAACTTTAAGTAGATTCACCTGACAGACCTCTGCTATATCCCTTCAACTCTCACTGATCTGAAAGGCCAAAGAAAGGTATCAAACTCAAAGCAGGTGCTCACCCCATGCAGGATTGACTCTTTATGTCCTGTCTTTCAGGGTGATGAACATCCATAAACTCATGGGCTCCAACTAGAGATGTTAATTCTCATCACCTTTGAAAAAAATCAAACTGTCCTCTCTGGTTTTGACTTGCTGTCTCTCAGTATCCCTTTACCCTGTAGGTGAATGGATTTCACATTTAGGTTTCAGCAATGAATTCTTCATTGATTTATGTTCCTATTACACTGGGTTGTTTATTTTAGCCGATTGGATTGTGAGTTTCCTAAGCCATTAACACAAATAGTGATGACACAAGATAGCTTCAATAGGTGTGTGCTTTATCGAGGGACTCAAATGGACAAGAACATGAGGGGCTGGAGGGATAGACCTTAAAAATATTGAAATAAAAGCCAGCAGAAACTGCCACACATTCTCTGAATATTTATTCTGAATATTTAAACATAGTTACTGTGTCTATGCTCCTTCTATTTGCTTGCCATCACTGTTCTAGTGATGGAGTTTGCTGGTTTCCGTAATCACTGGATGATAAATGGATTCTAACAAAAGTCACCTGTTGACCTGAGCTGCTAGTCATAAATTCAGGGTCTTAAGGGTTGTTCCAATTGGGAGGAGAAAGTGGTGAGAGCCAGGTGTTTCTTTGATGCAATTTCGTTTATTTACAAAGAATGCCTTGCTTCTTGGAACATAGGAGGAATCAAATAGCAGAAGACAGTGGCCTTGTTCACAGGTCCAAGACTCCTTCCGCTGGCACCCCAAATCAAAACCACCTGCCTCGAGGCTTCTCTCAGGATCCTTTCCAGACTATGTCTCCTTGACTATGTCTCTTTCTACTCTTTCAGATGCACACATCAAAGCAGTTCCACCAATCCAAGCCCTAGACCCTGCATTTGAAATCACCTCAGCAACATGATTCAAAAAAGCTTCTAGTCAAGCTTTTTCACATACCTGTGTTTTAGGTGCTACTGTTATCCTTTCAGACACTTTAAAATGACTTCTTTACATTCATCTTGAAGGTAATGTGGCAGCCACATCAGCCCCATGACAACAATATTTAGCCAAGTCCATAACAAAAGCAAAACACTCCTTGACTTCACTGGTACCCACATTGCAAACAGTAAGGGTACATCTCGACTGCGGTGCTATTTTGCAATACCAGAAGTATCCCGAAATAGCAATGCCGCGTCTTTAAAAGCGCTATTCCAGCGTCCCTGTAACCCTCGTTCCACGAGGGTTAAGGGATTTATAGGAATAGTGCCTTATTTTGAAATTTGGCACTGTCTACACAGCGCCAAATTTCAAGATAAGCTCTTTCGACCTAGACTCGGAAATTTACGTAGCGCAAATTGCGTAGCTTATTCCGACAGAAGGGTGCTGTCTAGACACACCCTAAAAGTATTGAAGAATATTTGCAAAAAGTAAATATTAAATTCATAATAGTGAGTATTTATGCAAGAAATTGATGTAAAAAAGTTATGTTTATACAATAAGAAAACAAACTATCGCGATTTGTGTCTGATGGAGATAGAAAAAAATGATATATTTAGGCTTAGGTTTTCAAAGATGTCAAAGGCTTTTAATTCCCATTAAAATAAATTCAATTTAATTAATTAGTACTTGCCACAAGCTGTTTGTGAATAAAGTGCCACCAAACAATTCATTCAAAGAATAGTACTTAGCAAATAATTTTAAATAACAAATACACTTGTGAAAAACACAATCTGTGCCAGGACCATAAAAGATATATAAAATAAATTATTCAGTACTAATTACTTGCCCAGCTCTGGCCAAAATAATGATTATTTTAAAGCAATATGTGATGGCAAGAAAAGGATTCAGATACAGAAAGCAGATAGGACAATTCCTCTTGTTAAATTTGCCGTTCCTCCTGCAACATTTATAGATGTTTGCTATAACAGATTCACAAAAAATAACCCTCCCCGTGTGGGATTTTACTGACAGGATTTTGGGTTTAAGCCAAATTCACCCACTGACAACAGTCTCTTGCTATGCTTCATGCCATGTAGATATATGAGGTCTAAATTTAAAAAATAAAAAAGTATAATCATAAACTACTCAGCAACACCCTTACATTTGCAGAGAGTTTCTCACCCTGGTTTCTGCTCAGCACAGCCCCATCTGTCTCTGAACTATGAGTAGAATACAGTTAAATTCAGCTCCTACTTGGTAGTGCCTCCCTGAGTTTCATCTAACATCAGTTTGGGAATCAACCTCTGAAACCCTATGGCTATTGTCAGACCCACCAATGGGGAGAAGAGGGCAGTCAAGAGAGCCAGAATTGGGTGATTGAAGGGGTTTGGGGCTCCCAGCTGCTACTGTTGCTACTACAATCGCGGCAGCAGCCAGCGCCCCGGGCACTTTCAATCTCTGTAAGTGCCACTGACGCACTCCACACAGGTCTGAGGGCTGGGGTGCACTGCACTCCAGGTAACGCGCAGAACTGGCTGCCTCTGGCCCCACCCTTTCTACCCAAGGCCCTGCCCCTCCCACTTGTTGGCCAGTGGCCCATGGAGGCAATTGGCGCCCTGGCTTTTGTTAGCTTTGCAGAGTTATGCCACTTGGCCAGGAATAAGCAGGCATAAAAAATACCCCATCATACAGCTGCTGATGTAGGAACAATGAAAAACGATCAGCTACTGACATCAGCTTCATAGGACAAATCCAAGAGCTTGTTGAGAATGTTCTGATGGACAGTTCCAATTCTTTGCTCAAGTGGTAGTAGCTTAGAACAGGGGTGGGCAATAACCAGCCTGTGGGCTGGATGCAACTCACCAGGCCTAGCTCATGGCGTGCCACCACTGCCTGCAGCACCCATTGGCCATGGATTGCCATTCCCAGCCAATGGGAGCTGCAGGAATTGGTATTCCAGTTCACACCACATCCCACAGCTCCCATTGTCCAGGAACAGTGATTTGTGGCCAAAGGGAGGTGCAAGCACCAATCCCTGCAGAGGTGCAGGTAAATAAAGCAGCAGCAGCCTGCCAGGGGTTAACCCTGTTGAACCACTTCCATCTTATTGCCCACCCCATCAACACTCCTGCTAATACATCCCATAATGGTTGCCTGTTTTGCAACAGTGTCTCACTGCTGTCTCACATTTAGCTTGTGATTCACTATGAGAACCAGATATCTTTCTGCAGTATTCCTTCCTTGGCAGTCATTCCCCATTTTGTATGTGGCCAGCTGATTGTCCCTTCCTAAGCGGAATATTTTGCATTTGTCCTTACTGAATTTCATCCTATTTTTGTTAGACCATTTCTCCTGTTCATCCAGATCATTTTGAGTTTTAATCCTATCCCATGAAGCACTTGCTACTCCTCCCAACTTGGTATCATCCACAAACTTTGTAAGTGTACTCTCTATTGGCACATCTACACAGCAGAGCTAAAGCCGAAATAAGATACGTAACTTTAGTTTCATCAATTGCGTAGCTTAAGTCAAAATAGCTTATTTTGGCTTTGGGCACTGTGTACACAGCAGGAAGTCCAAGTTAAAGCATTCTTCTTCTGACTTCCCTTAGTCCTTGTTAAATGAGGGTTACAGGAGTCAGAGTAAGAAGTCCTCCAGCTCAACCTTATTTGACATTATGTCAAAATAACCAATTGCTGTGTAGATGTGGACTGTTATTCTGAAATAACATTTCTGTGTAGACATAGCTTATATGATTATCTCAAACACTAAGGGAAATACTGAATAGAACCAACATTGAACCCTATGTGATCTCAATATGCCTTTTCAGATTGACTATGAACCACTGATAACTACTCTCTGGGAACCATTTTCCAATTAGTTATGCACTCACCTTATAATAGATCCATATGGGTTGCGTCTTCCTAGTTTGTTTATGTGGTCATGCAAAACAGAATCAAAAGTGTTACTAAAATCATGATCTACCACATCTACCACTTTTCCTCAGCCACAAGGCTTGTTACCCTGTTAAAGAAATCTATTGGTTTGGTTTGCCATGATTTATTTTTGACAAATCTATGCTAATTGTTACTTATTACCTTAGTGTATTCTAGGTGATCACAGATTGATTGCTTAACTATTTGCTCCATTATTTTTCCAGGTACTGAAGTTAAGGTCATCTTCCTCAGGTTGCTCTTTTTCCCCTTCTATAGAGGGGCACTATATTTTCCCTTTTCCAGTTCTCTGTAATCTCTCCAGTTTTCCATGACTTTTCAAAGATAATCACTAATGAATCAGATATCGCCTCAGTCAGCTTCTTAAGTATTCTAGGATAGATTTCATCCAAGCAATTTTTAACTTGTTCATTCCCTATTTTAGCCTCTGATCCTCGTTTTCACTAGCATTCACTATGTTAATGTCCAATCATTACTAATCTTTCATATCCCCATATTCAGTTCCAGGGATTGTGCAAAAACATGGTGTGTGTTATTTAGGAAGACTGTATGATTATGGTCTAACTTTTGGAGAAGGAATATTGGCCACAGCATCAGGTTATCTCCTATGCTTTCCAAAAAGTGTCATGAGACTTTCAACATTCCCTTTGAGAAGCCACCAAAGATGGGATGGTAATCTACCCCACCTGATAGATGGCAGTGAACCAGGCATCCCCCATTTTAGAGCTGAAACAGATTTTGCATGAACTCATCCCTCATGTTGCTCTAGAACCCTCACCACATTTGTCCCAAGGGAAGCGTTTCACCAAATGAGCCACACTAACACTTGAGAGCTTTCATTGTGAGCATGTAAGCATAATAGCTGGAGGAGATGCCCAAAAATAAATCAAGCAGCAGTAATTTATTCTGTATTATATTTACCAATACATATTTTATTTGGAAGAAGAAACACAAAGCTGTTTAGTCATTCATAGTAATAATAAATGAGCAATGAAAGAAGTCACAATTGCAGGATTGCGAGCGTCTGAATTTCTTTTATTCTCTGATTAAATTAATCATCGCATGTAAGCCTGAAGTTGTAAAGCACTAGCACATGCCACAGTTGTACCGTCCAAACCCAGATGTGAACATGTCTGAACTCATATCTAGGCAAAATTACTTTTACAAAAACTAACACTATGGAACTGGTGGAAATCATGCATGTCTGGGAATATGCTAAATGTACAAGGAACTACACCATATAAAATACAATAGATTGCACAAATAAATCACCTTTTACATGAAAGTCACAAAGCCCTTCATAAACATTAAGCCTCATAACCCACTCCCCACATCATGAAGTAGGTCACCATCATTACCCTAATTTTACAGATAGGGAAAGGAAGATGAAACCAAAGACAAAGGCTGTCTATACAGCAACAATACTTCAGAATAACTGATGTTATTCCAAAATAACAAAGAGCTCATCTACACAGGAGCCATTATTTTGAAATAACGTTGAGCTGGAGGACTTCTTACTCCAACTCCAGTAACACTCATTTTATGTGGAATCAGGGAAGTCAAAGGAAGAGTATTCTTCCTTTGACTTCATGCTGTGTAGATAGCTCCAAAAGCCAAAAGCCAGATTTCAACTTCAGCTACACAATTGACATAGCTGAAATTGTGTAGCTTAATTCGACTTTTGCCCTGTAGTGTAGACGTGCTCACAGTGAACTAGTGGCCAACCCAGGAAGAGGCTCAGATATACATTGCAATAAGATGTGGTAAAAGACATTTTTGTGGTGAAGGAATCCCTAATCTTAATCAAAAACATCTGTTTCACAACCAGGATTATGGATCATTGCATGTCCCCTTTACTCTTCACTTATTTTTTAAGTACTAATAAAATGCAAAAAGCTAATTGTGTTTTAACAGGGACTTCCTCTCCTGGGATCCATCTTTTCCTCCCACCTAATCATGAAGTCATGTCGCAGAATGTCACATCTGAAAAGAATCCACATCATGATGCACCATGGTATGAGCAATGAAGCATTCATTTATTAGTATGATTCAGTATGGTGCCGATTCTGCCATCCTCACTTATATTGAGTACAACCTTACCCTCCAAGAGGCTCCATGGCTTCAATGGGACCCCTTGCAGAGTAAGAGCACTACTCAGCATGAGGAAGGATAGTAGAATCCAGCCCTTGTTTCTGGAAAATGACATTCATTCCTGCTTACAAGGACTATTCACCACTGAATCCACCAACATAGGATATAAATGGTGCACAGACCTTGCTCTGGCCCACTGCATAGCAGTGAATTTCATCTACACTGCTTGAAAGGGTGTAGGGGTATTTTACATGTGCAACCCAGAAGCACTATGCCTTGGGGTTGTACATAACTGCAGTGTTAGGCTGTGTACTAGGATAATTCTGCAGGCTGTCAGGGAAGAGAGGCATTTATTTAAATCCGGATATCTGGAGCAATTAGGACCTGATGCCCTGCAAGTTCCTTGATCCTTTTTTCCCCTTCTTTTTATAAACAGATGTGTCCTTGTGTAAAAGTTCCTCCTGACACAAGGTTCTTTTGTGTCACTTCCTCCTTCTATTACTAATGCATCTCTAATAGAGCAATTATTGTATTATGCAGAAGTAGGGGCAAAACACATTATTATATAACCTTAAAATGTTTCTATCAAAGTGTAAGTGGTTTTAAAAAAATCAAAAAACTTTAACATAAATCAAAACACCTGATATTTTGCAAGGGACTTTTAGACTTCTCGTTTATGTTTTTAATGATCTTTCAGTAATTAGTACAGATAATTTCCCCTCAGGGTTAATTTCTTAGTTCACAATGAGTTGCTTGTGATATTTAGAGACTATGGCCGGATTTAATGTTATCATCATTCACTTCTTCCTTTTTTTAATCTATTTTTTACATTTATGCAGAATTATCTTTGTTTAGTGCCATTATTCTGTCATCACTCTTTCATAATAATGTTTTATATGGCTTTGGAGATTCTTGCATAATGATTTATAAGTATATGTGAACTCCTACTGTTTATTTATATTTATTTGATTTATACATGTACTGTTACTGTATTTTTAATTATAAAAACTACAGAAATTAAAAAAAAAAACTTTTTGGTTCAAATATTAAGTCTTCCCATGACACAGCTAGGAACTAAGCTCAATAATGACAGAAAACACAGATATATGGCTGTTGATTTTAATGGTACTGATGAGAAAACAGAAAGAGAAATGCCACAATCTGTGTTCCGAACACTTTATTGAGGTTACTCCAGAGAATACATAGTCTTCAAAAATAGATTTGTGAATTAAAGAAATCTTTGCAAGATATAGTATTTGTCTGAATCCAAGTGGTCTCTGGGATCCATGTAACATTTCCAGGTGTACTTGTTGATAAAACCATAAGACTCAGAGATAACAGCAGTCTATAGCATGGGGCATTTTTAGCCCTCTGAAGATAACCACACAGCAAGTGCAAGTATGTGCTAGTGGAAATAAGCTAGCCATAATGAATAGAAATGAAGCAGTCACTGCAAGGCCTACTGCTGTTTGACTAGATGAGTCAAGGTAAAAGAACAACTATATGCCTTTTCTCGGTCGGCGTTATAATGGTGCTGGCCCCGGATGTGTTCCAAGGGGCAGCTGAAAACTATACCACTATGGAAATATTCCTTTGCTACATGTTAATCCATTTATCCTTTGCACGCTGGAATAATGATGTGGAGCAAGGAACTTCCTAATAAGTTTCATCATTCTTTTCTATTGCTTGGTGCCCTGCCGTCTGCACTTATCTAGCCCAGGGTCATTAATGCTTTGTGGAACAACAATGGCAACGTTTGAGGCAGTCAGCATTAGCTGCCCCAAACTCCTACCACTTCCAGGGTTAGGACTAGGGGAGACAAATGGTTGCCAACTATCAACAACATGTCAATTTCCTAGTGCAGCTAGACCCTGAAAATGACTAGTCTAATTTTCCTATCCACCCTGAGTAGGGGAAAAAACAAAACCAAATACCATCAATAGATAAAAAGCATTATCATCATATGGCCTGAAAGCTAAGTTTCATTGACTTGGAAATCAGATGGGACCATCATTGGTCAAGCACAAATCATGTCAAACCAACCTGATAGCTTTCTTTGATAGGGTAACAAGCTTTGTGGATGTGGGTAGGGGAGGAAGCAGTAGATATGGTATATCTTGAGCTCAGTAAAGAGTTTGAAACTGTCTCACATGACCTTCTCATAAACAAACTAAGGAAATGCAACCTAGATGGAGCTGCTATAAGATGGGTGAAAACTGTTTGGAACAGGCTCACTGATGGGGGAGAGGGCAAAGGTGGCAATTGCCCCAGGGACTGGTGATTCTAAAGGGCCTGGGACATAGTTCCCAGTAAGGTGCGCACCTACACGTCTGCACACAAAAAATTCTTCTCCTGCCCACTTCCTCTGGAGAGCCACACAGCAGCACTCATGTGGCAGGTGGCTGCTCCAGCATGCAGGGCTGGCTGAGATGGCATGGTGAGGGAGCTGCTGGGGTGGGGGTCCGGGATCTGCCACGGCTGCGTGGCAGGGAGGCCTGCTCCAGTGGCCGGGACTGCCACATGGTGGGGGTGGGGCTGGGGCCTGTTCTGGTGTATGGGGCAGGGAATGGGGTGGTGTCTGCTCCAGTGGCCCGGAACAGGACATGCTGCATGGCCGGGGGTGGGGAGGCGGGGTCTGCTCCGGCGGCTGGAAATGGGACATGGTTGCATGGCAGAGAAGGTGAGAAGGTAGGAGGGTTTCTGCTCCAGAGGCTGGGAAAGTATGTTGATAAATTGGATGCCACGATGGCACACATCCAAACCAGCGCACATGACCTCAATATTGATGCACAAGCCAAAACTCACTCTGCTCATGGTTGGTAAATCTTAGAGGGAACACTGGCCCAGAACTCCGAGCCACTGCTGGTGAGAACAGCCAGAGCTAAATGAGTTTATTTAGTCTGGAAAAGAGAAGACTAAGATGGGACATGAGAACAATTTTCAAATACATAAAATGTTGTTACAGGAGGCAAGGGAGAAAAATTCATCTCCTTAGTCTCTGAGAATAGCACAAGAAGCAATAGGCTTAAATTGCAGTAAGGTAGGTTTAGGCTGGACATTAGGAAAAACTTCCTAAGGGCATGTCTATACTTACTGGAAGATCGACACTCTAAAGGTTGATCTTCTGGCGTTCGATTTAGCGGGTCTCGTATAAACCCACTAAATCAAATGCTGAGAGCAGCCCCCAGCAGTGTCTAGTAATCCTCTGTTTGCTCCCATGGGCCTCCTGCAGTGTGGACACTGCCAAGGCTCAGCTTAATGTAAGCCAGTTCCAGCTACGCATTTTGTGTAGATGCAATTGCGTATCTTAAGCCGACCTTCCTGATCTAGTGTAGACCAAGCCTAGCTGTCAAGATAGGTAAACACTAGAATAAATTGACTAGTGAGATTATGGAATCTCCATGTAGTATTTTTTAAGTGCAGGCTAAACAAGCATGATTCTATGATTAAGATCGTCTCTAGTCTGACTATCCTCTACATTACAAACCGCAGAACCTCACCTACTGCTGAACTCAGCCCTTAACCTTTCCAAATCATAATGAAGAATACATTCTATTTTGAGGCTGTTTGTGATCTAACATGTATGACTAGTGATACAAGAAGGGACAATATATATCTACATTGTTTAAAAACCATTTTTATATAGATTTTGGCAATGTCTCTTTAGGATCAAAACCCTAGTCTCCCTAAATAGGAAGCCAAGTTGTTGAACGGTATGATCTGGACACTTTATCTTTGGGACCACTCTATAACAACATATTTAAAAAATATCTGTGACTCATGCATGAGACATATAGCCACAGAATGCAGACTCCTCCATATAAAAGGGAGAAGGATTTTTTCCGAGCCATTGACACACCAGGTTGGCTGTTCACAATAAGCACATTTGCCCTCAGCCCGCACATGTCTGTTCAGCTGGCATTTTATTAGCCTTGTATAAGTGAATGAGATCACCACCAAACTTACACTGGGAAAATGTGAGAGGAGTTAAACTTAGAAATGCCAGCTTGCCTTGCTAGACTAGTTAATACACCCCAAAGATGAGATCTCTAGTAGTGTGGCTCAGTGGGAACAGCAAAGAAAGAAATGAAAGACAGAATTAAGCTAAGAAGCCACTCTCCTTGGCCTGTTACTGCCGCACCCTTTGCACTGCTTCTGCATTTAAGGCCTGTACCCATAGAAAATTGAGGGACAGTATTGGCCTAATATGAACAGACCTAACAAGGCAATGAGCACAAAGTCACTTAACACACCACTCTCCTCCATCACACTCTCATTCCATTCATAACCGTACACTTGGGGTGGCTCTGATTGAATTCAGTTCTCTGGACTGAGGATTTACATATGTTCCTAAAACATGTGAGAATGTGATGGGGTAACAGAAACTGAACTGTGCATCCATCAGCTTCGAAGGAAACACTGCAAAGAGATGTCGCCTGTGTGCTGCTCTTATCCCAGGGTATGTCTAGACTACATGGCTCCGTCGATGGAACCATGTAGGTGAGTTTACTAGACATAGGAAAATGAAACGGCGATTTAAATAATCGTCACTTTGTTTACATCAAAATGGCCACCGCGCTGTGCCGATCAGCTGTTTGGCAGCACAGCGGGGCAGTCTGGACGCGCTGCGGTCAACAAGGGAAGCCTTTGTGGACCGCTCCGGTATGCCTCGTGAAATGAGGTTTACTGGAGTGGTCGACATAGGCTTCCCTTGTCGACCGTGGCGCGTCCAGACTGCCCCGCTGTGCTGCCAAACAGCTGATCGGCACAGCGCGGCGGCCATTTTGATATAAATGAAGCAGCGATTATTTAAATCGCCACTTCATTTTCTTATGTCTAGTAAACTCATCTACATGGCTCCGTCGACGGAGCCATGTAGTCTAGACATACCCCAGTTTATGTCATCTATTCATAGAGTTTCTTCCTGCCCACAGTGTGGCAGGCTACAGTGGTCCACAATGTAATGCTGTGAGAAGGTAAAAGGGATCCTTGTGCAGAGAATGGATTATCTGCAGAATCCAGAATCCATCTATTGCTCAGCCAATCAGGTTCAATAGAGGATCAGAGATCAACCAATGTCTCTCTGCCCTAGTGCTGAGCAAACACAGTCTTGGTAAGGTGACCTGGTCTCTGAGAGGTCCATATTCCAGAGAAAAATTGGCAATGGTTTTTGGCTAATGCTAGAAACTGGTCCCTGCTTGGGCAGAACTTACTATCTGAATGGAGATACCAGTATAAGGGCAAAGTATTATTCTCTCTCATTTTATCCAGGTCTGTTCTCACTTAGAATTATAAATGGGCATGCCCAGTGTAACAGTGTCCTGAACTCTATCATGACAAGACCAGGACCAATCTTGCCAGTCTCAGCTACAGACATGGCCACCCATTTTGTTCAGCCAAGCACTGACAGCCTTCTTTTCAGATGCCCATCCTACCAAGTTTACACATAAAGTTGTTCCCCATGGTGGGTGTTTTCAGAACAACTTGCTAGGCAACATTTTCCTTTTTTAAAGCATGCATCTTATTAATGCACCTGCTCCAGCAGTTGCTCTTGAAAAGCCTTTCCATTAGGAGGGAAACAAGCTTCCTAAACCCATTTCAGGGGAGACTATCCCAGATGAAATTAGATCAGGTCACATGATCAGTGTCCCCTCTAAGATTTTCCAACCAGGAGCGGAGTGAGTTTTGGCTTGTGCACCAATATTGAGGTCATGTGCGCTGGTTTGGATGCATGCCACCATAGAACCCAATTTATTAACACACACATGTTCCCAGCCACTGGAGCAGACTCTGCCCCCCCTTCCCCTGCCATGCGGCATGTCCCATTCCAGGCCACTGGAGCAGACACTCCCCACCATGCGGCGGGTCTCGTTCCTGGCCCCAGCCACCAGAACAGGCCCCGGCCCCTCCTGCCACATGGCAGCCCCGGCCACTGGAGTAAGCCTGCCCCCTTGCTATGCAGCTGCGGCAGGTCCTGGTCCCCCACCGCAGTGGTTCCCTCACTATGCCATCTCATCTGGCCTCACCCACTAGAGCAGCTGTCTGCCACACAGCTTTCCAAAGGAGGTGGGCGGGGGAAGAATTTTTTGTGCATGGCTGCACAGGTGAGCACCTTAGCAGGAACTATGGTTACATGCATTCCTTATTTTCCATCTCAAACACTCTTGGAACTTAGCTCCAGGCAAGGACACCCTCAAAATACACAAAAACACCCCCAAAGGGGAATGCTAACCAATACAAAAAAATCTCAGGAGGATAGCTCTCCTCTCCACAATTCCCTCCAGAAACTGTCCCCATTTGGGTTTATGATGCTGGTTTATTCCTGGAGGAGCAGAGTCAGTTGGTCCCTGTGACTTCATGAGCTCAGCATTTTAATCACAGGAAAAGGTCAGGTGAACCATTGCCCCTCCTCCCCTTGATCTGCAGCATAGATGAGGGTGGCATTCATTATGCCAAACAAGCTGCTTAATGGAAGGAAACCTCTCTCTCGTGCTTCCCAGGTTAATCATGAAGGAAAAGAATGGATATAGCTTTATCTTCATTATACTATTAGTGCTGCCTTGCCCTTCTACAGAGAATCTTATGCAGAGATTTTAAAGCATTTTATAGATGTTGAGTCAATATAAGTTGTGCTCTGAGTAGAGCTGATAAAAGGTGACTTATCAACATGATTTAGGGTGGCAGTCCATATCATTCTTATGAACTAACCTTCCAAACTCTCAGCAAGGCAGATGAGTCCCAGTCCCCTTTGTTGTCCTGATGGGGAAGTGGAAGCATACAGGTTAAAAAGTTATAGTAGGACTAATAGAAAGACAAGGCAGATGGGGTTATATCTTTTATTGGACAAACATCTGTCTCTGGAAGACCTGAGAATGAAGCTCAGGACATCTGATTCTCAGTCTCAGGCCTTAGCCAAAAACACATCCTGGCCTTCATTATTCCAAGGATGAGAAAAAAGAGCAAGCCTGGGTACAGGAAATAGGGTGAGATTTACCTCCACTTATCCCAGAGATCAAATTTGCACCAAGTTCATTTGAGAACCAGCACCAGTTCTGAAAACTGACAATTAATGGATATGAAAGACCCATTACAGTAACGAATTACAGTAAAACCCAGCCCTACAGCATCCTTCTTAAGGTTGGTGTTTCAGCAAAAACACACGTTTTGCTGTCAAAGTATCCCTCTGTTGGAAGGGGAGGGACATAGCAAGAGCAGTTATTTCCCTTCAGGACCATGTCCAGATTGCCCAGTTTTTCAATTATATTCATCATAAAGGCTTTGCTACCATAATTAATTCCATTTCAACCTACAACACCTCTTTAAAAACCAAGCAGTGTTCTTCCTAGAGAATAGTCTGTGAAGAGAAAACACAGCCAAACCCTCCCCCACCCCCACCCTGAAAGGATTAAGGGTTAGCTTTGCCCTCTGAATTTCCTCTCATGCAGATGTTATTCCATGAATCACGAGCAGGTCTGGAAATGAATGAATCCACTCTCTTCTCTGCAGTACGGCAGTGCCCTTCAGAAGGAGATTCTCCATTATGTCATTCATTCTCTGTCCTCTTTGGAAAACATGAAGGAGGAGTTAAATGTACTTTATTATAAAAACCAAGAACAAATCTTTGGCTTCCAAGGACACCTTAATTGCCATAAAAGATGGTTACTCTCCTCTGAACAAAGTTGTTCAGAGTAAAGGAATATGGAGCTGCAGAGAACTGTAGGTTGACTAGTTTTCCCTTAATTTAAGTGATATCCTTCATTGCACTAGACCTTTATCACAAAAGCTACAGCTGGACTAACCAGGAATGCCTTCTGCCCTGTTCATGTATAGATGGGAAATAAGGCCATTCTGCAAGAGGGAAACCTAGGTCCAGACTTCCCCAAAGTTCTGGGTTGTCCAATATTCTGGTTCAGCCCCTTGTAAAGATGGGTTCAGCCTCGAAGATTGGGAAAAAAGATGATGCAAAATTTCCCAAAATGTTGAGTGTTTGGGTCCTGGTACAACAGAGAGGGGAACCCCAAGGCTGAAGCCTGCTGTTGGAGAGCTGAAAATGGCAAGGCAGAGGGTGATAAGGGTTGGCCTTCCCTTAAGCAAGGATCCCCCAACCAGTGCTGGGAGAGGGGAGAAATGGCAGTGGAAGGGGGAGGTGTAGGACACTGTGGGGACACCAGTACTCGGCAATGAGTGAAAGATGCAGATAGATACTGGCTGGCACTCACCTGTGCCAGAAGGGGGCCCCAGTATAGCAGGGCTGTGCTGGTAGAGGATTCCATCCCTAGAAAAGGGATGGTCCTGTCTGTCCCTTTGAGGCAGAAGCCTGAGACAGAAGGGTCAGGGTCAGGCTGCTAGAGTGGCACTAATAGATGGACTAATGGGAAATACTAAGTCTCAGAAGCCAGTGGGGCTGACAGCCACCAGGGGCCTTGGGACACAGTGTGGGGGAGCCTGGTTCTGTGACTCTGGAAGAGGCAGGGGCAAGGGCAGAAGGGGTGAGGCTGAAGGCAGCCAGCCCTTAGTGCCACCCAGACTGCAGTGTGTGCCCCACACACCCCAACCCTCAGAGCCATACGGAGCGGCACTCCCACAGCAATCCAAAAGGCCTGGGGCTTCAGCTACTGCTGCCACTGCTGTAGAGGCTGCACCAAGGCCTTTTGAATCTCCAGGCCCCAGAGCAATTGCTCCATTTGCCCCCCCCCCCCCCCCACACACACACACCCTCCCAGCAGGCCTGTCTACAGCAGCCAGCAGGCAAGTCTGGGGGTATGTCGACACTGCAAATTTCTTTCGGAATAAGCTTTTCCAGAAGAGATCTTCTGGAAAAGCTTATTTCGAAATAGGGTGTCCACACGCACCTTTTTCCAAAAAAGCTTTTTCAGAAAAAGGCTTATTCTTCGTGGAATGAGGTTCACCGCCATCAGAAAAAGCCCTCTGTTATTTTGACTTTCTGTTGAAATAACTCAATTGCGGTGTGGATGTTAGTATTGTTTGTCTGGAATAACGGCCATCATTCCGGAAAATCGGTGCAGTGTAGATGCACCCTGGGAGCTGGTAAAGTGGAGCAGTGTGGCTGGATCACCTGCTGCAGGGACTGAGCAGCCCAAGCCCAGAAGGGCTGCAGGAAAGAAAAAGAAGTAAACACACATCCCAAAGGGGCCGGGAGGTGGTGGGTCCGACCTCTCCTGCCAGCTCCAGGCCTCCTGCTGGTCCCTCTATATGCCCATGAAGTACTGGGCTCCCCAGACCATGGGGCCTAGGGTGGCTGACCCAGTCCGTCCTACGGACAGAATAGCTCAGTCTCCAGTAACTATACTCTCCCACAGAATAAGAGCACAGTTGTGCACCTAGTTTACATACACAGTTACCATAGAGTTCTGCGCAGATACAAATGTCTATCCACGGATGCAGCTATCTGCAGATAGCAATTTGTAACCACACACGGCTCTAGTTTACCCAGAGCTGCAGGCACAGTTAACCCATTTGTATGCACAATTGCATTGACCGTGTCAAGAAATTAGCGTGTCCCATACCTCCCTCAGCCATCCGTACCCTCTGGGATAGATTCTGTTTTCATGGCAAGAAGGGGATATAACTCAATCTTGTCTGCTTGAAATTCACATTCCCCCTCATCCCTCTCCACTGGAGGGAATGATGTGTCTGTCATACAAGATGGCTTTGGGCCATGGCTGGAAGCTTTGCTCTACAGCCCATCAGGCTTTTTGTGTAAACAGGTGCACATAGATTATCCATGAGACACACACTTATTAAGAGAAAAGAGATAGGCAGCAGGGAATTGTTGTCTCTCCTGCCATGGTGAGAAGAATGCAGTCAGGGGATAGAGTCTGGCAAAATGCCCAGGTCCCAAGGCAGCTCCTAGACAAGTAAATACAGGAGAGGATTTTAGGCTGGAATTTTGAAAAGGATCCTGAAGGCTGTAAAGACCCTAAACCCCACATACTAACACTTATACCTAGAGGAAGGGGTGTCCCTCTTCTGTGATACATCGGTGAAACTCTGTTCCAGGCAGCAGGTTCTCCTCAGAGTTAGCCATGACCTGCTAACTGTTTAAAAATGGCTGCCTTTGTTTGCATTATGTACTAAGTGGTATTTAACAATTAAAACTCGTCAACACATTTTCTAACATTGCCCACATCCTCAGTGTAGACAAAGCCAATGAGGTTGGACCAGTGTAAATAACAGAGTTTGGCTAAAGAAACTTAAAAAATGGCAACAAAATATTGGAATACGAATAAGATCACATTATATATAAATGCAGGCAAGATAGGTCTACCCAGTCACGTATAGTTTTGCATGGTGTTTTATCCATCCTAAGATGCTTCACAGAGTTAAATGATAAGCAACGCCTGTGGGGGAAAGAAAATATGAAGCAGAGGGAAAAATTAGAGGTTTTCAGAGGACGTATGACAGTGGAACTGATGTGATGGATAAATATATGTACTTCTACATATAAGTATACATTACTGTTCCATGCTTCCAGGTGGCATTAATGTGCCTTTTTATACTATAGACTGATGGAAACGTCAAGCACTGAAAAGTTAGCCAATGCTAGAATTAAGGTTGTCCATGCAACTTTAACCAGCCCCCTTGTGTATCAGCATTATGATACATTCTTTTCCACAGGACTTCTGCCTCATTCCATGCACAGAGTGGATGGTGCTCCGAGAATGAGTAAGCTCTTCAATATTTCATTTAGTCTCATTGTTCACTGTGTGCCCCATGCAGTATTCATTGTATACATCCAAACCTGGCACTCAATACAGGATTATTAATTTACTCCTGGGCTTTTTAATGGTGCTTTCGCTGTAATATTTTAGATCTTTACAAACAATAATGAACTGATCTTACAACTACCTTGGGAGTTAAGATGCTATTGTCATCCTTATTTTACATATGGGGAACAAAACCACAGAGATTAAAACTAAAAGTGTGAGATAACTCGGGTGATTCAATTCAAGAAGTGTAGGGTATAATTTTTCAGAGAATTTAACATGTTAAGAGCACAGCTCTCACTGACCTCAGTTGCAGTCATGAAATCTCAGGAAATCTGCAAATCAAACTGCAGGCTTCTTGGGTTATACAACCAGAAAATGTGGGGAACACACAATTAGTAAACACGTATGAAATGTCCAATATTAATGACTTGCCCAGAATCCCATTGGAAGTCTGTGGCAGAGGCAAGGACAAACAGATTCTACAGGGTAGCATTCAGCTATCTCAACAAAAAGACTGTCCTCTCTCTTCTTGCCATCTTCTGCAACAAGTGAGACAGTGTCCGACAGACAACAGCCTGTTAACCATACAGTCATAATTCATTCCCAAAGCAGAGCCTGTCCTGTGCACTGAATGAGGAACATGTCTCCATGGAAAAAATGTATCACATAAATGAAGACTGTATCATAACACTTATGCATAAGAGAGCACTGAATTAACTTTGCATGGCAAAACTTAATTCTAGCACTCCCTCACTTTTAAGTATTTGACTTTTCAAGTTTAACATTCTTTTAAGGTAGTAGGGTTTTAAAATATAATCCTTAAACAAGTGTTTTAGGTTCAACAAGCTTGGAAATATTCAGGGCCCAAACTTGCAACTTTACACAAGAAATGGCACCTGCTTCTGATGATGCGTCTACACTGCACCGTTATTTCGAGATAACTAGCATTATTTCGAAATAACAATGCGAGCGCCTACACAGACATTCTGTTATTTTGAAATTATTTTGAAATAATGGTCGGCTTATTCCAACATTCGTAAACCTCATTCTACAAGGAATAATGCCTACTGCTATTTCGGAATAACTATTCCAGAATAGCTTATTTTGAAATAAGCATGCAGTGTAGACGTACCCTGAGCTATGCTTTTCCTTTCTTCTGAGGAAGCTTAAATAAATCCTGCCTGCAAAGCCTGGATCTCTTCTATAACACATAGATCTAAACCCTAAGGGTATGTCTACACTAGCTTGTTAGTTCGAGCTAGGTAGGCAAATCAGGGAACCGGATTAACTTTAAACTGCCGCGTGTAGCCGCGGGCAGTTAGTTTGGACTAAGGGGGATTTAAAAATGGCGGCCGGACGGGAACATGCAAATAAAGCCCGGGATATTTAAATCCCGGGATTCATTTGCAACCCCAGTTCCCTGATTTTCCTACCTAGCTCAAACTAACGAGCTAGGGTAGACATATCCTGAGACCTGCAGCTTGCACTGAAGACAGTGGGAGTTGCAGTTGCTCAGTTCTTCTCAGGACGTAGCCCATAGTCAGTACAAACCCCAGGAATCCCCATTCTTTTCCAACTTGATAAGTCCCAGGAGGATGGAACAGAGAAAAAGCATTCTGCAAAATCCACTGACATTCCTTTTCACTCAAGCAGCAAAGACCTTCCCACTTGATTTAAGGATAACAACACAATTGGCTTGTCAGCCTAACAGCAAAATCGTTCTAAAAAGTCTGCCATAGGAGTAGGGAGTTTCGAGTATGCAATCAGTGGATCCTATATCTGTTTTCTGCTGGGCAGCACAGTGTCATTTAGACAGGAATCCATCCGCCTGGACACATGCCCAGTGAAATGCTAAATTTTCAACCCCTTTCTTTTTTTAAATGTAGGAATTGTGAATCCTGCAATACAGCACAGTGGGGGAGAGTTCAAGCCCAGAGATCTGCCAACAGCCCCAGCAAGTGCCAGCTGAGCAGGAAATGTGCACTGCGACTGTGACCTTGGGAGGCACGTGAGCACTGTTCTCAGCTGACCTGAGAGAGGGCAGACAGACAATCTGGAACACCTCATGTGACATCCTGCACTGTAACCTAAGCAGGGTGTCACTGCTGAGCCTGACAAGGAGGGAAGAGATGTGAAAGGAGCATCATTTCCTTTCTTGGATAACTAGGTGATAAGAAGGGAAGAGGAGGACAGGCAAGACATGGGGCTGTCACAGCCTTGAAGATGGAACACAGAACCATTTGCTGCCAATCAGTTCTCCATAGCAGTTTCCCAATCCTATGGTCTATAAACCCTGGGGGTTCAATGGTTAGAGACCAAGATAACTCCTCAATTTTTTATTGCTCTGGTGAGCTATTTTAATGACCTGTGTGGTTTTTTAGTAAGTCCCCAGACAACCCACCCTGATAGTAAGTAAGAGATGGGCCTGACTCATTCTCCTAGGAGATTTGGCACTGGTAAATAGCTATAGTATCAAACTTCCCAGCCTGTTTTAGGCAGTATATAAGGAAATGTTTATTTAAAGTGTCAGACCACATCTAAAGAATATGGCAAGGGGCACTAAATAAATCCACTCTTGCTCTCAATACTTCACTGTTTGCAAGAGACAGGATCGGGATGCAGGAAAGGACAAGAAGCCAATGATCAGAGCAGGAAGTGAGAGGCAGCTCTAACAGAATCATTTTGAAAGAGCAGAGGCCAGAGAAGGCAGCAGAAGCAGATAGGGATGTAGGCAAGCGATGGTGGAGGAGTAAGAGTCACAGGCAAGGCTAAGCTGAATTCTTAAGAGCTTTGCTTTGCCGTGCAAATGAGGCCTGTAGAGCAGGGTCAGAGGTTTCTTTTTATTTGATCCTGAAGATGAAGCCTACAAGCAAGCAAATGCACATTTCACATGGATGCAGGCTGAAACGCATGTCTGTTCTGCCATGAGGTTTTCATGACAAAACATAGCTTTACTCCAAAGCTGCTTTAGCTTTAAGCATTGGTACTTTTTACTGCATTTATAACATGTCACACTTTAATGGGCTTAGGCTGCCTTTAGGGGACCATGTTCCCTAATTGCACTGAGAAGGCTTTTTGAAGAGCCCAGCACACATCCTCATCTCTAGCATATCCCATTGTGCCCAGATGCAACATTGCAGGGACTTTGTTTCTCAGATCTCAGGAATGGCCATTTCCTTGGCTCCACCATGGCCAGTCCCAATCAGCGTTTGCTCCTGATAACTTCTCTGAGTCATTTGCACCACCACCCTCCTATCAAGCCACATAACAGTTTTTTCCCTTCCTGAGGTAACTAAAGATCCAACTTAAAGTTCACACATCAGCCCCCTCAGGGTTGACTGAAATCCTCTGCTTCCTGGCCCCTGCAGGCATTCTCTTGTTCTGCTTCTTTCCCAGCAGGATTCCTCCACTGCTTCCCTTCACAAAGGACTCATGCATGGTTATGTCTACACTGTGGTGCTATTTCGGGATACTGAAAGTATCCTGAACTAGCTATTCTGTGCCTTTTGAGCATGCCCATTATTTTGAAATATAACAGGGTTGCTATTCCAACGTCCCTGTAAATCTCATTCCGCGAGGGTTAAGGGACATTTCAGATATTGCATAGCACAAATTGCATAGTTTATTTCAAGGTAAGGGTATAGTGTAGAAGCACCCATGGGCTATGTCTACATTGGTGGGTTCTTGCACAAGAACATCTTGCACAAGGGTTCTTGTGCAAGGACTCTTGCGCAAGAACACATCCACACTGCCATGTGCTTTTGCACAGGAACATCCATGGCTGTGTGGACGCTCTCTTGCGCAAGAAAGCTCTTATGGACATTTTAGCCAGAGGGCTTTCTTGTGCAAGAAACCCCTGCCACGCGTCCACACTGCTCTCTTGCGCAAGAGCTCTTGTGCAAGAGGGCATACACTTGTTAGAAAAGAGTGTAGCTCTTGCACAAGAATCCCTCTCTTACCACGCTTTACTGTATATCTTCTTGCGCAAGAGCGGGCGGGCAGTGTGGACGCTCTGCAGAAGAACGGCCATTCTTGCGCAAGAACCCGCCAGTGTAGACATAACCATGGAGTTTATCTATGGGGAATCTCCCTGCTCCTTATAGGTACTAAGTGAAGCCACCCCCAATAAACTACTCTGCTCCTTCTAGGTACCTGACTTTCCCAGACTCTTTCTAAAGAGAAATCCCCCTTCTTTACTCCACTTCTGTTCAAATTATGCTTTCCCTGCTTCACCACCACAGCTGGAATCAGTCTTTCTAATTAAGCCCCATTAAACCCAGCTGGAGTGACTAATTAACCTTTGGATTGCCCGCTCAGTGAGGTTGAAGGGTTGTTGCCAAGTCTGAAAGGGTATGTCTTCACAGCAAAGCTATTTCAAAATAACAGCCGTTATTTTGAAATAACTTTACTAGTGTCTACAAAGCCAAACCGCTATTTCGAAATTAATTCGGAATAGCGGAGCACTTATTTCGAATTTGGTAAACCTCATTCCGTGAGGAATAATGCCAAATTCAAAATAGCTATTTCGAAATAAGTGCTATGTAGACACTTATATCGAAATAGGGGGTCTTCAGCCTTCCCAGGGTGCCCTGGTGGCCACTCCAGACTCAACCAAGAACACTCCTCTCCCTCCCTGGAGCCCTTAAAGGGGCTGACTCTGGCCACAGTGCCTGTGCCAGCTCCAAGCCTGCCAGCCCAGAGCCAGCAGTCACTGCCCCTGACCCAGTGGCCCCAAAACATGAACCAGCAAGCCACTGGCAGCCAGCCCTCCACTGCTCCCCAGGAGCAATCTGCCAGCTCCCAGGAGCCTACGAGGCCCCAGAGAAGGCAGGTGCCTTCCTGGTCCAGGGTGGAGATGATGGACCTTATTCAGGTTTGGGGGGGATGCCCTCAACATCCATGATCTCCGCACTAGACAGAGGAACACGGCCGTCTATGGCAGGATAGCTGCCAGCCTGGCCACCAAAGGCCACACCCAGGAGCAGTTCTGCATGAAAATCAAGTTGGTCCGGCAGGACCCCCCAACCCTAAGCCCTGAGCTTCCCCTCCCCCTTCTTCCCCTTACTTCCCCCTTCCAATTCCCTCCTCCCAGGTTTCCCCCTCCCCTCTCCCACCCTCTCTTCTCCCCTCTCCCGCCTCCTTTCCCCAGTCTCACCAGTGTTTCATTCCCCCGCCCCCAGTTTTGTTAAATAAAGAGAGTTTGTATTCATGAAAATACATGTATTTTATTTGACATTAGGAAGGGGGGTAGGGAGGGATAAGTGGAAGGATGTGAGGGAGGAATGAGGCACAAGCCCCCAGTGGGGCAGACCAGGGAGGTTCTTAGTGCTCCTCAGGGTGGAAGCTCTCCCGCAGGGCCTCCTGGATACTGACAGCCCCCCGATGGACCTCCCAGATGGCAGCCTGCAGAAAGTGCAGCCAGGCTCGTAGCAACGCATCCACGAGAAGCACCAGAGTGCCCAGGGGCAGCTCTGGCTCCATGTTGCAGAGTGCTGTGGTGTCCCGAGTAAGGGCAACCAGAGCACGCAAAGACAAAATGCTTTGCTGTCCCTCATCAAGGTAGGCAAGCAAGCAGGGAAAGCTGAGAACCAGCTGTCCGGGGGGGTCCCTTTAAGCACAGGACTCAGATAGCCTCAGGCACACAAAGTAACTCCTGACCTGATGCCCTGCCAGACCTGGTTCCGGCTGGCCTTAAATGCGATTCAGCGTCCACTCAGTGTGGACGCGCTATTTTGAAATAGCAAAATGCTATTTCGAAATGCATTTTGTGTGTAGACGTGTTATTTCAAAATAACTTATTTCAAATTAACTATTTCAAAATAAGATATTTCGAAATAACGCTGTAGTGTAGACATACCCAAAGTGAAGTTAAGTCCAGCTTGCCGCAAAGGACCAGCTAGCCTTTGCCACACAGAAATTAAATTAGTCTCTGGTGAATTTTCTTACAAAGTGCATCTTGCTCCTGTTTTGGTCTGTGGTATGATTACATTTTCATGCTCTATGCCATATTATGCTCTGGGGAAAGGGCTCCCTCAGGCTAGGGGTAATGGAGTCTGGGTCAATGTCAGATGAAGAGAGGATTACCTCAGGTTTGGGGGTAAGGATACCTGTGCCAGTTCCAGATGCAGAAAGAGTATTCTTCACTGGAGCTGGAAATATCCAATCTGTGTCACTGTGAGAGACAGAGTGAGAGGGTTCCCTCCTTCAAGCTGAAGCTAATAGAACCTGTGTCCATATGGAAAGGTGAGAGGTTTCTTTCCATCTGGGAGTAATGAGGTCAAGAGCTTGTGTTGAATGGGGAAAAGGCTCCCTGGATCTGCCATTAATAAAGTCTGCCCTAGTGCTAGGTAATGGAAAGCTCTCTAATGCTTGGGATAAAGATGTCTGTGGAAAAAAGGCAGTTTTATGGTATAAAAACAACCAGAACAATACACAATGACTAAAACCTCCTGTGAAACAGCTTTCTGTACATAACAAGCAATTTTTAGTGCCCACTAAAAGAACAGGAACAGCTATTGACAATTCAGCAGGACACAAAAACAAAGAGACTAGTTTGTGGGAGCTATTCTAGAAAATAACTAAGTGCACAGAGATACCATCAAGAAATGCAAACATCAACACAAGCCATCATTTCTCAGCCCAGTGCTGCCAAAGTAGAGAAATATTTATAGCTATTTTAAGTTCCAGCAATGGTCTTTTTATCACTGGATTCTTGGAGCAGTGCTAGGTGATAGTGTCATTGAGCTACGCTCGGGATCATTCCTGGGAGAAAATAAGAACATGCTAGTATTGTAATTCTCATCATGAACTCATTAGGGTTGTCTTACAGCACCAAATCACAAAATCGTGGAAATGTTGGGCTGCAAGGGACTTTGAGGGGTCATCTAGTCTTGCTCTCTGCACTAAGGCAGGAACAAGTATAGCTAGACCATCCCTGACATGTTTGTCTAATCCAGGGGTTTTCAAAGTTGGGCCATGGGCCTACCCAGGAGCGGCCCGAGGCCGGCTGTGGCAGCTGGCGCCTTAGGTGGAGCACGTGATCGGCGCCCCCGCCTGCAGGGCCGTCAATGGCCTGACATCATCCGCGGGCACCCCGGGCACCCCCGTGACATCATCATAGGGCGACCCAGGCGGCGCCCGAGTCCGCCTATAGCCATGGGCTGCCCCTGGGCCTACCCAGGTAAGCCGCTGGCAGGCCACAAGATGCTTTATTTAAGCATCCATAGGCATGGAGCCTCACAGCAGCCTGGCCAACATCACTTTCTCCAAGGCCTCACTAGTGCCAAACAGAGAGGGACAATTACCTCTTGTGTCTAACATAGGATACTCCTGTTAAAATACCTGAATGATAGAAGCCTTTTTATCAAATGCATCACATTGTTGACTCATATTCAAATTATGATCCCACTATCAGCCACAGATCCTTTTCAGCAGTATTACTGCCTAGCTAGTTACTATTCCCCATTTTGTAAATGTGCCTTCCATTTTTCCTTCCTAAAAAAGTACTTTTGCACTGGGTCTTTATGGACTTTCATCTTATTGATTTCAGAACAATTCTTCAATTTATTCAGATCTCTTTGAACTCTAATCCTGTCTTCCAAAGTGCTTGCAACCCCTTCCCAGATTGGGATCATCCACAAGTTTAATAAACATACTTTCCATTCTATTATCAACATCATTAATACAAATTTTGAATAGTACCAGATCAGGACAGACCCTTGTGGGTTTTCATTGAATACACCCTCCCAGACTGGCAGGAAACCATGGATGACTACACTTTGGGCACATTTACACAGCAGGGCTAAAGCTGAAATAAGCTACGCAACTTGAGCTACATCAATTGTGTCACTTAAGTCAAAATAGCTTATTTCAGCTTTTGATGCTGTCTACACTGCAAGAAGTCCGAGAAAGAGCACTCTTCCTCCAACTTCCCTTACTCCTTGTAAAATAAGGGTTACAGGAGTCAGAATAAGAAGTGCTCCAGCTCGATATTATTTTGACATTATGTCGAAATAATGACTTGATGCGTAGACGCAGACTATGTTATTTCATATTAATGTCAGTTATTCCAAAATAACACTGCTGTGTAGATGTACCCTTTGAGTACAGTCTTTCAACCAACTGCACATCCACCATAGTAATTTGATCTAGACCAGTGGATCCCAACCTTTTTTATACCACAGACCGGCAAATATATTCACAGACTTTTGGCGGACCAGTAACATTTTATTTGCACATTTGCATATTCTTTATGCAAAATCATTTGCATAAAATCATTAAGATCAGAGTCTGCAGATACCTATAAATCTGTTAAAAGAATCCTTTCCTTTCTTATCTTAAGCCATTAACACCATTTGCATGACTGAAAATATACAATGTAACATTATTGATAATTGACATGATGATTAATAATAACATAAATTAAACATTGTACTCACACACTTTATTTAATGGGACTTCTGCTGCTGCATCATTTCACACATTTCTTTGAAGTTTACATCATAACTGGTCAAATTCTGCTTCATGAGCACACACACAGACGACGGGCTAGGGTGATCTCCCTCACACACACATACACACAGACTCGCTGGGAGCTGAGCTCTGCCTTTCTGGGGCCGCCCCACGTGCTGAGGTCTGGCAGGCAGCGGGGGGGTCCAGCTGGACTGAGGTAGAATGCAGGCATCCCTCCCTGCTCTAACCACTAGCCTGCACTCCCCCTCCTCTTCTCTCAGAGAATGTAGGCAGCTACTGTGCGGCAGCTCAGGGAGCCAGGATGTACCCCAGTCCCAGCCCCCAGAATTGCCATGAACAGCCAGATTCAGCTGGAGAAAGGGCCTTTGCAGAGACATATGACCATATCACCTGATGCTGGCATCCATCTTGGATGCTGCATTTTTCCACAAGAGCAGAGAGGAAGTTTATTATTCCCATTATTATTATTCCCATTTTTCCTTCACACTGGGATAGTTTGCTCTTCTATTTTTAATAATGTCTCTTTGAAAAACTAACAGCTCTTCTGAACTCCTTTTTTCTGTAGATTTTTTTCCATGGGACCTACCAGTTCATTGAGTTTGTTAAAGTCTGTTTGTTGCTGAAGTCCATTGTCCTTATTCTCCTGCACTATTTACAGTCATGACGTTTATCATTTAATAATTGTTTACACCCCAGACTAGGTTTGCAAGGTGTCCGGTTTTGAACCGGACAGTCCAGTATTTGAGCTTTCTGTTCAGGAAACAAATTGAGAAAATATAAATGAGAAAATATAAATGTCTGGTATTTTCTAAATAAGATGTAATGTAGATTGTGATGTAATGTCAAGGGTGTTCAGTATTTTTGCTGAAACCATCTGGCAACCCTACCCCAGATCTCTTCCACATTCACAGTTGCAACCAGCTCCTCACTGTCAGTCAAAATCTAGTCCAAAATGGCTGACCCCAGCCATTGCTTCCTCCAGCCACCCACAATGCCAAAATGATGGGCAACCGTAACAAGACTGCTCTTTGCTTTGGTAAGTGAGTTTACAGAACTGAGAACCAATAGCACTGTTTGAGTTTGGGGTATTATGGACAGTCACTGTACTAGTTTTCCATTCACACAGCTCTGTCATTCTCTGTAGTCCAGACCCACAGCTTCCCGTACTATACCCGACCCAAGCCTACACACAACTTTGCCAGAGAACTTCAGTTCTGATCTCAGGTAATATCTTTTGTTTTTAATCCAGGACCCATGCTTATCTCCCTTACACCCCTCAATCCTGAGAAGGCATTGAGAATATTAGGACAGTGTCCTTTAGAGAGAATAACAAGAAGAAGGGACATAGTAGAGGTCCAGAAAAGAATGAATGTCATAGGGAAAATAAATTGGGTGTTTCTATTTGTACTTCTTCATAATAAAAGAATGAGGGACATCTATTGGAATTAAAATGAAGACAAGAATTTTTAAATACAGTACACGATTAACCTGTGGAACTCTTTGCCACAAGATACCAAGATGAGACATCAGTGTGATTCATGAAAATATTCATAGTTTTATCAGCTTGGATAACAAATGTCAACCCTCAAGCTGCAGTATAAATACTAACCATTATAAGGTGTGATTTTATACCATTCTGTAAACAGGTGTCTCTACGCACTGTCAGACAAATGATGCTGGAATAGATAAACCATTGGTCTTATCCCATAAGGAAATTCCTGTGTTTTTAATACAGCACTCTTGCTATTCTAGTTCTGGGACTTGTCTTTGTGCAGGGTTCTGACTCACACAACTAACAACGGTAGTCTACTTCACAGGTTGCTATTGCCTTCAAAGGTGTTGGGATGTGAGTGAAACGGGCTGTTTACTTGCATCTCATGCATGTTTATGTCTCTTGTTAGTCTGTGATTTGCTTCTATTCAGCTAGTCAGCAAATCACAAAAAAAGGAATTTTTAAAACTTTGAAAAGTAATTTTTTTGTAGAATTTTGTATGAATGAAGCACAAACTCTCACCTTACAAAACAGTGAATAGTCCTGCAGCACCTTAGAGACTAACAAACACTATAGATGGCATCATGAGCTTTTGTGAACATAACCCACTTTTTCAGATTAAGTTACAGACTAACCACAGGCTACCCCTCTGAAACTCTCACCTGACCCTCATGACAATGGATGTTTTAGGTTCAACCACTACACCTAAACTGTGTTTGTGAAAAACAAAAGCACAGGTTCCCCTGACCAGACCATGCATCGCATCACAGGAATGTCCATGGGTGGAGCATTCTGTCCACCTGGGCTGGTGACTTACTCATGCAAATGATGCAACATTACACAAATATGACAGCAAGTGCTATAAGGTCGAAGAGGTGTGCATGCCTCTTCCTCCGCATTAATCTCTGGTGGGAACTGAACCTTGGAGCCTGACCACAAATGCTAGAAAAAGAAGCTCCAAAATCTGCCATTGGCTGAGGCTCCCTACAGTTGTAGGGAGCTGTTTGTGTGAGACATCCCCAACCTACTCATGATTCTGCCTGAGGATCTCACACCAACCCCTCTCTCAGTTCTTTTGGGCTCTTTTCTATTATGTACATGCGGCGGACACCAAAACCTGTCTGAAGAGCCTCTGCTGTCCTGTCCTAAGGAGTTTGTACAGCCACTTCTCTAAGGATCAAAGAGCACAGCGTGGACTTGCCCATCTCAGAAAGATCTGCTGTTGCCTTCCCAGCCTGACTCATAAGCGGACAGCTCAGATAGGTCCCATTCATTGCAGACCAGGCTCTTTCTCACACCTTCCTATCCCTGCCACACACTGGCAGATCCAGGGTCTGAGATGCTGCACTCAAACTAGACTCAGTAATTGATGCATCGCAGCAATCACCAGCATTAATCTCTGGACAGAGTACGTTCATTTTGTGAAAGCTTGCCAGGGTGGGGGAAGGGGGAAAGATGCAGGGCAGGACTCCTGTATTCAGATGCCTTTGAGAGAAGGCAGCAGGGAGCTCATCAGCAGCCTCACCCCAGCAAGTCATTGCTTGTCGATTGCAAAGGAAACAAGCCTAGCTGTCTGTACCATTAGCTCAAGCTCATCTTACCTGGAGGGTGGAGAGAAGGAGTTGCAAGCCACTGGCTTCTTGTTCTGCCATGCTGATTTCCACTCACAATCTCTGCCTCTCAGCAGCAGACACAATGCAGCTGGAACACAGAGCTGCCAAGCTGCTTTTCTGTGGCCCCCGTCCTGTTTAAGAAACGAAGACGCTAAACACAGATCCCAGATACATGCATGCTGCTACCATTAATAATGACAGCAATGCAACTCTAGACTTCAGCGGGAGAGATAAATGTACCCCCACCCCGCCCCCACCCACCTCCAGATTCTCACATACACTGTGACAGGGAGATTAATTCCTATATAAAGAATCCCAGGGATTAAGCAAAGTGTTCAGAAAAGGTCGGGGTGTTTGGTGTGTGGCAGGGGGAGTCGGGAGGGTGGCAATGACAACAAGAGAAAGAAGAGCCACAAACCTCACAGAAGCGCAGGGAGAAGGGAGGGAGTGCTATAGCCCTGGCTTCCTGACAGACGTTCCCAGCTGATCCGCTGATCAGTTCCAGAAGGCCCTAAGTGGACACTTGTCTGCCTCTGTCCTAATGAAATTGGAGACACACATACACAGAGATACATTCAGCATTAGCTAGTGCTGACAATGAACTGAAATGTGGAGATAGCCAAAGGGACAGGGAGAGTGGAATCAGAGGAGCCTCTCTGACATTCTAGGCTTGCTCAGCAGACCCCTTATCCAATACATCAAGCAGCTGAGGACACAGAATGTGGTAAATCTCAAGAATTAAACAGGATTAGTGGACCCTGAACATCCAGATCAAACTCGCTATGAGGACTGATTTGTCCTTTAAATGATCAAACACTCCCTCATAAATTGCATGCACAACAACAATGCAAAGAAAACATTAAGGTTGCAAGTCCGGCTCTCAAAAGTTAGGAAATTCCAGAATTAAGGCTGGTTTTGCATCTTTAATTTGGCCCCCTTGTGCATATGCATGATGACAGTCTTTAATTACATGATCACCCTCGCCCCACACAGGATCCCGCCCTCATTTGGTGCACAAAAAAGATGGACCTCATTACTACACATGCACATACTGAGATTTTTTTCAAAGGCTTATAAATTGGCCAGATTTGGGCACTTTTTCAAGTGGATGGCTTTGGCATATCCCTTTGAGTAATTGTTACTCCCTGTGACATTTTCTTTATATGCCCAAGTTTTGCTTCAAAACATGCAAGCATTCTTGTTCTCCTAACTTTAATTGCAAAAATTAATCTTTGTCAGCACAAAATGTAAAATTTTGCTTCCTTGAATGTCTGGAGGTTCTCATTCAAAAACTGGGCCAATTCCTGGGGGTTAAACCTGAAAACTTTCTCCAAGTTCATTCTAAAATGGGAACTTTTTTTGCAAATGTGCAATGTAATGACAAACTTCAAAGTTTGCAATTTTCAGTTCAAATACTTGACGTTCCTTCTGGTATTTATTAAGTCAGACTTGCTTAATCTAAAATACTGTAACATTGATGCACTATTTATATTTTCACTGCATTGAGTCACAGAGCTCACTATGCATGTAACGTTCGTAACATTGGGTCTGATTCCTTTTCTGGTGTGTAAACTTTGCTGAAGTGCAATATGAGAATGCTAAAATACAGTGTGAATTGTATCTTAAATGGAATTATATCTGTGAATTTAGCCCCATACTTGTTAGCGAGGAAACAAGTCAGGACCTTTTGCACTGAATGCCAGCCCTGTGCCATTGACACCCAAGGGAAATATCTATTAGTTATATCATATTAGGGTTCTATCTTCTGTGTGCTTTCTTTGCTTTCTTCACTTAGAGGTCTTGATGTGCCATCCAGAAGAGGGCAGAAATGATACATACTCTGTGAACCAGTATGATAAATAGGGAGGAACGGTAAAATGGGAAGAGAACCTCGGGAACAGCAATCCCTTCCCCCAATTTAAATTTTTAAGAAACTTTTCCTTATGCTGTTAATTATCTGTATATTGGAACTGGATCAGAAATTTTTAGTCAAAACATTTTTGTCATTTTTGTCAAAACATCTGTGTAGATGTACCAAATTTCGAAATATTCAATTTTGAAATTCAATCAAAATAAGATACGCAATTTGTGTATTGCAAATTGTGTATCTTATTTCGAGTTTAGGGTGCCGTGTAGACTCACCCTCAGGGGACAGGACATGTAACCACTGAATGACAGTCTGAGGTCATCTCCTTTGCTAAGGCAAAACTTATGTCTGGCTGAGCTGCACTGACCAGGAACTGCCTACACCTATCCTACAGGCAAACACTTAGCCTAATCCACAAAAACAATACTGCATTTGCTAAATTTTACTGCCCCCTTTTGCAACCCCTTTGTGCTCATGCACAGGAAGCCATCTCATATGATGCATTCACTTATGTATCATTACGCCCACATACTACTTTCACATACCTCTTCATTGTTAACAATTCCCAGGAGAAAAGGTCCCTCAAACCAATAATGACACAACCTACAGAACTCAGCACTGAAAAAGACATACTCGAAGTACACAAGTATCTCTTTCCTTGGGTCATGTTTATATGGGCAGTGGGAAACAGGACTGGAGACATGGATTGAAATACTACTGTAGCCTTCAGGTAAGCAGAACGGTGTCTTGACAGAGTCACGTGGGTACTCATGGCAGGAACAGCAAGGGTCCTGTAAGCCCATTGACAGCATGAAGACCGAAGACTACAATGTCGGAGGTGCTGCCATTTGTATTGGAAAGGTGAAATGACAGAGCTCCACCTGTGTGGTAACTGTGGTCTGCCAGTCTGCACTGTACTCCACTCCTTTCATGTCTCTTGATCCCTCACTTTCCCAAGCACAAAGATTTGCACATATCAACCTAAAAAATGCATTTAGATGCTGCACATCCCAAAGGAATTTGTCTCTGAGAATTAACACTTCTGTCAATTGACTCTCAGAGCCAGATCATGGAGCTTTGCCTCACATCAACAGGGTCCAATAAAATCTAATAACATAATTTTATGCAAGAAACAAGGGGAAAGCAGTGTTCTCAGATGAGTGGAAAGAAATTCAAAAATATTTTTATGAGCACTGCTAGCACATCGTGCCATAGAATGATTAATCCGTCATCGGGAAATGACTTACGTTCTAATTAAAAACAGCTTAAAGAAGCTGTTTTGCATTGTCTCCTGTTCTGTTCCTAGTGACAATGGGTACCTGTCAGTTGAGCTATGTGAAACTGCTGTGTGAATTTTTAAAAGAAGATGAGAGTGAGGTAGAAAAGCACATCAATGGTCTAGGTTCCCTGGGAACTCCCATTTCCTATTGCACCACATAGACCAAAGGGGTCCCAGCTCCTCTAGCATCATGTAAATCAATGGCACAGTAGCCTGATTTTCTACCTCTTGATGTACTAGAAAAGCCAAGTAGCATTTATTGGCCAATATCCCATCTTACACCAGAGGCCCAGTTCAGCAAAATACTTAAGCATGTGATTATCTTTGATGTCAATAGGACTTAATTAAGTGCTTATAGTTAAGCAGATACATAAGTGTTTGCTGAACCAGGGATATAAAAATGTTGTTGTTGTTGTTGTTATTGTTTTCTTATTTTATTTGTATATCAGTTGCATCCAGAAGTTCCAAACATAAAAGACTGCCCTTACTCCAAAGAGTTCACAGTCAAACTTTAAGACACATGAATATTATGAATAGCAAAAATGTGCAAGGGAAGCCGAAAGTGACAAATCAAACAAATCAAAGTAGTAAATAGGCTAACATTTCTCAGCAGCCCCTACATAGTAGCTACCTGCCTAACCAGGACTAGGACATGCATATTTCTGTTTGTACTTCCCACTTCCAGACATTGTACAGACCCTAACTTACCACAAGAGGCCTGAATTAACAGGCAAACCTAGAGACAGGCAAAAGCTGGAAGAGATGTAAACTGGTAGGCAGCTTCTCACACTCATGCTGTGCTTACAAATCACTGTGTATGGGAACCAGATTGCTAAAATTTGCATTGGCATCACTGATGGGTGTTTTGTCTTGAGCCATTTTGGGTTTCAGTGTTAATTTGAGTAAATGAAAATCAAACTCACTACTAGTTTCTTTTCTTAGTTATTAAAATTATTATTTTAGGAGGATGTGTGAAGCAACTTTGAAGCAAAGGGCTAGAGGCTGGGACAGCTGGATTCTCTCTTTGGATTGCCTTTGGTCTCTGTGTGACTCTGGATAAGTCATTTCCTTTTCTGTGTTTCAGTTTCTCCACCTGTCAAATGGGGATAATGAAGCATCCTTCACAGGAGCTTTCTGAAGCTTTAACTAATGCATGTAAAGTGCTTTGAGATGCTCATGCAGAGGGGCTATCCAGAAGCCAAGTATTATTGGCAGTAGTACTGCAGTACAATGACACACATTTAAAAATCTCTCTTTGGATTAGAACCTGTGGGAAGTGTTATGAAGAAAACGACTAGATTTGAGAAAGAATTCCCATGCTGCCTACAAAGGAACTTAGCGTCTGCTGATTTTTTTTTTATTAAAGCTGGGGAAATAATACAAGAATATTATATATTTTGTGTGACTTTAAATATAAAAATTTACTTCTGTTATAATCACACCCTCTTGGTGTTTGCTCTCTCAGGGTACATCTACACAGCAAAATTATTTCAAAATAATTTAGTCTGCGCCTACACAGCAGGCAGTTATTTTGAAATAATGTCGAAATACTGTCAAGCTGGAGGACTTCTTACTCCGACTCCTGTAACCCTCATTATACAAGGAGTAAGGGAAGTCAGAGGAAGCATACTCTATTTCAAAATAAGTGCTATGTAGACACTCCCAAATTCAAAATAAGCTATTTCAAAATAAGCTACACAACTGATGTAGCTCAATTTGCGTAGTTTATTTCAAGTTAAGCCCTGCTGTGTAGACATACCTATAGGCTTCTGTTCAGTATAGTTTTATTAGCCTGAATCTTCACAGGAATGGTTTGATAAGATAATTCATACAGTTGCTTCTAAGAGTACGGCTACACTGTAATTAGACGCTTCTGGCTGCAGGGTAGACTTCCGGGCTTAAGTTAGAGCCCAAGCTTTGGAACCATTTCATGCTCCAGGGTCCTAGAGAAGTGTTTCCTGTAAGATGAGTGCTTAGTCAACCACCCAGGAGAGATTCAATGCTACCCAGCTGATTGGCAGAGTTCATACAGACTTCCACAGCCAGCAGCTTGTGTTTCTATTGGTGGTGCACATCTGCACATGTCTTGGTGCACAAAACAAAATTTATTCCACACAAAGATGGGGGGGAAATAGAGAGAACATTGTCCTAGAGCCAAGGCTCTAGTCTGAGCCCAGATATCTATACTACAATTAAACAGCACCACAGCCCAAACCCTGCAAGCCCAAGTCAGCTGGCATGGGTCAGCATGTTTTTTTAATTCCAGTGTAGACATACGCTAGGAGGTAACTAGCACCTTAAGAGTTAAACACAAACAGTCAGAAAAGATACAATGTCATGTGATTCATATAACCAATGACAACTAAACTTCACATTTCAGTTGCACTATATAAAATGCTCACTTCCAGAATTATGAAATATTTAATCAAACAAAGTAAAAATAATGCAAACATCTGAGAAAACCCTGATCACCCTCAGGAATCTTTGGGGTGGCTCTCCTACTACTTACACTAGTTTTCCTCAAGTGTATCACTTTTGGCTTCAGTGGAGTTACTCCTGATTTACCCTAGCATAAGTGAGAAAAGAATCAGGTTACAAAAATATTAAAAGAAAAGTACATTGAATTTAATAAATTATTCCCTCCAAAGTTCTGCCTGAGCTGGTATAAATGTATTTGAAAAAGCTCCATATTTAAAACACCTTATTATCTGTTAAAGTTTCATGTCAATTAGGCACCCACTTTCCTGTCAGAATTATGTGAATCCAAGATAACAATAGGGATATTATTTCTTTTTCCTCTAAAATTTCTTCATTATATACAATTTGTTTTCATTCTTCGTAGCAAGTGTTGTGCAGTAACATATAAAGTAAAATGAAAAGAAAATCTGCTCACCCATGGAGACATAGTTAGAGCCCTATCCCCTTGCATCAATCTCCTGCTGGAAAATGCTGCCTCATTGCTGTAGTGAAAGGATGAAAATGAAAATAAAATCACTCCCAGGGACAAGTCATGATGTTGACTCTGATTTTCAAATGTTGATGGAAGTGGGATCTGTAGCCACTGTAAGGGAAAATTAACATCTGGCTTTGAGACAGACACATTCTGGGTTCCTTGTGCTACTACTACTTAATAATAAGCTGTTGTTATATCAACCATCAGCCCAGGATGGAGAAATCTGGCTTAGCCTAGAGTTGTTTCCCTTCAGAGGTCACTATAATATCTGCCTTGCTGTGTGTTGTTGTTGTATTATGTTCTGTGGAGGAGTCACTGGGGGGGTATACTTAGATGGCTCATCTTTATGAGACTGACTGGCAAAGCTCTGTGAGAGCACAGGACTGGCACAGCAAGGAGTAGTGCAGATCAAGACTGCCATGTATTGGCAAAGGTGGGTAGGGACTCAGGACAGGGAGACCAGGGGTATTTTTGTACAGAACCTCTGTATCATATGCCTAGCTGTTTTCAGTTTTCCCCAGTGATGCTATCTGTCCCTTGTTTTCCTGATCATCACATTCACACTTTTTTAAAACAAATGTTAATAGACTTAAAAAGAACCCTCATTTTTCCTCCCATCAAGAGACTTGCTAACCCAGAGATCCCTGGACAGCAACAGGGATGATAATAATTGATTTTGCATATGGTACCTACCTACACTCACAAATTTTCATATGGTCCCTCCAATCTCTGGATCCCTTTTGGAATACATATTTGGCAATGTCTTGGAAAATTACAGTTTGAGCTGCTGTATCAAATTTGTTTTCCCATTGAAAGAGGCATGTAGGTTCATCCCATCCAGAAACTGGGGAGAAAAGCACTGAGTAGATTTCACACTATTGTGTTTATTCAAAATCGACATTTTTGTTGCAATAAGCATGTGCTTCCCCGACCTTGACATTTTGTCAAATGATTCTGCAATATATTTTGTTATGATCATGTTCACCTCTGGTTTATGATAAGCCCATTTTAAAAAAACACATGTCTTGTACTGAAATAAGATTTATTTAACCACTTGACTGCTGTCAGATGTTTCCAGAATCCCTCAGATACATACCGATAAATAATACCTGCTCTGTTTAATTCTGCATGTGCATGAAAGTCAGATACACTTATCATGTTACTGATTTGTCCAGGTACATTCAGATAGGAGTCAACTGCTCTACTAATTAATGCTCCATATCCATTCATGTGGGGTATACCTATAGAATTGCACTGCTGAATATTCAAGGTGTATCCAGGTGGGAGGCACCTGCTGAATTCTCTGAATATAGAACCCACATGCTTTGAGGGTCAACATTCCACCTATATCCTAATATTCCATGATTCAGTGAAATATCCTAATATTCCGTGAAATGTTAATGGACAAAAGCAGGTGCAGTGTGGTGCGGGCAACAAATAGTTAAGATTGCAATGCCAAATCATTTATTTTGTCATTTCTACAGACAAAACAAAGGGACCCCTTGTTCCTCCTTTTATGGCTCACTGAATGTTTCTAACACAAATGTCACCCATCTCCCTTTATTTCAATAAATTATAGCACTATTTTTCATGTGTTTAGACAACACTTGGAATTCTTCTGCCTTTAATCTCTAGTCCCTTGCACCTTGTGTCATCAGTTGCACTTGTGCAAAGTGCAAAATGCTACCGTTCCAATTTAGTTGTATTTTGCATGGGTGTAAATGTCAATATAAAATGCAAGACAGTGAAGAATCAGGTTAATTGAGTGTTTTAGGAAATAGACCACACTCTGTCCAGACAAATGCCATGCATGTAACTCTGACTTGCCCATTAACAGGAAGAGACTGCATTGCGTCTGTTTTTCAGTAGTATCCTTTTTTTTACCACACAGACAGATGCACATATATTATGCACAGAAGGCAACATAAAAACTAGTTCTGAAAAGTGAGAAATGTGAGGAAAGGAGAGTGAGAACTCAACCTGAACAGGCAAAGCATTAAGATGCATTATGGGGGTTCACTGATCTCTCTGGGGCTATGTCTAGACTACAAAGTTTTGTCAGAAAAACAGCTGTTTTTCTGATAAAACTTGAGTTACATCCACAATGGAAGTGCACTCTTTTGACAGTATATTGAAAGAACAGAGGAGTTTTTCCAGCATAGGTAATCCTCATTCTGTGAGGAAGAAGCCTTTTTGCGAAAGAGCTCTTCCGCAAAAAGCCGTGTGTGGATGCAGAAGAGGGAATTTTTTCAGAAGAAGAGGGAAGAGGCATAAGCATAGGTGCCCTGGTGGCCATTCTGTCCATAGCAATCACTGCTTACATGTGAGATAACGTCCAGGCAGTCTGGACGCTATCTTTCGAAAAAGCACATCGCTTTTTCAATGCGCTTTTGCAGTATGGACACTCTCTTTCACACAAAGTTTTTTCAGAAGATCCCTTCCAAAAAAAGCTTCTTGCGCAAGAAGCCTGTAGTCTAGACATAGCCTGAGGGAAAAGGTATTGACCATTGTCAGAAACCAGATAATGAACTAACTCGTAGAATGCCTGCCTGTTCTGATATGGCATCTTTCAGGTCATACTGCTATTTTTCATTAACACCCCTTTCTCCAAGCACAGTCAGGTTAGCAATCTCTCTTCCTTCCTATGGTTCTTCTGTGATTGCTGTACTCAAGAAAATAAAGGAATGGTGTTGGTTTTGTTCTAGTTCACTGCAGAAGGTGAAACTGTATCTCTAGGATCTTCTTGAATTACAATAGAACCATCACACACATTCTCTCCACAGCTCTCTGTCAATGAGCTATGATATAGTTAGTGCAGAGGGGATTGACTTGGATTAATCACTGAGGCTGCAGGTGTCAGTCCTTTTCATATATTCTTGTTTAGTATTATGCAGAGTAACTCATTAGAGAAAGTGCTCAAGGGATTCTTCAAGGAATTTAGAGGTAAAGAACTTCTAGACAAACAGGGAACCGCTTTAGATCACCAGATGTGTAATCTTGGCCATCACTCTGGAAACACAGCCTGTCCATTGCACTCTGTCCTCAAGCACTTTACCCAATCCAGTTGATGACTCCACCAATGTAATTCTATTGGAGTTTAACAATTGTGTCTTTTTTTATAGAGTTTGCCTTGGCTGGCAGAGTGCACATCCCCCAGATTAATCCTGAGTGCTCTTGACTACCTTCTTGATGTATCACAAGCCATGAAAATGCCTGCTTCCTGCCCTGATTTAACTGCATTTTTCCAATGAAATCCAAGAGGATTAGAGTAACTTCCTCCTTCACAATGTAGTGTGAGACCGGAAGTGGAGAGTTGCTCCTGTCACACTCTCCTTGAACTCTCGCTCTCCCCATATCTCTGTCTCTGTCAGGGCATGTCTACACAATAGACCTAAACCTGAAATAAGCTACTCAGCTTGAGCTACGTCAACTGTGTAGCTTAAGTTGAAATAGCTTATTTTGACTTTGGTCATGTCCACATAGCACTTATTTTGAAAGAGAGCACTCTTCCTCAACTTCCCTTACTCCTCATACAATGAAGTTTACAGAAGTCAGGGTAAGAAGCCCATTATTTCAAATTTATTTTGAAATAACAGTCTTGCTGTGTAGACACGCATTACATTATTTCAGAATATCACAACACTGCTGCGTAGACATGTCCTCCAGGACAACAAAGCTTTCCTGGGTACAAGATAATTTTTTTCCTGTCTTCTACTGGGCCCACTAGCATGGATTTCTATAAAGGCATCCTGAAGTCTATGATATATTTTTCAGGTCTGGTGGGAGCTCAGAATGCAAGCTCAGAACTGGCTGAGGCTGAACCTGAATGTTAGTTTATGGCCTACTAAATTCAGCAGTTCTACCGATAATGAGGAACAAGAGAGCATCTCTAAGGACGAAGTAGGAAATGCAATGGGTGGTCAGGTATTTATAATATTAAGCCTTTAAAATTCCACCCATCCTCAATGGAAGAATGGGGGTTTCTTTTTGTTTTTTGTTTTCTGCATAAAGGAACTCACTGTCATCCAGTGGAATTAACACTTCAGAGAATGAGCTCTTCTCCGGAACAAGATGGAAATTTTAAGGTTGAAGGATTGTACTTGTCCACGTTGTGGCTTAACTGAGTGGGAGCAGACAGTGTTTCTAGAGCTTTGGTTTTGGAAATAATGCAATAGGACCTCTTATAATGAGGTGTCCTGACTTTCATCTACTTTTTATTTCTCAGAATTACACTCCACATCTTGGTCCAACTATTGTGCAAAAAAGTAATTTCTTGAAAACACTCTGGAAGCTGTCCAAAAGAGCTAGAATGTTCTTCCATTTATGCTAACACATTAAATACAATAATTCGAGTCATAATAAGTAATAGGACTTACAGCTCCTACCTCCATCTCAAAAATCCACTTCTCTTACCTTCTCTTAATCTCATCCCTGGACCCCCTTATTTTTAGTGGATTGAAGCATCTCTCAATGCTTGGGGAAGATGACTGACCAAACACAATCTCATAGGAATTCTTGTGTCAAAGCACAACCCTGTGAAAAATGGTGTAAGAAAACTGCTCTTAGAAAAGTAGTGATTCAGTTCCATTTTCATACGAAAATCCATCAAAGAATATGAATAATGCTTGGCATTTGCATAGCACTTGATATTTGCAAAACGCTGTGTAAACCTTAATCAACTGAGCCACAAAGCTTGCTTTTCATGGCTTAGGTAAGTATTATTTCCCCCATCTTATGCTTGGGGAGATTGAGGCAGAGATATTAAGTGACTTGCTAAAGAAACCACAGAAAGTCAATGAAAGAGCCTGGAACAGAATTCAGGAGTTCTCCATTCTCAGTACTCTATTTAATGCTGCCTCACAAACTCAGTAAAACCTCAGGAAACCTCTCAATGGTAGTTCCAGTTGGAAGACATAGGAAATCAGTTCCTTCATTTCACTTCTGGGTTGTACTCACTGGACTTAAAGAGACAGATGCAGATCATGCATTTGTCCAATTTTTAGACAGCCTGTTTTAATTTATGATACCCTGATTTTCTATTTAGATATTCCCATCCCTTTATCCTTTGGGGCCAGATTTGTAGACAGCCATCATTTTTGAAGACACATTTTTATACCTACACCTGACTGGGTATGTAGTTGGAAGGGGAGGGTAGCTAGACCCAGGGCTCTAGACCCATTTCTTATGGAAATATGACCCACTAGAAATATTTTCTTAAGATTTACCATAAAATGAAGTGTCTAAGTAGTCCAAGGAGAAGAATATCTATTTTCCCCTAAGCAGCTGAGGTCAGGAATATCTCCTAAGGCATGCTGTCTGCTTCTATTAGGGAAGGGGATGGCCATTTCATATCTGAATTCATCTAGCAAGAAAATTAGGAAGTGTGTGCTGCTGTTCTATTAGAAACTCCTGGCCCTTTGCTATGTTAAAGTCAAGCTGTGTAATGCTGCTTCCTTGGAGTGAAGGAGATGGAAGCTGTGATCATACTGAGTAATAAAGGAAATTGAGAGGTTAGTGGAGAAGTCCATGATTCTATTCCCAGAGCTTTATGGAGCAGAGCTGATGTCTTTATATAGGTACCTGTGGCTTAGATATAGCCTCCCTGAGGCCCAGGGGCGAGTGAAGGAACATGAAAGACCAATGGCTCTGCAATGAAGGAATAAGGAATAGGAATTTACCAGTAAGCTGTCATCCACTTCCACCCCCACCCTGGAAATGGCTGTTTCTCTGCTCTAGTCATTGACTTGAGGACATGAGGGTCCACTCAACTATTTACTTTTGCTTAGGGTGATTGGGGAAAGTGGTGACATGATCCAAAACTTACTCTTCCTCCTACCTTGATTAGAAAAAAATGCATGTGCTGGCTCTTTATAAAGGAAGCCTTCATTTCATTAAAATTTAATTATTGGTTTAATTAAAATTGGAGCACAGCAGTCTGAGATATGTACATTTTTTTATGGCTGAAGGAGATTGTAAAGTCCTCATTCATTTCACATTGTAGTTTCTGAGACAAATTGGGCTGCCTTTTTTATAGACCAATTCTCAGGGCTGCTTTGAAATGGATCCCAGAGCCATTCATACAGATTAATTCAAGCAATGAATCAGATCCTGTTCATTGGCTGCCTTTCAGGACATAGAGTGGATGCACTGGGTGCCCTGTGGAATGGGTTTGAGCACTGGCAGGACTCTCTGAATGAGTAATTAATCCTTATCCGGGCTTTTTTTAAATTTTTGCTTTATTCTATTTACATTGCAAAGTGAAGTTAGTCTTAGTGAAAAGTGTCAAGCTGACAGCCCCAGAGAGACTGATGATTGGTCTGCTGTGCCCAGGGAAATGTAGAGACCAGGAAAACTTCCCCCACACTGACCTTCCAATCGGATTGAGAAATCAGTCCAGTCTCCAAGGCCTGTTCCATGTTTGACTTCTTGCCAGTGTGGGGAAAATTAGTGCTACAGGTGGAAATGGTTTTGGTGAAGTGAACACACCC
Organism: Pelochelys cantorii; assembly: GCA_032595735.1. NCBI lineage: Eukaryota > Metazoa > Chordata > Testudines > Trionychidae > Pelochelys > Pelochelys cantorii. The sequence continues at coordinate 32,689,356 of CM064338.1, forward strand.
ACCTGCAGGAACCAGGCTGAGACACAGACCACCAGTCATTTCATATGGGAGCCATAGCTATTTGATAGCTATGATATGCAGGCCTTGACCCAGGCTGGATTTCACCTGACTCTGAGGTATGAGGTTCAGTGCTCTGTCACAATCCCTGAACCATCCATTCCTAGATCTTTCTGTGTTGTCCACTTTCCTCTTTGTGCCAGTGAAGAGAGAGCCAATGCCCTACATTTTGAAGTTTCTGGTTCCTTTGATCAATATGGTCCACACAATCCAGTGGATGATCAACACCTCGGGGATCCCCATATTGACCCGTAAAAGCCCCTTCTCCTTGGGGAAGTAAGTGTACCCTGAGGTGCTTTTGGGATGCCGACTTCTAGATATTACAATGGTAGGTACCTCAGAATAAAGTCTCTTAAATAGCTAGACTGATGGCTCCTGCCAGCCAGGTGTTCAGAATTTATGAGCTGCACAACACAAAGCAAGGCTGACACAGAAAGCAAAGGAGAACTTCTGAGAACTGAAAAAAGCAAATATTTTAAAACTAGTAGTTCCAGGTGAATTTATGCTGTCTCCTTCATTTGCAATCAGATCCTAGACAACCACCTACATCCCTATAGAGTTCTGAGATCAGAGTCCAGAGAAAGTGAGGTGAAACAGACTTTCAGATGAGAGAGTGACCTTCCAAACCTTGATGTGAATACCTGCACTGACCTTCTGTCATCCTTCCAGTCCCAGCCGCTGACACCAAAAAGTGGATGGAGGCAAAGGGCAGGGCTGGAGAAAGGGCATAACATCTTCAAAGTCAGTTTCCACTGGGAATCTTTAATTTTCAGGCATGCTGTATGCACTACTTTTTACAGCACATCTCTCTCTCACTCTCTCTGAAGTAGAACCTGCATGTTGGCCTTTTAATGAGTGACTTTCACCTTTTAATGTGGAAATTTTAGATTGGGAGTGGCTTCTATTTCAGAGCTCCCATCAACTTCCATGGGAGTTCTGGTGCTCAGGTCCTTTGTAATATCAGATGCTCTGTTCTGTTCTTATGCTATAACATGTCCTTCTTGGAGTGAGCATTACCAGCAGGTGAAAGAAGAGAAATAAAGACTCCTGCATTCTGTCCCTGTCTCTTCCACTTGCTCACTATGGGTATGTCTACACTAGCTCGTTAGTTCGAGCTAGGTATGGTAATGAGGGCAAGTGGAGTTGCAAATGAAGCCCGGGATTTAAATATCCCGGGCTTCATTTGCATGTTCCCGGGCGCCGCCATTTTTAAATCCCCCTTAGTCCGAACTCCGTGCCCGCGGCTACACGCGGCACGGACTAGGTAGTTCAAATTAAAGATCCTCATTCAAACTACCGTTACTCCTCATTCCTCATTCAATGAGGAGTAACGGTAGTTCGAATTAGGATCTTTAATTCGAACTACCTAGTCCATGCCACGTGTAGCCGCGGGCACGGAGGTCGGACTAACGGGGATTTAAAAATGGCAGCGCCCGGGAACATGCAAATGAAGCCCAGGATATTTAAATCCCGGGCTTCATTTGCAACTCCGCTTGCCCTCATTACCCTACCTAGCTCAAATTAACGAGCTAGTATAGCCGTACCCTATGGGTGCATCTACACTGCACCCTTACCTCGAAATAAGTGCTATTCTGAAATGTCCCTTTGCCCTCGTGGGACGCCAGAATAGTGTACTGGTTATTTCAAAATCTATTTCAAAATAATGGGGTGCTTTAAAGATGTGGAATAGCTATTTCGGAATACTTCTGGTATCCCGAAATAGCTCCTCAGTGTAGACGTAGCCTTTGTGGCCTTGGATTAGGAATATCAACTGCCTGTGCCTTTGTTTCCACATCTGGAACACTAAGAGGAAATTATGAAACTTGGCCACTTTGAACTCCTCAGATGAAAAGTGTCCTATAAATACAAACATAGTTATAGATTACTGGGAAATGCAGCTATAATAAAAAGTGTCCATTACTAATTGTTTAGCTGCAGTATTTGTGTTTATGTCAGCAGTTTAAAATCAATGATCAACTCTAATCAGAGAACAAGAGAAAGACTCTGATCTGAGCAAGAAAACCAAATATACCCATCACAGCCTGACTGAGTGAGAGTGTAAAGCTGCTGCAAATATCTCCAGCTGTTCATTCAGGGTGTGTCTACACTGCACCCAGAGCTTGAAATAAGCTACGCAATTTGAGCTATGCAAATTGCGTGGCTTATTTTGAGTTAATTTTGAAATGGAATATTTTGAAATTTGGCACTGTTTACATACCACTTATTTCAAAATAAATTGCTATTCTCAAACATTCCTTACTCCTCATGGAAGAGGTTTACAGAGATGTCAGCATAGCGAACCCGTTATATTTTGAAATAACAGGAATGCTCAAAGACGCGGAATAGCTCTTTCGGGATACCTCCGGTATCCCGAAATAGTGCTGCAGTGTAGACATTGCCTCATGGAGGAAAATCCAGGCTGCAGAAAACATTTTTGCCTCTCCTTCCCTTGTGTCCAATGGACTAGCAACTAGCACCTGGGAAGTGACCAGAGAGCAGAAAAGCTTACAGTGATACTCCTGCTGCAAGACTAATCTGCAGAGAGCTGTCAGACTTCCCAGCTGCAGGTAGCCACCCATTATGGTGAGCTGCTGTGCCAACCCTCCCCAACTACTTTTCAAAGTCAGATAAAGCCTTCGTGTATTGTGTGTGACAGCAGCACAGCCCGGAGAATTTCTCTGAACACATGGAGTTTTTGAAGTGTCTTGTTTCATTTGATCTGGAAGCACAGAAGTTAGTGAACAAAGGGCATGTGGAGAAGTAATTATCTATCTATCTATATATCTATCTATCTATCTACCTTGAGATGTCTCTCAATTTGGTATCTGATCACTTGACTAGAGTACACCTTCCCACTCTCTCTCCAAAACAGACCAACCCAATATTTTTAATATGTATAGGAGGTGGGAATGAAGGTGCAAGTTATATGCATTGGAGGAAAGGATGGTGTGGGAAGATGAACTATCTCTCCAAGAATGATCTTACATTTCTTTTCAGAACCTTTGATTCTCAACATGCCAAAATGCTTTTCAGTTGTTTATACAGGAGTTGCGTACTCCTTGCTGAAATGCCTCTGGAATGGAACACAGAAGTACTTAACAGTGCTGAGAAATATTACACAACTAGTTGTAAGGCAAGAAGTGAATTGAAACCACAGAAGGAATTTTAGGTAGACAGAATGTAATTATCCACATTCAGATTTAGTGTCCTGTTTAACTCGTGAGGACTGACAATATCACAGACAATGGTGGTTTAGGCTCTGTGTCTACTCTAATGCCTATATACTTGTCCATGCATGTAGTTGTGCCATAACACTCCTAGATACAGGAAAGAGGCAGTAAAAAGTCATCAGGGACAGATTTTTTGTTGTTTCCCAGTTATACTGAGCATAATAGAATCAAGGATCTGTAAACAGCTCCCTGGTTTTTTGTTCAGCGCTGTATATCTGAGTCATCTGAGCATCCTAAAGGAAGAAGAGCAGAACAAGAATATGCCCCACAATCTCTATAGGGAGAGCTGTGGCTTAGTTCCGAATACCAGAGCTTGAGTCTAGTCAGTTGGCAGGCTTAGTAGATTCAGCCAATATCCCTCTCAATCAGGTTGGAGAAGCAAACAAGCCTCTTAATGTTAAGATTATCATTTGCATGCGCTAGAGTGGATGCTTCATTTTGCTGTGCTGCTGCCTGCCACTGTACTTGGCAGAACTTGTCAAAGAATTTCTGCCAAAACTGTTATGCTGGAAAATGGTTTGGGATTTTTTTTTCCAAAAAAGGTTTTCACAGAAAGTGCTTTGAGTGGAAATGTTAAATTTTTGTGAAAAAAGTAAATGCCAAACCATTCAGCCATTCTGCCATGGTGCCTCATGGGAATTATAGTTTAGTTTCTTCACGTCAATATTCTCTTTGGGTAGGGTTTCTTGACTACAGCTCTGAAGACATAACACAGCCAATGATTCCCAGGATGCGACCATCTCTCCTCACTGAGATAGTGGTGCATTATGGGAGCTGAAGTCCAACAAGTGATTCCAGCCTATAGAGAAGAGCATGAAGCACCCAAATGGCAACTCCAATGATTCACTCTACCAGCACTGAAATATTTTGGGGGTTTTTTAAATTTTTTTTCCCAACATACATCAAAATTTTCCCATCTGGTTTAGTGGTCACCAAAATTCACTTTCAGACTGTTTCTCGGATAGCAGTTTACAGCCATACTGAGATTAGATTGTCACCTCTGAGGTACAAAAAATGGGACATCTAGGATGATCCTAAGACCATAAAACTGGATAGCTTGAAGTATGTACTCAGCACTTTTACAGATTTCTCAGGACAACTCCCTCAAAAGAGGGGCTATCCTGGGAAAAGCTGGGTACTTGGCAACTCTAGCTGGGTTCACTATATATCAAAACTGTCCTTAAGCATATCAAGTTAGAGAAGGAAAGAGACATCCTGAGAATGAGAAAGTCATCTGCAGGCCACATAACTATACATTGTGCAAAAGGAGTGGAACTTAATAAGACCTGGTAGCCATGTGTTAGAGCTAAGAAACAGGGCTGGGCCAAAATCCCTTCTCAGTTGCATTGGTGTAGCCTCATAAATCAGGGGTGGGGCACCTCTGGCCCATGAGCCAGATCTGGATCCCTGCTTAATTTCATCTGACCCATGGCAAGTCTCTGCACAATAGTACAGAAACCCTGAACCTTGGTTCTCCCCACTGGGCTGATGCTGCAAGCTCTGGCTTATAGGATCAGAGAAGTTCTGCGTGCTACAACTTGCTGTCCTCCCTTGCAAGCACTGCTCCACAGTTCCCACTGGCCAGGCGAGGACAGCACACGGAGCCACCTGCCCAAGGTCACAGGGACATACTAGCTGCTTCTGGTAGTGACACAGGCGTAACCTAAAATATAATGTGCAGAAATAATCAGAGAGATGGGGAAAAGAAGAAAGCTAAAGAATATGAAACCCCTTTCCCAGAAATGCAGACATTTATCAGGTATCTATTCACTCAGTGGACTAGACCCCATTTTAATGTGGTACAACATGAAATAAAGAGGAAACAGGTAAGAATGGTGAAAACAAGGACATCTGTATTGAGGGATAAGATTCAATAAAAGGAATGGAGTGAAACCACATAAAAAAATCAATAGCTCCTACAATAACCAGTTAACTAACAACAATAAAACTACACCATGTGGGGCTTGAAGCCAGGCCCACATCTATACTCCCCTTGGTCAGGACCCAATAAAGAATTGCTTTTCCTACTTATATCTCAGTACTGGATCTGTGTGTGCCGACAATGCTCAGGACCTTGACTATTAGGCTACTGACAGCTATCAAGGAGGATCTCGGAGGAGTCTGACAGAGATGACATAACTGTGGAGCAAAGCCGGTCAAAGATGGACATGCAGGCTGAGGAGAGTATTGGAGGTCATCTGTAGTCATCACAGCACAGATGATGCTCTGTTCGATCTGGATGGAACCACGAGGAGGACCCAAGCCATACTGCTGCCGCTCAGGTGGACAGCACTGCCCATAGGTTGAAAGCGGCCTTTTATAGACAGTTAGGCGGGAAAGCCAGAACTTTCCATTCCGGCAGTTTGAGGTAAATGGAATTCTCAGGGCTGTTAGAGGGAAACCAATGGCATGTCCCAGGTCTCAGAAGTGGGAAAATCTCATCTAGACCAGTCTAAAGTCAGAGTTTTATGTAAACAACAAGATGGATTCCACGGTTACATGTTATCAGAGAGCCTGCCCTAGCCTGGCTGCACTGCCAACCAGGAGCCGCTAAGGTAAGTGCTCCATGCCTGCTCCTACACTCTAACTCCCTGCCCTAGCCTTTGAGCCCCCTCCCAAGCCCCAACCCGCTATCCCAGCCCGAAGCCACACTCTAACTCCCTCCCAAAGCTTGCATCCTCCACTTCTCTCCCAGAACTTCCTCCTGCATCTACCCCCTCATCCCCTGCCCCACCCCAGAGCCCAACCCCCTGCCTTGAGCCCACTCCTGCACTCAAAACCCCTTAGCCCTGGACTGGAGCTCCCTCCTACCCCCAAAGCCCTCATCCCCAGGCCCATCCCACACCCCCAGTCACAGCCCCACCCTGTCCAGAACCCCAACCCTTTACCCTAGTCTGGCACCCCCTCCCGCCTCCTAAACCCCACATTTTTGTCCCCATGCTGGAACCTATAGTCTCTGCATCCTCCCATCCCCCGCCAAGCTGTGTGTGGCCGGTAACTGTTTTTTCTGGGGATCAGTGGCCTGTGATAGAAAAAGGGTTCCGCACCCCTGTCATAAACAAAGGCCTAGTGAAATTAGTGATTAGAGGTGTCCAGATGCTCTGGTGAAGGAGACCACTAAGATATCTAGAAGTGTAGAGAGAGGAGAGTGGGAGTTGCGATCAGTGTTCCCTCTAATTTTTCCCACCCCTGAGCAGAATGAATTTTCTTATGTGCACCAGTGTGGAGGTGATGTGTGACATGGAGGTGATGTGCCACACATCACATTCATGTTGGTGCACATAATACATTTCATGTGGCAGGAGTGGGGCCAAGAGGTTCTGAGTGTGTGGGCGGGGGTTCAGACTTGCAGCAGAAAGTTAGGGTGCAGGAGAGTGAGGGCTCCCCCTGGAAATGTGGACTCTAGGGTGGGGCTGGGATTGAGGGGCTCAGGGCTGGGAAAAAGGGTTGGGGAGCACGGGCTCTGGATGGGGATGCAAGCTCTGGGGTGGGACTGGGGATGAGGGGTGCAGAGCCTGTGCTCTGGGCTGTGGGTTGGGGACTGTGTGGGACTGGTTCTGAAGACTTAAAAGTGGAGTATTTACTAAAATGAATAAAGCAGATAGATAACATCCCCTCGCTGGGAATCAGAGTTTGTGGCAAAGCAGGGACAGATGTGAAAGGCAGAAGGGTGATGCAGGTAAGATATGGCAGTAATAAGATGTTACGGTATTATTTCTTATGCTAGGTTACTATTAATATTGTATTATGATACAATATTTCCATGATGTCCCCTTTTACATGTCTATATCTCCTCAAATGGGGACCACCTGTCCCTTCTAGTTACTTTCCAGCATGAATCTCCCTTCCCTAGAACCAAATAGTGTGATCAGATTAAAGTCAATTTCATGTTCTCTTCATTTTGGTCTTTCTCCCACTTCCTGCCAGTCCCTGACGTTCACACACAATCGACTGACTCATTTCCACATAAAGAGCTGACATTTTCTTCTCAAATTCATGGAAGGGTCACCAGTTGTCACATTAAAGGGAAAAACTACAATGAAGTGCTTTTCTAATCGTTGCATCAGGTTACAAAGGAATGTAAATCACTGAGCAGTGTTTCTGTTAAAAGAGAGAGTGAAGCTGTGTCATGTAGTTCTAAAAGACGTTTTGAAATTTCACATTATACACTCCTCACACACACACAAATGCAAAGACAACCACCTTGTGTGCGTCTGTGTCTAAGCGTATCACACACACAAAAATGCATACACACACACCCAAAGTGTGGTTGTCTTTACAAATGCCTTGGCAAATACTCACTTTAATGAGTAGGTTTCACTACGCCAAGTATTAAGGGGAAGATAGTTCTGTGGTTATGTGCAAGCTGGGGACCTAGGTTCGGTCCCTTGATTTTCCACAGACTTCCGGTGCAGCCTTGAGCTAGCCACTTAGTATATGTTTACACTGCAAAGAAAAACTCACAGCCCTGAGTCTCAGAGCCTGAGTCAATTGACCTGAGCTCTGAGACTTGCCACACACCCTTGGTTTCCCTGTGTTTTAGTTCCCCTTCTGTAAAAGGGCAAACTGGTGCAGATTTTAATGGCAACAATTGACTGGGGGGGGGAGATGGAATATGTGATATGCTTATACAAACATACGTATCTCTGCACACACACATTTCTAAGAGTCTATATTGTTAATACATACTTGTTCTGCCAGACGGTGACCAGCCTAACACAATTGTGCAGAGTATACCTTCCCCCACTACTGCAAGAATGGTTGCATTAGTTCACCCTGCATAGTGGCTGCCAAACGGGGAGAGAGCAGGTGATGCAGACTCAGTACTCCCTCCTGCACAGGTCGTTGGAGAATGAGCACAGTATTGGCTCTGTCCCCGTTACCCCCACCACAGCGTGGAGCTGAGTCTGCACAAGAAGGGACAGTACACCCAAATTTGCTGAGAAGTTCCTTCTGGTCTAGAGCCTGGGAGAGCAAAGAATTGTGTCCCTGTAGGGGCACTGAATCTCTCGATTTTGTGCTTGTGATACTTGAAGCTCATCTCTGAAAAGCACATGTACAATCCTGCTTCTGAAGCAGGACTATAAAAATAAGAAGAGGTTATGTGTGAAGCCCACTCAAGTCATTGGGAGTCTTTCCATTGACTCCAGCGGGCACTAGATCAGACCTGTTGTGGTTCCCACGAAGCTATTCCAAAGCCAAAGAAAATGAGTGCAGATGTGAACAGCTCCCCTCTGGCCACAAGCTGTCATCCATATCAGGAAGCCAAGTAAGGGGGGAAAACTGGAGCCCATAATCATTTTATTATTCTAATTGAACTTTTACGAACATGTTTTGAGCTCCTCTAGTCACACTCTGGTATTGATCTTTCCAGTACTGTTAACTCATAACTAGACCATATTTGAAGACATAAACTTTAAGAGGGACAATAAAAAAGAGACAGACAACGCTGGCTGTGTTCGTCTCAGTATGAGGAGCAGGATGCATAAATCCTGCTTTGTTCAGGTGAAGTTATGCAAGTGGATATTAATTCCTGGCTGTTTGAGATTCAGAGGCACCAAGCACCCATTATTTCATTCTTCATTTCTTAACAGAAAATGGAGCAAATCTGGGGGGTTAATCCAGGGCTGTGTAGGTTGACAGTGTGGACCAGTGCACAGACTGGAAAAAAAAAGAGATGTAAAGCTGCTAGTCTCTCCCTCCCACCTGTCTTTATTCTGGAGATGGGCTTGAGCTGCAACATTCTTCCTAGAAGTGGATTCAAGCCCAAAATCTCTCAGAGCTCCATGAATCTCAGATTTGAGGTGCTCAGTCAGGTCCGTTACAGAGGCTGACCTAAGCAGAGACTTGGGTCTTATGCATTGTGTTGTTCTTAATAGAGAACACTGACCCTGAGTTAGTGCCCAGGGCAGGATGTTTTCTAGCTATGCTACAATGACAATGTGCCTGGCAAGAGCCTGATGATACCCCAGGTCAGGGAAGTTCATACAGCTTGGTCTTTATTTCTGGCTGATGAATAACTTGACAAGCCTGAAAAGGAGAGGTTTGAGGGATTTAGTCTCTCCACAGTAACAATACAAAAAGGGCTGTTCTTCATCCTCCAGCTTTTTGAGGAAAAAAGGCAGATAAAAAATATGCAACAGATTGTATTTATTAAATTGACCCAGATCCAATGGACTGAGGTTGGTGAGGAGGGTGGAGCAGAGTCTGCTCTAGAATTGGGTGACATGTGTGGTAATTTTGTTTTGAAGGGGTCCTGTTGAGATTCACTTAGATTCACTTTTGGTGTTAGAAATCTCAAAGTAAAATTTGTTCAGGATTTCTGAGTTTTACCTGAAGTTTGAGTGAAAACTAAAGACAGAGCCAGGTAAGCTATAAAGTTCAGGCCTGGATCTGGGTCTGAACTTCCCCCAAAGCTAATTGCCACTGGGTTTGCTATGCTTGTTCAGATGTAGTTGCTATGCTTGTTCATATGCAGTTGTGAATTTCACACACATCAGTTTCACATTATTTTACAGGAAATCCATAAACTAGCCAAAGTTCATTTGAAAGTTTCATGAACGTTGGCAAGCCTTTTTGCTAAATGGAGTCTGCTGGTCTCATGTTAGAATTTTTAACAATGCCCAAAATTGGGTGATTTTTATGTGGCTTTGGGTTATGTTTAAAACATTAAGAGCAGTGCCATTATCTTGCTACACAGTGAGAAGCTGCTCTCTTTGATCCCTTTGATGCTAACGGGGTTATATGTCTAAATTGCCCTGAGCATTGGGAGGATGGATTACACCCCAGGGTTCTGCATTCATACATCTGAATGATTCACTAGCTCTGTCTATCCATCACTACCATGATCTCTTTTGGCACTTGAAATTAAAACATAAAAGTGTGTTTTTAAAAATATAAAAAGACATTCTGAGGACAATTTATGGGGAGCTCTGAGAAAATCAACAAATGATTAGGGAGCTAGAAGGAGTGTGATTTATGAGGAAAGATTACAACTGCTAAAAATACCCAGCATGGCTAATCAATGCTAATGGGGGGAACATAAAGATAGTCTTCAAATATCAGAAGAGGTGTTATAATACCAGTGATGAAGATAAATTATTTAGAGTGGCCAAAGGATAACTAGGAGGAATAGGATTAAATTAATAAAAAAAGCAAATGTGGGCTGTGTATCAGGAAGTAAGCTATAGACTGATCCAAAGCTTGTTGAATTCAATGGAATGAGTCCCAATGATTTCTGTGGGCTTTTGAGCAGGCCTTTTAGGATATGTCTTCCCAGCATTTGAACACTTGCAGCTAGCCCAGGTCACTTAACTTGGGCTTGCAGGGCTTAAGCTATGGGGCTGTAAAATGCAAGGTACATTTCTGTGTTCATACTGGAACCTGGAGTCTGGGAGCCAGTGAGGGGAGAGGATCCCCGTGCCCAGGCTCCAGCCCAAGTCCAAAATGTCTACAGAGCCCTATATCCAACTCCTCCCCCCCCAAGCCCAAGTAAGCTGCTCCAGTCTAGACACGGACATGCCATGAGTCTTTTATCCAGTATAGATTTATCCTGTAAAATAGTGGTTCCACCCTTTCCTATGGCAAGCTATTGTTTGGGACATATAAAATTATAGCCAGGAGAAGCAACCATTAAATACACTTCCTGAACTAGAAGCGTGGGTAGTGGGAGGATGAAATAGATCAGGGCTACTCAACTTTGGAAGCCCTGGGGGGGGCCACATTGATACTCACAGCACATGCCAAGGGCCACAACTTAAGTGTGGTTGCATATACATGCAAATATATGCAAATAGCTTCTTTCACACTGATGGGCATTAATACAAAGATTAAACCTAAACTGTGGTGCTGGACCCAAACGTGGCCAGTGTGAGCCAGTCAGCACCTCTCAGGCTCTGCCCACAAGGCTAAGCAGCCAGCACTTCCCACAGTGCCCCGGTGTTCCTGGCACCTCCTCCTGGGGGGCTAGAAATGCCGGCACCCTGTACCCATCTGATCCAGCCAGCCTGTCCGCTTGCGTCTTTCAGTGCTCACCCTGCCTGAGAGATGCCTCACCATTGTGGAGCATGTTCCCAGTGGAGGCCATGTTCAAAGGAACTCACCTGCAGGCCATGTGTTGAGCCCCGCATAAATCCAAACCACACCATGGGCCACAAACAAATGGGCCGTGGGACACATGCGGCCTGTGGGTCACCTGTTGAGTAGCCCTGAACTAGACAATCTCTCACCTATTTCTAATGTCTATAAGACACCTTAATATATAAAGTTTGTGGGCCAGATTTAGACCTGTTGTAAGTATTATGGCTCATTGCCTTAAGTGGAGACACACCACATACACCAGGTCTGGATTTACCGCTGACTAGTAAGGTTAGTAGATTTTGCTAATTCTGGTAACAAAATATAAAGCCAAATTTTTAGCTAGCCTATAGCCTGTCTCCAAGTTTGCATGCACATTTTTGACAGTTTAATATAACTGATTCATCATTCCTGGGCATATAAAAAAAACCAACAATGGAAAACACATTGACATGTTTCAATGTATGACCCATGAAAATTTGGAAGATGTGTGTAAGGATTAAAATTTACAAGAAAGGGATGAATGTTTCTATGTAAAAGACAAAGGAATCCAAAGATGTATGTTTGATATATTCACTGAACAAAAGTCAGCTGTTGTATATGCAGGAAAGAGATGTGTTTGTGTAAGAAGTCATTGTCCGTTCTAGTAGTAGATGATAACTGGCTGGATAACCCATTCTCAGAGAGTAGTTATTAATGGTTCACAATCATGCTGGAAGGGCATAACAAGTGGGGTTCTGCAGGGGTCTGTTTTGGGACCGGTTCTATTCAATATCTTCATCAATGATTTAGATGATTGCATAGAGAGTACACTTATTAAGTTTGCAGATGATACGAAGCTGGGAGGGGCTGCAACTGCTTTGGAGGATGAGGTCATAATTCAAAATTATCTGGACAAACTGGAGAAATGGTCTGAGGTAAATAGGATGAAATTTAGTAAGGACAAATGCAAAGTTCTCCACTTAGGAAGGAACAATCAATTTTGCACATATAGAAGGGGAAGTGACTGTCTAAGAAGGAGTACTGCAGAAAAGGATCTAGGGGTCATAGTGGACCACAAGCTAAATATAAGTCAACAGTGTGACACTGTTCCAAAAAGATCAAACATGATTCTGGGATGCATTAACAGGAGTGTTGTGAGCAAGACACAAGAAGTCATTCTTCCACTCTACTCTATGCTGATTAGGCCTCAGATGAAGTATTGTGTCCAGTTCTGGGCACCACATTTCAAGAAAGATGGAGAAGGTCCAGAGAAGAGCAACAAGAATGATTAAAGGTCTAGAAAACATGAGCTATGAGGGAAGGCTGAAGGAATTGGGCTTGTTCAGTTTGGAAAAGAAAAGAATGAGAGGGGATGAGATAGCAGTTTTCAAGTATCTAAAAGATTGTCACAAGGAGGAGGGGGGAAATTGTTCTCCTTGGCCTCTGAGGATAGGACAAGAAGCAATGGGGCTTAAACTACAGCAAGAGAGATTTAGGTTGGACATTAGGAAAAACTTCCTAACTGTCAGGGTGGTTAAACACTGGAATAAATTGTCTAGGGAGGTTGTGGAATTTCCATCACTGGAGATATTTAAGAGAAGGTTAGACAGACATCTATCTGGGATGGTCTAGACAGTGTTTGGTCCTGCTGTGAGGGCAGGGGACCGGACTTGATGATCACTTGAGGTCCCTTCCAATTCTAGTATTCTATGATTCTGTGATTCCACAATGTTAGTTGACCATCAGTTAGAAAGAGATTTTATATATGTATCTTCTTTGTGCATACACATACATGCCCTTTTTTTTTCTGGAAACCTGGCTCTAGATTTTATCCTCTATATATTCAGAGTAATTCAATGTAAATCAGCAGAGATATAGTGGCAGTGAGACTAGTATTTGTCCTAGAGTCATCAATGCAAACTTCTGAAGCCAAGAAGGATAAAACTAAAAGGATGTGAAGTGACCACAATCATGTGGCTATAAATTGTCAACTTACTTGTCCATGCACACTGTAGGGGGTGGAGTCACAGGTGCTTAAATGAAGTCCTTCAGATAGGATGATCTGTTATGTTGTCTTTGCTGTTGCTGCTGCTTGCAGCTTTTGACACTTTAATATTCTAAATAGCAGTTACCTGGAAGCAACTTTAATCACCACTTGAGTGCTACACATGGGCCCTTCAAACTCAGTTTATCCAGAAGACTTCTCAGTGCTCAGAGTCCAGAATCATAAGGATTCCGTTGTTTATTTCCTATGACAGCTGTTTTAGACCATTTCACTCTCCATTGGAAGTCTGATAAGGACTGAAATGAAGGTTGTAAATAGCTGTACAAGTTGCACAGTAATGTCTAATTTAAGGGTAGCATGTTTTATTAATGTTGCAACATTTATTGTGTATTTTAAGTCACCATTGATTTTTATTAAAAAAGGCGTTTTTATTACAAGTGCACAATGCCAACAAAATAATATACTCTGTTATGCTTCCCTCTCCCCTCCCTCCGCCATGTGAATTCTAATTAATTTTCTGTAGGTGGCTGAGAAAGTCAGAGACAGATCCTGAAGCTAGAACTAGGCTTAGTGCCTGAAATTGTTGTCTGAGCCTCTTCTGTTGCAGATCAATCTTGAGGGATTGACAAAAGTTGTTTCATTGTATGAAGTAGTGTGCATTAGATAGGGGCTAAGAAAATCAAACTTTCTTTTGCAGGCTATTCAATCTCTGGCTGATTAACTGAAGCTCTTATTTAATGAATATTCAGAGGAAGGGGAAGAAAACCCAGCACTGACAAACTAACGTATAGTGATTTGTGTGCATGTAGCTCAAAGGCATGTGTGAGGGCAGAGTTTGGAAGTAAAGTGGAATCCTGCAAGTGTTCCACACTCAGGGCACATCTACACTGCATGCTTATTTCAGAATAAGCTATTTCAGGAGAAATACTCCAAAATAGCTTATTTCGAAATCGAGCGTCTACACAGCAAATGCCCATTGAAATAGCATTGAGCTTTTTTGAAATAGAGCATCCACACTCACTGGATGCTGAATGACATTTAAGGCCACCCAGAAGCACTTCAGGCAGGGCATTGGGACAGCTGGCTTTCCCACCATCGGCTTCCCCAACTCTGGGGTGCCTACTGATGGCACCCATATCCCCATCTGGGCCCCCGACCACTGGGCATCCAAATACATCAACTGCAAGGGGTACTTTTCGATGGTCCTGCAGGCCTTCATGGCCCACTGTGGCCAATTCACAGACATCTATGCTGGGTGGTCAGGGATGGTGCACAATGCACATGTCCTCCAAAACTCCAACCTCTTCCAAAAGCTGCACGCTGGCACTTTTTTCCCACATCTTCAGGGTTGGGGATGTGGACATGCTGATGTGCACTGTAAGGAATGCAGCCTACCCTCTGCTCCCCTGGCTGATGAAGCCCTACACCAGACACATTGACCCCACCAAGGAACACTTTAACACCAGGCTTAGCAGGGCCTGCATTGTTGTGGAGGGCGCCTTTGGTTGTCTGAAAGGGAGGTTCCATTGCCTCCTCACCCAGCTGGACCTCAGTGAGTGGAACATCCCCCAAGTGGTGGCTGTGTTCTGTGTCTTCCACAACCTTTGTGAACATAAGCAGGAGATATTCCCGCCAAGGAAGGGGCCGAGGCCAAGTGGCTCAGCAGGACCTCTGAGCAGCCGCGCATGGCTTCCATCCGGTAGGCGTGGTGCATCCAGAAGGCCCAGAGGGAGAGTTTCAGCAAGGGCCAGCTGTGAGATTCTCGCCTGGGCCTCCCCACAAGGGGCCTCTGCAGTAGCCCAATGTACCCCTCCCTTCCCTTGCCCTCCCTTCCCATCTTCCCCTCCCCTCCCCCATCCCTGCAGACACAATAAACCACACTTTTTGTTTTGAAAGAATAAATTGGTTTTGTTTAACTGGGGTTAATGTAACTGGGGAGGGATTGGGAAAAGAACCTGGGAGGGAGAGGGAGATGGAAGGATGAAGAGGAGGGGCAGGAGAGGCTCAGGTATGGGGCTGGGACTGGCACATGATTCAGGTGGTCCCACCTCCTCTTGTGCGGGGCCCTCGGCAGCCATGGGGGGGGACTAGGGAGAGAAGGTGTGGGCGGGGGCAGAAGCAGGAATGGGAGCAGGAGCAGCAGGAAGAGTGGCCACCAATTGGTCGAGGATGGCAATGAAAGCTGCACACATAGTCCAGCCCTGCTGCAGCAGCTCCTGCCAGGTGTCGTGGCACACCTATAGGTCCTCCTCTAGTCTCCAGTCCTGCTGGTCCAGGGAGCACTGCAGGGCTCACAGGGCAGCAAAGTGCTCTCTCTGGAGGTCCTTGTGGGCTTGTCTGTGACTGTGGGTCACGCAGGTTCGGGAGGATGGCACAGGAAGTGTAGAGCACACCCCTCTCACAGCTGGTTCAGCTGTGTAGAAAAAAGAGAAGGTCAGTCATCCCGGGAGACACTGTGCATGAAGCCTACCCCTCATCTCTGAGCCGAAAAGTCTCGGGTCAGACAAAGGCGATGGGCTCTGAGCAAGGCCATCTGTGGCCTAGACAGCAGGCCCTTCCCTGCAGGGGTACAGATGTCCAAGGGGGGAGTCTCACTATCCCCGTGTCCCGGGGACAAGCACACATGGGGCTGTGCCAGCCAGACCGGGAGCCTGCGGATGGGAGGGGGGCCATGGGTGGTGAGGCTTCCCTCCGTGCCACGTACACACCAGGTCCAGCAGTGGTGGCATCCCACAAGGTGCGGACTTGTAACCCTGCCCGCTGGAGGAGAGGGGGACGTGGTGCTGGGGGGAGGTGTGTGAGTGGCAGATGCTCCTCTGCCTTGTCACAGTGTCCCAAGGAGCAGATGCTGCCCTAAGAGAGTGGGCATGCCCGTGTGCCATTTGTGTGCACTCAGTGTGCAGGTGTGGGTGTCTGCATGTCCCCAGCCTCCTTCTAGTGGTGGCTTGTGGTGGAAGGGTGTCCCATCCCAGTGTCAGGAGTAAGGCAGGCTTCTCCAGACACCCTGTGAGCAAGAGCACAAGGGTCCTCTATTGCAGCCTCCTGGGGCTGTGTGTCCTGGACTGGCACTCCACGTGAACCCACGTACACAGACGGCTACACAATTCCCAGGCCAAGAAGGCTGAGTGAGGAGCACGCAGCTGACTCTCACCACCCGCCACCTCCACTCGTGTGTGTCTAGGGAAAGTAATAGCACTGAGGGGCTTTCCCCAGCTTTGGATGATGCCTGGGAGACATCCTGGGTGGGGAGGTACTGGCTCCAGGGCAAGCATGATCTCCTGACTCGCGGGCATCGAAATGTTGCTGGCCTTGTCCAGCTCTTCCTCCTCCTTTTCCCCTCCTCCACGCCAGCTCTGCCCCCCAGCAGGGCAACAACAGGCGTCTCCAGCCCTGAGTCCACAACGGGGGGCGGGGGGGGGGCGAAGGGACTGACCCCCCTGCTAGGATGTGGTGGAGCTGGGCATAATATGGGCAGGCCTGCAGTGTCACCCTGGAGCGGGAGCTCTGCTCCCTGGCCTTGGCATAGGCCTGCCTCAGCTCCTTGACCTTCATGCACATCTGCTCCTGGATGGGCATGTAGCCCTTGTTGCCCAGGCTATCAGCCATCTAGCCATAGACGTATGCATTCCTGCACCTGGTGTGCAGATCATGGAGGTTTGCATCCTCTCCCCAGACCTCAGTGATGTCCAGGATCTCTGCACCAGACCAGGAAGGTGCGTGCCCCTTTCATCCCTAGGCAAGGTCCTAGGAGCTGGCTGCCAGCTCCCTTGCAGGCATGGAGGGCTCACTGGGAGCAATGGGGTCGCTCATGGCAGCTGCAAAATCTGTGCAGGCTGCTGCTCTGTGGCTCAGGGCTTTCAGCACCTGCCTTGTACCACAAGCCCTTTCCCCTGTGGCTGCACCTTTAAAGCCTGCAGGGGAAGGGGGACTATAGACTTCTGATGAGTGTGGACAGAGTGGCCAGCAGGGCACCTGTGGGGAGGCCTGGAGGCCTCTTATTTTGAAATAACTCCAGCTGCCCTGTCTACACATGCTCTATTCCAAAAGAGCTATTTCAGAATAGGCATTATTCCTCGTAAAATGAGGCTTACAGAATCCAGAAGAAAATGCTCGTTATTTTGATTATATTGCAAAATAATGATCTTGCTGTGTAGATACCCACATAGTTATTTCAGAATAACATCCATTATTCCGAAATAACGCTGCTGTGTAGACATGCTCTGAGTGACTAGATGCTTGGTTAGAGCTAAGTTTTATCACGTCAGCCTGTAACCACTTTGTGTGCCCCCTTGATCACATGGGAGATTCTAGCAAATATATTGGAAGTGAGGTGATAATGAATAAGGAAAAACACAGAGACGGGAAGAGATGAAGATTGCAAGAAGCCTTTTTGTCAGTGGGAATATGCTCTCTGTGCAGATTCCTAGGTATCAGAGAACACTGCCATGAACTCCACGTATCCCCCTGCCATCCAAAAAGGCAGATGCCTCCTGAACTCCCCACCATGGCAGTGAGATTAGAAATTACATCATCTCTATCATTTTCACAGGAGAATGACTTTGAATGGGATCCAGTGAGAAAACTCTCCCAAAACCATTCCCAGGGAAGTTGGTATTTTCTGAAATGAAGTTTCCCTCCACAGATAGGGTGAGTGCATTCTGAGTGTGAGCCATTTATCCCAATGCCGACAAACTCTCTATGTGAGCCAGGCTCATTTTTCCCATGGGTCTAAGGCTCTAAGCATCTTTAGTCTTTCACTAGACTTTGCAATTATCCTCCTGTAATCAACCCTGGTAATCAAACTCCTACCTCTGGCCAAGATAATTAATGGGGAGGCAACACAGACTCAAGAGACAGCAATGTAATTTTTTTAGAGAAGGAAAAAAGCAATTATCTGCCCTTACTTCCTATGGTAGCTCATGAAGCTAGGGAAATTATCTGATTTCTGGCTTCTGAGCTGGTCTAAATTTAAGGTGCTCACTGGATTCAAGGAGCATGTGGATAGCAACTAGCAAGGGATATGAAGTGCCAGGACTCAGCATGTCTGACCTTTGGAGCCTGTTATGTTCTGTGTGCATAGAGCTTCTGCAGAGCAGGTCACACTTGACATTTAGTAAAGATCATTAGCAGAAGCTCTTCCCCTCGTGGGCTGACAATGACTGACACGTGCTCACTTTGGCTATGTCTACACTACACTTCTTTTTTGGAAAAAAAAATCTAAAAAATCTACACTGGGCCAAATTACAGAAAAACCTCCTCTTCCGAAAGAGCCCTTCTTCCTCGTGAAACGAGGTTTACAGGGCTTCTGAAAGAGCGTGTTTGCTCTTCCGCAAAAAATTTTGGAAGAGCAGATACATTCCCTGGACACGGCAGAGTTTTTCCAGGATACCTCTGGTATCCCAGAAAAAAACTCCGTAGTGTAGACATAGCCTTTGATGGCATTCACCACAGTGGAATCAGGACCGTAGCTGGTGAAGAAGAATCTACCAGGCAGGAATTTATCCCTACTCAGGGAAGGGGCATGAATCAGCACTTTGATCGATACAGAGCTGTTCAGATGAAACAGAGCCACACGTCTGCTAGCCCAAAGGCTCCAGTTAAAGAGCAGAACTGCATCCAAAGAAATGAAGTTTTCAGTGTGATCTCAGTTACTGTGCGGTACTTGGGGTGTAAAGAAAACAAGAAAGATTTCTCACTATCTGTCCCCTGCATAGAGTGAAATTTCTTTTTCAGAGAGCCTCTGGCTTGTAGAATAAAGAAAGGACAGAAAAGTGCCAGTTTTGGAAAATAGGGGTTACATAAGGAAAGGTGATATTGAAATAGCTGTCACAGCATTACAAACCCTTGTGCAGAATTGAGCACCTTGATTGCAAAGATTTACATTCAGATTCAAAAGCTTCATGGGCATGACAAGCTACATAAGTGTTGCCAAATATGTACAAGACAGTAGCACGGAATATCCATCAAAGGAATCAGTGCATAGTTTGCAGGGGTCCTGGAATTTGATCCCTTGTGTCCGCTTTGCATTGTAGCCCATTTCTGATTTGGTAGCAGGATATTTCATAACTTGATGCTATTTCCTGACATTCCTTTCCTTCCCTCTAAAGTTATGCAGAGATTTTCTTTCTCCCTTAGGATGGCAACTCCTTGATCACTTGGGGGAGCATTTTACTCATACTTGTTGTTTCTGATAATGGAGTAGTAACTATCTCTCCATTTCTATTACAACAGCTGTACAGTTCTAGCTGTCCACTACTCTTTTGTGTCAGCCACTTTTTAAGTTTAACTCCAGAGCTAATAAAGCTATGTGAATAGATGGAAGAAGCAGGTGGATCATTCTTTCTCAGTGCTCCATGAAATGCTTGGATAAATTGCTGGGGTCATGCAGCGTTCCCTTCCTGTTATTTTCACTATTTCTGCCCTCCACGCCTGTGGAAAGGGAAAAGGTCTCATAACTTAGGGAGTGTGAATTCAAGGCCAGAAATCTTAAAATTTTAATCAGATGCTCCTTGTCAGGAGAGGAGCAGCCTTCAGTAGCTTAATGAGACCCAACTGAGCTGAGGAAAAGATACACTGGAGTTCAGTATTGCAACATATTCCATGATGCTTCACCGTTATTTCTGGAAGTCTAATTGTGTTGGCTCTCAAGAATGAGCAAAAGAAGGGATAGATGAGATCAGACTTGTGTGTATTAAGTGAATGATTAATAAAATGAAAGATATTTCTGCTAGTAGTTACTTGAACACCATGTGCGCATCTTTCCAAAGAAATGTGTACATTGGCTATCACTAGTCAGAAAGACTCCACTCTGAGTGGCTTATGAACATTCATCTCATCACTCTGTGCTCCAGCAGCTGCTACCTGCACTGCAAGAATGAGCCCAAGGAACTGAGGGAATACAGTGAGGTTCTTCCTTTCCCACTGGAGGCCTAGGTTGATATAAGAACATAAGAACGGCCATACTGGGTCAGACCAAAGGTCCATCTAGCCCAATATCCTGTCTTCTGACAGTGGCCAATGCCAGATGCCCCAGAGAGAGGCAGAACAGAACAGGGAATCATCAAATTATCCCTCTCCTGTCATCCATTTCCAGCTTCTGACAAACAGAGGCGAGGGACACCATTCCTAACTATCCTGGCTAATAAGTATTGATGGACCTAACCTCCATGATTTTATCTAGTTCTTTATTGAACCCTGTTAAAGTCCTGGTATTCACAACATCCTCTAGCAAGGAGTTCCACAGGTTGACAGTGTGCTACGTGAAGAAAAACTTCCTTTTGTATGTTTTAAACCTGCTACCTATTAATTTCATTTGGTGACCCCTAGTCCTTATGTTTTGGGAACAAGTAAATAACTTTTCCTTATTCAATTTTTCCACACCAGTCATTATTTAATAAACCTCTAAAAAAGCCCCCCCCCCTTAATCTCCTCTAAGATGAAAAGTCCCAGTCTTCTTAATCTCTCTTCATATGGTACCTGTTCCAAACCCCAAATAATTTTTGTTGCCCTTTCCTGAACCTTTTCCAATGTCTTTTTTGACATGAGATGACCACATCTGTACACAGTATTCAAGATATGAGCATACCATACTTTTATATAGAGACAATAAGATATTCTCTGTCTTATTTTCTATCCCTTTTTTAATGATTCCTAAATTCTGTTTGCTTTTTTGACTGCTGCTTCACATTGATGCTATGTCTTCACTGCAATGCTATTTTGGGATACCAGAGTATCCTGAAATAGCTATCCCGTGTCTTTTAACAGCAAGCCCGTTATTTCGGGTTCGCTATTCCGACATCCCTGTAAACCTCATTCTACAAGGAGTAAGAGACGTTTCAGAATAGTGCTTTATTTCAAAATTTGGCAATGTGTAGACAGCACCAAATGACAAAATAAGGTATTTCAAAATAGCATTGAAATAAGATACGCAATTTGCGTAGCTCAAATTGCATATCTTATTTTAAGTTACAGTGCAGTGTAGATGAACCCTGTATGGATGTTTTTAGAGAACTATCCACAATGACTCCAAGATCTCTTTCTTGAGATCCCCATCATTTTGTATATATAGCTGGGACTATTTTTTTCGAATGTGCATTACTTTACATTTATCAACATTAAATTTCTTTTGCCATTTTGATGCTCAACCACTTAGTTTTGTGAGATCTTTTTGAAGCTCTTCACAGTCTGCTTTGGTCTTAACTATCTTGAGCAGTTTAGTATCATCTGCAAATTTTGCCACCTCTCTGTTTACCCCTTTCTACAGATCATTTATAAATAGATTGGATAGGATTGGTGCCAGTATGGACTCTTGGGGGACACCACTAGAAACCTCTCTCCATTCTGAAAACTTATCATTTATTCCTTCCTTTTGTTTCCTGTCTTTTAACCAGTTATCAATTCATGAGACTTTCCCTCTTATCCTATGACAACTTAATTTACTTAAGAGCCTTTGGAGGGGGACCTTGACAAAGGCTTTCTGGAAATCTAAGTACACTATATCTACTGGATCCCCCTTGTCCACATGTTTCTTGACCCCCTCAAAGAAATGTAGTAGATTAGTAAGTCATGATTCCCCTGTACAGAAACCATGTTGACTTTTCCCGAACAAATTATGTTCATCTATGTGTCTGACAATTTTATTCTTTAGTGTAGTTTCAACTAATTTGCCTGCTACTGACATTAGACTTACTGGTCTGTATTTATCAGGATCACCTCTAGAGCCCTTTTTAAATGTGAGAATATGAGAAGCTTACAAGTAGTTTGAGTTTCCCAGACTACTATTATTATGTATATACATATACATAGAAATTATTATGAGTTTCCCAAACTATTATAATTAGTTCATAGCTTGATGCTTTTTCCTGACATCCTGAGTTCAGTATTGCAACATATTCAGTGTCACTTTGATGTTATATCATAATTTGTCAGTTTCTGTGTATACATATATGTAAACTCATCATAATCTAATACATGTATATACATACATAATATACATATAAAATATGTACATGTAAACTCATGATAATTTGTATATATACATGATAATATATACATCATATATATAGTAGCCCAATGTCTGAGAGTCTGTAACACTGAAATGCTGGCTGTTCCCTCTGGGCGGCACTGTTGCCTGAAATGCTGGCTGTTCCCTCTGGGCGGCGCTGTTGCTGAAATGCTGGCTGTTCCTTCTGGGTGGCCCGTGCTGCATGGGAAGTGCAGGGCCCACACGGCCGCTTGCACCGCTTGCTCCCCCGCGGTGGCCTGGCTGAGTGATGCAGAAGTCAGCCGAGCGCCACAGCGGGAGGGGAAGGGGGGCGGGGCGGTGACGTACATGCCCAGGGGGTGGGGCCTGGCCATGTACGTCACCGCCCCACCCCACTTCGCCTCCCGCTGTGGCGCTCGGCTGACTTCTGAGCCGCTCAGCCGGGCCGCCACGGGGAAGCCCAAACAGCCGCTTGCTCCCCCGCGGCGGCCCAGCTGAGCGGCGCAGAAGTCAGCCGAGCACCACGGCAGGAGGCAAAGGGGGGCGGGGCGGTGACGTGCGGCATGACAGTGGCTCCAGGCCCCGCCCCCTGGCCGTGAACGTCACTGCCCCCCTTCACCTCCCGCTGTGGCGCTCGGCTGACTTCTGCACCACTCAGCCAGGCTGCCGCGGGGGAGCAAGTGGCGCAAGCGACCATTTGGGCTCTGCGCTCCCCATGCAGCACGGGGAGTGCGGAGCCCAAACAGCCGTTTGGGCTCCATGGTCCCCCGAGTGAGAGGCAGGAGGGGGAGGAGAAGAGAAAGAGAGAGATGGAGAGAGAGGCAGGAGGCGGAGGAGAGCTGAAAGAGAGAGGGGGAGGCAGTAGGAGGTGGAGAGAGAGAGAGCGAGAGACGGAGCGAGAGCACAGAGGCTCAGGAGAGAAAACCGATGTGGAGGAGAGACCTGAAAATCCTGTCTTATGATGGGCTAATTGGCTAGTATATAATATGTATATGTATATACATAATAATAATGGTCTGACAAACTCAAACTACTTGTAAGCTTTTCATGTGAAGCCAGGCCTCCAGAGGGAAAGGAACAATTGGGTAGCCCTCACTGTATTCCCAAGGCTCCTCAGAATTATTCTTGAAGTGCTGGTAGCAACTGCTGGAGTTACAGAATGTGCATAAGCCACTTACAGCAGAGTTTTTCAACTAGTGATATGTAGTAGACACATTTCTTTGGAAAGATGCTCACATGGGGTATGTTTAGCTACATGCCTCTGGTGACAGAGGCATGTAGATTAGGCTACCTGGCATAGGAAAATGAAGTGGTGATTTAAATAATCGCTGCTTCATTTAAATTTAAATGGCTATCGCGCTGAGCCGATCAGCCATTTGTCGGCTCAGTGCTGTAGTCTGGACGTTCCGCGGTCGACATCAAAGGCATTTGTCGACCTCCCCGGTATGCCTCGTGGGATGAGGTTTACCAGGGAGGTTGACAAATGCCTTTGATGTTGACCGCGGAGCATCCAGACTACAGTGCTGAGCCGACAAACAGCTGATTGGCTCAGCGCGGCAGCCATTTAAATTTAAATGAAGCGGTGATTATTTAAATCGCCACTTCATTTTCCTATGCCAGGTAGCCTAATCTACATGCCTCTGTCGCCAGAGGCATGTAGTCTAGACATACCCCTAGTGTTGAAATAACTTCTAGCAGAGATATCTTTCAATTAATTAATCATTCACTTAATACACACAAGCCTGGTCTCATCTGTCTCTTCTTCAGAGGCAACAAAATTAGACTTCCAGAAATAACTTTAAAATGTCATGGAATATATACATATTGGTACTGCTGTAGTGCCTAGGAATCCCAGACATGGACCAGAATTCCATTGTGTTAGGCATCGTAAAAACACAGAACAAAATCAGTTCTCATCCTGAAGAGCACACAGTCTAAGTAGTTTCCATTGTAACCATTCCATTTTATCCCTGTAGCAAGATGGATGCAATTCAGCCCCATTGGCAGTTTCTCTGCCTGACATCCCTCAGCTGTAATAGGTGAGAGGCAGCTGAAAGTACATGGCAAACTTTCTGCTAATCCTGTCCAGGGCATGCATCAAACTTAGCAAGATTTCTGCATGTGAAATCATCTCAACACAGGGAGTCATCATTGAAAAACACATATTTGTTTCTTGTGTCTCAATCTATATGCCTAGTTCTGGTTATTGATCCATTAATTATCAGTCTGTGTCTTTTAATGGTTAAGGTACAGTAGAATGCTGTAGGTGATATGTCCAACGTGACATTCTTGGAAGGTGGAAATAGAAAAACTGTCCAGCCGTAGTGTGAGGCAGGCAGTGTAACAAGGTTATAATGTAAAGCACTGAGCAATTAGCTGGGAGATTTACCTCCCTGTCTTAAAAGCATTTTTATTACTTAATCAATCACAAGCAATTTATAAACAAGGCTTGGGTTTTACAGGGAGTTATAAATCTGTCTTATTTGTTTCCCAGATAGAGCAAGAAAAACAGAACCGAAGATCCAGAAGACATTTGGACAATTAAAAGGAAAAAAAGGTAATTCAAAAGAAGAGAAATAATTTCTCAAAGGGAGGAAGTAGTCTTGGGAGAGAGAATGGGCTGGGGATGGGGGTTGGCTATCCATTTGTCTATATTATCAGTTACTCCAAGAGATTTAATGTGGAAATGTTAAACTTAACTTGCATTATAAACTCTTTGGAGCAGGGCCTCTGTGCATATCACGATGGGGCTGGATTGCAACATTTGGGCACTAGTACAATCTCACAGTTAAATAAAACATAATAGTAACAAAACCATCCATAGATAAGCACCGTAGATTCCTGTCCCTTTTTCAGATTACAGTGCTGTTGATACACTGCTGAAACAGTTAAAGATGGGGATATTAGTGTGATACCAGCAGCATCCAACCGGGTCTTTGAAAGTTATAGCAATGCATATAACAATGCCTACCTGACCACGTACCACCTGGACAGACACCCTAGCAATGGGTACAAGAATGTATGCCATTGTGCACATATTCTGCCCAGGGAGTTGCAGACTGCTTGCATAAATGTCATCATACCTAAGAACAGCACTTTGTATTCACACAGAACAGCCATCCCAGGCATTCGATAAGCATTGATTGTCCTGGTTGGTTTCAGCATCTGAGGTTTTTAGCTTAGCACACACTAAAATAGTGCTTGCTGACTATGACAGTTTCAACCTAGTTTTGTCAAGAAGGCATAGAGGTCTGCGGCTGGCCTAATTTAGCTGGCCTTCTCCATCTGTGGAGACTGTGTCTCTTGGAAAACCACTCCAACGTATTTACTTCAAGGAAAACTGCTGTCTACTCTGGGGCTGGTGCATCAGTCTCTATGGGCTGATACACGCATAAAATACTACTGGCTCAGATTGGTGTTATTTGTACATCCACTTAGCCCAACAACTACACAAAAGGCAGGTCAGTTAACACAATTGCACATGACTCATTACATATCATCCTGCTGTTTTCAATCATCCAGTGTTCTGAGGCCAACCAGGAAAATAGATTTTGCACACATATTGTCCATGTGCACACAGAAAAACCAGTGAAAGTACATGCACTCCAACCTGCAGCCATTCCACAGTGTCAGTCAAGTCAATTTATTCTAGCTAAAGATTGATTGCGATGCAAAATGTTCTTCTGCTCTTCCGCTTGTTTTGCTTCCAGTACGATAGAATCAGCACTGAGGTGGGTCATGCCTGAAGGAATTCAGTTCAGAAAGACTGCTCATTGAGAACTGTTTCAATTTGTTATTTGTGATAACACTGGCAGAGCTCACAAATGTTGAAAAGGGCAATGAGATTAAAGAGCCCTACCTGAAACATCCATAGAAGGGTCTGCTCCATGCAGCTGTCATGGAAAATATAACTTCATTTGCATGAGTCATTTTCCCCTATGAGGGAGCTTGCATATGCCATGGCTGCTATGTTCTTTCACTGGAACTCCCTTCCAATTAATCACACGTCTGCCTGACAACTGTTGATCAGCATCAAAGCATCAGACGTTGCACACACATATAAATGTGCTAGAAAACAGCCTGCCATGATGAGGAGTATCAGCCTGAGGCCTTGCTGGCTTCACGTCCAGAAAGGTTTGGCCTGTGACTAAGCATTTATTGTAATATCCTGGAATGATCCTTTCTGTGTGTCTCATCTGGACTTTGGAACAATGAAAGTAGAGTAGGTCCCTTAAGAATCTATCTCCAGCCCAATGGTGCTAAGACTTGTGCAAACACACAGGAAGGCACGGTTTCTGCCCCTAAACTGGCTTAGCACTTTTAAAGTTTTTCTAAAGGTTAAAAATAAGTGGTCAAAAAGTTTAAGCAGTTGGGGGGAAGGTTGAAAGAAGGGGAACCATTGGAGGAATGCAGGAATAAATTTGAAAAATATAAAATGGTTGAAAAAGTTGGGAGCAAAAAGAAAAAAGTAAACTGTTTGCGGGTGAAATGGAGAGAAAGTAAATGAAAAGAAAATGAAACTAAAAGAGGTTGAAAGGGGAAATTTTCAGTCCCAGAAGTGGAGTGGGGGAGTCTTCAAACCATTCATCTCCCTTGTATATGTGTGTGTTGTGGGCAAATCAGGGCACAGACGCGCACCATTACAAATGGCAACAATATCTCTACAATTTGGGTGGACACAGAAGAATGATGTGGCTACTGACCTTAAATCAAATTTCTCCTATGAAGGATGGCCCTGTGGATGAGACACTGGACTGGGACTCAAAAGACTGGGATTCACTGCCCAGCACAGCCATAGACTTTCTTGGGTTTAGTTACCTACTTACCCTGTCTCTGTTCCCATCTGTACAATGGGGATAACAGCACTTTTTCGAGGATGTCCCCGCGGGTGCTCCACTATTGATGCTGGGCTTGCCCCAGCACCAAGCCCAGCACCAACAGTGGAGCACCCGCGGGGACATCATCTCGAAGAACGACAGTTATCTCACCAAGGTGAGTAACTTCGCTTTCTTTACCATACCAAGGTGTTGGGAGGACAATTCCATGAATGACTGAGAGGTGTTCAGATATGACAGTGGTGGGGCCATATGATATATATATTGAAAGTGTTACCCTCAGAATGACGCTTCTATATAATATGTACTCAGGGCCGTCCTTAGGATTTATGGTGCCCTAGGTGGGATTATTAAACTGGTGCCCCTATGCCTGACTTGCTCTTCCAGCCCTACCCTTTCCCTTTCCCCTTCCCCTTCCCAGAGACCCCAGCAGCCAATCCCCTCCCTGAGACTGTGCTGCAGGCAGCTCATTCGGCCTCTCTAGGACCCAGCAGCCCTGCTGTTACATGTGTAACCCTTCCGCCGGGTAGGCCTGGCAGCAACCAGGGCCGGGTTCAATATCTAGGGCTATGTCTACACTGGCGGGTTATTGTGCAAGAACGGCTGTTCTTCTGGAAAGCATCCACACTGCCCACCCGCTCTTGCACAAGAAGATGTACAGGACAGCGTGGTAAGAGAGGGCTTCTTGCACAAGAGCTACGCTCTTTTTTAACAGGTGTAAGCCCTCTTGCGCAGGAGCTCTTGCGCAAGAGGGCAGTATGGATGCTCGGCAGGGATTTCTTGCGCAAGAAAGCCCTATGGCTAAAATGGCCATCAGAGCTTTCTTGTGCAAGAGAGCGTCCACACGGCCATGGATGCTCTTGCGCAAAAGCACAGCTCACACATGGCAGTGTGGATGTTTTCTTGTGCAAGAGTTCTTGCACAAGAACCTTTGCGCAAGATGTTCTTGCACAAGAAGCCACCAGTGTAGACATAGCCTAGGGGTCCATCTTACACAGAACTGGCTCGAGCCCCCACCCAGTAGCCTGGGAAATTCATACACCCCTGGGTGCCTCTGAGAGGCCTGAGTGAAGAAAAGAAACTTAATGAAAGAGAGAGAAGTCGCATGGCATTATCTTGGGAAAATACCACAACAGAGTTCATTTACCCAAACTTTCTCTGTACCGCACTTCAGATGCCCCACTTACAGCTCTGTCCAGTCAGTGCAGACCCTGACACATCATCCAGATGGCTCCCCTCTTTGAGCCTGAGGCTAGGCCACCTTTGTGCTGCTCCTGGGCTACGTCTACACTGGCAGCTTCTTTCACAAGAACTCTTTTGTGGAAGAGTTCTTGTGCAAAAACTCTTCCACAAGAGAGCATCTACACTGCCATGTGCTTTTGCGCAAGAGCATCCATGGCAGTGTAGACGCTCTCTTGCACAAGAAAGCTCTGATGGCCATTTTAACAATAGGGGCTTCTTGCGCAAGAAATTCATGTTGCCTGTCTACACTGGCCTCCTCTAGAAGAGCTCTTGTGCAAGAGGGGGGAGAGGAATAACTCTTCTGGAAGAAGCCCTGTTTTCCAACGCTGTACTGTAAATTTACTTCTGGAAGAATGCTCGTGCAGTGTAGACAGCCGGCAAGTTTTTGTGGAAGAACAGCCGTTCTTGCTCAAGAAGCTGCCAGTGTAGACGTAGCCCTGTAGTCCGCTGGCCGCTCCTGACAGCCGGTCATTCCTGCCAGCCGCTCCACTGGCTGCAATGGGTCTGGCTCCCGGCCAAACCAGTGATTTCAGCTCTTAGTGATTTAAACTCTTTAGCCATCACCTAGGCTGGCAAAAGATTCCAGCTTCTACTGGACTAGCAAAAAGACTCCTCATGGAGTCTGCCTTAGGTCTGTCCTTAAAACCAGGAAGAAAGGGACAGGTTGAGCCAGTCTTTCAGCGCCCCCCTTGCAGGTATCAAGCAGGCTAACTCAGCCCTCAAGCAGGCTGACTCCACCCCCAACTCATTTCACTCAACTCTGGCAGGGGGGAGGCTTGTTCCTCTGAGACCTCTTACAATGATGGTATCTCTCCTGCAAGCGCTGGTGTCATATTTTACAGTTCCCACCTTTAGGGGTAGCATGATTTGTGACCCCCACAACAGCCCCAAATTAGTTATAATACACCACATTCTATTCCAACACTGATCCTCCATCAGCCCTGGCTGAATTGGATTTACATAGCCACACCTCGGATTCCTTCCCCCTCCTGGCATGAGCTGTATTTGCATATCAGCAGTTAACAGTTAATTATCTTGCAGAGCTAAACAATTGGAGTGAGCATACCCACCCCCCAGGGCAGCTCTCCTTTTAGCTGGCTGATAGCAAGCGGTAGTTTAGTCCCTGCTTACACATGCTCCACTGCTTCCGTCCGTCCCGGCAGAGTGGTGCCCCAGAAATACTGGTGCCCTAGGCAACTGCCTATTCTGTGTATGCCTAAGGACGGCCCTGTATGTAGTGGTGCTGCTGAGAGTTCAGGATGACTATGAGAATGAACTATGTACTACACATAAGATTCTCACATTTCAAGATCTAATGGGAACAAATGTGTAATTGCATAGTTCACTGATTTAACAGCTCTTACCTTTTTTTGATGAACAGCCCCTTTATATTTTCAATTCATAGACTTTTACAGCAAATAATGAAAGTCAGAAATTCATTGGGTTGTATCTGTGAACTTGCTGGATGAGATACAGCCTGTTTGTTTGGGATCACAGGCAGAATCAAAACTAGGGACCCACCCCCGCATTCACTGGGGCATCATGTGCATGAGAGGTAAAAACGATCTCATCCCCAAGAGTAAAAACAGTTATAGGGTTTTGAATACAAAACAGACAGCGACTATCATAAAACACAACTAAAATATAATAATAACTGGTTTAAAAGGAGAAAAGGCAGACCCATGTCATCCTTTTCATGCCAATATCTGCGATAGAGGGACACAGATCACACATTATCTGTTCAGGTAAATATAATATGGATATAAATGAGGGGTCCTGTGGCACTTTAAAGATTATCATATTTAACTGGGCATAAGCTTTCATGGGCTGGAATCTACTTTGTCAGATGCATTACATCATACATCTGATGAAGTGGGCTCTAGACCTTGAAAGCTTGTGTCCAAATACATCTGGCAATCTTTAACATCCCACAGGAGTCCCCACTGTTTTTATTGAAAAAGACTAACACAGCTACCTCTCTGAAATTTGATAATATAGATACATAAATGCCATCCTATCACACTACACTTTCGCCAGGGGAATGCCCATGCCTTACTGCTCAGCAACAGAATTGCAGGGACAGTTCCATCATATTCTGACACTTATTATTAAGACTGACACCAGAATAAATGGATATAAGCTGCCCATCAGCAAGTTTAGGCCTGAAATTAGACTAAAGTTTCTAACCATCAGAGGAGTGACGTTCTGGAACAACCTTCCAAAGGAAGCAGTGGGGCAAAAACCCAGCTGGCTTCAAGGCTGATAAATGTATAAAGGGGATACGATCTTGAGGCTGTCTATAATGGCATGTCGATCATCTATGATGGCTAGTAGCAAATATTCCAATGGCCAGTGATGAGACAATAGATGGGGAGGGCTCAGAGTTACTTCAGAGAATTCTCTATAAGGTGCCCAGCTGTTGGGTCTTGCTGAAATGCTCAGGATCCAACTGACCACTATATTAATGGATGGGAAGGAATTCTCCTCTTTGTCAAATTGCCATATACCTTGGGAGGAGGGGGCTGTCTTCTGCCCCATGGAGCAGATATCATATAAAAGTTTAGTCTAGAATAAATGGTGGAGTCTTTGTAACTTGAAATCTTTAAATCATGCTTTGAGGACTTCGGTAACTCAGCCAGGCCATGTCTAGACTGCAGCTCTTTTCTGGGATACCAGAGGTATCCCAGAAAAGCTATGCCGCATCTAAGGAACGCCTCTGCTTTTTCGGAAAAATTTCCAAAAAAGTAGATGCGTTCTTTCGCCATCCCTGTAAACCCGGTTCATAAGGAAGAGAAGAGAAGAGAAGGCACTACTCTTGTGCACCCTGTGTCCCCTGGGCACAATAAAGGTGAAGGGATACAAATGGGATGGAGGTTGTTCCTCAAACACTTACACCAGTTAAAGCCAGCAGCTGCTGTAAACTACCTCTCAGTTGCATAGATCCCCAAAAGACTGCTAGCCAGGGACAGCTCTGGCCATGCTTCCACCCATTCCTGACACACTCACACTCTCTTTTGCTGTCTGAGAGCAAGCTGGCATAGGGTCTATGCCAGGGAATGCCAGTTGACTGTTTAAGTTTACTATACGAGAAGTGTTCCCTCTAAACTGAGTGCTTGAGTGGCCACTCATGAAAGAGTCAAATGCCACCCAGCTGATAAGCAGAGTGTATGTGTTTCTACTGGTGGTGCACATCTGCATATGCCTCAGTGCACATAGCAAAATTTATTCTGCACAAAGATGGAAAAAATACCGGGAACATTGCATATGACCCCTTTGTGCCAAAGGATATAATTATACATAGTCCCACCTCTCCATCCAAGGGTGGAAGCAAGGCATAAACTCGAATATTGGGTGATTAAATCCACAAATGTTCCACAAATGGCCTCTATCTGGGAGGACATTTTGTTCCACATGCTTGCTATATCAGAGATAAATGACACAGGAGGGCAGGGATAGGGTCCAGAGTGACCTAGACAGATTAGAGGATTGGGCCAAAAGAAATCTGATGAGGTTCAACAACGACAAGTGTAGAGTTCTGCACTTGGGACGGAAGAATCCCAAACATTGTTACAAGCTGGGGACCGAATGGCTAAGTACCAGTTCAGCAGAAAAGGACCTGGGGATTACAGTGGATGAGAAGCTGGATGTGAGTCAACAGTATGCCCTTGTAGCCAAGAAGGCTAATGGCATATTAGATTACATTAGGAAGAGCATTGCCAGCAGATCTAAAGAAGTGATTATTCCCCTTTATTCGGCTCTGGTGAGGCCAAATCTGGAGTATTGCATCCTGTTCTGGGCCCCCCACTATAGAAAGGATGTGGACGCATTGGAGAGGGTCTAGAGGAGGGCAACCAAAATGATTAGGGGGCTGGAGCACATGACCTACGAGGAGAGGCTGAGGGATTTGAGTTTATTTAGTCTGCAGAAAAGAAGAGCAAGGGGGGATTTGATAGCAGCCTTGAACTTCCTGAAGGGAGGTTCCAAAGAGGATGGAGACAGGCTGTTCTTGGTAGTGACGGATGGCAGAACAAGGAGCAATGGTCTCAAATTACAGAGGGAGAGGTCTAGGTTGGATATTAGGAAAAACTATTTCACTAGGATGGTGGTGAAGCACTGGAATGGGTCACCTAGGGAGCTGATGGAATCTCCATCCCTAGAGGCTTTTAAGTCTCGGCTTGACAAAGCCCTGGCTGGGTTGATTTAGTTGGGATTGGTCCTGCTTTGGGCAGGGGGCTGGACTTGACCTCCTGAGGTCTCTTACAGCCCTATGATTCTATAAATCTATGATTCTAGGTAGAGGCAGATTACCATGATTGCACACACATATTTCTACACACTACTAATAAATATTGTCAGATGCCTGCTGTACTTGTGGAAATTTGCATATACAGCTGGCTAGTTTGGCATCCAGATGCCCAAGGGCTAGCACAAATGCTTAGGGTGCAGGCACACACTGAATATTATCACCCAGGGTATGTCTACACTACCACCCTAGTTCGAACTAGGGTGGTTAATGTAGGCATTCGAAGTTGCAAATGAAGCCCGGGATTTAAATATCCCAGGCTTCATTTGCATCTTGCCGGGCGGGCGCCATTTTTAAATCCCCTTAGGTCGAACTCCGTGCCCGCGGCTACACGCGGCACGGAGTAGGTAGTTCGAATTAGGATCTCTAATTCGAACTACCATTACTCCTCGTGGAACGAGGTGTACCAGTAGTTCGAATTAGAGATCCTAATTCGAACTACCTACTCCGTGCCGCGTGTAGCCGCGGGCACGGAGTTCGACCTAAGGGGATTTAAAAATGGCGCCCGCTGGCAAGATGCAAATGAAGCCCGGGATATTTAAATCCCGGGCTTCATTTGCAACTTCGAATGCCTACATTAACCACCCTAGTTCGAACTAGGGTGGTAGTGTAGACATACCCCCAGAGAATAGGTGTATGCATCTTTGAGACTCTGGCATTTGGTATCTCGTGTGATGTTTGCTTTCCACTCCATTATTGTCAACCACAAATTGCTAGGGTGGTTGCTGACGTGGGCAGCATTTCAAAGGGCTTTGTTGACTAGTTTAAAATGAGCGCCACTACGTCTGTCTTAAATATCTGGGAACTTCATCAGCGGGAACATGCTACACCCAATCTCATGGATCTTGTCTCTTACTATTCCCTTCATCCATCTAGAGCTACTTCCACTCTTGTCTTCTTCACACATCCTCCCTCCCCTGTCCCCCCCCCCCAGTGTCAGAGCAAGAGCCCTACTTCTTTGTAGCTTCTGCCATCTATAATGAACAGTTTCTTGTATCTCTCCGCCTCATCAACTTTCCATTTCTTTTCAATTCTCATTTTAAAATGTATATTTCCTGTTCTCCCTCGACTTTACCTCTTAATTTGACTCATCCTCTGTGATCAATCTTCTAACTACTTAAATTTATTCACCATACGATGTCTTTATGACCACTGTTTTTTTGTAATTTATGCCACCTATTGTGTGGCATTAATTTAATTCTAGAGAATGTTTTGTGATCCAGCTTACATAAAAGGTGCTTTACAATAAAAGTTTTATCGTACGCAACAGACAAAATCTACAGTGTCTATCACTGCATCTTGCTGCATCCTGAATGTCAATTCTAGTGTATCAATATCCCCCTTTTTATTGGAATTGGCTTAATAAACTTAATAAAGCAGTTTGTTAGAAAGAAAGAAAGAAAGAAAGAAAGAATTAACCTCTTCTACACTTCTATCTGGCTTCTTCACCCATATCATGGCAGTTCTCTTAACATTGCCATGTGAGATGAGCCAGAGAGGCCTCACATTGACAATAAGGGGGTTAAGATATGCCTGTGGATCCATCTGCTACTACAGCCAATGTCAGAGATGGAGAAAAGATCTAAAAAGGGGAGAACAAGACTTGACAGAGCTGAACTTGTCTTGATGGGAGAGAAGCCTGGTTACAGCCCCGAGAAGGAGCTTGGTAGCCAGCTGGACCAACTGCCCTAGAGGGGGAAATCAGACCCTGGAAGGAAACCTGTAGAAGCCTGGATTGTTTGGGAGACAAACCCTGAATAGAAGGGTGGGACCTCATTGAAAGTTTGAGAGATGACTCTGTTTCTGAGTTGTGTTTGTTTTCTTCCATGTTACCTCTAAAACTTAGTGGCCTGGAAAGGGAGAACTGGAGGGTGCTTTCACCAGAAAGACCTCTGGACCTCACAGAGGCCCACAGCTGAGCGAGTTGTGACCTGAATGGTAACACAAAGGAGCTGTCTCAGCAACATGATTATACCGTTATTATTTTATTTTATTGTCTTGGTCTGATTTGTATGCACTTACATTTGTATCTTCTGGGTACACAGCAGGGAATCTATTGAATGATATACGTGGGATTATCATTTTTCTGTACTTATTTGTATCTCTGCTCTGAAATTGTCCAACACTGAGAAACTTGATGGATCTGAGGATTGAGAATGAGATAAAGGAGTCTGTTACTTCTGGATCGTTGTGTGACCTGAGTCAATGCAGATAGAATAGCATTGCTATCTGATGGCTATCATGACTCAGGCAGGGTATTCTGATAGTTCTTTTTCTCCTGTTTGGTAACCAGGTATATGCATCTTGAATTCCACCAACACAAAGTCAGCAAAGAAGCCAAGGGTTAAATGTAGCTTTGAATTTCCCTTGATCTTTGGAGTTAGTCTTGCCAAAGGAATGTTGAAAAACATTGGTTGGGGTCTGTGTGTGGAAGAAGTTTATGCTGCTGGCATTGGTGCAGACCTCTTTATTGCAATAAGGAGCTGACTTTAGAAAAAAAACTCAGTCATAAAGTTTGGATCCAGATCTGGATTCAAAGTTCCCCACAGTCTAGGGCTACGTCTACACTGAAGGCTTTTTGCACAAGACCTGTTTTGCGCAAGAGTTCTTGTGAAAAAGTTCTTGCACAAGAGCGCGTCCACACTGCCATGGGCTTTTGCGCAAGAGATGTGCTTTTGGCAAGAGCATCCATGGCAGTGTGGATGCTCTCTTGAGCAAGAAAGCTCTGATGGCCATTTTAGCCATAGGGCTTTCTTGTGCAAGAAATCCCTGTTGCCTGTCCACACTGCCTTCTTGTGGAAGAGCTCTTGCGCAAGAGGGCTTATTCCTCGTGGGGAAAGGAATAACTCTTGCACAAGAAGCCCTGTTTTCTGACACTTTGCTGTAAATTTACTTGCACAAGAACATGCGTGCAGTGTAGACACTCTGCAAGTTTTTGCGCAAGAACAGCTGATCTTGCGCAAAAAGCCTGCAGTGTAGACATAGCCTAGGTGTAGAGTTCTGATCTATAGAAAGATAAGCCTAACACCAACACCAGCAGAGCTGAGCTCACTACATAGATGTTACACCAAAAAATACGGGATGGAGGCATATATTTACAGACAGCTCTGAACCTGGCAAGCTGCAGATTTTAACTATGATCAATGGCCCTTTATTCTGCAATGTATCTGGGCACCTGCATAAATTGTTGCGTTGATTGAGGTTAAGCAATCAAACTTTCTGGGGGTAGCAGGCATGTTATCCAAGGCTCTCAGGGCCCATCTAAAGAAGCTTTGCATTCTCCTTTACATTTCAAGACCAAGAGGTGAACAACTGCAAATGTGACTCTGAATGCTAAACATAGACTAATAATTTATCACATGCTGACAGGTTTGAATTTCATGAATGAGCCTCCCAGGAGGTCCTTCGAAATCTCCCCACTCTAGCTTATGTGAACTAAGTGGAAAAGGTCTCTCTCAATAGCAGGTTGAAGTCAGTAGTTTTTCTCACTATACGGGCTAATCCATCTCTCCATTCCCTTTAGGATTAACCAGATGAGCACAACAGTCCCTCTTCCTGTCAGATAGGAGTAATTTCCATTGGCATATCTTGTTCGGAGAGGCTCAGAGCCTCCTGCCAGGGAGTTGAGTCTTGTATCTTTCTTTTGTCTCTACAGCAATAATAAGTCTGGTGCCTGCACTAACATAAACTCTACCTTGTGGAACAACCAGCAATGTTGCAATAATAGCTCGTTTATTAGTGTCTATGCCCAAAGCATGTCAGCCTACAGATTTTCTGTTTATTCTAAACAATTCACTATTCCTTAGCAGCATCTCCACCACAGAGTTTGCTCTCTCACTTCTCTTCCCTCCCAATGCCTTGCTCTTTAGATTCCTGGCTCCACAAATAACTTGAGTCTGCACATGAATGTGTGATCTTAGGTATTTTGTAAATGGTTTTTCACTCCAGGGACTGGGATTGCTACCTAGTCAGGATGGAAAAACATATACCCATGAACAGACAATTTAGCAAAATAACTGTAAGCGTCAGTTATGCCTGAACAAAAACAGCAAATGGTCCTGTAATGTGCTTTATACTCTCTTCTTGACTAAGATTGCATTGCAGGTTATTTACAATTCAGAATTCATGTATCCCTACGTCCGTAAATGTCTTTCTTTCTCACTTTCTTCTTGATTAAGTGGCAGAGCCTAATCTCAGCCCAGTACCAACATTCACAGCAAACACAAATCTTCCCAGAGATAATAAAAATAGTGCTTTTATTTATTTTTATTCTTTTGCAAATGCAGTAATTTACATATTAAAGTGGTTATTAGGGAAGAAAAGTCACTGATGCAAATTTGACATTCAGATGTCAGCTCCTCCATAAATAAGGTCAACTATGATAAGGACATGTTAGTCTCCAGTTATAGGTCTCTTAATGCTTAAATAAAGCTGATGTGCAGCATTTGCCACCAGTGCACAGGCTCACAAAAAGATGTTCACCAGAGTCACTCTAGTTGAAATTTTCTCCTCTTATTGTCTAATTGCTTTTTGGCTAGTACGAGACTCAGATGCTGACCTGAAAGCCTTCCCGATCAGCAGGGGTAGATGGCTGGGTTCTACAGGACAGACTCCTTGATCAGACTATACCCAGTCTCACCTTTTCATTCCAACTGCTAAGAAACAAGTAGCCTAATTCTCTGCACTAAAAGGAACTCAGCTTTGGCTTGGATTACAGAATGGTCGCTGCCACCTATCACTCAATCCTAATGGAAAAAGCAGCTTGTCTGTTTCCAAACAAGATACCAACTACTAATGTGGGGAGGCATACTCCCTGGCCATCATCAGGAGCTGAAGTGATACTTGATATTGTATGAGAGGCTTAGCATGGCAAAGGAGACTGAAATAGTCAGTACTGGAGTCCTGCTGAGATCCCACTGGTTGACCTCATGCTATATTTTCTCAGTCAAATAGTGCCTTTCATAGCAGTATGTTTCCTATTACATAACACTGGTAGCCAGAGCTAATTGATGACTCCTTTTTAACATCTCTCAAGTATCAGACGGATAAACTGCTTCTATCGTTATACAGTACTACTAATGCAAGGTGTAGGGTGACAGGGGCTTATGATAAGAGCCCAGGACCTACTGCCAAATGCCTGTGGGATTTTTTATGTGTGCCTCTTGCTTGCTTGGTAATAAATTCACCCCCATAAATCTTTGCTTGCAGAAACTTCATATGTCTTGCTTTCTTATGCTAGCCCAATGTCAACTCCCCTTTCAGTGGCAACTCCCCAAGTCTGGATGTAGTAGCTATAGCTACAAACAGAAAGCGAAAGAAGGCTTTTAGGATTTGAGGAGGCAGGGTGGCCACTTGCTAGGACATGGACTAGAGAGATTCAGGAGACCTGTGGTCCATTGCCACTGACCTGAAAGGTGACCCATTCAAACTTTGTGTCTTAGAAATGGAGATGTTCACAGCCATTTTTATAAAGTGCTTGAAGAGATATATAGATGAAAAGTGCTACAGGCCGGCTCACTATAAACCCAAGATACATTCAAAAAAACTTGGACTTATAGCGAAATAACTTAAAGTGGGGAATATTTTTCCCACAGCTGACTTCCATTTGTGCAAATTGAGGGTTTGGGATTTTTTTTTTTTTGCATGACTTAAGAGCAGGGAATGGGAAGACTTATAATGCATAGGTTCCTACAAGCGTCAATGACTTTAGTGTGGAACAGATGTATACCGGTGTGACTTATAGCAGGGATGCCCTGTACACAAAATCAAATTATTAATATTAGGCTTGGGTGAAGAAACACTTCCTTTTGTTTGTTTTAAACCTGCTGCCTATTAATTTCATTTGATAATCCCTAGTTCTTGTGTTATTAGAAGGAGTAAATAACACTTCCTTATTTACTTTCTCCACACCAGTCATGATTTCATAGACCTTTATCATACTCTTCCACAGTCATCTCTTTTCCAAGCTGAAAAGCCCCAGTCCTATTAATCACTCTTCATATGGAAGCCATTCCATACCCCTAATCATTTTGTTGCTCTTTTCTGAACCTTTTCCAATTCCAATATATCTTTTTGAGATGACGTGACCACATCTGCATGCAGTATTCAAAATGTGGGCTTACTATCTTAGGGTACGTCTACACTAGCTCGTTAGTTCGAGCTAGGTAGGGTAATGAGGGCAAGCAGAGTTGCAAATGAAGGCTGGGATTTAAATATCCTGGGCTTCATTTGCATGTTCCCGGGCACCGCCATTTTTAAATCCCCCTTAGTCCGAACTCCATGCCCACGGCTACACGCGGCACAGACTAGATAGTTCGAATTAAAGATCCTAATTTGAACTACCTACTCTGTGCCATGTGTAGCTGCGGGCACGGAGTTCGGACTAAGGGGGATTTAAAAATGGCGGCTCCCGGGAACATGCAAAAGAAGCCCGGGATATTTAAATCCCAGGCTTCATTTGCAACTCCGCTTGCCCTCATTACCCTACCTAGCTCGAACTAACGAGCTAGTGTAGACGTACCCTTATTGTCTACCTCTTTCTTAATGATTCCCAGTATTCTGTCTGGTTTTTGACTGCTGATGCACAAGTGGAAGTTTTCAGAGTACTATCTACAATGACTCCAAGATCTCTTTCTTAAGTAGTAACAGCTGATTTAGATCCCATCATTTTACATGTATAGTTGGATTATGTTTTCCAGTGTGAATTACTTTGCATTTA
Source organism: Pelochelys cantorii (assembly GCA_032595735.1). Classification (NCBI taxonomy): domain Eukaryota; kingdom Metazoa; phylum Chordata; order Testudines; family Trionychidae; genus Pelochelys; species Pelochelys cantorii. The sequence continues at coordinate 32,728,787 of CM064338.1, forward strand.
TCTACACTGAATTTCATCTGTCCTTTTGTTGCCCAGTTACCTAGTTTTGTGAGATCCTTTTGAAGCTCTTCAGGACTTAACTATCTTAGGGTACGTCTACACTTGCTCCCTATCTCAAGATAGGGATGCAAATGTAGTGTACCAAAATTGCTAATGAAGTGCAGGATTTAAATATCCCATGCTTAATTAGCATAATCGTGTCCGGGTGCCATTTTGAAATCGCGTTACTGAGAAATAAAACGCCCCATGTAGCAGCGTTATTTCTAGAGAAAACCCTTCTCTCACAATAACTGTTACTCCTCATTTTATAAATGAGGAGCCTTTGCATAAGAGCCTTTGGTGAGGGACCTTGTCAAAGGCTTTCTGAAAATGGAAGTACACTTGTTAGCCACTGGATTCCCCTTGCCCACATGCTTGTTGACCCCCTCAAAGAGTTCTAGTAGCTTGGTAAGGCATGATTTCCCTTTACAAAGATCATGTTGACTCTTCCACAGCAACTTATCTTCATCAACATCAGGGGTGGAGAAACTCCAGCACACCTGCTACACACAGTTCTTGAGGATTAACCACTGGCAAGCCATAAGATGGTTTGTTTCCCTGAGCATCTGAAGGCACAGAGTCCTGAAGCTCCCAGTGGCCATGGTTTGTTGTTCCCAGCCAATGGAAGCTGTGGGAAGTGGTGAGAGCTGAGGCGCTGCTTCCTGCAGCTCTCACTGGCTGAGATAAATGTCCTGCTGTGACATTCAGGTAAAGAAAATGTCCAGCAGAGTTAACCCTGATGAATTGCATGTAGCCCATGGGTCAGAGGTTTCCCACCCATGATCTATGTGTCTCATAATTTTCTTTGTTACCATAATTTCAAACAGTTTGCTTAGTACTGACTTCAGGCTTTCTGACCGTTAAGTGTCGGATTTGCCTCTGGAGCCCTTTTTAAAAATTGGTGTCACGTTAGCTATCCTCTAGTCATTTGTTACAGAAGTTGATTTAAATGATAGATTATAAACTACAGCTGGTAGTTTTGCAATTTCACATTTGAGTGCCTTCAGAACTCTTGGCTGAATACCTTTTGGCCCTGGCTCTATATATGGGCCATCTCCTTGTAAAAGCAGCGAGGGTACGTCTACACTGTGGAGCTATTTCGGGATACTGGAAATAGATTTCAAAATGATGGGTGGCTTATTCTGATGTCCCAGTAACCCTCATTCCACAAGGGTTAAGGGAAATTTGGAATAGTGATTTATTTCAAAATTTGGCACTGTGTAGACAGTGCCAAATTATTAAATAAGTTATTTTGAAATACACTTGAAATAAGCTACACAATTTGCATAGCGCAAATTGAGTAGCTTATTTTGAGCTAAGGGTGCTGTGTAGATGCACCCCAAAAGAGCAGAAGATGGAAAAGCAAAAAAGGGCCAAATAAAGGCAAGAGCTATATGAAAAACAGGAGAGTGAGAGATTGACTGCTGAATTCGGGTATTTGCACTAAGCATTTCTAAAGTTTCATTTATAGAATCATAGAATCATAAAATACTAGGACTGGAAGGGACCTCGAGAGGTCATCGAGTCCCCTGCCCTCATGGCAGGACCAAATACTGTCTAGACCATCCCTGATAGACATTTATCTAACCTACTCTTAAATATCTCCAGAGATGGAGATTCCACAACCTCCCTGAGCAATTTATTCCAGTGTTTGACTACCCTGACAGTTAGGAACTTTTTCCTAATGTCCAACCTAAACCTCCTTTGCTGCAGTTTAAGCCCATTGCTTCTAGTTCTATCCTCAGAGGCCAAGGAGAGCAATTTTTCCCCCCTCCTCCTTGTGACAATCTTTTAGATACCTGAAAACTGCTACTGTGTCCCCCCTCAATCTTCTCTTTTCTAAACTAAACAAACCCAATTCTTTCAGCCTTCCTTCATAGGTCATGTTCTCTAGACCTTTAATCATTCTTGTTGCTCTTCTCTGGACCTTCTCCAATTTCTCCACATCTTTCTTGAAATGCGGTGCCCAGAACTGGACACAATACTCCAACTGAGGCTTAACCAGCGCAGAGTAGAGCGGAAGAATGACTTCTCGTGTCTTGCTCACAACACACCTATTAACGCATCCCAGAATCATGTTTGCTTTTTTTGCAACAGCATCACACTGCTGACTCATATTCAGCTTGTGGTCCACTATAACCCCTAGATCCTTTCTGCCATACTCCTTCCTAGACAGTTGCTTCCCATTCTGTATGTGTGAAACTGATTGTTCCTTCCTAAGTGGAGCACTTTGCATTTGTCTTTATTAAACTTCATCCTGTTTACCTCAGACCATTTCTCCAATTTGTCCAGATCATTTTGAATTTTGACCCTATCCTCCAAAGCAGTCGCAACCCCTCCCAGCTTGGTATCACCTGCAAACTTAATAAGCGTACTTTCTATGCCAATATCTAAATCGTTGATGAAGATACTGAACAGAGCCGGTCCCAAAACAGAGCCCTGCGGAACCCCACTTGTTATACCTTTCCAGCAGGATTGTGAACCATTAATAACTACTCTCTGAGTACGGTTATCCAGCCAGTTATGCACCCACCTTATAGTAACCCCATCTAAGTTGTATTTGCCTAGTTTATTGATAAGAATATCATGCAAGACCGTATCAAATGCCTTACTAAAGTCTAGGTATACCACATCCACCGCTTCTCCCTTATCCACAAGACTCGTTATCTTATCAAAGAAAGCTATCAGATTGGTTTGACATGATTTGTTATTTACAAGTCTATGCTGGCTGTTCCCTATCACCTTGCCACCTTCCAAGTGTTTACAGATGATTTCCTTAATTACTTGCTCCATTATCTTCCCTGGCACAGAAGTTAAACTGACTGGTCTGTAGTTTCCTGGGTTGTTCTTATTTCCCTTTTTATAAATGGGCACTATATTTGCCCTTTTCCAGTCTTCTGGAATCTCTCCTGTCTCCCATGATTTTCCAAAGATGATAGCTAGAGGCTCAGATACTCCTCTATCAGCTCCTTGAATATTCTAGGATACATTTCATCAGGCCCTGGTGACTTGCAGGCATCTAACTTTTCTAGGTGATTTTTAACTTTATGAAAAGAAAAAAAGCTTCAGATTTAGATCAATGTTTAGGCCATCTTTAAAGCAGCAGTGTAGCTGTGAAAACTAGCAATTCACAGTTCTTCTTCGAGTAGTGTCCCCGTGGGTGCTCCACTATCAGGTGTCGGGCCTGTCCCGGCACCGCAGTCCGGAGATTTTTCCATAGCAGTAGCCCCTGGAGGACTGCACATGCGCAGAGGCCGTCTCGCGCGATTCGCGCCTTCTCTGCGGCACGTGGTCCGACCCGCCAGTTCCTCCTAACCGTCCACGGTCGCAGACGGAGTTGGGACGAGCTCCTGCCTCTGCCTGAGGAGAAAGCAGATTAGCTGTTATTGTTCTTCTGTTCATCCCAGTTTAGCCCCTAACCCATAGTTAGTTAGTGTTTTAGTAGTTTATAGTTAGTTAGTTTGAAAAAAAAAAGAAAAGAAAAAAAATTTTTGTTCTTAAGGTTATATATATATATGGATTGTGTTCTTGCGCATAGTTAAGAAAGTTCACTCCATCTCTCAGCTGTAGTCCGACGGATTCTTTCAAAATGCCCAGTTCTCTGGGCTTCAAAAAGTGTGCGTCGTGTGGAGACGCCATGCCGGCATCAGACGGGCACGCCAGATGCATACAGTGCCTCGGGGAAGGCCACATCCCCCAAAAATGCGGCCATTGTTCAAAGTTGACTGCTCGCGCAAGGCGAGACAGAGAAATGAGGTTGAAGATGCTCCTCTTCAACAAAGCCCTCCAACCGCTGCCTCTGGAGCAACAACAACCAGAGTTACAGCCCCGTAAGTCCCATGATGGGAAGGGCCCTACTCAGCCTAGAAGCGCTAGTGCAGGGGGACATAGTGGGCACCTCAGGCTTACCTACGAGACATCCTACGCCCAAGCCTTCTAAGTCCCACAGCACATCCGCGCCTAGTCCCTCTTTATCTTCTATTTTGGGGTCGGAGTCGCATGTCCCACCCTGCCTGGACTTGGCGCCAGGCATGGCGCCGCAAGATCAGCTGCCAAACCCGGCGCAGAGTGTGCAAGCGGTGCCTATAACTGAGTCGGCACCGAGAAGCCGTCCAACACCGAAACAGCCCGTGTGGGACACCATGGCACCAGCGATGGGCCCGGCACCGAGGCACGAGCCCACGCCGAGGCATGGGACGGCACGGACGCACGAGTCGGCACTGAAGGGAGATGCAGCACCGACGCATGAGCCGGCGCCGAGATCAGACTCAGCGCCGAGACGCGAGTCGGCACTGAGAAAGGATACGGCGCTGAAGAGGACTTCAGCACCAGCAGAGCCGACGGCACCAGCCAGCCCACGTGATGCGCCGACACGTCCTGCACCAGACAGCTCCTTGGTACCGAGGGCTCCACCTCAATTCTCGGCATCGCCGTCCCCATTGCTCAGATCACCATCCATTGATCGAAGTGCGTCGGACGCTGGATCAGTGTTATCGGTGCCAGCTAGCCCACCACTTCCACCACCACCACTGCAAGGGTCCGCCTTGCCAACCAAGGCACAAAGGAAGGCGCGACACGTCCCCACCCCTTCTCCATCTCCAGATAGGGCAGTGTTTTCACCTGAGCGCTCATCGTCTCCACCGCACCATACAGACAGGCATGGTCGCTCTCGGTACAGGTCGTCACCTCATTACTATTGGAGATCTCCACGAACATCACCTTCACGGTACTACCGTTCATACCGGTCCAGATCTCCTTCTCATTATACGATCCGCTCGGGCTCAGACACCTCGCCATCACAATCGTGTCATTCCCAGCACAGGAGCATCAGTCCCTATTCTCCTTCCTGCTCTCCACGTCACTATGGTGGTCGCTATACTCGCCATTACCGACACCACATGTGCTCCCATGGTACAGTGCATTCACCATGAATCTCACCTGAGCATCCCCGTCCACGCTCACCTCACCTTTCTATGCAGGAGATTATTCCTCCGGGACAGGCTCCAATGACACCCACTGGGGATGCCCCTTCAACCTCCTCCCAGCAGGAGAGCAACCATAACCGTTCCCCTACCCATGAAGGACAACATATGGGCTCACCAACAGACCAGTCGTCGTCATCACTGGATGATGCAGTCTTTCCTGGAGACTCCTCCCCTGTTGACGACTACAAGCAGTTTCAAGAATTGTTCAAGAGAGTCGCTCATTCTCAGGACCTGCGCACCTCGGATGTGCCTCAGAAACAGCATCCTCTCTTAAGGAATCCGTAACAATCCACTAAGCCGAAGTTGGCCCTACCTTTTGATGAGGCCATATTGGAAATTTCAAATGAAATATGGCAGACTACGGCATCGGTATCTCCTATGAACAAGCGTACCGATAAAAAGTACTTTGTGGATCCTAGGGATGCAGAATTCTTGTTCACGCATCCTCCACCCAACTCTGACGCCGCACAACAGAAGTCTAAAACGGCACACACAAAGAACACACCGCACGATAAAGAGGCTAAGCGACTGGATCTGTTGGGCAGAAAGGTTTATTCCTTGGCCACAGCCACCCTGAGGATGGCCAATTATTCAGCCCAGTTAGCCAACCACGATTTTGACAATTACTCTAAACTTATACCGCTCCTGGAACACTTGCCTGAGCCCAAGAAACAGATCCTCAAAGCGGTGGTACAAGAGGGTTACACATCAGCGCGCACCACCCTCCAAATATCCCTCGACATTGCTGATTCGGCCTCTCATACAACGGCAACTTCGGTTGTTATGCGTCGGGCGTTCTGGCTGCATCTCGCTGCTGTGCCTAAGGACCTTCAGCCTAAGGTCGAAGACCTCCCATTCGATCGGCGTTCCCTCTTCGCCGAGAACACGGATCAGGTCTTTCATTCCGGGAAGGACTCACGTGCCACCCTGAGGACACTCGGAATATACACTCGCCCTTCCGGCGCAAGAAGTTCATTCCATACAACAGGCAAAGGCCCTTCTCCTATGCCACATCCAGATTCCGACCTTATGATCAGTCTAGGCACAGACAACAACTCCGGGGCCAAGTCCACAAAACACCAAGACGTCAAACCAGCAGCAACCGAGGCAGCAAGTTTGACGTGCCAGTCGAGAGACTGCGCGCCATTCCCCTTCCAGAGGCTTCTCACGACCATGCCAGACTGTTCCGCCATCGCCTACAACCCTACTACGCCAGATGGTGTACCATAACCACCGATCAATGGGTCAGAGAGATCATCGCCTCCGATCTCGCCATCCCTTTCTCCATGCGACCCCCTCCCACCCACCCTCTTCCGTCCCTCTTCAGGGACCCCTCTCACGAACCTCTGTTGCAGCAAGAGATTTCTCGTCTGCTTACCATAGGAGCGGTGGAGAGGGTCCCACGCGAGTTCAGAGGGAAAGGCTTCTACTCTCGCTACTTCCTCACGCAGAAGAAGTCCGGGGGATGGAGGCCTATCCTAGATCTGTGCAGACTGAACAAAAGTTCTGAACAAAAGACTGAACAAAAGTTTACCTGCGAAAACAAAAGTTCAAGATGGTCACCTTAGCCTCTATCATTCCTGCACTGAACGAAGGGGATTGGTTCACGTCTCTCGACCTCCAAGATGCGTACTTTCATGTAGCAGTACATCCAGCCCACAGGAGGTTCCTTCGTTTTACTCTTGGAGACGATCATTACCAGTACACAGTGTTACCGTTCGGTCTTTCAGCGGCACCGAGGGTGTTTTCCAAGACTCTAGCTGTTGTGACCGCTTACCTCCGCCGCACAGGCATCACTATTTTTCCCTACCTGGATGACTGCCTCTTGAAGGCCCCTGCTGCCGAACAGGTGTGGGCTGCAGTCAATACCACCAAGGACGTATTCGAGGCGCTTGGCACCCTCATAAACATACCCAAATCCTTTCTGATTCCCACCCAGTCGCTCGAGTTCATTGGGGCCAGGCTGGACTCGAAAACTGCAATCACATACCTACCTCTCGACAGATCTCGCACCATTCAAGACCTGGCCAATGTTATTCTTACCACACCCAAGTCAACCATACTCACCTGCCTCATGCTCCTCGGCCATATGGCCGCCACCACTTATGTTGTCCCCCATGCACGTCTTCATCTAAGATGTCTCCAGCATTGGGTCCTCACTGTTTACAAGCCAGGAATTCACACCACTCACAAAGTCGTGGTCCTTCCTTGGCATGTGAGGGATTCCCTGACATGGTGGCTCGATCCGTCCAATACACTAGTTGGCGTGCCGTTCCACGCACAGAAACCATCTGTACAGATCACGACAAACGCATCCCTTGTGGGGTGGGGTGCGCACATGCGTCATCACCAAGTCCAAGGTCTATGGTCACAACACGAGGCCCCGCTCCATATAAACTTCCTGGAGCTGTGCACTGTTTTCAATGCCTGCGGACATTTCGTGCAATGGATCCGCGGAGCCACCGTACAAATCCTCACAGACAATATTTGCACAGTCTATTACATCAACCGCCAGGGCGGGGCCAGATCCAGATCCCTTTGCGTGGAGTCCATCCGTCTGTGGAATTGGGCCATCCACCACCATATCACCCTCGCGGTGGCATATCTCCCGGGAAAAAGCAATACCATTGCCGATGCTTTGAGCAAGTCCTTTCATCTTCAGCACGAGTGGGAGTTGCTCGACCAGGTGGCCCGCACCCTATTCGAAGCCCGGGGATACCCCACTATAGACCTGTTCGCCACCCGACACAACATGAAGTGCTGCCTCTTCTGCTCAAGAGCAGGCCTCGGAACCAATTCTCAGGGGGATGTCTTCCTCATGGACTGGAGAGCACACAGTCTCTCGTACGCCTTCCCTCCAATCCCCCTCATTCCAAAAGTGCTGGAAAAGATAGCGTCAGACCGCGCTACCGTAATATTAATAGCACCCTTCTGGCCCCATCAGACATGCAGATGTCGGTGTCCCAACCATGGCAGTTACCACAGTTACACAACTTACTGTCACAACAGCACGGATCACTCCTTCACCCTCACATCGACCAACTGCACCTGACAGCATGGCTCCTGACTGGCTCCAAGGCCCGGAGCTAGCATGCTCCCAGGCTGTCAAAGATATTTTGGTGCATAGCAGACGTCAAACTACACAGAGATCCTACCTTTATAAATGACACCGTTTTCACTCTTGGTGTCAATCACAAGGCCTTGTCCCCTCCTCTCTTCCTGTTCACCGAGTTCTGGACTACATCCTTCTTTTGCATTCGACAGGTCTAGCGTTATCTACGCTTAGGGTCCATTTGGCAGCAATTTCTGCTTTTCACCTACCTGTAGACAGACACTCCGTCTTCGCACACCCGCTCACTAAGAGGTTCCTAAAAGGCATTGCGAATCTCTACCCCCCCGCACAGACCAATCCCGGAGCCTTGGGATCTCGGCCTTGTCCTTGATACCCTTACCCGACCACCCTTTGAGCCACTGGCAACTTGCGATTTGAAAACTCTTTTGATGAAAGTGTGCTTCCTCTTGGCTATCGCATCCGCCCATCGCGTGAGCGAGTTGGCAGCATTGTCAGCTGACCCTCCCTATACTTTGTTCACTGAACAAGCAGTAACCTTACGCAGCCACCCTGCCTTTCTACCAAAGGTCAACTCGCCTTTTCATTGCAGGAGGAGTAACGGTAGTCCGAATTAGGGGCTTTAGTTCGAACTACATAGCCCGTGCCGCATGTAGCCGTGGGCAGGGAGTTCAAACTACCGGGCATTTAAAAATGGCAGCGCCCGGAAACATGCAAATAAAGCCCGGGATATTTTAATCCCGGGCTTCATTTGCAAGTTCGAATGACTACATTAGCCACCCTAGTTCGAACTAGGGTGGCAATGTAGACATACCCTCAGAGAAATTGTTACAAATCATAATTTCTCACCCTAGCCCTCCTTTCAGATAAAGTTCTTCAGGCAAGAGCTGATTTTTTTTCCTGACCTGGCCCTAAAAGCTTCTTCCCTCATTAACATTCTTTTCTTTCAAGGTCATTTCATGTGTCCTCTTGAGCTGGGAAGCAGTCTGTGAAGCCAGCTGAAGACCATCATTGTTTGCTTCCCATTCCCTAAATAGAATTTCCCCAGGGTGGGAAGTCTGTGTCCCATGCTCCTCCCTCACCCCCACCCGCCCACCCCCCATAGTAAAATATCAAATGCAGGATTGATTCCAGCACCAGGTGGCATGATCACACCTCTATGTAGGACAAACCACAGTTTAGGATTACAGGAAAAAAACAAGATTGTTCACAAGCCTTGTATTGATTACCAGGCCATAAAGTTCATTAAGTATCACTAATGACTTTCATTAGAAGACCTAGATTAATAAATAAGTTTACTCTTTATATTTTTAACTTACATTTTTTTCTCCTTCTTATTTAGGGGACAGATCAGTGTGGGGGGGGGTTGTTGGTTTTTGTTTTTGTTTTTGTTTGTTTGTTTATTTGTTTGTTTGTTTGTTGTTGGGGGGTTCTCACTTGTGTGTGGCCCCCAGATGATTTTTTCTGTGGGTCAGTGGCCCTTGACCCCAAAAAGCTTCCCCCACCCCTGCTGTAAAGGGCAAACAGTTGTATCTTAGGAGGTCTTACACAGCTGCCTATACCCTGAGCCCAGAGAAGCCCATGACTAGGCCACAAAGTATCTCAGCTGCCAATATTACTTGAGATGCCATATGTCCTGTGTTCCTGTAAAGATGATGAGGTTGGGCACCTCCAAGTGACTTTACTTGCAGTCTTCTTGAGGTCTGGAGAAGTCTTTCTCAAACCACACTGATTCACGGCTATATGAGTCTCAGGCTCCTTCCCAGTTTACAAGTGTCCTCCTCACAAGCATCAGAGCAATTAATGAAATCTTTGTGGATAGTTTCAGCAGAAAGACTCTGCATTATGATTAATTTATGTTACCATAATGCCTAGCAGCCGTAGTCATGGAACAGGAATCCATTGTACTAGTTCCTGCCCAAACAGAGAACACAAAGATGATCCATCCTTAAGGAACGTATAACCTAAGTATAAAACAAGAGACAACAGGTGGCTACAGACAGGGGAGCACAAGGAAATAATGAGACAACACTGAGTTGCATGATAAGTAGTGGTCTCAACACACCAGCTGCCTAGCTGTTACGTTTTTTGTAGGAATCACAGAAAAGGAGATTTTTGAGGCTGGATCTGAACAAAGCTTGGTGAATGTTTATGAAGAGCACCAGCCAAGCATGAGAGGCAGCATGGGAGAAAGCATGATGAGTTTTTTTTTTAATATTAGATATTGAATGACTCATGAAAACATTTCCTTTGATCCACAAGAAAAACCATGGTGCCCTCGATTCACAGTGGGATGGGATGGAGCAACTTACACTGTTTCTATCTATGATGCATTTTCCCCATAGACCAGCAGCCCCCAAACTTTTGAGGGTTGTGGCATCCTTACCCTGTCCATCCCTTCTTCCTTCTTTCCCCCTGCAACCAGAGCCAGGAGTGGGGCTGTGGCTTCAGTAGGGGGGAGACATTTTGAGGGTCATGGCATACTCATCCTGCCTATACCCTCTTCTCCCCTGCCCCCCAAAGCCGTGGCCAGGCGTGGGGCCATGGCTCCAGTAGCAGGGAGACATGGACAGGGGAAAGGGGCCACCCCTAGGGTTGCAGCTAGGGCTGGGGCTGGGGCCTGGAGCCATGGGTGGAGATGCAAGCAGAGAGGCAGCTGGGCCCTCAACCAGGTGCAGCTCTGCTCTCACAGAGCTGTTCCAAGGTTGGGGATGGGGCCAGGTGTGGGACTGGGAGCTGGGATGTAGGTGGGGCAGGACCAGAGCAGAGCTGATGGCAGGGAAGGGCTGGGTGGCACTCCCTCCCCACCTTTACGTAGTCTAGCCTAGGCTCCACCACACACCTCCAGACATTCCTCCATGCCCTCCTATAGGATCATGCCCCACGCTTTGAGGATCTATGCTATAGACAGACAGACAGACAAATAGATAGACAGAGGACTTCAGTCTCCAAGACCTTCCTCCAGCATGACTAAGATCACATTAAATTATTTTTAAATGTAACCCCTGTGTATAAAAAAAAATACCCTTCAACAGCAGATAAAGTAATAAATCAACATGACTCATTCTCAGACAGTGAAGGGAGATGCTGGAGGTTGTATATGAATTGAAAATCTCTTGTTTTATTCTAGCAACTTTCATTTTACCAAGAACTCACCAGTATAAAAGAAGCCATTAGAAACTTTTTTATCACAAGTTCTGTATTAAATGTATCCCAGACAATGGGGAAAGTCAGTCATACAATACGAAATGTGCTAATTCTCTACAACCCACCCATACATAATAAGGTTTGCCTATTGCTCTGATAACTGAGCTATTTTAGTATTCAAGGTGCTGAGTGCTGTGCGTGCCTTAAAATTGACCGAGTGCAATTATTGTATTGATTTGATGTGGCATTAGCTCTGTGTTTAAGCTGGTTTATGTTTTTTAATTTGCAATTAAATAAAATGATGCCTATTCCCTAAGATGGCTGATAGTTGTTTATACTCTGCAATGGTTGATGAAGCAACTTTTATCTGGGCTTCATAAAACGCAATTGTTCAGCAGCTCTGAAGTATAGTAGATAGATTTCTCAGAGAGGTTTCTAACCCAGAAAAAGATAAAACTAAACTCCAATCTATTTTAAAATGGACCAAGTAGCAATGGCTGTGTTGCAATGGGACTATAATGAAGTAAGTGAGAGAGCACTATTGTACTACGGATAAAAGTAACGATGGAAATATCTTACATTTCTATAGACCCTTTCATACTGTAAGATTAAAAGTGCTTTAAGAGAATATTTACACACACACACACAGAAGTAATTTCACTTAGCCACCTCCATCAACACTACTTATATCCAGCCACCTTTGGGAGGGAATGTGGCAGCTGTTTAACAGCACACACCACACAACAGGCTTGCTACAGCCTATGACTCAGATTACTCCATTATCTGACTCTAATCAAACAAACCCTTTAAAAAAGCTTGCTGTACAGCACAGAAGCAGGCATCTGTTCATGCTTCTAGGCTCCCTGAATCATGGTGTTGGATGGGTGAGAAAAATGGAAAAATAAGATCAGAACCCACACAGATTTCTCCTCTGAGGATCTACATTGTTGCTTTTACATTTTGGTATGAAAGAAGCGATAGTGAAAAGTGGTTGGAGACTGAGCTCTAGGTGTGTGTCTAGACTACAGGGTTTTTTAAAAAAAAGCGGCCTTTTTTAGAAAAAAACCTCACCTGCATCTAGACTGCTGCTGCGTTCTTTCGAAATTAAATCGAAAGAACACGGCAGTTTTTTTGACTGCAGAAAATCTCATTTTACGAGGAATAACGCCTTTTTTCGAAAGTGCTCTTTCGAAAAAAGGCGTTATTGAACGCAAACAGTGCTTTTTCGAAAAAGAGCATCCAGACTGCCTGGGTGCTCTCTTTCAAAAAAGCGGCTCTCTTTTTCAAAAATACTGGTTGCTGTCTAGATGCTCTCTTTTGAAAGAGGCTTTTTCGAAAGATTCGAAAAAGCCTCTTTCAAAAGGGGCTTATAGTCTAGATGTACCCTAGGTGTTAAAATCCAGTCCCTGCAGAACAAATCTAAAGCAGGAACAGGAAAAAGAGTCTTCTTCACACACAGCATTAGAATCAGCTTGCCACTAAGCTGGGCTCCTTATCTCAAATAAGGACCACCTCTAAAAGTTGAAAGTTTCAGGACTGCCAACAAGGGAGAGGCTTAATGACAAAATGGTGCCACAAAACGTAGTCTGTAATATTCCCTCTAAATTTTCCATCCATGTGCAGAATAAATTTTGTTATGTGAACTGAGGCATGTGCAGATGTGTACCACCAGTAGAAACACATGCTGCTGGCTGTGGGCACTCTGCTAATCAGATGGGCGGCATTTGAGTCTCTCCAGGGTATCCCCCAAGCGCTCATCTTACAAGGAACACTGGAGTCTGGTTCAATTCATATTGAAGTCCATGGGAGAGTTTTCACCAGCTTCAGTGGGCTTTGGATTAGGTCCTCCGTTACATACAAAGAAAGTGGATGTTTGCCAGGACACCAATGCTACACAGATAGACTTGGTGGGTTTCGATCCTTGTTCAACTGTTGTTCTGGATTAGAGGGTTAAACTCATAAAGGACTTACTTAGTGCATTAAATGTTCCAAGTACAGATAAAGCCAGGTCTTGCTGATCAGTTTCCACTCAGCATGGCCCCAAGGCTCAAAGTTCCAAGTTAAATGATTGATGTCTCTCAGTTACTGTCTCTGTTCCAGAGATTCCTTCTCTCATGAGTGTGGAATGCAAGAACAGAGAACACTAGGGGGGTTAGGTGTCTTAAAATTATGTGTAACATGTCTCTCTAGCCCAGGATTGACCTTCAGAAATTCCATAGATTCTGTGCTATCCATTCATCAACCTAAATTGAATTCTTGTGTCTATTGTCCTATTTGAAACAAGTTTATCACTGGATAACATACCACAGCATGCATATCAATGGACAGCATTTCTGTATCACATTGGGCTCATTCTGATGGCAGCTAAGTAGAAAATTTTCTATGGACAGGTTTTCTAGTGGGTTTGTTTTAATTGTGCTGATGTCCTTTTTGCTATTGCTTTTCACAATATCTTGGCAAACAAATGTACCAGCAGGAATAAAGTGAGTATTGTAGAATATTCCCACAAGTGGGGCTTGAATTTTTTGTGATGAGTATTCACTTCAAAAATCTAACTTTGTTAAAATCATCCAGTAAAGAACTGATATGTACAATGTGAGTGCTGAGCACTATAACTAATCCAAACAACCCAAACAGTAAATTATGATTATCAAAACAATATCCACTGTAAACAGTTCACAAGCAACCCAGAGGCTGAAATGTATTTGTGCTGAACATTTACAGAATAATCACAATCAATTAGCTGATTTACGAAATACAGTTGGTTTGTAGATCATTCAAGAGAAAGAACTGAATTAAATATATTTTTTCTATTGTGAACTCTTCACTCAGTTTCAGAGGGGTAGGCGAGTTAGTCTGTAACAGGAAAAACTTCAAAAACAACAAATAGTCTAATAGAACCTTACAGACTAACAAAATATGTAGATGGTATCATGAGCTTTCGTGGGCACAACCCACTTCTTCAGATGGTAATACTCCTGTCATCTGAAGAAGTGGGTTGTGCCCACGAAAGCTCATGATACCATCTACATGTTTTGTTAGTCTTTAAGGTGCTACTAGACTATTTGTTGTTTTTTACGTTATTCACTCACACTATGTCTAAACAACATCCCTCTTTCGAAAGCAGGATGTAAATTAGGCAGATCAAAAGTGCAAATGAAGCGGGGATTTAAATATCCCACACTTCATTTGCATAATTGCGTGACAGCGTTCTTTCGAAAAAGGGTATTTTGAAAGTGAAACCACTGTCTAGATGCGGTTCTTTCGGGAAAAAAAAACCCTTTTTCGAAAGATCCTGTACTTCCTTTCAAAAAAGGGATTTTTTTTCAAAAGAACAGGGGTTTCACTTTCAAAATACCCTTTTCAGAAAGAATGCTGTGATGCGATTATGCAAATGAAGCGCAGAATATTTAAATCCCCGCTTTATTTGCACTTTCAAAAGAGGGATGTAGTTTAGACATGCCCTCAGTGTTAGCTGTGCTGGGTTTTGTTTTTGGTTTTTTTTCATATATACATAGATTTTAAGGTCAACAGGGACCACTAGATTATCTAGTCAGACTTTCTATAAAACATAGGCCAGAGAATTTCACCTATGAATTTTAAATAAACGCCCAACTAGTCTACCACCTAGAGATTCGTGAATAGACATCTTTAATGTTATTCCGGCTGCAGCCTTTTGCAATCATTGCTTCATGCACCATCGCCATGAAACATCTTCATGTTTTCACACACAGCAAAAAAATCATATTGTGATGCCAGCATTTCTTGATGTCATAATGCACAATGTTACCACATCACAATACAGTGTCATGATGTCACAATTTTGCACAACTCCCAAAGCAATTTGGAGGCAGCTGAATCAAGATGCAAGTCCTGCTTACAATAATCGGGAACATCTTTCTAACAACTAATGCTGCCTTGGGAGAAAGATGAAAAGATATCAACTGGATTCAATAACAGAGATAGAGCTAATGACTTCCAGGAGCCAAGAGAGATACAAAAGTCTTAATAACGGCAGGCAAGTATTCCATGCTTAAAACATTCTGAAGACTAACTGCCCAATCCTGAATTCCTTGTTTGTTGCAAGTTCTCACTGATTTCATCAGGAATTTGACATACACATGGAAATCAGCGTTGGGGATTAATGATGGGATATACAATAATACATAGAAAGAGATTTAGCAAGCTAAGCTTCTCTTGGCTCATAGACTTTATATAGAGCCCTTCTTCCATAACTAAATTGACTCCACTCATAAAAAGAACCACTTCCACTAGTTATTCATTTGCAATATAATAACTGTATCACAGATTTTAGAGATACCCATTTTCCAAATCTTTCATACAGCACACGGTTTTAAAGACATTTACATTTAAATTGTCAAGTGGTTTAAACCCACAATTTAAGTTTTGTATATATTAAAAAGCAGTTTCACAAAACCTAACTTGAAGAGAAATTATATGCATCATCCATAAATATTGCAATAAGGGCTAGTGTCCTTTGACCATGTTCCCACTCTGTAGTCAGGAAGGCTTGATTATCTGAATATTTTTGAATGAATTTGGTACTAGATTGTCAGTCCTGGAAATTGAACTCTTTCGCTGTTTATTCACAGGAAATACGTTGTATTAGTGCAGGCTTCCCATAAACCCTGCTTTCTGTTAATGTGCTTCTGACTTGAAAAGGACCTCTTGGAGGACTGAGAGGGCAGTTGAGCTCATGCGCACCTTAGCCCCTCTGCTGAGATTGCCAGAAGGGGGGCACTTAACATCAGTGGTGATGACGATTTTTATGATATGAGCAGGAACCCACAACTAACTCAACAGAAAACCCTTAATTCTCTCAGCAGAGAGCCATCAGAATGTAACAACTTTTGCTCATTACCAACCTGATCTGACTTTTGAACTGATCATCTAGAGATGGAAGTTTCTTGACATAGGTACTTTAGATGTAAGCAGGATCTGAAGGAGTACTTGTTGGAATGAGAGAGAAATCCTGCGTGTGTCTACGTAAATAAGGTTTACTCTTGCTTTGCTTAGATTTGTTAGATATTCAGCAAATGGAGTGGTATTTTGCTCATTGTAATCAATTTAATTTGTGACCCAACATGAACTATGTTTGCATTAAATCCAGGGGTAGCTAAAATATGGTTCCCAATTTTTGTAATTTGTGGGAATACAGAAAAGTAGGACTGTGCTTGTTCCAAAGGAGAGCGCTCACAGTCAGCAGAAAGAAGCTTGCTAAGTACAGGCTCAACTTTCAGAGCTCTAGGGGTGCATCTAGACTGTGGGGTTTTTTCAGAAAAACGGCCATTTTTCTGAACAAACTTCACTTACGTCCACACTGCAATCACGTTCTTTCGAAAGAAAATCAAAAGAACGCAGGAGTTTTTCCGACATTGGTAAACCTCATTCTATGAGGAAGAACGCCTTTTCTGAAAGAGCTCTTTCAGAAAAAGGCATGTGTGGACAGGGAAAAAAGAGTTCTTTCGAAAGAAGTGGAAGGAAGAAAAAGCACAGGTGCCCTGGTGGCCACTCCATCCATAGTAATCATAGCTTAAATGTGAGATAGCATCCATTCAGTGTGGATGCTATCTGTCGAAAAAATAGATCACTTTTTCAATGCACTTTGGCAGTATGGACACTCTCTTTGGGAAGAAGTTTTTTTGGAAGATCTCTTCTGAAAAAGCTTCTTTTGAAAGAAGCTTGCAATCTAGACGTACCTTGGGGGAGAGAGAGGGAAGGTTATTCTGGTCAGAAGGCTGTATAGCCTCCCTCTCTTGGACTGGTTTGATCTGTTCTTTACCACCACTTTAAAGAACAAAGCTAAATAGACATCATCAATTGACTTTCTTATGTTAATCATATTGGAGTTGTGTTTCTTCTACTCTGCTTGCTAAAAGTTGAAATCACTGGGAGCTGAAATCTTTTGAGACTTATGTGCAGAAATCACAGCCAAGAAGTACATGGCAGCAGATGGTGACTGAAAGCCAACAGGGTGGCAGCAGAGAGATGTGATGAGTGGCCAGCAGGGTGGCAGCAGAGAGGTGAGGAAAATGGCCAGCAGGGAGGTGGCAGAGAGCAGTAAGCAGGTAGATGGCGAGACCAGGATGCCTTTTAACCTCCCCCCATTCAGGATGAGAGATGAACTCTGTGGATGCACCTCTAAACTCTAGGTCTGCTCTGACCAAGGGCAGCAACTGTGAGGGGGTGTAGAGAAAGGCTGGGCATGCGAAGGGAACATTTAGATGGCTAGACTTAAAACCTGAGAGGAAAAGGACGCTCCCCAACCTACTTGGGGTGAGACTTGCTATCCACATGATTTTTGTTTCTGAACTCTGTTTGTGACGTTTTCCCAAAGTAATGCTAAGTTAGTTCCCTCTCTTTCTCAATGCGTCTAGGTTACATACTTCCCTCACTGAAGAAGTGACTTCCAAGCTCCAGAGATCTTCCATCACTTCATCCCCAGTGAACCCCCAATTGTAGAGCTGACATTGGCAGGTGGGATTGAACCTGGGACCTAACAGGCTAAAGTCATGAGCCAAAAGCCAACTGCTACTTAACTAAGGTTGCAAAGTAGATTTCACTTGCCCTTTCTTGATGGGCTCAGTGCCTCCAGTCATAATCTCCTATTTCCAGTCTCTTGAGCCTTTCATTCCCTCCAGAGTTACACTAGACTGTGCTGATTTTGCGCTGAATAATGGGTTTTTAAAAGTGTTATTTCCTGCTCATGCCACTTAATTTTCTTTTTCATATATATATTTCCCCCAAGGAGTTAGATTCAGTTGTTCCACTTAGTTCCAAACTGTGCTCATTGAAAACTAAGCAGAGTAATTCTTAACATATGGACTGAAAGAAGCTTGGTGAATGGCTTCTTTTCATTTCCACTTCCATGATATTTTGAGCTGTGAAAATCCCGAGAAGACAACTTGGCTTTGCAACTAAAGAGAGGAAGAAATGAGACCCAGCCTTAAATATATCCCCTAATTTTGCATGACTAGGAACATATGCTGAGTCATTCCCCGAAATTTCCTTTTCATTGTCTCACATGAAGCTAACCAAGGTGACTCTCCTAAGGAAGTACTGGCCAATACTCCATGAAAACCTCTCATTATCGCATATTTAATACAGATATCACTGCTTGCGTTCATCACAAGGGGACAGTCCATTGGGATATAGCGGTCACAAGGAATCCATGAAACAGTGGGACCATATAGAATGGGACCAACTTCTAAGCTAATGGAAATCCAACTTTTATCATGATTTTGTTTGCATTCAACAAGCAGAGCTTGTAGGTGTATTGTTGTCACTGTCTTTAACAGTTGTGTCAAATGTGAGCAAACTCAGATCCCACAGCTTTAGGAATAAGGCATGATGAAGGCAGCTTGGGCACAAACTCCTCCTTCTCCATGAGCGCGTTAGAGTCAGGTCCTTCTATGGTCTTGCAGATTTAGACTCTTCCAGCAAGGGATGATATAAATATAAATATATTAGTGCTGCCTGCCCCAGGATGCCAGCTAATATTCTATTACCCGTCTGCTCTTTGCACATTATTCAGTTTCAGAACTAAAGTAACTCATTACCCACTGACATCGAGAGGCTGCTCGGAGCAAAGCCAAACTGATGTTACTCTGATGGTTTTCGTCTCAAAACGGAGGACTTCCATGTTGTGTCTGCTATGCCCCAGTCTTCCAGAACATTTGTTGAGCCATTAATACACAAAATGCCAGGTTTCTCTCCCTATTGAACAGCAGGACATACTTTAGTAGAGCAATAAATTAGATTCAAAGAGAAAGGGAAAGGGTAAGCAGGGAAAGAGCAGCCGAGTGAGGGAGGGGGGGAGTAATGAAGAATTTGTGCTGTTCCACTCGACAGCGCTCACAGCTTCAGCACACCTCTCTATCCCCTTGCCTTGCTGTGCTGTGCTCCATAGCATGCTGCAAAAAATGAGAAAGGAACATTTTTATTTGCTTTGCTTGTTCCCCGTCAGCATCAGTTGGCTTTGGAGAATTAGTTCTTAACCCTTTGGTCAACCTAGAAAGATGAGGAAAACCAAACCAAAACCACTTATCTCAGTCCCAGTCTGAAGTGTCTCTCTGGAAAGGATAGGATTAAAGGCCCAAATCCATTCCTGTTGCAGTCACAGGGTGTTTTCCCTTTGACTATAATGACACCAGGTGTGGACTCTAAGGATATGTCTACACTGCATTAAGAAGTGTGATTGCTGTGTGGTGTGGCATACCCTTGCTATCTTTAATTCAACTAGTGTAACCCACATGCCTACTGGGTGTGGTTCCATGTCCCATGTAGTGGCACTCAGACTGCTTACAGCGAGAGATAAGAATGAGTGAGCTCTACAGCATAAGCAAAGAGCCAGCTGGCTTTATAGCTCAAGCTGTGGAGGCTCCTGCACTAAGCTCTAGATAGACCAGGTTTGAATCCACCTGTTAGCATTAACATGTCTAAAAATAGCAAGGAAGAAATGGCAGTATAGGTTTCAGTGCAGGCTAATAATATGAGTATGTACCCAGGGTCCCTGACGGGTTTGTATAGTTAATGCTGACACACTTGGTGCTGCATCTGCACTGCTATTTTTAAATGTGCTAGCTAGATTAAAGCTAGCACAGGTCCATCTACCCAAGTTGCAAACAGACCTTTAACTGGAGTGTAGCAAAAGAGAGGACTTGACAGTTACAGAACAAAGGAACTGTACACAGAATATGATCCTAGAGATCCTCTTCTATTCCGATAACGAAGAGAGCATTTGATGAAAGTGAAAGATAGATCATTTAGAACAATCTAGAATGTTATTTTCTAACAACGCAGTCTTCCTATGGAGCCACAGCAGATTAACAAATCAAATAGTTTGTAAATATTCAAAAAGAGTTAGCTAGATTTATGCACTTGAATAGTATTTTCAGTGACATGACCCAAAGCAAAAGGATAATTGGGAAAATCAAGCCTCATGCTTTAAGCCCAGAGCACCAGTTGATCTAGCCTGCAACAGTCAATAAGGAATGTCTCCAATTCTTTATGTAGCACAATGCCATTACTTGAGGCCTCATAAAGGAATGATATGTGTGCATAAAGTACTACTGAATTTCATTTACTGTCAGTTAATTCTCTTCTCCCCCTACCGGTACCAGTATATGACCTTCCAGAAATATTTTGCTCTAGATCAGTGTTTCTTAAACTGTGTTCCACGGCACACCGGTGTGCAGAGAGGCAGTCAGAGGTGTGCTGCGGAGAATAACAGAGTTCAAAATGGCCACCCTTAAAGGGGCAGATGACTTTTTTTTCCCCTCAATAACTTTCCCCTCCCCCCCGGACCTTTTTTTTTTCTCTCTCAACAAAAAATCCTTGGTGTTCATCATTAAAAAAATGTTGTTTGGTGTTTCTCAGTCTTAAAAAGTTTAAGAAACACTGCTCTAGATAAAGCCAGTCAAGAATCATAGAATCATAGAATACTAGAATTGGAAGGGACCTTAAAAGGTCATTGAGTCCAGTCCCCTGCCCTCTTGGCAGGACCAAGCACTGTCTAGACCATCCCTGATAGATGTCTATCTAACCTGCTCTTAAATATCTCCAGAGACGGAGATTCCACAACCTCCCCAGGCAATTTATTCCAGTGTTTAACCACCCTGACAGTTAGGAAGTTTTTCCTAGGCTATGTCTAGACTACGGGATTTTTCTGGGATACCAGAGGTATCCCGGAAAAACTCCGCCGCATCTAGGGAACACATATGCTCTTCCACTTTTTTTGCAGAAGATCAGATGCGCTATTTTGGAAGCCCTGTCTTCTTCCTCCCACGAGGATGAAGGGTACTTCTGAAAGAGGGGTTTTTTTTCCAAAATTTGGCCCAGTGCTCACGGGCCAAATTTCAGAAAAGACTCTTCCGAAAAAAATATCGGAAAAGGTACACAAATTGAAGAGCGCAATTAATGTACCTTTTTCTGATAAAGCCCCATACTGTAGACATAGCCATAATGTCCAACCTAAATCTCCCTTGCTGCAGTTTAAGCCCGTTGCTTCTTGTCCTATCATCAGAGGCAAAGGAGAACAATTTTTCTCCCTCCTCCTTGTGACACCCTTTTAGATACCTGAAAACCACTATGATGTCCCCTCTCTGTCTTCTCCTTACCAAATTAAACAAGCCCAATTCTTTCAGTCTTCCCTCACAGCTCATGTTCTCTAGACCTTTAATCATTCTTGTTGCTCTTTTCTGGACCCTCTGTAATTTCTCCACATATTTCTTGAAATGTGGTGCCCAGAACAGCACACAGTACTCCAGCTGAGAACTAATCAATGAAGAGTAGCGCGGAAGAATGACTTCTTGTGTCTTGCTCACAACACTGTTATGCATCCCAGAATCACGTTTGCTTTTTTTGCAGCAGTGTCACATAGTTGACTCATATTTAGCTAGTGGTCCACTATGACCCCTAGATCCCTTTTTGCAGAAGGAGAATTTAAACTACTGATGAATGTCAATAATTTAATATAGTTAAATACCAAACCAGAATGAAGACTTGAAATATCAAAATTATTTTAATGAAATGAAAAGTTCAGAAAATTTCAGGTTTCCTACCACACAGAAATTTAACTCTAACAATCCCTTTTGAAGTTAGTGGTACCTACAGCTATATGAATCTTATGCATGGTGAGTACCACTGGCAAGGACAAAGCTGCAGGGGGCTAAAAGGAAAGGATTGCCCATGTGGACAAGGGCCCAAAGCTCCCAGCATGGGGCTTTCTGGCACTCACTGACTTATGGCCTGACTGACAATGCCACCCACTCAAGCCCTCTAAGGAACAAGACAAGCCAGTCTGTTTTGTTATTATTGAAACCCCCAGACTCTTCAGCCACACAGAAGAGTCAATGCCAAGACTTCCTTTGGGTCAGACATCTTCCATCTCCCTTTCCAAGGAAGAAGGCTGAGTTTCTTCAGGACCATTAAAGGATTTCCCTGTTGTTTGCACTGCTTTATAATGCCCTCAGAGGGAAGTGGACTTACTAAGGGTACGCCTACACTGCACACTTATTTCAAAATAAGCTATTCCAGAAGAAATACTCCGAAATAGTTTATTTCAAAATAGCACGTCTACACTACAGGAAAGCCTCAAAATTAGTCTGAGGCAGGATTCCCTAATGTAGATGTGCTACCTCAATTTAGAGCCCCAGAAGGCACTGGGGAGTAATTACTTTGAATGGCCCTGGGGAGGAGCTATTTCAAAATAGCAGCAGTGGAGCATCCACACATTTGCAGATTAACTGAGATATTTCTTATGTCAGACGGATGTATCTAAGCTTTCACTCCTGAGTCCCTATGTTTACATTACAGCTTTCAAAGAAAAGATAAATGGCAGAAGTTTAAAAAAATCCAGCTGATAACTAAATTTTAGTGTTAAATTCTGTTTCTGCCTCAGTCAGGTCCTTCTGACTTCTTTAACCCTATTTATCCTCCAGTTCCTTGAAGAGTCACTTGGGCCCAGATCCTCAAAGGTATTTATGTTCTTAACTCTATAGATTTCAGTGGAAGTTAGGAGCCCAAAGATCTTCAAAGATCTGGGCCTGAGCTCCTAAACCTTTCTCTTCCATAGAATTTAAACATTTCCATCAATATGAATTAGTGATATAATTAATAAGAGTAAGAATATAATGGGGAACGAGTACTTAATAATGGGCACTTCAATCCGCAGAGAAAAGTATAACATGATCTAATGGCTGGAAATTGAAGCTAGCCAAATTCAGACTGGAACTAAGGCATAAATGTTTAACAGTGACAGTAATGAACCACTGGAACAAATTGCCAATGATTGTGGTGGATTCTCCATCACTGGTAATTTTAAAATCATGGGTGGAAGTTTTTCTAAAAGATCTGTTCTAGGAATTATTTTGGAGCAGTTCTATGGCCTATGTTATATAGGAGGTCAGACTAGATGATTACAGTGGTCCCTTTTGGTCCTGTAATCTGTGAAGAGGAGGGTGGAGAGGGGAGTTAAACAAGTTTAAGAAAATAATATTCCTTTTTTATAGCACTTGTATGCCAGCAAGAGATAGCATCAATATTTTTGGTAGGTCCAACCAACAGAGGGGAGGGGGGGAAGGAGGGAGAGAGAGAAAGAAAAACTTGAACTGGAAAATATGTCCCTTGTCAGTTCGGATCTTACGAGGAACCAAAACTATGGATAAGGATTCACATCTGTAATTCACAGTGGTTCAGATCTGTAGATCCAAATTGTCTCATTGAAATGCTTGGGCTGACCTCCATCTCAGATTATCACTGGGACATGATATGTCAGAAACAAAACTTCCAGACACAGTGCTGCTGAAAGTTTGTCATTCTGGGGGTAGAAAAAAAGCCAGAAACATGGATATGAATTAGTATTTAGGTTTGGAAAAAGTCCCTTGTTGTCATTTGAGTGAACTTCAAATATTAAGACCCTATGAAGAGGTGTAGGGTCCTGCTTATTCATCTTAGCAACTAGTGCAGGCTGGTCTAATTAGCATCAACTTAGAACTCTAAACACCTTAGAACTCTAAACATCTGTCAGAAATGAGACATACTGATGATCCAGTGGGGAGAGCGGGGGGGGTTGCCCTGTCACTGCCCACCTTATACTCAGTGCTGATTAACATGAGGCAACAATTTCCAGTGCTGTCAATGGGGCACCTTTCATCTCTTTTTCCCTTTTAATTCTACTCTCAGCTGGTCTCTATAAGCTAGCACCTTTCCCCAGCATTAATTTCACTCAATTTTTTCCTTGAAGTGTGCGGTATCTAGCAGCTAAATCAGTTTTACATAGCATGGA
The DNA here is from genome assembly GCA_032595735.1 of Pelochelys cantorii. Classification (NCBI taxonomy): domain Eukaryota; kingdom Metazoa; phylum Chordata; order Testudines; family Trionychidae; genus Pelochelys; species Pelochelys cantorii. The sequence continues at coordinate 32,752,836 of CM064338.1, forward strand.
AGTGGGTCACTTCTAGAGAGCTTTATGCCCCTTCTAAATCATCAGTCACTGGGAGTGCATGGTGCAGTGTATTGTGTCTGTAACAAATCTCCTCTTTTATTTTCTCCATTCTCTGGAGGATTAGGCAGAGGGGTATTTTTCCTCCTCAAGTTTTATGCCAGCACTGAACCTGAATTGACTGGGCTTTAATGCACTTCCTACATGGCATGGCCACTGAACATCTACTATGCTTCCTAGGAGTAGCCAAGTACACAGGGATATAAAGTGCTTTAATTCTAGGTGATGCAATTACCCATTTAGACTGGAAGTCTTGGCTATAGAACTCATTATAACCTCATCTAGCATTGCTGCCCCTGACACTGAAGGATCCGGGAACAACCATCCATCTTCTTGGCTCCCATTAATAAAAACTGGAGAATGCTACCCAGCTACCAGTCAATCTATTGCCTCACTTGGTACAAGTTTCAAGCAAGGGCTAATTCATACTAGCAGACTGCATAGCAAGTATATCCGTTGTAGACCAGAGCACAAGACAATAGAAAGGCCTCCATCCATGTGGGATCTTTACAGCTTTCTGTCCCCAGACTCCAGAAATAAACAATTTAAGCAAAAGATACTTCATGGACCATGGAAGGAGGGCAGAAACTTCCATTACCTCCTCCCCTCATAAGTCCTGGACTCAAATCAGGCAACTCAGATGTTATTTTGTCATATTACATGATTGAGCACAGCTCAGTTTATATCTATTTCTGCACGAGACAGAGGATTCAACTAGCAGAGGGTTAAGACAGCCTGGTGCATTGGGAGCCTGAAGCTAGAAAAAAAGGGGGGTTCTGAAGATGAAAGATACAGTGGCATTGGCACAACTGTGTGTAGGGACTGGTGTGGAATAGCAGGGAGCGTTGCAGATCATGTTTGAAGTCAAATGGCAGAGCTCTGGAGGTGGTTCAGCGCTGGAATAACAGGAGGTGTGTAGAGGGTTTGCACATTATCAGAGCTGTGTAGAGCAGCGGGTGGTGTTAAATGCTGTCAATATCTCCCTTTCATGTGCAAAAAGTCACCAAATGCACCCCAAAATTAATGTTTGTCAGTTATATATATATGCATGTGTATAATATGAGAGAGAAAGAGAGAAGCTGTTTTGATTTTTTTACACTTAAAAAATAATTGAAGCAGCCACTTTGAACATTTCTGATTATATCAGGTGATCAGGAGCAATGGAGGAGCTGTAATTTCTTCCATGGTGTTTGCCTGATACCTCCTCAGCAGAAACAAGCTTCACAGGGCACTGAACACTTACACTAAATCTGCCAAGACTTATTTTCCGCCAGCTGCCTAGTAATTGCACGAGGGGCTGAGTTCAATATCCTTAAAATCCTGTCACTTCACACTGAAAAACCCATGGTACAAATGATTCTGTGGGTTATTTAGTCTCAGATTACTGACTTGAAGTGAAAAACTCCAAGCACCAGCTTTCCCTGACCTCCAATGCGGTACAAATCACCCTTCCACTCCCAGGGGGAGCCAGCTTTCCCATTACTTGGAATAACAGGCTAGATCCTGTCCCCTCTTCCTTCTTTACTCACAGCATCTGGCTCCAGACATGGTGCACCCTTCTGTGTCCTTTATGCTGTGGAGTTTTCCACTCCTCTTCAATAGCCTGGATCATTGTTTGTCTCACTGTCACTTTAGGGTACTCAGTAGGGCCACACACACCCTTAAATGCTGTGAATATTTGAACCATTCCTGAACTTCAGAGCTAGTCCCATTCCCATAAAAAGTCAAACCAAAGCCCCCACATCTCAGTATCCCCACACACTGGGAAAACTTGCACCCAGTTCTGAACTTTTCTGCATGAGTTGGACTTATGCCTGTGTGTGTGCGTAGTTAAAACCCCTATTTTTGTTCCAAAGCACATGCGCACACACACATACACACACACACACACACACAAAGCCCATGAGCCAGAAAAGGACTGTGAGGACTGCAAGAAGTGCTGGCTTAACTAACTGGTGGTGGCGTTTGTATTGTGGACGATTTGCCCTATAACAACTCCAATGTTTCTCAAAGTGGTCCACAAACCCACATTGAGAAACCTGTTAACTGGCCCACGCCAGTTTGTTTACTCACTGGCGCCGCGGCCATGGGGCCTCGCAGCTCCTATTTGCTCTGGTTCACTATTTGCAGCTAAGAGGAGATGTGAAAAGCAGCGTGGGCCGGGGCACTGCCTTTGAACCAAATCCAAATCCTAACCTCCTGAACGTCCCATTCCCCGCAACACTGGGTTGTTTTGAACACAGGCCATTTTGATTTTGGGTCACTAGTACCACTCGTAAGATCTGGGTGGATTCATTTTATCAGCTAAGACTTGTTTAGCCTGATGGTCACATGGTGGCATTTTCCCAACTCCCCCAGGCTTGTTTGCAGTGATGGGCAATGCCATGGATGAAAGACAGATTAATGTAGAATGTTTGAGATCCACACCTTGTGGACCAAGAGGAACAAAGGTCAAGGCAGGACAGCAATCAGTACATTGCTGGACTGGATTGGCTACCTTCCGGAAGGAAACTCACAAAGGCAGGAGATGAAGGAAGACTACACTGCATGTTGGTGAACTGGGCAGCTGAGTCCATCTTTGGGGGCACATACTGGTGGGAGAGGAGCTTGGGGGAGGAGGCACTGCAAAAGAAGAGTGGTGGGCTGAATCCCAAACATTGCTTCTCTGCCTGCCTGCGGTGTGTATTCCATGTGCCTATCGTTCCAAACACAGACCCTTTTGGGGGGGGTTCAGAAAAGTCCCAATAACTTATCATCATTATACCGAAAGTTCAGGTCTGCCTCAAGCTGGGCCCAGAAGCAGGAGGCCTGGAGCACTGGTCTATTCCCAGGAGATTTCCAGGATTGCTGATGAAATAGGAGAGAAGACCACATGAAACAGTACAAATAAGTAGCCAGACTTTCAGATCTTTATCCTCTTGGCTGCTCTCCTCTCCATTTGTTGATGATACTGATCTGCCTCTCTGTCCCACCCACCCATAAGGTGTAGATGGGGTGAATCCAAATCCCAGACAAATCTTTTTTGAGAGAGACCTATGGGGAAATCTTCAATGTTGAAGCAATCATGATACAAGCTTTTCTGATGAATAAGTCAGCAGACAGATTCAGATCTATTAATTCACTGCAATTCAACAGCTTGTTATGCTTTTGCAGTGCCGGCCCCTTGGGTTTTCCCCATGCCAAAGCACACCACCCTGCACAGAACTACATTACTCACCAGCTGCTGCTCTGCATACATTAAGGTCTCTTTTTCATTAAGCAAAGATCAAGAGGACAAACATGTATTAATACTGGAGAGAGCTGCCTGGAACATTGTTGGCTGTCATACTGCCATGCCGACTGCTGGTGCAGGCTATAACCTTGCTATGCTAAGAGTGGATTCTCCAGGGACCACTGCTTGGGAGCTTATCTTTAGAACTACTCTAGGCTACCTGAACATGGTTTCATTCACAACCCTAAGAGCCTGATCCTGCCTTTACTGAAGTCAAAGGAAGCTTTTCCACTAAATGCAAGGGCAGGCCTTTCACATTTTCCAGCTTCCTTCCAATCTACCACAAAAAATGGATCAAATTCAGCATTGGACACCACTTTGCTGAAGCCAATGGACTTGCACTTCCTTACAGTGGGGTTGAAATGAGCTCAGCAGCTATTGGACTCTACTTTTCTGCCCACTCCCATGCACAGATTAATGGTGTTCATGCCATGATGCCATTTGCCCAGCTGGGAAAATAGCTATTAAATCACAACACTGCCAAATCTGAAATTCTACTGTCAACAGCCAGTGTGGTACCCATAGGACTTGTTTGCACTTGCTGGGAGATTGATGCTCTGGAGATCAATCGCCTGGGAGCTGATTTAGAGGGTCTAGTAAGGACGCGCTAAATCAATCACTGATCATGCTCCCATTAACTCCAGTACTCCACTAGGTCACGAGAAGTAAAGGAAGTCAATGGGAGAGTTCCTCCTGTTGACCTCCCCCACACACACACCGTACTGTGGGGATACCACAGTAAGTCGAACTAAGGTACGTTAATTCCAGCTACGCTATTCGCATCACTGGAGTTGCATACCTTAGTTTGACTTTGCCCCCAGTGTAGACCTAGTCATGGTAACAAAACCCCCAGGCTGGAAAAATCCTCATCCTCAATTGCTGGGCTGGCAAAGGCAGTCTGCTCTAGTCACTATGCGCTTCTGGCTATAGCTGTTTCACCAGGCCCTGTGCACATTTAAGAGGGATTTTTTACCTGAGGACCTCTGTTCTGTATGCATGACATAGCCAGATGGTTTGCTCCCTGAACAACTCCATTTGTTTCCCCCTGTCAAGATTAGCCAATGAATTTCTGACAGTGAAGTTTCCATGGGATGTTTGTTTGCAGAAAGCTTTGGTGTAACTCACTGCTTGTGATGACCCCACAAGATTCCTTCTCCAACCATGCAAATTCATCTATTTCCCAACATGCTGGCAAATGCCTCTAGCCCACAGTTCAAACAAACAATTTGCTACCCATACTATGCTCTGCTATTTGTGGGCAAAATGATTCAAGTGGGGCTGTACTTCTATATCCCTTGCAAGCACCCCAAGCCTAAAGATCAAGAGGGCACTGTGCTTGGGGATAAATAACCAGTTACAAGAAATTATTATGCAAAACTTTGACTGGGCTCAAAGGGCAATAACATCTCTTTCATGGAGAGGTATTTACAAATAGAATCCAGTTCAGAAAAATCCAGTCACTGTGTGGGAGCAAGAGCCTTCTCCTCTACAACTCCTACCATCTAGAACTGTCTCCTTGTGTCTCCCCATCACATTGACTTTGTACTCTTTTCAGATATCAGCGGAGGACACATCGGGCTTCTCTACTGTCGGGAGTTATTCCGAAATAACTCCCCTTATTTCAAAATAACAAGGTGAGTGTCCACTCTACTAAGCCCATTAATTCAAAATAAAGGGCTTGTTATTTTGAAATAATAACTCCTGCTTCTGAAGAGGAATAGCGCTATTTTGAATTTGTTATTTTGGGAGCTATTATTTTGAAATAACTTATTTCAAAATAACTCCCTAGTGTAGACATGCCCATCCTTCCTTCCTTGTCTCTGCTTCTTAATTTTTCTCTCCCCCTGTTAATTACTCAGCCCTACAAAGCATTGAGAGATGTTGAAGTACAGTTTGTATGGAGGAGGGTATATAAAACACCTGTAGTAATAGGCTGTATTCTATCAATTAGCGTTGTGAGATTTACTGTTTGAGAGGGTCTTGGTGAATATGATGAAGGAGCAGAAACCATATAATCCATATTAAAAAAATAGCACCTACAACTCCCCACCAGAACATCTGGTCAGCTTTCTGAGGGAAGACCCTTGATGGTCTAGTGCGTTAAAGCTTCCGCTGAGGCTTTGAGAGTGGTAGGATCACATTCTGATGTGTCCATAGACTCCCTGTGTAACCTCAGGTAAGTTACTTAGCCTCTCTGTTCAATTGGGTAATAGCACTACCTAGTCCATAGGTGGAAAAATCATTAAAGAGCATGAAGTACTCAGGAAGTGGGGCTAGATAAATGCCTGTATAACTAGGTAAGTTCTGGATGTGCCGGAACAGCTGGCGGAGGCCCCTCCAGTGTGCCCAGGTCAGAGCCCTCTGGTCCTGGCTTGCTGCCTCCCGGGCTGGCGCGGACCACCCCGCCCCCCAAGAGTTGGTCGAGGGCGAGGAAGTAGGGACAGGTGGCAGCCCCTGCTGCGGCGCCGCCCCTGGTGGCCCTGGCATACGCCTGCCGCAGCTGTTTAACTTTCAGGCGCACCTGCTCCTGGGTGCGCCTGTGTCCCTTTCGGGCCATGGTGGCCGCTATGCAGCCATAGACGGCCGCGTTCCTCCTCCTACTGCGGAGATCATGGAGGTTGGGGGCCTGCCCCCAAACCTCAATGAGGTCCATGACCCCCGCACTACTCCAGGAGGGTGTGCACCGTCTACGGCCCCTGGCTGGCCCCTGGGTGCTGGGGGAATGGGCGGGGGATGGCTGGCTGTCACTGGCTCCCTGGCTCATCGTGGGGCCACTGGGTCAGGGGCAGAGACTGCTGGCAGGGCTGGCTCTGGCAAGTGCCATCTGGCCAGAGTCTACCCCTTTAAGGGCCCTGGGGCTGGGGGAGAGGAGAGTTTTCCTGGTTTGGCCCAGAGTGGCCACCAGGGGGAACCTGGGAAGGGCTAGCCTCCAACTAGTTCAAATTAAGTGGCTACACAGCCCTTAATTCGAACTACTTAATTTGAACTAGGCGTTAGTCCTCGTAGAATGAGGTTTACCTAGTTTGAATTAAGCGCTCCGCTAGTTCGAATTAAGTTCGAACTAGCGGTTTGCATGTATAGATGCTATGAAAGTTAATTCGAACTAACGGCTGTTAGTTTGAATTAACTTTGTAGTGTAGACATACCCTAAGTCAGTTAAATATATCCCGGCAAAAATATTCTTCTTTTTCTGTATGTAAGCTTTCTGCCAGATGGAGCCAGCAGCAGCCAGGGCCAGGTTCAGTATCTAGGGGTTCCTCTCCATCCATCCAACACAGAACTGGCTTGAGACCCAACCCAGTAACCTGAAAAATTCACACACCACCCTTGGGTGCCTCTGAGAGGCAATGCTTCCCCACCCGCAAGCACAGAGTCTGAGCATAGAAAAGAAACATTTAATAAAAGGGAGGGAAGTAAGTTGGCATTAATTTGAGAAAACACCACAAACAGAGTATATAAACAAAAACCACGAGTAAACATTTCACCCCAAGTAGATTGGGAAGTGTCCTTTTCCTCTCAGGTTCTTTTGTCAACAACCTAAATGTCCCTTTCACATGCCCAACCCTTCTCTGCACCCCACTCACAGTTGCTGAGCTTGGTCAGAGCAGGCCCAGAGTACAGCTAGACTGCAGGGGGTTTTCGGGATAAAACTCTGCCGCATCCAGGGAATGTGTTTGCTCTTCCGCTTTTTTCTGCGGAAGAGCAAACACGCTCTTTTGGAAGCCCCTGCATTCCTCATTGCACAAGAGAGAAGGGGGCTTTCGAAGGAGGGTTTTTTTCCAAAATTTGGCCCTGTCTAGACGGGCCAAATTTCACAAAAGCCTCTTCCGACAAAAGTATAGGAAAAAGATACGAATAATGCAGAGTGCATTTTGCGTATCTTTTTCCGATAGATTCTCGCAGTCTAGACGTATCCCCAGAGTTCAGAGGTGCAGCCACAGAGTTCACCTCCTATCCTGCATGGGCGGGGGGGAGAAAAGAGGCATCTTACTTCACTCCACTGGTCACTCACCATCTGCCTTCTCAGTGCTCTCTGCACAGCCCAGCTGGCTACTCAATATGTCTCACTGCCACTGCCCTACTGGCCACTCATTGTGCCTCCACCGCTCTGCTGGCCGCTCATCACATCTTTCTGCCACCACCCTGCTGTCTTACAGTCCATCCTCTGTCATCTGCTTCTTGGCTGTGATTTTTGCCTGTCAGTCTCAAATGATTTCAGCTCCCATTGATTTAAACTCTTAGCAAGCAGGGTAGAAGTGAAACAACTCCAATACAATTAACATTAATAAAAGAGGCACCTAATGATGCTTATTTAGCTCCATTCTTTGAACAGTGGCAGGCAAAACCAGTCAAACCAATCCAAGCAGGGACTTCATATAAAGCCTCCTAACCAGAATAATCTTCCCTTACACCTCAGGGGCTCTGAAAGTCAAGCCCCTGCATTAGCAAGATTATTTCTGCTAACCGTGAGCCCTTCCATTAAGAATGAGTTAGCACAGTCCTATTTTTCTATATTCCCACAAAATTACAAACATTTATAATCATGTTGTAGCTATCCCTGCCTTTAACACAAATACAGCTGGTGTTGGGTCACAAATTAAGTTGATTACAATGAGCAAAATACCACTCCATCTGCTGAGTATCTAAGGGTATGTCTACACTACGTGGCTCCCTTGACGGTTTGCTATGTAGACATAGCAAAATGAAGCGGCGATTTAAATAATCGCCGCTTCATATACATCAAAATGGCTGCCACACTGTGCCGATCAGCTGTTTGTAGGCACAGCGCAGGAGTCTGGATGCTCGGCGGTCGACATCAAAAGCCTTTGTCGACCGCCCCGTTATGCCTCGTGGGATGAGGTTTACCGGGGCGGTTGACAAAGGCTTTTGATGTCGACCGCCGAGCGTCCAGACTCCTGCACTGTGCCGACAAACAGCTGATCGGCACAGCACGACAGCCATTTTGATGTAAATGAAGCGGCAATTATTTAAATCACCACTTCATTTTGCTATTCTACAACCCGTTGACGGAGCCATGTAGTGTAGACATACCCTAACAACCCTAAAAAAAGCGGGAGCAAATCATATTTACATAGACACACCCAGGATCTCTCTCCACTTCCAGCTAACTGTAAGAGACTCATTCCTTCAGATCCTGCTTACATCTACAGCGAATCATCCAAGCATATAACACATTATAACACAAACTTGAACCTGTGACCACAGGCACAAAAACACAAGCCTGTACCAATTAAAATAAAGGAAGAACTCTAGTAGCCAGCAGCATTAGTAAGCTGTTATCCTCCATGGGGGATTAGCAGTTCAAGGGGACAATAACACATCTTTGACAAATATGTATGTGTGCTATGCACAATTCCTGTAGCTGCTCCATGCACAGAGAAAATCTAGTATTCAAAAAAGAGAATTGCTGTTTGGAAACTGAAAGAGGAGAATTTTGGCCTTAAAGTACAAAATGAAAGAAAGCAGCTCTGCTCCTCATACTGGCGACCAAACACAAGCTTTTTCAAAAAATTTTCTTTGGCTTGGTTTGGTTTTTGTTCTAACGCACTAGTATATGTTTCTAAATTATGGTGAATTCAGCTTCTCTCAAGATATCAAACCTTACAACAGATTGGAACAAAGGAACCTAGACTGTATAGTGCAGTTCCTTTTTATTACTTCTTTTTTATTAGGTTTTTAAATATATGCAGTACAACAAAAGCATTTAGTTAAAGTAAAACAGTAGTTAGTGTTAAAATAGGCCATAAAACATGCTATAAGGCTCACATTTCATTTAAGATTTAATAAACATATAGGTAATGCAAAGCTTTGGAGGGTTTTCTATTAATATGAACTATTATTTATTGTTTGTCAAGGGAGAATTCTTCACTGAGTGTTTCAGAACATATCCTCCATCAAAAGCAAGAAAAATTCAAAGTTTTTGTTTTCAGAAGACACAGTCAAGTAGTTTAATATGATACATTTTTTTTAAAATAATTAAAACTTAAAGTTGCACAAAGCCTATAATAACTTGAATAGAAATGCTATGAAATATACTTTAAAAATAAGCACATACACACAATTTCCCCATTCTCCACAGCATTTAAATATTCACCTGCAGTGATCGAAGCTCAAATACAAAATTTTTTGTCATGGGGCATGAAGAGCAGAAAATAAATATGACCAGAAACAGAAACTGGCACTGACTAGTCTATTTCACGGTCCAAGCTAAGTGAAATGAATAGCATAAAGGAACATGGTGATAAATAAATCAGAGTTTTAAAATTATTTTAGTTCTATTACTCTAAGAAAGGATTTTGTTTAATTTATTATTTTATTCTTGATGCCGTCACTTTAATGTTTCATTGCAAGGTCTAATTCTCAGGGTGCCTTCTTAATCTTAGTGCAGTAAAATGTGCTCTCACACCCATGCAAACACATGCTGACCCCATCTATGAGTTCACTGATTAGAATTTGGGTACTAACCACCTGATTTACAGACCCCCAGGTGAATCAGTTACTTCAGGTGTGCATATATAAATGCTGGGTTTGCACATGCACAAATAGACACTTTGGGACTATGCCCAGCAAATCTAATCCATGAACTATTGTAGCTGGGGAGACAGAGGAACAAAATAACATGGGATTCCTCTTATGTTAAACCACATGCAGATGTCACAGCATGTATGTTTTAACATCAGGACCAATATTCTTATTAATCAACCTATTGTCACTACCAACTTCTCATGAGGACTTAACAAGGTTTGCAAGCTACTATTAAGCATCTCAGAGGGGTAGCCCTGTTAATCTATAACTTTAACAACAGTGAGCAGTCCTGTGGCACCTTAGGGCATGTCTACACTACCTACAGAGGCTACGTCTAGACTGCAAAGTTTTTCCAGGATACTGGAGGTATTCCAGAAAAACTCTGCCACGTGCAAGGAACACATCTGCTCTTCCAAAATTTTTTTCGGAAGAGCAGGCATGGTTTTTTTGGCATCCCTGTAAACCTTCTTTTACGAGGGAGAAGGGATGTTCTGAAAAAGGGTTTTTTCCTGACATTTGGCCCAGTGTAGATGGGCCAAATTTCGGAAAAACCTCTTCTGAAAAAAGAAGCAGTTCACAATTTGCGTATCTTTTTCCAGAAGAACTGTATAGTCTAGACACAGCCAGAGTTATTTCAAAATAACTCTTGTTATTTTGAAATAACAAGGTGAATGTCCACACAGCAAGCCTGTTATTTTGAAATTATTTTGTAGTAATGGGCTTGTTATTTGAAAATAATAACCCATCATTCTATAAGGAATAATACCTATTTTGAAATTGTTCTTTCAAAATAGCGTTAGTGTGGACGTTCAGCTGCTGTTAATTAAAAATAACGACTCCCGAGAGTAATTCAAAGTAATTACTCCCCAGTGCTTCCTGGAGCTCTAAATTGAGATAGCACATCCACATTAGGGGAGTCTGCCTCAGACTAATTTCAAGGCTTCCCTGTAGTGTGGATGCACTATTTTGAAATAGTTACTTCAGGAGTTATTATTTCAAAATAACTTATTTTGAAAAAACCTGGCAGTGTAGACATAGCCTTAAGTGACTAACAAATATACATATATAGTATCATGAGCTTTCATGGGCAAAATCCACTTCTTCAGATGAGACAATTTTGAGTAGAGAAAAAAAGGGGGACTCTCAGAATAAGAAGGGAAAGGAAGAAAAAAACCCTGTCATTATAATCCCGGTGCTAGTAAGGCTAATTGAGTGGGCTGTAAGTGTCCCATACTTACCTTTTGATGTCAGTTGGGTGTTGAATATAAGGAAAGATGGTTTTATATGTTAACCAGTTCAAGTCTTTGTTCAGGCCAAGGAAGACAGTGTCAAATTTGCATATGAAGATAAATTCTGCACTCTCTCTCTCTGTAGTTGGCTTGTGAAATTCCTTTGTAGAAGAATGGCTACTTTTAAGTCCATAAATGAGTGCCCAGGCAGGTTAAAATGTTCCCCTACAGGATTCTGTTTGTTACCATTTCTAATATCTGTTTTGTGTCCATTAATCCTTTGTCACAGAGACTGTCCAGTTTGGCCAATATACATGGCAGAGGGGCATTGCTGGCACTTGATGGCAATATCACATTAGAGGGTGTGCAGTTGTGTGAGCTTATGTGGTTAGGTGCTGTGATGGTGTCGCTAATATACATGAGTGGACAGAGTTGGCAACGGTGTTTATTGCAGAGTAAATTGCTCCGTGAGTATATTTGAGGTATGATGTGCAGCTGCTAGAAAGAATTTGCTTCAGGTTAGCAGCTTGTAGGGGCATGTTTATACTACAGAGTTATTTCAAAATAACTCCCATTACTTTGAAATAACAAGGTGAGCATCCATACAGCAAGCCTGTTATTTTGAAATTATTTTGTTATAATGCACTTTTTATTTCAAAATAAGAGCCCTTCATTCTACGAGGAATAATGCCTATTTTGAAGTATCAGAGGGGTAGCCATGTTAGTCTGGATCTGCAAAAGCGACAAGGAGTCCTGTGGCGCCTTATAGACTAACAGATTAGTCTGTACTCTTCATCTGTTAGTCTATAAGGTGCCACAGGACTCCTTGTTGCCTATTTTGAAATTGCTATTTCGAAATAGGGTTAGTGTGGTTGCTCAGCTGCTGTTATTTTGAAACAACTACTTCCCAGAGTCATTCAAAGTAATGACTCCCCAGTGCTTCCTGGGGCTCTGCGTTGAGATAGTGTATCCACATTTAGGGTATGCCTACACTGCGGGCTAAAGTAGAGTTAAGATATGCAATTCAGCTACATTAATTGAGTAGCTGAAGTCAAAGTACCTTAACTTGGCTTTTGGCACTATCTACACAGCAGGAAGTTGAAGGGTGAACACTCTTCCTTCAACTTCCCTTCTTCTTTGTGAAATGAGGATGGTTACAGAAGTTGGAGTAAGAAGCCCGTTATTTTGAAATTATTTTGAAATAATGGGCTTGCTGTGTAGATGCACACTGTTATTTCAAAATAACATGAGTTATTTCAAAATAAGCGTTCAGTGTAGACATAGCTTGCGTCAGACTAATTTTGAAGCTTCCCTATAGTGTGGACGTGCTATTTTGAAATAGTTATTTCTGGAGCTATTATTTTAAAATAACTTATTTCAAAATAATCTGGTAGTGTAGATATAGCCTAGGGGAGGATTGGTCTGTCTCCCAAGGCCTGTGAGAGTGAGGGATCATTTTCCAGGATAGGTTGTAGATTGTCAATGATGCACTGGAGGGGTTTAAGATAGGAGCTGTAGGTGATGGCTAGTGATGTTCTGTTATTTTCCTTGCTGGGCCTGCCTTGAAGAAGGAGATTCCTGGGCATTCAGAGCTTCTGCATGGACAAATTTTAATGTTCACACACTTAAAGGACATAAAGACATAAACTAAATACTTCTTGCGGGTGCCAATGGACACTGTCTGAAGAATATCAAACCCAGGTAGCAAGAGATGCTCTTGCTTAGAGTTAACAGTATACTCAAATGTAGATATCTAATAGAATCTGCAGAAAAACACAAGTCTCTGCCCTATGAAATAAAGGACAAACTCCAATAGCCAGCAGCATTAGTTGGTTGTTACCCTCTGATGGCCATTTCTCCTCCCTTTTCCACAAACCCTCCCTTCCAGTGAGAAGGATGTGGGCTCCTGTGGGAAGGATGAGAGAGCTCTGCTTGCTTCCTGTAGCAGTTCTGACTGGTTGTTTACACCCCAGGAGGTTGGGGGTGGAAGAGGGGACAGCAAACACTCAGAAAGCTTTTTGTTTGTCAGGACTGCTTCTGCTTTCGACCAGATGTGCTGTAGGCCCTGGTCCCCTCCTCTAGCACTTTGTAGAGCTGGACTGAATTCCTACACAATGAAGAGTTGTTTTTCATCCTGAACAGCATATTTGTGCTCTAATGTCAAACACACTTTGACATTTCTTCGGTGGGCCAGTATTCCCCAATACCATTTGGCTTAAACTGAATGTAAGAGCAGGACAGAGAAACTCATAGAATTGAAGCCAGGAGGGACATTAAATCATCTAACCTGAGCTCCAGTTCATTACATTTCATACAGTTATGAAGCCCAACAGCTTGGATTTGACTAAAGCATACCATACAGAAAAGCAAGATGGAGAATCCACCACTTCCCTTGGTGGTTTATTCCAATGGTTAATCAGCTTCACTGCTAAATAATTGTGTCTAATTTCTAACTAAAATTTGTCTGGCTTCAGCTTCCAGTCCTTGGTTTTATTCTCCCAGACCTTTCTCTGCTAAATTGAATAGCCCATTCATGCCTGGCCATTTTCTGTCCATGCTGATACTTACACACTGTGATCAACTCACCTTTTAGTTTCCTTTTCAATAAGATAGAGTTCTTTGAGGCCCTCACTGTAAGGCATTTACTCCAGCCCTCAAATCATTTTGGTGAGTCTTTTGTGCACTCTCTCCAATTTTTCAACATCCCTTTATAAATGTGGACACCAGAACTGAATGCAGTATTCTGGTTTCAGTCTTTCAATGGCATACAAAGGTAAAATCGCCTGGCTCCTATTTGCCATTTCCTGTTTATACACATCTGGATTGCATTCGCCATTTTGCATTATATATGCATAAGCATTGCATTGGAAGCAATGGTCAGGGGCTTGTCCATTGTAACTTAGAGACTTTAAGGTCCCAAAGGACCACTATTACCATTGAATCTTTTTCTTGGTCACCACTTCCCAGGATAGAGCCTCCCATTCTGTGTCTAGATGTTTAACTGTACCTTTAGCTCTGCTCAAAGGAGGGTGATACATATCGGGTATGTCTACACATCAAAGTTAATTCAGAATAACAGCTGTTATTCCGAATTAACTTCCATAGCATCTACACAAGCAAACTGCTATTTCGAATTAAATTTGAAATAGCGGGGCGCTTAATTCGAGTTAGTTAATCCTCATTCTGTGAGGAATAATGCCTAACTCGAATTAGATAATTCGGAATAAGCGCTGTGCAGACGCTTATTCTGAAATAGGGGGCCTCCAGCCTTCCCAGTTTCCCCTGGTGGCCACTCTGGGCCAAACCAGGAAAACTCTTCTCCCTCCCACCAGCCCCGGAGCCCTTAAAGGGGCAGACTCTGGCCACAGTGCCTGTGTCAGCTCCAAGCCTGCCGGTCCAGAGCCAGCAGTCACTGCCCCGACCCAGTGGCCCCAAAACATGAGCCAGCAAGCCACTGGCAGCCAGCCCCTCCACTGCACCCCAGGAGCAGTCTGCCAGCTCCCAGGAGCCTGCCAGGGCCCAGAGATGGCGGGCGCCTTCCTGGTCCAGGGTAGACCATACTCAGGTTTGGGGGGATGCCCCCAACGTCCATGATCTCTGCACTAGACAGAGGAACACAGCCGTCTATGGCAGGAAAGCTGCCAGCCTGGCCACCAAAGGCCACATGCGAACCCAGGAGCAGGTTTGCATGAAAATCAAGTTGGTCCGGCAACACCCCCAACCCTGAGCTTCTCCTCCCCCTTCCTCCTCTTGCCTCTCCCTTCCAGCTCCCTCCTCCCAGGTTTCCCCCTCCCCTCTTCCACCCTCATTCCCACCCCAGTTTTGGTCAATAAAGAGAGTTTGTTTTTGGCAAGAAATGTGTTTTTATTTGACATCAGGAAGGGGGGTTAGGGAGGGGTAAGTGGAAGGAGGGAGAAATGAGGCACAAGCCCCCAGTGGGGCACACCAGGAAGGCGCTTAGTGCTTCTCAGGGTGGAAGCTCTCCTGCAGGCCTCCTGGATACTGACAGCCCCCCAATGGACCTCCCAGATGGCAGCCTGCAGCAAGTGCAGCCAGGCTCACAGCAATGCATCCAAGAGAAGCACCAGAGTGCCCAGGGGCAGCTCCAGCTCTGTGTTGCAGAGTGCTGTGGTGTCCCGAGTGAGGGCAACCAGAGCACGCAGAGACACAGATGCTTTGCTGTCCCTCATTGAGGCAGGCAAGCAAGCAGGGACACCTGAGAACTGGCTGCCCGGGGGACGGAGGGGTGTCCCTTTAAGCACAGGCGTCAGATAGCCTCAGGCAGCAGCCACACGCAGACACTCCTGACCTGATGCCCTGCCTGACCTGGTTCTGCCTGGCCTTAAATCCGATTCTGCATCCGGTCAGTGTGGATGCAGTATTTCGAATTAGCAAAATGCTAATTCAAACTGCATTTTGTGTGTAGACGCGTTAATTCGAATTAGCTTAATTCAAATTAACTATTTCAAAATAAGATATTTCGAATTAACACTGTAGTGTAGACATACCCATCCAGACTAGAGAGGAGTGATAGAGGTGGAAAAGAGAATGGTAGAGACACACATCACAGCTGTTTGGAGGTAAGTCATAGTATAGATGAGGGACAATTGTCTGGATGCTTCAGCAGCTGAGTTTTCAGGCAGGGTGCATTCCTGGCACACTCAGAGCTCTATCTCATGGGGAATCTGGCATGTTCAAAGGCATAGGACAGGCCTGACAATCTTCCTTCTCCCATGATCTACAATCTACCAATGAGACCCAGGCCAGCTGTTCTCTGGTTGTCAAGCCCAGATGTAGAAATTGAAGAGAAACATACGCTTCTCCCTGTCCAGGATTCCAGAGGGTTTACAAAATGCAAACATCCTGAATGCATACATGCTTAAACCAACACTCTGAATCACTTTTCTACTGAATACATATTGTTAATTAGAATGCTGGCATATTCCTGACTACAGGTCAAATGAATGCATAAGAGGATCTATGCACTCTTAGTGCTTGGGAATTTCTGCTTGCTTAAATGCAGCCTGTAAAGAGTTAACTAGCGCTACGAGTCCTTCACACCCCCTGAACAGAATTCATTTGTCAAAAAGAAAACAGACTAAGAAACTATTTTAGATTTCCTCTGATACCCATTTAATTCTTGGGTTTTTTTCTCTGACACATGCAGCCCGTTGGTGCCAATTATGTAGGTTATATTTCTGCCAGCTTTGCTGTGATATTGTCTTCAATAATTCATATGAACATTTTTAATATGCTTATGTGATGCTGTGTGTGCATGTGTGTGTTGTGTCTTTCCCATTTTAGAGGCCATCTAGGCATGGAAATCCTTTATAAGATGTTTCAGCTGGGAGATGAAGTTGTCATTGCAAGTTTAATGAAGAAGGGGAAATTTAACCCAGAGAGAGAGTCCACAGTAATATGATTTGCTTAAATATCCATATCGAGATAGGTGTCATTTCTTGGCAGGGTGAACAGAAATTTCAGTGAAGCAAATTTGGGTCCATTGAACCAAACTCCTGCTTTGTGAGTTACAGCAAAGCAGAAAAGAAGAGTACGTACAGAGGGAAAAACACGTATGAATGACTGGCATTTGTCTCAGAGAATTGTGAAGGGGATGTGCCTCAGGTCAGTCCAACAGTCAGCTGGCCTACTGGTCAGGCAGAGACTTCACTGTTCTTTTCAGTCTGCCCATCTTGAAGGGGCCCTGCCAGGCCAAATGAGGCAGGCCTCCATCGCTGCTGTGGGTACTATGCCATGAAGAGCACAAAATCCTCTTCCCTACCTCTTGGGATTTTGTCACTACAAAGAGTAGGGGAAACAAAGGAGAAGATTGCAAGCCCTCCCTCTCTATCGGGTCCCAAAAGTGGTGTGGGAACATTTTTAAGAGTGGGGGTGCTGACATAGCCCCCTTACCTCTGTCCTACCCTCCCCCAGCTGAGGCTGGGGGCTGGCAACAGAGCCCCTAGTGCATGGGGCTGAAGCAGAGTCCCACATCCCATGTGCAGGGTTGGCAGCCAGGACTCCAGGCCCAGAGCCAGCAGCAGACCCCCCCAGCACACACGGCCAGCAGCAGAGCCCCAGGAGTGCAAGGCAGTAGCTGGGACCCTGGGTGCAAAGTTGGCAGCAGAGCCTCCAGAGTGCAGGGCGACTGCTGGATCCCTGGGAGCAGGGCTGGCAGCAGAGCCTGCACCTGCAGGGAGGCCACTGGGACCCTGGGTGCTAGGTCGGGATCCCAGGCATGCTGTAGCACCCACCTCACCCCTAGTTCCTGCACTTGTGGGTCCCAAGCCCAGGGTATAAAGTGATGTTACAGTGTCCGGATTAATCATTGGTCCACCCCAATTTACAATCCCCACCAGCTGTTTCCTACCAGGCTGTGGCTCTTGCATTTCAAACTGAGTCTAAGGAGGCAATACAGTGAAAATAAGAATGACCATTCCTCAGTAGTAGCTACATAGCAACACAATATAACAGTTCAAGGGTATGTCTACACTACCACCCTCGTTCGAACTAGGGTGGTTAATGTAGGCATTCGAAGTTGCAAATGAAGCCCGGGATTTAAATATCCCGGGCTTCATTTGCATCTTGCCGGGCGGGCGCCATTTTTAAATCCCCTTAGGTCGAACTCCGTGCCCGCGGCTACACGCGGCACGGAGTAGGTAGTTCGAATTAGAGATCCTAATTCGAACTACCTACTCCGTGCCGCGTGTAGCCGCGGGCACGGAGTTCGACCTAAGGGGATTTAAAAATGGCGCCCGCCCGGCAAGATGCAAATGAAGCCCGGGATATTTAAATCCCGGGCTTCATTTGCAACTTCGAATGCCTACATTAACCACCCTAGTTCGAACTAGGGTGGTAGTGTAGACATACCCCAAGGGAGAAAGTGAAGAAGATTGCATCCAGTAGAAATTGAAGAGGCGGAAGAGAATAGATAAGTAGAAATTAATTATCTGAATTGGAAGATAGCCAGGAGAGTTAACATCCCTGCTTTTACGTAAAGAGCACTGGGATCTTTAATCACCAAGTCATCAGGATCCTGCTTTTACATATTATCCTAAAGACAGCACCTCCAGCAACACAGCATCCCCAACAAAATGCCAGGTCACAGATTTAGCAATGATTTCCACAGAAGAATGACCCTCACTAAGTCACCAGCAACACTTCTGGAAGCCTATTGACTTTTCCTTAGGTCTCTCATACTGAGGCCCCACTGAGCTGTTGAGATCTAACACAGTTAAAGGCTATGTCTACACTGCAGGCTTTTTGTGCAAGAACAGTTGTTCTTGCACAAAAACTTGCAGAGCGTCTACACTGCACATGCGTTCTTGCGCAAATAAATTTACAGTAAAGCGTCGGAAAACAGGGCTTCTTGAGCAAGAGTTATTCCTCTCCCCATGAGGAATAAGCCCTCTTGCACAAGAGCTCTTCCACAAGAAGGCAGTGTAGACAGGCAACAGGGGTTTCTTGTGCAAGAAAGCCCTATGGCCAAAATGGCTATCAGAGCTTTCTTACGCAAGACAGCATCCACACTGCCATGGATGCTCTTGCGCAAAAGCACATCTCTTCCACAAAAGCACATGGCAGCGTGGACACACTCTTGTGGAAGACCTTTTGCACAAGAACTCTTGCGTAAAACAGTTCTTGCGCAAGAAGCCTGCTGTGGAGATGTAGCCTTAGGGTATGTCTATGCTGCAATGCTATTTCGGGTTTCCAGAGGTATCCCGAAATAACTACCCCGCGTCTTTAGAATGTATCTGCTATTTCGCAATACAGGGGACGCACTATTTCGCCATCCCTGTAAACCTCATTCTACGAGGAGTAAAGGATAGCTCAAAATAGCTCTTTATTTTGAAATTTGGCGCTGTGTAGACAACGCCAAATTTTGAAATATCCTATTTTGAAATAGACTTGAAATAAGCAAATTGCATATATTATTTCGAGTTTCGGGTGCTGTGTAAACACACCCTTACAGTCCAAGATGATGGAAGCAGACTCAGCAGCTTTCACACTGTCCCCGCAATGTGCCACAGCATTTTGGTAAATCAAAATGAAATGTGCGTTTAGGAACCTAAAGAATCAAGTTGCCAAAAATGGGACTCAACTCTGCAATACCCCTTCCTTCCTCAAGTAATTCTCATTCATCCATCTGAATTAGGCCTTTGATCTTGGTGGCCTCAACAGCTGATAAAACTGGGACTCAGAATTGGTCATCTCTGTCATGTGTCTCTCTTCATCCATCGTAAGGATTATTTTTAGACTTTTTCTCTGAGCCGAAAGGTAAGAAGATAATAATTTCCTTTGAGGCTGTAGCCAGCTGGGCTAATACAAAACCATTTAGTGGTCATTTCAAAAGAGGTAAAGAAAAGAGACTATCCTAAAACGCTTCCTTGACAAGAGATATTTGGGAGTAAGAGCGGGCATGGATGTGCCACTATCAGATAAAAATTAAGAGCCATATATTATATAGCTGGCGATAAAATCCATGATATGCTCCTACTTCACCTCCAGTGTATTTGATTCTTCTCTAAGGCACAAAGTTACTCTCACAAAGAATCACTTTCATGGCAGGAGAAGGGCGAGAAAGAGATTTTTTTTGTCTTCAGAAAGAAGCTGTCTCTGCTTTTGAACTGCTTTGCTCAACACTGATAAAATAGACCTTTCATCCACCTTTAAGTGTATCCATTTTAAGATAGTCAGTCAACTTTTCAAACTTAACACAACTCCATCAAAACTGCATTGGCCTTGGAAATTGCACACAACCAGGATTTGAGCTAAGATTTGAAAGAATAAAAAAATATGAGAAAAGTTCTCCAGCTCTTTATATATCCCTCGTAGCAAGTGTTCAGGCACCACCCTAACCCTAAACCTAACCCTTTCTGGGAAAGACAATGCAGCATGCCTAATCATTCAGGGCTTCTCTGTTTGGGGACATGCAGGAAAGTTAATCCAAATTAACTAATGGTGTGATATGGAGTGGGTTAAAACACATTACACCTCTGTGTGAACAACCTCATTCAGAATTAAAGTAACCTTAATTCGGTTATCTTTATTTGCTTCCAAAGTGAATTAATTTTAACTGAATTAAGGCGATTTTAGATCTGAATAATAGCATTCACACGGGGATTTGGCGAGGTTGAACTAATGCACTTTAAAAATTAATTTGGTTAATTTTCTTGACTGCCCCTGTGTAGGCAAGCTATCAGACTAGTGGTACCAGGGAAAGACTACATAAACCCTCATTCATACAAGTAGCCCTGATACAAAGAGTCTTATTGACTTAAATGGGACTCCTTGCATGAGTAAAGACCAATGGTGAAAGGTGTTGGATAGCAAATGGAGTCAAAGACTTCTGTTTTCCCCAGATCAGGACATTGAGAGTGTAAATTGTCTTGAAGGGACCGCAGTATAAAGAAATCAGTTTTAGGAGGAGAGCAGAGTTTGGTCTCTATCTAATCAGTCTTTGGCCTATTAGCTGAGAAATGTCAATGGTGCAAATTCAAATGATATATTTTGGGCATGGAAACTGTCAGTTAGAAGCTGGACTGGAGCCCCATCCCTGTCACATAGGCTACCAAAATGCAACTCAGTGAATCCTGGATATGTTCAACTTGATTCCAGATAAAGGGGAACTGATTCTTCTCTAATTCTAGTTTTATACCAGTTTAACTCCATGGCATCTATGGCATTTCTCCTATTTTACATTAATGCAATCAGGATCATGAAGTCTTTGCACTGCTACTTCATCCCATTTTCCAACACTGGTCTCCTGAGACATCCACCCCCAACGTGCTGGGCCACAAACTAAATTCATCCTGATCTTTTTTCTCTTTTGTAATGAGCATTTTATAGGAAAGAAAAGAAAAATATTATAGCATGCATAGTGACTGAGCTGCACAACCAGATGTAACTTTGAGATGTAATGTTGCAATATCAGATTATGAATATAATAGCCCAGGATATCTCATCTCATAAAGTCATTTCTTGATGGTCCTCTGGAGAGACAGTAGAGACATATGTTCTCTTGGAGGGTTTGGAGATATTGCTGCTGAAAGTGGCTACAGCTTTCAGCCCTTCATAACTCTTCCGAGCCTAGTAGCTTCTGATGTGTTCTTCAAAATACCAAAAGAACTAAGCCATTTCCTGTGCATTAGACGCAACTTACAAAATCTTTCTTTAAGAAAGGCAAATATCTGTATTTTTAGGAATAGTGAAACCTCTGCAGGGTTCATGCTCTGGTTTCATTTCAAATTCCACTGGAATTTATACTTCACAGGATTGGAGATAATAACATAATTAAAGTCAGTGTGCTACCTTGTGTATTTTCTGCACTGTGTGATCTATTTGTTTACTGGTTCTCAAATTATGGTATGTGGAGGAAACTGGAAGTCATGGCTTCCCATCCAGTGTTACAGCCAATAGACCATTCTACCTCCAGAAGATCCTTTCCTTTGGCCAGTTGATAGTTGCATTTCAGTCAGACAAGTCCCAATCATTGTCTGGGGTTGGGAAACCTGAAAGTATCTTGACCCCACCCCTTCTGCTTGGTGCCCCGCCCCTTCCTGTGTGGCCCAGGGCCACTTCAAAAATTTCCAAATTGGCCCCCAGCAAAGAATTATTGCCCTTCCCTGAGTTAGAAAGATCTAATTTGAGGGGGGACACTTAAGGAATGAAGTTTGAAATCTAAGTCAAAGACAGACTTTGGAGTTGCTTGGTGTCTGTTAGTCAAATGAAACTAAATTCCAGCTAGTCATTTTGTGCACATCTGTGACTGAACTAAATGGCTGTAAACAGCCAGATGTCAACAGGACTGCTACATTAGCATCTACTGCCATCTAGCAGTAGATCAAAATAGATATCTACATAAATGTAATTAAAACTATTCAAGAGCATAAGAAAGGAAAACAACATACCAGTGAGCCATTTCTTCAGCTCTGTTAAGCTATGTGCTGCTCTGATAATGCAAAGCAGGTGAGATTTCTTTTAGTGCAGAGAAATCCTTCAGTGGTGAAAAGCTGGCTTGGCCTACCCATTCCACACCCCTTCACAGCATCCGTCATCCAGCAGAGTTGTTGTGGCTGAGGAAAAGTGGATATATGCCCTTGCACTTTAGTGATCCCCAACTTTCAGAACTGTGCATAAATGCAGTATAACATAGAGCATCCCTGAAACTTCCCTATTCTCTCTCACTCTTTGGGGCCCAGGTACCCAAACATCAGGGAGCAAGAAGTCACCTTTGCAACATTCCCATAGAGGCTGCACAGGTTGTCAAATGACCAGTTCTGGGGATCTGACCCATTGTATCTCGCTCCATACTATTGCTTGATTGGCTGAGAGAACAGAACATGTGAGTTTAATTTGTTCACTTTGAATTCTAATATCAGTAACAATTAAACAAAGATGATTACTGATCACCATTGCACCCTCGAGGCCTCAATCTGTATCAGGCCCTCACTGTGTCAGACAGAGTCCCTGCCCCTTGCAATAGATGCAAAATCTTACACAGTGCATTGTGTGCAATCCTGTTGAAGTCAATGAGATCTCACAGTGCATAACTTTAAACATATGAGTAAGTCTTTGCAGGACTGGGGCTAAAGAAGACTATCATGCCAATTTTTTTAAGTTTGCTTTCTGTAACATGACAGAATTTCCCCTGTGTTTCAAAATGATTTCACTGAGTGGAGCTGAGTTAAGTAATTTAGTGATATTTTATGGTTTACACATTGACTTAGTAAATTTTCAGTTGTTCCTAATGATTATTATGAATGCTTTGCATATATACCATGCCCAAGTAGCTTTACAAGCATTAATTAATTCTCGTGATACTCATGTGACCTAGCAAGCTTTATTAAGCACAGATGAGTAAACTGAAACTCAGGAGAAATTAAAGAGCATGGCCAAAGTCATGCAGTGAGTCAGTAGCAGAGTGAACATCCACAAGTCTTGACTCGCAGTCCCTTGCCATCATCATTCCCTTTTATTCTCCTTACTATTCCAGATCAAATTCTGCCATCAATTATATTTATGCAACTTCATTAAAGCCAATGGGATTTTAGGGATGTAAATGAAAACAGTTTTTGGCCAGTTAAATCTCTGCAGCATTTGTATGCCTCTTTTTATAGACTGTTGAGTTGCAATTACCCTCCTGTTTCAAGCCAAATGTACATCTGATAAAAGCCACTCTGGGTAACATCTTTGGTTTTTCAAAATGTGTTTTTAAGTCTTCAACCAAAAAGAGCTGCACCATGTTGTTGTCTTCATAGATTTTCTGTGAGGATTCTCTCCACATTGGTCTCAAAGAGCTGAAATATTGCTTGCTTTTCAAAAGGCTCTTCAGGCCTCAGTAAGTTGATTCACTCTTTATATCTGTGTATTACAGTTGCCATCTTGCTGCATCTGACTTCTCAGTCACACAATCATCTTGAGCATGTCTCCTGTCATCTTTCTGTAGCTCCAGGCCCTTGATTTCGTCTCCCATTTTCCTTCATTTGTGGACAAATTCAACCCTACCTAAAGGTAGGCAAATATCCATCACCTTCAATAGAGCAGAGTTCACTTATATCAATGCTGAATTTGATCTGTATTCTTCTACATAATTCTGACCAACAAGCTTTTCCTGTCTTCCCTACACATTGGGTGAACTCCTGACCCCACTGATGTCAATGACAAAACTCCCATTGACTTCAAAGGGCAGGATCCAACTCATTGAATTTGATATGTCCTTGGGTTCTGGATGTAGATTGCCAGGGTTGCTGTGATCTATTTACATATCTTTATCTGTCAATCTCATCCACTATCTGTCTTATCTCTCTGCACAACAGGACAGAAGCCAATGGGGACAGATTATGTTCCTGTACCACTTTTAATTCTTCATTCCAATTTCTTCTTAGGAAGGCTTCATGCCCACAAATTCAGCTTCTTCAGCTTTTTCAAACGCAACATTGTGGAAATGCTTGTGGCTCTTAGTGCTTTCCCTAAGCAGAACCGAGTAGGTTTTCTGTAGGTGCACTAGTGATTTCCATAGGCACAGGGAGTCATTTCAATAATTCTTCTATGCTTACAGTCTGCACAGCTGTTTGTGAACCTTAGGGAGCTAAGGCACTACATAAAGGTGAGATCACATAAAAAAGGAGTTTTGAAAATTCCCTTTGCCCTTCCACAATAAGGAAAGTTAGCCTGAAAGGGCACGAAATGTAATGAAGGAATAGAATGTTTCCCAGTGCATGACAGGAATAAAGAGGGATGACACACAGTTATCTTTGTGCTGCATTCTGATCAGTCAGACGGCAGAGATAGCATACTTTCCTTAGCCCTTTTGCACTCAGCATGCGACAAATATGAAGAGGTGCATAAAGGGGGAAGAGAGAGAATGCTGCTTTTCTGGTCAAAAGACTCCTTTGTATAAACTAGCAGAGGGATCCTGCATGGAAACCCAAATGAGCCTGAGGAATATTCATACGCTGGTAATGTACCATGACTACTGCCTCCCAGCTCTAGATAAGTTGAATTAATAAACTGCCTTTCGTTGGTGACACCTCAGCATGAATTTTGCATTAGACTCAATTCAGTAAAGTTCACAACTGACACGGTTCCCTTTATGACGATCCTTTTCAATTGTTTTTTGTGCTGGGATGTCATAAAGATGTTTGAGTTGCTTCTGGCAGGGAGCTGTCTTTTATCTTGAGAAAGAGCTTTGGTAACCCACTCATGCCTACAGCACTCTTGAATTAAGTCTGCAGGCAAAGCTTCTAGTCCGTTTACACTATTAACAAGGCAGGCATTTTTTCATGTCAATGAAAATCTCAACACTGGGCTTGTCACAGTGGAAAATTTCAGTTGTGGTGGGCAAAGGGAGATTAATGAAGGGAGCAGACATGAAATGATAACATCAGTGGACACCTTGTGCAGTTATTAAAACAATGTGAGTGGCTCGCCTCTGCCAGTTAGAACTCTGGAGGCACTTGCCAAGTTTATCAGACCATGAATCTTCTCTTCCTTAATTGATAGGCAGGTGGCATGGCGGAGCAGTGTCCAGATTGTACAGGGAGAGATAAAAGCATCTTCAGATAGACAGACAGCCTGATTATGAGATTTGTTTATCTCCTGATAATCACCATGTTAACTGTATCAGTCAGTCAGCTATTTCCTTCTGTTGGTATGTAATCAGGAGATGGCTTGGCTGAAGGATATATTTGGATTAAGTTTAGGTGAGGATCTGAGCTTTGAGTTAGGAGCTGAGCCTGGGGCACCTCTGGCATTTGGAATTTCACTTCAATCCAGTTGTTCTGGTGCGAGTTTGGCCAAAATGGTGGAAAATTTAGGCAGTAGCTGTTCTTCTGAGATTTACTTGATTTAAGATTCTGGCCCCCAGGCCATCAGATAAATAGAGCCTGTTCCTGAAAATCCTTGTGTACCCCCATTAAAGACATACACCACACTGTCTATAATATAGGAATAATAATATACCTTTCTCCCACCCTCAGGCTATGTCTAGACCACAGACTTTTTGTGCAAGAAGCTTCTGTAAGAAGAGATCTTCCATAAAAACTTCTTGTGCAAGAGTGCATCCACACTGCAAAAGTGCATCAAAAAGGCGATGTGCTTTTGCGAAAGAGAGCATCCAGACTGCATGGATGCTCTCTTGAAAGTAAGCACTGATTGGTATGCACAGAATGGCCACCAGGGCACCTGTGCTTTTTCCTCTTTCCTCTTTTTGTGCAAAAACCTCCTCTTCCCCGTCCACACACAGCTTTTTGCGAAAGAACTCTTTCGCAAAAAGGCTTCTTCCTCAAAGACAGAGGAATACCAATTGCACAAAAACCCTTCTGTTCTTTCGATTCTCTTGAGCAAAAATGCACTAAAGTTATGGACGCTCCGTGAGTTTTTATGGAAAAATGGCTGTTTTTCCACAAAAACTCTGTAGTGTAGACATAGCCTCAGTATGTTATATCTGCTTAGATGGTAAACTGTCCAGAGCAGGACTGTGTTTATGGATATATACAATGTCTAGCATAATGGGGCCCTGATCTCAGTTAGTCACATCCCCATGTGTTGAGATATTCAAAACTGCCTACAAGATTTAGATACATATTGTCTGTTAAAAGTAATGGTCTAAACCCCTAATCTGCTGTGAAAATCTCAATACATGAATACATATGATATGATATATGATTTGATATATGATACGATAAGCAGATTTCATCAGCATGAACTTTGGATGACTTTGTCATTGCTCAGAATGACAAAGATACTACAGGTTGAACCTCTCTAGTCCGACACATTCAGTACCTGATCGGTGCCATATCAAAGAATTTGCCAAACCACAGGACGTCAGTATTGGGCATCACCAACACTTCCACTTCTTAGTGGGCTGTTAGAAGACATTTAGCACAGAACACTGACAGCAAGGACTGGTGTCTGTAAACAAACTTTATGGGACCACAGGAAACTTAGCCACAACCATGATATGTGGACATTTCGCTGACTGAAATCATTCCAGATCACAGATGGTACTGGACTAGACAGAGAGTACTGGATTAACCTGTAGTGGGTTATGCAGCTCATCCCATATGGGTCATCAAAACCTGTATATCAACTCAGCCCATCGCAGAGTCTGTAGATGCCTGACCAGAAAAGCTACTTCAGAGAGCTTTTAAAAAAATGTATTTGGATTATTTTTCATTCCCTTCTTGCAAAGCCAGGTGCCTTACTTACCCTGAGTTCCACTCAGAGAGGGAAAAATACAGCACATTTTAAAAATATCTAAAAATGACCGAAAGTAGCTTTTCTATCCATAATATTGTAGGAAGAGTGGAGCGTAAGAGAGGGGTAGGTGCTCCAATTTCTAGCAAGAAAGGGAGATAGCAGAGTTTAAAGTCCTATTTATGTACAGTCTAGTACTTGTGCAGGACTGAAACATACCTCTCATGGGCCTCACGCAGGGTTACCTGAGTATATTTCCCCCCATTCGGAGAGCAGACAGAGGAAACATCTTTCTGGTGGATTGATTGATAAAAGGACAAGCTGCTTAGATGGCTGGAATGTTGCAATAAATCTGGAGGTGGTAGATTAGTGGGCATAGTGCAGCTGAGATTTGTCAAAGGTATATGATTAATGAAATGATATGATACATCTCTGCAGGTTATCACATGGCTCCACAAGATAGCATGTGAATATCAGCTCCCACATATATGATGTGGCCATGTATAGTTTATTAATATTACAGCATCCTTGTGACAGCAAATGCCTTTGTTAAGGCTGGAAAGGAAGATGCCTATAGGTTTCTGTCTATGGGCCTGATCCTGCAAACTCTTAATTGTGAGACCAGTCTTTTAATCTGTACTCCTAGGAGATCCTCCCTCTCCCTCAGCACTTCTCACCTTAAGACTGAGCATGCTGCCTCCACAGGAGCTTCTAATTAATTTAACCCCAAGTGCAATACTGGCAAAATTTCCTACTGGCAATTAACAAGAAATAAAAGTCAGCACTGAGACAGGAATAGGGTTCCTCCAATCTCTGATGATCTTGGAACGTGGGAGTTATGTGCATGCATTGTGAGAGGAACAGACACTTCTGCTTTTAATTAAGCATAAAGTATGATACAGATAATAAAGGAACAGAGGCCGGAGGAATCTGAGATATTAACTGTCTGATCAACAATGCAGCAAATACATCTGAGATTGGGAAGGAGAGGTGTTTGCATAATTCAGCATCCCTCGAATGTCCCTAATGATCTCCCAATATTTCCCTGTTTATAGCAATTATGAGATCAGAATCTAGACCTTTGTCTCTGTTTGCTTTAAGAGCCTGTCTGCCCTTGGGACAGATTCAAACCTGATCTCCAGTCCATCCTTGTCCCTCGG
The DNA here is from genome assembly GCA_032595735.1 of Pelochelys cantorii. Lineage (NCBI taxonomy): Eukaryota > Metazoa > Chordata > Testudines > Trionychidae > Pelochelys > Pelochelys cantorii. The sequence goes on from CM064338.1 coordinate 32,780,798, forward strand.
AGAATCAGGCTCAGAATATCTTTGATTATTACACCAAATACCAAAATAACCACAGTAGCCTCCTCCTCTTTTTCACTCATGGGCTCCCAGTGATTCTTCAGGGGTGCCCCTGATTTCCATGCAGGACACCAAAGGGATTTGCATCCCTTTGCCTCCTGGAAATACACTAGTTAGGCTAAGGTCCTCTCAGAGAATGATAGAGACCCAGGCCACTTTGAGTTTAGAGGCCCCACCCCAACCCGAGCCCCAGACCCCCAGCGTATCTAACTTCTCATCCACAGGGTCATACTAAAACCAAAAGAATATATGAAAATGAACCCTTGAGTCATTATACCAATAGCATGTATATTAAAGTGTAACTTTAATTGTGCATTTCCACTGCAAGCAAAACTCTTCATTTTAGGAATGCTTTTCTGGCTCTAAATCAAGCGGAGATTCTCCATCTTTTGCTACTGTTGGCATTTCTGTGTCTTGACTAATGACCTCCTCATTTTGAGGCAGTGGCATTGAAATGTCATTTGTGGGTACAAAGTTTTCATCATCAGAACTGGAAGTGTCACTGTCAGTATGGTCACCATGTAATGGCTGTGGTGTCTTTTTTACAAGAAATGATGTTATAGGCTTTAAACTCTTAACTGCTGCTTCACTCTGCTGCTTTTGCCGTCTCTTACTTGCACCACTTTCAAATTTTTTGCTTCATTTTTATAAAGGGGTTCTTTTAAAACACTGTAACACACAATAAATTAATTTGCTAAAGGCTATTGGTTATACAAAATTTTAATTGTATATACTTTGCAATGAATATTATATAATAATAGTTTGGGGGTGTTATTTATTATGGCCCTTATAACCATATTTCAAAGTCTTGAAATTTTGTCTGCTAACTGTTCCCGTTATTAAATTCCTTTAATAACTGGCGCATTATTATGAATATGAACATGGGGCGATTACCAGATTAGATATAAAGTTTATTAAACAATTAGAATTAAAAGTTTATTATCACAAAAAAAAGCCTTTAAAGGTGAATCTAAAACTGGACAAAGAGGTAACTTACAGCTGAGCCTGTTACGGTTATTGTATATGAAGATACATAAGAAAAAACAGGAATACAAAAATCTCCTGTGCAGAGATAAACATCTGATTTAAAGGTTAAACTCATCCTCAGACCAAGCAAAATCACTTTACAGTAACAGAATTAATTACGACTTTCAAAACCTCTAAACTATGCAAAGAATGTAAACAGTGTTTCATAACACAGAATCACTAATCATAGAAGCTACTCCAGTCTCCAGTCACGCAGATGAAAACTCTGATGTGACCAAAAAATTGGTGAAAGCCCAAGGTCCCACAATGATTTGAATCAATTTTTTGCAGGTATATATAACTTCATTTGTTGGCTCGGCTATAACTGCAAGGTGTATAATAAATGGAAATGACCTGGTAGAAAAATGTCAACATTTGAGGCCCCTTTGTCTCCTGAGGCCCAGCCCAAATGGCCCTCCTGGCCGCCCCTCTGACAGGGCCTGCTTGGACTACTCTGAATACTCAGCAGTCAGACTATCACTTGACATGTAATGGTGGTGCTTGTCACTGTGTGAAAAGCTGCGATTTCTGATGTTTGAAGTTTCTTATTTCCTAGCACACAGTGTGATTATGTCTGGGTGATTCGCTCAATCTCTCTTTGACAGTTGTATATCAACGGATCCAGTTTCAAGGAGCAGACATTCCTTGACTCATGAAAGAAGGGACAAAATAAAAATAAAGCCTCTGCCTTCCTCAATAAACTTGTTGCCATAGGAACAGTTACATGCTTGCTCTCCCAAATGTGGGTCAGCAGTGACACCTACAGGCCACAGACAGAATATCTTGTGTTCCTAAGGGAATACTCACTCTCAACCTGATTTTTTTCTGGCAATAAACGTTGCCAAACCCAGACTGTAAGAAGCTTACATTTTCAACACACATATACAACCTGATTCTTCTCTCAACAGAGTGTATGGCTCCCACCAACTGAAATGGAATCACAGGCATGCATCAAAGGACAGAATTTGGCCCAGAATATATACACGAACTGCATGACGTGCCGTATATAATAAAGCTGAATTTGATTTTGTTTACGTCACTGTAAATCAGGAGTAATGCCATGGGAGTCAGCTAAGTTCCAGCCTAACCTGGCTGTAAGTGAGGTTAGGCTCATGCCCGATACTTCAGTATGTGATTCAATTATCTCCCACCTTAATGATTGCAAACTCTTTCTTTTGGATATTTTGCTCACTTAACTTCAATTCATCTAAAAAAAATTATCCCCAGAATTAGAGAGGCAAGATGAGTGAGGTAATATTTGGACAAACTTCTGTTACTGAGAGAGAAAGAAGGCACACACAGCTCTTTCAAAATTGTCTTTCTCACTCATGGATTTGACAACATTACTACCCACATCCAGTGCCATTTCAATTACAGTGCAGTGCTTAGATTTGAGATGGGACCACCGTTACAGTCCAGGTTCTAACTCAGTAGTGCCAAAACCTTTTGAACTGTTTTCACAAGATTTCAGCCTGTAAAATAGAGATAACCCACATAACAAGGCATAACTACTTAATATTTGTAAAGCATTTAGGGATCCACAGATGTATGGTGCTAAATATGTGCCAAGTTTTTGTACTGTTTAGTATTAAAAATATAGTACTAATTTATACAAGTTCCACAATTTTTATAAATCTCACATGCACCAAGATTATTGCTTCTGACATGAAGCAGGCTCTATTGCAAATGTATTGAACACCTGATATTATTGATGAATGAAACTTTTTGTTTTGTTTTGAAAAATAAATACAGGAAGTGTTCCAACAATGCTATCATAAATATTATCCCCTTTTTTTCTCATCAGTTCAAGAGCTGATCAAAATGTACTAAATTTCAAAAAGTTGAATTTGGAGATTTTAAAAAAGGAGTCATGTTTCCAAATAAACTATAAAACGGTGCAATTTCTCTTTTTTTTTTTTTTTTTTTTTTTTGGACCAGCTGCACATGACATGAAATTAAATGAAAAAATGAAAACAACAAAAACCCAGAGCCTAAATAAATAATTGAAAGGTAGGATTAAAAAATTAAAAGATGGCAACAGCCTAGTTCTTACAAGTCAACAATCCATCTATGAGGCATTTAGCCCACTGGAGCTGATTTTCAGAAGTGCTGAACACTCACAACTCAGTTGAACTCAGCAGGAGCTTTGGAATCCCATGCACATTGGGTATAACCTGTGCAGCATATATATGGCCAGGGAGAATGCCTCTCAGCAATAAGGGCTGCTTTATCATGAGGTTGCAGGAAATTTCTGCTTCTCCCATCACAAAACTCCAAACAATAAAACTGGAGATATTTTGGAAAACAAACTCCCGAAATCCTGCTAATGTAACACTGGGATTCTTTCCCCCAAACTCCTTCTGCTTTGTACCCAAAAACACTGACTGTGATCAGAACATTTCTTTGCTCAGAGATGAGGCATCCTTGTCAGTATCAGCATTCCTAATGGCTGTGTTACTTTAACGCTTCCTTTGTGTTTAATAACTGTGGCATAATAAAGGACCCACTGTGCCTGCAAAGAGCTAATGTGTAAACATGTAAATCAAGAATACTGAGGGCTCATTATCTTCCTGCCCTCTACTGCTGTGCTGTGTGGACAACAAGATAGGGAGGAGGATGTGCCTCCTAATTAATCATAAGCCATGGTGATAAATTAGAGATTTGAAAAAAAAAGTGTAACATGATAACTGTTCATGGAAATCCCTAGAGAATGCTAAGAATGGAAATGAGGATGATAACAGCACCTAGGTACAACAGAGATATATAGATAGATAGATAGATAGATTCTGCATAGAACGGATACACACACTTCTGATTATTATTGAAACAATTAATAATGAACATCCTGGGCCCAGAGCATCATAACTCTGAGGCCCCACTGTGGAAAGGGGATGTAGACCTGCCATAAATCCCACCTGGGGAACAATCCAATGCAGGGTCATGCTGGGATGAGTTGGGGGCAGACTGTGGGCCAGGTAAAAAGAAAAGGGGGTGTTGGTAGCAAAAGGAAGTGTGGCCTATTCAGATTTGTGCCACAGCTATTCTACACCCTTGCACAGTATCACAGGGGCCAGCGAAGCAGGAGCGTGATTTACAGCAGCCATCAGGATGCCTTAGCAGAGGCCCTCAAGCCCCTGAACCTGGGAGACACAAGTAACCACTCCTCTGTCCCTGCACTGGTGCCTGGAAAGCAGACCATTCCAAGCCAAACTCCTTTTGGAGTCAATGAAACATTCCCCGCCCTCCCTCCACCACCCCTGCAGTAGGAGTTCAAGGGGTCTCAGAGAAAAACTACAGAGATCACTAATAACTCATGGCATGGAGATCTGAAGTCACATCTGAGTCATAGACTTTAGACTTTAAGGTCAGAAGGGACCATTATGATCATCTAGTCTGACCCCCCGCACAATGCAGGCCACAGAATCTCACCCACCCACTCCTAGAATAATCCTCTCACCTATATCTCAGATATTGAAGCCTTCAAATAGTTTGAAGACCCCAAGATGCAGAGAATCCTCCAGCTGTGATCTGTACCCCATGCTACAGAGAAAGGCAAAAAACCTCCAGGGCCTCAGCCAATCTACCCTGGAGGAAAATTCCTTCCCGACCCCAAATATGGCGATCAGCTAAACCCTGAGCATGTGGGCAAGACTCACCAGCCAGACACCCAGAAAGTTATCTATAGTAACTCCTATCATCCCTCCACTGACCTATTTACCACTGATAATAAATGGTCAATTAGTTACCAAGATCATGTTATCTCATCAAACCATCCCCTTCATAAACCCATCTAGTTTAATCTTGAAGCCAGATAGATCTTTTGCCCCCACTACTTCCCTTGGAAGGCCTTTCCAGAACCTCACTCCTGTATGGCCTGTCTGGGGAAATTACCTATCAGGTGATGTATGGTGTAACCATCCATTCCTAGGAGCCTTGAAGTTATTCCAGTCAGATATGCAGGAAAGCTGTTTACAGCATGAGGATGCAAAAGCGGTGTGGCCAGTAACAGCTTTGCAAAGTGGGAAGAGCATGCTTTGCCAACCCGGTCTTCCATGAGACATGCTATGAGTACTGGCTCTGAGCAGCCCTGTGTATGCTAGGTTTGTTCACCTACCGTGAGATATCACCAGGCTATACTAAATTCAGTGACCAAGACCGTGACTTAAAATCTTATCCCCAACAGTCAGTGTGCAGTGAGGGGAGGGAGGATGGGGAGTTCTGCTCTATTTTTCCTTTATGTCTCATCAGGGGGCTGGGCCAGGAAGATGAGAGTCAAAAACTGTTATAACCCAGGGCAAAATGTTTAAGCTACTTGCAGAAGGAAGGAAGTGAAGGCAGCAGCTCTACCATGCTCCCCTGAGGAAAGGCCTTGCTGAGACATGCTCAAAAGGTCATAGATTTCACAACTACCTTAGATAATGCCTTCAAAAAGAAAATATAAGAAAGTTAGGGAACTGCATTGTCTTTCTCATCCTTGTAAAGGGAAATCTCTTTGGTTCACATCCCCTAGGAAACAGACTTTCCAGTTTCTTTCTTGGGTCGTGTAAGAATTAGATGTAAGAAGCCAGGAACTGGAAGTGATACCAACCACTGTTTTGCCTCCATTCTGTAGTGTTTTCAGAACTATGATTTTCTCTTTGGTTTGGGATTTGTTAGGAATGATGCAGCTTACTATGGAGGAAGTGAGTCTCAACAGCAGTCAGAATCTGAGTTTTATGCCAGGTCTATACTGGTATTTATGGAGGCACCACTTTTGCCACTCAGGGATGTGAAAAGAACGTTTCCCTGAAGCTACAGCTACACTATGGCAGTTTTGCAGAAGAGGAAATGCAAATGAAGCGCTCATTTGCAAATCTCACGGTCTCATTTGCATACTCTCTTCCATTCCTTTTTGTGGAAGAGGTTTTTGCAAAAAAAACCTGCAGTGTAGACAGGGCCATTTTTCGGAAAAAAAAACCTTTTGCGCAAGGTCCTGTAAACTTAATTTTTTGAGGAATAAGGGATCTTGAGCAAAAGGGTTTTTTTCCGAAAAATGGTCCCGTCTACACTGCAGTTTTTTTCACAAAAACCTCTTCCGCAAAAAGGATTGGAAGAGAACATGCAAATGAGAGCGCGAGATTTGCAAATGAGCGCTTCATTTGCATTTCCTCTTCTGCAAAACTGCCATAGTGTAGACATAGCCTGAGTAACATAACTTTTGCCTGCATAAGCACTTACATACCCAGCGCTATATCAGAGAGAGACACTCTCCAGTCAACACAGCTACTGCTGCTCATTCATCTGATTTTATTATGTCAAGGGGAAGGCTCACTCAAGTCAGCATAATGCGGCTATATGATCTGTATTGGTACAGTTGTGCTACTGTGAGCTTGTAAATGTAGACATGGCTTTAGTCTAGACGAGGAGTCGGCAACCTATGGCACACATGCCGTAAGTGGCATGCAAGATAATAGCACTTGAACCCTCCCGCCCGATCCACCATGCAGAGAACACTAGCCCCCCCAGCACCATGCACTGCTATTTCCCTTCCCTAGCTGGGACAGACTCATGCTAGTGTGGTGAAGCAGCAACGGCCTCCCTACCTCCCCCGCCCAAAAAAAGAGAATGTAGGCGCTCTGGGTGCTTTGCTTGTGGGCAGCCAAGGCAGATTCCAGTGGCACATGGTTTCCAGAGTCCGGAGCATTTTTCAAGTCCCAGCAAGCCCCTGCCACTCATTGCAACTGCCCCACCACCGCACACTGCGTGGCCCCCTCTCTGCCCCCACGGGACTGCCTCTGCCATGCAGGGCCCCAGTCCAGCCACGCCACCTCCTCCTCCATCTCCAGGCAGCTGCTTATGTAACCCACCTACCCTGTGTGGTTACTGAGCAATGCAAGTGGTACCTAGACCACAGCAACAGTTAAGACCAAGAGCCTCTACAGGATGGGCTGGGGGCCAGCTGGCTTTTAGCTCAGAGGCTCCTACACTCAGCTCCAGAGTCCCAGGTTCAAATCCACCTAGTGGTGGTTACACTTGTTACAGCGGCTGCCATCGTCGCAGCCAGAGGAAGGAGGGCGGCTGGGTCTGAGGAAAAAACCATCGGAATCACTCCCAGACCTCAGCGCCTTGCAGCTGCCACTTCAGCCCTGGGAGGGACAGCGCAGAGCCTGGCTGGGGCGCTGCAAGGTGGGGCATGCTCGGGCTTGGCAGGTGCACTCCATGTGCTGCCGCTCTCTCCCACCCCTCCCCACTCTGCCCGGGGAGCAGCAGTGCATGGAGCCACTTGCTCTGCCACTCTTTGCCATGAGCCGGGTCTGGAGGGGAAGATCGGGGCTTTCTTCACACACACACACCCCGCATACCCTCCAGTGGGAAGCCAGAGCTGGTGCTGCAGCCTTGCGGCTGTGTGGGCTCCCCACTGTATGGGGATGGAGGCTGAGCTCCCTCCTCCTCCTCACCCTGCTGGGGGAATGGCAGTGCAGTGATGCATGAGGCATTCCCCACTGCAAGGGGGCGCGAAGCCAGGTAAGCAGTCCCCTTCATGACCAGACCCCCCACACCTCAAACCCCTCCTCCACCAAGACCCTGCACACCCAGCTTGCCCCAACACCCTCCCTTGGTCTTGCACCCTCCCTCCTAACCAGACATTGCACCCTCTCTTGCTCCTGCGCCCTTCACCTGGCCAGACACTCTACTCCCAGACTGCTTCTGCACCCTACCTCGCACACACACCTTGCAACCTTTCCCCCTTCTACATCCTACCTCCCTCCCAGATCCTGTACCCCATCCCTATCCCACTCGCTGGCTGCTCTGTCTCACACATTGAACCCCTCATTTTTGTCCCTACCCCAGAGCCTAAGGGGGTCCATAAAATCCACAAAATCTGGAACCTCAGAAAAGTAAATCTGGCCTATGGTAAACCCTGAATTTCAGTCCTCCCTGTCCCTTCCCCTCACCCCATGAGGCTGGAGTGCCAGAGAAGTGAGGTGTCTCACTTGGGGGCCAAATGAGTGAGGGTTGGAGGTTTTGGGAGGAGATTTTTTTGCTTCACACCTGTGTGGTCCCCAATTGATTTTTCTGTGGGTCAATGGCCCCCTCACATAAAAAAGGTTCCCCACCCGTGCCATAAATAAACAAAAAATTGAAACTTTTTGTGTTCAACATAAATTAATATTTTACTTTATTTCAAATGAAGTTTGATAAACTAACATAAGAAAGTTAAAATCCTTAATCTATTTAATAATTTAAATCAAACCATTATCCCTAGCTGCAGCTGGTTCCGAAAATATGGTCACCTTACTCAGCCAGCCCCTGCCCCCACTTCCCCCCAGATCCCCCTTTTCTCCCTGGCACACAGATCCATAAAGAGAAGTGAATAAGTTAAATCTTGGCACTCCACTTCTGAAAGGTTGCCGATCCCTGGTCTAGACTCTGTCAGGAAATTCCCATGTGACCACAGGCATTCTATTCTATTCTATTCTATTCTTACTAGCCAATAGCCCATCATAAGATGGGATTTTCAGGCGTCTCCTCCACATCCGTCTCTCTCTCTCTCTCCTCCTCCTCCCCCCTCTCTCTCTCAGCTCTCCTCCGCCTCCTGCCTCTCTCTTCATCTCTCTCTTTCTCTTCTCCTCTCCCTCCTGCCCCTCATTCTCTCTTTCTCTTCTCCTCCCCCTCCTGTCTCTCATTCGGGGGACCACAGAGCCCAAACGACCACTTGCACCTCTTGCTCCCACGTGGCGGCCTGGCGGCCCGCTTGAGCAGCACAGAAGTCACCCAAGCACCACAGTGGGAGGCAAAGGGGGGCGAGGCGGTGACGTTCACAGCCAGGGGGCGGGGTCTGGAGCCACTGTCACGCCGCACATCACCGCCCCACCCCCCTTCACCTCCTGCCGTGGTGCTCGGCTGACTTCTGCACCACTCAGCCTAGCCACCACTGGGGAGCAAGCGGCGGAAGCGGCCATTTGGGCTCCCCCGTGGCAGCCCGGCTGAGTGGCACAGAAATTAGCCAAGCGCCATGGCAGGGGGCAAAGGGGGGTGGGGCGGTGATGTACACTGCCCCGCCCCCCTCCCCTCCCGCCATGGTGCTCGGCTGACTTCTGTGCCACTCAGCCGGGCTGCCACAGGGGAGCAAGCAGCGCAAGCGGCCGTTTCGGCGCCACGGTCCCCATGCAGCACCAGGGTGCTGCATGGGGACCATGGCACTAGCGCTGCTTGCTCCCCCGTGGCAGCCCGGCTGAGCGGTGCAGAAGTCAGCCGAGCACCCCGGCAGGAGGTAAAGGACATGACTGAGGCAACAGCGCCGCCCAGAGGCAGCAGCCAGCATTTCAGCGTGACAGAGTTATAGACATTGGGCTACTATGTATATGATACCATGCCCATCAGAGCAGTATCTGAGGGCCAGATTCTCAAAGGTCTTTAGGTGCCTAACTCTCTTAGGCTCCTAAATAACTTTTAGACTCTGGGCCCTAGTGCCTTACCTCTCTGAACATGAGCCCTACATCTGTAAAAAGGAAATAGTACCTACAGCTAGCCAAAAATTATCCATCAAAACCATTTTTTGATGGAAATCACTTTGTGATTAATGTGAAAGATATTACCCTTTTCTGGACATCCTAGCCATTCAGTTAACAAAAATTGCCTATATGGGTTAAATTCAGAAAGTCCTTGAAAGTTCCCAGGAAGTGTTGACAGGGAGCCAGGAGAGCCAATGAAAACAGGGTGTGTGTTTTTGAATTGCAGTCTTTGTGTGAGCAGAGGAGAGCTGGGAGAACTGGACTGAGCCAGGAATAAGGCATGGAATTTCCAGTGATATCCATGCCTAGGGAAAGACTAAACCTTGGAACAACAGATATGTGTGTAGAACAGGGAAAGTTCAGTCAGACACAATCAGGTTATTTTCTTTATTTTGGGGTTTGTTGAGCTCCTCTCTGCTGAGCCCATGTACCCCCACATAATCATGTACTGTAACTTTCAAAGTGAATCCCAGGGAAGCAATTCTCTGTGTTTTTAATCTGCCTTTTTCAGTTGCTCTGTAACACCTAGAAACCAAATATGCTTTACCGAATATGTCTTCTTGGTTTTGTTAATAAAATCACCTTTTAAAGACTACTAGGGGGCTATGCCCCCTGCTCACTGTGCTTACCAACCCCCTCTCGCAAGGAGTAGGCATCCCTGGCTTTCCCACCCCGGCCACTGGGGAGGGCTGGGCTGCGGCTGTGCCAGCTCAGCTCCCTTCTCCCTCTCCCCTCCCCCACCAACCCAGGTCCCTTCTCTTGTCTCCCTCCCCACTGCCAGCCCAGGTCCCTTCTCCCTCCCCCCACAGCCTGGGTCCCTTCTCCTTCCCTATCTAGCCAGGTCCCTCCTCCTTCCCCCCTCACCAGCCCGGGTCCCTTCTCCCACCCCTGCCAGCCTGGGCCCCTTCTCCCTCCCCCCTCCACCAGCCCAGGTCCCTTCTCCCAGCGGCCAGGGAAGCTTGGGGGTACCTGCTCACCCCGTGTGGGGCACAGCGAGGTGCAGGTAGTGCCATGTGCATGCGGCGCTCCAGGGCACTGCAGCCTGCTGAAGTGGGGGAAGCAGCAGTGCAGGAGGCACTGTCCCAACCTCTCCTCACTCCTGCATTGCTCACTGCCCCAGCTCTGCCCACAGAGCCCAGGGCCTCCTGTCCACTCACTGGGAGCAGAAGGGAAGGAGCAGACAGGTCGGTGCTGCAGTTCCCCCGGGCGGCTCTGGCAGCTGTGGTAAGGGCAGCTGCTGGGGAGCAGGTGAGTCTCCACAGGGGCAGCCAGACTCTGGGCAGTCAGGCACCACGTTCTGGCTCCCCAAGAACTTGACAGCAGGGGAGCCCCCAAGAGCCCGCTGCTGGCACATGAGGCCGGCTGGGACCCCTGCTCCTACCGCCTGTCCCCAGGCTGCTGTCCCAAGCACCACAACCTCTCTCCTGCCCCGGGCTGTCATAGCTTCGATGTGGGGTCTGCCAGCTACTGTGCCACATTTCTTGGCATTGAAAGCCCTGTGGGGTGGGAGTGGAGGAAGGGGAGTAGGGAGTTGGTTTAGAAGCAGTGAGATCAGGCTTGAGCTGGGAGAAGGGGGAGGGAGGACAGAGAGAAGAGGTAGGTGGGATGTAGAATGACATGATGATGTCACTCTGTTGTCTCACAGAATTTATTTTTTTAATGTACAGAGAGATGGTCTGATTCCTGTGTCCTAGAAAGCAGGAGGTTCTGTGTGCATGTGCCAAAGACTGAAAGGTCAGCTATTAAGAAATTACCATTTGTTTTCAAGCTCTCTCCAGAAGCAGAGTTAAAGAGCTTGAGGATACCTCACAGGAAGAAACTCCCAAGTATATCATCCTGGACTGTCCAAGGGGTTTTTGCATTGGGTGGTAGCAGCAATATAAATCCAAGGTCAGGGAATCTGTGACCTTGGGGAGTTTTTAAACAAAAGCCTTTAGTGGCAGGTATTTTAAAATCTTTTGCAGGCCCCCACCTTCTTCACTTGAAGTACCAGAGTGAGGAACAGCCGTGACACAGTTCTTGTCAAACATCTTCAGGGTTTTTTGTGTGTTTTTTGTGCGTAAACATTGAAAAATCCACAACCAAAAGTATGTTGATTTTCAAGAGAGAATCAAAGAAATAATTTTGTTTAAAATTGCTACTTAAAAACTTGAAAATTTGAAAAACTTGCTAGTCAAAAACTTGAAAATTTTCAGTTCTCAACAAAGCTCCAACTAAAGCATTAAAAAAAGATTTCAATGAAAAGTGAAACAAATTCAGTGGTGTCAAACTTTTCCAAGGGGGAAAATTTATTTCCTGACCAACTATAATAATCTCTGCTTTTCAGGGCCCTTCTGTAGGTAAATTTTTCAATTCGCTAATAGAAAGGCATTTTGAAAGTATTTTGAAATCCTTCTCTGAGATGCAACAACCACAGATATTAGCCAAAGGAGCAAACTCCTGAGCTGTGTCTAGACTGGCCAGTTTTTCCGCAAAAGCAGCCGCTTTTGCGCAAAAACTTGCCAGCTGTCTACACTGGCCGCTTGAATTTGCGCAAGAGCACTGACGTTCTAATGTAAGAAATCAGTGCTTCTTGCGCAAATACTTTGACGCTCCTGTTCGGGCAAAAGTCCTTTTGCGCAAAACCTTTTGCACAAAAGGGCCAATGTAGACAGCTCAGTTTTGTTTTGCGCAAAAAAGCCCCCATGGCTAAAATGGCGATCGGGGCTTTCTTGCGCAAAAGAGCGTCTAGACTGGCCACGGACGCTTTTGCGCAAAAAGTGCTTTTGCGCAAAAGCGTCCGTGCCAATCTAGACGCACTCTTGCGCAAATACTTTTAACGGAAAACTTTTCCATTAAAAGCATTTGCGCAAAATCATGCCAGTCTAGACGCAGCCCTGGGGCTCAGTTTCATAGCAGAAATAACAATCTCTCTAACATTAGATTTCTGAAGCTGTTATTACTATTACTGATCATCATTCATTTGGACATGGCCAAGAAATATATATTGATCTGCCAGTCAGGATTGATACAGGGCTGGCAGGCTGGTTTATATTTGCAATAAACACTTCCCAAGATAGTTTAATTAACAATGATATTCAGAATTTATCCACATCTTGGACAGTGTTTAGCAGGGATGGGGCTAAAGCCCAAGCTCTCAGCAGAAGTATTCACTGCTAAGTTACCAGGCCTGAAGAGAATGGGGTTAAGATCAACTGGACCTGACTGTCTTATTAGGGAGGGGAAAATGACCTATACCACGGGGGACACAGAAGGTGTCACTTCCTCTAGAAGTTAGAACCAATCTAGGCACTAGGCACTAGGCCCTGACATATGTGTTCAAATTTCCATGAGTTTCCTTTCCATCTATACTTTGCATGGTCTCTGAGCTGTGTGAGGCCTTATCCTTGCACTAGTTGAAAAACTCTGGACAGAAATAAAGTTGGATGGACAAAAAAAAATGGGGGGGATGAAAATGTTACATAAGAACATAAGAACGGCCATACTGGGTCAGACCAAAGGTCCATCTAGACCAATATCCTGTTGGCCAACAGTGGCCAATACAAGATGCCCCAGAGGGAGGGATCACAACAGGTAATCCTCACATGATCCCTCCCCTATCACCCACCTCCAGAGAAATAGAGGCTAGGGATACCGTTCCTACCCATCCTGGCTAATAGCCATTGATGGACCTCCATGAATCTATCTAGCTCTTTTTTGAACCCTGTTAAAGTTCTAGCCTTTACCGCATCCTCTGCCAAGGAGTTCCACAGGTTGACTGTGCGCTGAATGAAGAAAAACTTCCTTTTGTTTGTTTTAAACCTGCTGCCTGTTAATTTCATTTCGTGACCCCTAATTCTTTTATTGCGGGAATAAGTAAATAACTTTTTCTTATTCACTTTTTCCATACCAGTCATGATTTTATAGACCTCTATCATATCCCCCCTTTAATCTCCTCTTTTCCAAGATGAAAAGTCCAACTCTTTTTAATCTCTCTTCAGCTACATCTACACTGTAGCCTTCTTGTAGAAAAGCTTATGCAAATGAAGCTCGGCGTGGAATATCACCGTGCTTCATTTGCATAATTAATGAGCAGCCGTTTTTGCGCAAGAGGCTTTTGAGCAAAAAAGAGCAGTGTAGAAGGCTCCTTTTTGCGCAAAAACCCCCTCTTGCACAAGAGCCATTCTTCCTCTTTTTTTTTTTTTGAAATAAGCGTGAAGTGTAGATGTACCCTAAAAGAGTAACTGCTCTATTTTTCCATTCACAAATCTAATGTATGTTTCACTTTTTATATAGTTTATATAGTGTTTGTTCCTTTACTTCTTCCTCAGCTGGGACAACAAAAACAGACTAGTCAATTTCATTTTGAGCTCCAGATTGGTTTCTTGCTCAGATTCTCATGCACTAGATAGAAAGAAGCAAGGGATGTTTCTTGGATGGGTGGCTGAATTTTCAATGCTATCCTTTGCTATTAAATTTTTAATGATAAAATGAATTGTATTGGCCCTGAGGTTTGTAAAAGTTTATATTTTTTAATAAAACCTAAATTTGTGGGTAAGGTTGACCTGAGAGCAGTACCCTGAAACTAAGTCTGTTTGGCTTTAAATCATAAGTGAATCAAATTTGCCACTGGAGGGCTCTGTGGCCATGGTTAATAGAGAGAAGGAGCAGGAGTATGGCAGCACTTATTCTGATGCAGGTGTCCCTAGGGTTAAGATGGCAGTATAATAGGTTGAGATGTTTGTTTGTTATCTTGTCCCTCTGCACAGTTTGTGAGGGCTTCCAAAGACTCTGGCTCAGGACACACTAGAGTCATTGCCCTCCGTTTTCAGGCACTTTGCTGGCTTCCTCTACCCTCTGTTCCTGTTAGTGGAGGGAAAGGAAAAAGTCTATGACAGAGAAAAAAACTCTTTGGGGTATCCAAACAGCAGCTGCACATGGTGTAGAAGTCTGGGTAGTGCTCTGGCCAGAATAAGCCAGGATCTTTAAATTCTTCCCTCCTTTAAGGCCACATTCCCTAAGGTGAACAGGTGAGATAGAACCACAATATGTAGGTGACCTTGAGACATGAGCACCTTTGCCATTCTCCAGCTCTAGCGCAGAAGGCTGCCTGCTTTGATCTGGAATTGGACTACGAAAAGCTCAGTGGCTGGTAACAATTTAGGGTCATAGCTAGATCTTAACTCTTGTCACAAATATGAAAAGCTCTGTCTTATTATGCCTCCCCAGGTCATCTAGTCCCACTCCTAGCCTGTGTGCCCTGTGTCACCATGGCTATGTCTGCACAGCAGCGTTATTTTGGAATAACTGACATTATTCCAAAATAACACAGTCCACGTCTACACTACTAGCAGTTATTTCGACACAATGTCCAAATAATGTTGAGCTAGAGGACTTCTTATGCCAACTCCTGTGACTCTCATTGCACAAGGAGTAAAGGAAGTGAAAGGAAGAGTGCTCTTTCTCGGACTTCCTGCTGTGTAGACAGTGCCAAAAGCTGAAATAAGCTATTTCGACTTAAGCTGTGCAGTTGACATAGCTCAAGTTGCGTAGCTCATTTTGGCTTTAGCCCTGCTGTGTGGACATGCCCCATCAGTGATAGTGATACAGATAGCACAGTAAGATCCAAATTACTGCAGTGTTGGACCCCTTGTCACTTTTTTATGTCCAATAATTCACTAGATGGCAGGAAACGTGGCCCCTCTGTGCACAGAAAGCCAAGCTGCATACGGTTACTGTGAGTGAAGGAGACAGTTACTTCATTCATAGCTCTGTTCACATGAATCATTCAATAGAAACCTGCTAAGCTTCATCAAGTCTCTTGGGGTATGTCTACACTAGCCCCCTAGTTCAAACTAGGGAGGCGAATGTAGGCATTCGAAGTTGCAAATCAAGCCCGGGATTTAAATATCCCGGGCTTTATTTGCATCTTCCCGCCCGGGCGCCATTTTTAAATCCCCCTAGTCTGAACTAACTGCCCACAGCTACACGCAGCAGTCAAAAGTTAACTCGAACTAAGTCCTTCATTCGAGTTAACTGTTACACCTCGTATTTCCTTGCCATGGAAATACAGAGCATGGGAAAAGGCGAGAGCTGATGATACCAATCAGACTGCATGCTCAAGGATTCCACTGACATGATCCCCAATGGAGGAAAGTCTTCCTCCAGGCAGGGGGGGCAATAAGTCAGCTGCCAATGGACCACAAGGAAGTCAGAGAAGGTGCCATAGGAACACAGTGTAAGTAATGCTGTTTGGTGGTGCATTGAATCTGCTTTTCTAAAGCACCTTCCACACTCACAGCACATTACAAGCCATCCTCTAAGCACATCACAGAGCAATACATAACAGCTTCACAGCGACCAGCCAACTCAATGAGCTCAGATCCCACACAGACTGAAATAGATGGCAGATCTTTGTAGCTTTTCTCCCAAGACACCACCATTTTCCTCTTTTGTGTTCTCAAAATACCATGTTCTATAATTTGTTGCAGACCTTGGTTTAACATCCCAATGACAGTAGCCTGTACTGCACGTGAGAATGCTATAAATTACAGATCTTCACCCTGTCACCTTCTGAAGTTGCAGGGAGTTGCCTGCATGATTTCAAAGGAGGCCTTACTTTAATGTCACTCTGAGTCAGTTGCCCTGACCTTTCTTACCTCTCAAGACTTTTCTGGTCCTCTCATAAAGTGTCAAAGTGGACAAGAGGCCTTGCTTTTGGATGCCCTTCAAGCATCCAGGGCTTTGTTTCTAAATAGTAAATGCAGCAGTGCTCTCAGTGTGTTACCAGATCTATTAGAAAATGTCTCATAATCAGCACCTAGCAGATGCTTCTATGACTGGTGGCAGCAAATCCAGCTAGAAGAGGAGGAAACAGTTAAATCTGGGGATGATCCTAACCCCAGATCTCAAATGGGAAGCTTCTGAGGTTTGTAGCTATTCTGATGTGGAACTGAATTTCACAGCTCAGGCCCAGCTCTTCATCAAACGTTGGGCATGTTTCATAGATGATTTTGTTATTGTAGACCATGAATGCTGTTCCTTGGTTGCCACCGAAATGTTCAGGAAGGGCACCATTGTCTATCTGATCACCCGCGTCTCCAAGGTATATTATCAAAGCAAAGCTTTCCTAAGAGAGGGAATAAGAGCTTTCTATAGTCTGCTTCATTCTTTGCCCTTCTTGGGAAACCATTTTGTGGCTAAATGCTGTCTGCTGAGGGAAGCTACTCCCAAATCCTCTTTCTTCTTCACCTTGCTCCCTAATGTCATCTTCACTCTTGCTGAAGGCTTTTTCACATTACTCTGTTTTCTGTTCAATCACCTCATCTCCAGAGCTCCCTAGAAAGATCTCAACCATCCTGCCAGTCTCCAGCACACATCACAGAGACAAAGAGGAGGTGGATGGCAATCTGCTTTAGAGTTAACACTAGAATCTTTTCCTTTGAATGGAGCAACTCAGATGCTGGCCCCTTGAAAACAAAATAAAGGAAGTCTCAGCAAATTTAATTTGTATTGCAGGGAGACTGGGAGGTTTTCAAAGGGAGGACATTCTGAATGTGGTGCTTTCCCTTTATCCACTTCATTTGGACTGATCCCAACTAGGATCTTTGATGACTTTCTACATCCTTCCTGGTGTTTGTCAGGATCATGTACACATGGCCATTGTCCCAAGGACTGGGGAACGGTTCCTTCTGAATGCCTAATTAACTTCCCATTAGCATTTCTTATAGAGAGCAGATGCAGCCTTTCCATCCCAGCAAACAATGCCATCTGTTGTTCCCCTGCTGCAATTTCCATCTGAAAGTCTGCTCTGGGTTCTATATTTAATAGCAGATGTTTGGAACTGCCAGAAAAAGTAACATTTAAATTTGGCATGGGGAAGGGTTTCTCCTCCCTTTGAAGGAAACAGGAGGATGTTTTGTTTCTCTTTTTATCAAAGGCCAATTTAATGTGAGTGAAGTGAAGCAAGACTGACAGCTCTGGAATCTGCAACTTCTCTCCACAGCATAGGTACAGCATACGCTATGACGATGTAAGCTTCCACCCCAGCTCCCTTTGCCAATCAGCCTCCACTCTGCACTAAGAATTGTGTCTGTGCAACAATTTTTCTGCACAATTTTCCTACCATTGCTAATAGCAATGCAGCTCTCCAGGGATAGCAATGCCGGGAACGCTAACACAGAGAGAACTCCCACAGCTACTGCTGTTTGCATTACTGTGCTGTTACCTTCTCTCAGCACTGGAACTCCCTGGTGTTAACAGCAGTAGAAAATATTCACCAAATACTCAAGTGCAGACGTGGCTCCAGAGAATTTATTTTCCATGGCCTCTTCAGTCCTTAAGTTATGCGCTGTGGTTGCCAACAAGGAGGCTTTTTTGTGGTAGGAGCTGGACTAGGACCTGCTAATGAATTTTACACAAACCACTAAAAGAGCCATTAGCTGGCTCACTACTGGCCTGAATGAAGTGGCCTGAGATCAGTGACCTAGAGGAAAAAGGCAATGAATCCCATTACTTAGTCCCTGTAGCAGTTGACTTTCCCAGGATATAAATGCTGAGTGAAAAATGGAAGCAGGAAAACCAAAAACATATAAAGAAGCCAACAAAGGTTCTGGGCCATTTTTAAACTCTCCTGTTACTTCTGAAAACATTAGCAATGTAGCTTACTTCCTCGGTAATGAGATCCAGTTAAATGGGCGACAAGAATTGGTGAATATGGGGAATGGACTAGAAGAAAATTCTAGATCTGAACATCACCAGAACTTGGGGAAGTTAGGATCTAGACTGAAAGCCAGTAACTGTGGCCAATTTCCATAACAGGCCAGATCAAAACCCTCAAAGTTTGGGGACCTTTTCAACTGACTCCAAAGTCTGTGACTTGGGCCCATCTCAAATAAACATCAAACTGAACAATTGTGGTGACAACTAGAGTTGCTCAAGGAACAGGAAACAACATTTCACAAATGTTTATATTTTTAATTTGGTGTCTTGTCATTCGAATTCTGAAAAACAACACCACTTCAATTCATTAACTAGCTGTTCAAAAATGGTGGTGTGGGGGAGGGGGTCAACTTTACTCTTTTTCAAGTGTCTACATTTTAATCACATTTTTATATGCCAGTTTGGTTTTTGAATGCTGACCATATGATAGACAATTCAAAGGAAGGCCATAGCAGGTATGATGTTGTAGTAGTGCAGAAGAATACTCTCCACCTGGTTGGATTTTCCACTCTAGATCAGTGTTTCTCAACCAGTGGTACAAGTACCCTTAGGGGTACTTGAGAGAAGTCTGGGGGGTACATCAACACAACTGAAATTTGGAGAAAACTGAATTTTTGTTTTATGTTTAATCGGCTTTATGTTTAATCGGCTATGATTAAGTTGTTTATAAACAAATGTGTTGCAACGGTAGAAAAAAAATTTGTGTGTCTGAAAACTGTAGGTACCGGGGGTACTTATAATTTTTTAAAGGGGTACTTTATAAAAAAAGGTTGAGAAACACTGCTCTAGATCACCTGGAAGGTGCTTGCTTTAAACTATGGAATGGTTACAGCCATCTCAAGCAGTGTCCCATTCTTCCCTTAGTGATGAACTGCTCTTGTTTTCCTCTTCAATTGAGTCCTTAGAAAATCCTCTGTAGGGCGAGAGATGGATTGTTTTGCCACTTGGTTCCTCCCATTGCTGCCCTCCTCACAGTCTCCTGTGCTGTCAGGTGCCCCCAGGTGCAGCTCTCTGTCAGATTCACTCCAGCAGTTTGCTTCATTGTCAGGCTGTCTGCTTCTGTGTGTGTTTGTGTTGTGCCCATCACCACACTGCCCAGGCCGGCTGCCTGCTGTGCTCATGCTCCCTTCATTACCACTAAAGATATAAACAGGTTCCTCCCCATCACAATAAGGAATCTATCAGTTTTCAGGGCTATTACTCCTGTTCTGTAGCCCCATCCTCTCAGGACTCTATATTGACAGCTGCTATGAATCACTCCTCCCCATTCCCTCAGTTACAAAAGGATGGATGTCAGTCTGGGTTCACACACAGCTTGAGGAGATAAGGACTTTGCCAGCTAGAGCAGGCAGCAGTTGGAAATTGCTCTGAGAATTAACAATTACTACATTACGCACTTTGATGGTTCTTTTATAGTCTGGAGCAGCTGGACAAGACTCAACTGCAAAGGGAAATATCAGTTTCATTTTGTCTTTAAATGTTGCATTGTGCCATTGTTAAACAGATGTTTTCTGGGTGCAACAGCAGTCACCCTGCTCAAGATTCTGCTTGAGATCCACAGCAGCTCATTAACCTAATTAACAGGGTATTTCACCCATTGGAATGCACAGACCTCTGAAGCAGCAGATTTTCTGGGAAATGATAGAAATGACAGAATTTCACCGATCTTGTACAGCATGGGCAAATGCAGGGAGCAAGGATTTAAAACAGTTTGGCTATGTCTAGACTGCAAGCCTCTTTCGAAAGAGAGCATCTAGACAACAATCAGTACTTTCGAAAAAGCAAGCCACTTTTTTGAAAGAGAGCACCCAGGCAGTCTGGATGCTCTATTTCGAAAAAGCACAGTTTGCATTACATAGCGCATTTTTTCAAAAGAGCACTTTCCAAAAAAGGCATTATTCCTCGTAAAACGAGGTTTTCTGCGGTCAAAAAAACTGCCATGTTCTTTTGATTTACTTTCACACACACCCTTTGATGGGCCATAGCTGTTATTTATTGCACATAGTCCCTGCTAACTGTAGCTACATGTTATCCCATTTCTACCCAGGCGGAAATATGGACTGTATTTTATCATATAGCTTTTTATTGGGGTGTTGCTTCAATAAATCCCCTTATCAGTCATCTCTTCCTCTCCCCACTCTCTGCAGAATGGGCCCTGCAGGCAGTATCTTTTTGTGACACACCAGCACAAAACAGGGACAAGCAGAGGCATAAGTAACTATGACAGGAAACTCTCAGAGAACTTTTCTGGTTTAGAGCAAAGGGCTTTTCCAGGCAACCCCTTACTACTCTAGCCTTGGTTTTGGAGAAGTCTCTGCACACTTTGGTGATAGGGATAGTTTCACTGGACCACTAGCCTAGCAGGATGTGCTCTGTAAAGTTGCTAGTTCTTCAGTGTAATATTGACCCTTATTGTAAGATACCTATTGAGCACTACTGAAAGCAGGAAGGTATCAGCCCAGGGAAGTGAAAGAGGTGATGGGAGAAGAGAGGGGAAGTCCTCTCCTTTTGTCCTAGCCACACCTTTTCAGTTGAGATGCACTTTGTTTGTAATGAAAGTATGTTACATTATTTTCCAAGAGAAAAAATTCCAGATAGTGGAGCAAATTGCAAATACAAATTTTTCATGACTCTAGTCCAGATATGGACTACTACCACTACTTCTCCTAATTATAAATGAATGTTCTTATCCAGTGTAAGTACTTTTCATCCAGAGATCTGAAAACACTTTGAAAATGTGGTAATTATAATTATCCCCATCTTTCAGATAGGAAAACTAAGGCACAGAATGATATCGTGACTTGCTGGAGGTCACTCAACCAGCCAGTGACTGAGGCTATGTCTACACTACAGAGTTTTTGTGGAAAAATGGCTGTTTTTCCACAAAAACTCGCGGAGCGATCACACCTCAAGTGCGTTTTTGCACAAAAAAATCGAAAGAGCAGAGGGGTGTTTCCAGTGTAGGTATTCCTCTTACTACGAAGAATAACTCCTTTTTGTGCAAGAGCTTTTGTGCAAAAATGTTTGTGTGGATGGGAAACAGGGGGTTTTTTGAGCAAAAAGAGGCAATCAAAAAAAGCATAGGTGCCCTGGTGGCCATTCTGTAAATAGCAATCTGAGTTTCCTTTCGAGAGAGCATCCATGCAGTCCGGATGTTCTCTTGCACAAAAGCACATCGCTTTTTTGATACACTTTTGCAGTGTGGATGCGCTCTTGCGCAAGAAGCCTGTAGTGTGGATATAGCCTGAGACAGTAATAGAGCCCAGCATCCCATGCCTATTTTTGAAGCAGATGTGGCCCTCTAAATTTCATAAGAACATAAGAACGGCCGTACCGGGTCAGACCAAAGGTCCATCTAGCCCAGTATCCTGTCTGCCGACAGTGGCCAGCACCAGGTGCCCCAGAGGGGGTGGACCGAAGACAATGATCAAGCGCTTTGTCTCCTGCCATCCCTCTCCAGCCTCTGTCAAACAGAGGCCAAGGACACCATTTTATCCCCTGGCTAATAGCCTTTTATGGACCTAACCTCCATGAAATGATCTAGCTTCTCTTTAAACTCTGTTATAGTCCTAGCCTTCACAGCCTCCTCTGGCAAGGAGTTCCACATGCTGACTACACGCTGTGTGAAGAAGAACTTTCTTTTATTAGTTTTAAACCTGCTACCCATTAATTTCATTTGGTGTCCTCTAGTTCTTCTATTTAGGGAACTAATAAATAACTTTTCTTTATCGGCCCTCTCCATACCACTCATGATTTTATACACCTCTATCATATCCCCCCTCAGTCTCCTCTTTTCTAAACTGAAAAGTCCCAGTCGCTTTAACCTCTCCTCATATGGGACCCGTTCCAAACCCCTAATCATTTTAGTTGCCCTTTTCTGAACCCTTTCCAAGGCCAAAATATCTTTTTTGAGGTGAGGAGACCACATCTGTACACAGTATTCAAGATGTGGGCGTACCATAGTTTTATACAGGGGCAGTAAGATATTCCGGGTCTTATTTTCTATCCCTTTCTTAATAATACCTAGCATCCTATTTGCCTTTTTGACCGCCGCTGCACACTGTGTGGAAGTTTTCAGAGAACTGTCCACGATAACTCCAAGATCTCTTTCCTGATTTGTCGTAGCCAAATTAGCCCCCATCATACTGTACGTATAGTTGGGGTTATTTTTCCCAATGTGGATAAGTGTAAAGTAATGCACATTAAATTTCATTTGCCATTTTGTTGCCCAATCACTCAGTTTGGTGAGATCTTCTTGGAGTCCCTTACAGTCTGCTTCTGTCTTGACTATCCTAAACAGTTTGGTATCATCCGCAAACTTTACCACCTCACTGCTTACCCCTTTCTCCAGATCATTTATGAATAAGTTGAACAGGATTGGTCCTAGGACTGACCCTTGGGGGACACCACTAGTTACCCCTCTCCACTCTGAAAATTTACCATTTATTCCTACCCTTTGTTTCCTGTCTTTTAACCAGTTCTCAATCCAAGAAAGGACCTTCCCTCTTATCCCATGGCCATGTAATTTACACAAGAGCCTTTGGTGAGGGACCTTGTCAAAGGCTTTCTGGAAATCTAAGTATACTATATCTACTGGATCCCCCTTGTCCGCATGTTTGTTAACCCCTTCAAAGAACTCTAATAGATTAGTAAGACAGGATTTCCCTTTACAAAACCCATGTTGACTTTTGTCCAACAAATTATGTTCTTCTACATGCTTCACAATTTTATTCTTTACTATTGTTTCGACTAATTTGCCCGGTACTGAAGTTAGACTTACCGGTCTGTAATTGCCCGGATCGCCTCTAGAGCCCTTTTTAAATATTGGTGTCACGTTGGCTACCTTCCAGTCATTAGGTACGGAAGCCGATTTAAGGGATAGGTTACAAACCACAGATAATAGTTCAGCAATTTCCCATTTGAGTTCTTTTAGAACCCTTGGATGAATGCCATCCGGTCCCGGAGATTTGTTAACATTAAGTTTTTCTATTTGTTCCAAAACCTCCTCTAATGACACTTCAATCCGGGACAGTTCCTCAGATTCATTACCCACAAAGGACGGTGCAGATTTGGGAATCTCCCCAACGTCCTCAGCCGTGAAGACTGAAGCAAAGAAATCATTTAGTTTCTCCGCAATGGCTTTATCGTCCTTGATTGCGCCTTTTATAGTTCGATCGTCTAGGGGACCCACAGGTTTTTTAGCAGGCTTCCTGCTTCTAATGTACTTAAAAAACATTTTGTTATTTCTTTTTGAGTTTTTGGCTAGCTGTTCCTCAAAATCTTTTTTTGCTTTTCTTATTACATTTTTACACTTGATTTGACAGTGTTTATGTTCCTTTCTATTTATCTCACTAGGATTGGACTTCCACTTCTTAAAAGATGCCTTTTTGTCCCTCACTGCTTCTTTTACATGGTGGTTAAGCCACGGTGACTCTTTTTTAGGTCTCTTGCTATGTTTTTTAATTTGGGGTATACATTTAAGTTGGGCCTCTATTATGGTGTCTTTAAGAAGTTTCCATGCAGCTTGCAGGGATTTGGCTCTAGTCACTGTGCCTTTTAATTTCTGTTTAACTAACCTCCTCATTTTTGTGTAATTCCCCTTTTTGAAATTAAATGCCAGGGTGCTGGTCTGCTGAGGTGTTCTTCCCACCACAGGAATGTTGAATGTTATTATATTATGGTCACTATTCCCAAGCGGTCCTGTAACGGTTATTTCCTGGACCTGTTCCTGCGCTCCACTCAGGACTAAATCGAGAATTGCCTCTCCCCTTGTGGGTTCCTGCACTAGCTGCTCCAAGAAGCAGTCATTTAAGCCATTGAGAAATTTTATCTCCGCTTCTCTTCCTGAGGTGACATGTATCCAGTCAATATGGGGGTAATTAAAATCCCCCATTATTATAGAGTTCTTTGTTTTGGTAGCCTCTCTAATCTCCCTCAGCATTTCAATGTCAGTATCCCTGTCCTGGTCAGGTGGTCGGTAATATATCCCTACTGCTAATTTCTTATTTTTGGAGCATGGAATTACTATCCATAGCGATTCTATTGAACATGTTGATTCATTTAATATTTTTATTTCATTTGATTCTACATTATCTTTCACATACAGTGCCACTCCGCCACCCACCCGGCCTGCTCTATCCTTTCGATATATTTTATATCCCGGTATGATTGTGTCCCACAGATTTTCCTCATTCCACCAGGTTTCAGTGATGCCTATTATGTCAACCTCCTCATTTAATACTAGGTACTCTAGTTCACCCATCTTATTAGTCAGACTCCTAGCATTTGTGTAGAAGCACTTTAAAAATTTGCCACTGCTTATTTGTCTGCCCTTCCCTGATGCATTGGATTCCTTTGTACACGGTTGTTTGTCTGCTCTGGCCCATGGTTTGCCCTCTCCCCTCCTCTCTTTCTGACTACAGCTTAGAGAATCTCTATCAATGGATTCTCCTCTAAGAGTAGTCTCCCTCCGATTTACGTGCATCTCCACACCAATCGGCTTTCCCCCATCTCTCAGTTTAAAAACTGCTCTACGGCCTTTTTAATGTTTAGTGCCAGCAGTCTGGTTCCACCCTGGTTTAGGTGGAGCCCATCCTTCCTGTATAGGCTCCCCCTCTCCCAAAAGTGTCCCCAGTTCCTAATAAATCCAAACCCCTCTTCCCTACACCATCGTCTCATCCACGCATTGAGATTCTGAATCTCTGCCTGCCTACCCGGCCCTGCGCGTGGAACCGGAAGCATTTCCGAGAACGCCACCATAGAGGTCCTGGATTTCAGTCTCTTTCCTAGCAGCCTAAATTTGGCCTCCAGGACATCTCTCCTACCCTTCCCTACGTCATTGGTACCTACATGTACCACGACCACCGGCTCCTCCCCAGCACTACACATAAGTCTATCTAGATGCCTCGAGAGATCCGCAACCTTCGCACCAGGCAGGCAAGTGACCATACGGTTCTCCCGGTCATCACAAACCCAACTATCTATGTTTCTAACGATCGAATCACCCACTACTAACACCTGCCTCTTCCGAACTGGCTTTCCCTCCCCCTCAGAGGTATCCTCAGTGCGAGAGGATACCGCAACATCCTCTGGGAGGAGGGTCCCAACTACGGGATGGTTTCCCTCTGCTCCCATTGAATGCTCTGTTCCCTTGAGACTTTCATCCTCCTTAAGAGCACTGGGGCTCTCAGACTGGAGGTGGGACAGTACTACAGTGTCCCAGAAAGTCTCATCCACAAATCTCTCTACCTCCCTTAGCTCCTCCAGTTCAGCCACCCTGGCCTCCAAAGCCCGAACTCGGTCTCTGAGGGTCAGGAGCTCCTTGCAACGGGTGCACACATACGCCACCCGCCCACAGGGCAGGTAATCATACATGTTACACTCGACGCAATAAACAGGATAGCCCCCACTCTGCTGCTGGGCTTCTGTCTCCATTTTTCTAATGAACAAGTTTAAGTATAAACTGGGATTCTTTTTAAACCTCTGGAATATAGATTACGATAAGAGTTATGTTTTAAAGAAGGCCAGAAGTCACTAGTGCCCTCTAAACTCCCTCTCCAAACTCCCTGTTAGCAATTCCTGTTCTCAAGCTCCCTGGTCGCTGAGTCACAGGCTTATATAGCTCTGGTAGCCCCTCCCCCTGACTGAGGCTTAGCCAATTAACAGAGGCTTCTAGATTTCAAACCTTTTAGAAGCTCCTTCAAGCAATCAAACAATCAAACCAACCAACCAAACAGATAAACACAAGCTCTGCACACAGCAAATAACTCCCCCACACACAAACACACACTCCAGACAGCCACTTACCACAAGGGTCCCATTTTTACTCCTCTTTCACCTGGAGAACTCCCTCTCCAAACTCCCTGTTAGCAATTCCTGTTCACAAGCTCCCTGGTCGCTGAGTCACAGGCTTATATAGCTCTGGTAGCCCCTCCCCCTGACTGAGGCTTAGCCAATTAACAGAGGCTTCTAGATTTCAAACCTTTTAGAAGCTCCTTCAAGCAATCAAACAATCAAACCAACCAACCAAACAGATAAACACAAGCTCTGCACACAGCAAATAACTCCCCCACACACAAACACACACTCCAGACAGCCACTTACCACAAGGGTCCCGTTTTTACTCCTCTTTCACCTGGAGAACTCCCTCTCCAAACTCCCTGTTAGCAATTCCTGTTCGCAAGCTCCCTGGTCGCTGAGTCATTTCGAAAGTGAAACCGCCTCAGGGGTACAGGATCTTTTGAAAAAGGGGTTTTTTTTTTGAAAGACCCATGTAGATGGCAGTTTCACTTTCGAAATAGCCTTTTTCGAAAGAACACTGTGATGCAATTAGGCAAATGAAGCGTGCAATATTTAAATCCCTGCTTCATTTGCACTTTGGATCTGACTAATTTACATCCCACTTTTGAAAGAGGGATGTAATTCAGACATAGCTTTAATGTCCATGCACCAGCCTCTTCTTATCTCTCTTCTGCGCCTCTGCATCCTCCAGAGAGGCTCTAGTTCAGGGATGGGGCCTGTGAGGCTTGGGGTTCCATTCAGCTGCAGCAGGGTGAGCTGGCACTCCACCCACACAGCAAGTCTGCGAGCCTCGGTGCTCCCCTGCACGGCTGGAATGCCAACACTAGCTCCCCACTGTAGTCAGGGGGAGCCTCAAGCCTTCTGGGTTGGAACAAGGCACAGCTGCATCTGGCCCACAGGCTCTGCCTGATAGGGGGAGGAAGCAGCTCAGCATAGCAGTGCAGGGAAGCTCTGTCCCTGCGCTTGCTTGCAGGCTCCACCCCCATCACACACACTGACCGGGAATATACCTGCAAGTGTAGGTGGTACAGAACCACATGTGCACCTGCCCCCTCCCACACAGACCTCTGCACCTTCACTCCCAGCCCCTGTCTGCACCGTGAATCCTTCATTTTAGGACCTGCCCCAAAGCTTGGGGGGGGGGGGGCTCCCCACAGAATCTACTATCCCCTGGACCTAGGGGAAAATCCTGAGCCTTGGCTCTCCCTTTCCTCCCTCTCCCCCCCAGTGGAGCTGGAATGAAGTGAGTATCTTTTCTGCATGATCAGCCAGGGTATTTTTCTCCTTCACACTGGGGGGCCAGGTCAGTGAGGATTTCTCCTCTCCCCCCTCCCCCCCCCACTTTTCACTTGCATGTGGCCCCAAACTGATTTTTCTGTGGGTCAGTGGCCTTCCACCCAAAAAAGGGTCCTCACCCCTGCTCTAGTTAAGTTAAAAGTGACAAAGCCTGCCAGCCTGACCTATTAGCAGAACATGGAACCTGTGAAAGAGCCGTTCAAGTGGAAAGGAAGCCATTTAACAAGCATTGGCCACGGCCAGGGATATCCTACCAGTTTCTGAATTTACTGTGTTAGTGGACAGGCTCTTCATTTAACGTTTGTTTTAAAAATATTTCTTCATTGTGTGGCTGAAGATTATAAAATCACAGCTCTTAAACCGTCGTGGCATCCCCAGCGGGCCATCCAGCACAGGGAGACCGGTTTAATAGCACTGCCTAGGGCCCCAGAATGCGTAAGGCTGTGATGGAGGCAGCACAGGGGGCCGAATGGAGAGTGTTACAACAGGTGCAATCGCAGAAGGGGCTGCAGAGCCTGATGAAAATGCTGCCCAGCACTGAGAAAGCCGGAGGAAGGGGGCGGGGGGGGGGGGTTACAGGTCAGACTCAGGCACATTGGCAGAGCTGCGCTGGAGGACAAGCTGGAATTAGAAAGGGCCGAGGCTAGCACTGAAGTCCAGCTGCTCTTCACTATGTGCTAAAGTTCCCTCGGTTTCCCGTCCCGTGTCCGCTGCCCTTGCACCTTCAAGCCTGTTTCAAAGGCTCCTCTACCTTTAAGAATCACGGGGGAAGGAGGAGTTAGGGTCCAGCTGCTTCAGCCCCACCCTATTCCTTAACTCCGCCCGTCACCGCTTTCCTCTAATCCGATTGGTTGATTCCGCTATGTCCCCCACCCTCTCTCTTCGACGAGTCGCGCCTATGGCCGACGCGCCTCTCTGTCACAATACAGGGCGGCGCTGATTGGTCGCCCTCTCTCTGCGGGACGGTGTCTCCTCCTCCAGCTGAGAAAGTGGTTCTTGTCAAGCCTCTGGTTACATTGTATCCAGTGAGTGGAAGTTACCGGGGGGGAGGGGGCGGAATGGGCCCGAGCCCGGCGGAGGAGCGAGCGTGACCCGGGGACACGCTCAGAGCCCTGGAGCAGATTCCTGAGCCGTGAGTATCTGTGCAGACCTGTCTCCCCCGAGTGGCAGGGAAGCAGCATGAAGCGTGCGGAGAGAGGTGAACGCAGGCTCCTGGCTCTTGGAGCGAGTTCCCAGCGCCTGGGATAGCGCAGGACAGGGTGCAACAAACGCTGTGCAGTTGCTACCCATGTCATTTGCAGAGTGCTTCGGAAAGGGGGATTGGGAAATCTTCGAGGCAGATCTCAGCTCGGGAGGAGGGGAGAGAATGGGGCAGTCCTTCATATATCGGGTGCCGTGTGTGGTTGATGGCAAAGTGACACTTGAGGGAAGGGGAGGATGGTTTTCTAGCTTTTTCTCCTAATCAGTAAGTCATTTAAAGAGGCTTTGAGAAAGAAGTAGCTGCAGTTAATGCAGAAAGCCAGAGAGAGATTAGTTGATATCTTTTCCCTCTTTCAGGAGTGTTTGGATAAGCTTGGAAGAACACTTCCAAGGGGACGAAGGGTGAGTAGGTTGGTGTTTTTTTTATTGAGCATGGATGGAGATTAATTTTACAAATTGGAGTTTAAGGTTGGGGGGAGGTTTAGGAAGAAAAATCTGTTTGCTCTGACTTAACCCTCATGCTCAGGATGTGCTATAATAACTGCTCAGTGTACTATCAGGATGTGCTATAATAACTGCTCAGTGTACTACAAATATTTGTGTCTGAGCACCTGAATAGTCAGATGCTGTCTGCCAAGTCCAGATCGTCAATGCTTAATCATTCTCTCTTACAAGTTTATTAAAATGTGCAGCGGGAAGTGTGGAAAGACTCAACAATATGGTGTCAGACTATTAGGTGATAGTGTGAACCCAGCATGCTGTCAGGATAATTGGATGCATTGTTCTCATAATCCTGGAGCTCTATACAGTTTGTATACACTTAGAATGTTAGCCGTGAAATATTTAACAAATGCTTGGGGCGTTGGACTTTTTTAAAACAAAAAGTGACTGTTCACACCTAGAATACAGTGTTTATTCATTTTTTGTTTGCCTCTAAATATTTCTCTGGATCCTTCTCCAGTAATCTTCCTGATAAAATAATGAACTGCAGAAATAGCAGCAGCAACACAATTCTGAAAGTTTGCAATTTTGTGTAAATGGTTGATTCAAATGGACTGATTGTTATGTCCTGTTCTGTTATGACAGCATCTGCCATGTCACATTGCACTTCCTTGGGTCTCTCTAGGAATTAAAAAAGTTACAGCTATATTTTTCATAAGCCCATTAACACTGTTTGAGTTCAGACTTCTTGACACCAAAGAAAACAAACAGCTCCATACAATCACTCCTTTCAGGAGGAGCCATCTGATAATCAGGGATACCTCTCCGTATGGAGATAGAGAGGTTAAACAAGCAGGCTCTTCTTTCTTTGCTGTGGTCTCCTTCTTTCGAAATTAGAAGCAGAGCATCCACACTACCAAGCCCATTACTTCGAAATAATGGGCTGGTTATTTTGATATAATAACTCCTGCTTTCCACAAGGAATGATGCTAATATCAAAATAGTTATTTTGAAATAGCTGTAGTGTGGACACTCTGGTGTTGCTACTCCCCGAATAATTCAAACTAATTACTCCCCAGTGCTTCCTGGCACTCTAAATCAAGGTAGCACATCCACATTTACAGAACCTGCCTCAGACTAACTTCAAGGCTTCTCTGTAGTGTGGACACTCTATTTTAAAATTCTTATTACAGGAGTTATTTCAAAATAAGTTATTTCACAATAATTTCTAGTGTAGAAATGGCCTTTGAGTGTCTGGGTGGTTTCTCCTCTTGTGACCACTCCATGCCTGGAGTGACCTGTCCCTGGCAACCCCTTTCAATATTCTTCTTCAAATCCCTGCTCCATAAGTGCTTCTCTCATTCCATCACAGACACAGGGTCCCTGAAAAAACGAGTGACCTCATTTACTCTGTAAACCTCTCCTCTCTTCCTTATTGGCCATCACAAGACACAGGAAGAGAAACCCCTAGTCCATCTGTAAAGCACCAAGCATAGTGTTATACAAATAATAACATGGAACCACTGCAAATGCTAGTGATTGCCATCCTATTGGTGGTACGTTCAGGACAGGCACAAAGTATGATGAGGGGACATGTGGGAGAAACTTGTGCTGACTATTTGTAGAGCTTTGTGCAGATACACAATTTCTATCTGTATCCGCATCTGCAAAAGTGATCCATGGATATCCACATATGTGGATGTCCATACCTGCAGATATAAAGTAGATAGCCACAAATTTATCCTATACACAAAATTTGTATCCACATTCATATCTGTAAAAATAAGCTATGGATATCTGTGAATTTGCAGGTCTCTACCTATTCTCCTTGCCCCTCTAATTTTCCCTTTCCAACTCTTGTTAGCCCATCCCTGGTCTCTTTTCTCCAGAATATGGCTCCTGTTGATATAGGAACATTTTGTTCTTCTTCGGGTGATGTCCCCATGGATGCTCCACTGTTGGTGATGGGTGGTCCCCGGAGCCGCAGATCGGAGTTTTTCTTAGCAGTTGACAGTTGGGCAGCTCATGCACAAAAGGCACCTCACACCACTTGACCGTTAGGTGCCTCGTGCAACAGCCTGAGGCCCCCCCCCCCTTCAGTTCCTCTTCAACTGCCCTCGGCCGCGGACAGACTTCTAACCTCTCTCGCCTCCTGCATTTTCTCTCTTCACAGATCTTTGCTACTTAATTACCTTAATTGATCAGTTTTTACAACTTCAAAGTAAAAACAGCGAGTGAAAGAACAGGCTGTCCCAGCCTCGGTTCTCACGGACTGCCGCAGAGACGGCAGCTTTAATCTCTCAGATTCTCCATCACACTCTCGGACGTAGTTCCCCCCCCCAAAAAAAAGAGAGAGAGAGAAAAGAAACCAACAACAACAAACAAGGGATCGGAGGGGAAAGGACAATAGGGTAGCCTGAGACCAAAAATCACTTTGCATCCCCCCTCCCCCGCCCACAACTGGGTTTCAAGAAATATGTAAGGTGCAGTGAGCCCATGCCAGCATCTGATGGGCATGCAGAGTGTATGAGATGCTTGGGGGAAGCCAGAAAGGACCACAAAATGTGGCTACGAATGCTGCTGTTTGAAAGAGCTCTGCAGCCCTCCAGCAAGCCTGAGACATCAGCAAGTCATGGAGAGTTGACATGCATGTCCATGTCTCCGGTGCCCCGCAAACAGAACAGAGCAACAGCCTCTCTGGCCAGGTCCCTGCCGGCAAAGCCTTCCCCCAGGCTGTTCAGCAAGGAAGCCCTACACCCAGCACCATCGCCCACAGCCACAGCCCGAAATAGCTCGGAGCCGGAGCACGGGTGCCGCCTGCCAAGTGGATCCGCAAAGCTCCAGCACCGTCTCCTCCAAAACCATCATGGGGAGCAAGCCCCTCCCCGCCAGGGGGTTTTAAAGCAGCATAGCGCTACAGTGCAAAATGAATCCAAGTCCCCTGTGGTAGCTGAAACCTAGAAGTCAGAGTTCTTTTTCCCCCCCTCCACCGTCAGAGGTCCTCCACAACTGCTGGACTCTCTGGGTTCACCACAACATCAAGCTAGACCCCGTCTGACACAGGGTAATGCCACAGTTACTGAATTTGATCAGAGGAGTGTCTTCTCCTCCCATCACTCATCCCCAACTGCAGCTCGTCAATTTCAACAATACCATGAAAAACCTCATTATCCTTACTGGTACCCAGACTGGCAATACCCTCCTCCCTACTACCCTCCCAGGTGGACATTGTGGAACTATTGGAGCCATGCAGACACCGCCCCCAGGGTACGATGGTCTCAGCTAGGGGTCTCCCACCAGCCTCTCCACCTCCCACCCTCCCACCTTCGATGGATTCGGAGGAGGAGTGCCAAATTATCAACAGGGAGAGTGTCATACAAGACCAGCCACCATTGGAGGATAATTCTCTGATGATGCTGTGGTACGTGAAACATCAAGCTCTGAAGACGACCTCAGACAATTCCAGGAACTTTGTAAAAGAGTAGCCATCAGTCAGGAGGTACATCTCCAAGAAGTAAAGGAGAAACAGCATCACCTCTTGAAGAACATTCGACCATCATCTCCGAGAAAGATAGCTCTTCCCATTGATGAAGCAATAATGGAGGTATCAGATGACGACATTTGGAGGACACCTGCCTCCATCCAACCAACCTGCAAGAAATCGGACAGAAAGTACTTTGTTCCCCATAAGGACATGGAGTTTCTTTTTTCACACCCCCAGCCTAACTTATTGGTGTTGGATTCGAAGAACCAAGGCTCCACAGACTAAATCTGCGACTAATGACAATACAAAAAGTTAGACACCTTCGGCAGGAAGACATACTGATCAGCCACGCTACAGCTTAGAATAGCTAACTACTCCGCACTGCTAGCCAACCATGACTTCAACAACTACTCGAAGTTGGCTGAACTCATAGAACACCTACCTGATTCCAAGAGGCATATTCTCTATTCTTCATCCACAAAGTTCATATTATCTCCTGTACTGTTGTTCTAGTCGCTGTATCGGCAACATCAATGGCTGCTAGTACAACAGCCATAGTGGGAGTGATGAGAAGAACCTCATGGTTACATGTAGTGGGGTACCGAAAGAACTACAGTCG
The DNA here is from genome assembly GCA_032595735.1 of Pelochelys cantorii. Lineage (NCBI taxonomy): Eukaryota > Metazoa > Chordata > Testudines > Trionychidae > Pelochelys > Pelochelys cantorii. Next base: position 32,813,916 of record CM064338.1, read on the forward strand.
AAAGTGGAGGACCTTTCCTTTCGATAAACAAAAGCTGTTTGCAGCAAACACAGATGAGATGTTGCACAGTAGCAAAGACTCTCGCACTACGCTGCGCACCCTAGGCATGTACACACTACTGTACCAGCAAAAGAAATATACTCCTTACAACAGAAATAGAGACAGTTATTACAACCGCCCTCCACAAAGACCATATGATTACAACCGATCCAGACAGCAACCCCAGAGGAAGTGCCCATCTCAAGCACACTCCTCGGGATCCCAGAACACCAAACAGCAGATCTGAGGAATTGGTTGAGGGTCTGCCCGACCTCCCCAACCATCCAGTGACAAGAAGCCAAGAACATTCCTTTACCCACAGTTTACGTCCCTTATTCCAACACTGGGGCTCAATAACATCGGATCGGTAGGTTCTAGAGATTATCAACAAGGGATTCTCCTTCATGGCTCTTCTCCCCCCCCCCTCCCCCCACCCCACAACCCCCTCCCCCCCGCCTTCAGGGACCCCTCTCACGAGACTCTTCTCAGGCAGGAAATCGACCGCCTCCTTCAAACAGGCGCAGTGGAGAGCGTACCCGAATCCTATAAAGAAAGAGGTTTCTATTCAGCCCACTTTCTTATCCAGAAGCATATGGGGGGGATGTACCTTTGCAAGCTGAACAGGTTCCTACGCAAACAGCATTTCAAGATGGTCACACAGGCTTCAATAATCCCAGCACTGGACAAAGGGGCCTGGTTCGCAGCCCTCGACAAGATGCCTATTTCCACGTCACGATACATCCCTCTCCGGTTCAAGATTGGGGACGACCACTTTCAGTACACAGTCCTCCCCTTTGGACTGTCTTCAGCCCCCCATGTTTTTTTGTTTTTTTTTTTTTTTTGAAGGTACTCACAGTTGTGGCAGCCTATCTTCGACAACAGGGGGTCATCATCTTCCCGTACTTCGACGATTGCCTCATCAGGAGTCGATTGCGAGCAGAGACATACAAAATGGTCTCCAAGACCAGACACCTTTTCGGTTACCTTGGCCTCATTATAAACGAGCAGAAGTCGAAATGCAAACCCACTCAAGACACAGAGTTCATTGGAACTCACCTCAATTCCATATCAGCACAGGCATATTTACTGAACAAACAATTCAATGTACTCCGGGACTTAGCAGCTACTCTAACCATGAACCCGTCGTCCACCATGCATACCTGCCTCCAACTGCTGGGCCATATGGCAGCCACTACGTATGTTGTCCAGTATGCACATCTCCATTTCCGAGCTGTGCAACACTGGCTAGCTTCGGTCTACAAGCCATCTTGACACCCTCTCGGAAAGAACGTCACTGTCCCAGCCCAGGACTCTCTCAAGTGGTGGACTTCACACCACAACTTCCTTGCGGGCGTTCCTTTCCTGCATCCCTAGCCATCAGTACAGATTACCACAGCTGCCTCACTAATAGGGTGGGGAGCGCACATGCAATAACACACAGTACAGGGAAGGTGGTCACCTCATGAAGCCATGTTACACATCAACCTTCTCGAACTTCGAGCAGTTGGGTTAGGGTACGCACGTACACACACATGTAGGCACTTTGCTCCTACCATTACAAACCATACAGTATGGATCCTAACAGACAACACAACAGCTATGTTCTATATAAACAGACAAGGTAGCGCACGCTCTTGATCCCTGTACATAGAAGCCATTTGACTCTGGAACTGGTGTATCCAACGTGGCATTGTCGTCAAAGCATCGTACCTACCTGGAGTCGTCAATGTCATGGTGGATACTTTGAGTCACATATTGACCACGGACCACAAGTGGGAACTACACCCTGTGGTTACGGAGTCTGTCTTCCACAGATGGGGCTACCCAACAATAGATCTTTTTGCAACCAAGAACAATTCCAAGTGTCACCATTTTTGTTCTTCAGTAGGACGGGGTGAGGAATCCATGGGCGATGTAGCAAATCTCTCCACTATTAGTTTCCCCCAGTCCTGCAGGTACCCAGGATCCTGTGCAAAATTTGATCAGACAGGGCTCGGGTCATCCTGATAGCTCCATCATGATCCAGACAGAATTGGTTTCCATACCTGAAGAGCATGGCAGTCAAGCCACCTATCCCACTGCCACCCCGACACGATCTTCTGTCTCAAAACGGGGGCAAGGTACTGCATCCCCAACCACGCACGTTGCATCTCCACGCCTGGCTTCTCTGTGGTTTCAGGGGGTAGAATCCCAACGCTCAGAACAGTTAAGAAACCTCCTCCTCCATAGTAGGAGGCCATCCACTCGGAAGACTTACCTGCACAAATGGAAACGATTCACAGCCTAGTGCCACCAGACACAAGCCAATCCTGGTGCGGCCCCTCTCCATGTAAGCCTGGACTATCTGCACTATCTCAAGAATGAAGGCCTATCCATTGCATCCATCAAGGTGCACTTGGCTGCGATCACAGCATTCCATGAGCGTATCGACAGGGCATCCATGTTTGCCCACCCTATTACGAGGCACTTCTCAAAGGCCTCCACAACCTACATCCCCCCTTTGCAGAGCGCCAGCACCTTCCTGGGAGCTCAGCCTAGTTCTAGACTGCCTCATGAGGCCCCCATTCAAGCCTATGGCCACCTGCCCACTTTCATTCCTGACCATGAAGGTGCTGTTCCTAGTGGCCATCACCTCTGTGAGGAGGGTTAGCAAGATAGGGGCCCTCATAGTGGGTCCGCCATATACTATATTCACGAAGGACAGAGTCCCTTTAAGGCCACACCCATCATTTGTGCCCAAGGTCAGCACCTCCTTCCATATCAATGAACCATATCAATAGTCCTACGTATTTTTTTTTATCCAAAGCCTCATGCATCGCAGAGAGACTCTATCCTTCACAATTTAGATGTTCGGCGGGCACTAGCCTTCTACATCAACAGAACACAACAATTCCGTAAATCTCTACGTCTTTTCTTGTCTCTTGCAAACCACTCCAAGGTCACCCTGATTTCGGCAGTGTATCTCTAAGCTGATAGTAGCCTGTATAATACAGTGTTACTCCCTTCAGAACAAGCATCTGCCAGCCCCACCCAGAGCACATTCCACTCAGGCTGCTGAGGCATCAACCGCCTTTCTGAACAATGTTCCACTGAAGGATATATACCGGCTGGCCACATGGTCATCAGCAGTGATTTTTTTTGTTTTTGTTTTTGTTTTTTTTTGTTTGTTTGTTTTTTTTAAACAAAGGTGCCGGTACTCCAGGGGAAAAGTTGTTGAGCTCTGACTGGAGGTGCTGGTACTGCATCTGGAGGTGCCGGTATTGCGTACCAGGCAGTACCATCACAAAAAAAGCACTGGTCATCAGACCACTCCTTCGCTAGACATTATGCTATCATGTCTCAAATAAAAGCAGTGGCTACAACGGTACTATCTTCCACCGCTAAGCAGTCACTCCAAGTCCCACCATCCTCGTGGGGTACTGCTCGGTAGTCTCCAACAGTGGAGACCCCACAGAGACATCACCCAAAGAAGAAAAGGAAGTTACTCTGTTCTTCAAGGTGTGTGTTCCCATGGGTGCTCCATGACCCTCCCTTCCTCCCCTCTACTCAGAGTTGGTTTATCAGCTTGGGCGTAGATGAGGAACTGAAGGGCGGGGGGGGTCGGGCTGCCACACGAGATGCCTAACGGTCAAGTGGCACGAGGCGCCTTTCTTGCATGAGCAGCCCAACTGTCAACTGCTAAGAAAAACTCCGATCTGCCGCTCTGGGGACCGCCCGTCACCAACAGTGGAACACCCATGGGGGGACACACCTCAAAGAACAGTCATTACTGCACAAGGTGAGTAACTTCCTTTTTTGGGGGCAGCTCTGGAAGAGCCTCCCAGTACCTGTTCTCCTCTGTTTGCTGGCTCAAATCTAATCTTATCTGAAAACAAATCTTGTCTACTTCACCTATTTAATTCCTCTTGCCTTTTGCTATGGCTTTAATAGGATTGAAGTCAATGAGCTGTGTTGGGATAAGGTTTGTATAGAGGTTTGCTGTGCGCAATAAAGGTGGGTGGGGTAGTGACAGCTTGCAGCATTCCTCTCTAGTGTAATCTCTTTGTCTCATTATTTATATTATTGACGTGCCAAGGAGCCCCAATCATGGACTGGGATCCAATTGCACAAACACAGAATAAAAAATTAGTCCTTGCCCCCAAAGAAGCAAGATGCTTGTGTCTAAAGCCAGCACTAAATTCACTCAAAGGCTAACAGCCGAACTGTAGTGTAAATGTACAAGACTTCAACCAGTACCACTGAAGAACTAGGTCTTTCTATCCATCTATTGCTTAGATATAGGGTAGAGAAGAAAAGAGCTATTAGAGCTAATAGCCAAACCACATCTCACCCACGATGTATGCAAAATTGTTCTCTGTTATAGAATCTCTCATGATGTGTTCAGTCCAGTTTTAAATAGCTCAAGTGATGAGGTATGCACTAGGGATGTGAAAGGTTAACAGGTGTTGCTTACCAGTTCCGGTTAACCTTCTTCCTCCCCCCCCTCCCCCAACTGTCCCTCCTTTAATTGGTTAACTGGTTAAACACTGCGTTTAATTAGTTAAATGGGATTTTACATTCCTAGTACAAAAACTTCAGTGTGTGTGTGTGTGTGTGTGTGTGTGTGTGTGTGTGTGTGTGTAAAAGGTGCGAGGAGGGCAATTTAATATCATACAAGTGAAGGATCAGGGTAGTTAAGTGTATGAAGAAGATAGCTATAGGACAAATTAACTCTGTGTGCTGTGTGTACCATGTATATGCTATATGATTTCATGGTGCTGGAGGAACCACTGTAGATTTGCTATCTAGAGTCAAGGCCAAGAAAGAGTATCACTGTGTTACTACCTCTGCAGGGAAAATTGCCTCCTACACAAACTGAGGATTTGTGTACACTTACCAGAGGGTCAGTGCGGTGGTGCTCAATCCCCCAGGAGTTGAATTAGGGGGTCTAGTGAAGACCCACTAAATCGACCGCCAATCGCTCTCTCATTGACTCTGGTACTCCACTGGAAGAAGCGACAGGGAGAGTTTCTCATGTAGACATCCTGCAGTGGAGATTGTGCCATAACTTAAGATATGTTTGCTCGAGTGATACTAACAGCCATGGGGATGTGAACATTGATGAAGAAAGACACAGTATTCACATGGCTGGAGTTGCATAAATTAGGTAAATCTGCCCTCAGTCGGACTCAAAGTAGCCTTGCTGGAGGTCCAGTAATGTTTTTAGGAACATTTACTGGTTGATGTGGAACAAGAGAGGCAGGATGTGATGGCAACTTGTCTGTGGGGGATGGAACAGAACAGGGATGAAGGGAGGTGGGAACAGGACACAGGTGAGTAGAGCCCTGCAAATCAGTGGATATCCTCTTTATATCCACAGGTATATGCATCCATGGATATCCGCAGCTCATTTTTGTAGAGATGGATTCAGATATGGATACAAATGTGTTTAGAACCCTGCAAATTTCTGGATATCCGCTTTATATCTATGGGTATCTGCATCTGCGGATGTCAGTGTGGATATCCGTGCTTCATCTATGCAGATACAGTGGCAGATGCGGATACTAATTTTGTCTCCACACAGGGCTCTACAAGTTAGGAAGGTGGGGCGTGATCGGCGCTGGGAGCCCTGGTGGCGTGTGAGGAGGAGGGGCAGCCCGGTCCTGCGTGCTGGTCAAGCGCGTGGTGGAGCCGCAGCCAGACTGACTCGCGCTTTGCCTGGACTATTTGGGGGGCGGGAGCGCCCTGGGATCTGTACTGCCCCGGTCAGTCTCACTCCCCACCGGCTGATACGCTCCTCCTCCCCCGCCTCCTCCTGGCCAGCTGGTTAGTTCTCCCCCACTTCTCCTCCCGATCTTCCCCAGCCAGCCCCACTGCCAGTCCTGCTTCCGGCGGCCGGTTCTCCCCTCCTTTCCCAGTCTCCCCTAGCCAGCCCTGCTGTACCCAACCCTCGCCCCCACCTCCAGCTCCACCTCCCACCGTCCGGTTCTTCCTCCCGATCTTCCCCGGCCAGCCCTGCTGCACCCCCTGCCAGCGCTGCTTCCGGCAGCCAGTTCTCCCCTCCTCCTCCTGATCTCCCCCAGCCAGCCCCACTCCCGCTGGCTGCCCCCCCTTTCCCCCTGATCTCCCCCAGCCAGCCCCACTCCGCCCTCCCCCCACTGATCAGCTCTGCTTCCCGTTGGCCACCCCCCCCCCCCGCCACGAGCTTTGTTTCCCAGGCCCCCCCACTTCCTCCTGGCCAGCTCCGCTCCCCTCCTGGCCGGTCCGTTGTCGTCCCCCCCCCCATGAAGTGAGTCTGGTATTTTTTTTAAGACTACCTGGTAACCCTAGAATGTCTCAAAAAAAAAGTGGCTTTGCTTTTTAGTTTAATCGCATGATACGCTCTTTTAGTTTTAACGTATGGATTGCTGTATTATGCAATGTAAAACACAAACTAAGAAGTACAATGTCCCATACTTAAGTTTGTATTTTTTAAGTAAAGTTTAGTTGTTAATTTAAAAAAAATGTTTAGTTAAGTTTTAGTTTCTTTAGTTTGTTTGGTGAATAAAAATAATGTCCTTTATGATTGAGTATTCAATAAGTGTTCGCCTTTAAAAAAAATTAAAAAAAAATTCCCTGGGTGCACACCCTAATGAAATGTGCTGCGCACGCCCATGGTCCTGGAGTAAATGGAACAGGATGGGGCAGACCCAGCTGCAGGGTCTGTGCTGTTGAAATTGCTCGCTGAGCAGATGGATTGCTGAAAGGGTCAGGTTAGAAATACAAATGTCACAGATTGTTACCAAGAGCCAGATTTATTCTCATTCTTTATAGATTGTAATTGAATTGGGGCAAATATAGTCAACAAACTCTGGCTGCTAGAGAGCCTTCTAGAATGTGTTTATCGGTAACAAGCTGCATCAGACCCTATGTGTGACCTTCAACCACCCTCATATCAATGTGTCTTTGTTCATCAACATTCACATCCCCATGGCTGTTCACACCACTCTAGTAAGCAAGGGTTGCTAAATCATCACTTGCATCAGAGCATGGGTACGTTGCTTCCCTGGTCTAGGACACTGTGATTGAGCCATCCCAACTTGCAGACTTGCAAAAAAGCGCTATGTAGACAGCTCCATTTTGCGCAAAAAACCCCTTTTGCGCAAGAGCCATTCTTCCTCATTTTTTGAAGAAGAATGGCTCTTCTGTTCTTCCTCATTTTTTGAGGAAGAACGGCTCTTGCGCAAAAGGGGTTTTTTGCGCAAAAAGGAGCCGTCTACACAGCACTCTTTTCACAAAAACCTCTTGCACAAAAGGGATCCAAGGAGGAAATGCAAATGAGAGTGCGAAATATGCAAATGAGCACTCCATTTGCATTTCCTCTTGCGGAAGAAGCTCGTAGTGTAGACGTAACATTGGACTCAGTAGGCATCACCAGTTTTAACTGATGGCCTGTCGGCCTGAGGCAAGGCAAGCTTCAGATTGAAGCCCATTGGAAATCCCTTTGATTTATTGTTTACTGGTGCAGAGGCGAGTGAAAAACACCATGTAAGGTAACAAGAGTGGCTGCACTTCTGCTGACCCAGTAACTCCTGGGTTAAGTCATGTGGTTCGAGGCTACATGTAGCCCTGAAGAGTAAGGGATAAGAACTGTGTATCTCTGGGTATGTCTACACTACAAAGTTAATTCGAACTAATAGCCGTTAGTTCAAATTAACTTTCATAGGCGCTACACATACAAACCACTAGTTCAAATTTAATTCGAAGTAGCGGAGCACTTAATTTGAACTAGGTAAACCTCATTCTACGAGGATTAAAGCCTAGTTCGAATTAAGTAGTTTGAATTAAGGGCTGTGTAGCCACTTAATTCGAACTAGTTGGAAGCTAGCCCTTCCCAGGTTGCCCTGGTGGCCACTCTGGGCCAAACCAGGGAAACTCTTCTGCCCCCTTCCCGGCCCCGGAGCCCTTAAAGGGCCACGGTCTGGCTACAGTGCCCGTGCCAGGTGCAAGCCTGACAGCACCCAGCCAGCAGACCCTGCACCTGGCACGGCATGAGCCAGCCGCCTGCTGCCACCCAGCCCTCCGCCTCTTCCCAGGACCAGGCTGGCGGCTCCCAGGAGCCTGCCCGGGGCCGCAAGAGGCGGGCGCCCGCCTGGTCTAGTGTGGAGATCGTGGACCTCATCGAGGTTTGGGGGAGGCCTCCAATGTCCACAATCTCCGCACTAGGCACAGGAAAGCAGCCGTCTAGGGCAGGATAGTTGCCAGCCTGGCCACCAAAGGCCACATGCGAACCCAGGAGCAGGTTTGCATGAAAATCAAGTTGGTCCAGTGAGACCCCTGACCCTGAGCCCTGAGCTTAGAACATAAGAACGGCCGTACTGGGTCAGACCAAAGGTCCATCTAGCCCAGTAGCGTGTAGTCTACAGCATTAACCTATAAGCTTTTGCTAATCGGTTATCAACTACACTATTACATCCCTAATTTGAAGTAGACAACTCTCCTTTCAAGTGTAGTAGCAGCTTGGGTCTTTCTTAGGGGACTCTCTCCTGGAGATAGACACCATGGTTCAGTCTTTTCCATCCCTGTGAGCTTGATTAGGGAAGTGGCAGGGAGGCGGGGGGGGGCAAAGACATTCTCTAGCTTCCTCTGCAACTCTGCATCCGTTTCACAAACCGATTGTGATGGATCTAGTTGAATGGAATTCATTCTTTCATTGAGCTGGAGGGCAGGTTGAGGGGAGAAAAGCCCACAGCAGCTCCTAAAACAAATTCCAGGCTTTGAAAAGATCCCCTGGGCTGAGACATTACAAAGCTTTTGTCCACAGCCCTAACATGATTTCTCCTAGTTGGATAACGGTAAAAGGGTGGGGGAGGGGTATTCCCAGGACTGCAAGCCAGAGAGTTTAATAATGAGCATGGAATAACCCGCCTTTATTGCCTCTGGAGGTAGTTTAATAATAAGACTTACAAAGCATTCAGTGTGTGGGGTGGGGGTGGGGAAAATATTTGTCTATATACCAGCTTGCACCAGTTTAACTGAAGGCATATTCCTAAACCAAGGTTACCTACAAACACTATTATGGTCTGAGAGGGGCTTTTTTTGGTTTAGCATAATCCATTTTATAGGCAACACCAGAATCTCCCTTTTCCTCTTCCACTATCAAATGCAGTAAAATTTCTGCTTTTTACATAGCACAACATAAAACAGGAGTAGAAAATAAGCAGCCGGCAGCCCAGATGCAGTTCATCAGGGTTAGCCCCTGGTGGGCCGCCGGATGCTTTATTTACCTGAATATCCACAGGGACAGTACTTCACAGCTCCTATGAACCGTGGTTTGCTGTTCCTGGCCATAGAGAGCTGCAGGAAGTGGTGTGGGCTAACCCCTGGCATAAAACATAGCTCATAATTTTTAGTACCCAGGCATTTAACAAGCCATTACGATAACCTTGGAACTGAAGTCACTGTAGAACATGAGGGAAGGATGACAGAAGATGGTGCATGTGTCTGGGCAGGCTGGAATATAAAGAAGTGATGCACAAGCCATGTTTCTGAGTTTAGATGTAGATGAATAAGCACACAAGTTCAGATGCTTTCCCAGTTCACCTCTAGATGATCCAGTCTCCTGGATCCTGCACATTTGTGTTTGGAAAACAGTGTGGTTGCTGTTTGAGTCGAATCAGTGCAAGTAAAACTACATTTTGCATGGTATTTCTGCCTCCCACACAGGAAGTGCCAGGCTGCCATGAAACTGTGAAAGAAGGAAGAAAAAAATGCCAGTGTGGGATCTTTCAGATGGCAAAAATTTGGGTTGAGTTAGTGCTTCCATGTTTTCAGTCCAATCCGTCATCCCTGCTTCAGGTGCCTATTTTTGAGTGGGATGTGTTAATAAAAGAAAGGTACTGTAGCATGCCAGCGAGAGAGATTCTGCTCTGTTACACAGATGTGAATCCTAAGGGCTTGTCTTCACTACCGGCTAAATATGCACAGCTGCAATTGATGCGGCAGCATTGATTTAGTGGATCTAGTGAAGACATGATAAATCAATAGAAGAGCACTCTCCCATGGACTTCAGTACTTCACCTCCCCAAGAAGCAGAAGCATCTCCCATTGACATAGTGCAGCATAGACACTGCTGTAAGTCAGTCAAAGCTGTGTCGATTTAAGTAATTTAACTTAAGTAGCTTAACTTACATTGTCTTATCACGTTAGTGTAGACCAGGACCAAGTAACTTCACTGACTGCAAGGGAGTGACATTGCCTGAATTAGAAGGTCGCTTTCTTAGGCCAGAGAAGAGGGTGGAAACGAAATTTACAGATATGACCAGATTCCTGACTTAAGTGGAGTTACTCCAGATTTACCCAGCTGCAGCTGGGAGCAGAGTGTGACCTCCTAGGGTGCAGCATCCAATAAATCAGTGGTTGTGAATTGAAAGTCCATGGCTGAAAGCAGGTATAAAGCAGGTATATGTCTCTTAGACTGGGCAGAAGTGTTCTGCCAGGTTAATCTGGCATCTGACCAGGTTTCACTCTCAACATTTTCTGTATTGCATTAAGTGTGGGTTGCTATTTTTACTCCTCCCATCTCAAGTACTATTTACTGGAAAATGTAATTCGTAACAAGTGTATTTGTTTGGAGCCAGTCTAGGGGACGGGTTGCATTGCTTTGGCCGGAACAGAGGGAGCTGTGAAAGTTTGGCACTGAAGGCAGATCGCCTAGTATGTGCAGGTACACAGACCAGTGTCTCCTAAATAGTACAAGTGGGGTTGCAGGTCTGGATCCTGCCAAGAGGAGTATATATTCCAGAGATTTCAGGCTGTTTATGTGAAGTGACTTGAAAGTGGCATATATGCACCAAATCTTTAAAACAACAATTAGAGCTGCCTCTGGCATCTCCAAAAGGGAGGAATTATTCCCCTATCTTGTCTATTTGCTATCTCCTGTTTGTCTTTCTTGGCAAAATTTCCTCATTGTGTCTGCCATTTTTATTCCTATTCAAATGTTTGATCCAGGTCTCTGAGCAATGTGGACTATGTGAATAATTGTAGCTCACATTTATAGGGTGTACATCATTCTAAAACATTTTACAGTCTGTGTGTTTTCAAGTTTCCATAATGTGGAAATGCAGCCATATCTGATGAGAAGCTCTTTTAATAGTGCAACTGTTCAGGACTGGAAGCAAAGAACACACTATCCAAATGAAACTGTGGGTAAATATTAAATTCCTAGGCTGTTATTCTCTGAGTAAGGTTGCCAGATGGTTTCAACAAAAATACCGGACACACTTGACATTACATCACAATCTACATTACATCTTATTTAGAAAATACTGGACATTTATATTTTCTCACTTATTTTTCCCGAACGGAAAGCTTAAATACAGGACTGTCTGGTTCAAAACTGGACACCTGGTAATCTTATCTCTGAGTCCAGTACATTAATGCTGTGGATGGGAGTGCAGAAAAGCAGGGTGCAATTTAGATAACATTTTAAAAACTCTTTTGTGATAAAGGATTCTTAATTGCCAGAAAATTTCTCTTCTTGCTTCAGGGGAGAGAATGATCTTTGGCCGAGGTCAGGAAGAAATTTTCCCCTGAGGGTTTATATTTTAACATTTGGGTGACTATCAGGTGAGTTCTGCCTTTCTCTGAAGTATCCAGCACTGGTCCGTCAGGCAGGCTTGTTCAGATGTGGAAAGAAAGGCTCATTGGCATATCCTTGTCCGGTACAAAGTAGTAGGAGCATGGTTGAGTTCTGCGGGTGCAGGTTTTGGTACTGCCTGGGTGAGCTTTGTGTCACTATAGCCTGGATGTTGAAATTCTGCTCTCCTGCTTTCCTTCTTAAGTGACAATGCTGCTCCAAGAGAGCCCAGTAGATATGGAGGGGAAGGTCCATATCTCTTTGCAGTTCTACTGCTGTGACTCTCTTGATTAAACTACAGATCTACAGGTGGAGCCAAGAAGAGCACTGAATGCAGTAATTGATCTGAAGCTGTGGTGCCTGAAGCCAGACACTTGCGGCATTTTTTTAGGACTATATAATTTTGCCCTGGCCCATATGGCTATGGTCATTTACCACTGCTCTGCCCGTTTGTAGTTTTACACTGGTGACTGAATTTCCCTATTCTTCCTTATGGCTTTCCCCAGGTTTGTGAGATGTGGGATGATTTGTTGCTATTGGTTCAGAGATGAGAGTAAAACACCATGTAGGATACTGTTGTGGCCTGACCCAGTAACTTTTGGGTCTCCCAGAAGATTTCTCAGGAGTACTAGTGATGTTATGCTACTGGTGTCTGTGCCCTGCCTTTACGGATCATCAGTTTCCTTCCAGTCTGCATTTCTGCTTACATTGCTCCCCTACCCAGAAATATGCATGCTAGTGACCCTGTCCTTGTTTCTCTGAATGTTTTAAAGTCAGAACACTTGTCACAGGCCATGTGAAAAGAGACAAAATAGGTGACATGAATAGCAGAGGCAGCAAAAACCAAATAGAATAAATTAAAAGGGAAATTGAGCTGTTCTAAGCCAATGTCTTTGATCCCAAAACTTCATGGTTAGCATTTAAATGTTAATGAAAGTTCTGCCTGAAGCTAGGAGGAGCTGGATTTCTGCAATGAGAACATTGGTTTTCCAGCCTCCAATGTTGCATGGGCATTTTCCCCCAGGAATTGTGAACTGGGGGTATGTCAGACCTCAGTGAAAATGTTTTAGGTATTTTTTTAGCAGCAATGGTCTAAGAGAGAGCCACCCTTAAACAGCACCTCTGAGATTATACGCAGAGTGTTTGGTTCACAGTGGTTCATAGGATCAAGGTTGCTCATGCATGTTCAGGTAACTGTCGAAGTTTGGCAAAAACAATTCTGAATGACAGTTTAAAACTTTTTAGCAATTGTTGGATCAGAAATTCATAGCAAGAAACTTGTTACTTCATGTTATATTTAACAGGAGAATACTGAATAAACAAAGTTGGTTGCCCAATCAGGGGGCAGAAACTATATCATGTGATTTAGTAATCCAACCATGTACTGTGAATTGTTCACAGTTTGATTTTACAGCTCTCAGGCTGTAAATTTATTTGTCCGAACTGCTTGGTGAATTCTTATGGATACTAGTAGGGTTGCCAGGTGTCCAGTTTTGAACCGGACAGTCCGGTATTTGAGCTTTCTGTCTGGGAAACAAATTGAGAAAATACTGGACATATAAATGTCCGGTATTTTCTAATTAAGTTTTTATTATGACCATGAGTATCAGTACGTAGTTGCGTACTGCATGAGCGTGTCTGCCAGCCAGGCAGTATGCAACTACGCAGTAGAGAGGAGGGGGGTGGGGGCAGGGGCAGGGCGGGGCGGGATGGAATCCCGGGGCCAGACTCGCCCATGCGCCCCGCCGGAACCGTGCGCAGGACGGGCAGCACCCCAGGATCTGCGTGTGCCTGGGCCAGCCCCGCTCCCCAGTGGCCGGTTCCCCCCCAGCCAGCCTCATTCCCCCCTACCCCCTCCTGGCCAGCCCTGCTTCCTGGCGGCCAGTTCTCCTCCCCCCCCCCCCCCCCATGCTTCAGAGCTGGCCATTCAGAATACAGAGCTCGAATAGGTATGGAAGGCAAAAATAACTCTGAGGAAATTTTGTGCCTACTGGTTTCTTGGTTCCACCCAGAAACTTCCAGCCCAACTTAGTGCAAACTCAGGAGTAGGGATGTTAAATATAAATAAAAGCTGCACCAGGCCATGGGCTTTTTTTAAAATCCCAGTGTATGGCAGTTTGATGCTTCTGAGAGATGTAGGATGCCCGTCACTAGTTCTGCACTAATTCTGTGGGTGTTATTAATTTCTAAATGAGCTACCTCTTCTGAGTGGTACCTTTTCCTCCTCCAAACTCTCGAAAAGCTAATCCTGTTTTTCTCCCTTCCTGGACTCTTCTGTTTATTTCTATGGCTATTTGTGTGTACTGTTTAACATTAGGTTTGATTATCCCCAGAAACTTAATCAATTCACTTACTGCTCAGGTCTTGTCTTCAAAGGAAGCCATAGATTGGGAGGGTATTTTCTGAGGTCAGAGGAATGGGAGCTGGAATCAATAGCTTTTAACAGACTCATAAATGTTTCATTTGTATTACTCAGTTTGGTCAGGGTGCTGGAACAATTTGTGTTTTGTGGGTGCTGAGAGAATTTGAACCAAACTATAAATCCTGTAGTAATGAAATCCCTTCAAACACACTAGTTTCAGCCCCTATGAGTGGTGCTATAAAATTGTGTCACCAGAATCCACATCAATCCTTAGAAATTTGTACTAGCCCTGAGCTTTGGTGTAGAATAATCATCCCAATGATGCTAGAAACATTTCCCCTCGCAGTTCAGCTTCAACCATTGAATCATGGAATTGGTTGCCCAGTTCTGGAACCCTGCATTGAAATTGCCTCAGATCACAACTGAAATGAGTATTGCAGTCGCAGCCTGGCACCCTGGGGATGTTTGCTAGGAATCTGAGACTGTCAAGTAGTTGAATAAATATAATCACTAGCAGCATGAGATGGGTCAAAGATCACTCAGCCACAGTGACTCTCCATTATTTATGCTATACTGTTGGGGCCTGGGAAGGCTAGAGAGACTTCCCCAAAGCCTAAGTTTCTATTAATGGAGGCTAGCTCCCTGCTCTGCCTCTTCCACCCACTGCCCTGCCCACACTCTGTCTCTGCTCTGCCCCAAGCCCTGCTCCCTTCCTGTTCCCCCCCCACCCTCCACTTGCTGCATCCCTCCTCTGAGACCCTCCTGCTTGCTGTATCCCTCACTCCTCCACCCCTGTGAGACCTTACTGCGTTCCTCCACTGTGAGACCCTGCTGCTTGCTGTGTCCCTCCTCTGCCTCTTCCCTGAGACTCCCCTGCCTTCAGCCTGCTGCACCCCCCGCAAAATCCCACCAGCCAGCTGCTCCCCACATCCTTCCTCACCCTCCACAGGGGTGGAGGAGAGGAGGGACCCAGCGAGCAGTGGGGTCCTCTGGAGGGGGACGGGGTTAGGTGGACGAGAGGCAGCAGGCAGGGTGAGCTGTGCGTGAGGGGCGGACAAGGGGTGGGGAAAGACAAGAGTGCAGGCAGGGCTACCGCAGCCCTGGCGTCCAGCAGGAGATCACAGCAGCTACACCAGGGGAGGCTCAGCCACCCGTGACCTATTACACCCACCACCTATAGCCTATGACATGGCCCGTATACGTCTGCCCCACAGAAGGCTGTAAGGGAAGTGGGAGAGTCAGAAAACATGCAACTCATTATTATTCCTGTTGATTAGAATCTACTTATGTTTGCTATGATCAGCTTGTGGTTCAGCCCATGTGTGGCTTATCTGCAGCAAGGCTCTGTGAAACATAGCAGGGTTGGACTCCTTCAGATTTCTGGGAGGTCACCGTCTCAGCTCTGTGTCCTGTGGGGCTGCTAACCTGTCATTGGCCTCTGAGTCTCTGAGAGGTTGGTTATTCAGAATTCCTTGCTTGACTCCTGCCCTGTAAATCACTTGGTGTGCTATGCCTCTCCCTCTTGTGAAGCCTGCAAAGCATGAGTGCACTACCCAGTTGTCCTCCAGGGCCTGTTGATTTAACCATCTGGCCTGAATTGGGTGCCTCCGAACATAGCAGCTATCTAGGAACTGTGAGTTCCATTAGCAGTGTTGAGACCATTCCCTGACCTAGCTGATTTGTGAGCATAGGGTCCTGCTGGCTTCATGATGATCAGGGGATTTTTGTTAATTCAGTGGTTTTCCAACTATTGCAATACTTAGTTAGGGTTGCCAGGTGTCCAGTTTTGAACCGAACAGTCCAGTATTTGAGCTATCTGTTCGGGAAAAAAATTGAGAAAATATAAATGTCCGGTATTTTCTAAATAAGATGTAATATAGATTGTGATGTAATGTCAAGTGTGTCCAAGTATTTTTGTTGAAACCATCTGGTGACCCTATTTTTAGTGCCTTTTTTTAAAATGTTCCACCTGCTGGGATTGAGAGGGTGGCATGAGAATTACTCTTTTCTCCCTTGCCTCCCATGAAAGCTAAGATTTTAATCCTCGTGATGATAGGGAAAAGCTTGGACATGTGAGCAGAGTGCATGCACAAGGCTTATAAAACAGAAGGCAAATAAAAAGCCTCCCTCCCTCAATCATTATTTTAAAACAATTTTTTAAGTCTCAGGAATTGTTAAAGAATCTCATGATTTTGGGGCCTGACTTAGGATGTTTTTTGTTGATGCCTTGTCCCTTGCTAAAAAAAACCCAGAATAATAAATTATAGGGAGAGGTTTCTCAGGAGGAAGAGATAGAAGAGGGAAGAGCAGGTCTGGTATTGGGGTGGGGAAATCATAGTTAAACACTACTTCCCAAAATCATGACACTTGCCCGGCTTATTTCTGTTTCGCTCCTAGCAAAGTCTAACTGAAGAAGAGCAATCCATTTGCACTGTGTGCAGTCTTTACAGCCCTAACCTACTGTCAGAAAACCATTCTCAGCCACAGCCTGAAGATATGCATTTAAAGAGCAAATATCCATGAACTTTGGAGCAGTTTGAATCCAAATCTGAATCTGACCTTTGCAGCTTGGCCCCATCTTTATCTAGTATGTTTTGACTGTTCCCCAAACCCAGACTCTAGTTCTGTGTGTATGTGTTTTGCTTTTTGCAAAATTAAATGTGGGAGTTTGGTTTGGTTTTGGTTTGGTTTGGTTTGGTTTTTTTGTTTTGGGTTTTCTGCAAAATGAAATGAAACAATGCTTCACTTTCCGGAAAGACAGCTTCATCTCTTTGTGTGTTACAAGCCCTTTGTAACAGACACAGTGTGGGTGCTGAAACAGGATGTTTGTAACAGAATGACATCAGGACAGCATTGGGGTGTTGACCTTAAGAGCTGGTTGCTCAATGAGATACAGGGATGTGTGGTTTGTCAGAATGAAGCTGAATCTCTGTGGTTGCAGTCTTGTCTGCGTGTCTCTTTCTAAATCTCTTTTCCAAAGTGCCTTCTTTAGTTGTCCTTGTATTTGCAACTGACAATTGAGTTGCAGTTTCTCTCTTAAACGTGTTATTTTCCAGCAGCACTGATGGACGTGCTGTCTGCATATACTTTGTAAATTATGGACTCAATTTTCTAGTCTTAGCCACTGTCTTTGTATGTTTACAAAATACAAATCAATCAATCAGTCCAACAATTACTGGATTTGTACATGAAAACTGAGATCACTTGCATATTTGTGGCTGTGCATAGGATGCAGGTGGAAAAATGCAAACTGACTGAAAATGCAGCCTTGGATAGTTTAGGCCTAGCAACTTATTAACTTCCATCAGCTAAATTTAATTTCTCTCCCTCAAAAACCATTGACAGCGGCAGCGCGTCTCCAAATATGGATCAACTGACTTGGGTTTGCATGGGGCTAAAAAGAGTTGTGTAGATACTCTCATAGATTGGAGTCCAGGCTCTGAGACCCATTCCCCTGACCAGGTCTCAGAGCCCAGGTCTCAGCCCAAGCAGGAATATCTACACTGAGCTTTGTTATATTGCCTGATGCCTACCTGTTCATGTGAACAGGGGCGGCAGGTTTGTATAATTTTTGGTGGTGCCCCATTAGCCACACCCCCGACCTCTGTTAACCATGCCCCTGACCCTCTGACCCCCATTAACCAGGTCTCTGGAGGTAACATGCTCAGGGCAAGATGGACACATGACCAGAAGTAAAAGGTGTCATGTCACCCATCCTCCTACCAACAGGGATTAGTTTGCCTCCCCTCCCCCCCCATGCAACTATCCTGCAATTGCATTAACCCAATGTGTGTGACATTAACTCGGGGGCAGAGAGGCTGGGGGAAGTGTTCCCTCTAAGGCTATGTCGACACTCGTGGCTTCTTGCGCAAGTACAGCCGTTCTTGCACAAGAACCCGCAGAGTATCCACACTGCCTGCCTGCTCTTGTGCAAGGAATTTACAGTACGGCGTGGTAAGAGAGGGCGTCTTGCACAAGAGCTATGCTCTTTTCTAACAGGTGTAAGCTCTCTTGCGCAAGACGGCAGTGTGGTCGCTCGGCAGGGATTTCTTGAGCAAGAAACCCCTATGGCTAAAATGGCCATCAGAGCTTTCTTGCAGAAGAGAGTGTCCACACTGCCATGGATGCTCTTGCGCAAAAGCACAGCTCGCACATGGCAGTGTAGATGTGTTCTTGCACAAGACTTCTTGCACTAGAACCCTTGCACAAGATGTTCTTGCTCAAGAAGCCGCCAGTGTAGACATAGCCTAAGAGTTTCCTCCCATGAGCAGAATGAATTTTGTGTTGTGCACCATTATTGAGTTCATGTGGCTTGTTTGGATGTGCCACTGTGGCACCCAAGTTATTAATACATATCTTATAAACCTCTACCTTTTCTCTCTACTGCCATGTCTCCTCCCCTTGCTCCATCAGCTCCCCTGGTGCCTGCTGCCCCCCAACCCCTCACCCTCCTCTGCTGTCCTGACTCCTGCCCTTCTCACTGCCCTCAGCCCTCCTGCAACCTGCCCCCCTCCACCAGCTCTTTTCTCCCCCCTGTGCCCACTTCTCCAGTAGCCCCACTCTGATCATGTGAGCTACCCCTCCTCATCCCCTCTTCTAACACCTCCCTCTACACACCTGCCCTGCCTCTCTCCTCTGGTGCTGGTCCCTCCCCTTCTGCTTCACCTCCAGAATCCCTTGGCACCTGCACCTTCCCTTACTCCTGCACCCTCCTGGTGCCTCCCCCTTCCCTCACTGCCTCTGGCCCCCTTTGCCCTCTTTTTCCCTGATGCCCGCCCCCTCACCACCCTCTGCCCCCATTCCCCTCATGCCCCTGTGCCCTCACACATGCCTTGCTCCATCCCCACCTTCCTCATGCCCACGCCTCCTTTCAAGCCTTCTCCCAGCACCTCCCCCTTCCCCCTCTAGCCCCCAATGCCCTTACCCTCTCCTCTCCCAGCATCACCCTGTCCCCCCTCCCACTGACACCTCCCCTCATGCCCTTTTCCTCATTGTCTGCACTTGGCCCCCTGGCATTTGTCTCTCTTCCATGCTGTCCCTTGGTGCCTTCCCCTTTCTTCTCCTGACCTGCCCCCCACCCCTCAGCACAAGCCCCTTCCTCTCCCACCCCTTCCCCCTATTTTTCACCCTCCCCTACCTTCTGCCTTCCAGTTTGCGGGGCTGGAGTCTGCGATCAGGCCCTGCCGCCCCTCTGTCCGTCGAGGGGGTATAGGCCGCTCCGGCATCTGCTGCCCGTTCCTTCTGGGGCTGCGGAGTCTGGGTGTCCGCCCCACGGGGTTGCCTGCCGGGTCCCGGCTGCTGCAGGAAGGTGGGCGCTTCCCCGAGCTCACCGCCCAGCCCCCAGGTGGACTCCCTCCCCCTCGCCTGCCGCGCCGCCAGCATTTAAAATACCTGTCACGTGGCGTGAGCATGCGCCCAGGGCCAGACTGAGGCATGGGCAAGCTGGGCAGCTGCCCAGGGCGCCAACCGATGGCGGACGCCTGATGGCAGCTGTAAGGAGCGCACGGCGTCCCTTACAGCTGCCATCAGGTGCCGTGCGCCCGGCTCCCACAGCGCCGGCCCCGTGGAGCCAGCCAGCAGTGCCCTTCCCCCCACGGCCGCGGGGCCCTGAATGGCCCGGCGCGCACGCCAGCAGCGGTGGCCGGACCGGGCTGGGCAGCGCATGCGCCCCGGGGGCGGGCCCCGGGCTGCACGCCAGCGGCCGTGGCCGGCCCGTGCATGCGCTGTGCGCCCGGGGCGCCAAAAGGGCTTGGGCTGGCCCTGCATGCGCCGCAAGGGTGCGGGACTGGCCTGCCACGCCCACTCGCTGCAGCGTCCGCCCAGGGGCGAGGCCTCCGCATCCCGTCTGGTGCTCAGTGTGCGCATGCACCCCAAGGGCAGGGCCGGCCCACCATGGCAGCTTGCCGTGGCGTCCGCAGGGGCCGGGGGGGAGGACGCGCCGGCAGGTGGAGGCGGGGGCCCGCTCCAGGCAGGGCCGGGGGAGAGACCCAGCTCCAAATATTGCTGGAGGAGGGCCCCCGGCTCTGAATATTGCTGGAGCATGGGCACCACAAGCCCATATAACTCGCCCATGCATGTGAAAGGGTCTGTTGGGATTCGTCAGCCAGAAACTAGAATTAGAAGGTTTTTTGCAAAGTCTGTTGAAATCTTTAGTTCCCTCTAATAGCTAGATAGCCCATAAATAAATACAGTTGCAATTGCCTTTCCTAAACCTGTAATAATCTCCCCACCAGAAGCCAAAATGACATGAACTGAGCCAAGATCAGGCAAGAGCCCTTTACCCTAAATAGACTGTTCTCTTTAGCAAGGAAAAATAAACATTGGATAGTTTCTGTGTTTACCCTTCAGGGGCTGTTGAGAAAATCTGCCATTTAGTTTGGGGCTTTGGTTGCTTCATTTTGCTTCTTTGTTGAAGAAGCCAATGCAGAATTCTGTGTCTGCATTGACTATTAGAAGAACAAGCAGTAAGTTACAAGGTGCTCTGTGGTTGGATATCATGGTCTAGACTGCAAGCCTCTTTTGAAAGAGGCTTTTTTGAAAGATACTTTTGAAAAAGCCTCTTTCGAAAAAGAGCGTCTAAACTACAACCAGTACTTTCGAAAAAGCGAGCCACATTTTTGAAAGAGAGCACCCAGGCAGTGTGGATGCTCTCTTTCGAAAAAGCACAGTTTGAATTACATAGCGCCTTTTTTTCGAAAGAGCACTTTCGAAAAAAGGCGTTCTTCCTCGTAAAACGAGGTTTTCCACGGTTGAAAAAAACTGCTGCGTTCTTTCGATTTACTTTTGAAAGAACGCGGCAGCAGTCTAGATGCAGGGGAAGTTTTTTCTAAAAAAGGCCACTTTTTTTAAAAAACTTTGTAGTCTCGACACATCCAGGGGATGCTATAGGTCAGGACCATAGGTCCCACAGCTATAGGTCAGGACTGAGGAGCACTGGCAGAATTGGGAAGAACACAGTGCTGGTGTAAGCTTGGGTGAGGTGGGCTTCATTGCCCTTCTCCAGTGTCTAAAAAAAACCCCACTCCCACAGCAGTACTGAAGACCCAGAGTTCAGTCTGTAAGGAATTTCAGCAAGGATTGCCCAGTGTCAGCCTCCCTAAATTCAAGTTCCAAAAGGAACTAAAGAAATGAATGTAATTAAATAACTTTATAAAATCTTATGAAGAAACAAATCTCATTCTTACAACAGAACACAGCGATTTTATAACCCACAAATAATATCTATAGTACAGTAAATATAAGTAAAGAGAAAATTAAAAGTGAAATTTGAACAGTTCAGTCCATACAAACACAGTAAGAAAAGACTGAGAGGTCCCAAAAGCTTAGATTTAGTTCACCAAAGTAGTCTCAGTTTGTGCCTCTGATACCAATCTGCACCATATGCTGAGTCTGAATTCTCTCTCCACTTGCTTGTAGGGATCCTCCCTTGGGAGTCAGGCAGACTCTTCCTCTGCTATGGTCACTGCTAGGCAGCCAGCTCACTGATTAACTAGTCAGTTAGCTCACAAGTGAACAGACTTAAAGAAACCCTGTTACAAGAAAATACAAAAACTGAGAATAACAAACTAGAAATGACTCTTTCCCCATTGCTACATTTACAGAGGAGCTGAAGAATCCCACTGACTGAGAAAGTGAACTAGAACAGCTGGACTAAAATCAAAACAACATTTAAAGCAGACAATTAACACATAAGTTATTTCCCCTTCCAGGTTCTCCTAGCTCTAAGTAGCATTGCCCGTGATCCCTGATAGAGGGTTAACAACATCACTACCTGCTGCAAAGTGCTGCAGAGTGAGGAACAGCAGCCAGCTCTCTGCTCCTGGTTTAGCTTCCTCCAGCTCACACAGGCCTTAAAGCATCTGCTCTGCCTCCTTGCTCATGCAGTCTGACCCCAAACTACCATCCCCAACTCCAGAAGCTTCTGGGTGGAGTGCTGAATCTGCCCAGCAACAGTAACACTCAACTCACTCCTATCTCCCCCACAGGGGTCTCTTAAAGAGATAGCTCCCTATTAAGTGCATGGGTTACACTAGGACACCAGTAGGTGTTTGAAACCAGGATTGAGGTGTATTGGCAGATTAGTGGGGAGAGGGAATTTAACACAGCAGATACCCAAGGTCTACTGCTGGTTTTAGCTAGTGCTGACCGTTTATCTCATCCATTAGCACCACTAACTAGTTTATTTTCTGTTCACTCCTCAGCAAACCATACCTCTGTCATCATGTCGGTCAGCGTCCACGAGAACCGTAAATCCCGAACGAGCACCGGCTCGATGAATATCTTGCTTTTCCACAAAACCTCCCACCCGGATTGCGTCCTGTCCCATCTCAACACCTTCCGGAAGTGTCTTATGTTCACCGACGTCACCCTCTGGGCTGGGAACAGATCCTTCCCATGCCATCGGGCTGTGCTGGCTGCTTCCAGCAGATATTTCGAGGCCATGTTCAGCAACGGCCTGCGGGAGAGCCTTGATGATGAGGTGAATTTCCATGACAGCCTCCACCCAGAGGTCCTGGAGCTGCTGCTGGACTTTGCATACTCCTCCCGGATCATCATCAATGAGGAGAATGCAGAGTCCCTGCTGGAGGCTGGGGACATGCTGCAGTTCCATGATGTCCGAGATGCAGCAGCTGAGTTCCTCGAAAAGAACCTCTACCCTTCCAATTGCCTGGGCATGATGCTTCTCTCGGACGTTCATCAGTGCCGGAGACTCTATGAGCTGTCCTGGAGGATGTGTCTGGTCAACTTTGAAACAGTGCACAAGAGCGAGGACTTCAACAATCTCTCCAAGGACACCCTGCTGGACCTGATCTCCAGTGATGAGCTGGAGATAGAGGATGAGGAGAAGGTCTTCAGAGCTATCGTTCAGTGGGTGAAGTATGACTTGGATAAGCGGAAGTCGCATCTCCCTGAGTTGCTGAGAAATGTGCGTCTGGCCTTATTACCTTCTGAGTGCCTCAAAGAAGCCATGGCGTGCGAGGACCTGATCATGGCAGATGAGAGGAACAAGCTCATCATGGATGAGGCCATGCACTGCAAGAAGAAGATCCTCCAGAATGATGGGGTGGTCACCAGCCCTTGTGCCAGGCCCCGCAAAGCTGGGCACACCTTGCTGATCCTGGGCGGGCAGACCTTCATGTGTGATAAGATCTACCAGGTCGATCAAAAGGCAAAAGAGATCATCCCCAAAGCAGATCTGCCAAGCCCCAGGAAAGAATTTAGTGCCTGTGCCATTGGCTGCAAAGTGTATGTCACTGGGGGGAGGGGCTCGGAGAATGGGGTCTCCAAAGACGTCTGGGTATATGACACTGTTCATGAGGAATGGTCCAAAGCTGCCCCCATGCTGATAGCTCGTTTTGGTCATGGCTCTGCTGAACTGGAGAACTGCCTCTATGTAGTCGGTGGGCACACTGCGGTGGCTGGTGTCTTTCCAGCATCTCCCTCTGTTTCCTTGAAGCAAGTAGAAAAGTACGATCCTGCTTCCAACAAATGGACCATGGTGGCCCCTCTAAGAGATGGAGTCAGCAACGCTGCAGTAGTAAGCGCTAGGCTGAAGCTTTTCGTCTTCGGCGGGACCAGCATCCACCGGGACATGGTGTCCAAGGTCCAGTGTTACGATCCTGTCATAAACCGGTGGGCGATCAAAGCGGAATGCCCCCAGCCTTGGCGCTACACAGCTGCCGCTGTTCTGGGCAGCCAGATTTTCATCATGGGCGGGGACACTGAATTCACAGCTGCGTCCGCCTATCGCTTCGACTGTGAAACGGACCAGTGGACACGTATTGGAGACATGACTGCCAAGCGCATGTCATGTCACGCGTTGGCCTCGGGGAATAAGCTTTATGTGGTGGGGGGGTACTTTGGGACGCAGAGGTGTAAAACGCTGGATTGTTATGACCCTACATCGGACACGTGGAACTGTATTACCACAGTGCCGTACTCACTCATTCCCACAGCTTTCGTCAGCACGTGGAAGCACTTGCCAGCGTGAGCAGCACTGGGTTGGGCCCAGATTTCAGGCATTTAACCAGGTAAGATTTTATGTATTTTTAACCTGATACATCACCTCAACAACCTAAAATCTGCATCCATGCTCCATGTGAAGACAGGTGGATCTAGACTTGCCCCTGGGAACATCATCATTTCCCTGCCTTTACATTTGAAACAGAGGTGTAACCAGATAGAAGGCTAAGCAGGCCCCGGCTGTTGTATATTGATACGCTCAGCTTTTATACCATAATGATTTCAAGCTGGCCCCTTCAGTCTCTTGGAGGCTGAGTGTGCAATCCACCCATTTGTGTCCCAGAGCGAGACAGAGAATACGTTCCAATTATGACTCTAATAGTGCTTGAATTCAACACCTTCTGGTAGACCAGATGTCACCAACGGGTGGATTACAATCGACTCATCGACCCTGAGGACCCCAATTGACTGTGAGGGGCTTGCCCCAGCCCCATGCCGCTGGCCATTCCCAGGAGCAGCCAGCACAGCAACTGTATGTGTGTGCGGGGGGGCAGGAATCTCTGGTCGCAGCTCCTGCCTGCAAGCACTACCTCCCTCGCAGCTCTGATTGGCCAGGAAAAGGAAACTCTGGCCAATGGGCACTGAGGGGGCGGTGCCAGCAGAGAGGGGCAGCGCGAAGCCATGTCATGTGTCCCCCCTGCCCTCCGCCGCCCCCAGGGGCGCATTGACCTCTTCTGTGAGTGATGTGGGGCTGGGACAGGCAGGAAGCTTGCCTCAGCCTTCCTGCACTACTGACTGGAAGCTGCCAACAGTAAGTGCTGCCTGGCGAGAGGCTGCACATCAACTCCCAGCTCCCTCCCATAGCCAGCACCCCATGCCCCCTCCTGAACTGCAATCCTTACCCCAGCACTGACCTTCCTCTCAGAGCCAGCACCCCGTATCTCCTCCTGAACACCAACCTCTTGCCCCAGCTCTGAGCCCCTCCCAGAGCCAGTACCCATACCCCCTCCTGCATCACAACCTCCTACCCCAGCCCTGACTCTCCCCCAAGCCAGCACCCCTATTCCCTCCCATATTCCACTCCCCCCCTCCCCGAACACCAACCTCCCATCCTAGCCTGGTGACAGGGAGTGAGGGTGGGCGGGGAGAGCGCGATGGAGATGAGGGGATGTAGTGAGCAGGGCAGGGCTTTGGGGAAGGGGCGAGGCCTTGGGAAAAGGGCAGGACAGATCTTGGATTGCCCCTAAATTCAGAAACTGACCTTGGATGTAGAAAGGTTGGGAACCACCATGGTAGACACTGTGAAAGGCATAGATCACACTGAAGAAAAGCATAGTCTATGCCCTGTGCTGGACATCTGGGTAATTATTTGATGCTGATAGGTATTAAAGTAACGTATCCTTTGGCATGCTGGGAGGGAGGGCATGGATGTCAGTGAAGGTAAAAGAATTCTGTTGTGTGTATCGCTCAATGGGCGGAGAGGAGAAGCACAGATGCCATGACACATTTCCAGGGACCAGATGTAGCTTTGACACCCAAATTGTCCCCTGTCAAATCAAAAGCCACCCGACGCCTGTGTGAGACCTGAGTGGGAGGGAAAGGGATGTAATAACCCAACGAAAAATCCATTTGCTGGGCTTCTGTGTGGGTGTAGGGATGGGTAGGCTGGGGACAGGACATGGATACTCAACCTAAATGAAAATGCGGGTTTTTTGGTAAACGTGTCACTGCTGAAATTTTCAGTGGTTGCACATTTACATATGGGGGGAGAGTTGCTCATGGGCATCCTGCTTAAACACCGGCTCCCCGTGAGCACCGGCTCCTCCCTCTTCGCCGCCTCTCCCCCCACTCTGCTGTCTCTGATACAGACACAGAGGCAGCACCGTAGGAGGGTGGGAGCTTGTGTGTAACCATGAAGGTTAACTGGCTCATTGGTCAATCGTTTAAATGTGTCCACTATTGCATCCCTAATTCAGCCCCCAGTACCTAAATTCTGAGGCTGTTTTCCCCAGCTGGTCAGAGTAACAGGGAAAGCACTGTTTGAAATGAGGAGCAGTGGAAACTTGGCCAGGAAACCTGGCATCTGGCTCCCACCCACTCATCTGCAGTGGGCCATTTGGCTAACGTGCCAGCTGCAAAATTTGGCCAATTATTTAACCTTAAAATCGCCTACCCTGTGGATATCAACATTTGCTCAATCTGTGCGAGGAGGCGGCTGACTGGTGGAAGGTCAAATCCCTCCCAGTGCATGTGGTGAACCATGTATTCTTCTAGACACCACTCCCTGGGGAATAACACTGACTTTGCACGAAATCTAGTACTACCTCTGGAGCTGAACACACAGATTCCTCTACCACTGGGATGCATGCGACCTTGCACATGAGGCTGGAAGCCTGCTAAGAGCCACATGAAAGAACTGGGCAGCATCCCCTGGGGCGGGTGGGGGATTGGCAAGTTTCCACTATAGGATTTTCAGCCCAAGGAGGTGGATGCACTGAAAGCCACCTTTTATTTTAAAGTCCATTTTACATCTGGAGGAAAGGATGATGCCCAAACTCTGTAATGCCTTCTTGCACCCCTGCTCCCAAGTGTCACAGATGTGTCAGGAAGAAAATGCAACAGGATAGTATTACAGCAGCCTTCCAATGTTTTTCCTTCAACTTTCTCTGCCTGTACAGGTGGCATCAAAGAAGGAGCTGCTGGCACTTTCCTGTACATTTTGCCCAACTTGCCTGCTTCTTGCTTTTCACAGACATTTGGTGCATGATAGAAAAAGCATCCAGAACACTGGGCTGCTGTAGGATTTTGAGATGGGTCTGGCTTTGACATGGCTGCACTGTTTGTAGGGCACAGCAAGGATGTGAGGGGTTAATATGGGATTGTACTGTGTATTCCCTGCACAGAATGATAATGGCTTTCCAAATACCCTCCTCTCCCCTCCCCTTCCTTCCTCATGGGTTGCCTAGCATCTGTCGGGGTGGCTCAGTAATCTAATTAACTGCCACTCGGCTATTAAATATTGCAGCAAAGAGTATGAAGACTCCATCATTTTCAGCTCGGGGCAATGGGGCCTCCCCTCACGAGCCATCCTAGAGCTGAAAATTAATTTTCTTGGCGAGCTGGTGAACAATAAACCTGCACGCCAGCCATTCAAGGGAGAATGGGGCCGGAGATTCTCTGGGGTGGGGTCTGATGCTTTGACTACTGAATTATATTTTGCTCACATTTAAAGTTCCCTGGATCTCTGCAAGGGATGCGAGTTTATGCCCTGCATATCCCAGAACCGCTAAAGAGGACAGTGTTCTTTGTGATTTTTTTTTTAAAGTTAAATTTAAAACTTTCTAGACAAAACATTTTATGGTTTAAACATTCCCCCGTTGTCCACAATCTCAAACTAATGCATGAAAACCAGGAAATTGAAATTGACTAGCATGGCCATATTAGTCAAGATGAATGATTTGTAAGTTAATGTAGAGAATTAAATGTTTTTGGCTTTGTTACGTCTGATGGATTATTAGTCACCAAAAGAAATAAGACATTTAAAAGTGCAGGCATGCTCACCAGATAGTGTCCTTTCCCTGATATATTTTATCTTTTTCCATCCCATTTTTTTTTAAACTAATTTGTCCTGTGTTTCTGGCAGCTCCTTAAATAAAAGCACTGAGATTTGAGAGTAAAGCCCATCCTAGAGCAGGTTTGCCCTGCATGTGTCCCTCGCCATGCATCAGCTGCACAGCTTGCCCAGATCTGTACCGGGCCCTCAATAAAAGGTTGGGAAGGATGCTCTGGGAGTGGATCTTAACGTAATTGGATCCAGAATGCTGATTAAAAATCTGGAGAGGCTCTCTCCAGGAAATTACATGCATTGCTCCATATTCCCGCTGAGAGTGTAAAGGGAGGCTGTCAGAGGAGTCAGTTGCAGCTTCCAGATAGGGGATTCTTTGTTGCCCCCTGCCCCAATGTAGCTTAGGACAGTTGGGGTGGAGAGTGGGGGTTGCTGTAAAGTAAGCCAGCTGCCTGTGGCCCCTAAGAACCATCCACCAAGCAGGGGTAGCCAGAATTCAGCCTCCTTCCTTTGTACCTCCTCTGAATTCTGAGCCTTCCTAACGCTCTCTCCACTGCAGGGAGCAGGGTGTGGCTGTAGGGGGTGAGGGGCTGGCTTTGCTGGCTCACTGGGAAGTACAAGGGACATCCAACTGCGTCTCATTCCCTTTGCTCTGCAAGGGCAGGGCAGGCTGATCATCTGACCCATTCTCTCCTGAGAGCTGTGTTCAGAGTCAGTTTCTGGTTTTCCATAGTGGGGAGAACCAGACACCACTAGGGTGGCCAGGTGTCCGGTTTTGAACCGAACAGTCCGGAATTTGAGCTTTCTGTCCAGGAAACAAATTGAGAAAATACCAGACATATAATTAAGTAAGTTTCTAATTAAGTAAGTTTTATTATTATCATGAGTATCAATATATAGTTGCATACTGCTTGGCTGTTAGACACGCTCACACTGCATGAGTGTGTCTACCAGCCAGGTAGTACGCAACTACATAGTAGAGAGGAGGGGGGCGGGGGCTGGAGCGGGGCCGGGGCTGGGGCCCGGGAGGGATGGAATCCCCAGGACCGGACTCGTCCATGCACCCCGCCGGGACCGTGCACGGGACGGGCAGCACCCCGGGATCTACATGCTCCCGGACCAGCCTCGCTACCTGCTGGCTGGTTCCTCTCTGCCCCCCGCTCCGCCCCCGGCCAGTCCCACTCCCCCTCACCCCCTCCCGGCCAGCCCCGCTACCCACCAGCTGGTTCCCCCCTGGCTAGCCCCACTCCCCCCACCCCCCTCCTGGCCAGCCCTACTTCCCGCTGGCAGGTTCCCCTCCCCCCCCCCGAATCTCCCCCGGCCAGCTCCGCTCCCCCTGACCTCCTCCCGGACAGCCCCACTCCCCTCCCGGCCAATCTCCCCTCCCCCATCTGAGATCAAGTGTGTCCGGTATTTTTTTGAAACCAGCTGACATAATCCTTTTGAATTTCTGGGGTGTTTTGGCTTCGTCACCTCTCTGTAGCAAGAAGTCCATGAGTACCTCACCTTATTCATCTAGATGGGTGGTTGTTAGTGATCCTCTGGGCACGCAATGTGCTTCCTCCACTGTCAAACACAGTTGATCCAGGGGAGTAAAACCAAGCCCAGACATCAAACCACAGCTGGCGTGGGGGCATGTGCAGTTAGTTCACCCTCACATGGGTGCTTTATTATTGGCCCCACTCCAGCTTTAGTCTCATGTACTGGAGATTTAGACAATTTATTGTATTGCATATTAAAACAATAATGATTAAAAGTTCAAATCATATTAAAAATGCCTGTGTACATATTTTTTTTTGTAGAAGTAATAATGAAATCTGTAATGTGTGCACTTCAGTGTAAAATATAGAGATATGCATATATAGGCTCCACTCCTGCTCCATATATTTGAAGTAGGCGCCGCAAATAATCACGCCAGCCCTGCATCAAACCCATAGCTCTTGCATGGGTTTTTAAAGCATGAGCACCAGGCTTTTTAAGCACATGTCAACGCAGGAGCTGGAATGTGCTGACACACGAATGGGAGCTTTTCAAAGGCAAAAATGGAAGTTAGGGACCTAACTATGATTTTTCAGTGGGACTTGGGTACCTAATGGCTGTTTATACCTTTGAAAAGCTCCCCAAAAAAGTCTGATCCAAAGAAGCTTCAACCCCACATCAATTTAAAACCCAGCAACAACGAATGAAACCATTTTTTTCCTGCAGAAGGGTTGGCCTCTAATATGGCCATGTTTAAGCCCGGGGTGATTTGCATTAGCTCGCCTTTCAACGAGCATCTCCCTGCCCCCTCCAAGAATACAGTGTGACATTAATTCAGTCCTGAGCACATGAAGTAATTCCAGGGATCAACCATGATTAGCAGCTTTAAAAGCAAAAGCCTAATCTCTCCCACCACACAGCCCTACAGCTGATTTGTGTGCCTCCTGTGTCAGTGACCCATGAAATAATAGGCTTTTGTCAGTGCTGTGGGGAGAAGGGCTATGTAGACATGGGAGCTGCCCCCATCCCGTTTGGTCTCTCTTCAATAAGATTTAATCAAGTACTTTACTTCTTCTCAGACAAAACTCTCACCTTTCTTCTTCCCCGCTCCGCCTCTTCCTATGCTTATGGAAACTTTCATCAAATAAAGCAACATTAAAATGGCTTAGCCAATTTTTGGCACTTCTGACTAGCAGAGTCAATGCAAAGAGACAAATGCAAACTCCAAAAACCTCCACTAAGAAGGCAGCATAAATGCAAATCAGTAGCTGGGTTAACTGCTTAGGACAGTGGGCTGGACTGGAAACAGAGATCAAGCTGAGCCACCAACATTAAACAAAAGCAACCACAAACCAGGATAGCTCTGCACCTCTATCGCCAGGTAACACTGAAAGGAGAGAATGCATAAGAACAGGAGTCTCTCCCATCTTCTCTGTCTTTTCGGAGGCACCCTCTTGGTGGTATCTAAGTACCAATTCAAAATCTATGCTAAAATGTAATGAATCTCACTCATAATGAGATTAATCTCTGTAATAATTCCTTCCCTAGACAATTGGATTCTATCTTAAATTATAAGATTTATTAAAATATAACGTACTGTTCATCCCTTCTGCTCTCTCTCTGCTGGGGGCAGTGAACCAGCTTAGACCATTTCACTATATAGTGAGGTGGGTTGTAGTTCCTTATGCATGGACAGTGTTTGCATGCTGGATATTCTAGACTGACCTATTTGAACTCTTCGAGCCTCTAAAATCAACAGCTAAATGAACTTAATACAAGTTGCTCATAGTTTAGCTACATATGGTCAATTTGGAAAAACGGGACCATACCTAAAATATTTATCTAACTCCCTCTCTGGACAAGGCCTTAATGTATTTTTAGACCAGCTCAGCATCTTGTACTAAAGTTAACAAAGTCACAGAAAGATTTGCCAGTGGCTTGTGGGGAAGCTCATTTGCATTCCTTGGATAGCAAAGGCAGGATAAGCAGTAGCTGCCGCTTGCTGCTACTTTACAAGCAGATGTTTGTCTCTGAAGCCTGTTTATCTGGCAGAGTCAGAAGGGAGTGGTTGACCTGCAGAGCCAGGTATATGAAAATCAAGCTTTTCCTAAGCCTGGGTAGACAAACACCTGATCTGTTCATTCTATGCAGAACCTGAAAGCTGGCCTCAGGCTCTATGTATGAGCCCCTTGGAAATGTATGTGGGTGGTATTTCAAGAGCTGGCTAGGGAATTATTTCCAGAAAGTGCCCACTTTTCATACACTTTTAGCACTAGTGTAATTTTGCTGGGCGGTTCCAGACCAGCCCTCACAATCTGTACGTGCTGTGAGCCGAACTTGCAGTCTTTTGGGAATGCAGAGCCACTAGTCCCAAGGCAGAATCCAGATGACTGAGTAGCTGTGCCACCTCTGCTGTCGAACCTGGGCTTTGCTACAGTAGCCTCCAGCCAGAATGACTCACAATCAACCTCCCGAATGCACAGGTGTGACGCATGTGACCCCCCTCCTCCCAAATGCCATGGGCCAGAGGGGCAAGGAGCAGGCCTCTGGGCAGCCTAGGACACTGGCAGGGAGGTCTGGTGTCTGCAGCAGGGGTCATGGTACCCCTCAGTCACCAGCAGCAGTGGGGTGAAGCAGAGCAACATGGCTCCGCTCCCCAGGCTCCCAGCCACATCACTTGGGGGAGCAGCGGAACTACCCCCCCCCCCCCAACGCTCTCCAGTGGGAAGTGGAGTGGCGTGGCCAGCAGCTGGGGGCATGTCATGGGCTGTAGCCACATCGCCGCGCTTCACTCACTGCCAGTGAGTGTGGGAGGGTCCCATCGTCCCACCTCTGCTGCTGGCACCAATTAGTTCCCCAAGTGGCAACACTGGGAGGGGGCTGGGGGGGGGAAGCAGCGGGGTGGGAATAGAGCAAGGGTGGGAAGAGGCAGGGAGAGGGTGAAGTAAGAGTGGAAAAGAGGTGGGGAGCAGGTGGAGCAGGGGTGGGGCCTGAGCCAGAGAGGGGGTTATCCCAGGCCTCCCCCAGGCTAGGAGTGGTGTGGGAAGGCGTCACATGGGGGGCAATCATGTGACCGGTGCTCCCGGTGCCCTTCCTCACCAGTCACCCCTGAGAATGCAAGTCACCCCCCCCCCAGGGCTGGCCTTACCATGAGTAGGGTTGCCAGATGGTTTCAACAAAATTACCGACCGCCCCCCCCCCAAAAAAAAACCACCAGGGAAAATATTCTGTTGAGGGGGGCAAAAAGCGGGGGGAGGGGGGAGACCAAAGTTGTTGAGGGGGAAAAAGAGTTATTAAGCAATAAATAAATAAATAAAACAGCATTAAAAGAGCATGGCCCCTTCAATTGCGTGCAGTCAGCATAGGGATAGGAAGAGACGCGGTTGAGCACAAAGACCCAGAGAAGGCGTCGCTTTCCCTTGCTCAGGTCTTTAGGTTTTTTGCTGGCGGCTATCTTGTTTTCTTGGTCGAGCCAGAAGGGAGCTTCCCTGTGGAACCAGGTAAGGAGGGTGTCCGGGGGGCTGGGCCCAGTTGCTGAGTGTGTCATAGGGTTGCCAAGTGTCTGGTATTTTCACCTCCTGGCAGGGAAAAAAAACCAGGAAATACCGGACATTTTAGGTGCCTGGTATTTTCTGAATTTTTTTACCGGCCAGGAGGCGAAAATACCGGACTGTCCGGGTCAATACCGGACACCTGACAACCCTAACTATGAGGCATACTGAGGTGGCCGCCTCAGGTGCCAGACTGGGGGGGGGGGGGCACCACTAGGATGCAGAGTGTAGAAAATTGTGTCTGCTGCTGGTGCAGATGTATTCTCCCTGCTCTATATGCACAGAGATGGTGGCGTGCTGTGCTGGAGGAAGGAGGGCACAAGAGACATAACAGGCAGGCAGGAGAAAAGGGGACATGGGGGCATCATTTGAGCTCCCCGCCTCAGGTGCCAAAATGTTGTGGGCCGTCCTCCCCGCAGTGTCTGTGTGTTCTGCAGCCCGCCAGCCACAACTTCACATTTACCAGCCCTGCATAGACCGCAGTGTGACCCCCGGCACACTCTCAGCTTTAGAGTCCCCCAGAAATGTATGTCCTGCACGCCAGCCCCTTCCCATCCCTGCTCCACTCTTGCTCCTCCACTCCACCCCTTCCTCCAGCCCTCACCCCTGCTCCAACCCTTTCCTCAAGCACCCTCGTCCGACGGACGCAGCTCAGGCGATTAGCCAGAGCGGGGGGTGCTAGCAACGGGGGTCAGTCCTGCCCCTGCACTCACTGCTGACGGCGGGAAGCAGAGCAACCCGGACCCAGCCTGCTCCGCCGGCTCCCAGCCATGTTGCTCCACTTCCCACCACCAGTGAGTGCCAAGGGCAGTTCCACCTCTTCCCCTAAGCAGAGCTGGAGGAGCAGAGTAGGCTGGGGACCAGGTTGCTCTGTTTCATGCTGTCACCAGTGCATGAGGGCACAGGCCCGATCCCTGCTGCCAGTGCCAGGTCCCCCAGGTTGCTGTGGGCCCTGCAGAATCTCTCAAAGTGCAGGCCTTGGGGGGGAGGGGTTGCCCAGGACTGTCCAGTGGATGGGACAGCTCTGCCTGCATTGCCCAGCCCTTTCTTGGCCAATACAAAAGTATATACATTACGTGTGGATATTATTTCTATTAAAACAACAACAACTTGCCATCCCAAATGGAGGTTCCCAAACACTTCAATTTAGTCATGCTGGATTTGATAAAACAATAAAATGAGATTGTTACTCATCTAAAAAAAAATCTCTTTGTAGTTAATAATTAATGAGGCATGGAAAAATGGTTATAAGAAAATAAAGTTAAAACACAACTGGTACCTAACTTAACTATCTCAGATTTGGGCAATTTCTCACCATATGTTTTCGTCAGGTTTGCTAACCAAACTTCTTAGGTTGGAATCCCTTTCTCTTGCAGTGCATTGCATGTTTCTTGGTCACTTCTGGCACCATGACTGTGATGGACAGGAGGAGAGGGGAGGGTTTTCTCGGGGTGATTTTCTAGTATCAACACCCCCTTGAAAAATATTTCCAGCTGAGACTCAGGAGACAGTGTCTCTATGGAAAGATGTTCCCTGCTGTTTTTTCCTAACCTAGTTGCGCATTCTTTGTTTCCCTTGCTGCATGATTACGCTCTTTATTGCTTACATGCAATTTTAGCTGAGCACACGTTTGTTTGAGACAGGCCCATCTGCCATCCTCAGTGTGGAATGGGTGACCAGCACCATGCAGTGGAGTCTTGTAACTTCACATACACTGTTGCTCTACACATTTTATCAGGACAAGCAAATGATGAGTTTCAGATGATGCCGCACAAGGCATACACTGTACAGAGATTATTGCAGGGTGTGGACACAGGTACATTTCCTTCAACAGCAGGCTTGTCATTACATCAGCGGCCCCATCGGTGCGTGCAGTGAAGCAGGAGTTATAAGGGCTGACACTATAAAGCCGTCTGAGAGTCTCCAGGCAAGTGAGCGAGTGGAGCCAGTTGTGTCCCTTGAGGGTTCATTAGTCCCCGACGTGCTCCCCATGAATGGGAGGGATGTGTTCTCAGCTGCTACCGGGGCCATGGTAGATGGGTGACCTAGGTATTAATGAGCTTTCTCTTTCTTTTTGCCTCCGTAGATGCCACTCTGGAATTCATCTCCCTTTTTCCCTGCTGGAGCCTGGCCGAATGTTACCAGCCTCGCGCCTTACTGCCCCCACTCAAAGCCCGCAAGGGTATTGTGCAGCCTTTCCCTGGCATGGGGAAGCTGACCCGAGAATGAAGTTGCACCGTTTGGGCTGGGAGGGGTGCTGCAAGGTGCTGTAGTCGAGTGGCTGGGCAGTCAAGCAACTGAAGGAGAAAAGAGATGTGTGGGTGTGGAGGAGGCCTTTTGTGTCAGGGCCATTTTCCGTCAGGTTCTCATTTGTGCGAGTGGGGTAGGAAGGGGTCTGCTTTGAATAGAAGTATCCATTGACTCTGCATTAAACCTGTTGAGAAGCTGGAGCTGAAAGCTGCTGCCTCTCCATACATGGGCACCTGCTTGAATTACAAAGCACACTGGCAGTGCTAGGCCTGTAGTGCCATGGGAGTCCTCTGTAGTTTTCTCAAGAATCCCAGCCTGGTTTTTCAGCGGTCCTAGAAGCACACAGCACAGTAACGCTACTAGGTGCTTTTTGTACTGGGGAAAGGGGGAGGTTTCTACATGTAATTAAAGCGGTTAATTTTGCAGCGTGTTTTAGGTTGGGGATGCCTTCTGTGTGGATCATTTTGAAGGGTTTGCTGGGCCTGGTGGGTGGGAGATGGGTGGCTATTGCTACAGGGGCGGGGACTAGAGAAACCAACTCTGGGGTCTGCATGGGATGGAAACCTAGCAGATCAGACCCGCAGAGATCCAGCGCAGTGCATAGATATTCCTAGCTGTGTGATCCAAGCACCTGCTACTGTTGCTGGACAGAGAAGCTGGCTACCGCATCATAAACTGGCAGTCCTTCAGTGTTGCTAAAAAAAAATCCCAGGAAGCAGACACCCCAGACATCCAGGTTACTTGCTGGAAGGAGGCGGGGACCCGTTTTGCACATCAGAAATTTTTCCTTAGCCATTCTACTGTTGTCTGCCTGAGGCCTGGCTGCAGCCCAGCGGCAGCTGGGGACAGGCATCGCACACCTGCCACTATGTCAGGATCTCGCTTAATTATGCTGCGGAAGACTGGCGCAAAGCTGAGTTGTCTGCATGTTCAGAGTACGTTTCTGAGTCTCCTCTCTACACTATTGTGTCCCCCAAATACTGGGTGTGCAGGAGGGAAGGCAAGGAATCAGCAAATGAACAGAAACGTAAGATTTACCCTACCATGTCGGATCTTCAGTCCATTGAGCGGGGTGTCCTGCCTCTAGGAGGGCCGAGACTATGATGTGTCAGAGGAAAGCAAAGAGAACGTATCACACACTGGGCAAAGTGAGTTATACTTACAGGAGGGGTGCAGGGAAGAATCCTTTCCACACCCCGATGCTGATATCCTTTGCTGCTTGAGGTTGCTGTTCCCTTATCCCAGCCTGCAGAGCTGCAACTACTGGCCATAAATTACCCATAAGCAGCTGCTAAATTTCAGTGGCTGA
This sequence comes from Pelochelys cantorii, assembly GCA_032595735.1. Lineage (NCBI taxonomy): Eukaryota > Metazoa > Chordata > Testudines > Trionychidae > Pelochelys > Pelochelys cantorii. Next base: position 32,850,030 of record CM064338.1, read on the forward strand.
TCTCTGCAGGATGGGAGTGTCACAGCCGGGCTATGTGCTCTGAGTACTGCCTGGATTTTAAGTACTCTTAATTCTGAGTGACCCCCCCCCCCCTTGTTCTTATCATGGATTAGGGCTCTTGGATAACAACTGTTTACAGCCTGGAATACAACTTCTTCCACATCTCACCAGACCACTGCTCTATGCAGGCATGGCTGCTTTGACATGCCTTTGCACACTTGAGTTTTCAGTGGATTAGCTTAAGCTGTAGCCTAGCCAGCCGAATAATGCAATGTGCTGAAAACCCTTCACATGGCCTCAAACACAGAAGCCTTTCAGGAGGGAAGAGTTCCCTTCTCTGTCAAGATGAGCACAAACACTTTTTACACAGCTGCCTCGGGAACAGATTGAGTTGTTGATTTATTTAAAGTGTATAGTATCTCCCCTGATGTCTGAGAACTTTAATAAAACTGTCTGGGAGGCCAGTTGAGGGGGATGTGTGAGTTTTCTTTCCCAACCATACCAGGACTCTAATACAGTTGGCACTGAGTGGTGCCTCAGAGTTGCCTTCTTCCACAGTTCAACTATAGCCTCACAACTAGCAAATGTGGTGAGCTGTAATTATTGCTGCTTTTTTTAGGTGGGGAAACTGAGGCACCATGTTAGGTGACATGTCCAAGGTAAAGGAAGAAATGGCAATAAAGGCCCATGATCTGGGGCTGCTTTGACCTCCCATGAGACTAAAATGAGCACTTCCTGTAGGCCGCTCAAACAGCTCACCTGCTGCCATTTGTGTCTGCATTTCAGAGCTCTGTGAGAGCAATAAGCAACAACCTTCGAGGCCAACTCTGCTCTTAAAGAACGAATGCGTCCAGTGAGCTTTGATGGCCCAACCCCTCCCTGTATAGCGCAAGTCTGGGGGAATCAGATGTTAATGAGGGCAATGAGAAAAACTTTGCATGACCCGGCTCCACATTGTCATGGGCAAAGGTTAATGATGGTACTCTGGAATAGCTTTCCTGGTTTTCTCTGTAGGTTCTTAGCCCGGCCACATCGCTAGAGGGTGTCAGGTTCTTTTCACTCCCCTCACGCTCCAGGGCTGGGATTGCACTGAGCAGCTTGCTATAATTCAGGGTTTCCCAACCTATGGGTCAGTACCCAAATATGGGTCACCATTACATTTCAAAAGGGTCGCCACGTGGCTCTGCCCATGCTTCTCCCCCCCCATTTTTGAATTGCCTTGGATCACCAAGTCTTCCTGAATTGTCAAAATGGGTCCCCACCTGGAAAAGGTTGGGAACCACTGCAGTTGAAGCATTTTTGGAGCTAGTTTCTATTACTGGAGCAGCCAACAGTGCCGACTGCGTGTACAGACGCTGTGATACCATGGCTAGCTAGCTAGTTAGGGGAGGGGGGGGAAGTGGTTAAAACACTAAACTGAGACTCAAGAGACCTGAGCTCAGTTCCTGACTCAACTACAGAGTCTATGTGTGATGCTGGACAAGTCTGTGGGAGTTAGATGCCTAAATATCTTTGCGAAGCTGTGCCTGAGTGTCTCTGTGCCTTAGTTTCCCATTGGTGGGATGGGACTGCCCTACTTTACAGAGTTGTAAGGATAAACACTTTCATACTTGTGAGATGCTCAGCTACTGGGGCCACAGCAGGGTCCAGAGAACTAGCTAATAAAAGATCCCCTTGGAAACGCTGCTCACTGTGGGGCTATAACATTCCCTTTAAACTATAGTGTAGAAATACCCATTCATATTTGTGAACTCAAATGTTACGCTTGGCTCCCGCAGTTTAAGAACAAGAGTTGGCGTGAATTTGAGAGCTGAGAGTTTTGATCAAAGCAAGACAAAAGACGCTCCCTTTTGTCTTGATTCTTGCTCTCGGCTCTCGCATGAAAGGCCATTCAGAAGTGATCGCCAGTGGCTGTGACAGCTGCAAACTGTTGCTAGGGGACTATGTGTGATGCTAGACACAAAAGATTCTTAGTTAAAAGGAGGACCAGTAACTAAAAGAGGGGGGGGTGGTTAACCCCTTAGAAAAACTATAGCTAATGCTACAATGACGCTGAAATGGGGTGGGAGGAAGAGCATAAAAGTGTTGTTTTTTTGTAACAAGTCTTTCATCTTCAGGTCGCCAAAAGACCGGGCTTTTCAGATGCCAGAAACAAACCCACCATCCCCGACTGGCATTCCCGTGGCATTTCTGTGCTCACGAGCATTTTCGTAGCTAAGTACAACTACCGCCAGTCTAGACAACAGTGCTGGCACCTGAAGCAAGTGGATTCTGGTGCCATTGCTTAGACAAAACTTCACTCTCCTTTGTCACACAGGAGTGGAAGGAATTGGTGCTACCATCACACAACTGCCTGGGGAATGTTTGAGCGGGGCCTCAAATCCCTCTTTAGTCCAAACCAGCCTTTTGGGGGAGGAGGGTGAAGAGGATGTATGTGAATATACCAGGGCCGAGTCAGGAGGGAAAGCTATTGGATGGTAGGATCCTGGGGTAGTGAATTGTATCAAGGAGTCAGCTTGTCTTCTCTCTTGACTGTCTCACTTTTCTGTCTACAGGTTGCACCTCCGTGGTCCGGCACCTGACTTGTTCCGAACCAGGGAATTTGCTGGACCGAGGAAGTCAATGCCAGCCCCTCTGCTGCTGCTGGTTGAGGGGCTCCGCAGAGGAGCCAGCATTGAGTAGTGCGGGGACTGGGGGCAGGCACTTGGGGGACGAGGCAGGGTGGCTGCCCCTAAGGGAGCATACTGTCATGGCAGCCATGCTGCACTCCTGAACCCTGCCACCGGCTGCGGGGCTCTACAGGCACCCTGCCTCTTCCCTGGAGTGTCCCGTCTCCACTTCTCCCCCTCACCTCCCATCTCCTTCCCTGAGCTTGCAGCGCACCGGAAGTTCTGGGAGGGCAAGGGAGGAGGTGCTGAGCAGAGGGATAGATTTTCCCTGTGAGAGCTCCGGCCCAAGAGCACCCACAGGAATGCTGGTCCAAGATGGTGCCGGACCCTAAAGATTAAACCTCTTAATGTAACATCATTGTCTGTTGTGCAAACCCAACAACCCTAGCCCAGCAAAGGACAACCTTCTTCATAATTTCTTGCTGCCTCCCCATTTCAAATTACAAGATCAGAGACCAGCAAATCCATTTGGAGTTTCTCAACTGAATAACAAATCTGATTAGATGGACGAATACTTGGCTTTCTCTCAACACGTGGATGCCTCGCTTCCTTCCCCCAGTGCATGCAACAGCCCCAGCTATTTGCTTTTGCACAACATCATGCCTAAAGAGCGTGTCTTGAGATTTCCCCAGGAATTGTTGACAGGGAAGGAGATGCGGGAGGTGTGGCTATTTTTGTATTGGCTTCCTGCCATTACAACGCAGGTCTGACTTCCTGCTGGATTGCTGAGTTTAATTGTGGTAGCTTAAAATTCTGCATCAGACCCAACCTGGGACTGAAGGAACAACCCCGTAGGGAGTGTGTGCATTGGGCCAGGTCTGCATCTCCCCCTCCCCCGTTCAGCTTTCGACCCAGTCACATTCTAAGTCTCTAACCTGGGCGGCTGAGAAATGCCAAACAGAAGGGTTAGCCATTTGCAGGCTGTACTGAATGAATGCCACAGTGCACTACTGGGGCCACTGCGCTGCTGGCAATGGTGGCCTTCAGATGAGCTGCCTTGTGTCGTGACCATTGGTGTTCATTAAAAGTCCTGTGGTACTTTAGCCAGGCCACTGGCGCTAACACAGCAGCAGAGATGCCAATGATTAGGTCACTACATTCTACCACCTCACAATTCGCCAGCGTTCATAGCTTGGAAAACCATCCGTTTTTGCTGCTCCTAAAATGACTGTGTAGCGTTACTGCCGCCTTCCATCTCAGACAGGGCTCCACTGCACTGGTGAATGAGCGAGCCACGAGTGTCCACGCTCCACACCATTGGACTGGGCAGAGCTCTGGTAAATAACTGGTTTTGTCTTGTATTCTTTTGTTCTCTCTGGTGCACACACAGATCTGACACACAAAATGGCAGCAGGCCCTGCAGCAAGCCGGGAGAGTCCTTTTGATTTACAGACGCTGGACACAGACAGTGATGCCGTCCTGTCACAGAGCCATCGAGGCTGAAAGGTGGCACGTGAATGGGGGCTTTGAGGGTGTTTGCAGGGGTGGCTGGGATGCTAAGTGTGCCAGTAGTTTCCCCTTGAAGAGCAGCCCCATCCGTAATGGGACCGCTGCAAGTTGGGGGTGCAGCAGCCTTTGAAGCAGAGTGGGGGATTGGCCCTTCAGCAAAGATGCTGAGCTGGACCTTGCCCCAAAAAGTGACTCACATACATGTTTGCAAAAATTAGGAGAAAGAAACATGGTGGGTGAGAGGCCAGTGTATGACTTGGGCCCCATGGCCAAGCTTGCGCATCTCAACCCTTGCTGTCACATCAAACTAGGCCCTTCATGCAACCTGCCCCTCTTGCTCCAGTTCCACGCACACTGTACTGACAGGGGTGGGGGGAGACAAAAATTACCAGGACAAGCTCTCTAGCTTCTGAAGAGCTGAAGCCTGACTTGCTCGGAAACGCTTGGGCAGCACGTTTCTCAGATGTCAGTTGCTAGGCATTCGATTTGCACGTGGTTGTGCCCTCTGTGTAGATCCATCATATGGCAATCCTGTGTGATCGGCACCCACATGACAGTGTTACATGGAAAAATGACATCCTGACAGGACGCTGCAGGTATGAATTAGTGCAAACCCTAGAAATTGAACAATGAGACTAAGTTCATCTCTGTGCCGCCTGGGCACCCAGTGCCTACCCCAATGAAGCTAAATTCACCTGATGCATCTTAGTCACTCTATGGGTGACAGGCTGTCAGCAGAGAGCCAGAACACCCCAAAAGCTCAGGCAGGCCCCAGGCTGTGCGGGCGCCCTCTGACAGATTTCTGCTCAGGTTGGCTTGCTTCCTGGGCCAGGAGCGATGCAAGAAGTCTTTGCAAAGGCCTTTAACCCATAGCACACTGGTTGGCCGCGTAGGCCAATGCAGCACTGTGTTCAGAACACCACAGGCCCACTGCATGCCCACATAATCCTTGTTTGGTGTCACCTTGGCATCAGAACTTCTCAGCATTTGCTATTGCTCTCCTTCCCCCTCAAATGGTTGTGCAGCTGTCAGCGCAGTACCCTTCGGCATACAAAAGCTGCCTTACTTCAACAACAACAAAACAAAACAAAACCTTCCAAAATAGAGTCTGGGGTGAAAGTGCTGAGCTGGGATTCATATGCAAACTTGAGGCTATCAGAGTGGGGCTGCAGGGAGACTAGGAGCGGCTATCTCACTACATAAAATAATTGTCCTTCTTCTGGTTTTCACACCTTGTTATTTACGGTTTGGAATGGGCCACATCCACCCTGACTGAATTCACCTTGTTAGCACTGGTCCTCTGAAACACTCCCCTTTTTGCAGATGTATATAGCCCTGCCAAACTGCAGTTTCCACTTCATGCATCTGAGGACGTGGACTGAAGTCCACAAAAGCTTATGCCCAAATACATGTGTTAGGCTTTAAGGTGCCACAAGGCTCAGTCTGTTTCAGTAAAAACAATGAGCACACGGCTCCCTCTCTGATAATGGGCTAAGTTCTCCACTACGGTGCCCTGGCCTCCCTTAAGAACCTGCTCATGGCTCAGCTCTCACGCTGCAGTCAGGGACTTGCAGCTAATTAATTGGACTCAACAGCCTGGCTGCAAAGATGTGACCAGTATGAACCAGCTCCTGGAGAAATGGCCGGGGGGGGGGGGGGACGGGGAAAGGCATGTCTGGCGTCAAGAGATGCCATGATACAGCCAGGGGGTCAGGGAATAGCAGGTGCTCCAATTTCAGAAGCAAGCAAGCTCCAGCCCGTAAACATATTACAAACCTCCACAGGCAGCCTCAGTGCCATTGGGATTGTGGGAAACAAGTCCTGGATTTGTCCTCTTTAGGGAGCATCTGTGTGAGGCACCAGAATGACACCGCAGCCACGAGCGAAGACGGGTTTCTATGTGTAGTCACACTGAACAAGCCATTAGTTTATGAAAGCAGGCAGGAGCGTCCCCCTCACCCTTCCCATGTAAAAAGGGCAAGGGCTGTGGCTATGCAAGGAGCCCAGGGTGGCACAGCATAGAAGCAGTTACAGGCAAAGCAGCAGGTGTGTGAAATGAAGGGCAGGAAATAGTGTGCAGCTGTTCTTTTAAGTGACATCTGGGTACCATGGTGATGGGAGCCAGAAAAACACTTAGGTCGGAGGGGAATGTTTGGTGAGAGCATGGGGAGTCACTGAAGGTAGGGCTGGGAAAGGCAAGCCCCCACCCCCAGTCCTTCGGCTGTGGCCCTGCTGCCACCCCTCTCCACCCACCACAGGGAGGGGAGGAGGGCGGGTGGGTGCACAACCCACCAGCCTCCCCGGCCAGGAGCACAGGAAGGGAGGAGGAGGTGCAGCTCCAGCCTCTCTGGCCCCAGAGCATGGAGAGGGAGGAGGGAGGATTATAATAATAATAATATATGGAGATACACCATCTCATAGAACTGGAAGGGACCTTGAGAGGTCATCGAGTCCAGTCCCCTGCCCTCACAGCAGGACCAAGTACCATCCCTGACAGATTTGCCCCAGATCCCTAAATGAGCAGCTCCAGCATCCTGGGCCGGAGCACTGGTGAGAGAGGAGGGCTCGTGGCTCTGGCTTCCCTGGGCAAGGAGCACTGGGAGGGCAGGCACTCTGGACAGCAACACTCTGCTCCCATCAGACGTTCTAGGGGCAGAGTGTGGGCGGGACCAGGCTTGCCGTTTGGGAAGCCAATGTCTTCCCGCGCCTATGATACCTGGCTCCCATAGGCCTGAGCCTTTGCAGTCCGGGCGTGGCACAATCCTAATTATTTCCCCTGCTTTCCCCCTAGCCCCCTCTCATTTAACTCTCGATTCCACCCTTTGTAGGAACACAGCGTAGGATGACCAACCAAATATTACCACGTGGTCCTCCTAGGAGCCACCTCAGTACACTACATCGCTCTTTTAGGGACCTTGCATAAGAATGGTCGTACTGGGTCAGACCAAAGGTCCATCTAGCCCAGTATCCTGTCTGCCGACAGTGGCCAGCACCAGCTGCCCCAGAGAGGGTGGACCGAAGACAATGATCAAGCGATTTGTCTCCTGCCATCCCTCTCCAGCCTCTGACAAAAAGAGGCCAAGGACACCATTTTATCCCCTGGCTAATAGCCTTTTATGGACCTAACCTCCATGGAATTATCTAGCTTCTCTTTAAACTCTATTATAGTCCTAGCCTTCACAGCCTCCTCTGGCAAGGAGTTCCACAGGCTGACTACACGCTGTGTGAAGAACTTTCTTTTATTAGTTTTAAACCTGCTACCCGTTAATTTCATTTGGTGTCCTCTAGTTCTTCTATTTAGGGAACTAATAAATAACTTCTCTTTATCGGCCCTCTCCACACCACTCATGATTTTATATACCTCTATCATATCCCCCCTCAGTCGCCTCTTTTCTAAACTGAAAAGTTCCAGTCGCTTTAACCTCTCCTCATATGGGACCCGTTCCAAACCCCTAATCATTTTAGTTGCCCTTTTCTGAACCCTTTCCAAGGCCAAAATATCTTTTTTGAGGTGAGGAGACCACATCTGTACACAGTATTCGAGATGTGGGCGTACCATAGTTTTATACAGGGGCAGTAAGATATTCTGGGTCTTATTTTCTATCCCTTTCTTAATAATTCCTAGCATCCTATTTGCCTTTTTGACCGCCGCTGCACAGTGTGTGGAAGTTTTCAGAGAACTGTCCATGATAACTCGAAGATCTCTTTCCTGATTTGTCGTAGCCAAATTAGCCCCCATCATACTGTACGTATAGCTGGGGTTATTTTTCCCGATGTGCATTACTTTACACTTATCCACATTAAATTTCATTTGCCATTTTGTTGCCCAATCACTCAGTTTGGTGAGATCTTCTTGGAGTCCCTCACAGTCTGCTTCTGTCTTGACTATCCTAAACAGTTTGGTATCATCTGCAAACTTTACCACCTCACTGCTTACCCCTTTCTCCAGATCATTTATGAATAAGTTGAACAGGATTGGTCCTAGGACCGACCCTTGGGGGACACCACTAGTTACCCCTCTCCATTCTGAAAATTTACCATTTATTCCTACCCTTTGTTTCCTGTCTTTTAACCAGTTCTCAATCCAAGAAAGGACCTTCCCTCTTATTCCATGGCCACGTAATTTACACAAGAGCCTTTGGTGAGGGACCTTGTCAAAGGCTTTCTGAAAATCTAAGTATACTATATCTACTGGATCCCCCTTGTCCGCATGTTTGTTAACCCCTTCAAAGAACTCTAATAGATTAGTAAGACAGGATTTCCCTTTACAGAAACCATGTTGACTTTTGTCCAACAAATTATGTTCTTCTACATGCTTCACAATTTTATTCTTTACTATTGTTTTGACTAATTTGCCTGGTACTGAAGTTAGACTTACCAGTCTGTAATTGCCCGGATCACCTCTAGAGCCCTTTTTAAATATTGGTGTCACATTGGCTACCTTCCAGTCATTAGGTACGGAAGCCAATTTAAGGGATAGGTTACTAACCACAGATAATAGTTCAGCAATTTCCCATTTGAGTTCTTTTAGAACCCTTGGACGAATGCCATCCGGTCCCAGAGATCTGTTAACATTAAGTTTTTCTATTTGTTCCAAAACCTCCTCTAATGACATTTCAATCCGGGACAGTTCCTCAGATTCATCACCCACAAAGGACGGTGCAGATTTGGGACTCTCCCCAACGTCCTCAGCCGTGAAGACTGAAGCAAAGAAATCATTTAGTTTCTCCGCAATGGCTTTATCGTCCTTGATTGAGCTTTTTATAGTTCGATCATCTAGGGGACCCACAGGTTTTTTAGCAGGCTTCCTGCTTCTAATGTACTTAAAAAACATTTTGTTATTTCTTTTTGAGTTTTTGGCTAGCTGTTCCTCAAAATCTTTTTTTGCTTTTCTTATTACATTTTTACACTTGATTTGACAGTGTTTATGTTCCTTTCTATTTATCTATTTTGCCAATCACTGTAAATCCCTCCTGGGAGGCCAGGTAACCTGTACATGAAGGGGCAAATCCAAAAACCAGTCAGTTCCAAATGCGTTCAGACAACTGGAGAACATCCCTCTGCTGGGCCATGCTAGGATCACACGATATTTTCGCTGCCACAAGCTCCCCCACAATGAATGCACAAAACACCTCACCTCTGTTTGGAAGGACTCCTGCCGCAAAGGGGACTTACTGGCCTCTAGAAGCAACTGATCTGTGTGCCTTGGACTGGGCCTCCAGCCTACTCATTTCATGTGTTTCTCCCCAGAGACTGGGTAGTGTAAATGAATGGATTCATTGTGGTGGGTAACCCCTCTCACATCACATCCACCCTCCACAGTATAGTCCTGGCTGCGGCAAATACCACTTTTCCTGGGTGCTTTCTGCTCTGCAGGGGCAACCCTTGTGTCGCACTAAGTCCCTAAGGGGTAACCCTTGTGTCACGCTATGTCTAGACTACAGAGTTTTTCTGGGATAGCTCCGGTATCCCGGAAAAACTCTGCCGCATCCAGGTCATGCGTCTGCTCTTCCGACATTTTTTGCGAAAGAGCAAAGGCGCTTTTTTGGAAGCCCTATCTTCCTCGTTTCACGAGGAAGAAGGGCTCTTCCCAAAGAGGAGGATTTTCCAAAATTTGGCCCAGTGTAGATGGGCCCAATTTTGGAAAAACCTCTTCCAAAAAAAAACAATCCGAAAAAGGTATGCAAATTGCGGAGCACAAATTTGTGTACCTTTTTCCGAAAAAAAAGTGGCAGTCTAGACATAGCCTGGGAAAACAAGCACCGACTCCCTTCCAGCAGAGGCAGGTGGGATGGTTTTGGATGCTGCATCTTGGCAAAGTGTGAGCAGAGCTGCTCCTAGGCTCCACTCCCCCGGCCTCCCAACCAGCCCACACTGTATTCACCGAGGATTTTGTTTAGTACCATAGGAAAATATAATCAGACAACTGTCTCTCTCACACACACACACCCCCAATTGCTGATGCTGCTTGTTTTGCAGCAGCAATCACCTCAGTAAATCACCTCCCTTAGGCCCGTGTTTCCGCCCTTGTCAGCAACTGCTCTTGTTCCCAGAGGCAGTGGATTCCATTGGTTTTGGACCACAAGACCAGGACTTGGAAAATTCCCCAGCCCTGCTGCAGTTGCTGTTGTGAAAGGGGATCCCATAGCCACAGCTGAGCGAATAGAGGCTTCTAGTATCCAGGCGAGCTGCTGCCTTTGTTCAGCGGTTTGCATTACCATACCCACGGTCATAGACTGGCAGCTGCGATGATTTTTCCTCAAGGGATAAGATGAGCTTGTTCCCTTTGGCCAGTTCATAGACTCCAAGACCAGAGCACAGGAGGTGCTAGAACTAGGGATGTGCCGCACCCCCCCAACTTGAAGTGGTCCCCATTATATACAGGATTTATAGTTTGATTCCATGGATCACAGCCAGGGCTGCTGATGGTGGTGTGGGGACAAAGGGGGCAATGGCCTAGGGCTCTGTCTACCACATTGTAACAGCAGCAGGAACCAGCGCTCCAGGCCCTTTAAATCGCCGCCAGAGCTGGGGGGGGAGGGGTACTGCACTCTATATGGCTCTGAGGGCTGGCTGCCCTCGGCCCCTCTTCTTCCAGGAACACAGAGTCGGCTTCCCTACCTTGCCCAGGGGCCCACAGAGGTTGTCCGCTCCGCTGATCATAGCTCCCTCAGTATTCAAATTGTTCCAGTGTCCCTGGACCAAAGGGACCATCTAGTCTGACCTCCTATGTAGCAATGGCCACAGAACTTACTCAAATCATTCCTCCAGCAGATCTTTTAGAAAAACATCCAATACGGATTTAAAATTTGTCAGTTATGGAAAAGCCATCACTCCCTCTGGCCAATTATTCTGTTGAAATTGCACACTCAGTTGAAAATGTATACTTTATTTCCTCAGAATTTGTGTAGCATTAGTTTCTAGCCCTTGGCTCATGTTACACATTATCTGCTAGATTTCTGAGCCCATTATTAACTATTTGGTTGCTGGTGTAGATACTTGTAAACTGGAATCAAGTCATTGCTTTAGCTTCGCTTTGTTAAGCTAAAGCAATTGAGCTTTTTGAGTCATTCTCTATAAGGCAGGTTCTCTAACCCTTTTATTATTCCTGTAGCTCTTCTCTGAACCTTCTCCAATTTATCAAGTCCTCTTGAATTGTGGACTCCAGACCTGGATGCAGTATTCCAGCTACAGTCGCCCCAGTGCCAAATGCAGAAAAGTAAAACAACTTCTCAAGCCCTCCTCGCGAGTCCCCTATTTGTACATCCCAGCATTGCCTTAGCTCTTTTGGACACACAGAGAGCTCATGTTTAGCTGATTCTCCACCACACACCCAAATCTTTTCCCTGGGCTAATGTTCCCCCTCTTGTAAGTATGGCCTATACATTCTTTGTTCCTAGCCATTTAGTCATATTCATACAGATTGTTGCTTATAAAGCTCAGTTTACTACCTATCCAAATCACTCTGTAAGTTACCTGTCCTCTTCAGTACATACCACACCCCCAATTTGTGTGTCATCTACAGACTTTATCAGTGATGATTTTATATTTTCTACTTGGTCACTAATAAAAAGTTAACCAATGCAGAGCCAAGGACAGATCCCGAACCTCACTAGCAACGGACCTGCTCCGTGGAGCTTTCTTGTTTACAAATACATGTTAAGAACGATCAGTTAGCCATCTTTTAATTCATTTAATATTTGCTATATTTGTTTTGCATCATTATAATGTTTACTGTGTTCATTAAGTATCATTATATCTTTTAAATCAACATTTTGTGTGATATCAAGGCAAATGCATTATAGAAATCTAAGAATATTGCATCAATACTATTATCTTTATCAACCAAACTAATCACATTAGGAAAAGATATCAAGTTAGTTTGACAGAATCTCTTAATTATATTACTTTCCTTTGTTTCTTTATTGATTCCCCATAGCTGTTGCTCTATTATCTTGCCTGAAGTGTAACTGACAGGCCTATAATTACCCATGTCATCTTGTTGACACTTGAAAAATATTAGTACAATGTTGTCTTTCTTCTGGAACTTCCCCATTGTGCCAAGACTTATTGGAAATTAACATCAATGGCTCAGTGAGCTCTTCAGCCAGCTCTTTTAAAACTCTTGGATAGAAGTTATCAGGGCATACGGATTTAAAAATATCTAACTTTAGTAGATACTGTTTAATAGCCTCCTGAGATACTAATGCAATGGGAAGAGAGTTATGAGGCTACACCATCTGTTTCCCCTCCCCCCAAATACACAGCAGAAATGTTTGTTGAATATTTTTGTCTTTTAGAATCACAGGAGAGTAGTTTTGGAAGGGACCTCAGGAGGTCACCTGGTCCAACCTGCTGCTCAAAGCGGGACCAACCCCAACTAAACCATTCCAGCCAAGGCTTTCCCAAACCTGGCCTTAAAAACTTCTAAGGATGGACATTCCACCTTTTCTGAATTATTATTGATAATTCTACCATTTCCAGCTAGTAATGGACCAACAACCATTTTTAGGAATCTTTTTGTTCTCAGTATACTTGAAAGATTCCTTCTGATTGTCCTTCATTCTGCAGGCCATAGATTTCTCTCATCAATTTTCTACAATTCTTAGCCCCTGATTTATATTCATTATGATCAACTTCCCATTTCTTCTATTTGTTTTATATAATCACTTCCTCTTTAAACAAGTATTTTTTTAACCAATATGGCATTCTACATTAGTTTTATCATTTGGGAAATATAGTAAGTAGCTCTTAAACATTCCCAATTATTACTTTTCTGATTAAATAGTTCCTCCCAGCTGATTGGATTCATAATTGTTTTTGGCTTTTTGAAACTTTTTTTTTTTTTAAAGCACCAAATCATTTGTATGTATTTTATGGGTCTGGACTTTACTTTGTTTGCACACTGTAAACTTGATCAACTAGGTCTAATAGCCCTGGTCTACAGTAGGGAGTTAGTTTGAAATAACAAGTGGAGCATCCACACTACTAAGCTCGTTATTTTGAAATAATGGGCTGGTTATTTCAAAATAATAACTCCTGCTTTCCACAGGGAACAACACTTATTTCAAAATAGTTATTTTAAAATAGCGGTAGAGTGGACACTCCACTGCACTTATTTCGAAATAACTACTCCCCAGAGTCATGCAAAGTAATTATTCCCCAGTGCTTCCTGTGGCTCTAAGGCGAGGTAGCACATCTACATTAAGGGAGCCTGCCTCGGACTAATTTTGAGGCTTCCTTGTAGTGTGGACATGCTATTCAAAATAGTTATTTCGGGAGTTATTTCAAAATAGGTTATTTTGAAATAATTTCCCAGTGGAGACATGCCCATGCAGAACTCTCCATGTTGGTTGCAATCCTTTTTGAGTTAGGAAATTGTCATCTATAGTATGTAGAAAAATCCAAGGATTTTTAGTACCAGTCTTCCAGCATATTTCAGTCAAATGGAAGCCCCCTCTGGATGATGCAATTTTTCTTTACACATTCTAGATAAGTGTGTAAGGAGCTGATCATTTTCTTCCTCAGTGTGGCTTAGTGATCTGTAGAAGACACCACCAAATGCCCCATGCTAAGCTATATCCATCAGGACATCAGGCCATAAACATTCAAGATCATTTTTGTCCCAGTTATCAGTGACTTAGAATTCGGAAATGCTATTTGTGACCTCGGCTGTCCACTCCATCTTTCTTAACTGTGGTTATAACCATTGATGCTGACATCCTAGTTATGTGAATCACCCCACCAGATTTCTATAATACCAACCAGATCAAGTTATGCTTATGAACAAGCAAATCCAATTCCTCGTTGGTTAGCTGGGCTCCTGCTTGCATTGGTGTGGACAGGCCTGGACAAAGGGTTTGTGGGGCTCAAGGCAAGACGCTGGGAGCGGGGCCCAGGGCCCTGCTGGTGGATGGTGAATACTCAGCAATGTGAGGCCCCAAAAGCGTGGGGCCCAAGGCATTTGCTTTGCTCACCTTGCCCAAGGGCCAGGCCTGGGTGTCATGTAAACATAAAGAATCTCTTCTCTTCATGTCCTTTAGCACCTTGATTTTGTTCTCAGCATCTTGTGTGCTAAATGAGCACACTTATCTTCCCTCTTCTTATACTTCCCTTGTGTTTTACACCCTCTCAACTACTCCAGCCAGCCTGTCTCCATGGAGATTGTCTCTGCTTCTGCTAAGGTGAAGACCATCCAAACTATTCAGTCCTCTCTCCCCAGAGACAGAGGACCAATGCTTCACCCCCTGCACAAGTGCTCTGTAAATGCTAAATATCGGAGTGATGCCATTGGACAAAAAGCTTTTATTTGGGTTGGTAAATAGGAGAGCTAGGGTGGGAGGGAGGCCAGGACAATGAAGACAAAACAAAGCGGGTGTGGAGATCAACAAGCTCTTTCTAATCTAATGCATCACATTCACATTCCCTCGCTCTTCCACACACACACACCACAGCAGCCATTTCATTTGGTGTAAGCCCTCCACTCCACAACAATGTGATCAGTTCAGAAAAAGCTAGTGCCCTGATGTGACATGGTCTTCGGGGAAAATACTGTACTTCTGATATGGGGGGGGGATCCCCAAATAGTCCCTGTTGTGTGTGGTTGGTGTAGGGGGCACTGGGAGACCCAGTGGGATTCCCTGTGATTCTCAGAAACCGCTAACAAGCTGAGTATATTGATCAAAGCCTCCATAGCTCCCTGGCGAAGGCAGGTAAAATAACATATAAAATAACATATAAAAACATATTGAATAAAAGCAATTAATCTGCATCCACAATCAGAAAATAAATGGATAGGCCGTGCAGGCTCTGTTGTCCTTACATTTGGGGAAAAAGGAGGTTAAAGTCCAGTTTGTAGAGCAAACAAAAGGCTGGGGGCAGCACTAATGTTCTCAGATTGCTAAAAACAACATGGCCATGGAGGCAATGCCAGCTCTGTCTCTGCTATGGGCTATGGACATTACAAGCCATAGTACAGCTACCTCAGCCAACAGCATGTATCTTCAGTGTAAAAGGAGAAGGCTGTGCTTCTGGAGTTTAAGGTGCTGAGGTTATGGTAACGGTCCTCACCTTCATTGTAAAGAGCAGAGCTCTATGGGTGAAAAGCTGTATCAAACAGTCAAATATCATTATACCCATTTTCTAGATGGGGAAGCTGAGGCATTCAGAGGGAAGATTACCTGCTCTCGGTCACACAGCTAGTCACTGGCTGAGGTAGGAAAAGAATCCAACTCCCCTGTCTTCCTTTCCACCACATCAAACCACCTCCCAATTCGGTTTCTCAAGACCAGCATGGCCGCAGAATCGTTACAAACACACATACAGCTTCATGGCCCCACTTGTGGCTAGGTCATTGACACCCATCACCAACACCCAGGCTATGTCTACACTGCCCCTGTTTTGCACAAAAAATACGCAAATGAGGCAAAGCGTGGAATATCGCCGCACCTCATTTGCATAATTAATAGGGCTCCATTTTTGCACAAAACCCCCCTTTTGTGCAAAAGCTGTTCTTCCTGGAAAAAAATGCGGAAGAATGGCTCTTGCATAAGAGGGGGTTTTTGCACAAAAAGGAGCCATGTAGACAGCTCCTTTTTGCACAAAAGCCTCTTGCGCAAAAACGGAGCCTCATTAATTATGCAAATGAGGCATGGTGATATTCCACACTGCCTCATTTGCATATTTTTTGCGCAGAACGGGGACAGTGTAGACATAGCCCCAGTGATTTCAGTCCCACTGTTCCTGGTACTTTCTAAATCGAGCCCGTAAGTAAGGGAACCAGCCAACAGTACTGGGTAAGAAATGGAGCATAAGTGTTCAGTCCCTGGCTCTTCCATTGACCTACCCTATCATCTTGCAACTCTAACTTCCTCTGCTTCCCATCTGTAACATGATCAATCACCCCTCCTCTCTTTGACTTTTTGGGTAGTCTGTAATCTCTTACTGTGTGCATACAGGGTCTAGGACAGTCTTGGCTGGGGCCTGGAGGCATTACCATCATAAATAACAGCGGTAGCACAAGGAAACTCTAGTTGTAATTACTACATCAGCGCCTAGCCGATGCATACTTCAAGGATACAACCGTGCCTGTTTTCAGTGCTGATGACCTCCGCAGGATAGGGCAGTCATAAGAGTACAGCCAAGGATCAGGCCAAGGGTCCATCTCATCCTGTCTCTGGGCTGGGCTACCTCACTGTGGGCGATCGATCTACAGCATGCAACTTGCAGCTACATGGATAATGTGAGTGGTGCCTTCACTGCAGTGCATTGACTGGCGATGCTTTCCCATTGACTCCCCTTGTGCTTCTTGTTGAGGTGGGAGTATCGGAGTCAATCCCATCGGTGCGGCCTATAGTGAAGACATGCTCTCATGGAGGCCAGCACCAAATGCTACAGAGGAAAGAGCAAAAACCCCAGAAGCAGGCAAAAATGGGGTAATCTGCCTCACGCATTAGGTGTCAACCCAATCAAGACAAATCCTTTTTCTCTGGAAAATTTAAACTTTACAGAGGGGAAAATAAATGTTACCGCTAAGCTCACTTCTATTTCTTCCCCATTCATTCACCTTCATTGCCATAAATCCTGTCAATAAAAGGAAAACTACAGGGAAAACCATAAATCAGACAGAGTTCAGACTTTAAATCAAATTTATTTAGAGGAAAAATGACTTTACAAGAGGGTGCTGCTGCTAAATAGAAAGGAAGATAAATAAAAGCTTGTTACAAAACCTGATGTTTTCAGGCAACTTACAGAAAAATTGAAGAATTTTACAGTCAATAACCTGCTCACTTTTTACATAATTACAAATTAACAGACAGCAATTGTTTTACCCTCGTTTTAAATTTTATTTTTTAACATTTAACTTTTTTTTTTATTTTACAGATTCAACATGAAACAATGCAAAGCATTTAAAAAAAAACGAGAACTGGCGGCAGAGGTATTGAGTGTTAACACACACCCTCAACATTCTCTGGATTGCGCTAGTGCATTCCATATTAGTACAAAATAAACGCGAGGCTAAACTTTAACCATAGGCAACTTGAACTGGACATCGATGTTCTGAGTCAGTGTTTATCATCAATAAAGAATATAGTTAAAAATACATAAGCGTGTGGATGTGATCGACAGCTGTAGATGCTTAAAAATACATCCAAAGTTTACTGCTGAATGCAAAGCAGCGAACAACATCCTCTTTTCCTTCCAGGCAATGGAAGCAGAATATTTTAGGGCATAGCTTCAATATCGGTGAAGTGCAAGTGCAGGGGAAAGGCAATGAGACCATAAAAGGTATATTGATAGTGGTCTTCCGATTACTCAAGAGCATGAGAAGTAAAAGACTGAACCAGTTCAGCTTGCCTATCTTTAAAACTTAGCGTGATCACTGGATAAAAGGACTAATCAAGGATTGCTGCCCCTTTTGACAAATGAATTATGATCACTTCAGGATGATGTATTTCATAGGTTAATTTAAATTATTGTAAGTTACAAACCTGGCCAGCAGGCAGAATAGTTTCCAGAGTTCTGGTTAACAAGGAATGTTATGCTAAGTTTAAACAGGTCATCAAATCCTTTGTTGCCGCCTTTGACCAGTCTTCCCTTGTCCTGATCTCCTCAGATATCTAGCTAATCCAGACAACTCCCATAGATTAGGCACCCACTACACTCTCCCTAACCAGATGTCTTCACAGATCTCTAGCATAGTGGACCAGATCAGTAAAAGCTTTGGGGTGTTTTTGGAACACTAAGAAGTTGAGGAGATTACAAGACTCTACAAATACCCGTGAAAGAAAATATAAATCAGCCCCATCGAAATTTAGATCGGTGGTCAGACTTCAAGCGCTATCTGTAGTGAAGAGCTCCATCCATCGCAACTGAAAGCAAGTGCTCCCCTTCCAGAGACATAGCCAGTAAGGTCCATGGTTGTACTGTATAGTAAGTAGCTTAGCATATGCAAACAGCCTCACTGCGTGGCACTCATTGGTTACAGCCATCACTCCGGGTTTCCAACTTTTGACCTCCTTTTGCTCTATGAGGACATCAATGGAACTGTCACTCTTTACTCAGCATTCTCTCTTCTTGCCAGGGAGAGGGTATCAATGCTGATGCTAAGTCTCTGGTTACCCAGGAGCAAGCGAATCCCTCAGGCCCCTACCCACGCCTGCATTGCTACTCTTGATTTTCCTCCAGCATCACAGGTAAGATGAGTCTTCCAGGCTGGGGAGATGGGCTAGATTTCAGAAGGGACTGACCAAAAGGCTGAGTAACAGATGAATCTCATAAGGAGAGGAAGGTGGAGGACTCTGCTTGCTATATTTACAGTGGTAAAATTCACACATTCTGAACTTTGGGCTAAAAAAATAATAATATGGAAACTTCCTTCCCCATCATGACCCCTAAATCTCTTCAAAGACCTCGTACTGAAATATTTTGTAACTTCTAACCCCCTCCCCAGATTGTATCGGAGATGGGGAGGGGAAACAATTATCACTCTGATTGTCTCAATATAACCAAAAAGCAGCAAGGAAATGACGAGACAGATTCCATTTAAAGCACTTTTAGGCACTGAACACAGGAAATGATATCCTGAGATGATCACTTCATTTTAAACATGGTGACATCAAATCCCACCCAATCCCTTTGATTCTAGAGAACACTGACTAGACCTGCAGTCTGATCACCTATTGCATGTGTGACCAGAAGTGAAAGTCATCCTTCACTATGCTGTTCACTAGAGCTCCTTCTACTGTGCAGTAAGTGACCATGCTGAGGCCTGCCAGAGGCGTAAGATGGGACACTCCCATCAATGACACCTAGCAAAGGCAGCACATCCACAGCAGCTCCTTGCTAATTCCTCTTCTCCCCGCCTTGCAGAATGGAGTCAACGCAGTTCCCCCCAAACCTGGCTGTCCTGCACAGCAGAAGCACAATGCTTAGCAGGTGACTTCTGATAGGACCCGTGCCCCAGAAACCCAGCAGGATGTCAGGTTCTCTCTAAGAAATAAAGTGCACTCTACAACAATGTTAGATGCCACACATGGAAGTGAAACCAACATCATTCATTCATGAAGTCCAGGAAAGGAAAAAAAAATTGGTGACAAAACCTAAGACAAGTAACGGACCCACTTAACACTATCCCTGGGATTATGCACCGTCTGGGTAATACTGGATAATCTGCACAGCTAAGAGTGGGAGTCCATCTCTAGGGTTCAGTTCCAACCTTTCAAGGAAAACTGAGCAAAATGGCTACAAAAATAAACCTTCCACTTCCTAAAATGAAAGAAAATGGAGGAAAGAAGAGGATGGGACTATAGGGTTCAATCTAAAATAATCAAATCAGGCAGCAGTTTACATCCACCAAAGAGAAAGGGTTTCTGTTCACCACAAAACCAACACAAACCATTTTGGTAAGTGATGCCCTTGGCAAGGGACAGCTGGGAACATGGGCAGCTAGTTGCTTGGTGCAATACAGTCTAGCTTAGCCAGTGCACTGAATGTAGTTCTATTTACAATGGAGTTAGAGAAGACCGGTTCAGACAATGTTTCATCCCCACTGCCCTCGGCTGATGTGCCTTGATTCACATGAGCTATTTTGTAAGTTCATGAAGTGCTGATTCTGGGGACAGGGGATGTATCACTGGAGCAGAAGAAAGGACTCGTGGGAAAATGCTCCCACAAGCTAAATGGGATCCTTCAAAAGTACTAGTGGGGAAAGACTGTCGCCATGCCATACACTGGATTGGTTACCAAAATTTCACTTTAGCACAGTCACTTTCACACGCAGGCAACGATCAGGGCAAACTGGCTCTTTTTTCCTATTTCTAAAAATCATACACCAGCCTTAGTAGGAACCAATGCCGGCTGAAGTCAATGGAAAGATGTACATTGATTTTAGAGGGCAGGGAATCTGGCCCTTGCATCAAGGGCAAAATTTACTTTGCCCAAAAAGGGATGGGAATACACAACACAAATCTATTTAAACAAGGAAACAAAGGGCCAGCAAGGCTCCTGAGTGAAACCACTGCTTCTCTTCCTGATTTTTTATCAGGCCTGGAGATAACTTTCCCTCAAAGGTAGATGGAATCCCTTCTATTTATCCGATCTTCAGGCAGGACACGGGCTGCCATGCAGCACTGAACACATCCTGGTTTTGTACGATGCCACGACAAAATAAAACTGTTGGGCTATCAAGCTCATCTTTTAAAAAAAAAGATAAAAATAAAAAAATAAAACAAAATAATTTTTTAAACCAGACCTCTTTCAAATAAACAGAAAGATAAATATTCTGCAAGCCCAGCTTGCAACAAACAAGCACCAGATACTATTTTTTAAAAAACAAAACAAAAATATAACCTCAGAACGCAGCTTACTCGTTTTTGTTTTGTTTTTGAGTATGAATTGTTTAGAGAGCTTCAAAAGCAAGCAGGCTATTCAGGAATCCCCCGCTGATTGAGACAGAGCAATCTAAGCACCCATATTGCTGTCATTCCTACTGCTGCTCATTATTAAAAATGTTAGCACTAATTCTGAAATCTACTGCATGGAACTAGCTTGTGGAGGGATACAAAGCAAATAAGAATCAAAACATAGTGCAAAAAAATTCTAAAAAAGGAGAATCTGAGGGAAAAGAAATGAACAAGACAGCTTGAAACGGCTCATGGGACTGAAGTGGAGAGTCTCATGACATTTACACATCAGCTTACAGGCAAATCTCCTGAGGTGTGTGGAAAGACCAATGAATTCAGAAACACTGCAGCTTTGTGCAACTATCACCCTTGCTCTTCACACTTTACCACCATACTTAGCAGGTGTATAACATGCTGCACTAGGGCACAACTGCTAATTCTCACAGGGAACTAAGACAACTGCGACTTTCCAGATGGAGCAACGGAGGCGGAGAGGCACATAGTGAGCCCATGAGAGTAAGGAGACCAGGACTCGAACTCCTGACCTGCAATACAACGTTCAGCCCACTAGGACACATAGCAACGTACAGGCATAAATACTGGACTCTGTGTTCCTTCCTGTTCATCTGCTCACAAAGTTATTTCCCTCCTCAGGTTACAAACCCTCTGCCATCTTGTCTGAGAGCTCTGGGATTTTCTATGACATTGCTTTGGGTTAGAAATGAGCTACAGGAGCTGATGGCATCTGGAGAAACAGAAACCCAGTGATCATGCAAATGACATGGCTAAAAAACATCAGGGAAAGAAAATGACAGGCAGTGGATTAAAAAAGTGACCCCCAAATGGAAGGTTCTCAAATGTTCTTATGATGGGTCAGTGAATTTGTAACAAAACAATGTTCATCCCAAATGACGTTGTGCTGGAGAAACATAATGTGACAAAGAAAGGCTTGCTCAGAAAGAGGAGGGAATAAGCAGTAACCCTTAGACACACTGAAAATCAGATGTCACTTTAACACAGTCTGTCCTGGCTCCCTGGGATTACTTCCCAAGTACTTTTCTCCTTGTGGATCATGTTTTTAACACAAAGACTTTATGGTTAGTGCTGGAAACCAATTAAGTTTTAATTTCTTTGCCCCACAGAAATCCTTTGTAAATTCAGATTTTTTTTTTTTTACACTGCCTAGTGTTTGGTACTTTTCTGAAACAAAGCATGTAACATACAATGTGCCTGAAAGGGGCATATAGGCCAATAAAGATACACTCTGAGCATTAAGGCCAAGATATTTAATATCTACATGTTCCCTGAAAGTTATCAGGTATCCTTGGGCACAGCTAAGCTAACCCAGCTTGTCTATACAGACTGTAAGCATATCCCAGTGGATACATAAACTGTAGAGTTGTCTATTTATATATGCCAGTGTGTACGCACCATTTGCAGAGTCCTGGCCTTTTTCTAAATGCTTGGTTTTGGTTGTATCCCCCCTCCGCCCCCCGAAAAGGAGAATCTAGAGGCACAGACCCCATGGGTCATATTTGCTCATCCTTTGGCAGTATGAAGAGATTGGGAACATCTATTCCTACTATAAACCAAGATTTGCACCTGGAGAGGGTTCTTTCTGCAATGTGGTCAGCCTCTGCAGCCAGAATGGATGCAAAACGAAAGGACAGAGCCCCTTCCCTACCCCGTACAGCCTTTACTAATGTTTTATTGAATAGATTGCCGGTCGGGTGCAGGAGCCAGGCGTGTGCCACAAAGTGTGGGAGGGAAGGGTTCCACTGTACAAAGGCTGGAAGAATCACTGTGCAGAGGGAGAGCTGCTTGTCTGCTGGCCCCATCAGATGCCTGTACAGTTTCTAACACAGTACAGCAAGGGGGGAGGCGCTTCTCCCCACTGAATTAGGAGCAGCCTTTCAGCAGAAGATCTCTTCGCCCTCTGGTGGTGCTTCTGATGAATGAGCATCTGGGAAAGGAAAGCCAGCCATAAATCACCACCAGAAGGAACAGGCAAGGAAAGGACCTATTAAAACAACCACTGCCCCTACCACTCACTCTCCCATTCCGGAAGCACCCTACAACCTGTCTGGGTGGCTGACATTTAAAATACACCTTTTAGTTGCTAGACCCATCAGTCCCAGGAACTTGCACCTGGCAAGCAGCAAAACTCCTGTGAGTAACCCCCAGCAGCCTTTCATCCAGTGGTGCTGGGTTCCAATTTGCCCTGGGTCACAAGTACTGATAGCTCTGAGGCTCAAAATCGACTCTCCACTTGAGATAAACCCCTGGGTGGAATCTACCGTATCCCTTCACCCTAGCAGGTCAGGAGGGAGGTGCATCAGCTCCAAAGGGGAGGAGAGGCAACCAGACTAGCCAGAGGTGAACAGGTCAGGAATGAGGTGCCCTGACAGAACAGGGGGGGGAAGGTTTAGGAGAAAGGTCTTGAATAGCAGAGGACGCTGCAGGTGAAGAGCTCATGGGCACAGGTCTGGAAAGTTTTCCTAAGACCTAGCCCTGGCTCTAGGCAGTTTTTATCAGCATCTCCCTGGCATAAATATGGACACTGCATGGATGAAGTGGAAAAACAAAGGGAGAGCTATGAAGCCATCCAGGTTAGGCTGTGAGAAAGGAAGGAAAAAGAGCACTGGGTGCCCCCATGACATCTGCTGACAGGATGCAACCCATGAGGCTGGGGATCAGTGTAGCCACCATGGCTGCAGATACGGTGTTCCCATTAGAGCAGCAGCAATGTCTCACGTGGAGGAAGGAATCAGAGAACGTCATCACGTCTGGTCTCTGCATGCATGGGGCAATGAATGGGACCCCCCTCCCACACATGCAAACTCACTTTCCACTGGAAATTCCACTCACTGCCCCCTTCTCTCCACTGCGTGCTCAGATATAATCCGCTCCTTGGCTCCCCAAGGTTAAACAGCCCTAGCGAGCTGCTAACCCCTAAACATCTTCTCTGGCCTCATCAGATACTCACCAGCAGGTTGGGAGCGGTGTCCTTTGCCCTTTTTCTTCTTTTCCTTCTTCTCCTTTGGTTTGGCTAAACTGAAGAGGCGGGTGGGCTGTTGCCCCTCGGCCGCCTTGTTAGTCTGGTTCGTTGTGCTAAGCAAGTGGAAAGTGCCCTTCTCTTTGTGTGTCCTTGAGAGACTGTTCCTTTTGGGTGACACACACAATCCAGCATCTAAGTGCCCCTGTTTGGAAAGGGAAGAACTGTGCTGCTTGGAGTCCTCAGCCGTGGGCAGGAAGGGAATCCGCACCATTTTATCTGGGAGATTTGAAACCTGCAAAGAGGTTAACACAAGTGTTTTACTGGCAGAAGCAGGCACGGATTGCAATCAGAGACAGGGTGATATTAATGCAACCGCTGCCAGAGACAGCCTGTTGTCCTGCAGGCCACCTACAACCACCACCCAACTGTCGTCTCCCAGTTACATGAGCATTTTCTCCTAACAGAAGCTGATCACAGACAGACAGCCCTCTCTGTCCAACAGGAAAGAGACAAAGATTTTAAACATGAATCCTCCCTAAGGATGTTAAATATCAACTAACTAATCGAATAATTGATGCATTTTGCATCAACTATTCGATTAGTCAATAGGGCGATTCTGCCTTTCAAGTGTAGCAAAGCTCTAGGGCTGTTGCTATACTTCAAAGGCAAGAGTGCCGTGTGCAGCCCGGGATCAGCTGGGGATTCCAGCTGATCCCAGGCTCCATGTGGTGCTGCTGCTTTGAAGCACCGCATGCAGTTTGGGGACACCCCAGCTGGTCCTGAGCTGCACATGGTGTTTCAAAGTGGCAGTGCTGCGTGGAGCTCGGGTTCTGGTCCCAGGCTCCATGCAGCACTGCCGCTTTGAAGTACCCCCCTCCACTTCTCCCCACATGCTGCCTCTTTCTGATAAGAGGCAGCAAGGGGAGGGGGAGCGACTAGTTGACTAGCCCTTCACATCCCTAATCCTCCCACTTCTGCCTAGATACAGATGGGGGCACAACCTCCATTGTGTAAGTCCTCTCTAAAAAGCTAGGAAACCCAGGGTCCCAGCTGCAGAAGGCGCCAGAAGCCATGAGAGCCTCCTAGGGAAGAAAATGTTGTCGGGTGTACACAGTGATGCATGGCCACAAGTGGAAACTTCCTAAGTAGAAAGGACAAGGCAAAATATTGTTCTGCTTTTCTAATGCAACATAACACAATGTATGTAAAGGGGAGAGGGTTAAGACATGAATTCCTATCCTTACAAATGCCATCAAATGTCTCTAATAATAGCTCTGACATCTTCGGTATGATGCCTGCCTCCTTGCTACCTTTTGATGACCCTGGAATCTTGTTCGTCTTCAGCACTATTGTCTCGCAGGTGTTCCTACAGCATCCCCGGCCAGATTCTCTGAGCTTCATGAAAGTAAACTAGATCGGCACGATAATGTACACAACTTCCTGGCAGAACGTGGCATGCTTATCTGCTCTCAAACAAATCCCAATCAGAGGGCCTGGCTCATGATACAGAGATGTATGAAGAAACATCATTCTCTGGGCTGCTCAGGAAATGGGGAGCAGCAAATATTCTTCTGATGATCAGCAATTCAGCATTTAGTGCTTGAGAGAAATGACTGGTCTATGAAGTCACGTGGCACAGTTTCCATTCCCTGAATGCATGATACTGCTTCTGCTTCATACCAAAACAAATTACCTTTTTGTTACGGAATTAATTCTGCGTCTTAATTAAATACCTGCTCCAGGCATGAAATCAGATTTCTGCACGTCTGTATGAACTAGGCCATTCTTCCCTCGCCCAATCTCCTGCTAATGACTTAGTTCCCTTCTTGTAGGCTTGGCAGCAGAACAACTTCAAAGGGAAAATAAATCCCAGGTCACTATGAAGTGTCGGCAGTCCCTGCACGGTCTGCTCTTTGCCCATCGGCATAGATCTATGGCGAGTGCCTCTGCTCTGTTCCCACTCTCGCTTGCTGTGTTGTACCTACACACTAGATTGGGAGATCCTGAGAGCAGGGACCGTGTAAAGCTAGTTGTTTGTTAGGCGCCTTGTTTTTTCCAGGAATTGAAATTAGACAGGCTGTTCCATTCTCTAGGAGGTGGAGGGGCGGGAAACAATTCAACTGGCATCACTGATGGAGGGAGGTATAAAGAAATCACGCTTTTAGGGGCTAGGTCATACATATACATACAAAATAGCAAGGCCTAGCCATCTAATTGCAAGGTTTGTACTGGGGGATCTGTTCAGCACCGAACCTGTCACCCCCAAGCTGCTTCTGTGAGTGCTGAGAGGTGGGGTCTGCCCAGCAGTGTGTCCCAAATGAATAGGCTGACTGCCTGTGGAACACATCTGTGCTTGCCTGTATGTTCTGCACAAGTGAACAAAAAAGGCGTGAAAAGGCCAAAGGGAAATGCACCAGTGATTTTCCTACCACGTCCCTGTAGCTGCTCTTCCCTGCCATTTGCTGTCAGGCCATTGAGGAACGTCTCAAAACAAGCTGGCAAAACACATATACATTCACAGGTGAGCCCCACTGGAAAGACAAAAGACTCACTATGACTTCACAGAACCCTCAGCACCTGCTAGGAACCTTGATTCCTCAACACTCTGAAGAGCACCTTTTGCCAGACATTTCGCCTGCTGCCTTCCAAGACACAACAGGCAAAACATAGCCCCAAATATGGGGTACAAAAAGAGATGCCACTGTTAGGTGTCAGGCTCCACGTATGAGTCACAGCTTCTTGATTTCACATCTAGTCTGACCTCCTGCATCACAAATGGGCCACGGAACCTCCCCTGCTAATTCCAATATGCAGCCAATGGATTGTGACCGAACTAGATCATCTCAGCCTGGCCTGAGAACTCAACAGGGAGCAGAGTGATTACCTGACAGAGGTCAGGCTCCATCTGCACTGGGGGTAATCGCTCCACTTCTCTCTTGAATTGCTCCTTCTCCCTCTCTAGTTGTTTCTGTGCTGCGCGGAGTCGCTCCAGATCCAGCTGGTAGGCTTCCTTCTTCAGCTTCATCTCCTCTCTCACCTTCTCCAGCTCCTGGTGCCCCTTCTGTGCCTGCTCCTCTCGCTGGGCCAGCCCTGTCTCTCGCTCAGTCAGCTCCTTCTCTCGTGCCTCCCACTCCTTCTCTTTCCTCCGCTTCTCCTCCTGGTGCTGGGCCTGCTGCTTCTGCAGGTTGGCCAGCTCCTGGCGTTGCTTCTCCAGGCTCCGCTGCTTCTCCTGTTCGATCAAAGAGTTTGGCCGGGAGGAGCTCCGGGTCAGCACTCTCTCGCTTAGCATCAGCTTCTGATCCTCAATATAGGTGTCCTGCTGCAACACGACAGCCTGAGAGGAGAGGCAAGGACAGAGTCAGCGCAGTACTTTCCTTCACTGAATGCACACACATGCAGTAACTCTAACGTCACGAGGCAGCTCACAACTGTAGTAAGGGGGGAGTGAGGGTTTCAATAATCGCCGTTAACCCTTCTCTGAGCCCAGAACCTTAAAATGTTGATTAATTTGCCCTGAGGAATTAGAGGATCCAGTAAGACTGGCTGACGTGAGGTACTTACTGGTAAGACACACAGCAGGCCTGCCTTGCAGAGCACTCTCAGCCCCCTGCTGGCCTGGGCAGCAAGAGACCGGAGACAGTGCTCCCACATGGCAGAACAAAGCCACTGGGACACTGGCTTGAGCCTTACTAAGGAATGGCAATACAAAAGGGAAGGGATGGGGTGGGGTGGGGACGAAATGCTGACCTCCAGACAGGTCGACGTGCTGAGGGGATTGGCTGCTCGGGGAAGCAGCATGTCAAAGCGGGGTACCACGCTTCAGACTGACCTACCTGCAAAGTGCTGAGTAGGCTGTGGAGATAGGTAATGCTTTCGAGAACCTGCTGAAAGGAAACAAAAGCACAAGAGCGTTCCCGTTATACCTCATCTTACAGTCTGACCACAGGCAACACCCTTTCCTTCTCCATTCTTAGTCCTGCAATGAGGCTTACAAAGCCACACTTTTACTAAAAGCCACGCAAACGTCCTTCTTCTTGCCCCCCAGCCTTGCCATGCTCTCTTCCCTGTAATTACTTACCCCAAACACACGTACCAGTCACAGGTATCTACTTATCCATTTATCTCAGAGACATCTCAGATAATCTCACCCAGCCTCCCGCAGCGATCATGCCACTGCCAGTCTTTGAAAGAAGCTGACCATGGCATTTTGTTGGCACGTATTCTCACGACACCGTGCGTGCAGAGAATCATTGGGGTTGTTTATACCTCACAGGAATTTGCAGGTTGTTCTGTTAAATTAGTTCCTGCTGCCCCAGCTGGTGGAAGAACTAACGACACTAAGAGAATCACTACTGGGAGGGAAAGGAACTGGCATGAGTCAGTTTTCAAATGTTTTCAAATTTGCAAGGAAATAACTATTAGGGTAAAAAAAAATCACAAAAAGGTCCAGAGTATGTGCCTGTAGTGTGTGCAGGCACCACTGTTCACAAATGCAAACCCCTGCATTCATGGCGCAGGGAGACTGCAAAATGACCACTCACATGCTGCATGAGTATTATTGGGGGCCCATTGAAAATACAGTCCTTAAAGACAAGCGC
Source organism: Pelochelys cantorii (assembly GCA_032595735.1). Taxonomy (NCBI): domain Eukaryota; kingdom Metazoa; phylum Chordata; order Testudines; family Trionychidae; genus Pelochelys; species Pelochelys cantorii. Next base: position 32,878,147 of record CM064338.1, read on the forward strand.
TCCAGTATCATTTACTAGTATAGTGCCAACAGAATGCCTGATGCTTCGGGTGACTTCCTATATCTCAAAACACTGGCTAAGTCCTTCTTTGTATCCTGCTGAACACACTGTAATTACTCGTTTAATATAAAAATTCAATTGACAATAACAGCTGTATTTCCAATACTTGTGTAATAAATGTCATTAAGGGGAACCTTTGCTCACTGTGATACTTAGCTGCCATTAAAGTTAATTGGGAGTTATGGATGCGTATTAAAGGGAGAATAGAAACCTAATTGCCCCAACTCACTGCACCTGCATATTACAATTATGCTCATTCTATCGCAGATGCATGTTAAATACAGTCATGTGCTTTCTAACTGTAATTAAACCTTGATGACTATAATAAACGTGTATCCTACGGCTGGCAATTAGATGCTAGTCAGCAAATCCTTAGTCTGAGCAGCCAAGCCTAAGTGCAGACATAACACAGTGGGTTTAGTTCTCAGTGTATTGTATTTAAGAGTCTTGTTACACTTTAACCTCACCCATTGAAAACAAATTGGGTACCTAAACTGAAGGCAAAAAAACGCAAACCCCAAAGCAAACAAACAAAAATCCCCCACACACGTGAAGCCATTGAGATTGTATTTACCTCACTGTTTCTTTTCAACACGTACATTAAATTAGCATTCCCCCCCTGTAAAAAGATAACAGAGATTTAATAAAAAAAGCAAATGAGAAATCACAATAAATGTCTTTCTCGGTAGGCCTAATCATAAACATGCACTCCCATTTTCTTTCTTGGAAAAGCAGAACTCTCATAGCTTAGAGTGAGTGAAAAATCATACAATAAAATATTAATTAGTGATCATTCTGTAGTGATTCAGTAAATTCATCCACAGTGAGAATGAGTATGAGGTTTTGTTTGGCCTTGATATTTCAATAACGATGCATAATTAGACACATTTTACTGGATTTGCAGACAGATGGCAGATAACCACCGCCACAGAAAAGTTTATTACCCAGCAAAATTGTTTTGAAGAGGGAATCTGTGTTAGAGCAAAATTGGTTTGGAGCCTGTGCCCTCATTTTTTCAAGTGGGGTGAATTTTAACTCGTTATAACATGTCCAGAAGAATATGTCTTTTCATATTAAAAAAAAAGTTACAATTCAAGTGTTAAGATATGACAGGCTAAGATATGACATTTGACACCACACACAACAATGGTACCTTTTTCAAAATGCTGTCTGATTCTGTTCTCCGAAGATCCTGAGCATCATCGCCTTCATCCTTCTCTCCACCTAAAAGAAACACACTAGTTGGCACAAGTCATTTAGCTTTCCAAATTCCTCAGTCATTAGCAACAGTACAATGGGAAGAAAAGACTTTAAAAGTAGATGCACAAAGCTGAGCCATGCTAGTCACATATGTATGTTTGCTTCCTATTATACCAATAAATATCAGCCACTGCTGAGAGGCAGTGGAGAAGAATACAGGTTAGGGACCGGCTTTGGTTTCAAATAGTATGTTGAACATTTAGCCAGTTGACTTCTGACCCATCTGTGAAAAATCTCCCCATTCCCATAAACTGTTTCCATGTCAGTAGCATATTTGCTTTGGTCTCCAAGACAAGTTGTTTTAGAACACATAATGTGAACGACAACTTTATCAGGTCAGATCTTATTACATCGAGCTACGTTTCAATGCTACCCGTCCCAACTGGACTTGGAAGACTTAGACCTTCGCAGCGCAGTGTATGTGTGCAAAGAGGTAAGCTGTTTTATGTGAGCAGCTCATCCACAGCCTCAGGCATTAGAACCCTGGAATTTTGATCAGGATACTCGATTTATCTACTAGTATTTTTAATCTCTAGCTGGACAGCTCACACAATGCTTCCAATTGAGTCATACCACATAAAAGAGCCACCTGTGGCTGTGCTTCCCTCGAGCACTTTTCTTCCATCGATTTCAAGGTGCTTTACCAACACGGTGTAAGCATCCAACCCTGCTTTAAACAGCCTACAGCATTCCCTATGCAGTGCAACTGTATCCCCATCCTGGGGTCTGGCTTCCCTGGCAACTCAAACAATAACCAACTCTAAAACACAGCCTGTGTCATCTATCCAAGCAGGCTTTCATTCCTTTGCAGGGTCCTAGAACCTGCCACTCTCTTCCATGTAGATAAGTAAAAGATCCTTTACTACTATTTTAGAGATAGGAAAATGAAGTTATGAGACTTACTCAAGGTCACGCAAGGTGTAAGTGGCAGAGTTTGGAACAGAACCTTGGTTTCCAAACATACATATGTGACTAGCATGGCACAGCTGTGTACGTTCACTTCTAAAGTCTCCCTCCCCCCCCACCATGTTATTGTTTCATTGAGGAAAAACTTCCTAACTGTCAGGGCGGTTAAGCACTGGAATAAACTGCATGGGGAGGCTGTGGAAACTCCATCATTGGAGATTTTGAAGAGTAGGTTAGACAAACACCAGGCAGGAATGGTCTAGATGGTGTTTGCTCCTGCCACGAGGGCAGGAGACTGGACTCAATGACCTCTCGAGGTTCCTTCCACTTCTACAATTCCTGACACCCATTCCTGCACCTTCACAAAGTAGGCCCAACAGCCTCCTCCCAAAACCTCTTCAAGAGCTCTCACTATCTATCTAATTCATGTGAACATATCTGTACAGAAGCCCAGCTGAGGTAAAGGCTGGACTACACAGTGAATAATTTCACCAGTCCAGCCTGATGCTGTCCAAATTACTGTGGCACTGAAAAGAAAGAAAGTACAACCTAAATAAAACCCCTAAGGTTCCCTGAGCCTTTTCCATTGCTAGGACAGGACAGACTGGGAACTTTGTGACCTTCCAATGACTAAGAAAATCTTTGGTCTTCACAAAGCAGACTGCTTGTAGTGCAGAAGCAGCAAGGCAGGAAAGGAGGCTTGGGAGCCTGGTGCTGAGACGGAGACAGCACAGCTTACCCCATGAGCGGTGAGAGGGTAGGAAACAGTGCATGGGGATGAGTTCTGGGCGGGGATTGGAAATCTCTGGAGCCTGACAGGGAGTTGGGAAGCAGCGAACTGTGCTGCCAACCTAAAGGCTCATTCATTTGGCTTTGGGAGGCTAAATTCACTGTGGGGTTGACATGATCGATTGCATTTGGTGCATGCGTGTGTGGAGAGCATAGGAAGGGAAGGTGGTGTCAGACCCCAGCGAGGACCTCAGTTTGCTCTCAGGCTGGGAGATGGTAGCACAGAGGAGATGAGGAAAGAGGGCTGCAGATACTGAAGTGGAAGTGAAAGTGAAAGAAACAACTAACTGAGGCAAAAGGGTACAAGTCCTTTGTGTGTAAAGAAGGAAGGATGGTTTGATGGGAAAGCACAGGATTACAATTCAGAAGAGCTTGCTTCAGGATCCACAAACATTCAGTAACCTGAGACAAGTTATTCCACCATTATATTCTGCACCTTCCACAGCTATCAAATGAGTACAGTGATACTTACCAATGTCACAGGGGACTTGGAAGCTAAATTCATTTAGCTATATAACTGTGTTGAGTTCCTAGGCAGCAAGCTGCCAACCAGGCACAAGGTGTTATTACTACATACACACCTGCAATGCACAATGCACCAAAATACTTACACTTGGATGCATTCATCTGATGACTGTCAAATCCTCCAAAAGTTTCTGCTCTTCTAGGAAGGGAGATGGGGCCAACTCCCCCTTCTTGCTCAGAGTTTGGCAGCAGGTCAGCAGCCCCAAGTGCACTCCCTAGATTCCTACTGATCAAGCTTTGCAAATACTCAACTGCAAGGATAAAAAGTCACAGGAAAAAAGATCAATTACAGAACATCCTCAGTATTTACTGATTAGCATGTTTTTGTTTTTTCTAGGTTAGAGGTGTTAGGTCACTAACTTTATATACTTTTTGGTACAAAGATTTCATGGGTATGTAGGAGGAGGATGATGCAATGAGAGAGGTGCAAAAATATAATGGTAAGTCAGGCCATTAACACACTGAGTTTTACTTGTGCTCTCCATTGCCTCATCCCCTTTCCACCCTTGGCAAATTTCTTTGGTGTATTCTTGCACAAAGGCAGGTGTTCTAAATTCAGCCTGTCATGCAATGTACCAAGGGAAAATGGGCCACATCAATTTGTGGTTTTTCCAAAAGACTACAGACCCATAAACACTTGCTGTTGTGCAAACCTGGCTGCCTGGCTGTCATTTCCATTATGTAGCAGGAGGGAAGTCTAACCAAAGAGAGCATGACCTGTGTTCCCAATAAAGGACCAGAACTAGGCATGCGACGGAGTTGCGCAGAACACAGACCAGTGAACGATGGGCAAAGGGATGAAAGTTCATTTGTGCACTCCCTTGACACAGCCCAAAATCTATGCACGGCTGGCTCTCCTCTGTGCTGGGTTAGCAGCTTGAAGACTCCCAGTTACCTCTACTGCCTTCGTCGCAACAATAATTATCATCCCCTTAATATGCTTTACTCTTTGAGGATGGAACTGCATCTTTATTTATGATCAATATTATTACTACTGTTTATTCATCATCAAAGACAGAAGAATCATTCTCTTGAACACTGTAATAAATGGGACAGATTGGTTTGTTTACCCTCGTTTATTGCATTTTTCATAACCGTCATCCCTTTGTGCGCCTCCTCTGTATTGGACCTGAACAGTACTCTGTAGACTGAGCCATCCTCTTGCATGCTACAGTCAGTCATATCCCGGAAAATCTTCTCCTTTTCCTCCAGCAGCGCTATGATTTGCTGATCTTTCTGCTGAAGCTGTTCTGTGGGTGAACAGGAGAACACACATTTAAAAGAGAAAACAATGCTACCCTAAGGAAACTGAATAATCCCTGTGACACGTGCGCCATCGTGTGGTAAATCAAAGAACAGCAGGAATTGTGTGCGGCTTACAATCAGAATATCTACATTTAGGCCTTGCAGTGTTGCTGTGACCATGTTGGTCCCAAGGTATTAAGACTGCATAGAGTCTATAAGCAAGCTCGGAAGACTTTGATTTTTATTTTTTATCATTTTGATGGATAACAACAACATTTATTTTTAAGCATTTTTTCAATGTTCCTCAATTTAAATTTGTACAGTTGCAGGAAATTAGGGGTTTTATGCATTTCCCCCCATTTTTATTGATTTTCACTGTTACAGAAAATTACTGAAGGGCTGTGCGTCAGACAGTACAGAGTGTCACAGAATTTGACACTAAGGGTGTGTCTAGACTACAGGGTTTTGTCGACAAAACTATACCTGCGTCTACACTACCGCCGCGTTCTGTCAACTGTAAGGCAACAGAATGAGGCAGTTTTGTTGATAGCAGTAAACCTCGTTTTACGAAGAACGCCACCTTTTTTCGACAGAGTTCTGTCGAAAAAAGGCACTATTGCATCCACACTGTGCTTTTTCAAAAGAGAGCATCTACACTCTCTTTCGAAAAAGCGGCTTGCTTTTTCGACAGAATGGGTTGTAGTCTAGATGCTCTTTTTCGATAGAGGCTTTGTCGACAGTATCTGTAGACGTAGTATCTGTCGACAAAGCCTCTGTCGAAAAAAGCCTGTAGTCTAGACGTACCCTAAATGATGAGATTCAAAACGCTGAAGTTTTATACTTATTAAAGCACAAATTTTCAGCATCACATGTCAAAAATACGCAAAGTAAGTATCTTCATATCCAATTCTAAGTTCACAAGCAGCACTTTTCTTATTTCACCTACCTACAGACTTAGATTATTATTGATTGAGACTTTTTTGGTGCGCATACAGTGAAATTGACATTTATCAACATTTACTGATAAAAAGAAATAGCCCTAGACACATGCTGCCATAAGGAACTGGCTCCTGGAGTCAAACTTTGTTTCTCCAAATGAAGTTGGGGGCATAAAAGTTATGCAGATTGATGAGGTATCACTCACAGAGATGCATTTGACACACATTAGGGGATAGTGGAATCATAACCTCATTTCAGACCTTTCAGATTTAGACAAAGTGTAACTTATTGGTATCTCTAAGTAGTAAATACCAGAGTCAATCACCAGTTAAATATAACATTGTAAACTGATTTGGGCTAATGCCCTTAATGAAACATTTCAATCTCCCAAGAGCTGGGGCTCTCCATAGTATTGCATTGCTAGTACACAGGCTTCTCAAGGCTCCTTAGCTTTCAATATAAATCATACACACGAGGGTGCCCAGACTGTAGGATAAAAGTCCTAGAAGATCACAGCACTTCCCAGGTAACCTTAGTCACCTGGCCTTTGACCTTTATAACATCTCGGACCTGAGGGGAGGCTACGTGAAGGTGAAAACATAGGGAGGCAGTAGGCACAGTCCTCCTCTTTGTGGTAGCAAGGCACTATGCTTTGCACTCCTTTCTTGGGCCTCACTTCCACTCACAGGCAGGAGTAACTCAGCAGCTGTGTTGAAGTACTTGCATTAATCCAGGGCGGGGCTCCCAGATGCTCTCTGCCCTGCTTGTTGCCTTTTTTACTTTGCATTTAAATACACATCACAGTGCCTGGGCTGCCATTCCAACCAGCAAGCAGAATTTCCATAGCTACATTGGGACACTGGGTATCTCAGAAGTAAGGTCAGCCCAACAGAGCTCTGTCCCAGGCTCAAGGCTCCTGTTTCAAAACCACCCCCCTCATCCTGGGGCAGTATGTGTCAAGTAGCAGGAAACAGCTATCCCGTAACAGTGCTCTCACTTCAATGGCACCTTCCCTTTTACAGTCCAGGAGAGTAACTGTGCTAGGGATACTTGCAAAGCCACATATCTTCTTGATCCCGGACGCAGCAGAGAAAATAGTCCTTAATGGCAAGGGCACTGTTTCGGGAGAGTGGGGGTGAGGAGGCAAGAGCCGTGCATACCAGGATGTGGCTTGCTTTTCTACCCATTCCTCTGATAAGGGAGTGAGGGGAAAGTACTTGGATTCCATGAATCCATGAATTACTCCTCTGCTCCTCACCCCACACCAGCCAGGAGAAGCATGCATGGAATTCAAGTACTTTCCCCTTATCGTCAGAGGAACAGGAAGAAACGCAAGTCGCATCCCGGTATGCACGGCTGCTGTCACCCGTCTTCTTCTGAAACAGTGCCCTTGCTTAATGACTGTATTTACTCCCTTTTTACTCCTCCTACCACAATCAGAACATCCTGCATGTGGGGGCCAGCCTTCTAGTGAGGAGGACTCTTTGAAGAAACAATGAACCTAGCTCCAAGTCCTGGCTGGTGGGGATTACAACAGCAGCAATCTCAGCTGGGTTGTAAATGTAGGGGTTAAGAGATTGGGACTGAACCCTAATCCTCTCTCAAATATCTTGTCACTTCTAGACCATGCTGGCCCAGACCCAAATTTAATTTTCTTCACAGCTGAATGTCACTAGTAAAAAAAAAAAAAAACCCAAGAACTACTAAAGGCAAAAGAGAAATAGGGCACCTGACTTAATTATCTGCCAGTGCCTCACATGTACTGCACCAGTGTTACAAGACAACCTTTTCTAGAGGCACCATTGGAGGCAATTGCCCCATGAGAAGTCATCTCCCTGTATAGAAGGGAGGGGTGTTGTTTCACTTCACCTGCAGTTCTGTTTTAGTTCCAGTGAGGAGGGGAGAACTCATTGTGTCAAATTTCAAGCCCAGCTGAAAATTGAGGGTTCTAGATTTGGACTTTGGAGGTTCCAAGCTCTCCTCGTTACTGGTACCTGGTAGCCTTACAACACACAACACACTGACTTAGCAAACATAATCTTTGTTTGCTAAGTACAGGCCTCTATCTTCCCTGAAAAATCATAGTGCAAGTCAGGCATAAAAAAAGTTTGACAAGACAGTATTAAATTTGCAAAACTTCACCCAACTATTCTGAGTCCAAGCAACCTTACCTTTTAATTCTCTGGCTTTGGTGTCCAACACTCTCTTTTCTAGTTCCGATTCACTAGGGATTCCTTCATCTTCATCTTTGTCCCTGCATGAGACACACACCTCAATTACTACCACAAATGAGTATGAAAAAAACACCTAACCCGCACAAATAGTACCTTAACTTACATGGTATTAATTGTGTCTTGAATTATTTGTATCCAGCTATTACGTTCTTCCTTGGAGCTGGCATGGACTTCTACCATCTCTGGATCTTTCACTACTGTGGTGATGAGGAATAAACCCTTCTCCTCATGGGCCACTTCTCGTACTATCAGTTTCTTCAGAGAGATTACAGTGGATCTCTGGTCCTTCAGATGAGAAGAGAGTGGAGAAAGAACAGACAAAAAGATCCAGTGCTTAAAGATGGCAATAAGAATTAGAAGTTCAAAAGCTTCTAATACCTGCAGTCACAACTCTTTCCAAACTTGGGAGCGCTGTCAGCAACCACAGGCTAAAAAGAAGTGCTAGCCTCACCCAACGTATATTTTCTGAGAATAATTTCTTTCACTGTGCCCAGAATGCTGGTGTCACCTTCCACTGTCAATTCAGGAAGAACTGCCTTTAGCTGTCCCGAAATACAATTCAAAATTGCCTTTGTGGATTTCTTGACTGTCCACTGATTTCACATCCTGCTGTTTATGCTGCCTGTTCCTGGACTCCTTATCCCCCTATCTTCTCAGTATGGTTTGCTGGTCCCTGTTTCACTGGCATTGCCTTTGCTTTCCCTCCCTGGGAATCCTTGAATCACATCCTCTCCTCCGTTCCCACCAAAATCCTTCCTGTTCACTGTAGCTTAAAGCTGACTCCTGCTACAAAGGTTTGCTGAGACTGTGCATCAAGGATTCCACGGAGGATTACATGCAGTGTGCTGTTAGAGCCATTATAATATCTCTCTGTAATCTTTCCTGTAGCTTTAAAAGCTTTTCTTCCCACCTGTGGCATGCATAGTTCAATAGGCTCATGTGTAGACTTCACAGAATCACAGGATTTGGTTTCTGTACTTTTTTGTGGGGGGGGAGGGGCGGCAGGGAGTACTCCAGCAGAGGTTTGCCAACATGACCAGTATGTGTGCCGCCGCCAGCTGAAGGAGGAGGGAATGCCCTACACTGGCAGCGGGGGGGCCGGAAATGTGGCTTAGTGAATGGGAACAACAAGAATAACAGAGAAAGTCTCCTCCCTGAAGCATGCATGAAAGATGCATCCCTGCTAGGCTCGTGGCTATTAACTGGTTTGGGGGCACTGGCTTTATTTTTTTCCATCAGGTCAGCATGTCTTATCGACTATCGCTTTCATTTAGAACTTGCTCCGAAAGCTCCTATTTGTGTTTACACTAACTGGTTCATGACAAACATGTTTCTATAGCAGGGATGCAAAATCCCAATTTACAAGTTAACTGGTGAAACATTATGTTTAACTGGTGAACTGCTTAAATGGGGGGGGGCCCTGCTCCCTCCTGCCCACTGTGGCTGGGCTGGAGTGGCCCCCTTGCCCACAGGTAGGGGCTGTTCCGTCCACGGTGGAGTGCCCTCCTGCCCACAGCAAGCCTCATCGGACCGGAGCAGTCCCCTGCCTATAGTGGGCAGGGAACTGCTCCAGCCCCTGCTGGTTCACCATAACCAGTAAGCATCACCTAACGAGAGTGATGCTCACCAGCTAACCATTCGTATCCCTATTCTATAGCATACTGCATTATGAGCTCTTCAAACTTTATTGCAGCAGTAAGCTTTTGTTCCTCTGCTTTTTAGATTGATATATTAGGTCTGTTCTTTCTGCTAGAATTCATTTGTACACAGTTCACGTTTTTCCCTCCTAAGTGAGCAGGATTTGCAGAGGCTGATGAAAAATAAATGTATCCAATGACAGGCTTATTTTCAGAGCCAATTACTAAATGTTCCAAATCACTGTAGAAATAGCAAGTCGGGAGGAGAATATAAGACATGTTTCCAATAGAAAATAATGGAGTCTGCTGCAGAAACAAAAAACTGTTACATGCAAAGTGATCTGTCCAATAAAAATGAAGGAATGTAGCAGGTAGTGACATGCTTTCATTGCTAAATTCACACCAAGGATTGCATATGTAAAAGAAAGGAAGAGAAAACACCAAAGACTTACCAATGATGCAAAGACATACTTCTGATCCTTCTCCTGAAGGAATATCAGCGTGTCTGAGAGGAGGACAGCCAGGACCTCTACAACAGAGAAAAAACACCTAGGTTATACATCAAATATATATCTATGTCAATCACTGTTTTCAGTGCTTATCAATACCTTTTATTTAACAATGAGCTCCAGATGAGCATCAGAGTGATATTCGGGCTACCGAGGAACCTGCTGGGCTGCTGGCTGGGAGCTGCCCAGGTGAGCACTTCCAGGCTCTTCCCCCTCCTGCACCCTTACCCCATGTAACCCAAACCCTCTATACTCTCGCTCCCGTACCCATACTCTCTCCCAGGTCACAACCTCCTCCCAGTCCTTGCACCTAAATCCCCTATGCCCAGTCACAACCCACATCTCTGCATCCCCTCCTGCCCCCGGTCACAACCCCCCCCAGACCCTTCACCTCTCCTGCAGATCAGAATTCTCTCCTGAACCCATACCCCCACCCAAACCTTGCACCCCCTTCTGTGCTCCTATCTCCTGCCCCCGGTCACAACCATCTCCTTTACCCAAACTGCCTTCCAGATTCCCTCACCCCTCCTGTACCTCAATCCCTTACCCCAAGGTCCTTTCTGCATCCAACTTCGATCATAGACCCTGCACCTCCTCCATTAATACCATGGAAGAGGGTGGCCCTTGCTCACCAAATTCTTGGAACCCCCCCCCCCCCGCATCAAAATTATTGCCTACCCCTGAGTTAACCAGTGACATCCCTGCCAAACTGAAGTTTCCACTTCATGCACCTGATGAAGTGCTCTCCAGCCCACAAAAGCTTATGCTGAAATAAAACTGTTCATTTTTAAGGTGCCATACTACTCTTCATACCTCAATAGCAACTCCTCCAGGCAAAGTAAAATCAGCTCTCAAAGGAATCAGATGGGCTCATATCTAGACCATCTGCTGGAATGTTCTTATCCAAACTACAAGCTCTCTAAGAGTCATGGAAGACTGGGGAAGTGGAAGCAATGAATGTTGGCTGAACATACACCCTATTCATTCTCACAATATTTCTATCCTCAAGCAAAATATTTGATTGGTTTTATTGGTCTCCTCTCATGGGTGGTGCAATTTATCTTGTAACAACATTTGTCAGCTGCAATTTCTTCCCCAGGCATTTTAACTGCAGCAGCTGATGTTGATTCTGCCCACAGATGTATATGGCTTTCTCTGAATTCCCAGGAAACCAAATGGGTGTGCTTCAGAGGGGAGACTGATTCAAGTAGGAGAAAAGAATGAAATGCAAAGAGGATGAATATAGAGAATTCTGAATCAGAGCAGGGATATTCCCCCAAAATACACACGCCACCTTCCAAGTTGCCTCATGATATATCACAAGATTACTTGTAAGTAATCAGCGAGATGCCCCACCCAAGCCCCACTGCACAAAGAGTTTCTGTGTATATACTATGAAGCCTCATGACATGCAGATGAGGTAAACTCAAAAGTTAACTCATCCCCTGTGTAATTCCTTCCATTCGTTTTGGAGGAACAAAATCCCTTTCAGACCAAATATGAACCAAGTTTTTGCCATAGCCTCAAACCAAATTCAAACCACTTTTGAGGTCTGTAAAACGTCCTGGTGAGATTTGTTTTACTTTGGCTTGTTTTTGTTTCCAACAGCAACTTCTGCTTTTGGAGCAAAGGAGGAAAGACCAAAATACTTCAAGGAAAGCTATTCCTGTGTTACTCCTGGCTCCAGTTCCAAATCTCAGAAGTTAGGAAAAGCAGATTCTAAATTTTTGGATGGTTTCCCATCTGGAAATTCTGACTCATCTTTACGGGAGCGTTCTAGCTATGGGCTCCAGTTGTGGGACCCATTATTTCTCTAGGAAATGCATAATATAACCTATACTAACAGAGAGATTCCCATGATAGTGCTACCCACCTGCCTAACAGGGAGCTAAATCTTTAAGGACAGGTCTACACTAGAGCCGGGAGCTTGGCTTAAGGTATGCAACCCCAGCTATGCAAAATATGTAGATGGAGTCGGCTTACCTTAAGCCGAGCCTTGGTGACGTCCACAATGCAGGAAGCTGATGGAAGCAAATGCAAAAGGAGGAGTACCAGAAGTTGGTGGGAGCTGCCCTCAGTGTTCAATTTACGGGTCTATACTAGACCCGCTAAATCAAATGCCAGAAGCTAGGCCTCTAGAGTGTCGATCTTCCAGTAGGTTTAGATGTGCCCTAAGAGATCTATTGGGGGCTGGGGGTGGGTAGGAACGAGTTGCCTCTGGGTCACCGCTGCTAGGCAGATGCACAATTAGCTGCTCTCCAGATTCAGAAGTTTCTGGAATTGGATGTGGTGGTTTTGAGTTTGCTCAATAGGTTTCCTGATGCTGGATTTGGCTTTTTGCAAAGCAGCTGCCCTGACTACATGCCCTCATAAAGCCCACGTGTACTGTGTAGGTTGAGAAGCTGAGCCCCATGAGCAGAAAGCAGGATGTTTTCTCTCACTCTGAAACATCATGCAGGAGATTGTTGGCATTGTTCCCCCATCAGGGAAGCTCTGGCAGTGTTAAATATAGAGGGAGGAAAATGGGAGGGAAACTGTATACTCAGAATGCTGTTTAATTTTAGCCAAACTGTTTTAGTTTAAACTGTCTCAACCAATATGATTCACCAACTTTTATTTAAATGTGATGAGGAAAGAGTCATTTATATTTTGATAACTCTGGACATGTTTACACTATGGAGAAGATCAACTGTGCTGCGGTCAATCTTCTGGGGTTCGATTTAGCAGGTCTAATATAGACCTGCTAAATCGAACCCAGAGGGTGCCCCCATCGGCACTGGTATTCCTGCTCCTCACAAGGAGTAAGGGCAGCCAATGGGAGCATTCGCTGCTATCAGCCTCCTGCTGTGTGAATGGTGCAGAAACACGATGTAAGAAATGATGACTCCAGCTACGTCATTTACATACATAGCTGGAGTTGAAAATCTTACTTGGATCTTCCGATGTAGTATAGACCAGGCCTCAGTTTTGTGTTATCTTGTAACAGGATTTTTTTTTTTAATCTATGAACAGAACTGATTGGTGAATTGGTTAGTTGACTAGGAGAGGGATTTTGGCGGCGGCGGAGGAACAGCAGGCAAGTCTGCCTATCTAACTTCTGAAGATGACAGTATGCAGCTTGGAGACTCAGTAAGTTTGGCCCACCCGTTGACCATAATGTGCATGTTACAGAGAATACAGCATTTGCAGGGACTTCAGGGAAACAGAAAAGGCAATAATGGTTTGGAGTAGCGGCCTCAGAAATCTCAGAGCAAAATACTGTGGACAACCAATGGGAAGACTTACTTCTGTGTAATAGACAATGCAATGCTGGGTCTGCTCAGCAGCTCCAGGGAACTTTCAAGTAATAGAAATGTAATGCTGCTCTTAGGCAGCAAAACTGGGAACTGCAATGGCTGCATTTCACAGTGTGTACTTCACAGAGTCTATGGATGTGTATAAAACCCCAGTGTACAAACATGAATTACTGCCTTACTCCCAGATCACTGTGTTCATTCACATGGCCAAACGATTCAGATGGCTAATCAGATTTCTTAGTTAGCTATGGTGCCCTCCCACTGCAAACCCTCAGTGCAGGCCACCGACAGGTGCATGTGTGAGGGCAAAAGGGGCAGTTGCCCTGGGGCCTGGTGATTCAAAAGAGCCTGGGGCTTCTGGCAATTCCTACCACTACAGCAGGAGCGATGGCAACTGGAGCCCCGGTCCTTTAAATCACCGCCAGAGTACAGCAGATCCCTTTCCAGGATGCTCTCAAGGCTGGCTGGGGGCAGTGCAGCACGCTCCAGATGGCGTTGAGGACCAGCTGCACCACACCTGCCCCTTCTGTCCAAGGCCCCACCCCTTCTAGGAGCGCGGAGCTCCCCCAAAGACCTGGCAAGTCAGTCGGCCCTCCTGCCTCAGTGTACAACTGTGGATCACTGTTCACACCAGCAATAGCACACTCGTGTTCTGCTGCTTTCTTCATTTTACTCTTGGTGGCCAATTATTTTAGTCTGGATCCCAGGTCTCCTGAGAAGGTGCCTATTGGAAGAATGGGGTTGGTTCTATCATGAATTGAGGAGTCAGTGGAGCCCAGAAGACAGTTAGTAAGGTTTCCCTTCCCTGGGGGGGAGGGGGGAATTCACCATCAGACCCTGACTCAGCTTGCTGGGCAAAGTCTGGAAGGTAAGTAAGCAAGCAGAGTCCATGGTGAGCAGTAAGGGAATATGAGAAATATTTGTGGCAATAACCTATGGTGTTGTTAGGGGCACAGGTTTTCATGATTTTTACTTTGACTGCTCCTTTCCAAAAACAGAAAAATCAATAAAATAATATGAATAATACATGGGCCAGCCTTTTCAGAAGAAACTCCATGTGAGGGGCAGAGCAACACCAAACCACAGTTAAGAGAATAAGGTTGCAGGCCCATGATGGATGAGCCTGGCATCATCCAGAGACAGAGGGTACATCTTTTGGGTGCATGGTCTGTAGGATTTGCTCACCTTTCAGTCTCCCAGCTGTGTTTTTCAGTGACACAGGCCCATCTCGGATGAGTTTCCTACGTCTCAGGTCCTCTCTGGCAAACATCTGGCCACTCTTCATCCTCATGATGGACTTGCTGTCCGTCCGGGTGTAGATCTCAGTAAGGCGTGTTTTCTTCTCATAGCTGCTGACCTTACTATTGACCGCAGCAATCACGTCTTTCACCAGGTTTAGTGACTGGGTCAAGTCTTGATGTTCCACTTCATTTTCTTAAGGAGTGAGAAAGAGATTTCAGTTGCAGCGCACCCTTTATTTGTGAATATGCAGAGCCTAAGTTTTACGTCTCCCCTTTCCAATCGTGCAAGTGGGGCCAGGACGCCATCCCGGAAAGACATTTATAGCCAGGATGGTGTACTGCCTGACGGCCATCCCCACTGACTACCGCGTTTTTGTGTACAGGGCTGGGAGCGCTATGGTAGCTACAGGAGCTGTTGGGAAAGGAGAACTGCCAGCCCTGCTGCCCCAGCCCAGTACACGCAGGCATGGCAGCTCCGTGGAGGGGCAGGGGCCACGGCTGGAAGCTCTGCTCCTTTCTCTGCAGAGAAGGGCAGTGAGAAAAGGAGCAGACTTCCCAGCCCCGCCCCCAGCCTCTGTGTGTGTGTGTGTGGGGGGGGGGGGGGGCTCCTGGCAGTTCTGCTCCTTCCCCTAACGGGGAGGGGGGGAAGATAATGGAGAAACATGCAGAACTTTACCCCCCTTCCCTAGCCCTGTACACAGATGGGACAGCTCGGTGGAGGGCTAGGGAACAGGGCTGGCAGTTCTGCCTTCCCTGCTAGGAGGTGCAGCAGGGAAAGCAGTAGAATTGCCGGCAGCTCCTCTGGATGTTGCACTGCCCTCAGCCCTTGGTAACCTGGGATGGGAAGGGGAGGGGAAGAGTGTGGGCATCCCAGTCTGACAGGAGGGTGGAGTCACATGGGGAGGTCATGTGTCCTCACCTCAGGCACCGGTAAGATATTTTGTGTACTTGCACCACTGCCTCTTTCCCTTACCACTGAGTCATCAAACACGATAGCACGCTGATGCACTATAGCTAAATACCTTCCTACGACAAGTTTCTTTTAGAAGAAATGAAGTTTGTCACAAGCTTTAAATATATACCTATAGATTAAAGGGGAACCAAAGGAAATCCACTCCGCACAAGCTATGGGAGGGTAAATAAGGACCACATTTTCAGCATCTGCAAGTGCACGTCTATCTGACTGCATGTAAAAAAAAAAAAAAAAATGGGAATGCATCCATCTTGCATGTGTCCACAGCTGTTTATATGGGTAAATCAGGTACAGCCATTTTTGAATACCAGATTCGATAAGGAACAATCAGTAAAGTTGCAATGAACATTTTAAGAGTCTGGATTAATGGTCCACCCAGGTAGTGGCAAAATTCCCATCTGTTTGGCTTCTGATGAAGTGACACATTTGTGAAATTGTCAGATCCAGAAGCCTTCACTCACACTTCTCTAAACCACGCTAATGGGACAGACAACTATGTATGAGGAACATAATGGCCAACAAGATAGTCCCTTGTGAACTTACATTTACTTGGTAAAAAAAAAAGTGAAAACTTTTAAAAAGGTATGAATTACAGAACTTAATGATGATAAAGACTCAGTGGATGGTCTCTGTCATTCCTTGGCTAATCTGGAATGTCAGCTGTTGTATCTTTAGGATGTACATCTGCTGATAAACTGAAACAGAAACCTCTACATCACTCTCCAGAGGTTTTCGTGGGTGAAATCATAAAGAAACTACTGGTCGAGCTTACGATATCTTAAATGGGATGACACAGATAAACCATTCCTCATCCTCACCTAATAAAGGGCTTCCACAGAGATTAAACAGAGTGCACCAGCAGAAAGCAGGCTAGATTAAACTGTAAACTGAGCCTTTTTGCTCTCTAAGTGAGAGACTGAGAGAAACCAGAAGCACAGCAGGCATATGCTATGTGAGCCCTTCCCACGTGTTTCTGCTATCCTAACTTCTGATTCCTTCTGGCGCTAAGATTCTGTGGCCACTCCTGATGGGTTAATCATGCAGGCTCAGAAAGGTGTTTGTGACACAGAGAAATAAGCCAGAGAGTTGATTGAAGACCTATCACCTCCAACCATTTAATCATAAATCACGCATGAAGAGTCATATTTGAAGCCAAGTTCTCTGAATACCGTATGTAAAGTATGGTAATGTAGGATTCCTGGGATGGAAGAAAGGTTCAAAGGGAGAATGTGAATCCTCTTGGAACTATGAGAATCTTATTCTTCCTTATTTTGCAATACCCTTTCCCCTAGGCTTGGTATTGCAGTCATGAGCCAAAGTGGACAAAGTAGAGACTTTGGAGTCTGTTCATGTTGCTCCATAACTAGCTAGAGATTGCTGAAGGGATGAGACGTCACTTGGCATGTCACTTCTACAGGGGCTGTGTGCTGTATCTTTGCAGGACCCTCAGGCCTATGCAGCTTGAGGATTGAAACCCTGAAAGAAGGAATGAAATCCAGGTCCCTACTTATGGCAGTGGTGGCTCTAAGAACTGGGTTGGCTGGCTGGTTCTGAGTTGGGCCGTTTTAAGTCCTGGAGAAAGATACAGAGGAAACAAACATGCTTAGGAAAAGGAACAGGCACTACCTTTGGTATACTGTAAGATTCTTTGCAATAGCACGGGATATTTGGTGATCCTTTGAGTTACTAGTAAGATGCACTCAGGAATCCCCAGGCGCCTCACCACTGTGCTGCTCATTTTTTTCTAAAAAAAAGACAAGACATAAGTTAAAATGCTGCCAATGAAGTGCTCTCCGAGACGTGCCAATGTGTAGCAACAAGTCCTCCACCAGTTCCTACCTTGATGAATGCCTGAAACCGCTTCTCTTTTGACTGCAGGTCTTTGAAATAATTTACAGCCTCGTTGTGGTGCCCACAGAATTTGCCGTAAGTTTTCTTCATTCGCTCCCCATTCTCACCGGAAAACTGCAAGACATGAACAAGCTCATAAGCCCCCACTGAGTGCCTAGGATCAATCACTTTTGGGATCACCCACCATCAGACACAGAAAAGGACGCAACACAGTCAGTTCAAACGTAGCCCAAAAGGTAGCTTTCAAAAAATGTGAAACTATGGAATTTTAAGGATGGAGACTAGGCACTGTACAGGGTGAGACACCCTTTCACAAAGAGCTTGGAGCCACAGAGGTGTAAAGTGGCTTCACCAGGTCACAGAGCAGCAAAGCCAGGATACAGAATCCAGATCCCCTGTTTTCCCGCTCAGTGCTCTACCTTACAGGTCATACTGTAACCAGTGCTGATACTTTTCTGCCCATGCAGCATAAAAAACCAAAACTGACATCAAACCTTTCACCTGAAAATCTTAAAAGTACCGTACAAAGATGGACAGTCATCTCTAAGGCACAAAGAATATATCTATGCAGGGAAGAAAAACCTGCGGATGGGCCCATGCCATCCTACTCACTTGTGGTGCTGTCTCATTGCCGTGTTGATTTCTGGGCTTGGGCTGGAGCCCAAATTCTGCTCTCCCCCCCCCCCCCCCCCACTTCCCCACAGTATCCTAGAACCTGGATGTGGGCTGGAGCCCAGAAGTCTACATGGCAATAAAACAGCCCCACAGCCTGAGCCTCATGAGTTGTAGTCAGCTGGCACAGGCCAGACATGGGTTTTTCTTTGCTGTGAGGATGTATCCAAAGAGGTGATGCATCTCACTTTAGGTCACCAATAGGATAGCGTAAGGGCAGGTCTGCCCTACAGAATGACTTCAGTAAAAATAACTATGTCGCTCATGGGTGTGAAAAATCCATACCGCAGAATATTGTAGTTAGACTGACATAAGCACTGATGTAGACAGCATGATGTCACTGGGAGAGCGTCTCCTACCAGTGTAGCTACCGCCTCTTTGCTCTGGTGAATTAAAATAGAGCATCTTTGTTTAAGCAGCATACCTGCACCAATGCAGCATTTTAACTGTAGACTGGCCCTAGGAGAGGTCATTGCAATTCAGGAGTCCCTGGCTTGAAGTCTTGTGCTTAGAGCATACCACTCACCTGATTCACCAAGATGTCTCCTATCCGTCTGATAACAAAGTTCTTTTCACTCTTGTCCACCAGGGACTCTTTCTTCCTCTCCAGAATCCGCTGGTAGAACTGGTTGTGGATGTTCAGCAAGTCATCCAGGCAAGGAAAGACCTTTTCCACCATTTGCTGTTCGAACTGCAGCTCCTGCATCATCCCCCTGCTGTATACATCACTCATGATCTTCAGAGTGCGGACGTGATGCATCTCTGTCTGCATCAACTCTGTATGAGACAAGGACAGATCCAACTCAGGAAGCACATGGTTCATTATTACTATCCTCCAGGACAGAGCGCTGTATCAACCCAGAGTACTTGGCATTGCTAAGCCAAGGACAGGCACTCAACAGATCTAGTTAGCAAAGCTCAGAGAAGCTAACTTAGACCACGTCTCCTCTTGCTGCTCCAGAGACTGATCTTCAGGCATTCGATTTAGTGGGTCTAGTGAAGACCCACCAAAATGAATGCTGAAGGCACCACCATTTGGTGTCACTACGCCTCCCAGTTGTGAGCAGTTAGGGAAGCCGATGGAAGCATTTGCTCCTGTCGACCTCCCACTGTGAAGATGGCACCAAGCTCAGCTTAAGATATATCGACTCCAGTTACATTATTTACATAGATGGAGCTATGTACCTTAACCTGACCTATATCAGACCTGGCCTTAATGTAATGAATTACTGTGGGCTTATAATTACCCATTCTGACGTGTGTGTGTGCGTGTGTTATGTGCACTAATGTCACTGGGATATATCCACCATTTTGAGCTCCCTAATCCCATGTACACTGGTTTCATTCTTTTCTTACCTCTTCATAGTTACTAGTTAGATTATCAATGGGAAAACAATTTATTTCTTTTCAAAGTGCATATTAGGGCATGGCTCATCCTCCCCATACTGTTGTTTCAGCCTGCTGTTACTGCGAGAATACTGGTCTCTAAACTGTAGGGCTTGCTCCCTAACAGGGTGCGGAATGTTAGGGAGGAGGCGAAGCGGTTCCTGGGTCAGCCCCATGGGGGGCGGGGGTGAATGCTATCCCACCCTGCTCTGGCCCCAGCTCCAGCTGCAGCCCTACCCTTAGCTCCAGCCCTGGCGTTGGCTCAGCCATGACTCCACTCAACTTGGCTGTGGTTCTGCTCCCAACCACAGACCTGGCCCCAGCCTCAGCACCTCCCAATGGCAGGTGTGTAGGGTGCAGGGGGGCAGAAGTGTGTGTGAGGTAAAACATTTGAGGACCAACGTGCTGGAGTCTGAACACTTAGTGTAGAAGGACAGATACCAATACCAAAACACTATGCTGCTCCTTCTCAATGTGGTGATTTTGTGTAGCACAAGAGACCTCTTGTATCAAGGGGCAGAAGATGCAAATACAAGTAATTTACGACTCTGTACTCATGGATAGCTGCGTATAAACATCATCATGAGACAAAGTAGGAGACACAGTTTGTTTGAATGGTGTGCGGTTAAGTGAAATCCAGGATTCCAAAGCTTACTATGATGGCAGCGGGGGTCTTCATTTCCAGCAAACACCAAGAGTGAAACTCTGGCCCCAGTGAAGTCAGTGGCAAGCTATCTTTGAACAAGTTTCCAAATTAGTCACAAACAAAATAAATGAACAGACCATCCAAACCTAGAGGTTTCTAGAAATGAAACTGGATCACTTTAACCAAAAAACATCTCACCATATAGGACATCCTGCCGTTTGACAACATCTTTCTTTTGCTGCCGCAAAAACTTGCTGTCCACTACTTGACTCCAGGATTCTGCCTCAAGCTGCTTGGAGTCCATCTCAAAGTCCCCCATGAGCTGTCCTTCATTCATATCTGCACCTGCATAAAGGCAGCATAAACAGATATCTGTTCCCATTTGAAATTCCCATTGCTATTCTACACATCTGGGCTTTGTTCTGAATGTCCCAAACATCATATCTACTTTCTTTTATTGACATGGACATGATTGTATGGAATTTTTATGGATTAAGTAGCAAACGATGCAAGCTTTTATAGGTTATTTACTAGTTGCACTAAAGTCCAAAATTACCATGTATCCTGAACTCTGGCTTACAAGACAAGCAAGAACATGGTAACAGCATGGTAATTAATATGCAGTTTGTTCTTCTTTGTTTACTTCAATAAATTTACAGAACTGTCACATAGAGCTTTGCAAAAACTATTTTCAAGTTTAGAAAACAATAGCTTGACATGCCTGGAACTGAAGATTATGTATAGCAGCAGCACGTTTTAGACAGAAATTGTTCATTTGTTGCCTGTACACAACATGTGAAAATTCATGGCAGTTGGGAAATTTCTCTCTCGCCATGTTTCCTATTCAGTGCCTAATGCATTAAAATCATTTTCTACTTTTCAGGTCAGTGTCAGCTAAGATACAAAATGTTTAAGGACTATATTTATCTCAGAGCACCCCTTGATTAAAAAATAACTTTGCTGTACCTGCCACTGTGAATTTAACCAAAACATTAAAATATATTTTGAACTTGCCAATATGGAAAAAATAAAATGTATAGGGATGTGCAGATGAACAAATAGATTAAAAAAACAGACAAAGGATCAAAGACGGGGAGGAAGAGTGTACCTCTGAGCTTTAAACATAGCCCACATAACTCAAATGTAAATGAAACCCTTCATGCATTTTCTCCCACTCAGAATATGCTAAAATGCTCTAGCCTAAAAAGAAACTACTATATGGGGCCTTGCTTTCCTGTCTTTCTTTATACTTTCTCTTATCTAAATAAGCTTCAATTCTCCAGTAAAGAAAACAAATCTGATGTCAAAACACCTTTAAAGGATTTAGTGTTTCTAAAAATCAATGTTGAGACCATCCATTTGCTGGGGATGTTTCTGTGTTTGTACAAATACATTGGGATCTCTTACCCTCATCAGTTAGCGACTCCGTGGATTCATTCACCCGGCTGATTTTATGTAAAGAGTCAGTTGACTGTGACAGGAATTTCCAAGTATGTATTATACTTTCATCATTGACAACTCTGCAGAAAAAAGGAAATGCTGAACCCTACTCAAGACTCCAACACTCAAACAAATCACTCTCTCAAATCCACAAAACAAATACCGGTTGGACCTCCTTGGTCTGGCTCCCTCAGGATCTGAGTGGCCCCAAAAGAGGGAGATTGCCAGACCAGGCGAGGTCAAGACTTCAGCTCTTCCTGGGCTCCCCTCCTGGCCACTGGCCCAGCCAGTGCGCTGTTGGCAGAGATCCACTCCAGGCTGCTGCCCTGCTCCAGTCCCTGAGGTTCTTTTCCCTTGGCCGGTGGGTTTCCTGCCCTCAGATGGCCGCAGTTTCACTCTTTGGGCCATAGGGTCTCCCTGTCCCCTGGCCAGCAGTGGCTCTGCACTCTCTGCCTGCATGGGCTACCTAACCCCAGCCACAGGGGCTTCCCTGCCCATGCCCAGCTAGTGTGCACGGGCTCTGCGTCCCTGGTTGGCGGCAGCTCGGCGCCCCCAGCTGGCAAGGGCTCTGTGTCCCTGGCCAATGGCAGCTCCGTGTCCCCGGCCGGCAGGGGCTCTGTTCTCAGCTGCCGGGACTCCCTGCCCAGCCCTGTAACGGATGCCGACTGCTGGCTGCATTTCCTGCAACTAGGACACTGACCCTCCAGGCTGCCTGCCTGACTCAGCTCCCAGCCGCTGGCAACCTCTTCAGCTGGGGCTCTCTGGTCCGGCAACATCCATGGTCCTGCCGGACCAGAGAATCCCGGATAACAGAGGTTCGACCTGTATAATTTTAAATAAAACTGAAAGTTGCACTAAATGTTGCTGATTATACACAGGACCTGTGTGACTGTATTTATCTATTTTTTTGAGTATCAACAACTACAAATTAGAGCTGAACAAATTGGATCATCTCAATTTCTAGCTAAAATAGACATTTTGCTAAAACCCACACATAAGCTTACCCTGCAATGTTCTGTATTGAGACACTTTTTGAAAGTGTTGTGCTCTGCTGTGATCTCCTGTGATTGAGCATTGAGGTTACGGTGCTTTCATCAGGGGCAAGTATTGCAGACCGGGGGCGCTCCTTAGGTTGTGAGGCTGGAAAAAAAATGCCAGAGGTCAGTTAAGAAATAGCATCCAAACTTGTTGCTACAATTATTATGATAATTCAACCAAACATGGTTCTAACAACTCATTTTCTCTTTCCTTGGAAATAATCAGGGACAGATCTTCAGCAGGTATGAACAGTCATAGCTCCATTGAAATCTAATCTCATTCTGCCTTTCCCCGTTTGTTAACACAAGGCACATTCCTGAAATCCCTGCTCAGGACAACATTCCCATGCACTTTGGCAGTTCTGCCTAAGTAAGACTTCAGAAGTAGTCCCCAGATACATCTGGAGCCTACACCGAACATGAACACAATTTATATTTGTTTGACCTGTCTGGTCAGTTTCAAACTCTTAAGACACAATATGTACAAATAACTTCTACAGCAATCCATGAAAAAATAAACACGATAAATGATCAGTCATTATCTTCTGTGAGACTGTTCTGTTGTTCACTTGTGTTCCTGTGCAGGGGCAGGGTGACCCCAGCACCAAACGGAAGAATGGGCTTTCCTAATGAAGGAAAGACCTTTGACCCCTCATTGTACTACCTGCTGGAATTGAGGTTTGGGGGGGGATACACAAGCCCCAAAAAACTCTCATGCAAATGTTACTACAGAATGACCAAAACAGTCGCTTACAGCAACTGGTCTAGGTGCTTTTAACGCCTCCTTCCAGCTCTTCTCAACCTCCATTTGCGCTGGCCCCTTTAGGGCTAAGTTTCTGACTATCCATCAGATCAGACAATGCAGAGAAAAAGACCCTCCAGTTATGTAGAAGGGCGTGGTCATCTCCACATCATCACTAGCCCTGCATCTCACTCCCTCTTTTTTCCTTCCTTGGTCAGCCTTCTTGAAAACATGGCCTCTTTCTTCCACAGCTTCTATCTATATAAAGTTTTACTGATAGTACAGCACTGTACCAACCATTTGCACACACGAGCAAAGCCTCTAAAATCCCAAACATTGCTCATCACATGCAAAAGAATCACTTTATTCCTGTTTTCTAGAATGTTTATCTTTCACCATATTGAAATGTCAAACAGTTGAACACAATAGTTAAAGGTTATACTGAATACAATGAAAAATAGTAACTATTTGGGAACTACAACAGAAAAGAGGGAAGGGAAGGCTTCTTACTCTTGCTTCTCATAATTACTGTGGGTAATGAAGAGGTATCGTGTGCCTGAAGCATTCCTTTTTGTTGCTGAAAGAAAAAAAATAGGTTTAATTTTTTTTTCTACTCTGACATAAATAAAGGGCTGCGTTCATCCACATATATTGTCTTATTGCAATTACACAGTACCAACATTTTGAGTTCTTTCAGAACAGCTTATATCACAGATACAGTGCTGCGGGGAATTTATAAGCAGCACTATCTTCAGCATGATGATACAGAGAGAGCCATGTGGAGAAATATTTGCAACAAGTAGTAAAATAGGGAGTGAACCATCATCCTGATATTGCTAGATAGCTAATGTATTAAAACCAGAAGGTTCACTGAGGGAACAGTATCCATAATTGTAGTGATTCGTTGTTAAATGTAACAATGTGCTCGGCATGGTGAACACAGTCCTGGCCTCAAATAGCTTCTGATTTAAAGACCAGTGTGAAAGACTTGAATAAGAAGAGCATGATGCCTTAGTAAACCAGGATGGGAAGGGGGCTCCCCAGGTATGGAGCAACCACGAATTCCAAGTAGAGGTGCTTCTCTATATTAACATACAAAACCTGCATTAAAAGAATATTATGGTTGCAAAGTCTAGTCCTTAAAGGAAGTGCCAAAATTAAGGTTACCCATGTGCCCTTGATTTGCCTCCATGGCGCACACACATTATGTTGTAGTGTAATTACATGATCAGGCGAGGTTTTTTCTATAGGATCCATGCCTCATTCAGTGCACAGGACGGACAGTGCTCTCAGATGGGAAAACTATTCAGTATTTCATGGCAACCTCAGCCCTAACTCCCTGCTCCCACCACGCCCAGGCCCAGCTCCTCTCCCTGCTGTACTCTGATGGGCCTCTTTTCCCTGCTGCCAGGGGAGTACAGGGAACGCAGGAGAGAGTATCTGCATGCTCTTGCTTCCTGTGCCCATTGCTGCAGCAGCCCCTGGCACCAGGAGGAGCAATAGCAGGGGAAGTCCAGTGCAGTTTTGGGCTGTAGCATGCTCAGCTGCTTAGTGAGGATGTTACATACTCTGGTCTCACAGAGGTACACAAGTCAAGGGGTGCTCTATTAATGAACCACTATTCAATATTTGGTTTATCCTCATGGTTCAGTGCATGGCTCCATGTTGCATTTGCTCCACACTGTTCAAATCCTTCTCTGTATACAGAATTAATCTCCTGACAGCCTCTTCAATGGTGCTCATTGCTGTAGCACCAGAGTGTTTCACAAATGTTAATTAGCTGACCGTTGCACACCCACGCGCTAATGTATTCTTACTCACAGCAGTGTGGTCGAGGGTAAATATGGGTAAACACCTCTGATTCGAGGAATATGGAGTGTTAGATTAGTTCACTCAATTCTATAATACCTTAAAGTGGGGGTGGGGAATCTAAGGTCCAAAGTCCAGATATGGCCCCCAGCTTGTCTGGATCCAGCCCCCAAGACTCAGGGCTGGCTCTCCAGCCATCCCCACACAGGGATGGAGCACACAAAAGCTACTAGACTTGGCTCCCCCCCTTGGCGCTGGTGTGCAAAGAGAATGTGGGGAGTGTCTTTCTCCTTCTCAGTCGGGAGCCACGTCAGTGAGGTTTTGTTTTTTGGAAGTTACAAGGAGGAGGGAGAAAAATTATTCTCCTTAACCTCTGATGATAGGACAAGAGGCAAGGAGCTTAAATTGCAGGAAGGGAAGTATAGGTTGGATCCAGAGCACAGACCTATCATTGGACTCACATGGTAACTCACAGCAGTAGCATGTTGGCATCCTTTATATAGGCCAGTTACTAACTGGAGAGGAGCAACCTGCTCCGTGTTCAGCTACAAGCCCTAGTCTTTGCTTCCCCCTTCTTCCACCACTTGTCCCTATCCCTGTCTTCGCTTGGCTATAAACAGACAGAACTGCATTTTACAAAACTTAGAATAGGATTTTTCCCTATTCACATCAGACTAGAGAAGCAGAATTAAGCTTCAATTTAGACAAGTATCACAAATTTCAGGAAAATGATCCATCATAACATGGGATTCTGAAGTTCTGCCCAACAGACTGGAAATTCCATTCCTGCACATGTTGCAAAAGGTGTCTGCATGCTAAAATGCTTAAAAATAAACGTCATGTCCAGCAGGCAACACGAAATCTCTCACCTTCATTTTGACTTTTGCACAGGATGCCAGACTCTCCTTACAGCCTTTGTGAACAATTGCATTGCAGTCTGTAAAGGGAAAAAACACATGAAAAGCCAGGTCAGAACTGCTCTTTGATTTCCTTTTACAGTTCTATGTGATACCTTGGATAATTAGGGATTTTCACTTCCACTAATACACTAGAAGAGCAGGTCAAGATACTGCCAAATGTGATGCCTTCCATGATAACTCGGCCGCATAATGATTATTAGTAAGATTTCCCCACAGCTTTCAACTGATTAGGACTTCTGCTTAAACATCAATGGCCCCAAATTCCACAAAGATGTTTGTTATTCTTTAGATGAAACATAACGGGGTGAGAACAGGACCCACTTAACAACCAGGGACATGATTTAAGATGTATGGCTTTACAGGCAGGCAGAAATAGGGGGACTGGTTATAACAGCAAAAAGTTCTCCTTCAACACAAATATCTTCTTAATTAGACCAAGAATAATGGGAAACCAGATGCATGAAATAACAGGGAAATAAATTTTGCCCAAGTGTGAAAAAGGATCATTCCTATATTTAATATCTTCCATCACTGTCATAGAGTCACCGAGGAAGGTACAGTAATAGGAATGTGAGTTAGGATACTGTATATGTGATTTAGTTTCTTGTCCACTGAGACTGAACTCATCAGTTCATTTCTTATTGGCTACTCCTACATTCCAAGAGTAATAACCTTCAACTCACTGCTTAATACCAACCCGGCTTGCAGATGACCCAGCGACCTGGAGGTGAAAAAGCTCCACATCCCAGTCCGAATGCCTTGAGTCAGCCAATAACTCAGTGCATCAGATTTTGTCCTAATCATCCTAGAGATAAGCTGTACATTATGACCAAGCTGTACTAAGGGGGCACAAGGAGTTACGTGCCCATCACACACTGATTTATAATGGGATTTGGGATACTAATTCCCTGAAAATCCCCAGCCTAAAAATACTGAGGTGAAATTCAATTTAACTAGATCCAGCAAATATACTGGGTCACTTGACTATTCAAAAAAATCCATTTTAAATAATTTAGTTTGCAAAATATTTTAAAAGGCTTCTAATAAAGCCAGAAATAGCAAAACCCCTGAGTGAACAAATAAAAAACTCCGAATCATCATTAAATTCAGATATGTGGCTGTTAAATGAAAGGATGTGCATGAATGTTAAATGTGTCTCAGAGCGGTAATGGGTGTTACGGTTTTTGCTCTTTTGTTGACTTCCCACAATTTCCTGTGCATATGAAAGAGAAAGACAAAGGCCTGCCATGCTGTATGAAAAGCATTAACACTATCACGTTTTGGAACAAGGGACCTATAGAAATTGTCTCCTTCCTACTTTTGAAACCCTCTCCTTCCTATTTGATACAACATCTCTTTTTCATTGCTTGTGATTGTAGTAACTTCTTCTATGATCCTCGCAGGCACAAGAGGACTGGCCAAGGATCCCTAATCTTGCTGCTCAATGATGCTCTTGAATGGAGTGAGGGGGTACCACTGGGGAGAGCTGAGACTTTCTCTGCCCGGATCCAGTTGGAAAGCATTGCCACCACAGCAACACTGCTAAGCTACCAGGACATGCAAAGTCAGAACTTGTCTGAGATTGAACACACAAGTTTTCCTATACATCGGGGTGGCCAACCCATTCTGGGCAAAGAGCCAAGATAGCAGTGGATCCAGCGCGAAGAGACAGGGCAAAGTTGTTGAGCAAAAACAAACAAACAAACAAACAAAAAGCTCTGCCCCTTTAAGAAACCGCAGTTAAACGTGTTTGCTTTTTGGCCACAGCAGGCTCCCACCACTTGCCACCATCTTTATTTCTGCAGCTTTCATGGCCACGCCAGATGGCTCCCTGCCCAGGTCGGGGAGTGGGGTGGCTTTCAAGCCATAGGAGGGGCTTCGCGAGCTGCACCCGGGGGGGCAGGCGGAGAGAAGAGAGGGGGAAGAGCCGCATGCGGCTCATGAGCCTCGGGTTGGCCATCCCTGCTATACATGCTCTATTTAGAACAGTAATGGGCAACCTGCAGCCCGAGGGCCACATGCAGCCCATCGGGGATGTGCAGCCCACAAGACATTTTGTTTACCATTGCTCATGCACAGGGTTGCCAAATGTCGCTGGTTTCTGTGTGTGTTGTTTTTTTGGTATCGGTATTATTTACGTGACACGCATGTAAAGCAAGTGAAATGTGAAGCGAAGTGTGTGCTGACTGCACACAACATTGGCCGTAAAAGCGGTGTGCTCCCTCTGCATCCAATCACAGTACCGCTATGGTTCAGTTGGCACATTCCGCAAATTTAAGGCACGCAAGCGCAGTTAGCAAAACTACCCTATCCCATGAGACGATCTTCGTTTCGACAATCTTGCAGCCCACTGAGATGAAGGAGGGCCACTCATGTGGACCAATCCCTAGACTAGGATGTCTACCGCTGATTTAGGAGGTTGGGAAATTTCTTCCAAGCCTAGTGCCCTTGCTGTTTTGTACATTGTCTATGCTTCTACAAAGGCTCTTAAGTAAAGTAAGTTGTCATGGGATAAGAGGGAAGGTCCTCTCATGGATTGATAACTGGTTAAAAGACAGGAATCAAAGGGTAGGAATAAATGGTCAGTTTTCCAAGTGGAGAGAGGTAACTAGTGGGATTTCCCAAGGGTCTGTCCTGGGACCCATCCTTTTCAACTTACTTATAAATGATCTAGAGAAAGGGGTAAACAGTGAGGTGGCAAAATTTGCAGACGATACCAAACTGCTCAAGATAGTTAAGACCAAAGCAAACTGTGAAAAGCTTCAAAAAGATCTCACCAAACCAAGTGGCTGGGCAACAAAATGGCAAATGAAATTTAATGTTGATAAATGTAAAGTAATGCACATTGGAAAAAATAATCCCAACTATACATACAATATGATGGGAACTAATTTAGCTATAACTACTCAAAAGAGAGATCACAGCGTCATTGTGGATAGTTCTCTGAAAGCATCCACTCAGTGTGCAGCAGCAGTCAAAAGAGCAAATAGAATGTTAGGAATCATTAAAAAAGGGACAGAGAATAAGACAGAAAATATCTTATTGCCTCTGTATAAAACCATGGTATGCCCACATCTTGAATACGGCATGCAGATGTAGTCATCTCATCTCAAAAAAGATATACTGACATTGGAAAAGGTTCAGAAAAGGGCAACAAAAATGATTAGGGGCTTGGAACGGGTCCCATATGAAGAGAAATTAAGACGACTTGGACTTTTCATCTTAGAAAAGAGGAGACTAAGGGGGGATATGATAGAGGTCTATAAAATCATGACTGCTATGGAAAAAGTTATTTACTTATTCCCACAATATAAGAACTAGGGGGTCACCAAATGAATTTAATAGGTAGCAGGTTTAAGACAAACAAAAGGAAGTTTTTCTTCACTCAGCACAAAGTCAACCTGTGGAACTCCTTGCCAGAGGATGTTGTGAAGACTAGGACTTTAACAGGGTTCAGAAAAGAGCTAGATAGATTGATGGATATAGGACAGGATACTGGGCTAAGATGGACCTTTGGTCTGACCCAGTATGGCCATTCTTATGTTCTTACAATGAGTTGCTATCACCGTAGCGGATAGCATGAGTCTCCATGACTGACAAAGCAGGAGACAGCCAAATATGTGAAAACGAAGTATGAATAGCCCCACCCCACTTTATGTAATCCCCTTGGCTCCTCCAGCCCTGTACACATCTTACAAACAAAGCTTCTAGTAATTACAAAACAATAACAAAAACCTTTAATAATCAATAAGAATCTCTAAATCTGAATCCCTTAGCATTTCTGGAGGTGGGTGGGATTGGATTCCCTTGAGTCAAACCTGCCCCTCCAATTCTGGTTTGGGGCCTAGCGCTGATGGAGCTAAAATCTCTCATCAACAAATAATACCGAGATTCTCCCACCACACACGATGACAGAGAAGTCTCAAGAATGATCAGACGATTCCATATGATTTCTGCTGTGGTACAATGGAAATCCTGTCAAAGCAGCTTGTGAGATTTCAATGTTGTCAAACTCAAAAACAGGCCCGGATTTGGGCCTGAAACTGTATTTCAAACCGTAGCCCAGGGGTGGACAATAATTTTTAGAAGAGGGGCCATTTCTCGTGCTCCCCTGCCCACAGACCCTGATGGGCCTGGGGGCAGGGGGAGTGCGTGAAGTCTTTGCTCCCTGCCCCTCCCCCCGATGCCTAGAGAACCACCAGCTGCTCTGAACCACTGGTGGTTCCCTTTAGGCGTGGTACACCCCTGCTGGCAGGAGGAGACGCCGTGTGCTCCACCCCACCTCCAGGCCTATCAGAGTCTGGGGGGCGAGGGAGCATGCAAAGTCTCTCACCCCTGCCCTTGCGCTGCAAGGGGCACGAGATGCCTAGAATGAACTGCCAGCTCTTCTGAAGAGCTGGCGGTTCAAAGTGCTGCGCACCCCTGGCAGGGGGAAGAAACTTCGCATGCTCCCCTATCCCACATCTTGATTGGCCTGGGGGCGGGGGAGTGGCAGGGTGACTGACAGCAGGCTGGATCAACCAGGGTGTGCTGGATCTGGCCCATGGAAGCTCTCTTGCACAACCCTGCCTTAGCCTAAATCAAATCCAGACCAAAATTCCACTTCCTTAGTGATCTCTACTATAAAAAGCCAAGCACTTAGGACAACATATAAGCTGAGAGCTGGCTAGGCAGCAGTTATTTATTCACTATAACCGGTGCAACAGTTACTGGTCACTTTTATATGGAAATTCTGGACCAGCAATATTGCTTCCAAAATCAGTTCAAATTTCAGCCATGTAGAAAGATTCTTTAGCTTGCCTCAACCCCCAATTACCAAAACCATTACAGAAGGGAAAATCTGCTTTGCCCCAGCTGGCATTTAATATTAAAAAAATAAACAAAAGAAAAAATACCACAATTATTCAAAAATTGACCTTTAGAAACACCTATAATTTTTTTTAAGTCAATACTTTCCATATTTAATAGTTTGGAGCAGTCAGCTGGAGAAACAATTTGAATAGTTCACAGGAACATTGATTTACAATAGGCCAAAGCTCTGCACATTTCTTTTAAGTCTACTCTCTTAAGAACTACCGCAGTAAATATTGGCCCCCAAGTGTCGAAAATTAGAAGAGTCTGAAGAAATAAATGCTACGTGAACAACTGAACTTCAGACCATTGTTGCTGAATGTTAGTCATTTTGAAAGGCAGTCAGTCAGCAAAATATCATCTTTGTGATCAGGAATTACTTTAATTTTGTGAGAGATGGGAACTGGTTGATGTCCTCGGATTAACAGTTTGTAATACATGCATGGCAATCATCCACAGCTGAAATATGAATCTAATATTCCTTCTATGCACAAGCCAAAGGTCTCCATTAACAAAGAGGAACAAAATGAGAGAAAAGCCACAAAAAACAGCCAACTCATGCTACTAAAAATTCAAACAGCAACAGTTTGACAGAGAATGTACGGAAGTGAAAATATGCAACAGAAGAGGTTGAATCTCTGCTTTATGTGCAAAAATCAACACAACCTGAACTATGAACTTGCCACTGGCACCTCCACAATGATGGGTTCTTTGTTTGTTTAACAAAAGCACCCTTTGCTTGAAAGTTTCTCACACTGACTGGTGAGCTGTATCCTCTCTCCATAAAACAAATGAAGCCAATACTGCAAACCAACAAGGCTGTTAAAACCAATGTGGCTTTAACCTGACGCATGCACACAAAAAATGTGACAGAACATTTGATTTCAGAAGCTTCACCTGGCCTATATAATATTCCATGTGTTCTATAGTGAGCTAATGGACACTGTACACTACTATAATTTTGGCAGATGCTGTTGACTACACCTGCACTGCACATCACCAGGGGTGGCAAGTAGCGTATGTGCAGCTACAGACTGCAATGAAAAGCAGGCTGCATTCACTTGGTGTTGTGTCGCCATACTTGGCAGTGAAAGGTTATGGTGGGGAGAGGGCAGCAGGGAAAGGCTGAACCCCCTGCCAGAGTCCTTCCCTGCAGCTCCCCGCTCCTCCCCCCTCCATACTGAGTCTTTCCCATTCTGCAGCAGGAAGCTACCCAAGCTTTCTTCCACAATTTCCTTTCACCAGAGCCTTCCTTTGCTGGGGGAATCTCTTCAAGGCACTAGCAGTGGGACGCTGCTATTTTTAGCAGCACAGACGAGGAGGCATGACCTGGGTGAGTGGAGAGCATGTAAGGTACATACTCACATATGTACATACTCACATACATACATACTACTTGCCATAGCCATGCTTTGCCAGTTTTAATGCAATTTGTTTACATCTGTGCTAGGGAAGTTCTGTGTGCAGTGTAGATGTGTCTATGTGCTGCAGTACAGACTATGGTGGGTGTACACAGCAGTGCATACCCAAATACTGCACTGTAATGCCCCTGTGCAGACACTGTGGGTATAAACTAAAACTCCCATTTGAAGAGAACTATGTTAACATGCACTTGGAACATTTTAGTTCATGCCTGCAGTGTCACACGACCCAGTAACAATGCAGCACGTTGCATGAACAGCTATTCACACCCCTGTAGTCCAACTTTTCAGGCAGTATAGACTAAGGACGTTAACTAATATGTATTTAAGTAAATGTGTAACTGCTGAATTTTCAGTGGTCAGACATTCACAAATGGGGAGAGGGGGGCGGAGTGGTGGGAACTGGTGCTTGCAGGGAGCTGGCTCAAACCAGCTCCCTACAAGCACCAGCTCCTGCTTGCCCCTCCTCACTAGGGATGTTAAATGTCGAGTAATTGACTATTTGATTAGTCGACAGAGCGCCTCTGCCGTTGAAGTGTAACAGCCGCCCTAAGGGTGTTGCTACACTTCAAAAGTGAAAGTGCCGTGTGGAGCCCAGGGTCAGCTGGGGACTCCCCCCCCCCCACTGACCCCGGGCTCTGTGGAGCGCTGCCACTTTGAAATGCCACAGGGAGCCCAGCGCCAGGCTCCTCACAGCGTTTCAAAACGGCAGCACCGCAGAGAGCCCAGGGTCATCGGGGGAGTCCCCAGCTGTGATCCTGGGCTCCACATGGCACTGCCACTTTGAAACGCCACAAGGAGCCTGACGCTGGGCTCCCCATGGCATTTCAAAGTGGCAGCGCTGCATGGAGCCCGGGGTCTGGCCCCAGGCTCCACACGGTGCTGCTGCTTTGAAGTACTTCCTTCTCTTCCCCCCCCTTTACTGCCTTGCATTTGCTTATCGGACAGTCGACCAGTCGTTCACATCCCTACTCCTCACCCCCGCTGCCTCTGATAAAGAGGCATCAATGCAGGGGGCAGGTGGTTCCACAGGAGCCAATAAGTACAGGGAGCCAGCTTGAAAGCCACTTCTCATGTGTACCATACCCTGTCTGGCCTCTCCACCTCCTGTGATGCTGCCTCTGTGAGAGGCAGTGTGTGTGTGGGGGGGGGGGAGAAGGAAGCGGCTCTACGGACCCAGAACACACGGAGAGCCGGATTAAAAGATGGCTCCCCACGGGCACCGGTTCCTGCCCTCTGATACAAAGGCAGCAAGTATAAGGGGTGCATGTAGTCATTAAGATTAATGGTTAATTGTGTTAACGACTGCATGCCAATATCCCTACTATAAATAAGTCAGGTAGGGATTACTTACACCCATTGAAGCCAAAAATAAATCACAATCACAAAACTTATGCCCAAACTATAACATCCTTCACACTGGGGCAATGAACTAGGAACCTTATAATTCTATGAGTCTATGTCTAGGACTCCTAGCTATAACCCACGATGCTTATTTTTCCTGAAATGTATATTTAGTCACAATGTTTAGGTGAGAGAGATTTCACACGTGCATATGCAGGAGGAGATTTTGATAGGCACAAAGAACAGAGACACAACTCAACTTCCACAGAAAATAAATGCAAGTTGGGCATCTGAGACCCATTTGTATCTTTGTAAATCTTGCCCTTAGGTCTCTGGATGCCATGACTGACTGACTGACTGACTGACTGCAGAGATGCAGCTACTGTCATTGTGTAGCAGAGATGTTTTATACATTTGTTTGATAGCTATAATCATCTTACTCTTCTGTGTCTCCGTTTGTTTGGTGAGGGCAGGACCCTAGCCAATTTTCATTGTGCTCCAGAGCCTAAACTGTGTGCATGCATATAACTTAAAAAAAAAGCTTGCATAGTTTAAAACCTGTATACTGAAAGGAAATGCAGCAAATACAAGTACATCCAGGATGATGTTAATTTCACAGGCATGAGACATGTATCCCTATCTGCACAGGTCCACAGTAGGGATTCAAAATATGGTTTTATCAGTAGTATCCATCACGATCAGTTAACTGGTTAAATGTTATTTTTAACCGGTTAACTGCTTAAACGGGGTGGGAAGTGGGTCACTCCAGCTTGACTGGCTGGAGTGGCCCCCGCCTGTGGCATGGTGGACCAGCTGGGATGAAGCAGCCTTCTGATGCGGGCAGGGGCTGCTCTGGGGCTAGGCTGGAGTGCCAGCGGTAAACTATAACCAGTAAGCATCACCCAAGTAAAGGTGATGCTTACCGGTTAACCATTCACCTCCCTACTCCACAGGCTCTCAGGAATCTATTAATAGCAACCTTTTAAAGCAACTTAAGCTCACCATTTAAATCAGGTGATGTTTTGTATCCTAAACACATTGGGAAGATTTAAAAGCACAGGAGGGGGAAAAATAAGCACAGGAGGGGGAAAGGATGGATTTCAGCAGACATAATTGTTAACATTTTCCACTTCCTGGTAGGTTAACAGGGACCAGGCTTCATACAATCCTGCTGCTATCCATTTTCCTGCAGGAAACTCCAAAGCTCCCTCTGACTAGAGATACAACTAGTTATTGTTCCCTTCCCTGCCCCCAAGTTTTTTAGACAATGGTCATCTACTGCAGTCGAGTGTCCTTGTGCTGCCTGCCAAATGGATGAATGCTGCAGTCTGCATCCTCAAGGAGAACAGGCCATTCACAGCTTCCTATTTTGGGGCCACAACCTTTCTCCTACTGGAAAGGCAGCACACGCTGAACAGTTCTCAGATCAGCAGCCAAGCACTAGACTGAGAGCCAGTGGCCTTTGCTTCCAAGCTGGAGAGGTAAATACATGTAAATACTCTGTATTGTGTCTAAACATGAGGACAGAAATTTGCACTGATTAAATAGCAAGGGATCAACAGCATAGGGCAGCTCTTTAAATACCCTGCAGCTTTCAACTGTAAACTGAAGGAGTGACTGTTCTGGTCTTGGCTGAACTAAGTCTGACCACCTTACTGAATTACATGTGGAGCTAGAACAAAACTATCAAACTAATTTAAAATAGAAGCCCGTATCCCCCACGTGCTGCCTATGCTCCAGTTAGGGTTGGCACAATTCAATTTTTTTTCCTAATTTTGATTATTTTTTTAAATCAATTTTTAGTTTTAAGAGTCCCCGCCCCAACTGTTAATAGTTTTTCTATTTGTAACTACTTTTTTTTTTAAACAGATGTAGGGTTGGAGTTAGGGGAGTGCTGACAGCCTGAAGCAATGTCCCTGTGCAATTGAAGGACTGAAACCATTGGAGAGTAAGGTACAGGGAAAGATTGGGTCATCCGGGTGCAGTGGAAAGAGATCCCAGCTGGGACTGTAGGACAAGCTGCCAGCTGCAGGGGAAGCCACCTTGGTCTGGTAGCACTTTATAGACTATTTGTTGTTTTTTTCTGTAACAGACTAACTTGGCTACCCCCTGAAGCTGCTGCTGAACAGTTACTGACCTGAGACAGCTTCCACAGTCATAGCTAGAGAGTGAGCAAGTGGGGGCCATGACAGTGGAGCTGTAGTGGGCTCGCTTGGCCACTGACACTGGATCCCTGCGCAACATGGTGGAGGGCAGGCTGGGGTCTCAGTGGGGAACAGCACACACCCCCCACCCCACCAGGACCACAAGAAAGCTGCAGGGAGAACAGGGCAGCTGCCTCTGCAACTAGCCTCCTTCTTGCAGTCCTGGCCAGGGGTATCTGCTTTGCCCTGTGAGGACTGTGGCCTCCCCACTACACCTTGCACCTGCAGGGATCATGTGCAGGAGAGCTTTACTGTCATGGATCCACTCACATACACACAGAGGGCTCCCTGCAGGCATGTTACCAACAGATTGTTTCCTTTGATTTCATGTGGTAGCTTAACCCGATGTTTACCAACAGTTACCGATTAAACTCGCTGTGGTCAAGCCTCCGTAGTGGTCAAACCTACTGAGTGCTGATCACACATTCCGCAACACAAACACTTTTATACACATATGCCTGCCATCACTAATCCTCGCCATATGCAGGCATCAGCAAATAGCTGTTCATACAATGTTTCTAACATTATAGTACAATCCTGGGCGGAGACTAGATAAACCACCTGTTTCTTGGTTTTGGCCATCAATGTTTGTAACCTACTCATCAAAAAAATAAGCACATCTCAGGGACCTGGAAATTCCCCTTACCAAAAGCACCTGAATGTGTGGTATGGCATAACAATGAGTAGGGCAACTTCCCTTGCCCTTTACAGCACAGGATTTACTCAGGTCTGAAAGCTGTTTAAACATAATTGCTATACCTGGCTAAGCCTGCAAAGAAAAGCAGAAGTCCTTTCATCTGAGACAAAACCTCATGCACATATGTGAGGGAGAAAGTGTCAGTGTATTCTAATTTTATAATGTGTTGCTGCCATCAAGAATTCACTGGAATACTGAATCAGTACTTTCTGCAGCTGAAGCAGAAGGTAGGCTAGAACAGTGTTTCTCAACCAGTGGTATGAGTACCCTTATGGGTACTCGAGAGAAGTCTGGGGGGTACATCAACACAACTGAAATTTGGAGAAAACTGATTTTTTAAGTTTTCCAGCACTTTATTATTTTTGTACTTTTACACCCAAAAATTTTATTGCCCGCCCCAGCTACTATTAAACAAATGTGTTGCAATGGTAAAAAATTGTGTGTCTGAAAACTGTAGGTATTGGGAGTACTTTTTTTTTTTTTAAGGGGGTACTTTATAAAAAAAGGTTGAGAAACACTGGGCTAGAGAGATTCCCCCCCCACCCCCCACCCCGAAGTTAAAATTGAGGATGAAACAGAAATGATCCAGGCCAGCTTTCCCTACTACCCCCAAAACTTATCTCAGTCCCAAGCAGTTGCATAAAGCACCACAGTTCTGATCTGCTACATCTAAACTGACCCAGGTGACAATGCTGAACAGCATCATACATCAGCTATGAACTAGATTGAAAATCAGGCTCCATTTCACCCTTGCTATAAGAGGTGAAAGGCTGATGCATTAATCATGCCCGGTTCCCCTTCCCCCTGATCAAAATTCTCAAACTTGTGACAATAAAGCAAAACAGTCACAACCACCATCCTGATTCTGGTGGACAGGCTTTCCATCCACAATGGCACACACAGAAAAAACTACTTACTTGCACAGAGGTGTGAATCCTTGTTGAAAGGTTTCATACAGTGGTAACAGCTGATTGGACCCACAGTAGGGGTTGGGCTGAAGAGGTGTCCATTTAACATCTTCTTGTCTTTTTCCTTCTCCTTGGAATCTTTGTCTTTCTCTTTAGTCTTCTCCTTATCTTTCTCTTTTTCCTACAAAGGGAAAAAGAAGAAGTAGTCTTGTGACAAATCCCATCATGACGGTTTGCCTTTGGAGCTACGACTATATTGAGCCATACATACACATGTTACCAACAGCCCATGTATCTTCACAGATTTTAGCTAGGGTAGCAAACTTCTAGCCTTCGCAGAAAGGGATTAACACTATAGATTTCCTGTGTAATCTCTCTCTACACAGGCATTTTACTAGTACAGTAGCTCAAGAAATTAGATCAATTCTCATCAAAGCATCTGTGTGTCTTCTCGTCTTTCTCTTTAGACATATGCCTCGGTTCTACCCTAAATGGCACCCTGAGAAATCTCAATGTTTTCAGCACTTAGAATGGATTATAGCAGAAGTAAAATAGCAGGTTTTGTGTAGGCCAAACTTTCAATGTGAAGCTAATTTTTATGGCCAATGTAAAAGGGTATTTTTAAAGGAGAAAGATGGGGTGGGCTGATAGAATTCTGTTCCTAATTTTTCTCCACTAGTTTGACCTGCCTTCTCCAATTTCATGCAATCAACTGTAAATTATCTCCTTTGGGAAAAAAATTTTCACATACTTTATATTCATAGCACAGTAGGTAGGTTGATTTACTGCACTATGGTTAAACAGGACTCCAGGTTAACCAGTACTGTCTTGTTCCCTGCATGCTGTCTTTCTTAACAGCAGAGACCAGCGAAGGCAGCTGATAGCTGCTTTGCTAACCCTAGGTGCTAAGTTCTCCATGTCTCAACAGCAGAGGAGATAAGATTGGTCAGATAGACAGACTATCATTGAAGATTATATATAGTGTTAAAGAGGCCACCATGGTTATTCTCAGCATCAAAAATTCAGCATACACAGGCATTTTGCAAGCTGACTAGAGCAAAGCCCATCCATTCTTGTTTGTGGCCTGCGTCACTGCCGCCTTCATGGGAGCTGCATATGCAGAATACAAGTAAAATATATGTGCACATACAAAGGGAAAAAAATTCAACTGCTCATTATACAATGCAACCTCATCATCTTCCCAATGGTAATAATTTCTACCTCAGTGGATTATCGAGACCATCTATTGGATTATGCAAGGTTTTTTTGTGGATTAATGTTGCTAAAAATATGTAACATGCCTTGAGTTAAACATTTTTTCCAGTAGAGGTCTAAATAAAGAAACAAAAGAGTCCTCCACAGGACTGAGGAACAGCGACAAAGCAGTTAATACCAGGAGAGCGAATACAAGCTCTGCAGTCACCATGAGGAGAGTGTTGAGTTTCTGATGTCACTTGCAAATAATTATTAATGCGTATAACATCTGTGTCTCTATGTATTCAAAACTGAAGTTCCTCCCTACAGGGGCTTTAAACTAAAGTTCTGACTATCTCAGTTCCGGGCCAACTGTCCCCCCTTCAGTATTACATCCAGGCAAAGTAAAAGACAATTCTAGGTGGGGAAAACAAACCTGAAACTGCCAACAGTTCCCTAAACCATCTAATCCCTAGATCTAGATTTCATTAGAACCCTGCACCCACAGATGAAAGACTTCATGTCCCATTCATAATCTGCTGAATTGTGCAAATCCAGCAGAGTTCACTTCAGAAGAGTCTCAGGATTTATACTCTGCAGGGCTGCTAGCAAATCAAGACCAAAAGTTTTGCCTGAATGTCAGAAACTAAGAACTCAGTCCCCCAAGGGAAGGACCTTATTCTCAGCTAGACCCTATGCCCCTGTGAGCACAAACACTCCTACTAATGCTGAAAAAAGGAGATTAACTTTAAAAACTGTGAACGGCGTGCAGCTGGTATTTAAAGACAGGTTTTGCAACTTGGTATTTTTGGGGTCTGGGACATGAACCATATTTTATGATTTTGTAAAGAAAGAAAAAAATTTCAAAAAGAGAAGATTTCAGTTAGCTACAGGAAATACTGCACCACATATAGTGAACAAAAAGCCAACTTTCATATGCTAAGTGTCACTGTGAGTGAACACCACATAACAAAGCATTGCCTTAAAATCAAATGTTCTTTTTACACTACACATTACTGAAACATCTTCCAAATAATAGCATGAAAATAGAAACCCTCTTCTTCCATACCAAAACACATCAGCATAGTTGAAGGGAACCAGTTCATTGGGCAACCTACAAACGCATCAGATCTCAGTGTGAAATAACAGCTAAGTTCTTACCTCCCAATGCGTAAGTCCTACAAGTCTCACTGTTATTTCAGGTAATTCACTAAATCTATACCGTTTTATCGACATGCTTTCCCAGGGGCAAGAGGGCTGTTCTCTATGCGTATTACTCCATAGTGACAGCAAACTGATCTGCTCAGTCTGCCACGACAGACTACTGGGAGAGGAAGTCAGAATGCTTGGGCAAGGGAGGGAGGGAGGTCT
This sequence comes from Pelochelys cantorii, assembly GCA_032595735.1. Classification (NCBI taxonomy): domain Eukaryota; kingdom Metazoa; phylum Chordata; order Testudines; family Trionychidae; genus Pelochelys; species Pelochelys cantorii. The sequence goes on from CM064338.1 coordinate 32,918,254, forward strand.
GTTTGCTGCTGACTTCCTTGCAGATTACCTTAACTATTTTGCTGCTGTTTGTATCGTGTTTTCTCCTAGCTAGCTTACAAAAATCAGAGGGGCAGGGAAGAGAGGAAATGAATTTTAAAAGGAAAGTGTTACTTAAATTTAACTCCAGAGCTTTAAAAGAGATTTAATTAAAAAACCCAAAACCCTATGTGATGTTTAGGGTAATTGTGAAAAGAAAACTTTATTTGGATAGAAATAGATACACATTAAGTGTACCTCAACAGTATTTAGTACTTTTGCAATACTCTGTTTATCAAAACACTTCTCATATAGATGGCTAGAGAGGCTGCTTTTGTGTTTCTATAGCTACTGATTTTTTTTTTAATTCACAGATGTTTATAACCTCCCAGTTCTTTGAAATGCCATATTGAGAAGCTGGTGGTATTTAAAATTCTCTGGATGCAAACACCTACTCTAACAGCACAAGTGAATGACAGGAGAAATTACTCACCCTGTATCTCTTAAATTTGATTTAATATTTGCTGTCATTCCCCAGAAATTCATTTTGAAAATGGGAGAATCTCTGAATGTTTTTCTGGCTGTGAGCAATAACACCCGGTAGAGATTGTGTGTATATGAGCCATTATTTGTAATTAGACTTGAATGGAGTTACTTCTATGTAAAACTGAAGTAATATGATGTTGTATACTAGAGACAGTGGTAAAATTACCCATTTATTTATTTCCCCTTCCATGTTTATTTTTCCTCGTGCCTGTATGTCTTCTTTGCATTCTTATTAACATATATAGAGATCATGGTCTTCTTCAGAAATTTTATTTTACAACTAATCTTAGAAAACTGTATTATCAAAAAACATGTTCTGAGCAGAGCAAAATCTGTTAGGAACGACTGCGTGTTTATGCCTCTTGCTCTACTAGAAACAGAGAGTTAGAAAAAACCCACCAAATCTTCCTGTTCCACTTCCTCTTTCAAGAGTTGTTTTTTTTTCTTGCATGTTTTAATCTAAAACACTGTTCTTCTCTGTGATGATCCAGTGCTCTTAGGAACTTTAACTTAGGTTTCTCAGGCATACCATTTAAAAGTGCAATAACTAGCACAAAAAATAACTAAGAAAGAAGAAACAAAGGAGGGAACTTGACTTGCATGTTACTCTGCATTGCCAGTAAGTAAAAGTATCAAAACTGCTAGCTGTTGTGTGTTTACAAAAAACAAACTAAGTTTACCTTCTTCTTGGAGGGCACGCTTGATTTATCAGAAAGTTTTAAAATAATAAAAAGTCAGCATGTGGCAGTCTCTATTACTTTTGTTTTAACATACAAAGGGTACAAGAAGTATTGCAGTGTGCATTCTCCATGTATTGTCTTATCCCTCATCCTAACAAATTCTTAGAATCTTTCTCTATATACACCTCTGATCTGCCATGAACTACCAGTTCTTGCCTTATGGCCAGGGCTATTAGCAAATTCCCTAACTGCACATGATATTTCACAAATTCTCACAAGTGGTTTGCAAGAAGAGTTCTATAGAAATGCATTCTCTCACACTGCACTCTGCACTGGGGGACAGGGACTGTTGCCATATTATTTTGAACTTCCCATAATTAGATGTGGCTCTGAGGTTGTCAATGACCACAGCGGGTATCCTGTAGACAGAGATCAACAAAAGGGAACTGGTTTTCCTTGCGTAAGGCTTAAAAGGTGTCACAATCTCCAGATGATGCACCAGAGATGACTCCACTTTTGTACATTTATTGTATTACCACATAAAGACTTATGTTAAATGTGTAAAATCAAGCACTCAGACACTAGGGAATGAGAGAATTAAAGCAGCCTATGCTGCTTTATTTGGGCTTCATTGTGCATATGCATTATGATACAGTCTTATTATATATCATACCATATACTATTGCTTCCCAGAGAACTCTTTGCTGCACAGGATGGATGATGCTCATTGAACAAGCTTTTATTCAATATTTTGCTTTATCCCCCATTGGTCAGTGTGTGGTCCCACACCTCATTTACAGTACTTTATTAAAAGCTGCACTGAATGAAGAATTGAGAATTTCCTTTTCAATTTCTGAATGGCACTCATGACAGTACCCGAGTGCTTCACAAACATTAATCATTTTATTTTCACAGCACTTTACAAGGTGATGTGGTATTATGCTTCTTATTTTACAAGCTGGAACGGAAGCACAGACAGGTTGATGTCAAAAGATTTCACTACTTTTGGGTGTCCAATCTGACATAGCTACAGCCTGATTTTTCAGAGTAGTCAGCATTCTATAGCACATTATATGTTTAATGCACAGCTCCCAGTCATTTCAGCTGCACTTGAAGAGCTCAGCACTTTTGCAAACTACAGCCTAGGGTTTCAAGATAGGCATCCAGTTAATGAGGAACACATTTGTGTAGCCACCTGTGTAAAGTTTGGTTTAAGTGACAAGTCCAGCCTCCTGTAGGAACTCTGGTAGAGGCAAGGAGAGAGGCCAAATTCTCCAAGACAGCATTCAATTGCCTTAACCATGAGCCTCTTTTTTCCTCCTCCTGCGTCATTTCACCACACACTTTCCAATTCTTGCAACACGAGACAAGGATCCTACATTCAACATTCTAACTCACTATAAAACCATAATTCATCCCTAGAGCACAGTCTATACGTAGAATAGTGCTAGAGTCCTATGGTAAAAATAGTACTTGATTCTGTTATTAACGAACATAAGAATGGCCATACTGGGTCAGACCAAAGGTCCATCTAGCTCAGTATCCTGTCTGCCGACAGTAGCCAATGCCATTTATCCCAGAGGGAATGAACAGAACAGGTAATAATCAAGTGATCCCTCCCCTGTCACCCATTCCCAGCCTCTGAGGAACAGAGTTAGGGACACCATTTAATCCCAATGCATGCACACAAGGGAGCTGAATTAAGGTGCACATGCAATCTTAATTCTGGCATCCTTAACTGTTGAATACTTGACGCAGCAACCGTAATGTTTTTCAATGTCATTATTCATGTGCCATTCGCTATGTATTTAAAAAAAGCAAATAGGAAAAATTAAAATCCCATCAAATGGAACTACACTGACACTTAGATCTATAGCACAGATCTAATTGAACTAATTAATGGGGTAACTGATAAAAGTAGAATGCTGTCATCATGTATGAGAACCAGATGGTAGAGACGGGATACGGCGGTTACTCACCTCCTTGTAACGGTTGTTCTTTGAGACGCGTTACTCATATCCATTCCAGTCGGGCACACATGCGACATGGGCAGTGTCACTGGAAAGGTTTTCCGCTAGTAGCACCCCTGGGGTTGGCTGTGGAGGATCCTGGAGTGTTCTGTTGCGCTCAATATCTGACCCTGCCGACCTGGCGCCTTTTCAGTTCCTTCTTGCCAGCTACTCTGACAGAGGGGAAGATGGTGGGTCAGGAATGGATGTAAGTGGCACAACTCGAAGAACAGTTATGAGAAGGTGAGCAACCGTTTTTTCTTTGGAGCAATTGCTATATCGATTCCAGTTAGGGGACTTCCAAGCCCTAACACGGAGTTGGAGTTGAACCTGTGGAATGACAGACTGGAGCACTGCTCTGTCAAAGGCCACATCATCTCTAGTACGTGGGGTGATGGTGTAATGAGCAGCCAAGGTGTGCACCAAGGACCACATCCCCACCCTGCAGATCTGTTGAACGCCAGGAGCACCACTGATGGGGGCTGCACCTTTGTGGAATGAGCCATTAGAGCGGGGCTGGAACGCTGGCTAATTCCTAGCAGCAGCAGGCACAAGAGGTAATCCATGATGAGATCCTCTGTGACGAGACCAGGAGAACTTTCATATGGTTTGCCACTGCCACGAATAGCTGGTTCATGCATTGGTTACCAGAGTGAGGGAGGCTGGGGCCTGTAGACAGATACCCCTTTGCACACCTCCTGCTGATTGAACCACTACTCAAAAGCCTGGATGACTGGCATGGTGACCATTGAATCCAGGCTGTCATATCCTGGGTGAGAAGCTGAAGCAAGCCAGGCCTGTAGCGATCTGAGTCACATCCTGGTGTGTTGCACCATGTACTTGAAAGATACCATATGGACAAGTAGCCTCATACAGCCCCTTGCGATAGTGGTGGGTACTATCTACGACTGTGTATGATGCCCATGATTCTCTGAAACTGGGTGTCTAGCAGGACTGCCATAGCCCAAGTCAAGTCTAGCACTGCCCCAATAAACACTGTTCTTTGAGTTGGTATCAGGATTGACTTACTCTCATTGAGGAGGGAGGCGATTTGTCAAAGGTGGATTTTACCAGTGAAATCTGCTGTTCCACCTGGTCCCTGGAACATCCCCCAAAGCAGCCAGTCGTCGAGGTACAACTGACATGCACTTGGTGAACACTTGGGGGGGCTGCTGACAGGGCAAAGGGGATGACAGTGAACTGACTCCACAAACCTGAGGAAGCCTCTGTGTGCTGGATGTATGGATATGTGAAAGTACGTGCCCTTGATGATAACATACCAGTCTCCTGGACCCAGAGATGGAACGATGGCATTCAGGGAAACCATGCGAAATTTCAGCTTCTTCATGAAGTGACTGAATCCTCGCAGGTTGAGAATGGGTCTAAGACTCCCTTTGGCTTTAGGGATTAGGAAACAGGGGGGAATAGAACCTCTTGCCTCTTAGCTCCTGAGGAATTTCCTCCATTGCTCCTGTGGCGAGGAACATATGCACCTACTGGATAAGGAGTTGCTTGTGAGAAAGGTCCCTGAAGAGAGAGGGGGAGAATGGGGTGGGAGGCCGGGAAGGAGCAGAACTGGAGAGAATAGCCATCCATTACTCTACAAAGGACCCGGTGGCCCAATGTTATTTGGGACTATGCACTGTAGAAGTGGGACAGATGACTGACACAACAGGCATGAGAATCCAGTCCGTGTTCTGGTACAACATCCCCAAGTGCATCAAGTACATCAAAAGTTCTTCTTGGAACCCAAGGAGGTGTGCACCTGGCCCTGAGTGGACAAGGGTTAAGATGGCTTGTGCCTGCCATTTCTACTGTGCTTCGTAGAATAGTTCTGTCTAGGACATGGTCAGTAGGAGCACTGGAAAAGCAGGGGCTTAAAATGTTTCCGCTGAGTAGCTGGGGTGGGTACCACAAGCGACTACAATGTAGCCCTTGAATCTTTTAGGCTATGCAACCTGAAGTCAGTTTGCTCTGAAATAGCCCAGTCCTGTCAAAGGGCAGGTCCTGAAGAGCCTGCTGACCAGAGGTCTGCAGCTTTAAACCTCTCCTCATGGCTATGCCAGAGAAAAAAGTATTCGCCACTGAGTCTGTCTTGCCCTCCTCAAGAGTCGCCCAAAGCTCCTCCCTGTACTCCCAGGGTAACTACTCACTCAATTTTAACACTGAGTTCCAGGAGGTGAAACTGTCTGCTCATGACTGCTTGCTAGTTAGCAATCCTGAGTTGCAAGCCCCCCATGGAATAGACCTTCCTGCCAAAAAGATTGAGGTTTTTTTTAAGAGCCCTTGGACTTAGGAGTGGGTCCTTGTTTTCCCGTCTCTCACGTTTCACCAGGAGTAGCAGCACTGAGAGACTCTGCTCTCGGAGTCATGGTGTTGCTTCTGTTGCAGATGCCGAAGCACTGTGCACTAATGAACTCAGTGCTAGGTTTTGCTGCACTGAGGCATGTTGTGGTTCCACAGCTGCCTCTATAAGGAGCTGCTTTAAACTGAAATCCTGCTCCTTATTTGTTCTGGGACCAAACCCTTTACAATCTTGTACCTTTTGGCTTGGTGTGCCTTGCCCAGACACTTTAAACAAGAGTTGTGGAGGTTGTCTGTTGGCATGGGCTTGTTCCAGGAGTTGCATGGTTTGAACCCTTGGGACTTAGGCATGCCCTGAGTCCCAAGGGGACTGGGGGTCTGTCTACACTTGCAGCCTATTTTGGAATAGGGCTGCAAATGTAGGCATTCGGAATTGCAAATCAAGCCCGGGATTTAAATATCCCGCGCTTGATTTGCATCTTCCCGGCCGGGTGCCATTTTTTGAAATTTACAAGCCCGGAATAACTGCCCGCATCTATACGCAGCAGTGAAATAGGTGTTCGAAATAAAGCCCTATTTCGAACTACCTGTTATTCCTCCTGCAATGAGGTTTAACAGGTAGTTTGAAATAGGGCTTTATTTCGAACGCCCGTTTCACTGCCGCATGTAGACGTGGGCAGTTATTCCGGGCTTGTAAATTTAAAAAAAAAAAAAAAAAAAAAATGGCGCCTGGCCGGGAAGATGCAAATCAAGCGCGGGATAGTTAAATCCCGGGCTTGATTTGCAATTCCGAATGCCTACATTTGCAGCCCTATTCCGAAATAGGATGCAAGTGTAGACATACCCTAAGATATTGGAATGAAGGGGAAACCCCTCACTCCCAACAGCTAATGCTAATAACTACTGTAACTAAAACTAATTTTAAAATTTTAGTAAAGCTAATATTAAAAATTTGCATAATACACAGGTTAAGAGAAGAGCGTGTCTGTACATCTGGGCATAGTGTTTAGATTACCCAAACATACAAAGTTTGTTTTAAATCAAAGAAATAAATCAACAATAACCCAAATTTAGAGGTCTAAATTTAACAACACAGTTTAGATATTAGCATTCAAGTATTTGGGTACACAGCTTATGAAAAGTTACAAAGAGCATTGGCTGGTGGAAGCAAATACATCAATGAGCTGAGACTGTTCCTCAGGGATTGAGAATTTAGGGCAAGTTGCCTATTAGAAAATATAGTCCACAAGGAAAGTATTTGAGTTATTTTCCCAACTATGCATCTCATTGGCACTCCAGCTCATCCCTCCTGCCTTTCTACAACTTAACTGAAAGACTAAGGAAGTGAGGGGAACTCGTTAAGCAAGCCACAACAGTTCCAATGACTGTCACTGGTGGTAAGAAGGACCTGAGGAGGCACTGGATCAGCAGGATCATACACTGAGCGCCATAGACGCGCCACTCCCGGGTTCTCCATAGCCAACCCCACGGGTAATACCACGGGAAAAACTTTTGAACTGTGCACGTGACGCCCACACTCCTAACTGGAATCAATATGAGCAATCACCCTAAGAAGAAGAAACATCGACTTTGCCAGTGGGTTTCACAGCTATTTGACAGCAGAGGAATGGGGACACTCATGAATGCTAGGCTTACATTTCAGGTGAGATGGAGTGTGCTCTAGTTGTCATAGACCTTTCTGCCCCTGTACCCCTTCACCCCCACAAGCTTGGCACATTTTGCCCCATCCCTTTCCCAATCCTGTGTTTTCTCCTCTGTACTCCCACACTCATTCTCATCTGATCTCATCTCCTGAGCTCATCCTTGCACAGCCAGTCTTTGTGTCTCACTCTGGGGTCCATATCTGTGTACCATTTCTCCCTCCAGATGGCTCCCAGTGTCAGTCTTTGTCCAGCTAGTGCCAATCTTCCCCATCCAGTTTTCCCCCAGGTTTTCCAGTTTCTTTGCCCAGACAGTCCCAGTTCTGCTCCTCATCCGATCACTCTCTCCAAACCCACTAACTGCCAATTCCCTCAATCAGTTAGTACCTGCTTCTCCCAAGCTCCTAGTCTGATGCAAGGTCCCCGCCCTACCACTTACCTCTCCCCCATAAGGTTTCTTGTCCTAATCTACTCCTTTTGCCCTCGAGATATTGCTCTTGCTCCCTCAGCAATTGAATCAGGGTGCTTTCTTCTTCAAGCCGTGTGGTCCCAGCAGTGAAAACACAAGCAAGAAAGTCTCCCTGCTCTTATTTCCAGGGTCTGTCCTCAATCTAGGACCAACTGCAGTGAAAGTCTGGCTTGCCCTTCTGCAGCCTTTGTACTGTAGCATTCTCAGTGCAGATGGAATCTTCGCTGAAATTAGCTGTCAAATACTATCATGCCCTTTTGAGCACATGCAAATTGACCATCTTCAAAAGCTTCACTTGCCAAATATGGGCATTTATTCCCGCACAAGAAAATCAAGAGATATATTGCTGACAAAGGCAATCCTTACTCCAAAGCATGGAGATGCTGAAGCTTGTCAATGAACCAACTTTAAGAATGTTTTCAACATGGGCAAAGCAAAGTATTTCCCCTAATCTTGTTCTTGTAAAAGACTGCACTATATTTCTGAAACGTAAAAAATTCCAAATGGGGGGAGAGACCCCTCAACAAACAAACAACCCTCTGCATACACACAGGGCAGGCACTCAACACAGAATTTCAATGCAAACAGTTCTAGTTTGGCAAAGTTATTAGCAAGTGACAACAGGATCTTAATAATGGGAAGTGCCAGTCAAGCTTAAGTATATGTGGTACTACCAGCACCACCTCTAATAGTTTTACTTTTTTGCCAACTATAGCACATTCTTTGTCAACTGTTTATTAATCACATGCAAGCTGTGACAAGGTCTCTAGTATTAAAGATCTATGTCCTCCTCAAGATCAGAGGAGACCTAAAGAACGTGAAGTTCTGTTTTGCCTGAACTGAAAATACAGCAGCACACTTATATAGCAAGAGTTATTGCTGGCTACAGAGATTCAAATTTAAAGGAGCCCATGAATGTGACATACTTTCAACTAAACCCCCAGAAAATGCAAAAAATATAATTGTAAAAACTTCCTTCAGTCGGTAATAAGGGGGAAATTATTCTTATTCATGAGGCAGCATGTCTTTAAAACAAAAAGACTTTGGGGAATATTTCAGACAGTTGAGCTATGACATTGGCTGAATGTCAATGACACTGACTCAACACACTGTCTGAGGTAGAATCTGATGGTACCAGCACCCCCACTGAAAGCAAGGCATGTGCATTAATATATTCTTACACATCACCCTTCTTCTCTTCCTATTTTGTATTGATTGTTTCAGTTTGCTTTTACAGTGATTTCCCCCTATGCGAATGAATGTTTTACTAGGGCAACAGCCCTGCATTGGCAGGAGCAGAGAATAAACAGGAAAAAAAAATAGGCCTTTCCCACCTCTAATGTGTGTGATTCTGTTCAAGAGGAAGCTATTTTGTTATATTTCTAGCACAAGAATACATCAAACAATCTAAGGAAATCAATTCCCAAGTTCCTCAGAGGCTGTTATAGACACGACAAAGATTTTGAAGTATTTACAGTATCTTGAAAGAGCGTCTTTCAGAATGAGTCCATTGCCTTTTACCAGAAGTACCTTGTTTTATCAGAATAAGCATCATTTCCAGATATCAGATTTACATTTGCTTTCATTACATTTATGTCTCTGTGTTACTCATTTTCTAGGCCACATCTTAATAATTTACAAATCCAGGTGAAATTGGTAGTAATCCCGGGTGCTCACTATATTAGGCTGATCATATTACTTTGAGACCTGACAGGATCCATTCAGGAGCTCACAACAGTTCACGAGAGGTGAACATCAGACACAGGAACTAGCATAAAAAAACCATGATTAATTATATCTCCTGGGTACCAGCTGCCACTTACTTTGCTCTTCTTGCTGCTGGACATTTTATTCCTGAGGTAGCTGAAGGTGCGACTGACTTTTGTTCCACTTTTCCCTTCTAAATCTTTCCTGGAGGGGCTGGGAGGCAGAACATTGCCACTCTCTTCAGACACACTAAAGGCAAAAGACAGAGACTCTGGGTTTTTTTCTTTAAATTTCCGCCCCTCCCCCTCCCCCCCCCGAGATCATATAGAACAGGGAAAAAGACTCTGGAAGAAACACTTTTTTTTTGTTAAGAGCAAATGTATTTTTTCATCCAGCTATTGCAGCTAACCCACAGATTCATTGGCCAGTTTACATTTGTATATGAAATACAACAAGCTGAAAAGAAAGCACTCATCAGCCACTTAGTCACGTTACAGGAATCTGTTCCTTTAGTAATATCTCTGTATTTCATTGTCTCAAACGATGACATTGTGCCCTCTGCTGCTTTACTGGAGAAACAGATTTTCATTAACACAATACTCAGCAATTTCCCATTCTGTATGGCTACACACTCAATCTTAATTTACTGGCATAAACCACCAATGTCCCTCACAACCCACACAAGCAGTGAAATCTACAGTGAAGTCTCCACAAGGAAGCACAATATCTATAATGTACCCCCATTATTTCCAGTACAATTTAATTAGAGATTTGTTTAAAAAAATTTTTTTTTCAAGACTCCTAACTTTTCCTGATCTCTTAAAACAGAGCAAATAGGACTCAATTAGTGTTTATTTGTTAATCTATAGGTTCATTTTAGGGATGTTAAATATTGGTTAATTGAATAGTCAATTCATCACATGAATTCTTATCAGTTAGTCAACTATTCTACAGTCCCTGAGGGAGGAACTGGCAGCCAGTGCACTCTGGTCCCACTACTGGAGAGCTCCCTGCCAGTGCTGCTGCCTCTGCATCAGAGGCAGCAGCGCGGGGTGCCAGTCGGGAGCTGTTCTGCAAGCGGAGCCAGTTTAAAAATCAGCTCCTTTCGCGAACCGGCTGCCTAGCACCCCCACGCTGTTGTCTTTGATACAGAGGCAGCACCACGGGGTGGCAGCAGCCCCATTCCAGGTGGAAGAGGAATCTGAGCTCCCAGACCCAGCGTGAGCCAAAACTGAGCTGGGCCGCGTGCCTGCTTGGCTCCTAATACACTTTAAATACAGAGCCACAGCATGGATAGGTCCTGGACCTGGTGCAAGCTGGGACTGAGCTGGGCTGCTGGCCAGCCTGCTAAAAAATTTACTGGCGGGGGCAGGGGAGGAAATGCATGTAGTCCATAACATTAACCTATAAACTTTTGCTTATTAGTTAATCAGCTATACTATTACATCTCTAGTTCATTCCATACCAAACTTTGAGCTATCAATTTCAGAAGGGGCTGCTGAAATGGGGAGAAAAAGCCAAAAGAAAAGCCATATTTTGTCAGTGATAGTGGACAAAACAATTGTCTGGCACTCAGCAAATAGAAAGATGAGAGAGATTTCAGAAGATAACAGACTGCTGTGCACTAAAGAGCATTTTACAAGGCTGCTATACTGTAAACTTTGTGGTGTAAGAGCTATTTCTTTGTTATATATCTATATAGTGCCTAGTACAATGCAGCCTGGGTCCTTCGCTGTGGCTCCTAAGTGCTACCACAGTACAAATAAAGAAGAGCATTTTTATTATGCTATGGAAATAGGAAGCATTAGATCCTATAAAAACATGTACTATTTCCTGTCCAAATCCCCAGCATGCACTGTAAGAATTAAGTTCCACAGGGGACAACTAAAATACCTCTTCCCCTTAATTTGTTCATTTCCTGACCCCCAAAAGGGAAGAAAACGCTGTAGGGATGTACATAAAAGAGGCATATTCCATATAAAATACACAAGCTTTCCCAGACATGCCAAATACAAAAGTGAAACAGTCAGCTGAAGAAATCAAAGGGAGAGGAAAACAGCAACATAAGATGCTGAAGAGCCTCCTGGCAAATCAGACATGCCAGAAATGTCAGGGGAAGTATCACAAAGTATGAAACAGTGATCAAAGACCCAGCCACAAATGATACCTTGCCCCATGCAGAAAGGGGCTATTAAAGCAACCATCCAGTCAGAACAGATGATCTCTGCTTACAGCCATGCAAGGATGAACAAAGTATATATAAAAACCATGGGAATCTCTGCCACCATAAAAAGACATACAAAAGGAAAGGAAACTAGTGAGAATAGCATTTGGGTCTTACATAACTATGTTGATTAATAATAAAATAATATTCTAAACTTTTATTATTTATAAATAAACATTAAATATCCACAATTACCACTGTTCAGGAAAAGGCTGTTGGGTAGATGGACATCTCCAAAGTGATAATTTAAAAAAGTGTTTTTGATTCTAAACTATTCTTCAATGTACAGAAATATTAGCCTGGTTCTCGGAGGTCGGCACACTAGCAGATCCCACTCAAGTCAATAGGGGCTACAACTGGTCAATACCTCTAAAAAAACCAAATCTATATTTTGGACATTTCAATAGAGGAAAAGATCAGATCATCACAGTACTGTACCTCTGAGACAATGAGCTACTGGTGCTGTTGAACAATCGTGTGCCTGGAAAAGATGAAAAGAAAATATTAGGACTGTGAAGTCTTAGCCACAGTAGTGCTGAAAATATAACTCCTAGATTCAGGTAGTTTACAAAAAAGAGGGGACTGCTTAGAAATTAAGGATTCAGATAAGATTTGTCATGTGCACAAGGGAAAGAATGTTCATCACAGCCCGTGGGGATTCCAAGTTAGTGATAGAAGCGGATAAAGAGTTAGGTTGCTTAGCAGTTTTATCATACACCAGCTGTAAGACAAAGGATGTAAAGCCATGATTTTCATTGGTACATTAAGGTTGCACAATTCCAAACTGCTAATTAAGTTACAATAGGTGAAAATGAGAGACTTTGCCTCAGTGCTTTTATTTATGCTTCATCAGAATGAACCTATTGTAAGATATGCCCTTGTTTCAGGTACAAAGCAGAATTCTCGGTGATAAAATTATAGTTAATTTTTTCATCACACCCCTTAAGCATGTCATAAAAGAATAAAGGAAACAAGAGAAGCCTTATTAATTTTTCCATTGAAATGTCTAGAGAGGCAGAACTTGGTCACCCAAAATTGTGGTTTAGGAAAAAATGATGTATAACATGCCACTGAAGTCCTCCAGTGACACAAATTCCCCTTGTTCACCAAGAAGCCCACCTACAGTGTCTGTTTGGAGAAAATTATATAGGTGATGCTAGATGTTATTAAATAGTTGTTTAGTATCTGGGAGTGTTGAAATAAATCAATTCATATGCAAAAATGCTTGATTCTTCCCCCAGAAACTATGCATGGCAGGATTCTAAAGGACCCCTTTAAAGTATTTTCAAACATGCTAGAAAGAAGCAATCGACGTAGCTGGCCTTATTATGAGAATTTTGTAATTGTAACAGCAACAATGGTACTTTGGCTTCAAACACTTAACAGAAGTTAGAACTAAGAGCTAATGCAAAGGAACTTCACACTTGGCATCTGAAGCAAAGGGCAGGTCAGTACCAAGAGACTATAGGCTAATTAAAGCATCACATTTATTCAGGATTGTCCCATCCTCACTTATTAAATAAAATAAAGAAATACAGCCTTTACTACTGACTACAGTTTCTAAAATAGCATGAGAGCAGGCTATTTTTTATCTTTAATTCTTGGATATTTATTAATTGAATAGTGTGGCCTAAGTTGGTCCCCAATCCTGGTTTAGTTTTGTGTGACCCTGTTGACCCTCTATAGTCTTCCGAGTCTGAAAGTCATACAGTGTAATTATATTTGTTCGGTCACACTTCAAACCATTTGCCATCTATCTCAGGTTTTTGAAGAGTGCCCATTACCTGAGTATCTAAGTGTTGAATGAGTAACTTAAAGGCTCAAACTCTTATCCATTGAACTTCAATGCAGACTCTTCACATCAACTTCCATTTGCTCTTCAACACAGGTTAAGCCTCTTTGCTGGCTCACTCTATATTTAACAATCATCTTCCTTGACTGAATTTAAACATTCCATATAAAACTTATAAAGTATTTTGATATCCAATACCATCACCAGAATAAGTGGGATGAAGAAGCATTTAATCAAGAGTTACAATAATTTATTTTTCATGATCCAGTTTTCAGCATCTCTGAGAAATCCTGACATGCATGGCATTTCAACTATGCAGTTGCTATTCATCCTGTATTGTAAGACAATAACTTTACTTTGAACAGAATCATTGACAGTGATGTGCAACCAATCCAGATGAAATAAACACTCACCCAAATTCTGAATTAAACTGCTTTTTACCAAACCTAAAACTAAACTATTTTTCAAAAAGGACTGCATGACCAGCATGCAGATACCTGTTATATTAACCACGAAGACAGAGGGATGGATAGAGAGATTTCTTTCCCTCATTATTTTCTGTACACCTAGCTCTGGCTGGAGCCAACATTGAAGTGCTGAGAAACAGCAAATCTCACTAGTGACCTGACTGGACAGCATGCAAAAATGCCTATTCTCGTGAGATTTCCAGCCCCGCTGTGCAACTCCAGTGAGTCTGGATAAGCAGCCAAACTTTTAGCATTTATCTGAACTATTTGAGCTTCACCAACAACAATAATTTCATATGGTAAATGGACTTAAATAAATCATACACTCTGTGATACAGAAAAAAACCTACAGGACTGACATATTCCAATGAGGAAGTATGAATGACACAAAGAAGCTCACAATACTGTAGGACAGCTAGTAATTAAACTTAAGGAGGACAAACAATTCCAAAAGCCTGCTTACAACCAACTAAACTTTCTGTAAAACGTACAGATCAGCTCAGGTATTAATTTACCTGTCTGAAATCTACAACTCATAAAAAAACCCCAATCTAAGTACATGATTGTGTCAAACTAATTGTAGCTCATTCCAAAGGAAAGGAGGGGTATGGAGAGGTTAGAGGAAGAAAATTAAAATGCACATTAGATATGTAAGCAAATACATCCATCTCTTCTGTCAGCAATGAGCCCTGGAAACGTGGAAAAAATACATCTGTTCCAGAGTTATTGTATCTAAAAAGACCTTTGGCTAAAGAAACCTTTATATAAAGCCATCACAGAACTGCTTGAATGAGAGGGATTACAGCAAACACCAAGGACATAGGAGATTGGACTCAGTGACCTGTTATTATGTGCAATTCCATCATATAATCAGATTAAAAATGTGTTAAGTTCCATCTTCAAAGCAGTGGCACTTTGCCCCATGCGCCTGCTGTTCCAGAGCCTAACACCTCTGATGGTTCGAAACCTTCTCATTTCCAGCTAAATTTATTTCATGGCAAATTTATGCCCTTTTGCTCTTGTTTAAGATATTGTCCTTTATCTTAAACTGCTTTTTTTTGCCCTTTAGTATTTCCCCCCATTGTATTCAGAGAGAGCAATCATATCTCTTTCAGCCTTTGTTTTGCTAGGCTAAACAAGCTGAGATCTTGTTAGTCTTGTCTTGTAAGATTGACTCTCCATTCCCCTGATCACCTTAGTAGCCCTTTTCTCTGCTCCTGTTCCAGTCTGAATTCACGTTTCATAAACAGAGTAGCCAGAACTCCACACAGTATTGCAGGTGAGCATTTCCATATCTCTACTGGAAATATCACTTGTTACATCCTGGGATCGAGTTTGTTTTTTCTATGCTGAACAACATTAGTGGCTCACAGTTATTGTACAGTTAATAAATACAACCAGCTCTTTCTTCTCTCTTATTTCCAACTGACAAGGCCCCAGTTTATGGAACTGGAGATATTTAAGAACAGGTTGGATAGACATCTATCAAGGATGATCTAGACCAGGGGTGGGCAAAAGGGCCTCCGTGGGCCAGATCCGACCTGCCAAGTGGGTGGATCCGGCCCGCAGAGGCCCTGCTGCATCCCTGCCCCCAGACCAATTAGGGCCTGGGGGGGGGGGAGCGCCTAAAGCCTCCTCTCACCCTGCCAGGAGCATGCGGCGCTTTGAAGCACCATGTGCTACTCGCAGGGTGGGGTGGGAGGGGAAGAGCAAAGGAGGCTTCGCATGCTCCCCCACCCCCAGGCTAATCAGGGCCTGGGGGCGGGGGAACTGCGTGAAGCTACTTTCGCCCTGCCCCGGCCCTGTGAGGAGCCCACGGCACTTTGAAGTGCCACATGCTCCTCGCAGGACAGGAGGAGGCTTCCCGTGCTCCCCCGTCCCTGATTGGCCTGGGGTGGGGGAGCGTGCCAAGCCTCTTCCATGGGTGCCTAGTGGGAAGGAGGGACAAAGGGGTTCCTCCACCCCCAGATCAATCATGGTCTGGGGTGGGGTAGCCCTGCTCCTTCCGGTTTAGGCTCTGCCCCTTCCTGTTTAGGGGCGCCCCTTCCGGGGTGGCCCGGAGCTACTTCAAAAATTTTTGAAGTGGCCCCCGGACAAAAATTATTGCCCACCCCTAACCTAGACAGTGTTTGGTCCTGCCGTGAGGGCAGGGGACTGGACTCGATAACCTCTCAAGGCTCCTTCCAGTGCTAGGAATTAGGATTCTATGTTCTAGGGCAGTAATAAACTCAATGTTTAAAGCTCACTGGTCACAACGGGATGGCTGAGGAAAAGATCATAACACAAGCTGGACTATTCGGATTTAAAATGGTCATTCTGCTCTCTGGCAAGATGATTTATTTTATTTTAAAGTTTGACTGGGGGGGAAGTCCCTTTTACTGTAAAGAGAGGGGGTAAGGCATAACAAAACCCCTATACCAATCAAAAATCAAAATCATTGCATGAACATCTTTGTTCTGCAGGGGGAAAAAACCCTGAAAGTGTGTCCTCAACCAGACAATCTGAACTCAGATTTTGAACACCCCAAGCTAGAGTGTGTTTGGCTCAGAGGGTATACTTTTAATTTACTGGACAACTGGGGAAGCGGTGACATTCTAATCTGAGTCAATGCTCAGACTGCAAATGCCCCTAATGGATACACTCTCGCTCATGCGGGTTATGAGCATTCAGATCCACACACATGGTTTGGGGTCCCATCTCTACCGCTAATCCCAGGTTGCTGGAATATCCACAATGGTATCTTCCATGCCCATAGCAGTAGACACAACACACTTACTGACCTGATAAAAATCAACCTTTATAACACCTTTTTGATGTGTCAGAAAGGAAGAATACTATGAACACATCAAACACTAATCAGCTGAGAAAGTCAAGGTGTTAGAATATTAAAATTTTTGGATCAGAATCCTATCATTCTGCTGCTAGTGAAGCATTCAGACACAATGACAGAAGTGATATGGTTAGACATCATGCAATGGAAAGATTAGTTTAATGCTCACGAGTTAAACGGCAAGAACTAAAACGCAGAAATACCTTCCCTTTATCTCTACCCCAAATGGCTGCAGTTCATGTAAAATGATTACTTACTATTCAACTCCTCCTCCTCATCACTGGAAGAAGAGCCAATAGAAAAGAGAGTTTTAGACTTAGGAATGAGCGGAGAGATGTTGAAGGAGAAGGAGATTCGTCTGGATGGTCGAGTCCGTCTCTGGGCTGAGAAGTGGGTTAACAGCAGACATTAGAGCATGCATGAAAATGGATTTAATAATAAAAGGGAGACGAATGCAGCCAAAAGCAAACTAAGTATAAAGCAAAATAAATGTCTTCAGAGCAGCTGGCTTCAGAAAGAGCATACACAACAAAGAATTCATTTTCATGTGTTTTCATTTTTATTGTAAAAGGTGCAAGTTTACTTCCAGTCATAACGTTGGGATCCAGGCTCCTCTTATTTTCAATGGCAGCTTTTTTTAACAGCGCTCAATAGAATATTATGTCTGAACAATTATGTTTCCAAACACAGAAGAATTCATCAGACAGATCCCTGAATAACCAGCACCTACTGAATTGATCAATTGTGAAGGAACCAATTCAGTGCAGTCCATTTCAATGTCTCAAAATGTGGATTAAGAGGCACAAATTCTTCATTTAAATGGCATACCAGGTGCTACTGCAGTCATACAATTTTGCTGAACCGTTAGCTCTATTTATTTAGTGTTCTTGCAACCATCGCCACTCAAAAAATCCAGTTACTTTTAAGCTGGATTGATAGCACAGCACTAGAGAGCTAAATTCTCTTGTTTATCTTTCAAACAAATATAGCATTCACAGCAGCAGCCTTCCTCTTACTATTCTCTTTTAATGTGCATCATTCTTGTTCTAAGGGAACTACTTATAGGGAGGATGAATCCCCATGACTTATTCAGTTCAACTTTAATGAGGTCTGCCAACTAGGATGACAAATTATTTTGTGGTGTGGACCCTGTAATACGATTAAAGCTTCCAAAAACTTGTAAGTATAATTATGTCAAATACTTCAGCCCTTTGCATTTCCTTATTTTAATGCAATTTGTGAAATGACAAGGTTTATCATGGGGCTGTGTGTTCTAACAACCAGGGCCCAATGCCTCCTGGCATTTTTCAGTGCGTACTCTCTTAAATCTACACAGATGAAGAGGATTCTACTCTACTGGCTTTTTAAAATGAATTTATTTTAAAATAAGCTAATCAATAGCAGTAGATACTCTAACTTTAGGCATAGTGTCCTAACAACGGATACCTCTTATAGAAAAGTACTACGGACTTTAATACAGATAAAATCAATATATATTTAGAAGAATCCTACAAAGTTACTCTTCAACCTACAGAATGGCTAGGAATCTCTATTAGATGTTTAGCCATAGCACAGAATTCTACAGCACAGATACGATTCCCTATTAAGTTCTAAAGGGTGGGCATTATTTTCTATTAAACACTACAAGGATTTTCCATATGATAAAACAGAGGGGAAAAAAGGAGAAAGAGGGAAAACTGATATTCTTAACTTGAAATGAGCATAGTTTCAAGAATTTATGAGGACTAGAGCAATTTCCTTTCAGTGCAATTTAGAGTCATGCAAAAGTGGCCCTTTCTTCAAAGAGCATCCAAGCAGAAATAAGACAGCACATATATTTGGAATACTGCTGTTAGCTGCAGTATAGAAAAGGGGATGATTACATTGGTAGCTACCTATAGGGTCAAAAATTTAACCTATCTTTTAAAAACCTGTCTTTAAGATCAATGTAATTCTTTAGTGCTCATGCCTTTTACCCCATAATACAATAAATGCTGTAATGCTTTATTTTCTTACGCATTCTAGTAATGCCTACAACACAACTCAGCCCTTGTAAGCAAGGCCATGATAACAAATCAGTGCATATATCCTAGAGCTTGTGAGCAGTCCTCTCTCAGATGCATGCACAATAGAGGAAAAATGCCAACAAACCAAATTTCAGTCTTCAAGAAACAAATGAAAAGGAGTTTTAAAAAACAAACATCTTTCTGACCACTTATAAAGAGTTTTTTGTATATTTCTGGCTCAGTACTTTAAGACAAAAAATGAAATTCAGAACGCAAAAATAAGCATCATGATGAAAAATTGCCTCTGCTCGTGCATTGGAAGAACTGGCCACGGTCATGTGACACGTTCAAGAACCAAATGCACTACTTAACACAAAACATTCGGAGAAACATTTCCCAGTGGAAGGCATTTAACTGGGACATTTGCAGGCAAAGTTAAGTTTTAGTTTTATTCATGTACCCTATTAAACTTGCTGATAGACAAACAAATCACTCAAGTTCCCTGCATCCTGGCTCTGAAAACCATAACCGCAAATAATTATTTTTTCTTCTTTTTAAATTACTATTTTGTCAGACTGTTCTCAAAGAGCAAAAAAAAAAGCAGCAGCAATATTTTAAATGTAGAGAGAAAATGTTCCACAGGCATAGCTTAGTTCTTTCTTCAGTTTAGTTATTTTTATTTTTAGCAGTTCTTGACTTCATAACAGTTCTCCTCATTGGAAATGTGATATTCCGAAGCTGAGAGCAGCTTTCTGCGTATTCCAGCCAGCCACTCTTATGAACTCTCAGATTATATAAAATGCTGCAGCATTAACATTTGTGAATATTAAGAGCATCACCACCAGCCAACTCCTTCTGGATAGCCTCGATGCAGTGGGACAACAGATCTGAAGGGTTTAGAGGAAGTGCAATTCTACAAATGGCTCCCAAACCAACACACAACAATGCACATGCAGAGACCAAGATAAGGCCCAAAATCCTCTAAACATTTATCTAGCTGGATTTTATTTTTAAATCTTTTGTGCAGACAGAACAAAGTGTTTTCTTCCCATCTGGGCACCTTGCAGTGTTTGGGATAAACTTTATTTCATACCATATGGCATAACACAAGAACTAAGGGTCACCAAATAAAATTAATAGACAACAGGTTTAAAACAAAGCAAAGGAAATATTTCTTCACACAACGCATGAAAAGCATGTGGAACTCTTTGCCAGAGGATGTTTTGAAGGCCGAGACTATAAGAAGGTTCAAAAAAGAACTATATAATTTCATGGAGGATAAGTCCCTCAATGGCTGTTAGTCAGGATGGGCAGGAATGGTGTCTCTAATCCATTTGCCAGAAGCTGAGAATGGGTAACAGGTGTTGGGTCACTTGACAATTACCTGCTCTGTTCATTCCCTCTGGGTCACCTGGCATGGGACACTGTTGGACGACAAGATTGTGGGCTAGATGGACCTTTGGTCTGACCTAGCAGGGCTGTTTTTATGATCTTCTAGTAGACAGAATATTATGGACAATTAACACTTGTTCTAGATTTTATTTACTTCTTGGAAGTCACTGAAATTTATTCTTGTACATCTAAGTATGCTGTAATGAAGATATTAATGTTCAGTTTTGGAACTACAATAAAAGTTATATATTATACCATGAGACCCTACAACAAAGGGGCAAAAAGCACTTCACCAACATTAAGTTTCAACACCCTTCGGCTGGTAAGAATGATCATCATTCTTGTTTTAAAGACGAACGTGCTAGCCTACGTCCCTTTGGGATTTGTGGTGATGATGATGATGATGAAATGGAGACAGTGAACGGTGAAGTGTTTTACCCAAGTTTCCACACTCAGTAAGTGGCAGAGCTGGGAACAGATCTTATCATAAAAATTGTCAAAATGACTTAAGTTTGGATGTCTTACTTTTTAACTGTCTCACTTCAAACATTTTAAAGGGACCTGATTTTCAGAAAGCTCCAAGCACTTGCCCTGTAATAATTAGGCTTCTAATCAGCCAATCAGAAAATTTTGAGTTTTGAAAATTTGGTCAGTTTTGAAAATGTAGGCCCAAAATTTGGCCCAGCTCTAGCCACCAGACTGACCCTACTATTCTACCCTGAACAGCAACAATATTCCATTTCCCCAGCTTTCTGTTTGAGTTCCCACTTTCATTCCTTGTGTATAGAGAATAGGCTGACATTATTTAGCCAAAACAAATATATAAAAGGAAGGGATCTGTAAACAAGTTTATCTGGTCTCAATTCAGGTCTCACTGGTTGGTACCTGTAATGTGCATTATGAGGAAAACCTCTTTATAAAATGGGTCACAGTTTACTTGAAAATGCAGTGGTGTATGTCTACTACTGATGCAATCTCCTCAGGGAGCCTGACAGAAAGTTTCCAAGTAATGAGGAAAAAAGCATTAGGTTGCCAAGCTTTCTGGTCCCCTAAACAGCTTGGCTTTTCTGAGACTCTGTAATTTATAGAGGTTGGTTAGCAACTGGAAATGGCGCCAACAAAATGTTTGCTTAAAAAAATAAAGGGCTTGAGCAAAAGGCGGAAAGAGGGTGTGACATAATATAGAGTAAGATGTATTTTTTTTATTGGATGGATTTGGTGGTATTTTGGTTACTGTTACTATGGGACATATACTTTAGACCACATACTTATTAATCATGGAAGAATGAGGGCAATGAACTAAAAAGTGTCACAAGGCACCCTCTCTGTACGGTTCTCCCAGCAAGCTTCCAAATGAAATAAAACTCTCTTCTTTAAAGCATGTCTTCTCACTAGGAACAGGTCCCTTTGGGTCTGATGCCTTACTGAGCAACTGTTTTTTCACTGAGTTCAGGAGAGGAGCACCAGGATGAATTTATGTGAAACAGAATTGGTTTTTATAAGGCCAAATATATTTCTGGTGTAATCCTATTAATTTTATTTGGATGATTTTGACCAATGGGCCAAAACTGGACTGGTTATTTTTAGTAAAATGTAATCCACAATACGTAAAGATCAACTACAGACCATATGCATTTCAGTAATAAGAAATAGCTCAGAGCTGGTCTCAGAAAGCCAATAGGAAATTGTACAGAAGCAGACCAAGTATACTCTCTAGCCAAGAACGAGTGAGCAGAAGTGCGTAATCTTCTCAAGTACACCTGGAACAAAGACGACTTTGCAAACTACTTATTCTTTCACAGACACTAATTTAAGAAAAGCACCCCGGACTTTTGAAATTTCACCTCTGCATCTGTTCCTTCTCCTCTAAGCCTGCAACTTAAAGTTATGCCAGTCAGCCTACAGAAAGGTTGATCAGGATAATGCGTAAATTCCTTTAGAGAACAAATATCAGGCAGGCCATTCTCTCTCCGGTCTAAACACTAGCCTTATCGCTTTCCTCATGAGGATGCAGAAGATTCAGATTTCATGTCTATACATCTCTAAACTTTCAAAGATACAGCAAAGTAATACCTCAAATGAGGAAATATTATATTAGCAGCAGAGGAAGAAATTCAAAAAGGATAGAAAAGTTATTATGAACATAACAGGCTTTTACAATAAACTCAAGAAACATCGGTTCTGATACCAATAATTTATGTTAACAGAGAAAAATAACTGTACGTATGCCAGAGGTTACATTTGGGTCTAAAAATGAGTGATGCCCATCCTCTGTAAATAAATACAGTAGAAAGAAAAGGTATTTGAGGGACTCTATTTTGCGGTGTTAGCAAGGGTACATAAACACTGCTTATGGCATGATAAAGACGACGGTAAGTTATGTTTACTCACTGTCCAGTCCTGGCTGAATGATTGTCATTAGCGAAATGGATTTGGTCAGCGGTGAGGAAGTGGGAGAAGCACAGAAACTAAATCCATGTGGCTGCGATCTTTGGCGTATCTGTGGAATGGAAAACAATTATACTAAGCAGATATGCCAAGCAATACCCTCACCCCAACTGCAGATTACTGTCTAATGTTTAAATGTTTCAGTTGCCCATCCCTTTAAATACTGGGGCATTAGAACACCCAAGCTTATCTTCCCCAAATTAGTAGGCCCAAGTACGGTAGTAAAGCACAAATGTGGGGAAATGTAGCATGACAAGCACATGGAGGAATTGTAAAAGTGAAATGCAACATCTTTAAAAATGTGAAACAATGTTAAGTATGTAACAAAAATAAAGGCAAGCACAGGGTACTTCCCTCCCTAGCCAGCCAATAAAATGAATGTTGTTTATTGTCTGATAATCAATGAAAATTCAGCAGTGATTTCAATCCCTCCAGCGGTAATCTATGGAGACAATATTTGCTTTTGTTAAACAGAAATGTGCTGAAGTGTAAGTAGAAAATATGATTTGAGGCCTTAAATTTGGGCTTGATAAGGCCTAATAAAATATGAGTAAAGTGAGAGAATATAGAGGCAAGTTAAAGATAAATTTGGACACAATCCTAAGTCATATGGTAAACAGGTTTTGGTTTTAACTAGTTTTAAAAAGTATTTTAGACAAAATATGAACGTTTTGAAAGAATGCTATCTGTACTGATAGCTACTGGAATGATATTTATGTAGACATTACATAAGATTATGTGTAATATTACACAGCCAATGAGAAAATAAAAAATATTTAATTATGGTAAATGGTAGGCCTAGTGCTAATTAATTAAGGCATGTTATTATAACTGATTATATAAAAGGTAGTGAGCTAGTTTTAGCTTAGCGTGCTCATCCTCCATTTGGGTACCATCAAAGTAAGGATTATATACCCATTTTCCTCATCCAGGGCCTGACCACTTTGGATGCACCATTTTATCCTGAAATATGGATCTAAAAGCAGTGGATGGTCATACTGTAATGTTTGTTTTCTTCAATTATTTTATTTTAAATAAAGTCTCGAATGCTGTCCTTCACTATGTCACTGGCACTCTTCCATTACATTATCTGTTATTGCCCCAGAAGCTCAAACCTTAAACAATGCAGTTTGATTCTATTCCTTATCCTTAAATTAATAGGGAACTCATAAATCAAGGTTACAGATTGATGAATGGTACAAAATGGCAAGAGTCCAACACTAAGGATTTGTAACTGTAACAATGGACCTTCAAGGAATAGCATTTATCAAAGCAATGGTTAATACCTACAATCCCACACTAATATCAGCGCTCTCAGATCATTTCTTGTGAGCCCTTGTTACTCCCTTTTCCTTGGGAAGCAAGGATTTACTTAGACTGTAACTCAAACACCACTTTCAACACCATTTCCTCTGTGTGAGACTCATGAAGGTACCAGAGAAAATCAATATGCCAGGATCAATCAACAAAGGCTCTCTCTGGCAGCTAAGTGGGCTGCTATATAACCACCAGTTCTTTTGTGTCTGCTCAGAGGAGTGTTATGGTGGAAGTGTGGCTTTCAAATATTCAGCCCATTTAATATATTTCCCTTGTTGATAAAAATGTTTGAAGATACATGTCTTCAAAACACAGGCCCATCTTTCCTGATTAAATCATCATCATCTATCTCCTCTCTACGCAGGTGAACCAAAATTTGCATCATTCCACATGTATGACATTGCATGTAGTTGCTGCTTTTTAACAGTAGGATGAGACCACTAAAATCAGAATACAGCTGCTCCCCGAGTTACGACCACCTCCACTTACGACTATTTGCACTTACAATCAAAGCGGTCGTAAATGTGGATCCGAGTTACGAATGGCAATCCGTGCTTACGAACAGCGCGGTCCCAATGTAACTCTATGGGATCTGAGTTACAAACACTTCGAGTTACGGACCAAGTGTTGGTCCGTAACTTGTTCGTAACTCGGGGAGCGGCTGTATAGGTTATTAGGAAAGAGGAAGATCCTCAATTTCTTGTACATTATGGGTATAAACCTTAAAAACTTACCAGATAAAATAGTACTTAAATATGCTTCATATCCTCAAACTGCCTCACAAACATTATTTTTTAAACCTCATAACACTTCGATGGGAGAAGTGCTATTAACTCCATTATATAGAAGCAAAGTGACTTTTCGAAGACCACCCAGTCAGTGGCATGAACTCAGGGTTTAACCATGCAGCCTCCATGGCTGAGAAGCAAAGCTGCTTCGATCAAGTGGGAGTGATGCATGTAAGGTCTTTTAGCCTCTGTCAGGCACATCTCTATATTAAAGATGAGAACATTAGGGATGTAAAAGAGTAGTCGAATAGCCAACTATCCAATAAGCCTAGGTTTATTGGGTAGTCGAGTCGACTACTTGCATTTCCACTCCCTTTGCTGCCTCTATATGAGAGGCAGCAAGGGGGAGGGGGGAGTACAGGACCTGGTGCTGGGGGGAGCTGGCTTAAAAGCCAGTTCCCCCGAGCACCGTCTCCGCGGTGTGTGTGTTGGGGAGGGGGGGGGGGAGAGACAGGGGTGGCAGAGGTGCAGCACTTGCTCGGGGTCCCGATTGCTGAGCCTCTGCCTTTTAAATGTAGCAAGAGCAACACAGCTCTTACTACATTTAAATGGCAGAGGCTCAGCAGTCAGGACCCAGCACTTGCACTGGGTTCTCTGCTTCGCCTTCCCCCCTTATTGACTAATTCCATTGACTACTTGATTAGCTGATTAATCAAAATTTAACACCCCTATTGAACATCACTGCATTATGCATGCAAAAGGGACATTCACTCGGGCCAAGTTTGGGAGTCTTTGTTCGAGCGTTTTATGAAAACCCAACAATAATAAAAGAACAGCTTTACCTGATGGTCAAACCCTCTGCTTTCCCCCTGCTCAGATTCTACTTCTTCTTCAGTGAGCGAGACCAAGGAGCCACGGTCATCGCTAGCAAGTGGACTTGGCCTAAGGTCTTTGCAACTCAAAGAGGAAGTCTCTAAATTTGAGGAGGGCTTCTTGTTATCACTGGAGTCTCCTGCAAGGCCTTCTAGGCTGTAACTGAAATAAAATCAGAGAGGTTAGACCCTGAACATTCTTAAGGCTTTAACACACAATGTGGTACCTGAATTGTGTGCACGAGCCATGTTCTAATTCAAAGAAGATGCCACCTCTCCATTCACAGTGGAGTGAGACATATTATTCCCTCAGTCTCTGTCGCCTCCTGTGACCTACTGCAGGTAGCAGCTTATGGTGTGTTTTAATAAATTATATTTCATTCACTGTCGCTGGTACAGTCAGGGAAACAGTTGCCTGAGAATAATGGACCAGTGCATTTCTGTGTTACTGGACTCTCTCTCTTACTCTAGTTTTCATTTGCATTCATTCTATTTTCTCATTTTTAAATGATATACTGTATGTGGCTCAATTTAAGCTAGACATAGCTGATATATCTCATGCTATTTGAACCTGAATAGATGTTCTATACCGAAATGTTCTATACCCACCAACAGCTATGATGCTATTGGTTTGTTGACAGCAAGATACTGAATGTGGAAAACTCTTCTTTGCAGAGCTATTCTTTGACACTGCTTAGAATTCAATGCTGTGCATGGATTTGGCAGAAAGCAGGGCATTAGTGCCAAAATCTAAGTATTAAATAAGTGCTGTCTCCATCAGCCACTGAATCACATTTCAGCTTTTGTCTCTGCAGCTAGGTGATCCAACTCAGCTTAAAACTAAACAAAATAAAAAGCATTTGTCTGCAACACTGGTGCTTCTGAAAGAGCTGGCCCCACACAGCCATAGTGATAGCTGCTGATATGCAAGTTTCCCCTATGAAGAGCTATGCTAATGTAGCACAATTCTCACCTGCAATCTTCCTCCCTCTATCCTCCACATATTACATTACTGTCCGACCCGCACCATTCTATCAAAAGTTCTATATCCAACGCCTCAATCCTGACCTGCAGCATCCCTTGCAAATCCGGACTTGGGTCACCTGACGAGTCAGAGAGTCACCTCATTCCTGATCTGCAGTGCCTTCAACTATGCCAGTCTTAGATCCCCCACATAGCTTGATCACTGTAGCTCAAGTCTCATGTGCAGCAAACTCTACCATTCTTATCCAGAGCCTTTTTTGAGAAAGCTGAGTTATGTTATGGGCCAATATACTGTAGAAACTAAAGACAACACCAATACATGAATGAAGATTTCAGCCTCGGTTGCTTAAGATGAAAGAACAAATTAATTCCAGTGCATGCATCTCTTGATATCTTTTGGATAGGACCCTGCCATCCAACCTTAGCATTTCAAATCCTACTTTTTTCAAATGTTGAAGCAGGATCAATTGCTTGTTAGTGACCCATGAGTGCCTGAAGACAAAATGACAATTACAGTGACATTTTGTGTTCTTTTGATTACTCTCTCTGCGTATTGTGTATTATATGAACATTTGCTGTGGCGGGATGAAGGGCAAATGTTGTACAGAAAACACTGAGTATGTACAGCTCACATGGACTCGCGGTTAATCACAAAATTTAACTCGCTATTGAGTTAATATTCAAAACGTGTCAAAACTTTTTAAAAATTGCAATGTACAGATTTTTTACACATTTAGTGGAGCTTTACATCCTTGTAGTCACTACATGAATACTAGTATTCTACATACCACTAGAGGTACTACTGAGTGACAAACATGTATCATTGTGAAAGCAAAAGCTGAACTAAATCTTAAATCAGAAGACTCAAGACATCTGGCTTCTAAAGATTTTTTCAGGTTAGTAAATCAAAGGGGCAGACAAACCATGGAATTTGCAACTTTATCAATTTACAAAAGCCTTTAATTGCATTGGTTTAGCTATAGCATGCATTGTAAAGTTTGCTCCCAAACATCTGCAAGAAGAAATCTGTCCCACTGCTATTATCCAAAGAGGCAAGGCTTTTATTCTTCCAGCACAAAATCTTGCTGGTAGTTTGCTGTGATCTTGACATCTATTTTTTCCATAACTGGGCTCAGAATAGCAACTTACTTCAGACATGCCATCAAATACTCATCAGCTGATAATGATCTTTGTTTTCTATCTACTGTACTTGGGGGCAGCACTCGAAGAACAAAATAGTTAGAAATTCTATCTTTTAAGCAGTGAAGAAAAAAATAAATCTGGGTCTAGATCTTCAACTCCGTCAGTTTACCTCCACTGAGAATCTGACCTGTGATAATTAATTCTGCCCCTGGACTTTCTGAATGACATGAAAATTTTAAGTGCCTGGGAAAACCAAAATCTGTGTTTATCAGATTGTTTTGTTCTAGGCTGGTTGAAATGATTAACCTCTTTACTCAAGAGAGAGCAATTTAAATGCGTATAAAATATCAGTCTGTATGGAAAACATAACTAAAGACCATTAATTCTGACTGATTCTTTAGCTGTCACTTTACCTTAAATGTCATCACAGAAAAAAAAAGTAACTCCAATTGAATCATGCAGCTCCTCTCGACACACAAAACTAGCAGAGATTAACCAGCACTTTCACCAGCACCCCGCTCTCTAAAGGACCCAACACCAAATGTGTCTGGGCAGAAACAGACAAAGCGAACAGACAAAAGCACATTCCAGCCACAGCCACAGAGAAACAAACTACCACACAAAAAGCTGACAGCACTGTGTTGGCAGTGCCCCTTTGCTGCTGCACATTTATTTATACCATACCTTCTACAATTAAAGTCAGCGCCCATGGTAATGTACTGTACGCCAGAGGGACACCAGCTCAAACTGGAGATATCAAAGGCAGAGAAAGTAAAAGGGTGGCAGTTATTGGATTGTCACAAAAAGAAAATGTTTAAGGACTTGGTTCAACTTATTTAATGTTAGAAAGATTTTTACATTGTATGCTAATTAATGGTAACAGAACAGGGAGGTCGCAGGTAGTGGAGCAGCATCTCTCGAACTGCTCCCACCAATGCGTACCAACACTGAACTGGTGCAAACACCTCTAGAGGTGAAAGGGGAGCTAACTATTCAAGTCGCACAGATGAAAATCTGTCAGATGTGAGGGCGCTTTTCATATGTTTGTTTGTTTTATTTGGCATATGCAATTCAGTCAAGCCATAGCGTTTTATAGAGAGAGAAATTAAATGAGACCCATGCAGGCCAATTTCACTTAAAACAAATGATCATGAGCTAACAAGTCTATTAACAGCAATAGTAATTAGCCTACTGTGGCACCTTCCATCCAGGAATCTGAAAAATGAATCACAACTATCTAATGAATTAAGCTCCTCCCACATCAATTAAACATTATTAACATCATTTTATAGATGGGGAAGAATGAGGCAAGTGAATAAGTGATCTGATTAAGGTTATACAGCAAGTCATTATCAGATTCTGAACAGAAACTAGGCTGTCTCCAAGTTCTGTGCTTTAACTACTAGGCAATGGTTCTTCCTTTTTATTTCACAAGGAACCTAGGATTAATCCAAATCAAAGACCCTGAAATGAAAGTTTCTCTTGCCAAAATACCAGTGCCAAGAACCAGTCTTCCATCTTACATTACAAAACAGTCAGAATTTCTAAACACAGTGACAATTGCACAGTTCTCATTTTAAACAATGGTTTCAATTATTATTTCTTTGAGAGTTAGCATTTGCACTGTTAAATGTGGCCCTAAAAATATGCTCAACAGAGCCCAATTGCAGACTCTTCAAGCATAGAGGAACTAATCTTCTATTCAGCTATGGTGTTCAAAGGGGGCACAAACCTCCCCAGGAAATGCCCCTTATGCAAGAAAGGTCCTGAACCAACACAGGGCCACAAGGGTAACCTTACATTGGTCATGCTCCTAACTTCAGGGATAGAAAACATGGCCAGAAAGCACTGTGCTCTGGCCTAGGGGGCTATCAAAAAACGAATGAAAGTTTGAGCAGCCCCAAAGCTGCTCTGACATCAAGGGCTGGACAGGATAAAAGTGGCCCCAGAATGCAGGGAGTGAAGGAGGCATAAAGCCATCTTTTCTTCAGCCCTCTTCTGTTCCAGCACTCATGGTAAAACTGGAAATACTCAGAAATTGGGCCAAGAAACCTAAATGAATTAAAAAGTAAGGACCATTAACTGAAGGACCCATGGTATTCAGTCTGAGGCAATCCAGTAGCAGTTTGTCGAGGAATTAAAGGGGGTTTTATATTAAGCCTGCTGATTGGGCCACGGTGTATATTTGAAGTTCCTGTGCTCTGTAGTAGTCAGATATATTCCAAATCTTTTCTGACAGCTTCCAGAATATGCCCTAAATATTCATTTTGAACAATCACTTTGCTGTAACATGCATAATCTTTAAAGAGCATTACAATCATCAGCTAATTGAACCACAACAGAATAAGGATGCATCTCCACTTTAGAGATGGAGAATCTGCAACAAAGGGGATAACACACTTGCTCAAAGTCACAAGGGAAGTGAGCGTACTGCTTACTATGAATAACTCACATAATTTACAGTTCCACAGCAATCCCCTAACCTTCAGTCTGCTGACACCCTTAAATGACCTATGAATACCCTAAGACAAAAGTTTAACATACTCATGTAGTTGTGTGTGTATTGACAGAGGGACATGGGGGACGAGAGTGTATCCAATTACTTTAACAATGAAAATTGATCTACAGCAGACAATTCTGTATATATACACAAAATCTCTCTCTCTCAATATAATTTCTTAACTATATTAATTTTATAGTGTGACTAGAAAACTGCAGGATAGAAACTATAATTGAGAGATGAAAGAGTAGTAGGCTTGGAGGAAATGGCAGAAGGTCCCAGAGAGGAATAAAAATTCTTGGCAAGAGCTGTGGAAAACACAGACATATAGAATTATAATAATGCTGGTGAGCCACCCACAGTCTATTGGCAACACCATGCAAAATATGAAGGCTCATCATACAATATATATACAAACCCTTGGCAGAAGATGTAGGGGGGGGTGGCGGAGTGAGAAGAGGGAAAAGCCATTTGTATGAGAGGCTACAGTTAGAATTAGTTTGTCTTCTCTCCAGTACTAGTTTGTAGGGTATCAAAATGGCTGGGAGGCTGGGGCAGCAGTAAAAAGAGAATGAGAGTATATTCACTAAAGTATGTGACTATCTGTATGTAAAGTATGTAATGATTTGCTAAATGTGTATATTCTATTTTTGTACATGTATCAGTCTTGTATGTGAAATTAGAAATATGAAGTGTTGATCAGTTTATAGTGCTAAATGTGCTCATGAAGGCTAGAGACATAATGGCCCGGTGCTCAAGACAATGATCTATAAATGGGTTTCTTTGTGTTATAAGCCCAAACTGTGATTGGTCCTATAAAGAAAAGCGGCCAGACCACCTGTTGCTGAAGCTCATTTTTTATCTTGTATTTTTCTACTCAAGGTGAGGAAAGTTTGAACAGGACACAAAGAATGCATGCACCGGGCAAAAGGGATATAAAAGGGGGAAAACAAACAATGGGTGTAGTGGCCAGACACCAGGAGACTCCCACTTACCACCCAAGAAGGCTGCTAAGACTGAACAGGGGGAAAGACTGGGTCAAGGTAGGAGGCTGTCTAGCTTGTGAAAGAGATGATTAGAACAACTGTTAGGGTAAGAATTTGTATGTAACAAGCTTAGCTGGTGTGTTTTGTTTTATTTTGGCTTAATAACTTACTTTGATCTTCCTGTTTTCACTTGTAGTCACTTAAATCCTACTTTTTATACTTAATACAACACTTAGGTTTATTATCAAGCTCAGTATAAACAATTGTTAGCTGGGGTGGAGCAACTACTGTGCATCTCCCTCTCTTATTTATAAAGGGGGCTGACCTTATTAGCTTTCTCTCTGTAAAACTTTTATACAGAGTAAAATGGATTTATTTGATGTTTTGGAGCTATGTTCCTTGGTGCTGTCAATGGTCTTATAGCCGAGCCCTCACATTGTCTATGTTTCTCTGCTGGGGAGCTGTTACCCTGACTCTCTGCCTTGTCTGGGGAAGACCAAAGTTTCTGACCCAGCAGTGCAAGGTTGTAGGGAGCCCCAGAGGACAGACAGGTAGGGTCAGTGGCATGATCAACACACTGGGTGACAGCCCCAAGGGGATGACAGAACAAGACAATCATTGCATGCCACCTTACAAAGTACAGAGCAGTGTGGAATCTAACTCAAATAGAGTCCACAGAGTTTCCTTAATGGTGGGTTTAACAATAACCTGAAGTATAATATATTAATGATGATAATAAGGATAACAGTAGGTGTGAGCAAGCATGAATAACTACTAGACTGACAGCCTCAAGGGGAAGCATAGAAAAATATCATCATTTCTCATTTCACCTTCACATACTCTTCTTGAGTAATTCACTGAGGTCTGTGCTGCACTGTAACAGGAAGATACTATAGAAGGCACACAGAGCACTTGTTCCTTGAAACAGAACTGAAGTATTAGGCTTTTGCATGTTACAGCAAGGTGAGAGAGCAAGTACTTCTGTGGAGTTGAGAGTCAAGGTCAACGGTTATGGCAAATGCTTGTCAATGCTTTGCTCTACATAACTAAGAAGATTCTGTAGAACCAGCACTTAAAAAAAAGAGAAAAAAAAAGCGCAGCAGCTCGTCTGATTGCCTGAGCTGTAAACATTGCTGCTCACATAGGTCAATCATGCTGATGCTTCCCACAATAAAAAGGGGTAAGATTGCCTTATATGATATACATATACATATATATACACACACACACGGGAAGGATAAGAATTCATAAAATGTTGGCCAGATAGAAAGGGACAAAAACTGGTTTGGAAATCTAGTTTATTTTCTAGCTTTTAAGAGGCAGAGTTAAACCCCAAAAGTTAAAATTAAAGCAAATCAGCAGTTGCAGGTGTATCATGTATCCTACTATTCTCAAATATGTTTCTACAAGCCTATCCTTAAAAAAAACCCAAAAACCAAAAAAACACCCTAGGGATTTTGATATATTTTAAACAATAATAAAGGCTAACAAACAAATAAACAATTACTTGTCCATTTGCAGTTAACGCCCAGTTCCAAATATGTTATTCTGTTGGATGCTTCCAATCTGCAATATCCAATGTCCTTCAAACCACCCCATCAACTAAAAGACCTAAGAAGAATGGCTTTGAAGTGTGCACAGAAGGTTGACTGAAGATTGTAAACACTGGGCTGTGTCAGGCTAGGGGTGAGAGCAATTAAACTGGCTGTGTATGTGCATGTAAGAGAGACAAATGTTCTGAGAAGTACTGAATCAAAACTGGATTAACTAACATAAGAGTATGAAGTTAGTAGACATTCAAATGCAAAATGGTTAGTCAAGTTAGTTGGCTCTGTACCTTCTCCTATGAATGGGAGGCTTCCTTATACCATCCCCCAGAACTCGCATTGAACTGAAAATGAATCATGGAAAGTGATCAGAGATGAGAATGGAATAAAATGAACAAATGACAACGAAAGAGAAAACACCCATTTCCTCCTCTTCCACCCTCCCCGAAAACCCAAACAGCAGAAGGAATGAATGAAAAGGGGAGTATAGAAATTACAGTATTCAAGGGAGCAATGTATCTCCCATGACGTTATCTTTCTTTCTCTATTTCACAGTAAAGCTTTATTTACAGAACAAAGTTTCATGGTCACTGACAATGGTTGCATCTAAGCTGATGCCATTCAAGGGTCAGCTGTATATGTAGACAAGGACAAACTAGTTCAACAGCAGCCATTGTTAGCAATCCTCACCAGCAACATCTCTATTTGGAATTGTAGACAAAATCTCTAGAACCATCAGTGAAAAATCTAATTTTTCTTTCCTTCAAAAGGGCATTAAACCACAGCAATTAGTGGCAGTTGGAAGGTATGTCAATACTGCAAACATGGTGTGTGATTGCAGCTCATGGAGACATAGCTAAGGCAGCTATTACCCAGCTAGCTTGGCTACTAAAACAGCAATGCTGAAGTAGCATGATTTCAGAGTGGGCTAGACATCCAGGCCCGCAGCTGGGGGGAGGGGCGGGGCAAAGTGGGTAACTACCCCAAGGCCTGGCAATTCTAAAGGGCGCAGGGCTCTGACCACTGCTACTGTGGCAGCAGTAGCACACAGAGCCCTGGGCCCTTTAAATTGCTGGCTGAGTGCTGTGTGGCATGCTCCGGGCAACTCTAAGGGCTGGGCATGGCCCCACCCTTTCCGGGAGTGCAGGGCTGCCCCTACCTTGCCCAGGGGCCCAGTATGGCTGTTCGCTCCCCTGAAGACACCTGAGTAACTGCCCTGGGTTCCAAGTGGGCTTGTACAGTCCGCTGTGAATCTTGCAGTGCTCCAATACCTGTACATGAGCTAAGCAGGTAAGTTAGCTGGCTCTGTCTATGTGAGCTGCAATCTGCCTCATATGAGATATATAAAGCTCAGTAAAAACTCTAAGAATTACCAAAGATGAAAATGCTTCATTGGAGTCTTGTAAATACTCTTCATGAGATTTATTAATTAAAAAATGTTTTAAAACCCATATTTAGAAAGAGATTTTGTTTTTTCTTCTTTCTTTAATAAAAAGATTATCCTCAATTTTTTTTTCTTTTTACCACAGAAATATAGAGGCAATTCCCTGCTTTTGCTAGAGGACGCATGGAGGATTGGGGAAGTCTCATGTGGACAGCTCTCTCAGGATCTGATCCCACTTCCATTTTAGTCAATGGAAAAGCTAGTTTTGATATGGATGGAATTGGATCAGGCCCTCAGCCATTAACTAAAGGCTGGAGGAGTTAAATCCCAGCAAAAGTATTCTAATTAAACAGTTATTAGCAAAAACCAACCAACCAAATAGAGATTTAATCAGACTGTATAATGCACAAATTTCCAGGCTTTCATACATTATAACTAAGCAAAAGGGTGCAAAATCCCAACTGGCTTTTCCTTTGCAAGTCACATCTCAGCCAGACATCCATCCACCTTGTCTATTGGTGGCTGTGTACATGAACATGTGAAAATAATTCCTCTGTTTCTTTACTTAAAAAAGAATTATCAATGATTTACAGTAAGAATATTTTTCTATATCACAAACATATTCATTCAACCTCTAATTCAGAAGTTTTTAATTCCATCTGCTTAGCATTAGTTGTAATTGTCAACTATGCAGTTTATTACCCTTAGAAATCCTTACTTAAGTTCAGTACATAAAAAAATATATATATATTTTCTAAATGAATTTATGAGCTTTAGACTCAGTCTGTCATAAACCAACTTTTATCTCCGAAGTTCCCTCTCTTTCTGTTTTAAAGTATTTGTGTTATTTTATTTATTTGTGTCATCCTGGGATTGTGAAAGAAGTCCAGAAAGGGTTGATGAAGTCATGTAACAAAACAAACAATGCTTGTGACTTTCAGAGTACTGAATTGTTTCTCAAGTTTAGCTTTGGAGAGGATCAAATTTGTAATTTAAGGGTCTATAATTTCTCTTCAGTCCATGCAAATAACATCTAGCAATATCAAGAAGATGTATGCCCAAACATTAAATGGTGACTAATCTCTCTAAATCAAGGGTCCCCAAACTTTGCCCACTGGCAACTTAGCAGGAACCAAAGGACAAGGATTGATTTTAATATAATGCACACTTGACTGTGGCAATGTTACTTGTTAATATAGGGCTGTGACCCATGAAAACAACTCCCAGCAATCAACTGGATGATTTCCACTTTGAACTCCTGCTGGACTTGCAGTCTACAACAAGCCACACATTCATATTACAAATGAGACTGCTGTTATACAATATATGTAACTTACAGAATAAACTTTGACCACCTTGCCTCTAAAGCAATGTTGGTCCTATTTAAGTCAATGGCCAAACTCACTTGGCTTCAACAGGACCAAGATCTTGAATGACAACATCAAATTAGAGTAACTTTTGTGCAGTACAAATGAAGAAAGGCTAATGCAAAAAAGAACATGGTAGGTACAGGAAGTCAGAGAACTTGATAGTTACTCAGAATGTGGAGGGCTTATACGTAATCAATTACTTTATAGGTGGAATTTTTCTGTAACCAGAGATCAAGGGAAGAGTGGTTCTGGAAAAGAACATTATTTCTTTTTCACAGTAGTTGATACAAAGAGATACACAGCAAGCATTGTCTTTATGGCTTTCAATAGTCTTTTCTGAAGGAGGGAGAGCAGAAGGGGAATCTGGGAGAACACACGAGGCATAGCGTGTATAGGGGCAGTCCACTTAATTCAACTCTGAAGTTCTATCAGGAGTCAAATTGGAGCCCATCCACCTCAGTCCCAAAACTGAAGGCCTCTACTCTTCTACTATAGTCTTACAGCCCATACAATACCTTAATGCGAGTACCCTACTTATTAATATTGGCCCTGTGGTCACCTAGATTTAACACGCAGATAACTTTTCCTTTAACAAAATCCTGTGCATACAAACAGGTGGGGATAATACACATTAAGGACAGGTCCAAGGTATTTCTATTCACTTCAATGGGCTTTAGATCAGGACCTAAATCCTCTGGAAAGCTAAAATATATTGTAGACAAAAAGTACTTTTAATTCAACCTAATTTAATTTAATTAAAACCAGGGATATTAGTAAGCTTGGGTTTTTTGGGGCTGGGAAGTTGTGGTAGATGGTTCTCTCTCTCCCCAGAGTTCATGAAATAAATTAAGCATGACCTCACTTTTCTGTATTTTTGCACATTTATAGAATCATAGAATATTAGAAATAGAAGGGATCGTGAGAGGTCATCAAGTGCAGTCCCATGGCCTCGTAGCAGGACCAAGCACCATCTAGAGCATCCCTGATAGATATCTGTCTAATCTGCTCTTACATATCCCCAATGATGGAGATTCCACAACCTCCCTAGGCAATTTATTCCAACGCTTAACCACCCCGACAGTTAGGTTCTTCAAATGCAAACTGCAAAGCCCACATTCATGTGCTTGTGTGTATATTTGCAAACAGCCATAGGCAGCCCTTCACTCACCTTCTGTGATTCATTTCTGCCTCATTGGCAGCATTTTTTCCTGGCCCCCAGCTGTGCCGTCGGAAGGGTGACAGTGGTCGCATGGAGTTTCTTAAGACAGAGGAGTGGGGAGGCACTTCTGTAATACTGTCCATCTCTTCTTCCATCTCACCTGAACCACCAAGTTCACTCTCCTGTCCCCCTCCAGCTGCCATGTTAATGCAGCTTCCATCCAGAGTATCCCTCTCCTTAGGCCTGTTGAAATTTAGAGCCTGTGGAAGGGATATGTCACTTCCGAGGGAAGAATTCCTCTCCAAGGACATGGTGTCATCTGCTGACGAGCTGGAACTGGTGATATCGCAAGCAGACTGTTCCTCTTCAGGCTGTAACAGCAAAAGTAAAAACATCAACCTTAGCTAAGACAATTCTCAACTGATAGCTCTAGCCAGAGCCAGTCATCACAAAAGCTAGGCCTGTTCCTTCTTTGTTGTGTCAGCTGCACTCTAAAACTTTGCTCTCATGTATCATCCTACCCTATAATTCATCCTTCTGCCATAAAAGTTAGACTTCCCACTCACTTCTGTCAATGCAATGCAACCCTGACACTCCAGCACTTCCTGCTATTCTATTAATGTCCTTCTCACAAATCTGTCAATGCACCTTAATCTATGCAGTTTCTCCTGCAATTCCAGCCCTTAAGCCTTTTAGCAGGCAAAGATTTGTAAGACTACCAAATATTTCTGTAGTTTTAATGATGAGCACAGATGATTGCTACGTCATATGACTTCAGACAGCAAACTCAGTCTTCTTTGTGGGATCTGAACTAGATTTGTAGCTTCTAGTCATTACAGCTGAATGGCTAACATACCATTCCACTCCATCTTATGGCACAACTAGAACATTATTCAGTAGTATAAAACAAACACAAAGATTAGACCCCTCCTCCAACCACCTTCCATTTATCAAAAGTGGAATGCCAGGATTTTCAGCATGTGCCAACTCCAACTATAATGGAAAAGTACTGTTCCACAGAATTGGCTTCCTTGTGGCATGGGTCTTTATTCATACTGTAATCTTAGGGTTAGTAGTTTGTTCCAGAAGCAGTAAGTGGGAGAACCCAAGCTAGTTCTATTCTGTTATTGGCCACATACTGACAATATATCCTAAAGCAAGTCTATGATTATCCTGTGTTCTTGGTGGCTAATATAAAAAACACAAGCATGTTGATATCACTTTCAGACTGAAATGATGTTTGCCCTTGAAGGCCAATGTGGGAAGTTACAATGTATACTCCTGAAGAACCCTGCATTGCATCATTTACAATAGTAATATTCAGAAGGACCCACCCAGAGTAATATATTTAAAAATCAGTAAATTAGACCATTCAAGCATCTGCATGTTTCTGTTCTGTGTTTACACTAGAACAAAAATATTAGCTAAAAGCTGATACTACAATTAAAAAGGTAATACGAGGGGTCTGAAAACAGTCACAGATTTAAAAACAACTTTGTAATTTTAAAGAGAAATATGGATTGTGTAACAATGACAATTGGGTGAATATTTGGAAGACACCTACCAGACAACAGCCCATCAGCCTTGATGGGCCATTAGAAAAAGAAACAGCAAGACTGTGAAGTTTGGAAAACAAAAGATTCCTGCTTTATGTAAATCGTATTTAAGGGTACAACATTACATTGTAACCTGTTTCTTGAGTGCATTAAGCTTAGTTTGCATATTTTGTTTT
The DNA here is from genome assembly GCA_032595735.1 of Pelochelys cantorii. Taxonomy (NCBI): domain Eukaryota; kingdom Metazoa; phylum Chordata; order Testudines; family Trionychidae; genus Pelochelys; species Pelochelys cantorii. Next base: position 32,956,508 of record CM064338.1, read on the forward strand.
GGTGACTCAGTAATCTGCTTTGCTCTGTTTGATAATCTCCTATCTCTTAAAATCTACTCCATTTAATAAACTCATTCTTCATTTATTTTGAAACCCAATTTGTGCAATTCAGAACTGAGGGAGTACATCAGATGAGACGATCAAGGCAGGCGACCCATCACAATAGCTTGGCACTTGCATGTCATGATGATAGTTTACTGAACTGCCTAAATCCAGACAAATTACTTAGTAGTCATAATGAGAACAATACTTTAGCAGAGAAGGAAATAGTCTCTTTCCTGGGTCCCAGGAAGCTATTGTCATAATTAGGGCAGTGTCCCTGATGGGAAGGAAGACTACATTCTGGCTGACCCCCAGAAGATGCAGTTAGATGACATTAATCCTGGATGCAAAGTGCCCAAATTAATGTGTTTTATACCTACCTCCACAATAGGCAAAAGGATTTTTATTTTCCAAATGGAAACAATTTATTAAAACAAAACATCCCTACTTAAAAAAATAAAATAAAATTAAAAAATTAAAAAAAAAAAATCAGACTTACTTCTCTCATCTATGTGCTTGCTTGTTTCTTAAATTACAGCTGGATAGAATCAAAGTGTAATTAAAAATGTGAAATACATTTGGCTAATTTATGGTTTTGCCTTCATCTCTTGGATTGGTTTAGTAAAAAAAAACCAGGTGCAAGCTGTTTGAGCCTGCAGTGTACAATAATGACTCTGATACAGGCCTGGGCAAAATAGGGCCGGTGGGTCGGGTCGGGCCCACCAAGCCACCAGATCTGACCCGCAAATGCAGCAGGAAGCCTCAGGCAGCCTCCCTGCTTGCCCTGTCCCGGTCCACCACTGAGAAAAGTGGCTGCCAGGCTCTGGGGGAGAAGGAGAAAGAGGCTTCATGCACTGTCCTCTGTTTGGAGAATAGGCAGCACACAAAGCACCACTCCTCACTCTGCTCAGGCTCCTATTCACTGATGCACATGACCCCGCAGCCTAGGGTTGCCATGTGTCTGGTATTCTACCTTACAGTCCGCCCTCTGTCCGGTAAAAAAAATTCACAAAATAGCGGACATGTGCAATGTCTGGTATTTTCTGTTTTTCTGGCTGGGCGCCAGACTGAAGCCTGGCGGGGGGGCGTGGCTGGGAGGCGGGGCCACGATCGGCACTGGGAGCCTGGGGTAGCATGCAAAAGCCTGGCAGGGGTGGGAGGAGTGGCTGGGATTCCCAGCCACTCCCCCCCGCCTGGCTTCTGCACACAACCACAGGCTCCCAGTGCCAATCGCAGCCTCGCCTCCCAGCTGGGAGCCTGTATTTGCATGCAGAAGCCGGGCAGGGGAGAGGCTGGGAGTCCCAGCCACTCCCCCTGCCCCTGCCAGGCTTCTGCATGCAACCAGAAGGAGTCCCAGGCTGGGAGCCAGGGCTGCGATCGGTGCTGGGAGCCTCTGGTTGCATGCAGAAGCCCGGCAGGTGCGCGGGGCGTGGCTGGGAGGCGGGGCGCAATCGGCACTGGGAGCCCTCAGCTGATTGCGTCTGAGGAGGAGTGACACCTTGGGGAGGAGGAGAAGCCCTGTCCCTGCTCCTGAGTGCTTTTCAAGCGCATTGTGGCGCCGTAGTCTAGGAGAGAAGTCCGCAGGTGCTTTGTAGTTGCATTTAGGTGCCTTCCATGGGCTCTCACCAAAACTGACTGGGGTGGAATTTCTGCTTCTTCCCACTGGGACACCCAAAGACCTGGCAATGGGGGAGTCACCTTCCTACCCATGGTTGCCCCCCCCCGGCCATTGTGTTGCCCCGGGGTCTGCCTCTCTCTGCTTTGGGTAGCAGGTAGCTGCTTTGCAGAGCAGGCTCTGCTGCCTCCCCCTTTGTTCCCAGGTTGGTGGCTCTTGGTAGCAGCCACACAGGATGTGTGTTTGGTGTGGGTGTTTTTTTGTTTTTTTTGCTCGACAAATTTTTAGCCCGTGTGTTTGGTATTTTTGGGGAGCCCATCTGGCAACCCTACTGCAGCCTCCTGAACTCATAACCCCTCCCAGATGCTGTGCCCCAATGCCTTGTCCCACGTCACAACCCAAACCCCTACACCCCAGTCCCGTGCCCCAGGTCATAACAGCCTCCTTCACCCCAACTCTCTTCCAGACCCCACAAGCCCTCCTGCACTGCAATCCCTTACCCCAAGCTTCCTTCTGCACTCAACCTCCATCCCAGACCCTGCACTAATATCATTAATATCATGGAAGAGTGCAGACCATGACCACGTTCCAAAATCTTGGATTAGCGCCCCCCCCCCCCCCATCAGAAATTATTGCCTACCCCTCCTCTAATATTCCTCTTGTTCTTCAGGAAAAGTTCCCCTAAATAACACTGATCTCTTATTTTTTTAAAAGACACACCCTTCCTGGGAGACAATTCATTTTAAGGGTCAAGACTAGGGATGTAGGCGAGGAGTTAGTCAACTACTTAATGGGACCCCCCCGTGGACAGGGGCTGCTGCTGGCTGGGCAGCCCGGCTCAGTCCTGGCTCACGCCGGGTTGGGACCAAACCCTGCTATGGCTCTGCAATTTAAAACGCAGTAGGAGCCAGGTGGCCAGGCTGCCTGGCTCCTATTGCCTTTTAAATTGCAAAGCTGCAGCGAGGTTTGGTCCCAGTGCGAGCCTGGACTGAACTGGCTGCCTTCCCCTATCGTGTAGTCCATAAAAATTCTATCGACTACTTGATTAGCAAAATAACTTCATTTTAATATCCTTAGTCAAGGCCAACAGGGACACAGTGGGGCCTAGAGTATATAATACCAAACAAACTCAGAAATCTAGATTCTACTCCCAGCTCTGCCAATGGTAGTGTTGAACAAGACATTGCTCTGAGCCTCAGTTTCTCCATCTGTAAAATGGTGATAATGATACTGACCCTCTTTTTGTAAAAAATTTTGAAATTTATAAATGAAAAATATTGTACAAGAACTAATCATTATTATTATTAATAATAAATAATATGATTAATAATAAATAATAATCATAGTAATAATAATAATAATTAAATGTGAAATGAAAGGTAAGCTATCTAAGCCATCAGTAGGTCAAATAGGAGTCCAATTCCCTTCTAGATGGGTTCAGTGCAAACAACACTATTCCCAGGGGTCTCTTGTCCTGGCCTGGATGGAAGGTGGGCAGCAGGAGCTGGGAGAAACTCACCACGACTTACAGCACCTATACTGAGCTCCCCATGGCTGCCGAGAGCCGTGGGAAACTCACTGCAGTTGCCAGGAGCTGTGATGAGTGCCCTACACCTCCTGGCAGCCACACTGAGGTCAGGAGCCACGGAGAGTTCAATGCAAGAGCCAGGAGCTGCAGCTCTCTGTATTCGTGAATTGTGCCTTTCATGGTAGTGCCAGAAACGCATCAACTGCGAATGGCGAGGGTTTCCTTTACATCCCACGATTCTTTACAATGTATACACACGCAGTGCCACTGAAATGGTGGCAAATGACATTCAAAGCATAACACAGCAATTTGAGGAAGGGACCCTTTGGCTGAGGGTGCTGTGAAAAAAAACCCTAGTCTGATGAAAAAAAAAGTCTTTAATATCTATACACAGCACACAAAAGTAAGTTTTAAAGGAAAAACAAAGCAACTTTTCAGCTTCAATGAAAATTAGCAGAGGAACTAAACAAAAATAGTTGGGTCACCTTTTTATTCAGTAATTTTGTTTTACAGCTTTAGGCTACCTAAAAATTAACCTCATTATTTAACTTGGTAACAGCAACAATTTTGCTGTTGGAGTGGGCTGTTGCTTCAGTAATGAAGAAATAATCTGCCAGCCAGAAAGTTTCACTGCTTGAATTTATTCTTGACATTTTGAGTTTTATATAACACACACGCACACACAGACACACACACGCAGTTTTACATAAACTAAAAACAATACAGACAATAGACTGTTGGTTCCTGGCTTCTTAAGCACCTACTTTTCCTTTAACTAGCTGTTCCTAAGTTCTTCCACAAACTGTGGAAGCTTGATTGGACCTTTCTTCCTAAACCCAGACTGTAATCCCATGTGTGATCTACAGAAGCTAACTCCTTGCTTGCTCAAAAGTGACCAGGGTCCCTGGACCCTACCACAGACACTATGAAGATATTTTTCATAATTTCTAGGGTGTGTCATTATGTGAAAGATGGAAGAATAAAATCTGCATTCTTAGCCAGTATTCCCTTTCTACCATGGAAGTTCTCGTTTGTTAGCATGAGGTTGCTCAAGAGCTCTAGTCTGCACATACTGATCTGCAATTACAGAATTGTTTGAGCACTGAATTATACACAGTAGTTTTTATTTCAGGATTCCTAATCAATGTAAAAAGGCATCTCCGATTCACAGAGACAGTATAGGTTGGCATCTGTGTTTTTCAATCCAATATTCTAATAGAGATGTATTAAGTTAAGTAAACAAGATGTTAAATCTCTCAGAAAGCATTGCATATTTCAGGCTACAGTTAGACCCATCATGTCTGCTCTCTCTAATTTGCACAGCTAATTAGAAAACCCTTAAAAATGGCATTAAGAATAAAAATGATAACTGAGTGCTTAAAAACTAAAATGGTATAGCCTAGGAGAGTGTATCTGTAGATGTTGAAAAACCAATATAAGATTTCAAACTTAAAATACAGAAAATGTCCCTCCACCCCATTAACAAAATATTGTCTGTTAGCTCCACTTATTGGTTGCATGTAAATTCTCCAGATAATGATGCAAATTCAGAACTCAAAACCCATAATACCAGACTGGAACCTCTCAATATCACAAGGCCTGATAGTCATAAGCTGTTCATCACCACCACTATTCAGAATTATTTTTAAGTATAGCAATTTACCATTATACTAGATTTGAAAAATCTGTGTTAATGGAACTTGTAAACTTTGTTATGTAGCCCCATTGCAGGGGCAGGTCCACAGACCACAGCTGCTTACTATTTCTTCCAGCTAATGAACTTAGGTTTTCAATTTTAACCCTGCAGATGACCCAGAGTTGGTGGTGATTACTAAACTAGGTATGGCCATGTCTCCCCCAGGTGTTCGCTAATTCAGTTAAAACAAACACACACCAACACAACCTTCAAAATAACCCTAACTTCTGGGAACTTTAAGGAAGGCAGATTAATCAAGGTGATGGGTATTTTAAAACTACACAATAATCTCACAAAGTCTTACTATGTGCCAAAAAGTGGGAGGATTTTAACATTAAAATTAGAAACAGTTTCCTTTGTTTCTTTTATGCTGTTGTTCAGGACAGTGTGGAAGCTCTGGGGAAAAGAGCAAGCTCATAGACAAAAGTAAAAAATACAAGTGTGAGGGGGCCATCACCCATGAAGAAGTCTTTGGGAGAATCCTATATCGTATTAGCATATTGGGAAGTGAAAGCCAAACTGTCTACCCATGAAGACGACTGTATATCTCTACATATCACCAACTCTCTATCAGCTGCCCAACTGAACACAGTCTCAGGTATGACCTCTGGTTCACAGGGTAATTTGCCTAATAATATCTGGAAGAGCAGATTCACAAGCTGCATGATGACTCTGGGGGTATGTCTACACTACATGGCTCCGTCGACGGAGCCATGTAGATGAGGGTTGTAGACATAGCAAAATGAAGCAGCGATTTAAATAATCACCGCTTCATTTACATAAAAATGGCTGCTGCGCTGTGCCGATCAGCTGTTTGTCGGCACAGTGCAGGAGTCTGGACGCTCGGCGGTCGACATCAAAAGCCTTTGTCGACCGCTCCGTTATGCCTCGTGGGATGAGGTTTACTGGGGCAGTCGACAAAGGCTTTTGATGTCGACCGCCGAGCAACCAGACTACCTCGCTGTGCCGACAAACAGCTGATCGGCACAGCTCGGCAGCCATTTTGATGTAAATGAAGCGGTGATTATTTAAATCGCCGCTCATTTTGCTATGTCTACAACCCTCATCTACATGGCTCTGTCGACGGAGCCATGTAGTGTAGACATACCCTGAGTGTCAATAGCATCTTAAAAGTGAAGATGAGCAAGCAATACTAGTTCTGCCCGAGGAAGACAGAGTTACACAGATGACAGGAAATGACCTTAGACTGCATTAATCATTCACAGAAGAGAATGTTGCAATATCGGCCTGCTGCACAGACAGCTCTTTGGAGGAGGAGGATGACAAGGCTCTGGGAATAAATACTGGAATCAAGCCTGACATTTTGCTGGAGTCTTAGGACTCATTGTGTAAATGACTCTTGGTTGCCAGCAACTGCAAAAAATCTGAAGGAACGCGTCACGCTTTGAAGATAAGGCCTCTAACGGAGGAGCTCTTGTTTCTCTGGCACGTGGTCCTCAACTCTGCATGTGCCAGTCAGGACAATATGGGAGACGGGCAAAGCACACGGTAATGAGAACATTTTTATACACACCTATAGTCAGGTGCAGGCTGAGGCATCTTGCACAGATTTACAGCTCAGAAGACCACAAGCCTCTAGAGCCTCCGCAGAGAAGCAAGGCTTAAAATAGGTGAAATGTTAACCTTGTGGAGGCTACAAGAATTTCTGATGTTCAGAGCTGTGGGCATGCTGCCTACAGTTCCTTAACTATATTAAACAACGAATATTGGATTTCCAGACAGTGCCATCGTTCACTTCACTGAGTATTAGTACAGTAACTCTTGCTATGCGGAGTAGATGTTTCATGCAGCAAACAGCTCCAGTGTATCTCCATCCAAAGGAGAAACTGGAACTTTAGAGCAATAATCATCAGGAATCGGCAAAATCAAAATGCTCAAGGTTTTGAGAACCCCCATATGTTTTTTTGTTGTTGTTGTTGTTCACAGAAGTAGACCAAACTTTTTTTCTTCTGAAGTATCAATGTATTCGTCTTCCCCCCACCCCCATGCCACCATAATTCAATTAAAGCAATATTTACCTGGATAAAGGGAAGCCTGCACCAGTTACTAGGCACAGAACTACCTCACCATCTCATCTCCCCAAAAAAGACAGGCTAGTATAAGTAGATATCCTACAGTATATGCTGTGCTTGTTCATTAGGATTTCTCTCTCCTCTTTGCTACTTTTTGAAGTTAACTTGGTATTTATTTTTGTCTGCCCACTTTCCACTATTTTTCACTCCCAATACATTCATGCTTAAATTTGACACTGTACGTATGGGTCTTAACAAAGACGCTAATTATCTCACCCATTACAAAGATAGCGTCCCCAATTATCACCCCCTAATGTCATTACCTCACAGACACTAACCTTCCCCGCTCACCCCTCCTCTGTTTTTAAATCTGATTCGTCAATTTTATGTGTGTTCACTTTTTTTTTTGATTGTATCACTTTGGTATATCTGGTCGTGCCAATTTTCTTCCACATATTGATCTGAGGAAGTGGGTCTGGCCCACGAAAGTTCATCACCTAATAAACCATCTTGTTAGTCTTTAAAGTGCTGCATAGTCCTGTCTTTTATTTAACAACATCGACACTGACACAAAAGGACAGGTATGCACATATAACAGAATTTCTACTCCAATTTGTCTGTATTTTGATAGTGTCTCTCCCCTGCACAAATTAGTCTTCAATTTCCTAAATTGGAACTCATCAACATATGGGACTAGGATCGAGAGAGCTGCTTATCATATATTAATACATTTAAACCATTGCTATTCATGAACAAATCTGGTAAGCAGCAGCACAACGGGCAGATTCTGATTTTTATAAGCAGGTCTGTAATTCAGAGTCACTTGATGAATGGATTGCATGAACATTATCAGTCATTCATAAGCTATTTGCTGTGACTACCACTCGGCATATGCTATGAATAGTTCTCCATTTATGCTGTGTCTTTGGTCACTTAAAGTTTCATGATCCTGGCTGTGCTCCAGAGCTGGACAACTCCCAAACCCATGAACAGAACCCATTCTGTTCATAGGACAGTTCAGGGTGGTTGCCCTGGGCCCTGTGTTTTGGGAGCCCCGTGTTTCAGGGGGATATGGGATCTGGGCGGAGCAGGGGCTGGCAGTAGCGCCACTGGCCCCACTCTTTCCCACCCCCGCTTCAGGGGGACATGGGGCCTGGGAATCATGGGGCCCATCAGCAATGGTACCAGCCCCACCCCCACTCCCCTCTGCTTTGCTGGCTCTCAGCATTGGGGGGGTGGGGGGGGGGGTAAAGGGTGGTGGCAGGTTGTCCCAGACATAGCACTCTCCTGGGGAT